>OX123187.2:63439144-64925485 GCA_944739405.2 Euclidia mi | reverse complement strand
ACCATAGACCTCAGTATCTGGTATAAATTTCAATTTGCTAGGTCCACCCGTTCCTGAGAAAATCGGTGGTGACACACGGACAGACAGACAGACAGACAGACAGACAGACAGACGGACAAGAAAGTGATCTTATAAGGGTTCCTTTTTTACCTTGTGAGGTACGGAACCCTAAAAAGAGAAGTTCTTATTTATAATTTACTAATATCTAATTACAACGGCTACGTTACATTGATATTACAATGTAACTCACTTATTATATTACAATAATCAACGATTATAAAACGGATTGCATTTTTTCTTGGGGTGCGGCTTTGACGTCGTTCCGAAGGTGTCATAGGCGGCGGCTATGAAAATCATGCCTTTTTAAGATTAATTAGGGTGTTTATTTTAAATTGTCTTTCAGGATAAATACCACGTACCTTTATATGAAGTAACCGATATGTCGGCACTGTTGCAAGCGCCATGTTCACGGATGTCATGATGTACGGATGATGTACGGATGTACACGCTTATACATCTACATTTGATTCCTACCAAACGGAGACGAATGTTTTAAACAGTTTTAAGTTCAACCTAATTACAACCATGATACCTAGTAATAAAGTCACAAATCGTAAAACTGGTATCTAATACTTACGACCAATCGTAGAAAATTTGTGGCATAAACGGCTGTATCTTTTTAATGCATAGACTTAGAACAGATTTTAGTCTATTGTCCACGGGACAGAAGAACTGAGTATTTGGTATACATTTCAGTTTATTACCTTTACGCGTTCCTGAGGAAAACGTAAAAAAAACACGGCGATGTAGGTATTTCGAGCTCGCTCTTCCAAATAAATAAAGTAAAAAAAATGTTCGTAATGAATGATTGACCAATATAATTATGATTTTAATTTTCGTAAGACAAAGAGACATACATGTAAACATCTTTATATGTATATTTCTTGAGTGCGGGTGTACGTCACTGAACTCCTCCTAAACGACTGGACCGATTTTGATGAAATTTTTTGTGTGTGTTCAAGGGGACTTGAGAATGGTTTACTATGCGCTACCATCGCAGTGTTAAATCCATATTAATAAACTCGTACGAGTGTCTATTTTTTTAAGCCAAAAAAAATATTTCGTTTCCAAGGTATTATTTTCGCGTAGTATGACTATGCATGATGTGCAAAACGAGTAGACTTCGGCTTGGTGATGGGTCTTGTGACATCCTGTATATCATAAATCATATAACATATAATATATAAAATATAACAAATAACATATAACACACAACATATAACATATAACACATACCATATAACATATAACATATAACACACAACATATAACATATAACATATAACATATAACATATAACATATAACATATAACATATAACATATAACATATAACATATAACATATAACATATAACATATAACATATAACATATAACATATAACATATAACATATAACATATAACATATAACATACAACATATAACATAACATATAGAAAAATACAAGTATCAACTTCCCCACAGTTGAGATTTTTATAATGTGAATCTATAGTTATTGTATGTCGTTATATTTTACTATTTCTTTTATCTAACCTATTTATTATATATTTTACCTTTTTCTATATTATTTTATGTTTATACCTTTACAAATAAAGTGAAAATGTTAGTTGTTAGAAACTGAACATCTTTCCCAAGAAACATGGTTTACCTAATCATATGTGTAATTAAGTGTGTAAGATTATTGTTTTATTCAAAGTAGTTTTCACGACTATTCATGTTAACCCTTAATCAAATATTGGGAAATTATTTCCCACTTGACACTACCGTAAAATATCTGTTTTATTTCTTTATTAGTAACTCTAATCAGTACCAACTTCAGGAACAAATTAAATATTTTTTATTTGCAACATTTTGTCTGAAGACGTAAACTGTCATCGTATATCAATGTCAAAAACACAGTTTTAAATATTTTGCAAAAAAACCGGTTCTGGCGGAAGATTTAAAAGTTTTTGAAGAAATAAATCTGATAAGTACATAAACCAAATATTTTTGTAAACTTAACTCGTTTTCTGAATGCTTCTTACGGTTTTCGGCCTCGCAGCATCGATATTTGTTGTACCTATTTTCTTAGGTTTCAATAAGTGGGAAATAATTTTCCATTGTTTGTTCCTGCATTGAAAAAAACACCAATTTCTGTATATACAATAAATAAGTTGTCTCTCGTTTTGTTTGTCTCTCATTTGTCATTTATTGTCTTTTTTTAAATTTTATTGTATAAGATAAAAAAAGAAACAAGCAAAGTAGGAGCAACTGACATGTATGTCTTGTAGTAAAAATATATCAAAAATTGAGAGCTGTTCCGGAAAATGGGAAATAATTTCCCACTTAATTATATTTTGCTTTGAAATACCGGATACTGGGAAATAATTTCCCACCGCAAAACCCCCATTTCCCCCCTCTTTTTTAAAAAAAGGAGTTGTTTTTCGAAATCTATAGAACCCACTTACCTAAAAGCCGTGACCAGATTTCAAATTACTCAAAAAAAAAAGTTTGTTTGATTAAGGGTTAAATTAATAATGTCGAACTAAATTTATATGGACAAATAGAAAGCACTGTTTTGGAAACACCTTATTTCCTCTATGGTTATTTCTAATAATAATTTGCAAAATACTATAAGTACCTACATAAAACAAACCATCATAATAAAATGAGGCCTAATCATTGGATAATATACCAACCATTTTTCTCATAAAGGAACTTACGCGGTACGCCTAACCTATACACAAATACATTGATGAATTGTAATTTTTAAGAATTTTCTTAACTCATTTTGAGACAAATAACTTATCCACTAGACCACAGGATAAAATATTTTCTCATTTACTCGGGTAACTGTTGAGAAGCTGACAACACAATTCTTCACGCATGCGTCTTGATTCTTTTGTTTGACACACACTGTCATAATGAGTTGCCTCATTTACGGACCTATTTTTCTTAGGCACCGCGGAGTCTAGTATAGCGAAGCGATACCAATCATTTGTCTAAGCTAATAAATTATTATTGTAACAGCCTTGGCTAATCTCTACTAATATTAGGTATAATTGCGAAAATTTTTATGTATGTATGTACCAATTTCACGCTAAGCCGGCTGAACCAATATTCTCTACTCATAAATGCGAAAGTGTGTATAGAGATATCTCGGACCATGGCTTTGACATTTGACTGTAGGTATGCTAAGTGATGTTGTTGAGTACCTTTCGGTATATAATGTCATGAATAGGTACTTTAAATTTAATACTTCTTGCGGTTATATTTCTTATTAGTTCCTATGAACAGAATTAAAACGAAAATTACTATCGAACGATGAAGGAGTTTTGTGTTACCCCGAATTTAACGTGAGCGAAGCCGCGGGCAAAAGCTAGTCTATATATATAAAAGAAAGTTGTGTTAGCTACACTATTTAGAACTCAAGAACGGCTGAACCGATTTGGCTGAAAATTGGTGGGGAGGTAGCTCAGAACCAGGAAAAACACATAGGATACAATAAAATGCAAAATAGAATCTGGGAGGGATTTTAGAGAGGGTCGAAGTTTGTAGGGACAAACCCCCTACCTATTGACAGTAAGGACGCATGTGCTGTAAGAATTGAGTGCTGCGCATGTGCTATCTGTCAGTACTGTCACATTATACATTGTCATATGGTGCACTGTCATTACTTCGTTCGCTTACTTATATCTTTACTAATATAATAAAGCGGAAGAATTTCTTTGTTTGTTTTTTTGTTTGTTTGAACGCGCTAATCTCAGAAACTACCGGTCGGATCTGAAAAATTCTTTTTGTATACGATAGCCCAGTTATTCCGGAAGGCTATAGGCTGTATAACATAACTCTTCGACCCTTTGGGGCCGGGCAAAAGGCTAAAAAGGGTAAAAGATAATGTCGGCTAATCTCAGGAACTAGCAGTCGGATTTTAAAAATTGTTATTGTCTATGATAGCCCAATTATTCCGAAAGGCTATAGGCTATTATAAAATTAAGCCAAAACTTTTAGGGGCCAGACAAAAATAATAAAATGGTCAAACGAGAAGGGGGAGGGTTGGGTAAAAGGCAAAAAAAGGCTAAACGAATAGGATACAACCCAAAAATTTTAAAAATAAATATGGGTATCGCCTTCGATATTTTAAGGGGTGGGAAATCGAAATACAACAATATCTATTTCGTGATCAAAGATGTCGGATGGAAATCAAAGATGGCGGATGGGAAAATTAAAAAAAAGTCAATGGTATCGTCTGCGATGTTAAAAGGGATGGGGAATCCAAATACAACATCTGTTTCGTGATTCAAGATGGTGGATGGGAAATCAAAGATGGCGGATGGGAAAATTTAAAAAATCAATATGGGTATCGTCTCTGATGATTTAAGGGATGGAGAATCCAAATACAACATCTATTTCGTGATCAAAGATGGCGGATAGGAAATCAAAGATGGCGGACGGGATTTTTTTTAAAGTCGATATGGGTATCGTCTCCGATATTTTAAGGAACGGGGAATTCAAAAACACCATCTAGTTCGTGATCAAAGATGGCGGATGGGAAATTAAAAAAACAACAATATGGGTATCGTCTCCGATGTTTAAAGGGATAGGGAATCCAAATACAACATCTATTTCGTGATTCAAGATGGTGGATGGGAAATAAAAAATCAATATGGTATCGTCTCTGATGATTTAAGGGATGGTGAATCCAAATACAACATCTATTTCGTGATCAAAGATGGCGGACGGGTTTTTTTTTTTATCGATATGGGTATCGTCTCCGATATTTTAAGGAATGGGGGAATTCATTTATTATATAAAAATCTATGTTTGTTTGTTCAGCATTTATAGACTCTGAAATGATAAGAGATTAAGCGTTAAGTCAATGGTAACTTTGGAAATGGGGCTTGAAAAAAAGGGAATTAAATAAAAACTCTTAAAAAGGCGAAACGGAGTTCGCTGGGTCAGCTAGTAAACTAATAATTATTGTAACAGCCTTGGCAAATCTCTACTAATATTAGGTATAAATGCGAAAATGTGTTGTATGTATTACCAATAGGCTAGTTGACAAAAAAAAAATTATAAGTCCATCCTTTAGATTATTCAAAAATAAGCGATACGTATTTTTTATTTGTAAATTAAACCAAAAATGACCAAGATATAGCTCATTCTTCTTGTCGTATCAATGGCGGTTTTAGATGATAGACGACCAGTATTCTGCTACAGCTATAGCGTTGTTTGTGGCCTTATACAGCTCAGCCAAAGAGCATTTAGTCGGACAGGAGGGGCAAGAAAGCAAGTGTGGCATGTCCTGCCTTGTCGCTCCACAGTCGCACCGGACAGAGTCCTCAGCTACATAGCCCCATCTATACAGATTGTATCTGCAGCGACCCACTTGTGTTCGGAGTCGGTTTAGGGACTTCCAGGTGGACCAGGGCAGGTCCTGCCCTGGGGGAAGCTCCTCTGTGGGCACAATGTAAGACTCAGGAGGAGCATGCTTTTCATGCCACAAGTTACGGCGTGCCTCAGCTGGACTGTCTGTAAGAGGTTTCGTGTGGCTCAGGAAACTTTTACGGCTCCTTAGGCGGGTTGAAGTTGTTTCCTTATTATGGAGTGGATGTCGAGTGTCCGTCTCTTGTTTCGACTTCTCGATGGAACACGCCACACTCCTTCGCACCTCTGGAGGTGCAATACCTGCCAGAGGGTACACCATATTAAGCGGTGTTGGCTTCAGGCAGCCTGTTATTATACGGCAGGTGTTGTTAAGTGCAACATCTACTTCTCTTGCATGTGCCGAACGGTGCCACACTGGGCACGCGTATTCACCAGCAGAGAAGCAGAGTGCAAGTGCCGATGTGCGAAGCACGCGTGGTGAGGCCCCCCAAGAAGTCGAAACAAGCCGGCTTATAAGATTGTTGCGGGTGTTAACCTTCATTTTCGTTTTACGACAGTGCTCTTTGTAGGTCAGAGATCTATCAAGGCTGACCCCAAGGTATACGGGATTAGCGCAGGATAAGATGTTGTTACCTCGCCAGCTAATCTTAAGATTTCGGCCAGCATGTTTATTGCGCAGGTGAAATGCACAAGATAGCTTTTTGTTAGGGTTGTGTCGAAGGGCATTCTCGTCATAATAACGGCCTAGATCGTCCAAAGCTTTCATCAGCGTGTCTTCGGCGTCCTCAAAGGTACTCGTTCGAGTTGCTATTGCCAAATCGTCAGCGTATAAAAATCTTTCCGTTCCGGGTGGGCTGGGTAGGTCGTTGGTGTATATATTGAAAAGGGCGGGTGCCAACACACTCCCTTGAGGTAAGCCATTTTTGAGTCGGCGCCATCTACTTTTTTTACCATTCAGGGAGACTTGAAAACGACGGTTTCTCAGAAGTTCGCCTAGGATGCGGGTAAAGTTAGCATCATTGATCATTGAAGACACTTTTCCGATAAGCCGGTTCACGTTGATGGTATCATACGCCGCCGTCAGATCAACCAAAACAACACCGGTAATTTTACCCATCTCATAACCATCCTCAATAAATTGGGTGAGGCGAAGAACTTGACCAGTGCACGATTTTCCGGGTCTAAAGCCAGCCTGCTCAGGTATGAGCATGGGTTCAACAGCAGGAAGAAGTCTATTTAGCAGTATACGCTCGAATAGCTTGTAGGTGTGGCATAGCAGGGCAATCGGAAGTAAATTCTTTGGGTCATTAGGTAATTTACCCGGTTTAATAATAGCAACAATTTTGCTTTTACGCCAAGTTTTGGGAATTTTGGCATTCTCCAAACAGTTGTTAAAGAGGCTGAGCAACCATGACGTCGCAACAGGTCCCAGGTGTTTCAGCTGTGCAACTGTCAGGTCATCAACGCCAGCTGCCTTGCCGTCTTTCATTCCTTTTATTGCGGTATCAAGCTCAGTGAGGGTGATAGGTCTGCTCGTTTCGGCATTTGGCGGGGCAGTATTGCGGATTGAAATTCGATGCATTTTGTGAGGTGGTTTACCATTCAAAAGTATCTGATGTGCTATCTGGTTAGCTGTTACCTGGCCCGGATTTTTTGGCTCAGGGGGATCACATGTGAGTTTTTTGAGCATAGACCAGGCTTGCTTACTATTTTTGGTCATATCTATTTTGGTCACTGTGTCTATCCATTATTCTTTACACGTTTCGTGGATATTAGATAGCAGCTGTTCTCCTAATGAGATGGTTTCTTCCGAGAATGGGTCGACCTCGTACTGGAACTGGTATTTCTGTAGTAGTGCCTTGCAATTTGAATTCAGGCCTGGGATATAAGCCGAGCGACAACCTCTAGGTATAGTGTTACGTGAAACCGATTTTATTATCTCGACAAACTTGTCATAGTTCTTAGGGTTTGGGTCCAAGTCACACAGCTCAGCGTCTATAAATAAAAGGCGTGACGATATGTATGTATGTATGTATGTTGTTGAGCCCATTTCGGTAGATAATGTCATGAATACTGACCAAGTTTCTTCGTACCCTATAGAGTTTCTGAACTCCTTACAATTATCAGGAGTACCTTCACGCAACTTGAGACTGCACGTTGGTGTTTCAGTCCTGTTAATGCGGAATCTTAATGCTATGCAAAGCTTTGTAATGGCAAACAGCCGTTTGTTAACATGGATGGATAACAAGTAACACCTAGGACGAAACATTATGAAAGTTATTCTCGAAGAAAGGTTCCGTAGTGGAGGTATCCACTTAGTATAAACGAGTATTTGTATAAACGATAAAGCCATATTTACGGTTTTTAAGATGTGCTTTATTTCAAAAACTGCTGCCTACATAGCTTCACGCTTCAGGCAGCCTGTTATTATACGGCAGATGTTGTTAAGTGCAACATCTACTTCTCTTGCATGTGCCGAACGGTGCCACACTGGGCACGCGTATTCACCAGCAGAGAAGCAGAGTGCAAGTGCCGATGTGCGAAGCACGCGTGGTGAGGCCCCCCAAGAAGTCGAAACAAGCCGGCTTATAAGATTGTTGCGGGTGTTAACCTTCATTTTCGTTTTACGACAGTGCTCTTTGTAGGTCAGAGATCTATCAAGGCTGACCCCAAGGTATACGGGATTAGCGCAGGATAAGATGTTGTTACCTCGCCAGCTAATCTTAAGATTTCGGCCAGCATGTTTATTGCGCAGGTGAAATGCACAAGATAGCTTTTTGTTAGGGTTGTGTCGAAGGGCATTCTCGTCATAATAACGGCCTAGATCGTCCAAAGCTTTCATCAGCGTGTCTTCGGCGTCCTCAAAGGTACTCGTTCGAGTTGCTATTGCCAAATCGTCAGCGTATAAAAATCTTTCCGTTCCGGGTGGGCTGGGTAGGTCGTTGGTGTATATATTGAAAAGGGCGGGTGCCAACACACTCCCTTGAGGTAAGCCATTTTTGAGTCGGCGCCATCTACTTTTTTTACCATTCAGGGAGACTTGAAAACGACGGTTTCTCAGAAGTTCGCCTAGGATGCGGGTAAAGTTAGCATCATTGATCATTGAAGACACTTTTCCGATAAGCCGGTTCACGTTGATGGTATCATACGCCGCCGTCAGATCAACCAAAACAACACCGGTAATTTTACCCATCTCATAACCATCCTCAATAAATTGGGTGAGGCGAAGAACTTGACCAGTGCACGATTTTCCGGGTCTAAAGCCAGCCTGCTCAGGTATGAGCATGGGTTCAACAGCAGGAAGAAGTCTATTTAGCAGTATACGCTCGAATAGCTTGTAGGTGTGGCATAGCAGGGCAATCGGACGAAAATTCTTTGGGTCATTAGGTAATTTACCCGGTTTAATAATAGCAACAATTTTGCTTTTACGCCAAGTTTTGGGAATTTTGGCATTCTCCAAACAGTTGTTAAAGAGGCTGAGCAACCATGACGTCGCAACAGGTCCCAGGTGTTTCAGCTGTGCAACTGTCAGGTCATCAACGCCAGCTGCCTTGCCGTCTTTCATTCCTTTTATTGCGGTATCAAGCTCAGTGAGGGTGATAGGTCTGCTCGTTTCGGCATTTGGCGGGGCAGTATTGCGGATTGAAATTCGATGCATTTTGTGAGGTGGTTTACCATTCAAAAGTATCTGATGTGCTATCTGGTTAGCTGTTACCTGGCCCGGATTTTTTGGCTCAGGGGGATCACATGTGAGTTTTTTGAGCATAGACCAGGCTTGCTTACTATTTTTGGTCATATCTATTTTGGTCACTGTGTCTATCCATTATTCTTTACACGTTTCGTGGATATTAGATAGCAGCTGTTCTCCTAATGAGATGGTTTCTTCCGAGAATGGGTCGACCTCGTACTGGGACTGGTATTTCTGTAGTAGTGCCTTGCAATTTGAATTCAGGCCTGGGATAT
This sequence comes from Euclidia mi, assembly GCA_944739405.2. Classification (NCBI taxonomy): domain Eukaryota; kingdom Metazoa; phylum Arthropoda; class Insecta; order Lepidoptera; family Erebidae; genus Euclidia; species Euclidia mi. The sequence continues at coordinate 64,916,094 of OX123187.2, read as the reverse complement.
AAGCCGAGCGACAACCTCTAGGTATAGTGTTACGTGAAACCGATTTTATTATCTCGACAAACTTGTCATAGTTCTTAGGGTTTGGGTCCAAGTCACACAGCTCAGCGTCTATATTGGCAGTGAACCGATCCCAGTTTGCTTTCCGAAAATTAAATCGCCGGCGAAACGGGACTTGAATTGGTTTCACTACTGCATGAACCAAACAGGATATTGGACGATGTTGTGTGTGGGGTATTGGTGGTAGAATTACCTTTGAACACTGTTGTCTTAGATGATCACTAATGAAAATTAGATCTGGGTTGTAGCCCCGCTTCCATCGACCACTATTGAACGATGCTGGTTGTTTAGCATCATGGACCAAAGTAAGATTCTCAGCGTCTGCCCATTGCTCAACCGCTACACCATCTGGGTTTGTGTTTCGGTAACCCCACAGCGTGCTGTGACTATTGAAGTCACCGATTATAATTTTGTTATTGTGGTTGCCAAAATTGCTGGTATTGGTGAAATTGAACGGTTGACTTGGTGGTTTGTACATAGAAGTAACCGTGCAGCTTCCAGTATCGATTGTGATAATTTCTATGGAATTTGCTGATACACAGCACGCTGATTTCAGGGACATGGTAGGTCTTGTGAAGATGGCACTGCCGTATTTTTGGTGAGGAATTTCAGCTGTTAGTGTCATTCCTGGAACCATAGGTCTAGTTTGGTGTCCGCCTCGGTGGGTCTCCTGCACACAAAGTACATCACAGTGAGTTTTGTCGCAGAGCTCGGCGAGCATCTGTGCTTTCTCATTTGAGAAGCCCTCTATGTTTATGGATATCACATTAAGTGCAGGAACCGTTAATGGCAGTTGGATTTGGCTCTGATAAGAGCCTTTGTGACTGGGAGTCGGTATTTGGGTTTGAGCCGTACGTGGCCGTTGATTATTCGCCATTGTGGTGAATAGGATTGGTCAGCCTAGGCACTGCGTTACCGTGCCTAGCTGCTTCCGGGGTGCGCCGCGGGGAGGCTCCTTTCATGCACCCATATAGCTCATTAAAGTTAGGTATAACGTCACGCCGTGCTGCATTTTTTCGCACTAGATGACGTCACACGTATCTTTAATGGGCTATATCTTTGTTATTTTTTATTTAATCAAAAAAGAAAAAATACGTGTCCAATATTTTTTTATAATCTAACATATGGACTAAATAAAATGTAATTATTTTGACCCTGGAAAGTGGAAACTACCCTATTTCACGCTAAACCGGCTGAACCAATATTCTCTACTCATATATGCGAAAGTGTGTATAGAGATATATCGGACCATGGCTTTGACATTTCACTGTATGCAAAACTAGAAGACGCCAGCAGCTACGCCTGCTTTTTTTTTTAATTTACCCGTTTTGGCTGATCCCGTGGGCATTTCGGGAAATCCCTTCTTAGTGCACCCCTACGATCCCTAAGGAACATACATGCCAAATTTCAACTTCCTGCGCCCAATAGTTTCGGCTGTAGCGTGTCTGTCAGTCAGTCAGTAACGCAAGGATTTTATATATTAAGACTAGAGGACGCCAGCAGCTACTCCTGCATTTTTTTTAATTTACCCGTTTTGGCCGATCCCGTGGGAATTTCGGGCAATCCCTTCTTAGTGCACCCTTACGGTCCCCAAGGAACCTACATGCCAAATTTCAGCTACCTGCGCCCAATAGTTTCGGCTGTAGCGTGTCTGTCAGTCAGTCAGTAACGCAAGGATTTTATATATTAAGATGATGATGTTGTTGAGCATTGACCGTGTGGTTGACGGCATAGAATACAAGTGTCACCACCCCCTATCTTCCCGTGGGTGTCGTAAGAGGCGACTAAGAGATAACACGATGCAAATACCATCTTTGCGTAGAGACGGAAAACTCAACATCAAACCCTATACGACTGCCTCGTTGGTCTCGCGGCATAAATGTGCGCGTGGGATCGGGAGGTCCCGGGTTCGATTCTTGGGTCGGGCAGTGTTATTGGGTTTTTCTGTCACGAAATTCTCAGTAGCAGCACGGAGTCTGGAAATGTGCCCGGTACGGCAATAGGCTCGCCCCTTATTACGTGGGACTAAAGTATATCCGGCGAAAAGTGGGTGTAGAAATACACCTCTGCCTACGCCTTCGGGAATAAAAGGCGTGACGATATGTATGTATGTATGTATGTTGTTGAGCCCATTTCGGTAGATAATGTCATGAATACTGACCAAGTTTCTTCGTACCCTATAGAGTTTCTGAACTCCTTACAATTATCAGGAGTACCTTCACGCAACTTGAGACTGCACGTTGGTGTTTCAGTCCTGTTAATGCGGAATCTTAATGCTATGCAAAGCTTTGTAATGGCAAACAGCCGTTTGTTAACATGGATGGATAACAAGTAACACCTAGGACGAAACATTATGAAAGTTATTCTCGAAGAAAGGTTCCGTAGTGGAGGTATCCACTTAGTATAAACGAGTATTTGTATAAACGATAAAGCCATATTTACGGTTTTTAAGATGTGCTTTATTTCAAAAACTGCTGCCTACATAGCTTCAGGCTTCAGGCAGCCTGTTATTATACGGCAGGTGTTGTTAAGTGCAACATCTACTTCTCTTGCATGTGCCGAACGGTGCCACACTGGGCACGCGTATTCACCAGCAGAGAAGCAGAGTGCAAGTGCCGATGTGCGAAGCACGCGTGGTGAGGCCCCCCAAGAAGTCGAAACAAGCCGGCTTATAAGATTGTTGCGGGTGTTAACCTTCATTTTCGTTTTACGACAGTGCTCTTTGTAGGTCAGAGATCTATCAAGGCTGACCCCAAGGTATACGGGATTAGCGCAGGATAAGATGTTGTTACCTCGCCAGCTAATCTTAAGATTTCGGCCAGCATGTTTATTGCGCAGGTGAAATGCACAAGATAGCTTTTTGTTAGGGTTGTGTCGAAGGGCATTCTCGTCATAATAACGGCCTAGATCGTCCAAAGCTTTCATCAGCGTGTCTTCGGCGTCCTCAAAGGTACTCGTTCGAGTTGCTATTGCCAAATCGTCAGCGTATAAAAATCTTTCCGTTCCGGGTGGGCTGGGTAGGTCGTTGGTGTATATATTGAAAAGGGCGGGTGCCAACACACTCCCTTGAGGTAAGCCATTTTTGAGTCGGCGCCATCTACTTTTTTTACCATTCAGGGAGACTTGAAAACGACGGTTTCTCAGAAGTTCGCCTAGGATGCGGGTAAAGTTAGCATCATTGATCATTGAAGACACTTTTCCGATAAGCCGGTTCACGTTGATGGTATCATACGCCGCCGTCCGATCAACCAAAACAACACCGGTAATTTTACCCATCTCATAACCATCCTCAATAAATTGGGTGAGGCGAAGAACTTGACCAGTGCACGATTTTCCGGGTCTAAAGCCAGCCTGCTCAGGTATGAGCATGGGTTCAACAGCAGGAAGAAGTCTATTTAGCAGTATACGCTCGAATAGCTTGTAGGTGTGGCATAGCAGGGCAATCGGAAGTAAATTCTTTGGGTCATTAGGTAATTTACCCGGTTTAATAATAGCAACAATTTTGCTTTTACGCCAAGTTTTGGGAATTTTGGCATTCTCCAAACAGTTGTTAAAGAGGCTGAGCAACCATGACGTCGCAACAGGTCCCAGGTGTTTCAGCTGTGCAACTGTCAGGTCATCAACGCCAGCTGCCTTGCCGTCTTTCATTCCTTTTATTGCGGTATCAAGCTCAGTGAGGGTGATAGGTCTGCTCGTTTCGGCATTTGGCGGGGCAGTATTGCGGATTGAAATTCGATGCATTTTGTGAGGTGGTTTACCATTCAAAAGTATCTGATGTGCTATCTGGTTAGCTGTTACCTGGCCCGGATTTTTTGGCTCAGGGGGATCACATGTGAGTTTTTTGAGCATAGACCAGGCTTGCTTACTATTTTTGGTCATATCTATTTTGGTCATTGTGTCTATCCATTATTCTTTACACGTTTCGTGGATATTAGATAGCAGCTGTTCTCCTAATGAGATGGTTTCTTCCGAGAATGGGTCGACCTCGTACTGGGACTGGTATTTCTGTAGTAGTGCCTTGCAATTTGAATTCAGGCCTGGGATATAAGCCGAGCGACAACCTCTAGGTATAGTGTTACGTGAAACCGATTTTATTATCTCGACAAACTTGTCATAGTTCTTAGGGTTTGGGTCCAAGTCACACAGCTCAGCGTCTATAAATAAAAGGCGTGACGATATGTATGTATGTATGTATGTTGTTGAGCCCATTTCGGTAGATAATGTCATGAATACTGACCAAGTTTCTTCGTACCCTATAGAGTTTCTGAACTCCTTACAATTATCAGGAGTACCTTCACGCAACTTGAGACTGCACGTTGGTGTTTCAGTCCTGTTAATGCGGAATCTTAATGCTATGCAAAGCTTTGTAATGGCAAACAGCCGTTTGTTAACATGGATGGATAACAAGTAACACCTAGGACGAAACATTATGAAAGTTATTCTCGAAGAAAGGTTCCGTAGTGGAGGTATCCACTTAGTATAAACGAGTATTTGTATAAACGATAAAGCCATATTTACGGTTTTTAAGATGTGCTTTATTTCAAAAACTGCTGCCTACATATCGTTTAAACCAATTTTCTTTGGAAGTTTTTATAACAATCTACAGCATGTCTACAGCATATATTTTTTTTAGATTTGTCACTCTCTTACTTTAAAAGTTAGAGGGACACAGACACCCATTTTACCACTTTGGAACCGTATATCTTTCAAACTATTGACTTTGAGAAACAATGGTTTTAGAAACCTCAAAGTAATTTTTAACTACCCATTTTCCACATCAGTTCCATGTATGAAGAGCCCTCCTTAATATTCAATATTTTTTATTTTCTATAACGTCGTAAAGCGGTTCACAGAATACATCTACCTACTAATTTTCAAATGTGTAAACTGAATAGTTTCGGCATAAAGTGGCTGTGACATACGGATAGACTGACAGACATAGCGCGTCTATATAAGGATTTCGTGTTTAGCCATTTTTGACTATGGATCTCTAAAATACTGTGTACTGACATGTTTTAAATACTTCTTGCGGTTATATTTCTAATTAGTCCCTGTGAACAGATTTATAACGAAAATTACTATCGAACTATGAAGAAGTTTTGTGATACCCCGAATTTAACGTGAGCGAAGCCGCGGGCAAAAGCTAGTATATAATTAAATTAAACGGCTTTCCGTATCTTGGACGTGTGTGTGTGAATAAATGTTTAGGGAAAGTCAAGAAATTCGAATTGTCGAAATGTCAAATTTAATTTATATACCTATCCTTGGCAGTAGCTTAACATGGCTTAACACAATTAATGTTATCATTCTGCTAACGGCGTCGAAGAGACTTCAAGCTGACGTGACGGCGTGACGGTTCCTTTAACGGATACCAACATTACCTACCGAATTACAACGATTAAAGAGGTTGCCATTAGAAGTAACACAATCTATACAATTTTACTAATTCTCATTAACAACCGCTGCGCCGTGGTCTACCAGGCACGGTGACCTAGCCGGTCAAATAATCCCTCCTCGAGTTAGAGGAATACTAGATAGACATCGTTCCTTTTCATATTTAAGTAATACAAGTATATAATATGTAGATCCATTCGAATTCCACTAGAGCGTCTAATGCTGAAGAAAATAAATACGTCCAGTCTAATGGTAAATAGGTTCTTACTTTGACTTGATGACTGCACGTATGGTTACGTAAGTACTGTTTATTCTGTGGTATGGTGCAGTGGAGTAAGCGGTCGTCTTGTTTTATGTTTTGTATGCCACACTACAAAACAACACTCTGTTTGACCTTGTGTCCCTTGAACTTAAAATCTTAAGTTGACATATATTATGATTTAAACCCCGTGGCTTTTGAAAAACAAGGACCAAAATATTACAAATAAACCATCGTTTACTTACGCACGATCGCATTTTAGTTTGACTAGAGTGTGGCAGTAGCTACAGCCCCAGTGGAACTGTTATACTTTCCACAAGATCACAGGATTTGAATACACACCTCTCTTTGACTTGCTTCTAAGAATAACAAATTGATTTTATTTCCAAGAATAGTTTTATTTACCCCGAGCAGAATATAGATTATATAGCTTAAAGCCAAAATTATTCGATCATGGTTTCACTATGACAAAATAAAAATAATGTTTAGGTATGTTTAGGATAAATATTTTACACATTATTATGATTTATACTTAGTCTGTGTTATTGGACAGTTAAGCGTGAAGTTAATGTCTAATAGTTTAAAAAAGAAGTCTAAGATACCATTTAAATACAACCCATTTAACCAATGAGCTAAAAAAGGACATGTCAGACAGTTTCTTAATACCAAATAATGTCAGCGGTTTACAAAAATTAATTACTTACTCCCAAACAGTTACTTTAACCACAATATATTTTGTTCTTTAATATAGGTACATATACCCACGTATACATATGCCTATACGTGGGTACAATGGCAGCGGCCTCACTAGGGAATGCGCCCATTAAACTCTTTCACTAGATAAGCTTTCAAATTAGACGCAGTTTCTACTCGTCCTAATTCTTATAAATGGGTTGAAAGCTTTATTTAAGGTTACCAATCTATTAAAACTGTGTATAAGTACACAAAAGTTAAATTAACATTAATTAGGACTCAAAGGCTCTAAGACTAGCTGCCTTAATAATTAATGCTCACTCATTTTTCTAATGTAACATTTATTTTGGTAAATGGTAGAGTTGCTCATTGCTGTATAAGATGTATTCCTTTTGTGTTTCAAATATAATCAGTTCACTTTAAAGGCTGCTGTAATTATGAATGAGGAGAGCAAATTAGCCTTCATACTGTACTGGCTACTTAGTACCTAAGTAGCACTACTAGTATATTATTATATTATCTGTGGTAGCACCATGAGTAGAACCATTTATTGGCAGGCATTATCTAAAGGCTAATTATTATGGTAATGACCTACTTATCTTCCGGTCTCACAAATAAATATTTCTATAGCTTTTAAAAACAAAATTTTATGAAAAGCATATTCAGCTGGGTCTGCTTTCTGTTATTGCCAGATTAGACAGAATCTTGGCTTGGCTGTTCCATAGCTCATGCCTGTGACGACGACTACCTCCCCATAACAATTGTTAAATATCTTCAAAGTGCTCTTCGAGGTACAGAGCAAGCGTTAATTAACCATTTAATACTAACATAACTTCAGAAACTCAGTGGTGTTTCCCTCAATGTAACTATAAGCAACACCCACCAATAATCAAGTTAAGCGTATGAAGCTGGTCTTCGCCGCTAAACAGATTTTAATGTGATTTCGCTTCGCATGCAGATAGCTTGAACTATGGAACGCCTAAGTACGTAGCACCTAAGTTTATATATTATTAGTTTAGTGCTTCTAACAAGCCAAATCGGGGCGGTTTACTTGACTGCCGATTTAGTTAGAGTTCAAGGGGAAATAACGTTGTTAGAACAGTGATGAAGTTTCCTCGCTCACGAGCACTGAGACATGAAAACAGTAACAGTTATAGGTAGAATGTATTGTATGTAGGGCTATGTGAAATATTTGTTTTCTACCTGAAGTTGGTAAGAGTCCGATTATGCCTTGCATCGTCATAATAATATGCCTCTAGGTAAGTATATTATATATTGAGATAGCTAGTGATTGTTGCGATGACTAAACGAAATATAGTGTATTACTTACTTTCTTATTTTTTTATATAATAAGTGTATAGAAGTGAACCATATAAGAAGTGTAATATTTACGTCCAAATATTTTTACGTGGTTTTAGGTGATAGGTAGCGTTGTACTTTATTATAAACTAGAGGATGCCCGCGGTTACACCCGCGCTATTTAAGGCTACTGCTCCGCCTCCGTCGCTCATAGCGCTATGTTATAAAGCCTAAAGCCTTCCTCGATAAATGGGCTATCTAACACTGAAAGAATTTTTCAAATCGGACCAGTAGTTCATGAGATTAGCGCGTTCAACCAAAGAAAGAAACAAACAAACTCTTCAGCTTTATATATTAGTATATAGGATTCTTGAATTCTTGTTGTCGAATAAACTATTACACATGACATAATTTTATGCTCCGATGTCAGTGTTGAGGTTCTATCCTGAGATAGAACCCTAGAAATAAGTGAGTGGCCTCAAACGTTGCACCAACATACTTAATACGATGATATTCACCATAACAGTACCTACCAATTATCCACATATTTTCCGTACTTGAGGCAGTACAAGCGCCGTGTTGACACAGCAGCGTGCGTGAGCAAACGTACCCGTGAAAGCTTTCAGCGCAGTGTGTTACGTTATCTCAAGTAGATAACGCACTGACCGCTATCAATCGTACTGGACACAACGTTACAATTAGCATACGTAGCTATGCATATACTTATAAATGCGAAAGTATTTTGTGCGTCTGTGGTTTTCACGGCTAAATCACTAAACCAATTTTGAGCAAAAGCTTAACCTATCATAAGTGGAGGATTTAATTTACAGCAGGAGGTGATTGCTCATACTTTTACTCTTTGAGGGATAAAGATTTCCGGGTCCGGCAGGATGGAGTGTCAATATACCTAGGTTTTGCCTCTATCATGGAAACATTAAACCTGTATTTTACCTTCTATGTCAGCATTGACGGGTATGACGACCCTATCGTCAAATTTCCAGGTGTTAGCTGTGAAAGGCGTTCAACTATATTCCTTGTAGTTTGGTGGTAGCTGAGGTCAAAAGCGTACCATAAGCTTATTTTGTCTGCATCCGGAACATGTGCTCGAATTCCAATGTCGTTCTGGCAGCAGCTGGCGGCACAACTTTTCAAGTTACCAGGATTTAGTCTGTGCCTCGTTTCTGTCCAGCGTAATATTAAAAATTGGTTGCTCATATGTGCTAATGTCCTGGTGCGTGTGGACAGCGGGTCCCTGCTGCGGCGTGTGATTGCATAGAACAGCACATTTGACAAAGGTGGCCTGACGATAAATATGGCGAAGAAAGATCCCACGTCCATCTGCGTAGTCAAAGATATTGGCGAAACGGACTATTATGTTCATATCAAAACTTGTGGTCTATTTCTTTCAAATCTGCTGATATCACGGACGAAATCTGCGCTGTGGCAGCGTAGGCTGAATATCGTTAGGAGAGGGTTATTTGAACACACCATCACAAAGAAAGTGCTACGAGAGGATCATACCCACAACATTCAGCGTGTGCGTTCTAATTAAGTAGAGCTAAGTATTTATATTTCTATGTAGTATTCTATAGATGTCTCTTTAATAAAGATATATGTAGTTATTACATATTTTTATTAGACGTTGCGAAGTGATTCTATTCAACAATAAAATGTAGCACAATCAAAGATGTGTTATCGCCGCGGCGATTTTTATGGCTGGCTGTTTATTGTGTATGAACTTGAACAGTTGATAATATATAGGTAACTAGGTATGTAATAGCTAAATCCGCGGTTACTACCGCGTTATTCAGGGTTAGGTACTCCTACGTACTTGTGGTTCGTAGCATGATTTTGCATAGTCTACACTCTACAGTCTACCTCGCTGAAAGGGGTATGCGACACAAAAAATATTATTCAGATTCAATCAGATCAGATAAAACAGAATCAGTCGTTCCTGAAATTAGCGCGATCAACCAACAAAGATACAAACTTCAGCTTTATAATATTAGTAAATTTTACTGAAATTGCGATACTATGGTGAGATATGATGTAGAACTGTGATGATGAGGTTGGTGAGAGCTACATATAAATTTCAAGTAGATGAATTCAGAAATCATGTGTTTTCAGATAGTCTGGTCTTTCGAGTAAGAAGGGAGAAGAGGGAATCGAATTGCGTAGTTTTTCAGTAGGTATACTGCACATACGAGGTTTCATCATCATTCATCAGTCAGACAGGACGCGGCTGGAACTTTATTTTATAATCTAACAAAAACAGTCTGTTTATTTTAGTTAAACAGACAATTTTTCGATAGATTTGTTTTAACATCACCACTAATCAATAGATTTTATAATCTCGCGAGACATATTACAATCTAACGGTTTTTCTAATTTTCGGTGACATAATTATTAATAGTTATTATTAAGGTGCATATATATGTATCTTTACAAGACAATCTAATCATGCCGCTTTTGCTGCGAGACAACAGTGAATAAAACGCGATTTTGATTCGAGCGTGAGGCAAAGTAGCTTTTAAATTTTTCAATCTTCAGTGTCACGAATTGATATTGTTCAGCCACAAATTTGAAACATTCGAATTTTACTGTGCTCTGTCTCTTTCACATGCATATAAAAAGTGAGTGAAAAAACAAACCTCTTCGAATTCGAAATTCGATTTTGGAATTCGACCTCAAAGAAAACACTTACGGCAACGCAAAAAAAAAAGATATTTGTTTTATAGAAATTACTTTTTTTTATAGGTATGTTATTGTTTACATGTTTAAATCATTATTGGATTTTAATAAAAATAAGTCTAATTAATAGTATAAAATTAGTATTTAACCAATACATTTTTATTTAGAATTACAACAATGCTACATTTAAAAAATACCTAAACATCAGGGACTCGGTATTAAAACGTGATTTAAAAAAGTAGCGGGAATAAAAATTTCGCTGATGCTGATACATTAGGTATAGCGTAACGTGTTAAAATTATATTCATATAAAAAATAATCTAAAAAGATGAGTGAAACTAGCGATGATGACTGTACTTTAACACCAGAAGAGTTAAATCAACAAGTGATTATGCAGAATTCAATCTATTCCTGTTCATTTCTTTGTCTCCTAAGTAATATGTGTTCTAACTGCTGTGGTGAAAAGCTATGTGTGCTACACGAGAGCAAAGTTTTTTGTATCTCGTGCTGTTGAGTCCCTCACCACGCTCAGGATTCTAATAATATCCTTCGCTTGCTCGGGACTCAAAATCAGCACTCGAAACAAAAAACAACTTTGCACTCTTGTTGCACAAATAACTATTGTATATGAGAGTCCTGTAAATGACCTTTGTTTGCCTTTAACAAGAATAAAGCTTCTTTATAAGAAGGTATATCTACTTAAAGGGTGAAAGAAATACTTAGCTCTGTTTGATATTGTCTACCCGTACTAAAAGTATTTTTATTTCTGACCGCACATAAAATGTTTTTGCTTTGATAACACACGTGACATATAATGGACCGTAAAATATGAGCTGCTAATTCTCTAAGTTAACAGATATTTTTTAAGATTTATTTTCTTCTAGTTAATTACGTAGGTAATATCAGTTACAATCTATCAAATAATATTTTGTTTTGAAATAAACTTACTTTTTTATGGGTTTTCGATATACATAGGTGATGATAGGTGTCCTACGGGATAGGATCGTCGGAACTTAATCGAAAACAATCTGAGTAGGATCGTGGCAAATCGTTTTTAGAACTATGTTTCTTGCTCTACTTCTTCTACCTAACTGACACTTTCAGTTCATCATAATATATTCTTTACTAGTCTCTAATAATATATAGACTTTCGCAGTGAACTGAGACAGGTGTTTAGCACGCGGTCATCAGTTACTTCGACTTCATCTCTAGTAACACGCCTCAAAGCTTGTAGAAAATCTTCAGACAGATGATGGCGATACTTCTCCCAGAAAGCTACCGCGTTCGCGACTCCACAAAACACCAAGATGACGTCAAACAGATGACGCGTGCGGCTGGGACTGTCACTGACGCTCGCCTCCGCGAGGTTGTCATCCCAGTATTGGTCACCGTCGAGAAAGTGACTTACTACGCAGGCTGTGCGGTAAGTGGGATACTCCAAGCCATCAAATGTCCTCAGAAAGGCGAAAGACGTTGGGCCTCGGACCGTGTGAAGTAACAACCGCAGAAAATAGCATTCGACATTATTTGTGTGTACGGTATAAACTCTACAAAATGCGGTGTCCTTGAAACTTCCCGGAAAACCTTCCACAGCACCTCCTCGTCAACGTCGGTTAAATACACCCTCTTGCTTGTCGTACGTGTAATATGAAGGCATCTCGTCATACGTAAGGGACCTCCCAAACTGGTCGATTTTACAGAGGCTGAAAAATGCCCATTGAGTTGTTTGACGCGGATTTTCCAAGTGCTCAGCAACGCTGTCGGGATCAAAATACCTATATGCGCGGGCCGTTCTCTAGGTGGACGTGTAAATGCATGACGGTAGGATGCTTCTCATGTATAGAGAACACCAGCATCCGCCAAACCGTTTCAGACGTAACAATAAAATAAATAGCTGTGTGTGAGTAAAAAAAATCTAGCTAGTTCCACAACTTCCACATCTCTCTGATGTTTATATATAGTTAATCCAAACAAAATACCACGTACGTATATGTATATCCCGAAAGACAATTTAAAGCAAGTTTATATGCGACTTGAAAATATATTAATTAAGAAGCAATAATTACACCAATGTGACCAAAATGTTTATTTTGTACTAAGTCTATTACTATTTATTCTGACAGAATTGATGTAAGCAATCAAGTGTGGCGATGGTGTAGTTAATTAATTAAATAACTTCAACTAATAGTCTTGCTCATCTCTGAAACGAAACTAAAAAAAAAAAATTAAGAATAAAATGTACAACTCCATCTATGACTTTTGAAAACAACTATTAACGTCGCCAACATGTTCAAATTTAAATTATTTATATCCAAAAAGGGCTTACACATGTAATTTGACTTGATGTTTTTGAACTCTCTTAGTTGGCGCTGCATTAAAATTGTCTTAATGCTACTTATATTAAATTAATTATTTTTATCAGCTTAAGCTACTTATATTGCGTGACTTTTATAGTGTGAAGCTAGCTTATAGCATAGTTAACATAATAACAACATTCATATATGCATTGTTACATTACACGTGGTTACAGAATACGTTGAAGAAATAAAGGTTCTCTGCTCGTTCCCTGTAGGTCATAGCGTGATAATATAGCCTATGTGGTGACCCGACTCTTTAATAATATTTGTGCCAAATTTGAAGTAAATCCATGCAGTACTTTTTTACTTTATCCCGGATATAAGGACAAACAGATAAACAGATAAACAGACAAACAGACAAACAGACAAAAATTCTAAAAACTATATTTTTGGCCTCGGTATCGATAGTAGATCACACTCCAAGTATTCTTTAAAAAAATATTCAATGTACAGTTTTGACTTTCCTACCATTTTATTATATGTATAGATAAGTAATGGAGTTTGTGGTCAGTCTGTATGGTGTTCTGGTGATATGTAATGTGATATTTATAAGGCGCAGGCATTTTGTCGTTAAATGATGTTGAAAAATGCCTCATGTTATTTTGCCTTGAATATCTGTGCGATGCGACCGAGTACCAACAGTGATGTCCTGATGAATGGGTCTTTACAGAAACGGGTGAAATATACATTATTGGGGTAGGTAAATATAGAAGCTAAAATATGTATTGAAACGGGATGACATACTCGAAGATAATAATGTTACGACTCATAGTTATATGTGCCGTAATACTCCAGTCTATTTCGATAGTTAGTATATCTGTATAATCTATGGTTCGTATCGTCACATCTTTCTATTGCAGCTGTTGAAGTTGATCAGGTGAGGTATATCGTTTTGCAAGTGTATATGTAAGTATTTAATTTAAGACTGTTATAGCTCTGTGTTTGTTAAAAATTAGGATGGGGGGCTGGTATTGGCTGGATGGGGGAAATCGGGTCTAGTGGTGTACCCTGGGGCAGGCCTACACAACACAACAGCTGATGTGACGCATCAATGGTGAAATATGCGCAACTTGTATCAGTTCTTAATGGGTTAACCATTTATTGCCGTCACCTTGAAATGGTGCCAAGAAAGTGGTTGGCTTTAGTGAAGCAAGGCCTCTGCATTAATGATTCAAGCAGTCAAAACTGCATGTATTAAACATGCATCTTCAACTTGAATAATTAGAAACAGATAACTTGAAATCTGGTTCAGATCGCGGGAAACGACCCAAGATCGCTCTTTGTGGGAAGTCTTGGGAGAGGCCTGTGTCCAATAGTGGAAGGCTCTAGGCTGAAATTAGGTGAATTGATTTTTCGTGTCTCGATCAGGAGTAAGTCGGTGTGTCCCCAGTATTTATGTTTCAAGCTTTCCGAAAATGAAGCATCTCGCGGATAAGTACACCTGTCAAAAAAAACCTCAAAACAGTATTTTGTCAACATGAAGGTTACAAGTTCGATACGGATCACTGTGTCGTGTTCCGTGTCACACACGTACTGCATGCGAAGTTCACTCGTAGTAATGGCATTAAACGGAGCAATCACTTATCGACACATTCGTTCCAGTTAGCGGTGCTAGTAAATCGTTTATACAACAACTTTACGTTGTTATTGTTGATAAGAGTGTGTTGAAAAATATGATGACGAATTGATGACAAATTGGTATACAGAAAGCGTGGTTGCAAGTTCTTAGTCTTGTCAAAAATGTTGGCAGAGGCAAGGGAGGGTATTTGTTATAGTTGGGTGGCTCATGTCATAACTAACACTCGGTACTTACATAAGAACCCCTCTATAATGTACTAGAGCTACAGATTTTTTGCCCAATCCCGTGCGAATTTCGGAAAATCCCGTCTTAGTGCACCCTGTACCTATGGTCTCCAAGGAACATTCATCCTAAATTTTAGCTTCCTGCGCCCAATTACGCCTGTGCATTGTTTCTCACGCATTATGCACGTATTACATACAAATTAATTGATATATTTATTGCTATAAGTTACCCATACATATGATCAAGATTCTTGTATTATTTTGATATATCAAAGAGTATTTAGGTACGTCATCTCACCGGAACTGTGTTTTACTTGTTGTGAAATATTATGTGAAAGTACTTAAGATCACTAGAATTAAGAATTGAACAGCTGCAAATAGTAGTAGTAGAGTGTGAAATTCGGTTATGCCCCGAGATATAAACGACGAACTGTAACTTCAAAGAGTGAAAACAAACAATTGTTCGCGTGAATCACCGAAGTTCTATGAACAGTCATTGTGGACAACTGGCTGTATCGAATGAGGCGTAACTCGGGCACATAAACGGGTACGAGGCGTCCAACATCAGAACGAAGAACAAGCCATTCTGTCGCTGGTTCTATAAGTAATGGTCGCGTGCCGCTCGTAAAGTTTGCGATCGGCAACGACGCACATTAAACAACGATGTAAAGTATTAGTTTAGTTTAGTTTACTAGTATTAGTTATACGCAATAGTTTTGTATTGTGATTTTAACAAACTTATTAAATCAGATTCATAAAGATATAATTAAAATAAACGGCTTTTCCGTATCTTGGACGTGCGTGTGTGAATAAATGGTTAAGGAAAGTCAAGAAATTCGAATTGTCGAAATGTCAAGTCAGTAGCTTAACATGGCTTAACACAACTAATGTTATCATTCGGCCCAGGGCCGTTCCGACCCAATCCAGCGCCTGTGTGCGAAACTACTGCGGCGCCTGTGTGCGAGATCTGTGAAGCGCCTTTTTTGGCATCCTTTTTCGAAAATAACTGTTACAATTAACGCATATCTCGGCGCGCGGCGCCCCTGTCACCCTGGCGCCTGTGTCACGGTAATATAATCTAACAGTATTGTAACTCGGCCGTCTTCGTGAGTTATATACCTACTAGACGCGCCGCATGCGAGCTGCGGCACGATAGCGGCTGCGGGTACTGTAGGTACAGTCCGCCCAGTCTAATGGGTACTCTGCTCGAGGCGCGTAGGTATAACTCGAGTTTCGTGCGTTTGTATGGAGTTACAATACTGTTAGATATTATTACCGTGCCTGTGTGCGCCGCGCACATTGCACATAGGGACGGTTCGGCCCTGAATTTCGGCCAACGGCGTCGAAGAGACTTCAAGTTGACGTGACGACAGTGACGGTTCCTTCTTTTAGCGGATACCAACATTACCAACCGAATTACAACGATTAAAGAGGTTGCCATTAGAAGTAACACAATCTTTACAATTTTACTAATTCTCATTAACAACCGCTGGGCCGTGGTCTACCAGGCACGGTGACCTAGTCGGTCAAATAATCCCTCCTCGAGTTAGAGGAATACTAGACATCGTTCCTTTACATATTTAAGTAATACAAGTATATAGTATGTAGAACCATTCGATTTCCACTAGAGCGTCTAATGCTGAAGAAAATACGTCCAGTCTCATGGTAAATAGGTTCTTACTTTGACTTGATGATTGCACGTATGGTGCGGTGGAGTAAGCGGTCGTCTTGTTTTACGTTTTGTATGACACACTACAAAACAACACTCTGTTTGACGTTGTGTCCCTTGAAATAAAATTCTTAAGTTGACATTTATTATGATTTATACCTCGTGGCTTTTGAAAAACAAGGACCAAAATATTACAAATAAACCTATTGCATCGTTTACTTACACACCATCGCATTTTAGTTTGACTAATGTGTAGCAGTAGCTACTCCCCAGTGGAACTGTTCTACTTTCCACAAGATCACAGGATTTGAATACACACCTCTCTTTGACTTGCTTCTAAGAATAACAAATTGATTTTATTTCCAAGAATAGTTTTATTTACCCCGATCAGAATATAGATTATATTGCTTAAAGCCAAAATTATTCGATCGTGGTTTCACTATGACAAAATAAAAATAATGTTTAGGTATGTTTAGGATAAATATTTTACACATTATTATGATTTATACTTAGTCTGTGTTATTGGACAGTTAAGCGTGAAGTTAATGTCTAATAGTTTAAAAAACAAGTCTAAGATACCATTTTAATACAACCCATTTAACCAATGAGCTAAAAAAGGACATGTTAGACAGTTTCTTAATACCAAATAATGTCAGCGGTTTACAAAAATTATTTACTTACTCCCAAACAGTTACTTAAACACAATATATTTTGTTCTTTTACATAGGTACATATGTATATGTCTATACGTGGGCACAATGACAGCGGCCCCACTAGGGAATGCGCCCATTAAACTCTTTCACTATATAGATAAGCTTTTAAATTAGACGCAATTTCTACTCGTCCTAATTCTTATAAATGGGTTGAAACCTCTATTTAAGATTACCTATCTATTAAAACTGTGTATATGTATACAAAAGTTAAATTAACATTAATTAGGACTCTAAGGCTCTAAGACTAGCTGCCATATTAATTAATTCTCAATAATTTTTCTGATGTAACATTTATTTTGGTAAATGGTAGAGTTGCTCATCGCTGTATAAGATGTATTCCTTTTGTGTTTCAAATATCAGTTCACTTTAAAGGCTGCTGTACTTAATTATTAATGAGGAGAGCAAATTAGCCTTCATACTGGCTTCTTAGTACCTAAGTAGCACTACCAGTATAGTATTATATTATCAGTGGTAGCACCATGAGTAGAACCACTTATGGGCAGGATTATCTAAAGGCTATTATGGTAATGACCTACTTATCTTCCGCTCTCACAAATAAATATTTCTATAGCTTTTAAAAACAAAATTGAATGCTTCATCCAGCCGGGGTCTGCTTTCTGTTATTGCCAGATTAGAGAGAATATTGGTTTGGCTGTTCCATAGCTCATACCTGTGTCAGTTTTTTTCAATGCGACTGCCTGCCCATATTGTCAAAGATCTTCAAAGTGCTCTTCGAGGTACAGAGCAAGCGATAATTAATCATTTAATACTATCATAACTTCAGAAACTCAGTGGTGTTCCACTCAATGTAACTATAAGCAACAACCACCGATAATCAAGTTAAGCGTATGAAGCTCGACTTCCCCGCTAAACAGATTTTAATGTGATTTCGCATGCAGATAGCTTGAACTATGGAACGCCTAAGTACGTAGTACCTAAGTTTATAATATTATTAGTTTAGTGCTTCTAACAAGCCAAATCGGGCCTGTTTCCTTGACTGCCGATCTAGTTACAGTTCAAGGGGAAATAACGTTGTTAGAACATTGATGAAGTTTCCTCGCTCACGAGCACTGAGACATGAAAACAGTAACAGTTAGGTAGAATGTATTGTATGTAGGGCTATGTGAAATATTTGTTTTCTACCTGAAGTTGGTAAGAGTCCGATTATGCCTTGCATCGTCATAATAATATGCCTCTAGGTAAGTATATTTTATATAGAGGTAGCTAGTGATTGTTGCGATGACTAAACGAAATATAGTCTATTAATTTCTTATTTTTTTCTATAATGAGTGTATAGAAGTGAATCATATAAGAAGTGTAATATTTACGTCCAAATATTTTTACGTGGTTTTAGGTGATAGGTAGCGTTGTACCACAGTATATAAAGACATACAGTAGTTTGACGCCTTTGATCTCGAAGAAAAAGCCGACAACGTCTAGACAAGGGTAAGGAGGCTAGGGCTGCCACATTTAAACAATACCTACTTATTCAAACACCGTCTATTTATTTTAGAAAAATATAACAATTGCTACGCTACATGAATATTATAGTGTAAATCACTTATTTATTATATGAAAATAATTAATGATGAATAATTATTATAAAACAGTTTGCATTTAGTTTGCACTTGCGGTGACAGCTTTGCATACAAAGTGTCAGTTAGCACCTATTTCATACCGCAAGTGTCGTAGGAGGCAGTTAAGGATATGAAGCATTTTTTCAGATATACTAGGTGGTTATCGTACAAACCAAGTTAAAATAAAGCGGTTGATATAGCGATCGTTTAATGGATGGGCAACCATGCGATCAGCTTGCAGAGCCTATGTTATCGATATGAAGTATTTTGAAGATCTATTTTATGAGCTAACTACGTTAAGGTAAAGCAATAGACATCAAGGTCATTTTATGGATGGGTGACCGGGCTATGAGATTACTGAGAACATGTGTGGGGTTTGTAAAAGGGGGCCAAAAATATGGTTATTTTTTAGCTAGGACGCGCCGTTACCAAGATACATATTAATATTTGATAGGTACACTTACCTAATACGAAGGTACTAGGTTAGGTACTTATTGCATGAAATTAAAATCACGCTTGAATCGAATATTACCTTACAACGCTTATTTTCTTACGTCTGCCATGTTGTTTACGTACAGTAATTACTACTTTATTCTGTGACAAGAGGATGCCCGCGGTCACACCCGCGTTATTTAAGGCTACTGCTCCGCTGCCGGCGCTCATAGCGTGATTTTATGTAACCTATAGCCTTCTCCGATAAATGGGCTATCTAACACTGAAAGAATTTTTCAAATCAGACCAGTAGTTCCTGAGATTAGCGCGTTCAACCAAACAAACAAACAAACAAACTATTCAGTTTTACATATTAGTATTAGATTTGGCCAGACATGAGATATTGTAAAAAGTTAGTAGATTTGTGGGTACGTGCACATTATTTTAAGTGGTTACAGGTATATACATACGTTTCAAAATAATATAAATAAATAAAATTAATGAAATTTTCATTTTTTGTGTAAGTAAATTGATGAAATCGCGAATTTTTTAAATGCTTATTTTTTAAATCCTTAAGCAGCATGAAGAATTGCAATATCTCACAGCACAAGTCGTATGTACCATCTTAATTAATATTCATAAGCAAATAAATAAGTAACGAACAAAAAACAAGCACGCGCCAGCCCCCAAAAACATGTACCTAGTTAGGAACTAAGGTGATATACGTAAGTAGGTACCGCTCTTCCCGCGTCTCACCTCTTGTCCCCCGCACGATTGACCCGTCTAGACGCGTTCGTCGAACGACTGTATGGATTATTTGACTGTAGTTGTACTTTATTATAAACTAGAGTAAGCCCGCGGTTACACCCGCGCTATTTAAGGATACTGCTCCGCCCCCGTCGCTCATAGCGCTATGTTATAAAGCCTAAAGCCTTCCTCGATAAATGGGCTATCTAACACTGAAATAATTTTTAAATCGGACCAGTAGTTCATGAGATTAGCGCGTTCAACCAAACAAACAAACTAACTCTTCAGCTTTATAATTATATTAGTATAAGATTCTTGAATTCTTTTTGTCGAATAAACTATTAAACATGACATAATTTTATGCTCCGTTGTCAGTGTTGAGGTTCTATCCTGAGATAGAACCCTAGAAATAAGTGAGTGGCCTCAAACGTTGCACCACCATACTTCATCATTGTCTTGCCTTGGTCCCAATTTATTTCGGGTCGGCGCAGTATGTCCTTCGCTTCCATACTTCTCTGTCACCAGTCATCCAATCGTTTACCCCTTTCTCTTTCATATCCATCCTCACACAGTCCATCCATCTCTTCCTTGGCCATCCTCTCCCTTTTCGTCCTTCTACATGCATATCCATCACTTTTTTACCTACATACATCTCATCTCTCCGCATAACATGTCCATACCAGGCCAATCGACTCCCTTTCACCTTTTCATCTATGGGCGCCACTTTCATACTACCTCTAACGTAATCATTCCTAATTCTGTCCATTCTTGTCACTCCACACATCCATCGTAACATCCTCATCTCTGCCACATGCAATCGTTTCTCATCCATCTTCTTTGTAGCCCAACACTCAGCTCCATACAGTACGACAGGCCTTATACATACGGCCCTTTAATTTCACAGGCATTTTGTGGTCGCATATTGTGCCTGAGACCTGTCGCCATTTCATCCATCCTGCGTTGATTCTTTGCCTAACATCCCGATCAATTTCGCCGTCATCTTGCAGGAGTGAACCATACTTAATACGATAATATTAACCATAACAGTACGGACAGTACCGATTATCCACATATTTTCCGTACTTGAGGTAGTACAAGCGCCGTGTTGACACAGCAGCGTGCGTGAGCAAACGTACCCGTGAAAGCTTTCAGAGCAGTGTGTTACGTTATCTCGAGTAGATAACGCGCTGACCGCTATCAATCGTACTGGACACAACGTTACAATTATCATACGTAGTTATACACATTTTTATAAATGCGAAAGTACTCTGTGCGTCTGTGGTTGTGACGGCGAAACTTCTGAACCGATTTTGAGTAGGTAAGCTTAAACGATCATAAGGGGTTCAATTAACAGCAGGGGATGACTGCTCACGGCTTTACATTCTCGGTGCGGATAGTGACTGCCAGATCCAGCAGGTCAGAGTGTCAATATAGGTCTCGCCCCAGTCATGGAAAAAGCTTATTTGTTTGTGCTGGTGCGCGCGGACAGCGGCGCTAGGTGCGGTGTGTGGCGGTAACTGCATAACATGCTAATATGGCGAAGCCAGAGTGTTTGGGTGAACACAATCGAATTGTATAGGTATATTTATGTAATAGGCGGTAAACGGATAGGCAGATCGATGGATAGTAAGCGATTGCCGCTGCTCATGGACACAAGGATCACAAACAGAGTCACAAGTGCGTTGCCGCCCTTCGGTATGGAAAAAGGAAAATGCGGAAGAGCAGGATGAGTGAGAAGGAGATATGGAGCCACTAAAAGAACGAATGAAGAACTCACGTCCATATGTGTATCGCAGAACTTGTGAACTGTTTACCTGAAATTTGCTGACATTAAGGATCAAATCCGCGCTGCGGCAGCCTAGGCTGAATATTGGGAGGAGAGTGTTATTTTAACTCACCAACACAAAGAAAGTGCTATGTTAGGATCGAACCCACAAGATCCAGTGTATGTGTTTGAGTTTAGTATTTATATTTCTACAAATACTGTAGATGTCTCTGTGATAAAGACATAGTTGCTATATATTTTTATTGGAAGTTACGAAGTGATTCTGTAGAACAATAAAATGTAGTACAATCAAAGAGGTGTTATCGCCGCGGCGATTTTTATGGCCGGCTGTTTATTGTGTATGAAGTTGAACAGTGGATAATGTATAGGTAACTAGTGTGTAATAGCTGAACCTGAGGTTACTTACTACAGCGTTATTTAGGGCTACCTACTGCTCCGCACTAGTAGCTCGTCGCTCGTGATATTTTACAGCGTGTCACAAAACCCATCACTAAGCCGAAGTCTACTCATTTTGGACATCATGCCAAGACAAACTAAGCAAATATAATACCTGAGAAACGATTTTTTTAACGTAGGTATAATCATTTTTTAAGCCGCAATTAAAAGTCTGCGCGTGCGATGCTCGAAATACCTTCGTATCCATGAGTGCATACGACATCTATAGCCTCTATAGTAGGGTTTGAGCCTCGGGTTGTCTCGTGTCTCGAAGTCTCGGGAGTTTTCCCAAAGGAAGCTTGTGTGCAAAGTGGTTTTGGCTATGCATTGTCTGCCAGTCAGTAACGCAAGGATTTTGTATGTACAGATTTTAGACGACTTTATAAAACATGCGCTACTATGATATTGCAATTTTAACATTGATATGATTTGAAGGTAATTCTTCAGAGGCAACATTTTCGATGTCTATGGGTATATTTTTGTAACCAACTAACAAAACGATCTGTATTTTTCTGTTGTTCAGTTTAGCTTTATCCCTATCTTAGCCAAATGATATATTTGAATTAATTGCAGTCTAGATACAAAATGAAAATATTTGAACCTCGTTCTTCTGATAAATCAATATAAATTAATATATTATCGAGAGGAAATGAATAGCCCTCTTATAAAAAAAATATGTATTAGTTATAAATACCTTAATTTGTTTATAAATAACAAAATAAGAAGTGTCCGGCGTTTAATACTGATTAATATGGCGTAAGCTGTTCTTGACCGTACTTGGTCGGGTAATGATTATGAGAGTCTGGTTTCCCGTTCGGGGGGAAGCCAGTCGTGCTATGGACGAGCTAGAAAGCGTACCTGGGGCTGGATGGCTTAGATTCCGCTGTTACGAAGGTAAATAGCTGATTTATCTGAGCTTGGTTCAGGTGGCATGCTGATTACAATGCCTACTTTATAAACATTATTTTATTATTTTGCAACTTCAGTCTGCGTTTCGCGAGACGCTTTTAAGTAATAGATTCGTGTAGAAAAGTGTCAATACTAAAGACTGCATGTTTGATGAGTTATGCGTGATTGCAGGCAAAATCCTGATTCAACTGTGCCTGATTCGTATGGTCAAAACAGCATGTGTATCATATTCATATGACTATTGAGTTTTATACGGAAAAAATCTAACAGAGAGAATAATATATTGTAGCTATTTAGTATAATATTTTTTGTACCTAAAATAATTGATTGCATTACAAATATTAGCAAAAGTGGTTTTTTTTGTTAAGTATATTAAAATATTCTTGATTGCCCATAAAATACAACTATTTAGAGTTTCAAAAGAGCCTTTCTACTAAAAGATTATTGTAATTGTTAAAATATGATTGTTTTCTTAACTATGATGACATTGGTGATTTCATAAGATTGCCTATTTATAAGCTAACTTTTAATTAGTACTTCCTAGCAGGTTCAGAAACCATGTGTTTCCAGTTAGTCTGGTCTCGAAAGGTAACAAGGGAAAAGTGAGAATCGAATTGCGTTAATTTTCGGGACACTGCACACCAGAAGGTATCGTCAGACGGACAGGACGCGGCTAAGACTTAATTTTGTAATCTGATGAAAAATAATCCCTTACATTTTGAACCGTATTACGTTGTACAAATACGGTTCAAAACAGATAGGTATATTACAATCTGACGGTTTTTACAATTTTACGGTGAGAATTATATACCCAATTAGGTGTGTAATTTTGTATGCTTCTTTACTAGAAAATCTAATTGTGTATTACAGTCATGTGAATGACCTTTTATTTGACTTTACTAGCATAAAGATTCTTTATGTATCTACATTGGTGACTGAAATAACTCTGTTTGATATTGTCTACCCGTACTAAAAGTATTTTATTTCTGACCGCACATAAAATGTTTTTGCTTTGATAAACCACATGAAATTTAATGGAGCGTAAAATATGAATTGCTAATTCTTTAAGTTAACAGCTATTATTTTAAGATTTATTACATATTCTTCTAGTTAGAAATAAACTTACTTTTTAAAACTAAATTTTATCGTCGTTATTTAATTTAGTTTGGTAGAGGTAAGCTCACGAGACAGGATCGTCGGTACCCACATCGGTACCTAATCGAAAACAATCTTGCATCGCGGGAATCCGTTTTCTGCAGGGGGGCTCAAAATTTGTCTCTACCTATGGATAGTCATGAGAAGGCCCTTCTTCAGTAGTGGACGTCTTTTGCCAGGTATAGTATTTTGGGTTTCACATTTAATCCAAGAACCTAGAACTATATTCTTTACCCTAATTCTGCCTTCTAACTGATATTTCCGAGACTTTCGCAGTCGTCGTGAGCTGGTCATAAATAAGCCTCATCTAGTTATATCTTAATTGTCGTCACAATAGCATTGTAAGTGAGTAGAAGGATTTGGGATAGTATAGAGTTTCATTTCGAATTTTTCCGACTCTTCCCAAGAATACTATTTGCTTGGCATTTTTTCTTAGTAGCCTTTAACGACTGTCATAGAATAAAATGGCGCATGGCGTAGTGACACTTTATATCCACGTCTGTAGTTTATATTCTTAATCCATAACCATTAGCCATTACCATATTTTGCTTGTATCACAGAAACAGAACTGTGAAGGCAGGAAGGTTTATCTACTTATAATAAGTGACATTTTGAAATGTAAGACAATACTAAGTAGTTACATTTTATTTCCTTGGTAAATTACGACAAAATCAAGTTTTAACATTTTTACCATTACTGAAAATTAAAAAAAGATTAAGACTGATGTAGACTTTGGTTACAAAAGTAGGTACTACTTTCACCAATTTGTTGATTAATTACCGTTTTTTCACTAAACGTCGGCAAAAAGTCAATCAGTGAAGCGACTGGCACCAACTGGTTCACTTTTTATTGATCTGTAGTTTTAATATCATGGTTTTAGATACGCTGCTCAAGGTGCTCATTATCTTAAGTCGACTTAAGTGACATTTTGTAACGGAATTCGTCGACAAATCTTATTACTACACACTAAGTTTCGGAGGATTTATGGGTGGATGTTTGTTACTCTTTTACGCAAAACCTACTGAACGAATTGCGATGAATCTTTACAAAACTCATACTTTAGAATAGAACATAGGCTAACTTTTTCCCGATAACCGACCCCCAAGAGAGCGAAGCTGTACATCTACCACTTCTTACCATATTATCGCCCCCAAAGCTAGCCTGCTACAAACCGTTTTAATGCTAGTCCTTATATTCAATCTATCCGTGTAGGTATTTGGCTATAACATTGAGGTGTATGTACAGCATCTACGTTGGTATAATCCCAATGAGGAGCTCTACACAAATGTACTGCGTATATTTCTGTGCGCGCAGGGCTTAACTTGGGGGTTAATATGTCCTGTGAGGTGTAAAAGCGGCCATGACACTAAAACAGCCGTCGTTCGTCAACGGCTTGACCCCAGTTATAAAGCTTAACGTGAACATGCTTTAATTTGTGCATTTATGTTTGTACAGCTGCCATTTTTAACGATTAAGATCAGATGGCACTGTTTGATTAATGTTTACATGGATGGAGCATTCAAAGGGTAATTAGTGCAATAACGTAACACGAGGGTAACAAGCGCTGTAATTTGCTTGATTTGTATGGTATGTGTTCATAGTAAACTCGCGTGTTATTTACGAAAGGAGGTTTTCAACGGTCCATTGAACTTGCGCATGTGAAACTTATACCACGCAAGTAAGGTCTGCTCTATTACCTATTTGCTCCTTGTTTACCACCTTCTGGAAAACATGATCGTAGCGTTATCCCAGTAGAGCATAATTAATTTAATTGTATGTATGCGCATAATAAACAACATATACTTGTAACTATAAATAAGTATAGTTTAAATATACGTATTATTAAGCATGCAATAGGCAGGCCCCCTATTACGTGGGACCTTAAAATTCATGGCGAAATGTGGCGCAATATTACACCTCTGCCTACCCTTTCGGGGATATAGGCGTGAGGCTATAAACAAAATATATAGTTAAGTATTATTAGCAATTACTGTAGTTGGATTTCAATTTTTTATTTTTGTTTTATACCTATAGGTAATACTATTGTAATGCTTGTAAAATGCACTAAGTTTTAAGCATTTTAATTTTAACTGAACACCTATGTACACTTGGTTCGGAATAAACTCTTTGACTTTGACTTATAAGACTTTTGATTTCACTTCTTATATTATAGTCTGGCCATATATGACGTTATGCTTTATCACAAAGCGATTGTCGTCTGACCGCCACAGCCCAAAGGATAAAATAAGCGTTAGGATATTAAAAATATAGATCGTTGTAACATAAGGACGGTCGAATTCTTCATGACAGCTGGTCTCGAAGCTTAACGTGGCAAGCATAACATGGGCAGGCATGGACCAAGCAGTTAAAAATTTAATTCTGAGTGCACATTCTGGGTTGGAACTTCTGACTTTACGCGCGCAATCTATTTGTTCATCCATTTAGCTATCGTTACTTTTAGCAACAAGACATTGTTTTGTAAACATATTTAAGTATGGAGAGGAAGCTTCTCAGAATTGTAATAAAAGGAGCGATTCCCATGTAAATGTTGTGCGTCCATAACCCTTCGTCAGCCGACTAACGCGCGATTTAACACAGAATATGGGCCGATGACGCTGTTTTATCTACGACTAGATGTAGCTCGCGTCTTTGCTTGCTTTTAAATTTAAATATTGTGACCGGAATACGAAAAAATCTTATTCGAATTCGTTTACTTTTAAGATTTAATTGTCATATTCTTATCATATCACTACAAAGCTGCAAAGGTTAAAACTTAAATTATCTAGTTCAATAAAAAAATGGCATTATGGACTGTATTTGCGGACACCGGACGGGTAGTTATGATGTTGCGATAAAATATTTTTAACAAATGTACCAACATACCTAAGTGCATCATACAATATTATTTAGCGAAATAATTAGCAATATTAATTAACAAAACTCTAAGTACATCATACAATATTATTTAGCGGCAGTCCCTCCGCGACCACGACTGTTGCAAGCTGGTAGAAACGTAGGAGGATAACAGAGGTATTTATGCCTCTAAATAAGTCAATTATCGCGACTAAGACGTTAAATAATATTATATGATGTATACAAATCGTATAGTAACTCTTTTTTCTGGCTTTAACGCACCTGGGCAGGTTTAATATGTTAGAATATTCTTTGTATCAATGACACTCTCGGCTTGTAAATGATATAGACGTGAGTGACAATCGAATCGAACGAAGACCATCTCGTGACCACGGTTCCGCGTGGTTCCGGTAACCAAACGGAAACGTCGGATATGTCAATTTTATTTTTATGTTATTACGCGACTGAGTTCCGCCACACAAACATTAGCAAAAGAAAAGCAAAAATAATAATAGATAAAGTAGTACATATTATCTACCTATTTTTCGCCTTTGTTTACATAACATTGTGAGTATTTATCACATGTATTGTCCGTGTGGTGACGGATTAAGAATACGGAATGTCACCACCCCATATCATCCCATGGGTGTCGTAAGAGCCGGCAGAGGGAGCATATTATGCAGAGAACAGCACTGTAAGAGAAGGAAAACTTGATACAAACCCTATACCAACCCGTTTGGCCAGCGTGGTATAGTAGGCCAATTCCTCCTTTCAAAGGAGAGGCCTGGTCCAGCAGTGGACTGTTAAAAGCTGATGATGATGATTTTATAACAAGCGGGTAATACAACATTATATACAAACACACTGTTCTGTTATAATGATATTAGTTACAAGTTTCCGTACGATATCTTTTAGCTGTTATATAATTTAGTATGATGGCCTTTGGTAGGTGATTTCATATTGTATTTTTTGTGGAAAATGAGGCTTTTTATCTTTGTTTACTGTAGTTGTAAGGCCAAACACGTCGTTCTGAAAGGTCGGCGTTTAACTCGAGTGACTTTAAATATTAATAAGTAGGTTAACAAGATGTTTATAGACATACATACTTGTTTTTTTGGCCATGGAATATCGCTATAGGCTTTATGGAAAGCTAATATTCAGCACAGAATATATACAAGTACTCAAAACCGATTAGACTAGAAAGCGGAGCACGACTTCTAATTGGGATAACGCTAGGAGGATAACATTCTTGGTTTTTGAAGTGTGTGGTACCTACTAAGACTGATGAATAGTTAAGTACAGATATAGGAGGCTAATAGATTTCAAGTTCCAAATATTTTTGTAATTTAGAATGAACTAATAAAGCGGCGGTAGCCCAGTAGTGTACATAACGGACTGCCGAGACGATGGTCTCGGGTTCGATCCCCAGGTACCTCGGGCACACACCTCTGACTTTTCGAAGTTATGTGTGTATTAAAAATGTTAATTATCGCTCGCTTAATAATGTGCCCGGTAGATGGCAATAGGCTCGCCCCCTATTACATTGGGACCGAAACATATCTGGCGAAGTGTGGGTGTGTAATACAATACACCTTTGCCTACCGCTTCGGGGATAAAAGGCGTGAAGATATCTTATGTTATGTAATTGTTACTGTTGAATTATGAACAACTGCCGGATCAAGTATTGGATCTATCCATAGATTGGTAGCTAAATCCAACAAATATATTGGGACCAGCCGTTAGGAAACAAGGTCTTCTGCCACTATTAGGTATTTAGGACCTGCTGTAGGTATATAACATTCATATTACATACATACATACATATATAGACTCACGCCTGTTTCCCCGAAGGGGTAGGCAAAGGCATATCAAACGCCCACTTCTCGCCAGTGTTTTGATCCCACGTAATAGGTGGCGAGCCTATTGCCGCTTATTGGGACATTTTGTTTGCCAGAGCCTCGTCCGTTGGTTTCAACATTCATATTATTTATTAATTATAGTGTTTATCTATTTATACTTTGTAACTTTCGCGACTTGTACCCATAGTAATATTTATGTCATCTAGTGACCACGGCTGGTGTAACCCATGCCAAAACTATATTTAAAAAATAATTTATTTTTCTTTAATAAATTTTTATTAATCAAGCTCACCTAAATTGATATGAATTATGAATTTAGGCACTAAATGCGTGCTGTGTCCTTACACAGCAGTAGGATAACTGCCAAAAGATAAATAAATCAGTACATCGTAATCACACTGATAATGCGACTGACACTCGTTCAGTACACATTAGTACCTATGTGTAAAAATCAAGAAAGCTTAAAATAACTACGGTCGTGGTCGCGGAGGGACATATTCTTGAAACAATTTTCCTGTTAGTGCCTCATAACTTCAGTGTATTTTCAAACGTTCACGATTTGTACACATACCAATGATTATTTAACTAGTCTATATGTTGTAATTTATTGAAAACTAGTCGATGCCAGCGGCTTCGCACGCACATATTTTCGAATTTCCCATTATGCCCGATCCCGTGGGAATTTCGGGAAATCCCGTCTTCGTGCACCCCTACGGTCCCCAAGAAACATACATGCTAAATTTCAGCTTCTCGCGCCGAGTAGTTTCGGCTGTAGCTTGTCTGTCAGTCAGTCAGTAACGCAAGGATTTTATATATACAGATAAAGGTAAAATACCACATATTTGCCCCGACGTGCGACGTTTCAGCAACCAACTGTGGTCAAGGGATGAACTTCACTATAATACGGATTATTCCACATTTTGAGCCGTGTTGCCGTGTGCTCTGCGGAACCATTCTTCGTTAATAGTTTTCGTTATCTCATTGATTCTGTGACATCAGCCCTAGATTGAATTTTACCAGAATTGTATCGGACTGGAACTAAAGACCGGCCTGTATATCCATCTAACGGGACGATTACGATACTAATATTTTATCCTTATTGGGACACTAATGTATTTGCTTTCGTAAATTCATGAATAATGGTTTCCTAACCTTATAGCGATTGTCTTATTCCTTACCCGGTATAGTTTGGGCAAAATGAGGCGCAGGGCTAAATTCTGCTGGACTTTGTGCAAATCATTTGCGCACCCCTTTTATGTAGGACATTATATTGTAGATGTCGACAAGTTTTTGCAAGCTGGCCTTTTTTATTTCATAGAAACTGTTAAGCCGCAATCCCTGCAATCCTTACCTTTCGCAGTAAAATAATGAAAAAGTGTAATACAAGTATTTCAGCTGAACTTTGACACGTCAGTATATTTATATTCGTAGCTCTGCCTGACGTCAATCTATGGTAGAACACTGAACCAGATTGATAACAGTAACGTGTATAACAACAACACTCAACGTTCCATAAAAACGTCTAAAAATAACTCGTAGTTTAACGGAAATGGACAACATTATCTGGAACCATTACCGCGCTGATTAAAAGCGGCTACGTCTGCATTGATACCTATAAAACGGTCAAGACCACAACACCACTTTAACATGAACCCTGAAGCTAAAACTTCTGTAATGTACTAAGTGTCTTCTTACACTGGTGATGTCCCTACTGTGGCTTTCATCCATTAGAGGGTGGCATTCTGCCTTTAATTACTGGACGAGTGGTGCATTCCGTTGGGACGACGTATAATTTGTAAACGCATGGAATTCACTTACCTAGACAGTTTTATTGATTGTTGTTGCTATTCGAAGACATTACTCTCGTAATTTATACTAAGTAACGGAGTAATAATGTAACGATGCACAAGTAAGCACGTTACAAAGTTGTGTGTCGTTACATCGTCATGTCAGCCTAGAGACGTCCACTGCTGGACATAGGCCCCCCCCCAAGGTTCCCCGCACAGACCGATTTTGAGCCGCCCGCATCCAACCATTTCCCGCGATCTTAACCAGATCGTCGGTCCTCCTTGCGGGAGGCCTACCCCTGCTGCGTCGTCCGGTACGTGGCCGCCACTCCAGAACCCGCCTGCCCCACCGGCCATCGGTTCTTTGCGCTATGTGCCCTGCCCATTGCCACTTCAGCCAGGCTATTCGGAGAGCTATGTCGGTGACCTTGGTTCTCCTGCGGATCTCCTCATTTCTGATTCGATCTCGCAAGGAAACTCCGAGCATAGCTCTCTCCATCGCCCTCTGAGTGACCCTGAGTCTTCCGATGAGGCCCATAGTTAGCGACCACGTCTCAGCGCCGTAGATCATCACTGGCAACACACACTGGTCAAAGGGTTTCTTGAGACACACTCTAATAAAAGTGATGAGCATCATTTTGATCATTGCGAGAAAGCGTAATATTGACCACTCATTACCAACGTCATTTTGATTTTACATTTATCAGGTGGGTGAAGCGCTGTTCTCCTAGCTAGGCTAGAATATAGCCTGTATTAAGGAGTGACACTCCCAAACCCTCTGATAGTGTTCCTGATTGTACATTTATTATCAAACATTTCCACCTTTTTCCCGTCTGTGAAGGCAGAGACATCAGAACGCCATTTGCTCCTATCCTTACAAACCTCATGCGCTTCCTCTACATTCATTACCTACTCTTAGCATGCACGCTGATTATTATCAAACTAGAGGACGCCAGCAGCTACGCCTGCATTTTTTTTAAATTTACCCGTTTTGGACAATCTCGTGGGAATTTCGGGAAATCCCTTCTTAATGCACCCCGACGGTCCCCAAGGAATATACATGCCAAATTTCAGCTTCCTGCGCCCAATAGTTTCGGCTGCAGCGTGTCTGTCAGTCAGTCAGTAACGCAAGGATTTTATATATTAAGATTATTTTTCATTTATTATCAAAAGGAGACAAATTGATAATATCTTCGATATACCTAAATAATAAAAGAGGCTAAAACGGATACAAAGAAAGTTAAATGTCAAAGCAATGACTGAGATAGAGGCTCTCACACGGACCAACAACACGTAACACAATGTTCAGCAGTGCGGCAGCCGTTTTAGCCACTACGTCACCCATGTTTTTTATTTTGATCATTTAGTCTGACAACTGATTGTAATTAACTTTATCGTCCCAGCGTCATTCTGGTTGCATCCAAGATTTTGGCCCTGGAGGCCGTGGTCAGCTTTCTAGCCTAAACACATATGACAATATCATCTGCTCCACATACTGACAGAGGTAAATGTAACTGTTGAAAAAAACTCCCATATTGGAAAATATTGAGCCTGAGTAGGTATCAATTTCCAATGCCGCGCAAATCAAACTAGAAGAAAATATTGTGAAAGGGGGCCGAGTGTATGCGCGGTGCAACCACCGCGAAAGCT
The DNA here is from genome assembly GCA_944739405.2 of Euclidia mi. Taxonomy (NCBI): domain Eukaryota; kingdom Metazoa; phylum Arthropoda; class Insecta; order Lepidoptera; family Erebidae; genus Euclidia; species Euclidia mi. The sequence continues at coordinate 64,883,969 of OX123187.2, read as the reverse complement.
CTGTATCCATTTATCTGAAATTTCATATAAATACCGTCTTGACATAAATAATATAATATACCTTGAACGGGTTGGAGGCTTTCTGCGCTCATCCAAAAGTCTGCGTAAATTTGTCAAGGCCTTCAGCGAGCAACTAGCCGTTCCAGAGACACAAATAATTACAACACCTGGCGCAAGGTATGGCACAGGGACCATGCAAATCGCATGATTTTCAGAGTCGCCAAAAAAACAGTTATTACACAACAAACATTTTGAACGAAGTTAATGTACCTACTATTTAATCTAGCATGGAACAGATGATTTATTCGCGATTTTGGCAATGACCCAGATGTCTCAAAGATGTACATAATAGCGAATAGTATTCCCTCTAAGAGGGTTGTCCTATACTACAAAAAACATCGTATAGATTGCAGTTATTAGACCGTGTGTGTAAGTACATATAAATGGTATATATTTTTGCCGTGACTTGGCTGATACGAACGAAAGCAATATCGGATTGCTGAATGTCCCGTATTTATTGCATTTCTCGCGTTCTCCGCGATCCAATAAATACATCTGATTGTCTACTACTTAGTTGGTTCAGTGGCGATGTAATTGCGATACTAGACTGTCTAAGGTTCAGTGTTAGAATGTTGTAGGTTTTACTTGGTTTTGTTTTAGGTATATAAAGACACCTTTCCAACCAGTGATATAGTAAACGTTTAAAATTTTGGCGGTGTTACACCTTCGTGCCTCGGCAAGCACGTTAAGCCGTTGGACCTGCGCCCAATCTCTCTCCGGTCGTGTCAATCGTGGCGTCCCATCGGACGATGAGAGTGATGGAATGGAGAGTGCACTTGTGTTTGCGCACACACTTGTGAACTATAATATGTCCCGCGCACTTGGCAAGTCTCATATAAATTTGTACATCTAATACTATAATAAAACTGTAGAGGTGAAAATGTCTGTACATTAAAGATATTTTGACGAAAATTAGCTAAAAATCTAGGAAAATGCTAAAAAGCAAAACTTGATAATTTTTTGAATTTATGTCTGTCTGTCTGTCCGACGTCTTTCCCTATGTTGCTAAAGATCTCTAAAATGGCGAAATTTATTTCAATAAAACTTACACTCATGTGCAAAGGATACTCAAACCTATAAAATAGTATATGTTACATCACAATCGGTTGAGTGGTTTTCGGTGTACAGCTTGACCTCTCCTTTGTGCGTTGTCCCAAACAAAACAGGGGTCATCCAAAACTGGTTATATATGTGATGCCATCTAGGATCATTATAAGTTTGTTAGTAAAAGTATAGTCAGTCTAAAAAGGTTTTATGGCTATTTACCCGACTTTAAAAAGGAGGTGATTCTTAATTTCGTCAGTATATTTTTACGTATTTTTGGAAAATAAATTACTGAAACCGAGGATATCTATAGTTATCCTTCCGACCGATAGATGTCACTATTTTCAAATAATTTTCTAGCAAAATAAATATTTCTTGCAAAAAAGACAATAATTATGTGTCGGGTATCTTTCTGTTATTAAAAAAATTATAGAGTATAATATTCGGCACTTTCATAAACAAAAAGTCTCTGTGTTAAACGGTCAATCTCATTTATTTAAAATTATTATGTTTATATAATAGTTATATAATAATATCATTTTATTTTAAATAATAAAAACAATAACTATAGATCCTTTTTTCAATAAATTGTCGATTAGTCCATATTATTTTCTATCTCGGTCGGTTTGTATATGTAAACATAGATGGCGTTTTCTGAATGGCGGTGTTAAGATTCGCCGTGGATTGATGAGGTTCTCGGTTAATTTTCTTTCGTTTTCGTCGGATTGGTGTCTTAGTAGTTTCTTTTGAATAATGAATGTGGATGTGTTTCTTTGATTTCTTTCGTTCGTTTGTGTTCTGTACTTATACAGGTGTCTCATTATTCCCAAATTCCCACACCGTACGTGGGAATCCATGGGTGGGAGACTGAGGCCTGAATTCAGATAACTCTTGAGTAACTCAACGGGGCTATCTTACTTTCGGCAGGGCTGAATATTCGTAGCCCTGTGTGTATTTTCTAAATAAATCGCAGGGACAGACTTGAAACAGCTGGAATCGACCCCCGAACATGTCGTTTTTCACATGGTCAGTTATATGTGGCATGTTCACGAGTAAGCGGTAAAAATAATTTACATGTTCTATATGAAGGTAGTAAAACAGTTAGATAATGTTGTGTATAAAGAAAGTCTCTAATGATATCTGCGCAACTTTTGACACAGTAAAGTAGTGAAAATTAACCACAAGTAAGGGTTAGTGTCATACTTTAAAACAAGGTTAAATTCAAAATTAAATATTGTGGGGTTTTGAAAAAAAAAACATAAGTTGAGTACCTGTTGAGGTTATCTTACATTTCAAAACAATTCGTTTTGAAACCAATAGCGTTAAAAACTGGCACATATTTAACATTATTTGGTACATAATAATTGAGTGTTACTTACGTACTGTACCTCTCAGAAAAAACACATTTCTAACAATTTATCTGTCAAGTGTAAATCAACAACACAACTTACCCTTAAAAAAACACGTAAACAGAAAACACCATTTTGTAATGTTTGACATTTCATCGAATAGTGTTGTGACCCAACAATAGATTACACTAGATTACTATATTACTTTACTCTATGGATTACGGAATCGTAACACTATAGATTATATCTTAATTGTTTTATTTTTGCCTAGAAATTGCTTGTTAACGAAAGAAATAGTAACATAATCGAAGAATAATTATAATGACAACTCTTAATACTTTTTAGTTGTGAATGTAGATTATTTAGTTGTTCCACGATTTATGTTAACGTTTAATCAATCGAGTATAATTGAAAAAGGAGTCGCTTCACTATTATGCAACAAATGACGTATTTATTGTATTATATACTAATTAAAATGAAAATAGAAACCCCACAAATGATTTCAATGAATTTAGGTAAAAAAAACATTAAAAATAATATCATGAATTATGCATTTACTCCAATGGCTATACGCGTCAAAAAGTGAGACTAAAAGTGCCCAATATCCTTTGAAAGTTTGTGAAGATGTATGGATAGATGGATGGATGGATGTATGGATGGATGTATGGATGGATGTATGGATGGATGTATGGATGGATGTATGGATGGATGTTTGTTACTCTTTCACGCAAAAACTACTGAACGGATTTGGATGAAACTTTAGAGTAATATAGTTTATACATCAGAATACTGAATAACACATAGGCTACAACACAGAACAATTAAGGCAACAATTTATAAAGATTTTGTATAATGTTGCCATAATATAAGGAAAAGTATCAACTAAGTCGGCAAAAATCCTAAACTCTGAAAGCTGTCTTCGCGTGCGTTGCCTAAACCGTAAAAGTTACTTGAAGATAATGTACGGTAAAATTGTTTATCATAGAGGCTCACTATGAAAAATTCAAGATGGCTGCCGCCACAAAATGGCGGATAACTTATTTTCCACAAATACCTCAATATGGGTATCGAATGAAAGGGCTTGATTGGTAGGATAGACCTCACTATGAAAACAGAATGAGAAGTATTAACATCAAACAAAACTAAAAACTTGATAATAAAATAAACTAAAAAAAACATTTTTCATTATGATAGAAATTTCACTTGCCCAACGATTTTATATTTGTCTGATCAATACCCCAGATTGATGAGAAGTTTGGTGCGATCTGGCAGCTAGGACTTACCGAATTACTTTTTAACTTTTGGTACATAACCTAACTAGATCATTTTTATTGTAAGTAATAAAACAGTGTAACACAAAAAATATGTTTTTTACAATTCTCATTCTAGAGTAGTGTAGTTATCAAATTGTTTTCAAAATTGATAGATTTATTGCCTTACGTATTTAATGTAGATGAACTTTGTCTTTACAGTAAGTAGTTTGGACGAATAGTTTAAAAGTTATCACGATATAAGTAATTGTTATAAGCGCAGCGTCATTCAAAGCGCGCAGCGGGGCAGAGGGGCGGTCTGATTATGTACTTTGTGGTAATGCTTTCAGTTTTTATTTTTGCTGCTATTCTATTCAGTAGATACATAAGCTCTTCAATAACTTTAATAATATACCTACAAACTAATCTTTACCTAAAGTTTGACGACTATGAAAACAAAAGTAATTTTAAGTAGGTATTATTTGTTTATATGTATGCTACACGGCTAATGTGCAGATCCGTTTGTAATGAAATTTGATATGGATAGTCTCAAACCTGCGGAAGTACAGAGGCTACTCTTTATTAAAATTTCATGCGAGCGAAGCCGCGGTTGAAAGCTAGTTATTCATATTTTTTTAAGTAGAGTTGAGAACCGCTGGTAAGAGATGACGTTCCATCACCATCATCATCAACATCAGCCCTGTATATAAACTGTCCCCCTGCTGGGCACGGGCCTCTTCTCACTATGAGAAGGGTAAGGCCATAACCGCCACCACGCTGGCGGGTTGGCAGACCGCACATGTTTCTCGAGAACATTATGGAGAACTCTCAGACATGCAGGTTTCCTCACGATGTTTTCCTTCGCCGATAAGCAAGCGATAATTAACAATTTAATACACATCTAACTTTGAAAAGTCATTGCTGTGCGACGTGGATTCGAACCATGACGATCCATTCAAGTGAACTACCTCTATAGGAATATGCAACGAAGTACTATAGTTATAAAATAATATAATTGAGTGAAGTGTCAGAATATAAAACGTAAATACAGTTAAGGACATGAAATTACCATAAAATTAAGTAAGAAATTTGAAAACATTTTATAGTCCAAGATCCCAGGGCCGCCAGACCTTACTTATTTCCTCAGAAATTAAATGTACAGAATAATGTAGTGTTCGTATTCTGCCATGAGTGTGTGCATACTTGCTAGCTTGAATCGTGGGCCATTTTTAGGTATGAGGTGCTAATTGTTACTAACTTTTAACAAAAATAGTACTAACTTTTCTTAAATTCTCAGTGCCGGTTTTTAGGTACGTACATACACATACATATCGTCACGTCTTTTATCCCCGAAGGGGTAGGCAGAGGTGTATTTCTACACCCACTTTTCGCCAGATATACTTTAGTCCCACGTAATAAGGGGCGAGCCTATTGCCGTACCGGGCACATTTCCAGACTCCGTGCTACTACTGAGAATTTCGTGACAGAAAAACCCAATAACACTGCCCGACCCAGGAATCGAACCCGGGACCTCCCGATCCCACGCGCACATTTATGCCGCGAGACCAACGAGGCAGTCGTATAGGGTTTGATGTCGAGTTTTCCGTCTCTACGCAAAGATTGTATTTGCATCGTGTTATCCCTTAGTCGCCTCTTACGACACCCACGGGAAGATAGGGGGTGGTGACACTTGTATTCTATGCCGTCAACCACACGGCATTTTAGGTACGTTTTAGAAAATATTACTAAATATTCATAAATAATACTGCCAGACTCATTACGGCGGCATAATTTTTACCAGACGCTTTAAAGATACAAAAATTGGTATCTAGCGATCGGTAGAGACCGCTAGGGGGCGCATTTAGAAAATGTATGGAAATTGTTCCCGTAGACCCCTCATACCTAAAAATTGGCCCACGCTAGCAAGTATGCGTACACTCATAGCAGATACTAACACTACATTATTTTATACATTTCGTTTCTGAGAAAATAAGTACCTAAGGTCTGTCAGCCCTGGGATCTTACTCTATTAAATATAGAGCCTGTGAAGATCTTATTTATACCCTCATTAATTATTTAAATAAACGTTCACCACACATCAATCTCTTGAAGGTTTATCTTTATTATAAAATGAAAATAGAAGCATTAAACTTTTATTGTACTTAGAGCTAAGTCTAAAGTACCTAGACTTAGTACCTGAATTGTCTGGCCCAGTAATAGCCTAGAATTAATTAACTAAATCCATCCCAACTGAAAGGGTTATAGTCGTTAAGGTAACAAAAGTTTTGTTCGTTTACTTTTAATATAAGATAATAAAGATTGTAGAGAAGCACATGGTTTATTAATTAAATTGTAACGCCTTAACGATGTTTAGTATTTTTGATAGATATATTTTTTTTACAAATACCTCGACGTTTTTAAGTTCGTCTTGCGACTAAAATAAAAGCTTTTGTACATAAGTAATAAGATAATAAATTATAGCTTTCCATGATCTGATAGGTTCGGTGATGAACGGAAGAATCTACAAACACTCTGGGCGAAACGACTTGTTTTTTTTTTTCAGCGGTAGCGCTATTCACGCTGCCCACCCCGCATGATATAGATATCGAGGATACTTCTTTAGATTTAATGAGTAGGTCCAGCTAGCCGCTGTAGATGAGACGAGAGTATCCAGACACACCTTCTGTTAGCCGAATAGGCGGCGGGAAAAAAAAGGCGTAGGTACTCCTGATTCTCTTGACCTATGTCAGCACCCACTGACTACCTTGCCTAAAAAAATATACTTTGTACCTATTGCGACGAATATGCTCGCAAACCTTTGTGTGTCACTGCTAATAAGTGTTGTAAATGTCACCTTTGATCTCATTCACCCACAGACCATAATAATATAGTCATCTGTGCATTCACCCCTAACAAATGGGCTCGTCATCGGCTCAACCACCTGCACAATAAAACCATTCTATTATAGATTAGCCGCCGTCACTCGGTGACAGAAGCCACTTTCTAACTGTGGCCGTTTTTGGGATATTTCTAGACAAGCTAACAACACTGATAATATAAAACATTGAGTTTCATGACACTGAAAGGTTAGGTTAGGATTTATAAAGAGAGAGATACAATAATTTTTCTTTTGTACACGAAAAATGGGTATAGACTCTTATACGAAAATTTTTAAAAGAAAATTTTAACATATGCCTGTGCTACACATATTCCAAAATAAATGAAAAGCGATTCATTACGCCCCTGATTAAAAGGGAAAATAACAGACATAAAACATCCAGACAAGAAACAATAATTTGTGGATCCGACGATTTTTAATCATCGTTTCTGATATATTGGTATTTCAATAGAGTGCCATAATCACGCACAAAGCAAATCTCTAAGACATTGTGTCGAACAATATGTAGATCTTAACAAAGGTCCGGTACGCACTGGTACGCTAGTATTTTCGATTAAACCCGAAATTATGCTTAAACCGAGCTAGTGGTAATAATTTTCGCGTGATATTCTAGAGGGTTTCGATCTAATTACTGTAAGGAGGTATTGTGCCGTCAGTAGCACATCGGTTGCTTTCAGAGGTTGGCTTAGCGATCACTAAACCGACAGTACACCCAGACTCATTCTTGAGGGCTCATAAATCTTGAAGGCTCACACTTACTTTTGTCCCATCTGGGAACGAAACCCTCGACATTGCGCAGTGCTAAGCGGCAATAGTGCCATCACTGGCAATTCTTAAAATTCAAGGTCTGGGATTTGGATTATCTAATTCCGTCGTTAATTGGGTAATTGTGGTAAAATTCTGGTGAAGCATAAATAAAAATACTACCTATTTAGTGAATAGGACTAACAATAAAATTGTCTAACAGGGTACTAAACTGTACTTACAATATAACTTATAGTAAAATATTTATTGTAAGACGAACGCTTACAGTAGGTACCTACTGAACAAGAAGCTATACCTACACGAAGTAATATCTTGATAAGTATCGTTTAACGTAATATTCGTAAGTGAAACCTTTTATCAGATTAAAAATGGCAATCGCAGTAAACGAACAGCCTTCGAGGAGAACTATATCTAGTTTGCCTGTAGTTATATTTGTGACGTTAATATCTTTAGCTTCTCCTTCTCGCTTAGTCTCTCTTTAGCTTCCTTAGAAGTCAGATTTTATTAAAAGACCTTCATTAAGACGTAGATAGGTAGTGCCTGCCGATCGAGTGCACGTTTGGCGTGGTGGTTTACTACGAAACTCAATAATCGATCTATAGATAGATCTGTAGATTTTAGATTCGTTTTTGACATAAGCTCCATACAAAATATGTCAAACACGAATCTCGAATCTCAAAATCCATGTATGGATCGAATATTGAAAATGGCCGTTAGTAGTCGCTCGGCCGTTTCGCACAGCGCCGAGTATCGCGGACTGGATTCCCACAAGTGAGACCATTTTGTGTGCTCCACAAATTGTTATTTCGGGCTTGGGTGTAGCAGTGTACCTTGTGTCCGTTGATTGAATGACTGTGTAGTCCCTGAAAACACAAGAAATATTTTAGGCATGATTAAAATAAGTAAAGATTTATTGCATCTATCTGTCGATCTAATACATAAAGACATAAAGACATATTTATTTCTGCATTTTGGTTGTTTACAACACTTATACACGTCAATACCCTATTCTAGATGGTGCCGGCTTTTCCTAGCTAAATGACTTCTTGAGAAAAAAGGCCGAAACAAACTCAGAGTCATTGTTTTTTTTTGTCACTTCAATTTCTTTAGTCTTTTCTTCATCTTTTAAAGTCCAGACAAAAAAGGGTTTAGTATGCAAGTACAATGCAGGAAATTATCTGACGCTTTTGACTGAATCGGCCCACTGATGGCCCGCATTCAACAGCAATCGTACGGCTCAACCTTAATTGAGGGAGCCAGCACGATCTGTATCACTATACATAATCACTATAATACTATACATAATAGTGTCATTAAGGCGCTACCTCGAAATGTACGCCCTTTTTGCTTACCGATTTTGAAGCAGTGAGACACACTAGCAAAGTGAAAATTTTGTATATTAGTTATCAGGTCTTTATCTAGTGAATCCATAGACAGATACATGATTGGAAGCTTTTGCTCGATAGAATTTTAATTTGAAAATATGCTTTCTCCAAATATTTTTATGGATATTTTAAAAAGAACTTAACTTTTCCCCTTGAAATTGCTATTCCCCGAAAAAAGAGCTAGTTTAACAGGAATTGCATAGACGAATTGTCTCTTAAACAATTATTATCATTACTTGAGTTATGAACGAAATAGGATTTCAAACAATTTCGGGGTGCCACGCAATGTCAAAAATCATGCAATATTCAACTTTATAGTTAACACTTAGCGATGACCTCTGCATGATTTTTTGGCGAGGTAGCCTTTTAAGAGAGCCCACTGTCTAAATTGTATGGCAGTAATTGAAACATACAACTTTAAATCAAAGTAAAAACTGCAAACAGGGCTAAAATATTAAACAGAATATTTTCAACAAAATAAACAAATTTATTTGAAGTTCGCGTCGTTACACAGTGCCAAATTAAACTTTTATTCAAAGAGCCGTGTCATCAAATTAGTAAACGTAGTACATACTACGTTGTCGATGCAAACTTGGGTTTGACAAACAACGTGAGAAACATTATAACCCAAGAAAGAATTTTTCAATTGAGAGCTGAATTATATATGGCTGTTTTGTACTTGGGTCTAAAATGTGTGTAATATACGTCATTTCAAAAGACACTACTATTTGCTTAAAGTCAAGGTATATTATGCAGCAGCTGTAGACGCAGCTTCGAGTCGAGCAAGTACTTCCCTTGCCCGCGGCTGCGCAAAACGCGGTTGTGCCTCAAACTGATAAATGATTGTCATGACATCTCTGACTCTTCTAATGTACTCAAGGCTTTCTAATGTAACGTGGTTTCAAGGTCGATATATGTGCCTATTATTCTGGTCACGCCACCCGATGACAGTGGTGCGGAGGAACTCCACGACATCAAAAGCAGACATCAATCTTGTCTTATTCTTATTCGTGTTGCTTTTATATTCTTTCTACTGAGAACATAAGGCTTTACGTGAACACAAAAAAATCATTGCTTATTGCAACGGTAATCCAATGGTTACAGTATACGTTAAGTGAATACAGATCGCGGTTTCACCGCCATAAACAGCAAAACTCATACTTAAAAAGAACCTGAAAAATGTTTCCCCGAAAAAGTTTTTTTCCAACTTATAATATCCTACCATCGGGCCATCGATTATTTTTCGCAACACTATCCAGTGTGAGCAATAAAAAACACAAAAGACTCGAGTGGACCCTTTCAAAGTGGAATTAAATTTCTTTTTGAAGCGAACACGCTGCGTTGTGGAAGCTTTACGAGTGCATATTTTCTATCTGGTAACACTCGACAGAATCCAAGGTCATCAACCTTGGTGGTACTGCTATGTGTACTGAGTAAGCTGTGTATGATTGATGGCACGCCCTATGTTATGGGTTTAATACTTTTGCGTACGATGCTATTTTGTGAAGTGTTATTGATATTCGGTGATAAGATTACGTTAAATCGGCTTTTGGTGGTGTTTTTATTTTATGTTAGCTGAACGCCCACTGGGTAGATAGATGGTAATGGTTGTTTAGATTGGATTTACTTAGGCGCGTTATATACATGGGATAGTTAGATTGGGTTTACGGGCGTCTAAGTTACGGACTACGCGATTTTTTGACAATGCGAGTAATTTTAGGAAAACACTGGCACGGTTAAATTCTAAACTAAGTAGGTAGTGCTTGTACTTTGGCAACCAGATACCTAATAAATATACTTAATATATCTTACTTAGACTATATAGTCGTCATCAGCCCTGTATATATAATACTGTCCTACTGCTGGGCACGGGCCTCTTCTCACTATGAGAAGGGAAAGGCCATAGCCCACCACGCTGGCCAAGTGCGAGTTGGCAGACTTCACATGTCTTTCGAGAATATTATGAAGAACTCTCAGATATGCAGGTTTCCTCACGATGTTTTCCTTCACCGTTAAACAAGCGATAAATAACAATTGAATACACACTTAACTTCGAAAAGTCATTGGTGTGCGCCGTGTATTCGAACCAGAGACCATCTGTGTAGCAGTCTGTCGGTCTCGCCACTAGACTATCGCGGCTTGTACGCTTTAAGCTAATGCATACGTATTATAGATTAATTACATACAGATACAGCACGTGCTCATCACGCCGAAATTTTTACCTGGATGGGAATAGAAGCCTCGTCCGCTGGCTTAGCAGTCAGAGTCAATAACCACTAAAACAACAGGTCAGTCAATAATTGGACATGCTGAATATACAATAAATAAATTAACTATGTATGACCATCTAATCCACTACACCATAAGTGCAGTCGCATAAACTCTGTGTTCTGCAACGATATCATACATTTTTATTCGGTTTTTATCTGTCTGCTTTAAGAAAAACAGTTCGGTGTCAGTTTCAAGTGTCTTAGCAAGTCTAACTAGGCGTGTCATCTATCGATATCCCTTACATTGCCTAGGGTATTGTAGGGCTGTCCATTGTTCTGTATATAAAAGCAAGACTTATTTTATATAAAACAATAGAAAACTATTACCACTGCCCAAGGACACAAACGACGCTAGAGGAGTCACGAGGGCGATACCGCTCTTTGGATGGGAAAAGGATTAGAAGTAGGAGCGGAATGACGAAGGAGGAAAAGGCGATGGGGCTGTCGGCTCTCTCACTCACTCAACGCAACGCTATAGTATATATACCGTTACTGAAGGTCGATTTTCTGTGAGAGGGTAGTACTTCTCCGGTTGAGCCGACCAATTCATGCTGGAATCAGTAAGGCTCTACAATTTATTGAAGGTTATATAGCTATAATACGAGAAACATATTTATACAAAATAGTCCAAGATCCCAGAGCCGCCAGACCTATGTCATTTTAGCAAAGCTGAAATTTTGAGGATAATTAGTATAAAATCTTGTTAAGAAGTATGCCGACCCACTAGCTTGAAAGCCGGGCCATTTCACAGGTAGCACGAAGTAAGGTACCAAAAAAACATACTTACTTACGTTAAATTATCAAAGCTGGTATTCAAATATGTGTTTAAAAATACTGTCTACAATTGAAATTCATTATTGCCAGACTTTGTGTTATGTAGCTTGCCGCTACAAATATATTTTTTGTGAAAAAATATATTTTACACTTTTATTCTTGTAATAATACCCAAAATAATATTCCTACAGTCTTTTGGGACAATGTAGTGTACTCACACGCATTCATGCGTATGAATAATGACCGCACGCTCGCACTCACAGGGAAAGTTTCATGGTGTCTGGCTAGACGAAGGCCCTACGGATTGGTCTGGCTGCGTACGAAGGGTCTTAAAATAGTACCATAAGTAATATATATCAAATTTAGCTTTGTTAAAATGACGTAGTTTACATAATTTTTAAGTAACTTTCAAGGCGTCTGGCAGAAGTAATGGCCCACGGAAAGTGTCTGGCAATAATGAATTTCAATTTTAGACAGTATTTTTAAACACATATTTGAATACCAGCTTTGATACTTTAACGTAAGTAAGTATGTTTTTTTGGTACCTTAACTTCGCGCTACGTGTGAAATGGTCCAGCATTCAAGTTAGTGGGTCGGCATACCTCTTAACAAGATTGTATACTAATAATCCTCAAAATTTCAGCTTTTCTAAAATGACGTAGGTCTGGCGGCTCTGGGATCTTACTCTAAAACCAAGTTCATTCGGTAACGAAAGCAGTTCAACCTTTGTGAACAAAAAGATTAAACAAAAATTTAAAATTTTTAAGCAATGGCAATTAGCAACAAAATATTCTCACTTTCAATTTAGACTTTAACGTTTTGGGGTTCCGTCCCTAAAAGGGATAACGGAACGTTTACATCACTTTTTCCTGACAGTCGAGACGAGACCTTTTTCCTCGAGGTGTTTTTTATGAGCTACTTAGGTTTAAACTCTCATCATAATGCTGAAATCAAGTGAAGCAAGGCAGAGGTCCAAAATGGTAGTCAAGGACAGATCAAACAGTTTAATAGGTATATGTCGCTCAGCGATAACACAAAAACTCCTGAACGTTAAATTAACAAACACTTCATACAAAATAGGAGCTTTGAGTGCTACTAGAAAAGACTTTGATGATAAAGTTCATGACCAACGCCTTTGTGGGAAAGTCGTACACCTCCTTTGCCTGCCCCACAAAATAGACATGTTGTAGTAGCAAAATAAATGTTTACAGTTCTATAATTTAATTAAACGGGTGTCTGTCGCGATAATAAACTAATTTAAGGTATAGACCTAATTGTTTTTCTTCGATAGTCCCTCCGCAACCATGACCTTTGTAAACTGGTCGAAAAGTTGAAGAAAAACAAAGACATTTAAACCTCAAATTAGCTAACTTATTGTATATTAGGTATCACCTAACTATACTCACGATGCGAAAACACAGCGTGAGACGTCGAACACTCATGCGTACTCCGAGATCGATACAATAGAAGAGTTTTTTCGCCAGTAAATATCTCAATATACTACATCAAAACATAGCAGGTTTGATAAATAAGACAAACGAACTTATCGTGCGCTTAGATGAATTAGCAAATAAACAAAAAAACGTAGATATTTTATGTATTACTGAGCATTTTATTATGGAAGGCCACGAAAGTCAATTATATGTGCCAAACTATTGTTTAGCTGCAAACTACTGTAGAAAAGAAAAAAAAAGAGATGGTGCATGCATCCTTGTTAAACATGGATATCAATGGCAGGAGCTGCCAAATATAGCGAAATTATCATGCCCAGGTATTTTTGAATGTTATGCTGTAGAGCTGACTGATTATAAGATTGTAATTATTTGTGTTTATAGAATACCGAATGTAAATAATTTGAGTGAGTGTATGAATAAGCTTGAGGTTCTTATGAAGAAAATTGCAAAGCTACGTTATACAACGTGTAAATGAAATAACGCACATCCTCAGACACCCCAATTAGAATAACTTGTTACAATCATAATGCATGCATTGAATTTTGTTTTTTATTTGCGTAAATATTGTTTTTCGAAGAAAGTATAAACTCGATTAAAAGTAAAAAGCGTGGTCACTATAAATTTGCGCACGCACACAAACATACGAAACGGTTGCTATGGTAAACAGACGACAGCGATCTGATAGGAACGAAATACGATACGATATAAACAAAATGTTTCAAATTTAGTCTTTATACAACACTCTGATAGAGTGGGGTTTACAAGAATGATGTTTGAGTAATTTGTCAGCTACTGTTGATATTTCCAAAGATATGACTACCTATTTCTTTCCATCACACTTTTCGGCTTTGGAGTGGACAGTCGACTTTGTATAAAATTATTTATTGTTTGTTAATAACATGCACACGATCCATTGTTTCATAATATTGTAAATGACTATTTAGTTACCTAGCATTATTGATAGATAAAGTAAAAGAATATCAATGAGAGAATAAAGCAAGATCGACGTGTTTTAAGTTGGAAATTAATAGTTACATCAATAGAATAATCAAATAACTTACAGGATAAAATCACATTATTTTAGTCCACTTAACACTTCACTGTTCCCTCACGCATCACATCTTTTCACTGTTTCAAAAGCAGCTAATATGTATCAACTTAACTCCTAGGCACTTGTTGTCTCCTCACAATAAACTAGTGATTTAACATTTTCCCACAGTAAAAAAGTCCGGGGGCGACAAGTTAACATCAAGATGATGCAGAACGTTCCACACCAGCACCGTCATGTTGATAATTACAATTTTATTCACACAATTCAAATATTTTTTCGCACCTCTCGCTGACAGATTCCCGATGGATGACTAGATACTTGTCATAACTTGTCAAAGCGCCAGCGCTTGTCATTGGCCAGCGCGGGCGACACATTACGTCTCGCTCTTGCCTGTTGATTGTTACGTAAGCGAAAGATAGATGATAGATATTTTCGTGGTAAATTGTGTGTATTGTCTTTTGCCGCTATTGTGTTGTACTAATGTGTGCGTTCGTGTGACCGAACGTCGAACCATTAAACAAATGCATTCTAAAAGAAGGCGTTCTGCTTTGACTTAAGGTTTATTTTCGTATATTTCAACTTTTGAAATAAATGAGTGACTATAATTTACGTTATTTTCATTATTTTAGAACAAAAAATAAACAATATTAAAAATGACAGTAATGGATTCAGTAGCCGATTCTGAACAAACTACTTACAGGAAGTGCATTTAAAGGAGAAGTTGCAACTTCCATATAAAATTACCCCACGTCCGACAGCTGAGAAAAATATCTCAAATAATAGATAAAACTGAGTATTATTAAATTGCATACCTCTGATTGTCATCCTTACTGGCTATCATACTTAGAAATTCCTCCAAATATTGTTTCAGGCGCAGTATTAAGTACTTATCTTTAAAATATTTTACTTTCAATCATGCAATACCTACTACTCTAACGACCATAAAAAGTGGAATAAAGATTAAACAAATGAACATATTTTTTTATAGACTCTAGCCTGTATCCCCGAACAGATTTTCTAAAAGCGCTACTAACAGAGAGTAGCGATCGATACAGTCCGCTAGGGGGCGCATTTAGAAAATGTATGGAAATTGTTCCCGACGTCTAGGCTATCGTCCACCGTGACGATCGAGTGCAAACTGGTATTAGACCCTCTGATATCATAATTAATTCCTCATATGTCTCGGAAAACCATATTAACTTCTTCGCTAGTTGCTTCCAACCTCGCAAAGGGAACTCTGCTGGTTTAGATTATGTTCTTCGACATAATCTGCTAACAAGTTTGGTTTAAGCATATTTAGTCTTATTGTTTGACAAAACTCTTCAGTATATGTGCTTTATTACTAACCTAGTATAATAACTATTATCAAACGTGAGTTATAACAGTGTTTAATTGCTCTTTAATCCTATTCTAAAACTAAAATCAGAAGTTAGTATTTTACAGGTTTTCTACTCCTGAATTAATATTTAGAGCAATTTTTTTATGTGCTAGCCAGTAAAGATGATTACCGGAAGTATATAATTTTTTTATACTGATTTTTAGCGATTTTTTGAGATACTTATCTTTGCAGTCGGAAGTGGGGCATTTTTGCTACTTCTTCTTTGTTACATGTTGTAGACATATTGTATTTGGTGGAGATTTTAATATTGATAGGTATGTTTAAATCAAATTATTTTTCCAGAGAATTTGAATATCTGCTGCTGAGTTTCAATTTAAAATTAGCTTTCAAACAACCAACACGTATGGCCAGCCAAACATGTATAGACAATTTTGCGCATAATTTTCACAAGAAGTGTAAGACAGAGGTACTAGAGTTTGCATTATCTGACCACACAGCCCAATTGCTTCAATGTCCGGTACAAAAGGTATGTGCTATTAAATTTTGGTATGTAACAAAAAGGGACTACAGTCTAGAAAACATGATAAAGTTTAAAAACTGTATTGAGAATCTTTCTTTTTCGGATATATATGACGTAAACGATCCGAATATAGGATATAATTCTTTCCTAGACACTTTTAAATTATTTTATGACCTATGCTTTCCATTTAAAACTGCTAAAATAAATGCAATGAATAAAACCAAATGGATATCACGGGGAATTAAAACATGCAGCAGAAATAAAAGAAAACTATTATGGGAGTCGAGATTGAAACCGAGCCAGACTAATAAAATAAAGCTCAATAATTACTCTAAATTATTTAAAAGAATTATAAATTTTACACAATTAGCACAAAATAATTACAGAATAAAAAGTTCAATTAATAAATCTAAAACTACCTGGCAGATAATTAATAGAACAAAGTATAATATGCCCAAATATCACATTAATAAAATCAAGTTGGATAACCAAACATTAACTGAACCTCAGAGTATTAGCGAGGCCTTTAATAACTATTTTATTGATAAAATTAAACCCAAACCTGAACTCCAACTTAAACAAAACACACATAATCTTCATCATATCAATAAACAAATGAACTCAATGTTTATAGCACCCAGTGTACCATATGACATATTTAAAACTATAATAGCTTTGAAAAACACCAATAGTGTTGGATATGATGACATCTGCACAAAGGTGCTTAAATTTGTAGCCATCGACATATGCAGGCATCTGAGCTACTTAATAAATCAGAGCATTTATACTGGTATATATCCAGATGCGCTAAAAACATCTATAGTAAAACCATTGTTTAAGAAAGTTAATAGAGAGCAAATGGAATACTACAGGCCAATTACACTGATTCCTATACTATCAAAAGTATATGAGAAGTATATTTACATACAACTGAATAAATATATAGAAAAATATAATATTTTTTGTGAGAAACAAAAAGGTTTAAGACAGCAAAGAACAATTAATATGGCGATATATGATTTCCTACACAAAGTATACAAAAGCGGAGACGAACGCACGCCTGTATGTTTGGTGTTTTGCGATATGACACAAGCGTTCGATTACGTGCACTATCCTATCCTCTTAAATAAGTTAGAAAATTACGGTGATGGAGGTAATGATGGAATAATAAATTTAATTAAATCTTATCTAAGTAACAGAAAACAATTAACTGATATAAGAAGAATAAATTTATTCAATAAACGCGAAGACATATTTAGGTCATCGCAAAGATCTGTAAATTTTGGAGTACCACAAGGGAGCGTTCTCGGCCCTCTGCTATTTATATTGTATATCAATGACATGCCAAGATATATAGAACAACCATTGACACTTTTTGCAGATTACAGCACCATAACCATACCTTGCAAAAGTATAGATACATTTGAAAGTGATATAAACAACACAATAAAAACGATGGTGCAGTGACTAAACAGCAGTAATCTGATCATTAATTTAAGTAAAACCAAAATAATGTATTTCAGTCAACGTTATAATAATAGAAATAATTTATATATACACCACAGCAATATAATTATAAATGAGACAGAAAATACAAGATTCTTAGGTTTAGAAATAGATAATAAGTTAAATTGGAAAGTGCATATTGACATACTCTGCAAAAAGTTAAGTAAATCAGCTTATGCGTTATACTCCTTGTCGTCCATTATAAGCACTGATGCACTTCTCACTGCCTACTATGGCATTGTCGAGTCCCACTTGCGATATGGAATCATATTTTGGGCAAACTCAAGTGAAAAAGAAACTGCTTTTAAAGCACAAAAAAGGTGTATAAGATCTATGTTCCATCTTAAAACTACAGACAGCTGTGAACCATTGTTTAAGAAACACAATATTTTAACTTTGCCATGCCTATATGTGCTGGAAGTCGCAATGTTTGTAAAGATAAATCCCAACCGCTTTGAACGACTGACGGATGTTGTACCACGTAATAGACGCGACAATAGTAGGATGTGTCTCCATACTTCTAGGACAGCACTTATGCGCAAAAGTGTCTTCTGTATGGCACCGATCATATATAATAAAATACCTCAATCTTGGAGATTACTTAATACTATGTTATTTAAAAAAACTTTACAAAAATTCTTAGCAGATAAAGCATATTACAATATTACAGTTTTTTTATCAGAAGTAAGTTTTAGTTGACATCCATCTTGGTATCTAACCTATTTTGTTGTATCTCATCCTTTTTTCATTCTGATACATAAAATGTAAATTAGTTTTTATAGACTCAATTTAAATGTCACTGTAAATTATTTACTGATTTAATTTTAAATTGTTTCCTTTTAAAATTGTGTAATTGGTTTGATGGCTGTATTCTATTTCTTTTTTTTCTTTATGTTATTTTTGCATGCCAACTGGTAAGATATGGCTGAACTTGTATATATTTACTTTAAGTGTCACCAAAAATGTAACCCATATTTGCAAAATAAAATATCTTTATCTTTATCTTTACCTGTATAGCCAGGTTCAGGAGCAGTGACCATAGAAGACACCGAATTTTGACACTCGTGAAGTCCAGGGGAAAGTCAAATTAGTGAACTATCGCAATAAGGACCCGTTTAATAAAATTAGGGTGCATAGGGTTCCCACCAAGAACATAGGGTCCCAAGCCAACCTCACCTGCAAGTGGTGCACCTGCCGATCAACGGACGAGGCTCTGGCAAACAAAATATCCCGATAAGTGGCAATAGGCTCGCCACCTATTACGTGGGATCAAAATACTGGCGAAAAGAGGGCGTTAAATATGCCTCTGCCTACCCCTTCGGGGAAACAGGCGTGAGTCTATGTATGTATGTATTAATAAAATTCTATGATGAATACAAATCGCGAAAGCTTGAAAATATTTATGGTGGTGACTTTTACGTTCACGATTTAAATAGTGTGCGACTAGTAATCTTCCACAGCTATGGCGTTGTGACTATTTTACTGACCACTAGATAGCAAACTAACAACCCTACTCACATCAATAACATATCAACCCGATATTCCTTAAAAAAGCGAACCGAACTAAAATATATTATTGTTGAGTGATGTGTGAGAACAATACCGAGTATTTCTCGACCCGTTCATTTTGCTTGCTTCACTGGCTTTAGATTACTTTGATCCGAATGACTGCGTTTCTTTTTCAATTTTACATTTTATTTTTACTTACGTAGGTAGGTCTACTATTGTCGTATTTTGGTTTGACGGCAATGTCTTCTATTAAATTCAAGTCTTCTTCAAAATCTACTTACGTGAATGAGAATCGGCTTCTAGTCACATCTATACTACAAAGTGACCAGAGCTCATCGAAAAACAAAAGTTCTTTTGAATTAAGCATGTAGAGCTAAGGAAAATGTAACCAATGTCATGATTTATTTCCAAAAGTTTCATAGACTTTGCATTACTGTAGATATTGCCGTGGCTTAAAAAAATCACTACAAAAATAAAGTACCTACCTACTTATCCGATAGGTACTTACCTACTTGGCCAATACGTTTTAAGGTCCCTCATTACTTCACGTACCTATTTTGGGAATTTGGGTAGGTTGTTTTGAATGGTATAACAGTTTAGATATTAGAAATTATGTAGTTGGTTTATTATGAATGTATTATAAGTTTATTTAAACTAATTTAAATAAACCCTCTGTACTTTCTAATTTCAATTTCTGGGTTTATTAATGTTTGCTATAATTTAAAATGCCATAATTTTATATGCCATACTGGTATTTGCCATAATTTCATTAGAAATAACGCTTCAGTTGCCATAATCGTGAAATGACATAAAATGACTTTCACTAATTCCATTGGTCATTAGGCGGGTCCACACAGAGCGAGCAGCCTCGCGAGGAATTTGCCGCGCGAGGTAACGGTCCCCGAACGAGCGCGGCCATAGAATAAAGCTGCGTTCACATTTATCTGACGTGATCTCTCGTGACGGTCTCTGTCGTAATTACTTACCGTTCACATTTGTCTGTCGCCATCTGTCGCGATCTGACGCAATTATGAATCAGCTCTGTCTTGACTCTCGGGGAGTCCACACTTTCGCAATGTTTTTCATGAATTATCCAATTCAGATTAAGTAGATATCCAATTATATCCATAAATTATTTACATAGGATTATATTATTTTGTATTCAATTAGCTCATCTATAGGTAGGACTGTATAAGAATAATATTATAAAATGGAAGTCAATTAGTTCGTCGTCCATTGCGCACAATTGCATACGCGCGTCTGACGCTTTACGACAGACCGTGGCGCGTCCACATTAGTCTGACGAGTTGTGTCGCGCGAGTTAACTGTACAGAACCCAACAATGTTAGCTTCGTCAGCACATCTCTCCCCACCAAATTATCTAGATAATCTTATTGTCATCTTAGCATTAATTTATTATAAATACCTTTGTAGATCTAACATTTGCGATTACTACTTTATATTTTAAATATACTGTTAAGCTGTTATAATTAAATAAAGTGTTTTTTTTACAATTAATCTGAGTCCAGTCTCTTAATTCGCGCTGTACCGTCCCCACACCCCCTCCCCCTCTCTGTCGCAGACCGGGATATTGTCTGTCGCGACACGACAGACGCCGTCACGACAGATTACATCAGATAAATGTGAACGCGGCCTAGAGCGCGGCAGCCTGGGCACTGTAGGAAAAAACAAAATTGTAGTTGTCATAAAGTTTGAATTCAGAACATGAAAATATAGTTGAAAATCTATTAAATGTAAATAGACAGCTGTTGCACTGACACTCACGCGACTGTTACGCCGCCAAGTGGCAATTTGGGTCGCAGAAAGTTTGTCTTAAAAGCGGCAATAAGAAAAACATCTCTATAAATAAATATATATGCTCTATGATTAGAGTGAAATAGTACATTTGCCATCTATCGGTCTACGTATCAATGTGAGATCGTTGGTCTCTCCTCTCTCTTATTTTTAAATTTTGTTTATAAGTACTATAGTACTTGGAAATGGTCATACTGCAATAGGGTTGTGGCATGTGTTTTTACTAGCCAGCTGCCTGACTGACGCCAATTGCTGTACCTACTTTGGGTAGTAGACAATGGTAATAATGTGCCATAACATACATATTTACTTAAACCTAATTACTTTTTTTGTAAATATATACATAGAAACACCCAAACCAAGACAAACATTCATGCTCATGCACACAAATGTTTTACATGAGCGGGAATCGAACCCGCGACCTTCGGCGTTGCAGTCGCTTACACTCCCGCTTTGCCAACCGGTCGTCGATTATTGTTATACCTAAAGGATGGAATAGGTAGACATGGAAAAAAATATGGAATGAATTATAGGAAATGAATGTCTGTAGGCAAGGATACTGTAACTGAAGCACAGACTGAAGGATTATTAATGGTACAATAAATAGCTTCAAAGATGAGCATGTTATGATGAATGTATCCTCCGTCATTCATTGACCAGTGGATAGGGTATGCGACTGCTGATCGGAGGTCCCGGGTTGGATTCCCGGGTCGGGCAAAAGTGTTACTGGGTTTTCCCGAATTCTCAAAAGCAGCACGGAGTCTGCTGATGTGCCCGTTAACGGCAATAGGCTCGTCCCCTATTACGTGGGACCTAAACATTTCATGGTGAAATGTGGATGTAATAATATTACAACTCTGCCTATCCTTACGCGGATACAGACGTGAGTCTATAAAAAAAATGTCCAACATACAAACACACTTGCGAATTTATATTATTAGTAGGGATTATTATGTTCGAGCGACGCACGAAACAGCGTCCAGAACGCGGCAAAACAAAAAACCAAACTCGATGGCTCGGCCGCTCGGTCGCTCGCCCGCGGCGGCACACGCGCTTGCCTCGGCCGGGTCACGTCCACACAGAGCGCGCAGCCTCGCGCGCCAATTCCTCGCGAGGCTGCGCACTCTGTGTGGACGTGTCTAATTCGGTAGCTCGGGCGCACGTGTGCGGCCGGCCGCGGCTGCCGTGCGCTTTCCTCGACCGAGCCACGTCTACATAGACCGAGCAGCCTCGCGAAGCATTTTCCGCGCGAGGCTGCTCGGTCCGTGTGGACCCACCTAATCATAATCGATCAAGTGTCATAATACTCATAATAATTTAAATCCATAAATGTATTTGCTAAGGTAAAGGCTCCTTATACCGAGGTATTTCGTGACATTTGGAAGCAAGCAGGAAAAATAAGCATTTGTAAATATTTTAGCCTACGTAAAAATATTATTTCAGCTAAAATGGACATTAAATTTTGTTTAACTTCTATTATTATGTGACTTTTCAAAAGATTTATTCATGAAAAAAAATAGTTTTATAGCAAAGTCGATTTTTCCTAATGCCGAGGTATTTTCAGGCTTGAAACCTAATACCGCGGTAGTCGGTTCCTAATTTCGAGGTAGAATAAAAAGGAGTTAATTGGTTCCGTACTGCAATTTTATAAGTTAAATAATAATAGTAAAATAGTAGGGCTATTTCTTAAAAATATGCTCTTACTCTAGTCACAAAGGAGTTTTAAATAAAATAATAAATGTTTAAAAAAGTTTCATTAAATTACAAGTAGATAGTTTACTTATTCTAAATTATTAATAACACACATATTCGTTCATATACAATTTGAATATATCTTAGTAGATAGGTATAAAAAAAATCCAAAATGCGGCTAAGCGCAAACGCTAAATTGTAGCGGGGCGACCGGCGCGTGTATAAAGGATTCCGATATGACGCGAAAATTTTGGTCTAAGGAACCCTAAAATACTATTTGTGGTTGCCATACCTCGGTATAAGGCTCTATGGAGATCCTTATACGGAGGCATACCCTTGGTATTAGGAGCTCACGTACACAAAAATCCTACCTCGGAATTAGGAGAAATTCCTGTAATTTGTAATCCTAATTCCGACCCATAAAAATTCGGCCGAATAAATAACTTATTAAATTCTTACTGGTACCAACATTTCTGTGATTGAAAAGTGTTAATATCAGTCAAAATCTGTGCAAAATAATTACATTTTATTAGACTAAAGAGCTACTTCTTATTTAGGCCTTTCAAAGAAAATGTTGTTTTCTGGATCATGTTTGACAACATTTAATAAGATTTCTATCCAATAAAACATAAGTACCACGAACTATGTTTTTACTTCGAAAGAATATTAATAATTTTAAATGAACAAATGCCTCAGTAAAAAAAATATTGTATTAAAAGTAATAAGCAAGTGAACACGATGTAGTGTTTCTCCTATTACCGATGGAACCTCCGAATTAGGAACTACGCTTAAAAAACGTACCCTAACTCCGTGGTATTTTGTTTTATATTTTTATATACTAAATCAATTTAAAACATAAATTATCTTGATAATTATGGCAAGTAAAATAACATAAAATACTGACAAATTGCTTACCTTCAGTACCTTATGTTAAAACACAACAAAAACTTACGTTAAAAAAATGAGCTCACTTACCTAACAGGATCCGTGTTTGTATGAAAAAACTACTCGCGTCGACACCGTGGCAGAGACTGATTGATTTTAGCTAGTTGCTCCGGGGTTACACTTACGAACTTCACGTATGTGAGCAAGTTTGAAACATGGAATGAGTGAACCCTGTTTTTAAGTAGTTACATAATAATATTCAAAAGATAAGAGCGAAAACAAAAATACCTCGGAATTAGGAGCCGATTTTGACTACCTCGGTAATAGGAGCCTTTACCTTATAATTTTCGTTTTCAATAATGCCATTTTCCATAACTTTTTTCTCACCATAAACTGAGGTTGACGGAGCCCTGCTTCGCAGGGCTCCTATTTTCGGGTTAAGGGTCAAAAGAGAACCTAACACAACCTATTTAGTTACTTTCACATAAAACCTAAAATTACGTTCCGTTTTGCATATTTTATTTGAATGAAGAATTTTTGGAAATTGTTTAAAAATATTTAGACGCAACTCCGGCAGCCAAAATTACTTCTAGGGGATTAAAACTAACTCCCTTAAGCCCCCTACACCACCAATACCCTCAAATTCGGGCGACTCGTTTCGAAAGCCAACCCCAGATTTTTTATTCACAATTAAACCTAAAACTAAACCTCATATGGCGTCTACTAACTAAGCTCGACGGAGCCCCGATTCGCGGGGCTCCTACTTCTGGGTGGTTTAAAAAAAAAACCACGAAGACTAAGGAGGGAGCTCCGCTTCGCTTCGCTCCCGCCGTCTTCTAACCTAACCTATCCGAGTCGGGTTGCACTGAGTCGAAGTGTTAACGATAATTAATTTCGACCTAACAATATTATGTATTATTTTCATAATTATATCAAATTTTGATTATGTCAAGAGTCGATTATGAGATGTGTTACTTATGGAAACTAATTATTAAGATATATTATTATGTTGTTATAGAAAGTCATTTTATGGCAAATAAAAGTTATCACTGTTGAGTTGTTAAGGCAAACTATTATGGCAAACAATATTAGTGAAAATGAATTTATGGAAAACGAGAGAATACCCAATTTCTGACTCCAAATATTAACCCACATTGAAAAAAGTTATCTTCGCCTCCTTGGGACCCCGATTCTAGACGCAGGTTTCGATTCATTGATTACTGAAAAAAATCAAAATTTTAGTGAAATTTCTGACGGGCTCCACAAAATTAACATTCATTCGGCTTTCACTATAATTCGGTATTTTCTTTTTGTGCCTAAATTTACCCGCGCTATTCGAGCTTCACCTTTTTGTAAAAATTCGAGCCTACTGACTGAAATACTTTCTACACTAATAATATTATAAAGAGGAAAAGTTTGTATTTTTGTATGTAATGGATAAACTCAAAAACTACTGGACCGATTTTAAAATTTTTTTCACCATTAGAAAGCTACATTATCTGCGAGTAACAAAGGCTATATTTTATTTTAGAAAAAATAGGGATCCGTAAGATATTTGGGATTTTCGGGTACGCGAAGTAGTTCCCTCAGGACGGGGGTGAAACCGCGCGAAACGGCTAGTTAGTCATATTTTGAATATTACACTGAATGAACAATTGTGGCTACAGGCATCCTTACCTGTACGCTTTGGCGGCCTAGGCGTTCGCAATATTTCCGATGTTAACCTACCAGCATTCCTGTCCACGGTCCACAGCACTGCAAAATTGACCAGAAAAATCTTAGCACCAACACTGGTCGATTCTGAGGTGCCGTGTAAGACCAATTCATTCATTCATTCATTCAATTCATTTATTTATAAAAATATAAGCTTACAGCATTACACCAAATCGCTTACATTTATGCTAAATATACAAAAAATAGGTTACACATTAGAATATTATCAATTATTATGATTACAAAAACAAAATAACAAAATAAGATAACATAATTACATTTTAACAAAAAAACAAAATAAAATAAACTTAACCATATTATAACACATAACATACCTACATAATTATTTATCTTTTCATAATATTTAAATAATTAGAAACATTATTTATAGTTTTCGCTAGTGTGTCAAAAAATATATCAGCATCTGGATTATGTCGTAAGAATTGATTAATTAATGTGATTGCTCTAGCAGTGGGACTATTGGATGCTTGTGGAGAGCGCCAGGTAGGCGGGTAGGAGAAGAGCCTATGTTTCCTTCTTGCATTACCACGCATATAGTGATCGGGTACATAAAAATAAATACATTCCCGCACGCTTGGATTGTCTATTTTACTAACTAGAAGTAAACAGTAGTGAATTATATGCGTGTACTCGCGCCTGAGTTGGAGAGTTTCTAGTCCAACCATGCCTGATACAAACATGGAAGGATACAGATACGGATAGTATCCATATTGGCGTTTATATAAGTACTTGCAGAATTTGCGTTGTACTTTCTCTACAATTGTGCTGTATAAGGTCTGTTGTGGATTCCAAACTAGCGCATTATACTCTAATTTGCTGCGAACATAGGCATTATAAAGTAGCTTAATTACTTGTATATTTCTAAACTGGGCAGATGTTCTCATTATGAATCCAAGACATTTGTTAGCGTCTTTACAAGTATTAAGAATATGCTCATGAAAATTGAGTTTATCATCCATAACAAGCCCCAAATCCCGGATGGAACAGACTCTTTCCAGAGCCACTCCTGCAAGTTCATAGTTATTAACGATTGGATTCCGGGATCGAGAGAATGTTATAGATTTGCACTTGGAACTGTTAAATGACAATATATTTTTTTGAGACCATTCTACAATTGAATTAATATCACGCTGTAATGCTGTACAGTCGTTTGGTTCAGTTACTGCACGGTACAGTTTTACGTCATCAGCAAACATCAGACATTTTGACATTGATATAACCCTAGGTAAGTCATTAATCATAATTAAAAACTGCGTAGGACCGAGGGTACTACCCTGACTTACACCTGACCGGGTGAAATATTCTTCAGACTTATATCCATTCATCTTTACAAACTGTTTTCGGTCTTTGAGATAATCCGTCATAAAATTTAGAAGAGATGTTGTAAACCCAAAAGATGCAAATTTCTTTAAAAGTACGTCATTATCAACAAGATCGAAAGCTTTTCTAAAATCGAGGTATACAGCATCTACCTGACAACCTGACTTAACTCGTGTGCTTATGTAATCTACAAATGGAACATGGTTGGTTAAGGTAGAGCGCCCAGTACGAAATCCATGTTGACAATCACTTAGCTGTCCCTTAATTTGTTTAGAGATGTGAGTGTTAAGAATAGTCTCAAATACCTTACCAAATACTGACAAGACAGCAATAGGTCTAAAATTTGTTATATTTATAGATAAACCAGATTTAGGTATTGGTGTTACTCGGGACACTTTCCACTTGCTAGGATATACACATTGTTGCAGCGCAAGGTTATATATATGCAGCAGTGGTACTTCTAGAACTGATAGGCAGTCTTTAACCATAAACGCGGGTATATTGTCGGGTCCGTAGGCCGCTGTAGCTTTAAGATGGCGCACTGCACACCGAAGATCGCTCATTTTAACTTGATCTATAGAAATACTAGATCCAAGAGCTAAATGAGCTGCCTCTTGCTCAGCCATATTTACATCTAATAATGGAGAAGACTTATGGAAGATAGAGCTAAAATATTGAGCAAAGGCGTCAATAGCAGCCTGTCCTTCTACTGTGCTATTGTTATATATATAATTATTAGCCTGTTGCCTAATTTTACGTTTCTCTTTGACATATTTCCAAAAACTAGTTGGTTCACGAGTTATATTATTTTCTACTGTTGTTATATAGTTTCTAAATGCGGCATTTATTAATTCCTTTACTTTAGTTCTATAGTATTTAAATAATTCTTTATTAAATTCTAAGCGGAGGCGTTTATACATTTTCAGATTGTAATATTTTAACTTTATATAGTGAATTATTTCTTTAGTATACCATTTAGGATATACATATTTATTTAAATGAGTTACTGATTTTAGAGGAACACGTGTGCTGATAGCATCGTTGAGCTTATTATAAAATATATCTACGGCCATATTTAAGTCTAAGTTCTGCTGAAGTGTTAGCTCTGTCCAGTCTATGTTCGCAATATCAGTGTACAGGCCAGCATAATCTGCCTTACGAAAATTCCACTCAGTACTTAAATGATGACCTGGAGTAATGGTTGTAGAGTTATTCATCGTTACTTTTGAAGATATTTTGAGCAAAATCTCTAAAGAAGGGTGATAGGCGTCCATAGGTACTAAAGCTTCAGTTTCAGACGTTACATCAACACTACTTGAATCCAGAGTGGTCAATACCAAATCCAAGATGCATCCATGCTCATTGCACACATTATTACATTGTCGAAGTTTACAGTATTCTAAAAAGCTGTTAAATTGAGTCCTGACACATTTGCTATACGACTTCAAATTAAAATCACCAACTATCAAGCATGGATATTCAGAGTAGGTAGTAATAGCATTTTCCATGCAGGATAACACGTCTAAATATTTTTGGTCACTGTAATTAGGGGGCAAATATAGGTACAACACAGATAAAAAACTTTACCTTTTTACACTTAATAAAAACGAACAGTAATTCCTTATCGTCAGTTAAATCATCAACATCGGTAATTCTTTTTACTGTATAACAGTTCCTTACTGCTAGTAGAACACCACCCCACCCTACATCGCCTTCGCGATCCTTACGTAAAACAACATATTCGGGAGGAAATAGTTCGCCATCATTGATTGAACTGTTAAGAAAAGTTTCTGTAAGAATTATACAATCACTAGATATTGTTCTCATATTGTTGTAAAACATAGCAGTTTTAGATCGTAATCCACGTACATTCTGATAATACAGCAATAATTTCTTGTCGCGATTTTTATTTTTAAATATAGTTTTATTTTTGGTAATTGTTGCAGTTCTGATTTTATGTGTAGGAAACTCACTACTTACGAAAAAACATAGACTGTTTATCGTTAGGGTTTGCAGTATGTGGGATAACTACCGAGTAACCATAAAAATTTATATAATCACTATTGATATTAGACAAGATGTTTTTATAAATGTGTCTTATTCCAAAAGTAGTTAGCTTACCAGTACTTAGTGAGAACATGTCAAAAGAAACAATTCGATTTGTATCGTAGAAGTATGCATAGTTATTCTGTTCAAGTTCTAAATACAAAAGATTATTAAACAACTCAATTTTATGATTGTATATCGGAGCTCCACAAACATAAGTGGGGGTACATATAATTAAATTCGTTTTTACAATATGCTGTAAGGATTCCCTTATAATTTTTATTAAATCCGTGTAATTACATGTAGTAGTTTTAAAATCTTGTTCACCCAACATAACAAAACAATAGTCCCTCATATCATAATTATATAATTTGTTATCTATGTTTTGAAGTAAGTATTTAATATTACAATTTGGTGAAATAGGTATAACGAATATAATCACATTGACTGATTATACTATCTACAGATTTTAATGAACCATATGAGGTGCTATTACTCAATATACATACTTTTGGCCTTCTGTGTTGATCTTTCATCTCTGTATTAGATTTAGTCTGTATTTTAGTACTAGTTACCCCATCTATTATTGCGGAGTCGAGCGGTTTTTCTCTGAGGTGGGGTTTACCTTTTGAGTATTGAACGCTCTGGTCCTGTAGTACCAGTTTCCCACTTTTTTTATAGATGGCGTTACTGATGCACCGTATTTGGAATTCTGGTATCGGAGAAATCTAGTCTGGATTTACGTAGAACTCTGCGCGGTTGTGTACCAGATTTTTTTGTTGATGTTTGCTTGCAGATATGTGTTAATTGGTCGATTTTTAATTTGTAGTCACTTATTTGTTTAGCTTGTTTACTATTCTCCAAAAGTAAGTTTTCTATCTCATTCTCAGCGCTTACTAATTTTTCTTGGAGGGTATATAATTTATTTTTCATTTCGCTTATATCCTCAATAATGTTTGCGCTTATTATAGGAGTACTTCTATTTATTTCACGAGATGGGGTTGAATTCAAAGAAGAGTATTCAAAATCTTCGCTTTCTTCGCATTCTACAGGGAGCCCATCAAACGAATTATTTGTTGGCATGTTGGTTCTATATCTACGGATTGTTATATTTTTTTCTGCAGTATCTGGTGAATTTGTGCTTAATGAAGTCGTGCGGGTTATATTAGTAGTATCTCGGAACTTGTTCATATTTCCATTGCGGTTCATATTTTCTTATATCTTTGTATACTTGATAAAAAGAAATTGTTGTATGTAAGGGTTTAAATATGCTTTA
The DNA here is from genome assembly GCA_944739405.2 of Euclidia mi. NCBI lineage: Eukaryota > Metazoa > Arthropoda > Insecta > Lepidoptera > Erebidae > Euclidia > Euclidia mi. Next base: position 64,854,026 of record OX123187.2, on the reverse strand, counting down.
GATGTTTTCTGAAAGGGACATCTATTGATCAAAAGCAGTACTAGTATAGATGTTCAATTAGATAGTTATAGGTGGTATAACTATTGCCCACTAGGTGGCTAGTATAGGATCTCAAACATTTGAATAAAAAACGCACGTTAGTAGTGCACAATTTTATCACTAATGTTTCTTGTAGTTATTTTAGTTTATATTTGGTTTTTACTCACTGCCGCTTATAGTTTATTGTTTATGTCCAGTTATTAAAGCACTACACTGTGTGATTGTCTGTAAATAGTCCTTTCGTAGATTATCACATTAAGAGCAATTTATTTAAGTTTTAACAGCAGTTAAAGATTGTTCCACACTGTCACTTACAGAGTCCGAGCTAGTAACCACTTTTATGCACTATTTACAACACTTTATGGAGTTTTACTATTTTATTAAGTTATAAAATCACAGAGCAATCAATGGCAATGTTTACTATTTTGAGCGCCATCTAGAGTACCAATACCATGAATGCTTGGAGAAGAGCTTGTCCAAGCACTGAGTTATCCCGAAACCTATCCTCAGAGTCAGTGGGATGGGCCGCTTTGCAACAGAATACGAGAAAACCTTCTTAGCACATCGTCAAATGCGGCAGAGCGTGCTCGTCTACTGGCTGTGGGAGAGTGGGAGTCGGGCCTCTGGCTTCAAGCATTGCCATCGTCCAACATAGGTACCATACTGACGATACGACCTTCCGCATTGCCTCTTGCCTCCGTTTAGGCGCGCCATGTGTCACTCCACATCGCTGTCACTGTGGAGAGGCTGTCGACAGCCTTGGCCACCATGGCCTGTCGTGCAGCAGGAGCGTAGGTTGTATTTCACGATACGGCAACCTTAATGACATTCTCCGTCGGGCTCTTATCACCGCTGGCGTTTCAGCCCACCTTGAACCTCAGGGTCTGGTACGCGGAGACGGAAAAGACCAGACGGTATGTGTTTACTGCCATGGAAATTGGGTAGGCCTTTGGTATGGGACGCAGTTGATTTTTCACGGCACTCGTTTCTGCAGTGATAAACACATCACTCAGTAGGTATTCACTGAATGAAGACTTGAGCTGTGCACTCAACCTGATAATTAATCCATTCACGTAGTACAAATAACTAGTTCACTAAACCTGCCCAATTAAGACGGCTCACTATATATGTGTACACGAGTGTCCAAATAAACCCAATCTATTTCGGAGCAAAAAGTTGAGACAATCTAAAAGTTGGTCAGTGTGTTCGCACTGACTACTCCGGGCACATAACTGACATTGTTTTCATTAAAACTTATATCAGCGACGTCTATTGTGTGTTTATCCATTGTTTTGATATTGGCCTCAAATAGATTCTCATATAAAACGTGTGAGATGAAAGGTTTATAAACCAATGTGGCCCTGTGAGTGGCGTGTGGCGGTGTTAATAGAAATTTTCTGACAGGTTACATAAAGGTTGTTTTTCTAAGAAATACCTATTGCAATATCCATTCGCGCGACGACGACGGGACGTTCAGAACTTTTTACAAAGCATAATAAATTAATTACAGAAAATGTATTAATTGGATTAAAAAAATTAAAACAGTTTTTCGTTAGTATGTTGCTTGTTGAAAAATTTGTCAAAAAATCAGAATGATTGTATGTATTTTAATATGGTTTTTATTCGTTAAAATATTTTTAGAGGTATCTTGATTTTTTTGTATCGATTAAAGTTAGTTGTATTTTGTTTTCAGCATAACTAGATTATATCCTGAAGAAAATCATATATTTTTCTGATTGTGTTTACTGCATTGAATCATATACTTTAAAGCATTATAAAACTTGCGTTTAGCTCTTTTAGTCCCCTTAAGTAACCTTCGAACCTTCTTCAGTATCACAAGTGCAGTTCTGGGTAGACATGAAATGCGCGCGATTTTCGCGATCACTTTTCGCCATTATTTTAAGTGTATTTATAAAATAATTATATTATATGAGACACATTACAAAAATATTCGTCCATGGACCACACAAAGTCAATTCTAACAAGTTACACAAAAATAAAAGTCACTTTGGCACTAGACCGCTACGAATACTGTTGCAGCGTTGCATGGTGTGATTCTCCACATGGCCCAAAAGCTTGGTTCTAAGAAAATATATCCAGGCATTAATACAATACAAAGTTTTTAATTGTAAAGGCTTAATTAAAATCTTATTGTTAATAAGGTTGCAGCACTTAATTTTTGGTGCCTATCGCAATGGCGAAAACTTGCGGCGTATAATTTTACTCCTCAATTTGGAGCTTGGTGGAGGGGAAAAAGAAGAACAGATCTATGAGGACACTAAGAAGTGAAGCAACAGCATACACTGTTGGTCCCCAAAGTTGTCTAAGCTCGGACCCATCAACCACAAATTTCAATCATGCGACCCACTTCTGAGCTGCTTTTTAAAAAAAAACGTGGCATTAATTGGCGTAATTGGAAGGATGAAGGCGTAAGGAACCCACCAGTGGGTTGCAACACATAGTTTGGGAAATGCTGGTCTAGATAGAGAGTTGTCTGAGAGAGCTTATACAGGCTAAGCGCTAAAAAGTGCCACGATTGCCGGATATTGTTTCAATACAACAACATGCTATCAGCCAAATACTACAAATCTTTAGTAACCTGCTGTTATCGGACGCAAACGGTCGCGTTAACGTTTAGTTTAACGAGTTACGCAAACCAGAGTGCAGTGATGTTTAACATAGTGCACTTAACTTGGAAACAATGGGTTTTTTGTTTGTGAGTGTTACGACTGAAACGGAACCCCTCCAAGGTAGGTAAGTCACATGGATTTTTGTGAGTTTTATTGACGAGAGTGGTAGTAAGTAGGTACCTAAGCTTATCTTGCGATTTGTTTGTGATAAAAACATGTGTTATGTTATAATGTTATGGCTTGTTAGATTGTTAGATTTCTGTGCGTGAAATGTTGAGTACTGTTATTGAACATGTTTTCGTTAAAAGTATGTTTGAATACTGTTACCTATAGATGTTAATTGGTATGTTTATCATGATAAGCATACTATGAATTCTTCATAACAATGGATGGGCCACATACGGCGGAGTCGCGAATGCCATACGATACTGTGGTAGATTCACGTGACCCAGTCTTTAAGGGAAGCCGAGGATACCGTTACCGCGGTGGTTTTTAGTGCGAACCCAGGCCGAAAATCATTCGGAAGTCACACATAGGTACTTTAATCCCTATCATTGCGATTGGAGGCTCGTGCACAGTAGTAAGACAGTTTGTATACTGAGGTGTGATGATGATGATTTAAGGGGACTACAAGAGCTAAACGCGAGTTTTATAATGCTTCAAAGTATATGATTCAATGCAGTTAACACAATCAGAAAAATAAGTCAATGATACTAGAGGACGCCAGCAGCTACGCCTGCATTTTTTTTTAATTTACCCGTTTTGGCCGACCCCGCGGGAATTTCGGGAAATCCCTTCTTAGTGCACCCCTACGGATCCCAAGGAACATACATGCCAAATTTCAGCTTCCTGCGCCCAATAGTTTCGGCTGTAGCGTGTCTGTCAGTCAGTCAGTAACGCAAGGATTTTATATATTAAGATTCTTCAGGATATAATAATCTAGTTAAGTACTGTGTTGAAAACATAATACAACTAACTTTAATCGATAGAAAAAAATCACAAAGATATCTCTAAAAAAATATTTTAACGAGTAAAAACCATATTAAAATATTCTGATTTTTTGACAAATTCTTCAACAAGCAATATACTAACAAAATACTGTTTTATTTTTTTTAATCCAATCAAAACATTTTCTGTAATTAATTATTTCATGTTTGTTTTAAGTTCTGAACGTCCCGTCGTCGTCGTCGCGCTTCTCTTTCTTATGTATACAATCCGACAGTGACAGCAACAGCTCAACTCAGTAGCTGTACTCGGCGCCTTTGAAGAAAGCTGCTGAACTTTGAAATTTGTGGCACTACTAGTGTGGATATAATTATCATCTACTGAAGAAAAGTAAAATAAGTGTTAACGCCACGACTTTGTTAGTCATTAGTACCTACCTACATGATGGGTACGTAGCGCTCAGTGATGGTGATAGCGTGCATTGCTACTGCATATGTGCATGACATTGCATAGTCTATTTCGTTTAAGCAGAAGATAAAATAAAACTGGCATGGTGTCAATGGATCCCTGTCATCGAAATCGAATGGTTTCGGCCTCAAGACAAGTATTTTATCGAAATTCCACTCGTGGTCGTTAAGTCGTCCACCATATTATTTACTTAGAGCTTACAAAAAGTAGCGGAAACCGAGGCTACGCGGCTACGGTCCGACGACGTTGGATCGCTTCCGTCACTTACCTGCGTTCTGTTGACGTCTGGTTGATAACGCGCGGTGTGGCGACATCTATGAGGTGATAGCACCTGTCTCCGCTATGTGTGTACCAAGCATAGTAGTAGGTATGCTGTTGGTTTTAAGACAGAATTTCAAGTTGGTTTTAAGTGAAGGAGCAGTGTAATCCTCTTATATCAATAGCTAGTAATTTGAGAATGATTTTTGTAAGTATGTAGGTAGTTTCTTTCTATATTATATATACGTACAGACTTGCTGCATCGGGTGTAGTATGACTATAGCCATCTCCTCCCTGTTCCCTCAACCTGAAGCGCGTTGGGAGCTTCGGGAGCATAGGGAGATTAAGAAGGGATTTACTGAAATTCCTACAGGATCAGGAAGAAACGGTCAAATACAAATATTACCTATGTGTGGGCTGCGGGCATCATCTAGTTCTATTATAAAAATGGCACAGGAGTTCAATCACTTGCATCATTGTTCTAGAAATCTAGACATCGCGAAATTTATAATACGATTGAAATTCCTCAGATGAAGAGAATGTGTCAACTTTTAGTTTGTTGAAGACTTCGAAGTTGGACCATGTTGCGGCTCGTTGGGTCGTATGTGGAGATGAATATGTCCAGTAAACTAATTAGCGCGGGTGTGTCCGCACGGACACGGTAATATAATCTAACAGTATTGTAACTCGGCCGCCTTCGTGAGTTATATACCTACCAGACGCGCCGCATGCGAGCTGCGGCACGATCACGGCTGTGGGTACTCTTGGCACAGTCCGCACAGTAAATGGGTACTCTGCTCGAGGCGCGTAGGTATAACTCGAGTTTCGTGCGTTTGTATGGAGTTACAATACTGTTAGATATTATTACCGTGGCACGGAGCCGTAAACTGTCGCCACATGCAACATCAATGTCGTGTTTTATGTGAAACTTTGGTTTATTTAAAATAAGTAACGGAGTTTGTGGTCAGTCTGTATGGTGTTCTGGTAACATGTAATATTTATAAGGCGCAGGCATTTTGTCGTTAAATGATGTCGAAATGCCTCATGTTATTTTGCCTTGAATATCTGTGCGATGCGACCGAGTACCAACAATGATGTCCTGATGAAAGGGTCTTTATAGAAACGGGCAAAATATACATTATTGGGGTAAATACAGAAGCTAAAATATGTATTGAAATGGGATGACATACTCGAAGATAATAATGTTACGACTCATAGTTATATGTGCCGTAATACTGCAGTCTATTACGATAGTTCGTATCGTCAAAATTTTTGTATTGCAACTGTTGAGGTTAGTAAAGCCGAGGGTGTGTTTGTTTCGCTATAGGTATATCGTTTTGCAAGTGTATATGTATTTAATTTAAGACTCTTATAGTTCTGTGTTCATTAAAAAATAGGATGGGGGGCTGGTATTGGCTGGATGGGGGAAATCGGGTCTAGTGGTGTACTCTGGGGAAGGCCTACGTCCAGCAGTGGACGACAACAGGCTGATGTGACGCATCAATCTTATGAAACTGACGCAGTAGACATTTTGATATAATCGTATTTATTTGGTGAAATATAAGCAACTTGTATCAGTTCTTAATGGGTTTAACCATTTATTGCCGTCACCTTGAAATGGTGCCAAGAAAGTGGTTGGCTTTAGGGTAAAACATGCTATTACGCCCCAGTTGACAAAACGCCCCACTCACCTAGCACGCATACTAAGAAAGCTACACAGCACACGTATAGGCTGCGAGTAGCCATCAGTCGCCAAACAACATGGCTGACGTGCACGCGTGGTTTATTATACTCGGTTAAAAAATATTGATAAATTTAGTTTTTCGGTGAATATACAATTTGTGGTAGCTTGCAAACTTTTTTTTATAAATTCATACTCATTATAGTTAAGTTAAATTGATCTAATCTGTGAAAAATACATATAAATAAGCTTTATTATTCTCGTTCACTCAGCGTTATAACCTTGAGATTGCGGTTTTGTCCTTGGTGGGGCGTTTTAAGAAGCAAATTTTACAGTACGCCCCAGTATTCAAATTACATGTGTAATAACATCAAAAAGAAAGCAAAAAGCTATTATTCTTACATCCACATAAAACACTAAGAAGAGAAAAGTAATTGCTAGCAAAAGAAAACAAAATGGCATGGGAGAACACACAATTGAAAAAGCAAAGAACAAAATATCTAAAACGAGAAATGACAAAAATAAATACAACAAAAATAAGAACGCGGATTCAGATCTAGACGAAAATCATTAACGATTAACCAATGTGTACGTGAAAGAAAACCTAATAAAAGCCACTGTACACATTGGCCCAACTAGCTGGCCCAGCATGTTGGGCCAACATGATACGAGGCACACTGGCGAATATTTGCTAAAATCTGGCCAATAAATTACTTTAAAATATTGTTGGTAGAACACTTTTATAATACTTACCTTAAACCTTAATAAATGACGCAACTTTTGAGCATTCTTTGATATATTTTGTATGGTAAAATTCTATAACAATCTGCCTAAGAATTTGATCAAAAATATCATGCTTTATATCGATGAATCTCAAGTCGCATGTTGTCACTCGTTGTTTTTACAACTGTATATGTTTGGTGTTTTTCTGTTATGGATTCTATTTCTAGAGGTAATTATAATTGCTGTCAGATGTTACTACTTTCTAAAAAATCCTAACACCGATACCCTTACCTAGAAATTGATAGTATTATTTACTTATATAAGCAGAAATAATTAAAAAAATAGTACGATATTCTTCTGTATTCCGAAAAATAAGCTGTAGTAAATTGAAGCATATAATGCTAATGCTAGTATTTAGTTTGTGTTAGATTTGGCTGCCGATATCTGCCTTATGATTAGTTTTTATTAGCTGCAAGTCCCTGTATTTACGCGTAAATTTTGCCATGGAATATTTTGAAGTCTTTAACTTGAGTTCATTCTTTTAATGAGTGGTTTTAAAAAAGTTGATATCTATCTGAAAATGCACAAGAGTCAAAAAATAAGGATATAAATAAATATCACTGAGCGCTCGTTCACTATTTCGGGAAATTTCGAAACGTTTAATCGACGTCAATGATATGTTGCTAGATAGCGGCATTCATTGTTATGCAGATGACAGCACAGGTGATGCTTTATATACCGGCCACGCCAACATTTCTCGGGAAAAAGTCATCGGGAGCCGACATAAACTTGTGTCTGAAATTGAGACCTCCTTGGAGATGGTCTCAGATTGGGGAAGACTTAATTTGGTCCAATTTAACCCCACAAAGACACAAGTCTGCGTTTTCACCGCAAAAAAACTGCCGATGATCGTATGTCCTCGTTTTGAGAGCACCCCCTTGACTACCTCCTCCAGTATTGGAATACTTGGTGTCGACATATCGAGCGAAGTCCAGTTCCGCGGTCACTTAGAGGGTAAGGCTAAGTTAGCCTCGAAGAAGCTTGGCGTGCTAAATAGATCGAGACGGTATTTCACTCCGGCCCACCGCTTGCTCCTTTATAAGGCGCAGGTCCGGCCGCATATGGAATACTGTTCTCATCTTTGGGCAGGGGCACCCCAGTACCAGCTTCTCCCTCTAGACCGCATCCAACGGAGAGTCGCTCGAATTGTCGACTGCCAAGATATTTGCAATCGGTTAGACCCCTTGGCGCTGCGTAGAGATGTAGCCTCGCTATGCATCTTTTATCGATTCTACTATGGGGAGTGCTCCGAGGAATTGTTCGGATTAATCCCTGCCGCCTCTTTCCACCATCGTTCTACGCGACAGCATTTCCATCCCCATCATTTAGATGGTTGGCAATCCACAACGGTGCGTTTCTCTAGAAACTTTCTGCCTCGCACCTCTAAACTGTGGAATGATCTGTCACCTGCGGTTCAAACCTTCAAAAAAAGAGCGTATTCCTTTTTAAAAGGCCGGCAACGCACTTGTGACTCCTCTGGTGTTGCGGGTGTCCATGGGCGGCGGTAATCGCTTAACATCAGGCGATCCATCTGCTCGTTTGCCCCCTATTCCATAAAAAAAAAAAAAAAAAGTCTCACGTGACCAGAAGGCTGGTTTATTCTTTGCTCAGAGAATCAGCATTGCCATCCAGCGTGGTAATGCTGCCAGCCTTCTGGGCACGTTACCCGATGACATTGATGCGGAGGCATTTTACGACGCCTAAACCATGTAAATATTTTCAATTTTTAATTTATTTTTACGGTTTTTTTGTAGTACATTCATTAGATTATATAGATTCATTATGATTTTAAGATTTCACAGAGACTTTACTAGAAAAACGCCCCGTATTTAAACTACAAATGAGTCATTGATTTCAAAGACTTTGCGTTTCTTCAGTTCTTTATATCTCAACTTTACGTAAAATGTCCAGAAAGCCCAATACGCAGTTGCCCTGGATGAAATTTAACTATTGAGAGAACCTGAAGTGCAGTATTTGATATTTAAACAAACTTAGATATTCATATTGGATAACATATAGTTTGTGTATCTCTGATCATTCATGTTTCTTAGTTATGAATATTATTAAGTATAATACAATTTTTATATTTAAATTCTTGTTAATCTCTATCATATATATACAGCCTTGGCCAAAAGTATTGAGCACCCTAAAAATTTCGCAGGTGCACAGCACAGGTGTATACTAACTATTATCCTTCTATTATATTAGTATTTAAATTCGCGCTGGTTGGAACCACGGCCTTTTTTCATAAAATAAAAGTTATTCATAGATCAAAAGGCTACATTTAATTTCAATAGATTTATTTAACGCATTTTTATTATTAAAACATTTTGGCCATCTTTTTGGTAATATTCGGCAGTGTGCGACGCCAAGATTGCTATTTACACAATTGCTGACGGAAGTGACGGATCATTCTGCATTGGTGCTTCGACAAAGATGGACGTAGAAGCACTTGCAGCCACGGCTATTTATTTAAACAGTGCGTTTAATTATTACTTGCGCGTACATGTGTAGGTACTGAAGTAGAATGTGATGCATTCTACATGTTGTCATTAATGATTATTTTTTTCTTTTTGATTTCGTTAATAGTGGCGTGGAGCCTGATGGCGGATAAAATTGATATTCAATTTTATCCGCCATACGCCTCCACGCTTCATTTACCTGAAATATAAAATAGGTAGCTTCATCATCACCAGCCCTTAACAGTCCACTGCTGGACTAGGCCTCTCCTTTGATAGGAGGATTTGGCCTACTATACCACGCTGGCCAAACGGGTTGGTATAGGGTTTGTATCAAGTTTTCCTTCTCTTACAGTGTTGTGCTCTGCATAATAATAATATGGTCCCTCTGTCGGCTCTTACGACACCCACAGGATGATATGGGGTGGTGACATTTCGTATTCTTAATCCGTCACCACACGGACGAAGGTAGCTTATTATTAATAAAAGAAATTTTGGTTAAATAACCTACCCCAACTATCAAGCCTAGAAGATATCAATGTGGAAAAATATGTTTTTCAAGTTACTTTGTTTTTAATTTTACAAAAATTAATAAAAAAACAACATAAAAATTAGTAAAAAGATATATTTTATTGTTCAATTTCGGTACAATTACTATAAATTGTAAAACACCATTGCTGTCCTACGCCGCCGCACTCGTTATATATGTACCTATTAGGAGTGGGCGTTATTTAAGGTAATTGATTCATAAAACTGCGTACGTATACACGTAACCGCGTAAGTAGTTTCGTGGCTGATTTAACTAGTTACTTTTCGTAAGCGGTTCCAGCTACCAGTGTGTGTATAATCTATGGTTCCAGCTCTGTATGTAGGTATGTATCGCGCGCGCGATGCTCGGCGCGCGGTGCGCCTGCACGACAGTTCATTACACGAAACACTGTATAGTATTGTCTTATCTGTGACGAAACTATACGATTATACCAGAGTTCGTCCGAGCTTGATGCGCTGGGCTGTGTCATAGTGTGCGTAATAATTTCGTAATGCACATCGTATCGTCATTGTCTTATGTCAAACTCGATGCTTAAATAAAAAGAAATAATCAGATAACACTTTTGGGATATTTCAAATGAGAATGCACCTTATGTAAATCAGAACGATAATTTGCTATGTTTGTATAAATTATTGTTCTACAATAGTAGTGGTATGATCAATGTGTGCAATTTCTCAATATCCATTTAATACGTAAATTCATATAAAAAATAAGTTGTGCAGCCAGTCCTAAGCCTGGCTAAAGTATGAAGGAAAGTTCATTTAATACGTAAACAATGAAATTATGTTTACCTTTAAAAGTAATGAGCAATATTTATTACAATGTGAAAATAGATATATGGTTTTTACTTGTAAAGTAACTATTTAGCATAATTCTACAGTAAGTAATGTTTCTTGGTATACCGTATCGACACTGCATTGAACTGTCTGACTGCACGGTTGGCGTAGTGGTTTAAGCGAGGGTTCGATTCCCACACGAGACAACACTTTGTGTGATCCATAAATTGTTGTTTCGAGTCTGGGTGTTAATTGTCCTCGTTAGATGTATGTTTGTAAAGTCCCCCGCGACACAGGATTTAGTCCTAATGCGGGAGTTGTCTCTTTTCGAAATAAATAGTTACAGAAATAATCACTTTTGGAACCGATTATGCGTACCTACTCACAAAACTACTTACAGCCGATTACGAGCAAAACACGTAACGACCTACTACTAATATGTATATTAACTTGGGAACGTAAATATATTCACGCGCAACAGTACTGTCTCCGCTGAAGAGCGACAACGAAATGAAAAAGGCGCCAATGTGTGAACGCTGTTGGCGGAGCGCGCCAAGATCCTTTGATGTGTGCACAAAAAACCGACACTATTCGGCTGGCCGGCCAACGTCGGCGCCAACTACACCAATTAACCTTTAACTACCGACCTATACGTCTCACAGACGTAATAACTTTTAATTTTGAAATATTTCTGAAATCACGCCACCTTCGGCGTCGCCCTTCCCGCTACCTTCCTCCCTCCGCGTCGCAAGCCATCAGGGGACGCTGCGCCCACGGCGAGTGAACACGTCTCCGTATTGGAGCGATCGACGTCTCATAGACGTAAGTACGGTGTTTATGTACTAAATTCCGTACGTCTCTCGGTCGTCACCTCGGTATTCATGTGTGTTAGCTTATAGAGTCTGATGAAGCCAAATAAGGGCGACATCAGTCTTGGCCGATTTTTACTCTTGCTGGCACGTGAACTAGTCCTCCCGGAAATGAAATTACGCGTCTACAATGATAGGATCCCACGAGAACTGCGACTAAGTACGTAAGTACCGAGCGAGTTATTGGACCCGTCGATATGCCCTCCACCACCTAAAACATCAGAATCCAGATACAGGTGTAAGAAAGACATGTGCAATCTGTCCCAGTCGGTTGAAAAGGCGAACGAAGTACTGTTGCTGCAAATGCACGAAACCAATGTGCCTTACTTGCTGCCTACAAATATGCATTGACTGCAAACGTCCGTAGTGAATGTACCAAATATTCGATGTCTGTCATTATTTTTATTTTTAAACTAAGAAGTAAGATTTATGTTTTATTTTGATAATAGTTTATAGAGGATAACATATTTTAAGTTCATTTGTTGTTAATTACTTAATATTAGAGAAAAACGAGACTGAAGTAAGTCCTTAAAATTTTGTACCAAATAATTGTGATCTCTCGTATAATTGTTGATTTTACCTGAAAAATAGCGTGTATTTTTTTGAATTCTGTGGTTTGTTACCTCAAACACCAATCTTTTTAATGTATAAAATAGAAAAATGTAGCATGCAAATACACATTTTATTTCAGTACTTAAAGTTTGACGTCTCTCAGTCGTCATGTCGGCGTAAGTGCTACGTTTAGACCAGGTCGGCAGCTAAAGGTTAAGCCAACATAGCGCCAAGTAGCTCTCTACACATTGGGCCAATACGTTGGGCCAGCATGTTGGGCCAATGTGTACAGCGGTACATTAAGCCAACATAGCGCCAAGTAGCTCTTTACACATTGGGCCAATACGTTGGGCCAGCATGTTGGGCCAATGTGTACAGCGAGCAGTAATTTGAAGTTGATGGATGTCAAATGAAATATCAAAAAATTCACTGAGTAAAACCCATTGGGGTTTAATCGGTGAATTTTTTGAAAAATAGAAATCGAAAATAGAAATGAAGAGAAAACCTTAAAATAAAAATTATTCAGAAGATGACGAAGATAGAACGGATGCATCTTCAGATGATAATTTACATGATAACCGACCTGAGAAATATAGGCATGTTGAAAATACAAAGAAGGTAAACCACCAAAGGAAAAGAGAGTCAAGAATAATGAAAAATAAGAAACCAAAAGAAGTAAAATAGATAAATTTACGATAGAAAAGAAAAAGCTGAGGAAAGTTGATCCAAAAAACAGAAAAGTATTTTATTCACCGTCCTCTGAAACAGATGATGAAACTGGTAACAGAACTGACATTTCTGAAGAAGAATTTTCGGATATGGATGAAAATAAATGCATTGAATGCACAGAAAATGACTACAAAACAAAGTCTTCTGAAGACTGGATTTAATGTTCTGCTTATTCAGGGTGGTTACATGAGTTTTGCACCATGTATGGAAGTTTCTGCAACAAATGTGGATGGAAAGTTAAGAGAGAAGCTGTTAAAACCAGCAAAATTTAATTTTATTTTGTTTAATTATTTTTAACGATGACTTTTAATTGAAAAGACTTATATTAATTATTAATGCAGAAGACTGTTTTTGTTTTTGATTGATTTCAATATTACAATTAGTTACAATAATTTAGATGTTAAAATTTTACTTTTTATTGAAGGCTTTTAAGACTTTAAATCTTAGCTTACCATTTTGTTGTGTTGGTTAGTTATTAAACTTTTGATATATGTTGTTTTTATATCGTTTTGTTTAAATTAATGTATGGATATACACTGGGGCATTTTAAATTACCCGGGGCATTTTATAATACAAGAGAGGCGTATTAGGTGATGTGTACCTGACAAAACGCCCCACTCCATGTCAAAAAAAATATAGAAATAAGTCTTTAACTAACGTTCCTATTACATTTAGCTTTTGTCATATTATTGTCAACTAACCAAATAACGTCATAAAATAAAAACAATGATTATATATATCATTATTTGAGATTTATTGAACTTTAAAAAAAAGCGGGGCGTATTACCAAGTTTTACCCTATTGAAGCAAGGCCTCTGCATTAATGATTCAAGCAGTCAAAACTACATGTATTAAACATGCAACTTCGACTTGAATAATTAGAAACAGATAACTTTAAACCTGGTTCAGATCGCGGGAAACGATCCAAGATCGCTCTTTGTGGGAAGTCTTGGGAGAGGCCTGTGTCCAGCAGTGGAAGGCTCTAGGCTGCAATCAGGTGAATTGATTTTTCGTATAGGTGCATAGGGGTCCCACCAAGAACTTAGGGTCCCAAGCCAACCTCACCTGCAAGTGGTGCACCTGCCGATCAACGGACGAGGCTCTGGCAAACAAAATATCCCGATAAGCGGCAATAGGCTCGCCACCTATTACGTGGGATCAAACACTGGCGAAAAGTGGGCGTTTGATATGCCTCTGCCTACCCCTTCGGAGAAACAGGGCGTGAGTCTATGTATGTATGTATGTGATTTTTCGTGTCTCGATCCGGAGTAAATCCGTGTGTCCCCATGCTGCATGAAAATTTAGCATCCCGCGGATAAGTACACCTGTCAAAAAAAAACCATCAAAACAGTGTTTTGTCAACATGAAGGTTACAAGTTCGCTCCGGATCACTGTGTCGTGTTCCGTGTCACACACGTAAGTACTGCATGTGAAGTTCCCTCGTAGTAATGGCAATAAACGGAACAATCACTTATCGATACATTCGTTTCAGTTAGCGCTGCTAGTAAATCTTTTATACAACAACTACATGTTGTTATTGTTGATAAGGGTGTGTTGAAAAATATGATGACGAATTGATGACAAATTGGTATACAGAAAGCGTGGTTGCAAGTTCTTAGTCTAGTCAAAAATGTTGGCGGAGGCAAGGGAGGGTATTTGTTATAGTTGGGTGGCTCATGTCATGACTAACACTAGGTACTTACATAAGAACCACTCTATAATGTACCTACTAGAGCTACACTTGCAGATTTTTTGCCCGATCCCGTGGGAATTTCGGAAAATCCCTTCTTAGTGCACCCTGTACCCACGGTCTCCAAGGAACATTCATCCCAAATTTTAGCTTCCTGCGCCTAATTAGGTCTGTGCATTGTTTCTCACGCATTATGCACGTAAGTATTACATACAAATTAATTGATATATTTATTGCTATAAGTTACCCATACATATGATCAAGATTCGTGTATTATTTTGATATATCAAAGATTATTTAGGTACGTCATCTCACCGGAACTGTGTTTTACTTGTTGTGAAATATTAAGTGAAAGTAATTAAGATCACCAGAATTAAGAATTGAACTACTTAAAATAGTCATTGGTGTTCAAAATAAAATAAAAGAGTGTAAAATTCGGTTATGCCCCGAGATGGCCGAGATATAAACGACGAACTGTAACTTCAAAGAGTGAAAACAAACAATTGTTCGCGTGAATCACCGCGATTCTATGAACAGTCATTGTGGCCGACTGGCTGTATAGAATGAGGAGTAACTCGGGCACAAAAACGGGTACGAGGCGTCCAACATCAGAACGAGGAACAAGACATTCTGTTGCTGGTTCTATAAGTAATGGTCGCGTGCCGCTCGTAAAGTTTGCGATCGGAAACGACGCACATTAAACAACGATGTAAAGCATTAGTTAGGCGCAATAGCTCGTATTGTTTTTTTACAAACTTATTAAAATAAGCTTATAAATTTATAATTAAAATAAACGGCTTTACCGTATCTTGGAAGGGTGTGTGTAAAATGTATATGGAAAGTCAAGAAATTAGAACTCGTAACTAAATGACAAAATATGGCTGTAGCAGTAGCTATACACATTACACAGCTGATATTATCTTTCGGATACCAACCGAACTAAGGAGACGTTGAACATTTAAAGAGGTTGAGTTAAGGCGAGGACATAATTATGTGAATTGGGCGTCATTAGGGGTAAATTAAAACCGTTTTTCTCCGTAATTGTTATAGAAAAAAAATCCAAAAAAATATGTCTTAATCTGCATCATATAAAGCATTTTCTCTTTGGTACCAAATCCTAAAAAAAGTATTTTAAATATCTGAATAAAATATGCAAAAGACTACAAAAACAGAGGTTCTGTTTTTGTAGTTGTTACCTTTTATCTCCTAATCTATCAATCATAAGATTGTTGCAATTGAATCAGCATCTTATATATTAGAACACCAAGGGAACCTTCAGCTTATTTATGCAAATAACTTTAATAATTATTTTCTAAGGATTTTTTACGCAGTGGCGGCGCTAGACCAAATATGGACGTCGGCGACATCAAGTTCGCGAGGCCCTGTAAATCGATGTCGAGGCCCTGTTTACTTCGTAGTGAAAAAACGTTAAAATTAAGTGAGCTAAACTATAAAATAATCTATGAATAAATAAATAGCAATTCAAAAAATTCATCTAACAGCAACAAAAATTTTTGTCATATAATCAAACCTTTTTATGACCTTGGGTCTTATTAAAGTTATATTACTGTAATTTTTTTAACTCTTCGTCATGTACTGGTGCATTATGTGTCCGAATAGTCATATACATTTTTAGTCGTATAATAATGTAATATAAACGTTCTTTTGACTTTATTTTACAACCGTCATATAATAGCATCTACGACGACCTCTATAAAACTTACTTATATAACTTTTCGTCGTGTAAACGTTTTCGTAGTAAAAACATCATAATACTGTCAATTTTGTCATATAATTACCTTTTAAACATCTGCTACGCGGATAATAATCGTTTATACGTTGTATTTGTAACCATTATATATAAGTCGAATAAGTATTACGAGTGCAACCTGTATACATCTTCAAGTATCACAAGCATGATAATACGACCGCTATTTTCCTCAGTTGTAAATCATTGTGCCATCAAGTTTACTGAAACTTGATGGCACAATGATTTACAACTGAAGAAAGAGTTTTATCACTTCAAATTACAAATTAAAATATTAACTCAGTTGTCACAAACATTCAGGGATGTAGCTAGAGTCGAATTTAAGGTAGGGCAGCATTGGTTACAGGTAGGGCGGAGGTAAAAAAAATATTGAAATTGATCTGTTCCGAAGCACATTCCTCAAAATTTTGGTATTTTTAAGGTAGGGCATTGTGATGTGTGGCCTACGTTGCATTAGGCACCGTGATCGTATGCATTTTAAATTAAAGAAATCTGGTAATAATGAAATACTAAAATTGTCTTACGTAAGGTATCGAAATTATTGCAATCTTCTTTTAAGAAAACTTAGACGGGCTTATGAAAAGGAAGAATTTGTGAAAGCAAAATGTAATCCTAAGGCAACATGGGATGTAATTAAAAAGGTCGCCGATTTACAAACAAATTCTTCACCTCCCTCTGAACTTTTACATCTTCAAAGTACTCCGGAATCCTCCCTTAACTTTATAAATGATTTTTTTTCGAACATTGGCAAAAAACTAGCTACAAATTTACACACTTCTCCTACGATTACATCTCACTCTATCAGCTCAATAAACCACAGCGGCTCAATGGTTCTTTTCGAAACTACTGAGAGTGATGTTAGGGCCATAATAAAAAATCTTAAATCTGACTGCGCCACAGGCTGGGACAACATTCCTACCAATATAATTAAGAGTACATGTGATGTAATGGCTCCTATTATTACTCATATATGTAACCTTTCAATCTCAACTGGTGTCTTCCCAGATGTGTTTAAAAAGGCATTAGTACTCCCAGTTCATAAATCTGGGCGCCGAGATGATATTAACAATTACAGACCGATCTCAATATTATCTGCTATGTCAAAAATCCTCGAGCGCATCCGCAATAGAGCCTTAATCAACTACCTAGAATCAAATAACATTTTAGCCAATAACCAATTTGGTTTTAGGGCAAACATGAGTACTGAGGATGCTGTGATGGCCTTGTCTCAACACGCAGTAAATACACTTGACAAAAAACGCAAGTGCTTAGGCATATTCCTTGATTTGTCCAAAGCGTTTGATACCGTCTCGGTGCCACTTTTATTACGCAAAATGGAATGTGTAGGAATTCGAGGCGTTGTTTTGGACATGTTTAAGGATTACTTGGGCAACCGGACGCAGGTTGTTAAGATTGGGCAGACTATGAGTGAAGAGGTTTCTGTTTCTTATGGCGTGCCTCAGGGTAGCATTTTGGGCCCAACCCTATTCCTTATATACATTAGTGACCTATGTAAACTACCCATCGCGAATGGTAAAATTTTTACATATGCTGACGACACAGCTCTGGTCATTGATGGCGTGGACTGGACCCAGTGTTATCAGAACGCTGAGGTTGCGCTTTCAACTGTGATGCTATGGCTGAAAGATAATTTACTAACGCTTAACGTCAGTAAAACAACGTACATACCCTTTGCTATAAGGTCAAATTTATGTCCACCACCCTATTCCACTCTCAAAGCTCATGTTTGCCCCTTTCGAGTTCACTGCGATTGCCTTACAATCACCAAATCAAGTAGCGTAAAATATTTGGGAGTACACATAGACCAACACATTAATTGGCATAAACATATCGAGATCCTGTCAAGTAGAGTACGCAAACTAATATACATCTTCAAAAAGTTGCGTAGCTCGGCAGACAGAGATACTCTTATAATGGTGTACTATGCTCTATGCCATTCTCTCTTGTCGTATTGTTTACCGGTCTGGGGAGGAGCCACGGAGAATGTTTTTATCCGACTAGAGCGGGCACAGAGAGCTGTTCTTAAGGTTATGTTCTGCCGACCACGAAGGTATCCTACAGTGCAACTTTATGCAGAAACTAAGTTGCTAACAGTGAGGCAGCTCTATGTGCTCCACTCTGTTCTCCGGAAACATTTGAGCCGACCACTCACATTACCAGCTGGTAGAATTAAATATAGGGTGTTTTCTATAATGCCGTACAAAACCTCGTTTGCTAACAGACAGTTTCAGAATCTAAGTTCAAAATTATATAACTACCTAAACAAAAGACTTGAAATTTTCTCTAAGAATAAGCATAATTGTAAATCGGTTGTAAAAGCGTTTCTTCATAAATTGGATTACCGTAATACTGAGAACTTACTACAAGGACGTTAACAGTAATTTAAACATAGGCTAATTAGTCGTAACATAGCATAGTATGGCGCACACACACACACACACACAAACACACACACACAAACACACACACACACATATATACATAAACATAACACCAATGCATGATACTAACAATCTAGTTTTAAGTTATACTTTTTATTGCAGTAAGCTCTAATTACATGATTACTATGTTGCATAGTTAGAGGCTCTAATGGTTATATAACACGGGGGGCGCTGACTTCTGAAATACAGGTAATACGCCTAGTTCAGAGGCCAGAGTTTCTATTCGAGTTCATAATTTTAAGCCTCATAAAATGAATATTGTACCTGTGCCATATATTTTTGAGCAATAAAATTTTTATTTATTATTTTATTATTATTATTATTTCAAGGTAGGGCATTGCCCTATAATGCCCCCCTCCCCCCTAGCTACGGCCATGCAAACACTGCCATATTAAATTAAGGTGAAATATAATGTGTCATTATATTAGTTCAATATAAGTTGCATCATCCCTCTCATGACAATAACACAACAATTTTATTATATAAAAGTCATATTGTGCGACATAAAGTCGAGTACACGCCGCGACAGCTATTATTACATGACATGCAGTGAAATCGCCGACGTGTATATGACTTCTATGCGACTAATTAGGGATTTATATGACAATTACACGAAACTCTTAGTACCTTAAGTTGAATAAAGTGGGCCCTATTGCCGTCGAGTAAACGTCCTCATGAC
This sequence comes from Euclidia mi, assembly GCA_944739405.2. NCBI lineage: Eukaryota > Metazoa > Arthropoda > Insecta > Lepidoptera > Erebidae > Euclidia > Euclidia mi. The sequence continues at coordinate 64,834,688 of OX123187.2, read as the reverse complement.
GTTTATACGATTATACTAAATAACATTAAGTTGCCACCAAAACGTTTACTCAACATCATAACTGTTTGTTGGGTATCTAACACAGATCTTGTCACGCACGTGTTCGAAAATAATTAAAACCATAATCATCTGCTTAGCTTTTTCCGAATTGTTCGGTATCGGCTACCTAAGCCAGGATGATTGGCGAAACGAAATTAAGTATGTAACTTGTACAACTTTTCGCGATTTCGCGAGGCCCCCTGAGGCGCGAGGCCGTCGGCGGTCGCCGACGTCGCCGACGCCTAGCGCCGCCACTGTTTTTACGTCACCGATACTCGCAAATCGCGCGTGGACAACTAACCAGTAGTACGAGCAAGACCAACGGCGTATATGCACCTCTTAATACTACTCATTAACAACCGCTGGACAGTGGTCCACCAGACACAGTCATCACTCACCTAGCCCGCTTAGAGACTCCCTTCTCTAGTTGGAGAAATACAACTCATCGCTCCTTCACATGTTTGAGAAATACAAGAATATTTGATGGTGAACATGTTCTTACCTTGAGTTGAGGGAAGTCGATACTACAGACGTATGGCGTAGTGCTTTAGGCGGTTACTTCCCAGATAAGAATGTAGGTAAACTTGCCAAACTTGCAGCAAGTTTAAATCGAACTTCCTAGTTTCACTGTGACAAACGTGCATGAAGTTTGTTTCTCAAAGGATTTGGATGACGATGAGCACAGGTTGGAGGTCGGTCGACCTCCTATAGATACAGCAGGAGGTGTTCGACGACCAGCTGTTGTCGGACCACCAAGCTGTGCTCGTCGTCATCCAAATCCTGTGGAAAAAAACTTCATACAAGTTTGATGCAAGTTTGTCACAGTGAAACTAGGTAGGAAGTTTGATTTAAACTTGCTGCAAGTTTATTGCTATCTGGGTTTGCCGTTTAGAGATGCGCTGAGTGTTGTAGCCTAGTTAAACGAAACAACACTTTGTGTGATCCATAAATGTTTTGCATTTGGGTTCAATTTGTGTCCGTTGCTGAATTGTAAAGTAGACACAGGATTGATGCCTAGAGTGGGAGTTGTTTAATTGAAAAAGCAAAAATAGAAATACCCAAAAATTAATCATGGACCTTACATACTACAAAAACTCCTTAGTGTACAACGCCAAGAACAAAACTATTGCATCATTTCCTTACACACGAAAATAACTTAAGTTTGACTAGTGTATACATACCTAGCTACAGCCCCAGTGGAACTGTTCTACGTTCCACAAGATCACAGGATTTGAATACACACCTCTATTTGACTTGCTTCTAAGAATAACAAATGATTTAATTTCTAAGAACAGTTTTATTTACCCCGAGCAGAAAATAGATTATGTCGTGTTAAGCCCACATATAATAATACATACATACATAGTCTCACGCCTATATCCCCGAAGGGGTAGGCAGAGGTATATTGCTACACCTACTTTTCGCCAGATTTATACATATAATAATCTTAATATATAAAATCCTTGCGTTACTTACCGACTGACAGACACACTACAGCCGAAACTATTAGGCGCAGGCAGCTGAAATTTGGCATACCTATATGTTCCTTGGGGACCGTAGAGGTGCACTAAGAAGGGATTTCCCGAAATTCTCACGGTACGGCCAAAACGGGTAAATTTAAAAAAAATGCAGGCGTAGCTGCTGGCATCCTCTAGTATAATATAATATTCTACCAGATTCTCACAGCACCATCTACTTAGTCTCAAGTTAAGCAGAGTTTGTACTATGGGTAGGTACTAGGCAATAGATAAACTAATAGACAATTATAAATACCAAATCATTACAGAATTTTAAAACTTGTTTGGTAGTCACGGTTTATTTTTGTTATAATTAAAAATAATGTTTTCTTTAGACTGAAATCTAACTGTAATATAAATATTTTAGAAATGATTCCATTAATAGCCTGTGATATCATAGGTCCAATAATTTCTAAAATACCATTTTAATACAACCCATTTAACCAATAAGCTGAAATAGGACAGCTTAGACAGTACCTACCAAATATTTTTTGCTAGCTACTTACTTGTGAACCGTTACTTTAACCGCAGTATAATTCAGTTATTTTACATAGGTCCGTACATATAATGTAGGTATATGTCTGTACGTGGGTACAATGGCAGCGAGCTCACTAGGGAATGCCCCCATTAAACTCTTTCACTAGATAAGCTTTCAAATTAGACGTAATTTCTACTCGTCCTAATTCTTATAAATGGGTTGAAAGCTTAATTTAAGGTTACCTATCTATTAAAACTGTGTATAAGTACACAAAAGTTAAATTAATATTAATTAGGACTCTAAGGCTCTAAGACTAGCTGCCTTAATAATTAATGCTCACTCATTTTTCTGATGTAGGTAACATTTATTTTGGTAAATGGTGGAGTTGCTCATCGCTGTATAAGCTACATTCCTTTTGATTCAAATATAAGCAGTTCACTTTAAAAGCTGCTGTAATTATTAATGAGGAGAGCAAATTAGCCTTCAAACTGGCTACTTAGTACCCAAGTAGCACTACTAGTATAGTATTATATTATGTGTGGTAGCACCATGAGTAGAACCATTTATTGGCAGAATTATCTAAAGGCTATTATGGTAATGACCTACTTATCTTCCGCTTTCACAAATAAATTTTTCAATCAATTAAAAATTCAAAATTTTATGCAAAGCTTCATCCAGCCGGGATTTGCTTTCTGTTATTGCCAGATCAGACAGAATATTGGCTTGGCTGTTCCATAGCTCATAAGTGTGACAGTTTATTTAACGAGGCGATAATTAACCATTTAATACTAACATAACTTCAGAAACTCAGTGGTGTTCCACTCAATGTAACTATTAAGCAACAACTACCAATAATCAAGTTAAGCGTACCTATGAAGCTCGGCTTCGCCGCTAAACAGATTTTAATGTGATTTCGCATGCAGATAGCTTGAATTGAACTATGGAACGCCTAAGAACGTAGTAGCTAAGTTTAGATATATATTATTAGTTTAGTGCTTCTAACAAGCCAAATCGGGGCTGTTTCCCTGACTGCCGATCTAGTTACAGTTCAAGGGGAAATAACGTTGTTAGAACATTGATGAAGTTTCCTCGCTCACGAGCACTGAGACATGAAAACAGTAACAGTTATAGGTAGAATGTATTGTATGTAGGGCTATGTGTAATATTTATACTCTAACTGAAGCTGGTAAGAGTCCAATTATGCCTAGCATCGTCATAATAATGTGCCTCTAGGTAAGTATATTTTATATAGAGATAGCTAGTGATTGTTGCGATGACTAAACGAAATATAGTCTATTACATTCTTATTTTTTTGATAAACTAGAACGAGATGGAATCATATAAGAAGTGTAATATTTACGTCCGCATATTTTTACGTGGTTTTAGGTGATAGGTATCGTTGTACTTTATTATAAATTCTTGAATTCTTTTTGTCGAATAAACTATCACACATAACATAATTTTATGCTCCGTTGTCAGTGTTGAGGTTCTATCCTGAGATAGAACCTCAACACTATACAAAAGTGTGACCTGAAACTTTGCACCGCTATACTGAATTCGCCATAACAATACTGATTGGCGATTACCCATATATGTTCCGTACTTGAGGCATTACAAGCGCCGTGTTGACACAGCAGCGTGCGTGAGCAAACGTACCTGTGAAAGCTTTCAGCGCAGTGTGTTACGTTATCTCGAGTAGATAAAGCACTGACCGCTATCAATCGTACCGTAGGACACAACGTTACAATAATCATCGGTACCTCGTTATACACATACTTATAAATGCGAAAGTACTCTGTGCGTCTGTGGTTGTGACGGCGAAACTACTGAACCGATTTTGAGTAGGTAAGCTTAAACGATAATAAATGGAGGGTTCAATTAACAGCAGGGGATGACTGCTCACGGCTTTACATTCTCGGTGCGGATAATGAGGTCAGAGTATCAATATAGGTCTCGCCCCAGTCATGGAAAAAGATTATTTGTTTGTGCTGGTGCACGCGGACAGCGTCGGTAACTGCATAACATGCTAATATGGCGAAGCCAGAGTGTTTGGGTGAACACAATCGATTTGTATATATGTATGTAATAGGCGGTAAACAGGTAGGCAGATCAATGGATCGTAAGCGATTGCCGCCGCTCATGGACATAAGGATCATAAAAAGAGTCACAAGTGCGTTGCCGCCCTTCGGGATGGAAAAAGGGAAATGCGGAAGAGCAGGATGAGTGAGAAGGAGAAGGAGATGGAGCCTCTAAAAGAACGAATGAAGACCTCACGTCCATATATGTGTATATCAGAACATGTGATCTGTTGTGTCCGTTTCGATGGCGCGGCCATAACGTTTAAAAAAAAATGATTACAAGATTTTGTAAAAGTAGACTTCCAAAACCATAAATTTGTCAAAGCTATGGTTAAAAAGTTATAGGGGTTTGAACGTGGCCGCGCCATTGAAGCGCTCCGAACCGCGCGGCCACGGAGATCTTTAAAACTAAGCATTGCAGAGACCTGAAATTTTGGTAAGTAACAGATTGAATTTGTAAAAAATTTGTAAAAATATAGAAAAAAATCCTGAGCTTATATTTTAGGAGCCATTAAGACTAATACGCCATGGCCGCGCCATTGAAATGGTGAAAAACACATTTTCGCCGATATCTCGCTGAATAAGCAACGCAGACGTCTGAAGTTTTTTGAAATACCTGGATTTGAATTTGTCAAAACTAGTAAAAATAAAACAAAAAATCCTAGGTTTATATTTCTGGAGCTATAAGACAAATACGCCATGGCCGCGCCATTGAAACGGTGAAAAAATACGTTATCTACAGCTCCTGAAATGTGAACCTAGGGTCGAATAGAAACGAATTTAGTAACGAATTTTCGTATTCATATTTGAACAAACTGTTTGTTCAAATATAAATACGAAAATTCGTATTCCTTCCTTCTACCATAAATTTTACCACAGACAGTCATGCCAATTTGATGAAACTGTTTGAACTTGCCTATTTGACCAAATTACTTGAACGTCTATGGCGGCCATAAAATATCACGCTACGAGCCACTAGCACCGGTTACTAAATAGTTACAACCACTATTGCGGAGCAGTAGATAGCCCTAAATAACGCTGTAGTAACCTCAGGTTCAGCTATTACACACCTAGTTACCTATACATTATCCACTGTTCAAGTTCATACACAATAAACAGCCGGCCATAAAAATCGCCGCAGCGATAACACCTCTTTGATTGTACTACATTTTATTGTTCTACAGAATCACTTCGTAACTGCCAATAAAAATATATAACAACCATGTCTTTATCACAGAGACATCTACAGTATTTGTAGAAATATAAATACTAAACTCAAACGCGTACACTGGACCTTTCGGCTTCGATCTTCACATACCACTTTCTTTGTGTTGGTAAGTTAAAATAACACTCTCCTCACGATATTCAGCCTTGGCTGCCGCAGCGCGGATTTGGTCCTTAATGTCAGCAAATTTCAGGTAAACAGATCATGTGCGTTTCGATGGCACAGCCATGACGACTTTTTTTAAATGATGACAAGATTTTGTAAAAAATTGTAAAAGTAGACTCCCAAAACCATAAATTTGTCAAAGCTATGGTTAAAAAGTTATAGGGGTTTGAACGTGGCCGCGCCATTGAAACGCTCCGAACCGCGCGGCCACGGAGATCTTTAAAACTAAGCATTGCAGAGGATTGAAATTTTGGTAAGTAACAGATTAAATTTGTAAAAAATTTGTAAAAATATAGAAAAAAATCCTAGGTTTATATTTCTGGAGCTATAAGACAAATACGCCATGGCCGCGCCATTGAAACGGTGAAAAACACATTTTCGCCGATATGTCGCTGAAAAAGCAACGCAGACGTCTGAAGTTTTTTGTAAAACCCAGATTTGAATTTGTCAAAACTAGTAAAAATAGAACAAAAACATCAAACAGTTTGTTCAAACTGTTTGATTACAATTTTGAGTGTGTGTGTTGCGAGCGCTCAGTTGTTGCTACGAAAGTTTTCCCTTGCGGACGTGTTGTATCGCATAATAGTGTCTTCTTTTTTAATTAATGGACTGACTACCGACGGACGCTTTAAATATGTTTCCTCATTCATTCGCAAATAATTATGCCAGTCTTTAGGAGCAAATTTTAAAGTTAATAGGTACGTGAATTTTCGTCTCTTTTTATGAGCCACTTTTTACACCATACAGAACGTTTTTTTGTCCCTTTGTGGGCCTTCAAAGCAAACACTAAGCCAACAATAGGGTATTTGACTAAAAAAATCTAATTAGTCCGTCAGTTAGATTATCGAAAAATATTAGACACGTATATTTTCTTTAGTCACGTAAACAAAAAATGAAGACTACAAACTTCGCTGAAAACTCGTGTGACGTCACTTGCCAGTACACTTTTTACTGGCAAGTGACGTTACAAGCCCCCACTCCTAGACGTTTCTCCATCTTTGATGCGTTTTATCTTCGTAATTTTTTACTGATTTGATAAAACAAAAAATACGTATACAATATTTTTCGATAATCTAACTGACGGACTAATTCGATTTTTTTAGTCAAATACCCTATTGCTAAAGCATCATCTGTAGACATTTTAAAGAAGCACTCCCACTCTTCGCCCATTCGATACTGAACTGACACCGCTTCAAGTCTGCCTGATGGTGTGTGGTCGCTTGAAAGGTCATGCCAAAATTGGCATTTGATGGCGATATACCAAACTGTTTGAACTTGCCTGTTTGATCAAATTACTTGAACGTCTATGGCGGCCATTACAGGGTGCCACAAAACCCATCACCAAGCCGAAGTCTACTCATTTTGGACCAAGACAAACTAAGCAAATATGATACCTGAGAAACGATTTTTTTGTTTATATAAACATTTTTTAAGCCGCAATTAAAAGTCCGCGCGTGCAATGCTCGAAATACCTTCGTATCTACGAGTGCATAGGACATCTATAGTCATCTATAGTAGAGTTTGAGTCTCGGGTTGTCTCGTGTCTCAAAGTCACGGGTGTTTTCCTAAAGGAAGCTTGTGTACAAAGTGGTTTTGGCTGTGCATTGTCTGCCAGTCAGTAACGCAAGGATTTTGTATGTACCTACAGATTCTAGATGACTTTATAAAAACATGCGCTACTATGATATTGCAATTTTAACATTGATCTGATTTTGAACTATGATGACATTGGTGATTTCAGATGATTGCCTATTTATAAGCTAACTTTTCATTAGTACTGCCAAGCAGGTTCAGAAACCATGTGTTTCTAGTTAGTCTGGTCTTGAAAGGTAAGAAGGGAAGAGTGAGAATCGAATTGCGTCAATTTTCAAGATATCGTCAGACGGACAGGACGCGGCTAAGACTTCATTTTATAATCTGATTAAAAATAATCCGTTACATTTTGAACCGTATTTGTACAAATACGGTTCAAAACAGATAGGTATATTACAATCTGACGGTGTTTACAATTTTACGGTGACAATTATATACTCAATAAGGTGTGTAATTTTGTATGCTTCTTTACTAGACAATCTAATCTGTATTTGTATAAGTATTACAGTCATGTGAATGACCTTTGTTTGACTTTACTAGCATAAAGATTCTTTATGTATATCTACATTGGTGACTGAAATAACTCTGTTTGATATTGTCTACCCGTACTAAAAGTATTTTATCTCTGACCGCACATAAAATGTTTTTGCTTTGATAAACCACATGAAATTTAATGGAGCGTAAAATATGAATTGCTAACTCTTTAAATTAACAGCTATTATTTTAAGATTTATTACATATTCTTCTAGTTAGAAATAAACTTACTTTTTAAAACTTAATTTTATCATCGTTATTTAATTTGCTTTGATAGAGGTAAGCTCACGAGACAGGATCGTCGGTACCTAATTGAAAACAATCTTGCCAGCATCGCGGGAATCCGTTTCCTGCAGAGGGGCTCAAAATTTGTCTCTACCTATGGATAGTCTTGAGAAGGTCCTTCTTCAGTAGTGGACGTCTTTTTCCAGATATAGTATTTTGGGTTTCACATTTAATCCAAGAACCTAGAACTATATTCTTTACCCTAATTCCCTCTAACCGATATTTCCGTTAAACATACAGACTTTCGCAGTCGACGTGAGCTGGTCATAAATAAGCCTCATCTAGTTATATCTTAATTGTCGTCACAATAGCGTTGTAAGTGAGTAGAAGGATTTGGGATAGTATAGGGTTTCATTTCGAATTTTCCATGTAGAGGCATTTTTTCTCAGTAGCCTTTAACGACTGTCATAGGATGAAATGGCGCATGGCGTAGTGACATTTTATATCCATGTCTGTCTTTTATATTCTTAATCCATAACCATTAGCCATTACCATATTTCGCTTGTATCACAGAAACAGAACTGTGAAGACAGGAAGGTTTAGGTACTTACAATAAGTGACTTTTTGAAATGTAAGACATACTAAGTACATTTTATTTCCTTGATAAATTACGACAAAATTAAGTTTTAACATTTTTACCATTACTGAAAATTAAAAAAAGATTGAAACTGTTGTATACTTTGGTTACAAAAGTAGGTACCTACTACTTTCATCAATTTGTTGATTAATTACCGTTTTTTCACTAAACGTCGGCAAAAAGTCAATCAGTGAAGCGACTGGCACCGACTGATTCACTTTTTATTGATCTGTAATTTTAATATCATGGTTTTAGATACGCTGCTCAAGATGCTCATTATCTTAAGTCGACTTAAGTGACATTTTGTAACGGAATTCGTCGACAAATCTTATTACTGCAAACTAAGTTTCGGCGGATTTATGGGTGGATGTTTGTTACTCTTTTACGCAAAACCTACTGAACGAATTGCGATAAAGCTTTATAAAGCTCATACTTTAGAAAAAAACATACCTAGGCTAACTTTTGTCCCAATAACCGACCCCCAAGAGGGCGAAGTTGGTATGTACATTTACCACTTCGTTTTAATACCTACTGGTAGTATTATCGAAGATGTCGTGACTAGGATTGAGAAAGGAATGCTGAAGTGATTTGGACACGTGGAGCGAATGAGTGAAGAAAGAATGACGAATCGGATATATAAGGCAAATGTGTGTGGGCAAGTCGGTCGCGAAACGACCTCGTTGGACATTCCTCGACCAAATTGGTGACGTCCTGAAAAACGGCAAGGTCCGAAGTACCCGAAACCGGCGAGCATGTATGAAAAGAGATAATGTAGAGGAAGCGCGTGAGGTCTGTAAGGATAGAAGCAAGTGGCGTTCCGTTGTCTCTGCCTACCCCGACGGGAAAAAGGCGTGAGTATATGTATGTAAACAGCCGTCGTTCGTCAACGGCTTAACCCCGGTTATAAAACTTAACGTGAACATGCTTTAATCTGTGCATTTATGTTTGTACAGCTGCCATTTTTAACGATTAAGATCGGATGGCACTGTTTGATTAATGTTTACATGGATGGAGCATTCAAAGGACAATTAGATGCAATAACGTTACACGGGGTAACAAGCGCTGTAATTTGCTTGATTTGTATGGTATATCTTCACAGTGAACTTGCGTGTTATTTACGAAAGGAGGTTTTTAACTGTCCATTGAACTTGCGCATGTCAAACTTATACCAGTCTGTCAGTGTGTTTTGTCAGGTAGTAGAGCCTTGCTGATTTCAGCATGAATGGGCCGGCTCGACCGGGGAAGTACTACCCTCTCACAGAAAATCGACGTAAAGTAACAGTACCTAAGCTGTTGCGTTTCGTTCGGTGAGTGAGAGCGCCGGAGGCCCTATCCTTTCCTTCTCCCTCATCCCACTCCTCATCCTATCCCTTTTCCCAATCCCAAGGGGCGGCTACGCACTTGTGACTCCTGTGATGTTGCTTGTGTCCATGGGCGGCGGTAATTGCTTACCATCAGGCGATCCGTCTGCTCGTTTGCCGCCTATTATTATATAAAAAAAAAACATACCATGCAAGCAAGGTCTGCTCTATTACCTATTTGCTCCTTGTTTACCTACCACCTTCTGGAAAACATCATCGTAGCGTTATCCCAGTAGAATATAAGACTTTTGATTTCGCTTCTTAGTTTAGCCGAATATGACTTTAAGCTTTATCACAAAGCGATTGTCGTCTGACCGCCACAGCCCAAAGAATAGAATAAGCGGCAGGATATTAAAAATATAGATCGCCGTAATATAACGATGGTCGAATTCTTCATGACAGCTGGTCTGGAAGCTTTACGTGGCACGCATTACATGGGCAGGCATGGAACAAGCAGTTAATAATTTGATTCTCACATAGCTTGGGATAGTCAAGAGTGCGCATTCTGGGTTGGAACTTCAGACCTTACGCGCGCAGTCTATTTGGTCCTCCATTTAGCTATCGTTACTTTTAGCAACAATACATTGTTTTGTAAACATATTTAAGTATGGACAGGAAGCTTCTCAGAATTGTAATAAATGATTGTAGAAACGATTCCCATGTAAATGTTGTGCGCCTATAACCCTTTGTCAGCCGACTAACGCGCGATTTAACACAGAATATGGGCCGATGACGCTGTTTTATCTTCGACTAGATGTAGCTCGCCTCTATGCTTGCTTTCACATTTAAATATTGTGACCGGAATACGAAAAAAACTTATTCGAATTCGTTTACTTTTAAGATTTAACTGTCATATTCTTATCATATCACTACAAAGCTGCAAAGGTTAAAACTTAAATCGTCTAGTTCACTAAAAAAATTGCATTATGGACTGAATTTGCGGACACAGGACGGGTAGTTATGATGTTGCGATAAAATATATTTAACAATGTATGTACCAACATACCTAAGTACATCATACAATATTATTTAGCGGCAGTCCCTCTGCGACCACGACTGTTGCAAGCTGGTAGAAACGTAGGAGGATAACAGAGGTATTTATGCCTCTAAATAAGCCATTATCGCGACTAAGACGTTAAATAATATTGTATGATTTATACAAATCGTATAGTAACTCTTTTTTCTGGCTTTAACGCACCTGGGCAGGTTTAATATGTTAGAATATTCTTTGTATCAATGACACTCTCGGCTTGTAAATGATATAGACGTGAGTGACCATCGAATCGAACGAAGACCATCTCGTGACCACGGTTCCGGTAACCAAACGGAAACGTCGGGTATGTCAATTTTATTTTTATGTTATTACGCGACTGGGTTCCGCTACACAAACAATACAAAAAGAAAAGCAAAAAATATAGTAGATAAAGTAGTACATATTATCTACCTATTTTTCGCCTTTGTTTACATAACATTGTGAGTATTTATCACATGTATTGTCCGTGTGGTGACGGATTAAGAATACGGGATGTCACCACCCCATATCATTCCGTGGGTGTCCTAAGAGCCGGCAGAGGGAGCATATTATGCAGAGAACAGCACTGTAAGAGATGGAAAACTTGATACAAACCCTATACCAACCCGTTTGGCCAGCGTGGTATAGTAGGCCAATTCCTCCTTTCAAAGGAGAGGCCTAGTCCAGCAGTGGACTGTTAAAAGCTGATGATGATGATTTATAACAAGCGGGTAATACAATATTATAAACAAACACACTGTTCTGTTATAATGATATAAGTTACAAGTTTCCGTACGATATCTTTTAGCTGTTATATAATTTAGCATGATGGCCTTTGGTAGGTGATTTCATATTGTATTTTTTTGTGGAAAATGAGGCTTTTTATCTTTGTTTACTGTAGTTGTAAGGCCAAACACGTCGTTCTGAAAGGTCGGCGTTTAGCTCGAGTGACTTTAAATATTAATAAGTAGGTTAAAGAGATGTTTTATACACGATACATACTTCGTTTTTTTGGCCATGGAATATCTAGCTATCCCTTTGGGTTGCGGAGGTCAGACAGGCAGTCGCTCTGTGGATAAGCTAATTCAGCCATATTCGGTTAGACTAGTAAGCGGATCCTGGATTCTAATTAGGATAACGCTATGAGCATATGAGGATGACAAACTTGGTTTTTTGAAGTGTGTGACACTATAAGAGTGATGAACAGATATACCTATTAGGCTTCATAATCATCAGCCCTTTTTACTGTCCCCCTACTGGGTAGGGGCCTCTTCTCACTATGAGAAGGGTAAGGCCATAGTCCACCACGCTGGCTAAGTACGGGTTGGCAGACTTCACATGTCTTTCGAGAACATTATAGAGAACTCTCAGACATGCAGGTTTCTTCACGATGTTTTTCCTTCACCGATTAGCAAGCGATAGTTAACAATTTAATACGCACTTAACTTCAACTTAACTTTATTTATGTCATCTCCTGGTCACGGCTGGAGTAACCCACGCTGAAATATCTAGGAAAATATAAGGTGTTTAATCTATTATTAAAAAATAATTAATTTATTGTATAATTAATCATTCTTTGATCGAGATTATGGATGTAGGCAGTAAGTGCGTGCTGTGTCCTTACACTTTACAGCAGTAGGCTAACTGCCAAAATATAAATTAATCAGTACATCGTAATCACACTGATAATGCGACTGACACTCGTTCCATACACATTAGTGTGAAAAATCAAGAAAGCTTAAAATAACTACGGTCGTGGTCGCGAAGGGACTTATTCTTGAAACAATTTTCCTGTTAGTGCCTCATAACTTCAGTATACTTATTTTAAAATTTTCACGATTTGTACACATACCAATGATTATTTAACTTCTCTATATGGTGTAATTTATTGAAAATAAAGGTAAAATACCTCATATTTGCCCCGACGTGCGACGTTTCAGCAACTAACTGTGGTCACGGTATAAACTTCACTATAATACGGATTATTCCACATTTTGAGTCATTGCTCTGCGGAACCATTCTTCGTTAATAGTTTTCGTTATCTCATTGATTCTGTGACATCAGCCCTAGATTGAATTTTATCAGAATTATATCGGACTGGAACTAAAGAATGGCATAATATATCCATCTAACGAGACGATTACGATAGTACTATTTTATCCTTATCGAGACACTAATGTATTTGCTTTAGTAAATTCATGAATAATGGATTCCTAACTTTTTCAATTGTAGATAATGTCTGGGGTATGAAGCAAATATAGCGATTGTCTTATTCCTTACACGGTATAGTTTGGGCAAAATGAGGTGCAGGGCTAGGACATTATATTGTAGATGTCGACAATTTTTTGCAAGCTGAAGCCTTTTTTATTTCATAGAAACTGTAAAGCCGCAATCCCTGCAATCCTTACCTTTCGCAATAGAAATATTGAAAAAAGAAGTGTAATATAAGTATTTCAGCTGAGCTCTGACACGTCAGTAGATTAATATTAGTAGCTCTGCCTGACGTCAATCTATGGTAGACCACTGAACCAGATTGATAACAGGAACGTGTATAACAACAAACACTCCACTCTCCATAAAAACGTCTAAAAATAACTCGTAGTTTAACGGAAATGGACAACATTATCTGGAACCATTACCGCGCTGATTAAAAGCGGCTACGTCTGCATTGATACCTATAAAACGGTCAAGACCACAACCACCACATTAACATGACCCCTGTAGCTAAAACTTCTGTAATGTACTAAGTGTCTCCTTACACTGGTGATGTTCCTTCTGTGGCTTTCATCCATTAGAGGGTGGCATTCTGCCTTTAATTGAGCCGCCCGCATCCAACCGCTTCCCGCGATCTTAACCAGATCGTCGGTCCACCTTGCGGGAGGCCTACCCCTGCTGCGTCGTCCGGTACGTAGTCGCCACTCCCGAACCCGCCTGCCCCACCGGCCATCGGTTCTTCGCGCTATGTGCCCTGCCCATTGCCACTTCAGCCTGGCTATTCGGAGAGCTATGTCGGTGACTTTGGTTCTCATACGGCTTTCCTCATTTCTGATTCGATCTCGCAAGGAAACTCCGAGCATAGCTCTCTCCGTCGCCCTCTGAGTGACCCTGAGTTTTCCGATGAGGCCCATAGTTAGCGACCACGTCTCAGCGCCGTAGATCATCACTGGCAACACACACTGGTCAAAGACTTTCGTCTTGAGACACACTCTAATAAAAGTGATGAGCATCATTTTGATCATTGCGAGAAAGCGTAATATTGACCACTCATTACCAACGTCATTTTTATTTTACATTTATCAGATGGGTGAAGCGCTGTTCTCCTCGCTAGGCTAGAATATAGCCTGTATTAAGGAGTGACAGTCCCGAATCCCTCTGATAGTGTCAGGAACACTATCAGAGGGGTCACTATCATTGTACATTTATTAATCATACATTTCCACCTTTTTCCTGTCTGTGTAGGCAGAGACAACAGAACGCTATTTGCATCTATCCTTACAAACCTCACGCGCTTCCTCTACATTCATTACCTACTCTTTACATGCACGCTGATTATTATCAAATTATTTTTCATTTATTATCAAAAGGAGACAAATTGATAATATATTCGATATACCTATATAAAAAAGAGGCTAAAAACGGATACAAAGAAAGTTAAGTGTCAAAGCAATAAATGAGGCAGAGGCTCTCTCACGGACCAACAACACGTAACGCAATGTTGAGCAGTGCGGCAGCCGTATTAGCCACTACATCGCCCATGTTTTTTATTTTGATCATTTAATCTGACAACTGATTTTGATTAACTTTATCGTCCTAGCGTCATTGTGGTTGCATCCAAGATATTGGGCTTGGAGGCCGAGGTCAGCTTTCTAGCCTAAACACATATGACAATATCATCTGCTCCACATACTGACAGAGCTAATTGTAACTGTTCAAAAAATCTCCCATATTGGAAAATATTGAGCCTGAGTAGGTACCAATTTCCAATGCCGCGCAAATCAAACTAGAAGAAATTATAGTGAAAGGCCGAGTGTACGCGCGGTGCAACCACCGCGAAAGCTCTGCGTCAATTATCTGAAATTTCATATAAATACTGTCTTGGCATAAATAATATAATATACCCTGAACGGGTTGGAGTCCAGACACAAATTATTACAACACCTGGCGCAAGGCATAGTATTAGGGCCATACAAATCGCATGATTTCCAGAACCGCCAAAAAACCTGTTATTATACAAGAAACATTTTGCCCGAAGTTAATATACTATTTATTCTAGCATGGAACAGATGATTTATTCGCGATTTTGGCAACGTCCCAGATGTCCCAAAGATGTACATAATAGCGAATAGAATTCCCTCTAAGAGGGTTGTAGTATACCTACTACGAATATCATCGTATAGATAGCAGTTATTAGACCGTGTGTGTAAGTTCATATAAATGGTATATATTTTTGCCGTGACTTGGCTGATACGAACGAAAGCAATATCGGATTGCTGAATGTCTCGTATTTATTGCATTTCTCGCGTTCTCCGCGATCCAATAAATACATCTGATTGTCTACTACTTAGCTGGTTCAGTAGCGATGTAATTGCAATACTAGTCTGTCTAGGGTTCAGTGTTAGAATGTGGTAGGTTTTAGTTTGTTTCGCTTTATAAAACTACAACTTTCAAATTAGTTTCTGTTCCTGTGAATTGCACTAAGTTTTAACAACTACAAGAAACTTGGCCAGAATGTAAATGAAAAAGAGGAAACCATATTTTTTTGCAATTTGAGTCTACATAAGTATGCTTCGAAACCGTTGGTGTGGGATGGGATGATGAGGCATATAACTAAAATATCTTTCAAAGAGATAACCTACAGGTATATCTTGAAGGTAGATAATATACTTTACTGACTGAAGAGTGTAACTGCGAAAATTAATAAAGAAATTTGAATAGATTTTAGGGAACCTGTAGAGATCGTATTTATAGCCCACATTAATTATTTTATTAAACCTAATCCACACGTCAATCTCTCGGAGGTTTATCTTTAGGATAAATGGAAATACAACCATTAAGCTTTTATTGTACTTAAAGCTAAGTCTAAAGTACCTAGACTTAGTACCTGAATTGTCTGGCCCAGTAATAGCCTAGAATTAATTAACTAAATCCATCCCAACTAAAAGGGTTATATACGTTAAGGTAACAAAAGTTTTATTTGTTTACTTTTAATATAAGAAAATAAAGATTGTAGGGAAAATAACTCACGGCTTATTAATTAAATTGTTTCGCATGAAATTGTAACGCTTTAACGAAGTGTTTTGTATGTTATAGATATTTTTACTGTTTTGTATCATTATCTGGATTTTTTAAGGCTGGCTTCAAATTTTAAAAGAAATCCTTTTGTACCTAGCAAATATAGCTAGTTGTTCAGTTGCTATTCTGTAACTAAACATCGAGGACACCTCTTTAGTTATAATGAGTAGGTCCAACTAACCTCAGCAGACAAGACGAGAGTTTCCTCTATCCACACACTCTCTTTGCATGCGTTATTAGGGGGTGGCGGGGAAGGCCGCAATTTGGGTTGACAAAACAAAAAAAGAAGAAGTGTAGGAAAACTTGGGTTGGGAAAAAATAAAGCATATACCAACTTATGTAAGCATCTACTGACTCTCTTAATTAAAAAAAAATATAGGTATTATAGTAAGAGATCCTTAGAAGAGCGACCTTCACTCATCTGGTTATTGGATGAAAACTATTTTATATCATATTTTGCATGTTAAAAAATATGTCGCGCATAGGTTGGTAAAAATATTCCGGTCCAGAATAGGAAAAGTTGAAAAAAATAATTTGACTTTTCATTTAACATTTAAATACTTAGTAATAACCGAATGTATGAACCCTAAAGGTTACGGTAAACATGGGGTTGTAAATTTTTTCTGGCGTATTTGTAGGGTTGCCAGGTATCCCCCCCGTGGGATCTCTACCTTGTCGTGGTGGGAGAGGGGGGCTTAGTAACCGTGGCTTGGACATCCGCGGTGAAGCTAAAAGAGATCCCGGGAGTGGGCGCTCCGCGTGGGCTTGGAGGGGATCTGCACAGGATGCGTCCAAAGGTGTGGGTGCGGCGGACAGTTCTGTCTGTCCCTTGCAGTAGGGCGCGGTCGCGGGAGGAGAGGCGTGTCGGTGTTGCGTTGCCGCGTGCACTATCTTCCGCGACCAAATGGGGGCGCACCATTGTTGCTTCGCGATGGGGCCGCAGAGGAACAGGAGATGCGGTGTTGTCAGGTTGCCGACCTCCCTATCCTCTGCGGCCGCTGGGTGTTTTGGCAACGGAGCCCAACAACTTCAACCGCCGCCAAGGAGGCTATCCGCCGGGGTGTCAGGGCAGAATGCTAACGCGACCACCTGACACCCCCAAAATGGCGTTGAAGTATGCGTTGTGGTTTTAGTGGGTATTACGGCCTTGCACTCCAGCCGTCGAGTCCCACATACGTGCGTAAATGCATTTACACAGTGAAGAAAAAAAAAATTGCCAGGTATAAACACTTCGACTGTTAAGTTGATACTAGTTATATTTATCAATTTGTTTAATAGACAAATCTTATATTAAAATGACCGCTACTTCACTGCGAACACGATGATATTGAGTTGCCTACGAAAAACCTGTCAGGAAAAGCGGTTGGCAATTTTATTAGCCTTTTATTAACCGGATTTTTTAACAACCCATTCGCGATATATTTTTTAACATGCAAAATTTGATATAAAATAGTTTTCATCCAATAACCACGGATCTTAAAAGTCAAAAAGTCAAAATCATTTATTCATCTAGGTCACAAGGTGACGCTTATGAACGTCAATTTTAAAATTAAATTACCTACTTAATGCTTCTACATTTACATTTACTGCATCGTTCGCAAAGCAATAGGTAGAACCACGAGAAAGAACGGGCAATAAAACTCGTGGCCACTCTTTTAAATCGCCAATATTATGGTGCATATTTATATATTTGTAAGGAGCTGCAACTGTTTCACATTGTACTTAATACTTGTAAATAGTAATTAGTTACAGACATAATACTGAAGTAATTAATGCAGTTACTAAATTAAGTGATTTAGTTAGCCTTCCAATGTGAATATTGTGTAACAGGAGCATCCAGTTACGTCTTATAATGTAGACAACTCGTGACCATGTTCAGAACTATGGTGGAAATGTATGTTACAGAAGTGAAGGTATATGAATACCTACACAAAATTACAAAAACGTTAGTTTACAGCCCATGATCACAAGTTATCTTCATCTTACAGCAAAATTTTAATAAAAATAGTGGCACAACAATGCTAATGTAAATGTAGTAAGTGGAATGACCTAATAATACATGAATAGTTATTTAAATGAACTAGATATTATATTAAAAAATTGGGCAAGTGCGAGTCGGACTTGCGCACGAAGGGTTCCGTACCATCATCTATAAAAGAAAATCACGTTCGTTGTATGTATACTTAAATACTTTATAAGTTTCTACCCGTTAATTAAGATCGAGTAACAAATTGCTTAAAAATTACGTTTGTTGTATGGGAGCCCCCCTTTATTATTTACTTTTTTTAAATTTAATTATTTATTTTGAAAGGTAATATACAACTACATATTCTGTGAAAATTTAAAGCGTCTACCTGTTACAGTTAGTAATTTTGAGCAAAAAATACGAAAAAAAACACGTTTTTTGTATGGGACCCCCCCTTAATATTTTTTTATTTTTTATTTTTAGTATTTGTTGTTATAGCGGCAACCAAAATACATAATTTGTGAAAATTTCAGCTTTCTAGCTATCATGGTTTATGAGATACAGCCTGGTGACAGACAGACAGACAGACAGACAGACAGACAGACAGACAGACAGACAGACAGCGGAGGCTTAGTAATAGGGTTCCGTTTTTTACCTTTTAGGTACGGAACCCTAAAAAAACTGAGAAGCAAGGTAGCTATATAAATTCTGAATAAGTACAAAGATCTAGAGTTGGCTAGTGTAAGTGACCATCTATCCTTATCACTGAAATAATCATTAATGGTATAATAACCTTTCCTAATAAGGCAGTCTTTTATTTTACTTTTAAACATACTAAATGGTAATTCTAGAAGACTAATTGGTATTTTATTGTATATAGGTACGAATACCTAGCCCTACAAAAGAATTATTAACTTTATGTAAACGATGATAAGGGGCATATAACTTATGCCTGTTTCGAGTAAGTATTTATGTTATGTATGTCACTTTTTGTCATCGATCACATAATAAGCAACATGCCTTTTGCAACTGGTGAATTACTACATCTCGAGATATCCGATCATAACACAGCCCAATTGCTTAACATCCCCACGACTAATAAGGATACTCCATTGACCGAATATTTTATTTATAAACGTGACTATGCTACAGAATACATGCAAAAATTTAAAAAATGTTTGTCGAGTTTATCATTTAGTGATGTTTACAACAATGATAATTTCGAATCAGCATTCCAAACCTTTTATGATATGTTTACTCTTTTCTATGTATTATGTTTTCCTAAAATTAGAATCAAAATAGCTAACAAAGCGCGTAAATCAAGATGGATAACAAAGGGTCTAAAAGTTAGTTGCAGAACAAAACGATCGCTACAAATACTATGGTAATGCTAGTAAGGAAACTATAATTAAATACAAAAAATATAATAAAAAATGCATAGATCAATCTATTAAAAATCAAAATCTTAACATAATCTTAAATTCAATTAATATGTGTAAAACATCTTGGAGATTAATAAAACAGGTATCTGAGTCTGTGAAAGTGTTGGATAATATAGACAGTATAAACAAGAACGGTAAATTATTAAATGACCCATACCTCATAGCAAATGCATTTAATGAATTATTCTCGAATCCAACCATTGCATCTTCCAACTCCATACAAAACACTTGCAAAACTACTATAAGCAATAGTATATTCTTGACTCCTTTTACTTGTCATGAAATTCACAAAATCATCATGTCTTTAAAGAACACCAACTCAGAGGGTTATGACGAAATATGTACGAAAACATTAAAATATTGTGCACAAGATATTACTCCAATACTCACACATCTGGTCAATCATTCGTTTAGTGTTGGTCGCTTTCCGGAACCTCTTAAACTATCCGTAATAAAACCACTTTTTAAGAAGGGAGAAAAAACATGTTTGGATAATTAAAGGCCTATTTCTTTGATCCCAATCATGTCAAAAATATTTGAATCAGCAATGCATAGAAGGTTGACTGGTTTCATTCATAGGCAAAATATTTTGAAAAGTCAACAATACGGTTTCCAAAGAGGAAAATCTACGACGCTAGCGTGCTATGACTTAGTAAAACAATTAGTTGAGAATATAGACAGTAATAAGACGGTAATAGTTGTGTTTTTTGACATGACAAGGGCATTCGACCTGGTGTCCCATGACCTTCTATTGCAAAAACTTGGACGATATGGTATTAGAGGCCCAGCTCTAAGTTGGCTTGAAACATATTTAATAGGCAGAAAGCAATCAACCAGTAGTAATACAACAAATAAATGATAAAAAAGAACTACAAATGTACAAATCTCACTTTCTCACTAATAAATTTGCTGTTCCCCAGGGCAGTGTTCTCGGGCCTTTATTATTCTTACTTTATATAAATGACCTACCTGACATCACTTCCAACTCATGTATATTATTCGCTGACGATTTTTCTTTAATTATGACATGTGATAAAAATGCTGACATTAATAAATTTTCATCTGACATTAGTAATACAATTAATAATATATAATTTGGCTCGAAAATAATAATTTAAATTTATTCAATTTAGCACGTATGGGAATCCACCTAAAAATATAAAAGTAAACTATAAGGATCATGAAATTATGTTTAATTATTATATTTATGTTTAAAAATTATTAATTATTATATCATAAATGAGGTCAAAAGCACAACTTTCCTAGGATTTCATATGGACAAAAATCTAAATTGGAAGCTGCACGTAGAAAATGTATGCAGTAAAATAAATAGAGTGTATGTCCTTTACAAACTACGGAAAACTTCCACTGAACATACTGTGCTAGCGGCATATCACGGCTACGTATCCTCGGTACTAAACTACGGTCTCATATTGTGGGGCAACTCTACTGAGGTACAACGTGCTTTTTTGGCACAAAAGAAATGTGTTCGCGCCATTCATGCCATACCACCATGGGAGTCCTGCAAGCCGCTTTTCAAACGGTCTCGCATACTCACTCTACCCTGTATGTATATACTGGAGTCAGCTAAATTTGTTATGCAACATCCCAACTTCTTTAAAAAAGCAAGAGACTTGTACCCTCGTAACACCAGACATCCAGAAAGAATTGTAATGCAAAAGGTACCCAGAACGGCTATGTATTTAAACAGTAGTATTGTAATGTGTGGACGCATTTTTAATGCGTTACCTAGTAGTTTTAAACAAATACCTACACACAAATTTTATAAGAAATTTAAAGACTGGCTCATTGAGAAATCCTTCTACTCAATAAAATAATACTTTGAAGCCGTAAAAAATGAGTGTAAATTGTAATAATAGGTTAAGAAATAATTTAAAATTTAATAGTTATTTATCTAATGTTAATATAATTATTTTGGATTTTAATTAAGATTTGCATGTCACAGTTTGACAAAATGTATATGGCTCCTATTATATATTTCAACTTATGTACCTACATTTTATGCAAATAAAAAAATATTATTATTATTATTGTAGTAAATAAAGCTATATTTTGCCTAATATACAATATATTAGCAAATAAAAATTGCGAGGCTACTGTAAGAATCCCTATAGACTTAAAGCGTTCCCTAAGAGTATCTTTTGCACCTAACATGTATATTGCTCGTACCGCTCGTTTCTGTAGTACGAAAATATTCTGGATATCCGCAGCTTTGCCCCATAACAAAATGCCGTAGGATATGACACTATGAAAATAGCTAAAATACACTAAACGAACCGTGTCGACATCAGTAAGTTGTCTAACTTTTCTGACAGCATACGCAGCAGAACTGAGCTTTCCTGAGAGACATGTTATATGTGCACCCCATTGTAACTTATTATCTAATGTAATGCCTAGAAACACTGTCGAGTCAACTGTGTCAAGTTCCTCCCTATCTAGCATAATATTAGGTTCCAGTTCTCTAACGTTAGGTAAAGCAAATTTAACGCATTTAGTTTTTTAGACTATTATGTACCTATCTAATGCAGTGGCGTAGGAAGGGGGGGGGGGGGCGGTGGGGGCGGACCGCCCCGGGTGCCACCCTTTTTGGGGTGCCACCCATCAAAAAACAAGCTAGCTACGCCACTGATCTAATGCGACCAATTTGTTCGCTAACATTTATGTGTGACGGTTTAAAAGTGTTGCAAATGTCACCTTTGATCCCATGAACAGATGGGTTCATCATTGGCTCAACCACCTGCACTATAATACCATTATGTGTATAGATTAGACGCCGTCACTCAGTGACAGAAGCTTCTTTTTAATGTGGGCAGTTTTAGATATTTCTGCACAGCACTGATAAATATAAAGAACATAGAGTTTTATAACACTGAAAGGTTAGTCGATGTATATAGGAAGAGATGGAATAATTATTATTTTGCAATCAAATAATAGGTATTGTTCCCACTGCTAAAGTATGCATGTGCTATAGATAGGTATTACAAAAAAAAAACAAAAGGGATTCATAAACTCTTTGATTGGGATTGATGGTTACGGACGTCAAAACACCCAGACTAAAAAGAATAATTTGTATGTCCGCCGAGTTTCAATCATCTTTTCTGATATGTAGGTATTAGGTACCATAATCATGCACAAAGCAAATCTCTAAGACATTGTGTCGAACAATATGTAGATCTTAACAAAGGTCCGGCACGCCCTGTTACGCTAGTATTTTTGATTAAACCCGAAATTTTGCTCAAACCGAGCTAGTGGAAATAATTTTCGCGTGATTTTCTGAAGGGTTTCGATCTAATTACTGTAAGGAGGTATTGTGCCGTAAGAAGCACATCGGTTGGTCACACTTTAGAGGTTGGCTTGACGATCACTAAAGCGACAGCAGACTCAATATTGGGGGCGCATAAATCTTGAAGGCTCACACTTACTATTGTCCCATCTGGGAACGGAACCCTCGACATTGCGCAGTGCTAAGCGGCAAGGCGATAGTGCCATCACGGGCAATTCTTAAAATTCAAGGTCAGGGATTTGGGTTATCTAATTCCGTCGTTAATTGGGTAATTGTGGTAAAATTCTGGTAAAGCATAAATAAAAAATATTACTTAATTAGTGAATAGGACTAACAATAAAATTGTCTAACAGGCTACTAAACTATACTTACACTGTGCCTTAAAGTAAAAGTTTGATTGTATGACGAACGCTTAAAGGAGGTACCTACTGAACAAGAAGCTATACACGAAGTAATATCTCGATAAGTATCGTTTAACGTAATATTCGTAAGTGAAACCTTTTATCACATTAAAAATGGCAATCGCAGTAAACGAAGAGCCATCGAAGAGAACGATATCTAGTTTGCCTGTAGTTATATTTGTGACATTAATATCTTTAACTTGTCCTTCTTGCTTAGCGCTTTGTCTCTCTTTAGCGCTTTAGAAGTTAGATTGTATTAGCAAATTTTCCCTAGTACCCACATTGGTAGTACCTATACTGATTGACTGCACGTATGGCGTAGTTGTTTGGCGTTGCGCCGAAAAGTTATGGGTTTGATTCCCACACGAGACAATTCTTTGTGTGTTGCGCAAATGGTTGTATCGAATCAGGGTGCACCATGTGTCCGTTGCTTAAATGTTTGTAAAGGTACACACGATTTATTATTAAGCTGTATGAAGTCTGTCATAAAGGGAAGCTACTGTCCAAATTTGTATGGCAGTAATTGAAAAATACAATTTCAGATCAAACTACAAACTGCAAACAGTCCTAAAATATTTAACAGAATATTTTCAACAAAATAAAAGAAATTTATTTGAATTTCGCGTCGTTACGAATTGCCAAATTAAACTTATTATATTCAACGAGAGTTAAATATCGGTGGACGAGATTACTA
This sequence comes from Euclidia mi, assembly GCA_944739405.2. NCBI lineage: Eukaryota > Metazoa > Arthropoda > Insecta > Lepidoptera > Erebidae > Euclidia > Euclidia mi. The sequence goes on along the minus strand of OX123187.2, from coordinate 64,810,725 downwards.
TTAAAAATAGATTTATTATTTTAAAATACAAGTTTATTCTTAGAAAGGTTCTACAAGACTGATTAAATTAACATTATAATTAAATATGAAACTTATAGCTAAATATGCAGTTTTGATGACACGCGCCATGCTCGTTCGATGCGTGGTCAGCAATCGTGGGGTTGACGCATGTCGCCCGATTGCTTAACTCCTCCCTCCCTTAGTTTCAGTCAGCTTCCCGTAGCGTCCTCGCTACGACTAACATCTGGCGTGTTCTTCAGTTGCCTCCATTTCCAGATTTTCCAGGCGATGATTCCCACCAGGATGAGGTACAAGCCAATTGTTGTCCAACTTGGAGTAGCCATCAAAAGTTGCCAATCTATATTGTTGTCATCTTGGATATCATCTGCACGGTCCATCAACTCATGGATGCTGTCTAATGCGATGTCTTCGAGCTGCAGTTTATAATGAATGTTGTCTTCCGGGGCGGCTCTTGTGCTTGGTAGCGGGATGACTTCGTCTATTGTGACGGTGTTGGTGTTTGTCTTCAGGGTTTTGTTCAAGATCTCCAATTGACAGTCGCTGGTTATACTGGCTATGTGGATACCAGATATTCTTTTGTACTCTGTTCTCAATCCGCAGCGGCTTCTTAGGATTTGTTGTTGGTTGAGTATTATAAGCCATTTGTTGTCTTGAAGCTTCTGAATCTTGCCCTGTTTGAGGTTCATTCGTGCTCGTGTACAGTTAGCTGCCTGGTGTTTGATGAGTGATATTATGCAGTCTTCAGATGAATCCATGGGTAGAGTGTTGAGGGATTCACAGAGGTGTGTTTCTTGCATGAGGGCTTTGCAGTTTCCTTCGAGGTACGAGTACTCCTCGCTTCCCAGTGCTAGGTATTTGGACTTGGGGATTATAGTTAGGTTTCGAGTATCGGGAATGGAGTATATATGAAGGAGGTCGAATGGGTTCGGGTCAACAGAAGGTATTTCTAGGATAAATGTTAAAGTGTGTTCTGTACTGTAAGCTTTAACGTTGATTGACTTTTCTAGACTGTGTATATTTCTAATACTTATTTTATCTACGGGTCTAAATTGATTGACTTTTTGAATTTCTAATAACTCATTTAATAAACTGTGCGGGGCTATTATACTAGGATGCATCACACCCAGTTGAGCGAAAGTCATTGCGTCTTCTAAAACTACGAGCTTATCTAAAAGAATCTGTAAACTAAAATCTATTTGAATATATAAATCTAAGAAATGCATGCGATTTACAGTTAAGTTATATCTAGTAGTAGTATTCTTCAATAGGTCAGTTAACTTGTTTTGGTTGTCACTTAGAATGTTTATCTGTTTACTAAATTCATCTATTGTGTTTCTTGCTAAAAATAGGGTTTGTTTTTCAGAATTTTGAACTTTACTAACTGAATTGCGTATGAAAGATATTTCCTTTTCTAGTCTAATAGCGTCTTCGTAGTCAAGATTGCCAGTTATAGCCTTAATAACAGATCCTAACCCATTAATTATACCACGTCTAACTCTAATACGAGGGACAATAAACAAAATTTTCTTACCTATTAAGTTTACACTTAGTTCTATCTGATCCTTATAAGTCCTATATGTATCCTCAGTACCTAAGATACTGGCTTCCGCTGTTTTTGTATTAGCATACAAGGCTAACAGTTTTATAGAAACTTCGTGTAAATGGGAAACATTATAGACACAAGCCAAGCTAAAAGTATCGACCTGTTTAAGAACTTGTCCTTGTTTCAGCAAAAGTATTCCGTTTTCATTGTTGACTGGAGTTAGGGTCAAGTTGGCGGTTGCGTAGAGCACGCAGGCTCCTGCGATGAGGATCCTGGAACAAGGTGAGGTCGTCGTAGAAGTTTGTAATGTACTCTAATTGACTTAGAGTTTGGATGGCTGCCTATAATCTCTGCTACGTTGTTAGGGTGAAGATGTATAATTTTGTACGGACCTTTGAAGACTGGCTTTGTCTTGTCGTTCCGAGCTGTTTTGGCCACCTGTTTGTAAACTGTCTCACCTACCTTAAATGTTATTTCTTCGGCTGCCTTATTTCGTTTTTCTATAACTTGTTCCTTATTCTTCGACATGTGTGCTGCCAAACACTCCTGCACAGCTTCGGCGTTCATGCGGTGCTTAAGAACATAGTCCTGATAAAATTCCTTAGGGTAAAATAATTCTAAAGGGTTTCTCGAAGCTGTATGGCCGAATAAGAGTTCTCGGGGTGTGTAGCCTGTTGTAGAGTGTATGGAGTTATTATAGGCAATGATAGCGTATTTCATAATTAACTGGATAGGGTCTTCTTTATTTGTCATTCTCTGTATTCGCACTATCTCGCCTATGGTTGAGTTCTATGGGAGAGTTGGAATTCGGATTATAGGGTGTTGTAAAATGGATGTTGATGTCATGTGAAGCGCAAATGTCTTTTATAACGTCGTTATCGAACTTACTGTCGGAGTCAGTTGTTATTTTTAAGGGTAGACCTATAACTGAGAACACTTGCCTCGGCTATGTGTATACTGCTTGATGCGTTTAAAGGAATGGCCTGAGCAAATTTTGAAAAGTTGTCGATAATAGTTAGAAATGTAGATCCGCCTGTAGAATAGAGATCCATAAATAAGTGTTCAAGAGGCTTAGTAGGGGTTGGTGTTAGGGATAGCGAGGGTTTGAGTGCATTCCTCTCGTATTTCGTCTTTAAGCAGATGTCACACTGGTTTATGTATCTTTGGACTGAGAGAAGCATGTTAGGCCAATGGTAGTTCCTATGCAGTTGCTTGTAAGTCTCTTGAATACCACGGTGCATTGTTTTGCCTTCGTGATATTTCTTGATTAATTCCTGTTGTTCTGTTTTGTTTTCTACTAGGGTAACGCGAGTACTGCATCTTACGAGTTTTGGACCTCTGTCATTAAAGATAGTGGTATACACTCTAGAGAAAGCTAAATATAAATGTTCGTCATAAAAGTAGCAGTGAAATATTCGGTCCGCTATGGTGTGTTCTTTCAAGAATTTGATAATCTCAGCCTCCGTATTGTTAACAGGGATAAAGACATCTTTGATAGTGGTTCGAGAACTAGTCGATCTATTTTCTACTCTGTAAGTGGAACCTGGTGTCGATCTAATATGGAATTGTTTAAGTTGTCGGTCTATAGCGTCTGATAGAATTGGTATGCCTTTATTGTCGTTGTCTGGTTGTGTGTGGTTTGTTGAGATAAGTTGGTCAGGGTTAGTGGTCGCTTGACTAATTTGGTCTGTGTCAGTTTTATCAGTGTGTGACTGTAAGTCGCTATCGATCTCCATGTCTTGTTGATTGTGGTCTGTATTGTTTCTATTGTCAATATTATTATTCGTCGGGGCCCTATCTTCCGCTTCTGCTTGTCTACGTGCGTTGTCAAAAATTCTATTTATAGTTTCGTCATCGTCATTATCATCTAAGTTAACCGCTAAGAGTCTATACTGTTATGGAAAATTTTAACCCTGGATAGCGCATCCGCATTAGTATTTTGTTTACCCTTTTTGTATACTACTTTGTAGTCATACTCTGCTAATTTCAATCGCCATCGAGTTAATTTGGAATTTGGATCCTTCAAAGACATTAACCACATGAGTGGTCTATGGTCTGTATATATAATAAATTTTCGACCATATAAATAAGGCCTAAAATATTTAATAGCCCATACTATGGCTAATAACTCCTTCTCTATGGTGGAGTAACGCGACTCGGTATCAGATAACGTCCTCGAAGCGTACGCAACCGGTTTGTCTGAGCCTACATTCCCTTGTGATAAAACTGCGCCTAATGCAACGTCTGAAGCGTCAGTTGTTAAAATAAATGTTTGATCAAAGTCCGGATATTGCAAAATCAGAGAGTTTGTTAAAATTTGTTTACATTTATTTACTGCTTCAAGAAATTCGTTTGTATGAACAACCTTAGCATTCTTCTTAAGACAAGATGTTAAAGGTTTAGTTAATTGTGCGAAGTCTTTAATAAATTTGCGGTAGTAGCCTACCAAACCTAAAAATGATTTTATGTCCTTTTGATTACGCGGTAAAGGGAAATTTAAAACGGCTTTAATTTTGTCCTTATTAGGTTTAAGGCCTTGATCAGTTAGTTCATGACCTAGGAAGTTAACCTGCTTCTGAAGAAATTCGGATTTATCCAATTGAATTTTGAGATTATGTATTTTAAATCTGTCAAAGACCCTTTTAAGTTTCTCTAGGTGATCTTGTAGTGACGTAGACACTATGATGACGTCATCTAAATATGTAAATACATTGTCTAAGCCTCTTAGGATATGATCCATTAGTCGTTGAAAAGTACTCGGTGCGTTTTTAAGTCCAAAAGGCATTCTTAAAAACTCATAATGTCCTCTTTCTGTGGTGAATGCAGTTTTCTCGATATCGTTAGGGTGCATCTCTAGTTGATGGTAGCCACTAGCGAGATCAAGGGTGGTAAAATATTGCGCGCGTCCAAGTCTGTCCAATATGTCGTGAATGTTAGGGAGTGGGTACTTATCTTCTATTATACGATCATTAAGTCGTCTATAGTCAATCACAAGTAGCCATTTAACTTTACCTGATGCATCTGGTTTTTTAGGGACTATATGAACGGGGCATGACCACGGGGAAATGCTTTCTCTAATAATGCCTTGTTTTAAAAGATTGTCAACTTGATTCTGTATTTCTTTGCGTTGTTGAGGGGCTTGTCTGTAGCTTCTAACGAAAATTGGTGTGTCGTCTGTCAGTCTGAGTTCATGCTTTACTGTATGAGTGAAGGATAATGGAATATTGTCAGAGTGAAAGATATCTCTATAATTAAAACACAACCTTGTAATTTCACGCTTTTCTTCCTCGTTCATATGGTCTGTTCGTATTTTATTAAGATTTTTACGAAGCTCGTTATCTATCTCAGTACTGTCTTGTATGTCTAATTTATTTAGTTTAGAAGTCTGAATGTCTAATCGTAGGTCTTGGGGTAGTGGTTCAAGTAAAACAGGTCTATTATTCATTACTATTTTCTTCTCATCTGTAGAGTTAATTACCGATGTTTTAAAAGATCCATTTTTAACTGTAACTATGGCCGCAGGTGACTTAAGTCCCTGTGTCCAGCAAAAGTCATTGCATATGTACTGTCCGTCCGTATAATTAGTCTTTACTACAATAAGCTTTTCGCATCTTGGTTCAATTCTAATTTTTTTTACCGGATAATCTAAGTAAATTGGTATCTGAAAATTGGAAGAATTTAATACTCTATTTTCTAAATCTATACTGCATCCTAATTCTTGTAACAAGTCCATACCTATAAGTCCTTTGTACTTTGGGTCAAAATCAAATATAAGAAACTTCTGAAATTTGTCCGTATCAAATGGTGGGGGTAAGGGTAAAACTGCTACGTGTTGATGTTTGGTAATACCATGCGCGGTACGAACTTGGCAGGGCTCGTATTCGACACATTGTTCAAACATGGTGTTCTGTATAACGCTAGGTGATATTAAAGAGTTAGTAGCGCCGGTATCCAATAGAAACTTACCATTAAATTCAGGTAACTCAATGTACGGCAGACGGTCCTTACCTTGACTATTTAGTTGTACTGTGTTTATCAGCTGTGTTCTTCCTGTTCCCCCTCCTCGCCAAAATCCTGAGGGTATGATTCATCAACAGATAAATCCTGGAACGTCTCACAGAGATCGGCATACTGTGGGTTATAGTACTCACTTTGATCGTAGCAGGGGTCGTAGTTCTCCTGATACTGTTCCTGTTCGTTGGATGTATAGAAAAGTTCTCCAAATTGCGGCTTTTGCGGCTTGTTAACAGATCTCATTGTAACGTCTGATACCTTTTGTGGTGGGTTCACTTGCTGGTGTGGCACGTTCGGCTGTTGTCTAAAGTTCGACGAGTTCCTAAAGGTGCCGGACCCGCTTGGTCTAACATTACCTTGTGTTTTATTCTTCCATGGGAGCGTGGATTGTGCCCATTGCTGTTTCTGTTCAGGGGCCCAGTTGCTACGTTGTTGCGGTTCGGGTGTACAAACCTTTGTTGAGGTGGTGCGGCATTGAACCCAAATGGTTGGGGTGTAGACAAACTAAATTTTGGTGTATCTTTTGGTTTGGCTTGCATAAAAGGTGTATTAAAATTATTGCTAAATTTATGGTGTGCTAGGCGTGCTTCCTCCTGCCTAGCGTTAGTTATGGCTATTTCTAGCGTCTCTGGATTCGAGATACGTACGCCTACTGATATATGGAACTCTAAATTGTTAACATATTGGTCTATAACCATCTTTTCGTAATACGACTTGTCATTATGCTTACCCACTGACTGTAGTGTGTCTAAAATATCCCTAAGACGTTTACCAAACGCTTCGGAATCTTCGTTTTTATTACGGCGAATACGAGTGAGTTCCTGCATCACTTGTATTTCATTGCGCGGTTCGCCTAATCTACGTATCAACGCGGTTTTAATGGCCTGCCACGAGTCTAGGGACTCCTCATAAGCTATAGCGTCGATCGCGGTGCCGCTCAACCTGCTTTTAATTAAACAAATAAGTGCTGGATTCGCTCTAGCTGTTGGTTCCAATAATAACATAATATTTTCCACCTCCCTAATGAAAAAGTTCAATGTTTTCGGGTTACCATCATATTTGGGCATGAGGTCCCTAATAAACTTTAAGTTATTATATCTGTGCTACACATTGCCATTGTTATGAATAAAAAAAAATTATGCAACAAATTAAATACTAAAATGTGCTACCTACAACACTGCCTACCGTATTGTATAAATACAGGCGTAATAATGTTCAATTACAATAATTAATACCTAATTTTAATCGTTCGCTCAGCGTATTTGCTTACCGCGCGAATCTATTGTTATTAAGTACAGCCTAAGTGCACGAAATAAAACAAAATAAGTCTATCGCGATTATAGCATACAGACAAAACACATGGAATAGCAAGTATAAATGCAAGTAATATACGACAGGAAATATTGCACAGGATACTGGGTAAACGATTCGTACTTACCCCAGGAACCTCTGCATTTCTTGCCGGGCCTTGTAGAACAGCAGGACTCCCAATGTTCCGGAACTCCCGCAGGCTGCCACCGACGTAGGTTCTTCTTATAGGGGATCGCGAAGATGACGATAGATACCGTCCACTCTATTCGGAGAGTTTTATTCGATATGCGAGTGTCGCGATCCTACCGACTGCGCCAGTTAAATATCGGTGGACGAGATTACTATTAAAAATAGATTTATTATTTTAAAATACAAGTTTATTCTTAGAAAGGTTCTACAAGACTGATTAAATTAACATTATAATTAAATATGAAACTTATAGCTAAATATGCAGTTTTGATGACACGCGCCATGCTCGTTCGATGCGTGGTCAGCAATCGTGGGGTTGACGCATGTCGCCCGATTGCTTAAGTCGAGCCATGTCATTAAAGTATGTACCACGTTGTCGATGCAAACTTCGTTTTGACATAAAGTGAGAAACATTATAACTCAAGAAATAAATATTTCAAGTGAGAGCTGAATTTTATTATAACTATATGGCTGTTTTGTACTTGGGTCTAAAATGTGTGCAATATACGTCATTTCAAAAGACATACTTATCTATTTGCTTAAAGTCAAGGTATATATTATGCAGCTGCAGACGAAGCTTCGAGTGGAGCAAGAACTTCCCTTGCCCGCGGCAACGCAAGAGGCGGTTGTGCCTCAACCTGAGAAATACTTTGTCGTGACATCTCTGACTCTTCTAATGTACTCAAGGCTTTCTTATGTAAGGTGGTTTCAAGGTCGTTATTACATTATGTACCTATTATTCTGGTCACGTTAGCCGATGACAGTGGTGCGAAGGAACTTCACGACATCCAAACCTTGTCTTATTTTCATTCGCGTTGCTATTCTATTCTTTCTACTCAGAAATTAATACTTTACTTAAACACAAAAAATAATTTCTCATTGCAACGATAATCCAATGGTTACAGTATCGGTTAAGCGAAGAAAGACCGCGGTTTCACCGCCATAAACAGCAAAAAAAGGACCTGAAAAATGTCCACCCGAAAACGTTGTTTCCCTACTTATAATGTTCTACCATCCGACCATCGATTATTTTTCGCAACACTATCCAGTGTGAGCAATAAAAAACACAAAATACTCGAGTGGACCCTTTCAAAGTGGAATTAAATTTCTTTTTGAAGCGAACACGCTGCGTTGTGGAAGCTTTACATATTTTCTCTCTGGTAACACTCGACAGAATCCAAGGTCATCAACCTTGGTGGTACTGGTATGTGTACTGAGTAAGCTGTGTATGATTGATGGCACGCCCTATGTTATGGGTTTAATATTTTTGCGTACGATGCTATTTTGTGAAGTGTTATTGATATTCGGTGATAAGATTACGTTAAATCGGCTTTGGGTGGTGTTTTTATTTTATGTTAGCTGAACGCCCACTGGGTAGATAGATGGTAATGGTTGTCTCGATTGGATTTACTTAGGCGCGTTATATACATGGCATAGTTAGATTGGGTTTAAAGTCGCGTAGTCCGTAACTTAGACAAGATACGGACTACGCGACTTTTTGACAATGCGAGTAATTTTAGGACAACACAGGCACGGTTAAATTCTAAACTAAGTAGGTAGTGCTTGTACTTTGGCAACCAGATACCTTATAAACATATCTACTTAATATATCATACTTAGTTTATACATACCATACTTATTCTTAAATGTATAGGTCGTCATCAGCCTTATATATATTATACTGTCCCACTGCTGGGCACGGGCCTCTTCACACTATGAGAAGGGAAAGGCCATAGTCCACCACGCTGGCCAAGTGCGAGTTGGCAGACTTCACATGTCTTTCGAGAATATTATGAAAAACTCTCAGAGATGCAGGTTTCCTCACGATGTTTTCCTTCACCGTTAAGCAAGCGGTAATTCACAATTTAATACACACTTAACTTCGAAAAGTCATTGGTGTGCGCCGTGGATTCGAACTCGAGACCATCTGTGTAGCAGTCTGTCGGCCTCTCCACTAGGCTATCGCGGCTTGTGCGCTGTATGCTAATGCATACGTATTAGAGACTAGCCGTTTCCCGCGCTTTCACCCGCGTCCTGAACTACTTCGCGTACCCGAAAAACCCAAATATCATACGGACCCCTATTTTTCTAAAATAAAATATAGCCTATGTTACTCGCAGATAATGTAGCTTTCTAATGCTGAAAGAATTTTTTAAATCGGTCCAGTAGTTTTTGAGTTTATCCATTACAAACAAACAAACAAAAATAAAAAAAATCCTCTTTATAATAGTAGTGTAGAATGTAGATTAATTACAACTAGATACAGCACGAGCTCATCACACAAAGATTTTTACCTGGATGGGAATAGAAGCAACGACCGCTGGCTTAGCAGTCAGAGTCAATAACCACTAAACCAACAGGTCAGTCAATAATTGGACATGCTGAATAAAATAAATAAATTAACTATGTATGTACATCTACACCACTACACAACAAGTGCAGTCGCATAAACTCTGTGTTCTGCAACGATATCATACATTTTTATTCGGTTTTTATTTGTCTGCTTTAAGACAAACAGTTCGGTGTCAGTTTCAAGTGTCTTAGCAAGTCTAACTAGGCGTGTCATCTATCGATATCCCTCACACTGCCTAGGGCTGTCAACTCTTATAGCAAGGTTTTTTTACAAAGGAAAATTATTACCACTGCCCATGGACACAAACGACGCTAGAGGAGTCACTATAGGGCGATACCGCTCTTTGGATGGGAAAAGGATTAGAAGGTGGAGCGGAATGACGAAGGAAGAAAAGGGGATGGGGCTGTCGGCTCTCTCACTCACTCAACGTAACGCTATAGTATATATACCGTTACTGAAGGTCGATTTTCTGTGAGAGGGTAGTACTTCCCCGGTTGAGCCGGCCCATTCATGCTGGAATCAGTAAAGCTCTACAATTTATTGAAGGTTATATAGCTATAATACGAGAAACATATTTACACAAAATCAAATTGATTCGGTAACGAAAGCAGTTCAACCTTTGTGAACAAAAAGATTAAACAAAAATTTAAAATTTTTAAGCAATGGCAATTTGCAACAAAATATTCTCACTTTCAATTTAGACTTTAAGGACAGGTAGACCACGCAAAGTAGGCATATAATGCTACGAATCTTTACGCGACGTGAGCCGCGCGCTTACGTCGCGAGTGTGAACTTAGATGACCCCAATGCCGAGCGGCGAAGTGTCACAGCACACAGGTAATCGTTTTATGCAGTAGGTCAACTTATTAATTTATTTTGTAAAAATAATAAAATAAGCGAGTTCATCCTTTATTCTTGTTTTATTACATACGCAGTGAATTAGAATAGGTTTTGTACATATACATATATATTCGACATTTTAGTTTATTATAGTGTATCTCATGAAGCGACACGCGCTTCGTTTGTGGTATATATATGTGATAGGTAGTGTAAAAACACGCTGTGAATGTGTGCGTAAAGGCGAGTGGTGTCAGTACATAACATTTCTTAGTATGATGTGTTTATGGTTGAGTGAAAAACACTTATAACAAAAAAACAACCGACATAAAATATAAACACTGCAAATTGCAAAATAGTAATTTCAGAAGTCAATGTTTTTGTTAGTTCTGTTTTTCCTTTTTAGACACAAATTATTATTTTGCTCTTTGTAGTGTTTATATTTCTATTGTCAGTTAGGATTTTTTTCGAACAAAAATGTTTTTCACTCAAATTGAAAACCACATTTTTTTAAAGTGGGTAAAAAAACAACATGGAATTACTTATAAATGATTTTTAATGCAAGATGAAATAATAAACGCAAAATGACTGTTATTCGTAAATCAACATTTTGAGTAAGTATTTAGTAAATAACAAAGGAAATCTATTATATCTAATTTAATAGTGATCAATATTGATCACGCGTGAGCTTGGACCCGGTTGTGGTTCACACAATGATGGCGAAGTGTATCTATTGGGCTGCACGTTTTCTTTGTCTTGCAATGTTATATCTCTAATAGGCATACCACGTTCGTGTCTGCTGTCCACTAATTCTGGTAGCAAGCATTTCAAATAAAATTGTACCAGCTTTGGCTCCATGCTTTTCTTCCAGAACTCGTCATCTTTTTCAATGTTCTCTATGTGGATTGGCTCATTCTCTCCTGCCCAGATCCCAAGGAGACACACACGCCGTCCTGTGATATGAAGTTGTCCTTGGATTTGGTAGAACCAATGACTGTTTTTTTTATTGTTTTGGTTTTAGTTTTTTTATTATATTTTATTATTTGAATTTTATTTTCTTCAATAGCCTTCGTCAATCCTTGTTTTGATGCTGTTATTGGACACTTAATTTCAACAATCGTATCATTCCCAATTAACCCGTCAGGCGTGGCCCCCATATAACAGTGGGATTCGTCAATAAATAATCCACAGGGCAAAATAGTAACGTTTTCTTGTCGCTGTAATTGCAGTAGCGCCTGATGTTCATTTTCTATACCATGGGCTATTGATGCAACATGAGCCAAGTTATTTTTATATAGTATATTTTTAACTAAAGGAGCCGTACTGGATGACAACTTCCGCTTACATATGGAGCCAAAGTTAGATGCTGTTATAAGCTTCTGCCTTATCTCTAGCCACTCGCTACTATCTCTTTGCAAAACTGTGGACCTCTCTATAGAGCTTCGATCAGACGTAAGTTTTTTTAAATTTTCCATATATTCGTTTTTGGCTTGCTCCATTTGAGATTCTGTCATGTCTGGCGCTGAGGAAGCTGGCCCATAATCATTTTGGTTTTGTGTCTCTCTTAATTTCCTCTTTTTTTTTGTGGGATGCTCAACGTTGTATTTTCTTTTTAGAGCTCTTTTCTTCTCTACTTCCTCCACTTTTCCACCCGGGCTTTTCTTGGTAAAAGCTTTTTGAATAGTGGAAAGAGCAGCTTTTGAGTTAAATGAAACTGCTGCAGCGTGACAACGGCCCTGGTAACCTCCTTTTAATGCAAAATTTGTTCTTTTTCCCCCAATAAATTTAGCTATCACGTTATTAAAGCACTCGACAGTATTAGTGTCTACGTCTTCTATTAGACTTCGCGATTTCGCAGCAACGTTGGAAATAATTGCATTTAATCTAAAGGCAAACGTCGAATTTTGGATTTTTTTATACTCCTCATTTAAATTGTCTTTTTTGTCACAGAAGTAACTCTGGCACATTCTGTGATCACCGTAAGCATGTGCCAAAGAGTTAATTATATCATTATGTAGTAACGATATAGCTACATTCCTATGATCCTGAGAAACTTTATTATGTTTTATGGAATTTACAATTGCTTTTCGCATTGACATTATTTTAAAATTGGTCAGCGTTTTCCGATGTGCCAACATATATTTAGTTTCTGTGGTAAGTCCACGTAACTTTTTGCAGAAATTACGCAAGATATGATTCCGGCACTCGATTTTCTCAACCGTCAGATTCTGATTTTCGTACGGTTTGGCATTGAGAATTTTAGCATATGTTGAAGCATCTCCATCTCCTATCATTCTGGCGTATATAAGTCCATACATTGGAATCGAGGCTTTAAATCCTTCGACTATAATTTGAGTTTCCATTGAGCTTGAAGAACCTGTGTAGTTTTTGAAACAGACATGCTGTTTTGGATCGACCTTTTTGTTAGCGGCTCTGGCACACACCAAGCAATATTTGTTTTTTACTCCAAGATATAGAACTTGGCCAGTCTTTCTGCCAATTATTGCTGCCGTACCCGATGTAGATTTATAATTTGTTCCGTAAGACCTAGTACACCATGAGCCATCAACATATACGTCAATGACGGGGTAACCGTTCTTTGTTCTTCCTTCTGCGAGTGCTATTTATTTTTCTTTTGCTGCAGCAGCCGCCAAAGACTCACTAGCAGTTTTCTCCCATTTTGCATAAACATCATTTTGCAATTTTAAATAATATTTTGAAGAAAATGTCGGTATATTCATGGAAGAACATAATTCCTCAAATGTAGAGTATCCAATACCGGAAGCTATGATTCCCGCGGTTGCAGCTATATTTAAATTTACTTGCTGTGAATCCTTGTAATCTTCAGAATGAACCAGACAAGTTTCTTGGCACATATTGCATTGGAATTTAAAAACAGAGATAAGTCCTAGACTTCTTTCGCTGATTAAACGAAAATTACTCATCTTGCAATCGAATAAATTATTATGTCGCCCTTTTTCTTGCAGTTCTTTAAGAAGAAAATTTATATCAACGATTCGACGTCCTGTAACAGGATGGAAATCATCTTGATTTCTAGCTTCTTCTTCCACAATAAATGTATTGCAAATATCTTCTATTCCACTGAAACAATGAATAAAAAACAATGAAGCTTTTATAAAATGTACTAATAAAACTCACGGGTTGACTTTAGACTAGCAACTCTTTCTTACATGAATACAGAGGTTTCAATTTAGCTTGGTTAATTTAAAATATACTTTGAATATAAATATACAGTAAAAGAGTATGGGGGTGATATTAACCCAGCAGTGGGACTTTATGACTGTAATAGTCAATGAGTAATAGTGTAATATCAATAAGGATAAATGATGAGGGAATTAATTTTATAAGTAAAACGAAAATCTTACACAGTAGGTTGCGCTTGCGCATTAACAGGATCAAGTGTCACAAGAGAGCTGTCGGTGTTATCAACTTCACTTGCACAAGCGCTTGCCATGGTGTCATGGTGTCTGAAAAAATACCATTCTATTAAGATTTCTGAAGCAAAAAAATAAAATCGGTTTCAATTCTGCACCCAAATTCATTTATAAAATAATAATTTTATCCATAGATTAGTACTAAGTAGGATAGGCACACAAAATAAATATAATAATATACCTACATAAGTACAAAAGGCGGGCTTTACAACGTGCGATAGACGCACGCACACATATAACTCAAAGTAACAAACAAACTATCTCAAATAAATGCCCGTCGTCTCGTGAGTTGGTACCATTTTGCTTTGCGATAGGTATACTAGATACTTACTTTATATTTGTGTTTTTTTTGGACGCATACATTCCTTTGCATCGTGGTTTAGATGTACTGCAATAAAAAAAAAAGATCATGAAAACGTTATCGAATTATTCTACTGTTATGATTCTACTATGTAATTATGCAGGAATAAGACTTGCCGGTGCCAGAAGGTACCTACGTATATCCGCAGAAAAGAACAGAGATTCCTAATTTCATACTAATATTATAAATGTAAAAGTGTGTATTTTTATATCTACATTATGTATGTTCCGTTTTGATGTAAAAACGGCGGTTTTTGATAAATTTTAGTACATAGACTGATGGGACACTAGGGCCGGTAATGGGCTATATAGGAACGGTTGGCTGGCGAGCGATGCCGGGGGTAACAGCTAGTAGGTAATAAACACACACAGCTGCGGCCGGCAGCGCGACGCGCGCTGCATTTCTTTTGTTATTATAATAGTACCTACCTAGAGGTAAGAAGCGCACTCTTATTGCTATTTCCTAAGACTACAGAACAAAAGGCAGACAGAGCGCGCGGAACACTTGCGTGAGGCCACTAAAGCAAATACAAAATTGAAAAGCGAATACAAACTCGGCTCAGTGCGCTGCGAAGCATCGCACAGTTCACACGCCACGATCAATCAAGCTTTTAAATTCATAAAATGCCGTCTTGCGTTTTTAAACATTGTAAAAGTTGTTTCCAAAAGCAAAAACGGGAAGATGGTAATATATTTTTACAGATAACTATGGATTATTTGACTGTTTTATAATATTATTTCGATAAAATTCGTATTTCTGCAGAAAATATGTAAGTGTTGCCAGTTTACGTCGACGCCGTTCTCCCTGAATTAGGGAAAATGCACTTGTCAATTGATTATGTAATAAAGATGGTCATGTTAATGAAAAATACATTAACGTAATGTAAAATTATATCGTAGATTATCTTTTTTCTTATAAAATATAGTAATAGAATTTCCATTAGTATATACATTGTTTTGAGTTCGATCCCCAAACGATCCAAATATTCGTGTACACATGGCTCCTCGTCAAGCTTTATACACTTTGACCTTTGTACCGTTCTTATGGTGTAGGGAATAAGTATCAAAATCGTACTGCAACTGTTTAGCTTGACTTGGCGCCGTGTGTACATTAAGTACAGAAACAGAAATCATTGATTGCAGCCATTATTAATTTTTAATTGCAATTTTTTTTTGTTTTGATTTATGAATCATAATATTCATAATTTATTGTGTGCATGACAAAATGTTTATAGCTAATTAATATTTAGGACGCAAGCCTATTGCAATTAAGGCGAGGATTTCCCAAAATACAGTGTTATCTAGCGTGGCCAAACGCGTTTTATTTGTAAATAACAAAGATTTAAATTCGGAAAAAAATATATGTAATTCTACAGCATTAGATCTTTATATTTCGGCCATTCGAAACACGATTACTGTCATTTGATACGATAGAAAATAATCGCGAATATAGGTCTGTTTAAACAACTTTTCCCGTTTCATTTGAGTTGTATTGGGATTAGAATTTTCAAAAGTATACCAAAAGAAAGGTCATGTAAAAGCGGATGGTTTTCAGCAATCACATTATGAATTTTAATATATACAAAAATATAATACCGAAAATACGTAATTTCCTACTGCCGACGCGCTCTCTCCGGCGTCGTTCAGTCCCGAGCGGGATGTAATGGAGACAGGACGTATCGCTAGTTTGCAGAGCGCACCGCAGGATTACGAATTATTTTATCGTCAGTTACGAATGTCATCATCACTTATTGATAAATATATTACATCTAGGTTTAGTTTGTAAATAGGTATTGTAAATTTTTAGTAAGTAATAATAGTGTATATAAGTAAGAAGTATCGTTTTAAAAATATCGTTTTGATTATTGGACAAGATAACGACTTGATAACAACAGCATAGTTAGGTAACAGTAATTTAGAAAAATATTGATTTGTTGTATATTGTGGATGATTTATAGTATTATTGTTGTATTGGGTACCTACCTAATACAATAATTCACACTTTTATTCTGTGTACCTACCTATATACGGAAATAAAATGTGAGATGTACCTAAAAGCTATACAAGCGAATTTTATAGGTACCTACCTACCTAAATAAATACAAATATCCGCAGTTACCTACTTAGTGGTATTTATGGTTACTGCCCCACCCTCGTGGGTAGTAGCGTGATGTTATTTGGTATAACCTTCCTCAACAAATGGGCTAGACAAGCAAATAAATCTTAGAAATTGGCCTGCCAGTTCCTAAGACTAGCGCGATCAAAAACAAAAAAAAAATGAATTTCCGTCTATTCAATAATTCTATTGACTATTTCCACCAATAATATCATTGATTTCCACACTATTACCAAACACGGAACAATGGACACCTAATAATATTATAGTAATTATTTATCACGCCGAGGAAGTATGCACTGGTGTCACAGCTTAGAAAGGTTGGTAAGGTGTTCGGTAGGTAAGAATATCAATTTGAGCGACAAATAATAACGAAAACTAGAGTTTATTATTGGTTGGCGGAAAATAAGCGTTGTGGGTGTAGGAGTATCATTTCGTACGTATGTATGTATGTAAAATTTTAACTTTTTTCACTACTACTTGCCGATGGCAGCGCCTAAAGAAGATCACCCAAATAGGGCTAATTTTTATTTTGCCGGCCAATCAATAAATTGTGTTATTTTAATAGAACATACTGTTGTAAACATTTTAACTATTACACCAAACTTCTAAGTCAATAGGCTTGTGTCCACTAAGAATAAATCGGTTTGATTGTAGTATCTATAGATCCATTATGATTTAAGATGTCAATAAAGTTTATTATTTATTATAAAAAGGATAAAGATTAATGTAATTTTTAGGATTCTAAAACTAAAAAATAATGTTTTTACTTATTCTTGTGACAGTGAACACCAATCAGAGAGCATTACGTCAAACAGTCATTCATGTTGTTGACGTTTTAGTAGTAAATACAACTAAACAGTAAAAGTTTCAACTATACGTTTTCAGCCTAACGTGAAATACGTGAGCCTTAAAATGCAGTGGACTCATTAAAAAAGTAAAAAACATATTTTTAAATACTCCTGACCAAATATAAAAATATCGTCTAAACCTTTAGTAGGAATGTCTATGACCGGTCAGGTACAGATGTCTTGCATGATGTACAGGCATGGCACCATGTGATTGAAGAGATGTTGCGTCGCGACGTTCTCACTTTCCAATGTTTCGGCCGGTTCTTGTAGAGAAAAGGCCAGTTGGAAACACCTGGATATCACTATAGTGACAGCAGCCGCAACCCTGTCCAAGAAACGGCGCTACAAATGTTGGCGGAATGCCCCGCTTATGTATCCCAGCGCCGTGAACATCACCATCTTAAGCCTTTTCCGACCATTTTGGTGTAGACCTCTACAACAAATTCCTTTCCGTTCTGTTTTGGGCAGTCTTCAACCAATTACTGCCTGCTATCTTTATGATGTCTTCTTTCCATCTCATTTGCCGTTCCAGCTAGTCATTTACAATCTCATGGTTGCCATTTTAATATTTGCTTGCACCATGTTTCGGGATTTCTGGCTACATGTCCGGCCGCTACTCTTTTGGCAACATCTGGTACTAGAATTTCTTTTCGGAGCTATTTATTCTACTTTCTGTCTCTGAGTGTCACTCCTGCCAGTTTTCTCTCCATTGTTCTTTGAACAACATCAAGTTTCTGTGGCGCTGCCTCTGTAGTAACCCAAGTTTCGGCTCCGTAGGTGAGCACTGGCAGGACGCACTGGTTGAATATTCTTGCTTTTTGTTGCTTCGTAAAAGCAAATGCCAGTTTATCGAAAGCAGCCCAACCCAAATGGATACGTGTATCAATCCTGTTCACTTGGTTTGCTTTGCCCATCTTTATTTCTTGCCCTAGGTATAATATACTATTTATTGAAGAATTCTAATCGGGTACATCCTACTGCAATGGTTATTCCGCTGGAGTTTTCACTGGTCATGTTTCGAATTGGCCGTAAACTGATCGCGGCAATTGTTACATAGACTACAGGCCCATGTCCAAAATGGATGGGTCATATGAACCACCAGGTGACGTATATAGGACGATATAAGAGCATCAAATAATAAGATTCAGCACTATGCCGTCACTTGTAAGCTGTCCAACTGAGTGCTGGTGAGAATTTGATTTTCTGGCAATTTCCAAAAAATTTCCGACTTTGAAGCGCACCATTTTTTACGGCACTGCGCGCTTTCTTATTATTTATCATGGATCTATCGAAGGTCATAATGCTGTACAAAAATATATGACCAAAATGCGTACACACTCTACCTGCACTTTTGAATTCTCATCAGTACTCAGCTGGACAGCTTACAAGTGACGGCATAGTGCTGAATCTTATTATTTTATGCTCTTATATCGTCCTATATACGTCACCTGGTGGTTCATATGACCCATCCATTTTGGACATGGGCCTGGGGCCCAATTCCGCTAAATAAATATAGTCGCAATATCATGTCAGTGTCATACTTACGTCATAAAAAGTGTATTCTTCTAAATTATATGATATTTGAATGAATTTGTAACGAGATCGTATGTGTCAACGACGAACTGTTTATTTTAAATTATACGATGACATATGGTTATCAGAATACCGCTTTTAAATCCATTCAAAATATGATATAAATGTCATATAAAAATAGCAGAATTGGCCCCCTGTAGTCTAACAGTCGTATCCTCGCTACCTGCCCCGCCCATAGTCTGGTGCGTGATGGCTTGGAACGTCAGCGTCTCTTTCTGTGAGGCAGTAATACTTATCAATCAGATATTTCGCTCTTGGCTTACTACCTGTCATTACCTGATGCCATTTAAATTGCAACATGCACGTTATTTTAGGCAAAAAAAAATAACAGTAATTACTTAAGATTTATTTTAGCAACAGAACAGATTCTTTGAGCTGGAATATGATCTCACAGATTGCACTTAGAACCTTAGTGTAGTAATAAAAAATGTTTATTTCGTAATATTCTATAAGTTTATTTTAGTAGGCCGGCACCATTGACATATATTTAGTACATATATATCGATGGCCGGCACTTTTAGAATAGCCTAAATTTGTATGGGGCTGGGTGATCTCCTTTATTATGCATGCACGTGTGTTTGCATGAGTATATATTGCTATAACTATTGCCCTGTAATAAAAATCTTGTGTATTATTGATCTTTTTCCGGTACTTTTTTGACAGAGTAGTATCTTAGAGATTGCATAGTTAAAATAAATATAACAAAATGTAATTATTGGTGATTAAAAGTAGCTATGAGTATCTTACCCTTTATGTGTATTATTGGTTCTATGCCGTTGTTTTGCTGACAGTAGCAACGAATTAATTAATTTATATTAATCTAATCCTTTTCCCTAAGATTGATATCGAACAAGCGATACTTTCGCATTGCGAGCGATCATACGTTTTTTTTATAATTAACAACAAACATAATGTTCATAAATTATCGACTGATTACTATTGTCACTATAAACAAAAGCAATTTTGTAAAACTACTTTCGAATTTCATAAAGGTTTATTCAAAACAAAAACTTTGCAAATTATTTATACTCGATAAGTAAATTTATATTTCAATTGATATACTGCTTCAATTTTCTATACTGTGGCGCGAAAGTGTTATACCTACATAATATGGCGGCAGGTGCGTCGCGTCTCGCGTCGCGTCGCGATTGATCGTAATTATACTCGCGAACTGGGGAAGAGGGGAGCCTCAAAAGCTTTGAGCGCTCGGAAATCCTCGCCTTAACCAAACATTTCCATTTTGCCGTGTGGTTGACGGCGTAGAATACAAGTGTCACCACCCCTTATCTTCCCATGGGTGTCGTAAGAGGCGACTAAAGGATAACACGATGCAAATACCATCTTTGCGTAGAGACGGAAAACTCGACATCAAACCCTATACGACTGCCTCGTTGGTCACGCGGCATAAATGTGCGCGTGGAATCGGGAGGTCCCGGGTTCGATTCCTGGGTCGGGCAGTGTTACTGGGTTTTTCTGTCACGAAATTCTCAGTAGCTGCACGGAGTCTGGAAATGTGCCCGGTACGGCAATAGGCTCGCCCCTTATTACGTGGGACTAAAGTATATCTGGCGAAAAGTGGGTGTAGAAATACACCTCTGCCTACCCCTTCGGGGATAAAAGGCGTGACGTTATGTATGTATGTATGTATGTTCCAGATACTATACTGAGAATATATATATCTAAACAAAAAATAAACAACATATTCGCCGATCTAAGATCTGAACCCCATGATTGGTATTCGTAAATATATGTAGTTGGTATTATATAAGTATTTCTTCTGGATCGAGGGTATTAATCACAAAACATAATCTATTTATTTCTCAATTTACGAATAAAATTAGTTAAAACTTTACTCAGTACCTACATTTAAGAAATGTATTTATAAAAGCATACATTAATGGTTTCTTTTATTTGAATCATTTTCATTACAGCATTACATATTAAAAGCATTAATTAAATCCATGGTAAATTCTTCAAAACCGCAAACGAATATAAAATATGTAATATTTTTATATCCGTTTGCAAAAACTATATACAAGGTAGTGGGAGATTATTCATAATCTGGCAACTTTACACACACATAGGCGCGCGTGTCCGTACAGTGCCAGTCGCCAACTGTCACGCACACATAGCCGTCAACGTGCCTCACTTAGTCGGACGAATACGCTCCATCTGGTCTTAAATCTGTGGCTATTTCTTAGAAATTATGGACAGGTTTCGAACGTAAAGGAAAAGATAGACCGTATATTAGGTTTAAAAATTAAAAGTCGTAAGTATAAGTAAGTATTTAGATAATATTAATAGGTATGTGAATAAATAAAATTGTAAACAAACTTACCTGATTTCTCGTCTTAGCTTCCGGACTTTGCACCTGGCTACTTTCTTGTATTTATTTTTATTTCCCATACTTCTGTGCACTAATAAAAACAAATAAGAGTAACTGACTTCTTGTGATAGCCGCGCGCTTGAAAAAGGGACACAGGTCTCACCTCGACAAGGCCTAGCGGGCGACTGAAGTGACGAACGCGAGCGGCGCGAGCCGCTGTGTTATTATAATAATTTATTATTAAGAGAATTAAGCTATTTTGTAAAATGTAACCACAAATTACTTTTCTCTACGTTATTTCCTTTTTTAAGATATGATTTTTTTGTAATAAAACATTTATAAACTAAGAGTAAAACAAGAAAAACATAGTAAAAATATCGATTAAGCCTGTTTTTCGGATTTTTTTTTGATCGAGTAAAGTTTTCGATATCGTGTTTTGAACCACAAATTGTCAAAATACATAGAGTAAACTAGAACAAGTTTTTTTTTTGGATTTAAAAAATCACGATTTCTTTGTTTATTGTTAAATCAAAGTCATGTAAAATTGGGAATACCTGGCCTTAACGTTTTGGGGTTCCGTCCCTAAAAAGGATAACGGAACGTTTACATTACTTATTCCTGTCTGACAGTTGAGACGAGACCTTTTTCCTCGAGGTGTTTTTTATGAGCTACTTAGGTTTAAACTCTCATCATTATGCTGAAATCAAGTGAAGCAAGGCAGAGACCCAAATGGTAGTGAAGGACAGATCAAACAGTTTAATAGGTATGTATGTCGCTCAGCGATAACACAATAAGTCCTGAACGTTAAATTAACAAACAGTTAATACAACATAGGAGTCTTGTGTATTACTAGAAAATGCTTTGATGATATAGTTCAATAACGAACGCCTTTATGGGAGAGCCTCTCATACGTTCGCCTGTCCCTCAAACTAGTCATGATGTAGTAACAAAGGATAAATATTAGTCCTACAATTATATCAAACGAGTAACTGTCGCAATAAATAAATAATTAAAGGTATAAATGCCTCTACAGCAGAGCCTAGTGGAGATACCAACAGACAGCCATGCAGACATCGAATCCAAGATGCCGACTTTTCGAAGTTATGTACTTACGTATTAAATTGTTAATTTCGCGAATTTGTAAATCGTGAAAGCTTTAAATCATTTACAATTGTGACCACTAGATCATAAACTTACAACCCCACTCACATCGAAAACATATCAACCCGATATTCCTTAAAAAAGCGAACCGAACTAAAATATATTATTGTTGAGTGATGTGTGAGAACAATACCGAGTATTTCTCGACCCGTTCATTTTACTCGCTTCACTGGCGTTAGATTACTTTGATCCGAATGACTGCGTTTCTTTTTCAATTTTACATTTTATTTTTACTTACGTAGGTAGGTCTACTATTGTCGTATTTTGGTTTGACGGCATTGTCTTCGATTAATTTTAAGTCTTCTTCAAAATCTCCTTACGTGAATGAGAATCGGCTTCTAGTCACATCTATACTACAAAGTGACCAGAGCTCACCGAAAGACAAAAGTTCTTTTGAATTAAGCATGTAGAGCTAAGGAAAATGTAACCATTGTCATGATTTATTTCAAAAAGTTTCATAGTTGCATTACTGTATATATTGCGGTGACTTAAAAAAATCACTACAAAAATAAAGTACCTACTTATCCGATAGGTACTAGTTTACCTACTTGGCTAATACATTTTAAGGTACCCTCATTAGTTCACGTATTCTGGGAATTTGGGTAGGTTGTTTGATTGGTATAACAGTTTAGATATTTGACATTATGTAGTTGGTTTAATTTATTATTAGTTTATTTAAACAAATTTAAATAAATCCTCTATACTTTCCAAATTTCAATTTCTGACTGCAAATATAAACCACATTGAAAAAAGTTCTCTTCGCCTCCTTGGGTCCCCGACTTTAGACGCAGGTTTCGATACATTAATTCATGAAACATTCAAAATATTTGTAGAATTTTTGACAGGCTCTTCAAAATTAACATTCACTATGATTCGGTATTTTCTTTTTGTGACTGAATTAAACTGCGCTATTCGAGCTTCACCTTGTTGTAAAAATTGGAGCCTACTCATAGAAATGGACAAACTAAAACAAAATACTCTTAGTCAAATTTTGAATATTGCACTGAATGACCGATTGTGGCTAAAGACGTCCTTACCTGTACGCTTTGGCGGTCTAGGCATTCGCAAAATTTCCGATGTTAGCCTACCAGCATTCCTGTCCTCGGTCCACAGCACTGCAGGATTGACCAGGAAAATCTTAGTGACAACACTGGTCGATTCTGAGGTGCCTTGTAAGACTAGTACCATGAATGCTTTGAGAGGAGCTTTTCCAAGCACTGAGTTATCTTGAAACCTATCCTCTCAGAGGCAGTGGATGGACCGCTTTACAGCAGAATACGAGAAAACCTTCTTAGCACATCGTCTAATGCGGCAGAGCGTGCTCGTCTACTGGTTGTGGGAGAGTGGGAGTCGGGCCTCTGGGTTCAAGCACTGCTATCGTCCAACATAGGTACCATGCTGACGATACGACCTTCCGCATCGCCTCTTGCTTCCGTTTAGGCGCGCCATGTGTTACTCCACATCGCTGTCACTGTGGAGAGGATGGTGACAGCCTTGGTCACCATAGCCTGTCATGCAGCAGGAGCGTAGGTCGTATTTCACGATACGGCAATCTTAATGACATTCTCCGTCAGGCTCTTGTCACCGCTGGCATTCCAGCTCACCTTGAACCTCAGGGTCTGGTACGCAACGACGGGAAAAGACAAGACGGTATGTCTTTACTGCCATGGAAATTGGGTAGGCCTTTGGTTTGGGACGCAACGTGTGTCGAAACCCTCGCGCCATCACAGTTTTCTAGCACAGCGGGTTGTGCGGGCGCTGCTGCAGCTACAGCGGAGATCCTCAAACGGCGCAAACACGTAAACCTAGCTAGGGGATGACGTATTTGAGCCGTTTGGGGTCGAAACGTTGGGTTCAAGGGGTCCAAGAGCGTGATCTCTTTTTAGAGCAAAGAGACTGGTCGACGCCTCGCGTGACCAGAAGGCTGGGGTGTACTTGGCCGATAAATTAAGTATCGCCATACAACGTGGCAATGCTGCCAGTATTCTGGGCACGCTTCCAGTTGACGGCGGTGTGGATGACATTTATGTCGCCCTCTAAATTATTTTCTTTTCGTTCTGTATATATTTCTTTGTATAGTATTTTAATGTCTAGTATTTGTTCGTTATTGTTCTAAAATAAAAGTATTTCTTAATGAGTATTAAAACATTATAAGATATTACATACTAAGTATATTATAATGATATTCTACATTTTCAGTTGATTTTTCACAGCACTCGTTTCTGCAGTAACAAACACATCACTCAGTAGGTATTCACTGAATGAAGACTTGAGCTGTGCACTCAACCTGATAATTAATCCATTCACGTAGTACCAATAACTAGTTCACTAAACATGCCCAATTAAGACCGCTCACTATATATGTGTACACGAGGGTCCAAATAAACCCAATCTATTTCGGAGCAAAAAGTTGAGACAATCTAAAGTTGGTCAGTGTGTTCGCGCCGACTACTCCGGGCACATAACTGACATTGTGTTCATTAAAACTTATATCAGCGACGTCTATTGTGTGTTTATCCATTGTTTTGATATTGGCCTCAAATAGATTCTGATATAAAACGGGTGAGATGAAAGGTTTATAAACCAATGTGACCCTGTGAGTGGCGTGTGGCGGTGTTAATAGAAATTTTCTGACAGGGTACATAAAGGTTGTTTTTCTAAGAAATATTGCAGTATTCGTTTTAAAGCCCAAATCTCTTGGAAGATCGGTTATAATTATAACATGTTTAGTTTACGCATTTATAAAGGTCTTGTTATTTTTATGCTGCCACTAGGAGAACAATAATTATAATCACTGTCCCATGTAGCACAAGTTAATTATTTTATGTAGAGACAGTAACGTAGTAATTAAATTTTAAATTAAATATTTGAATTGGTATTTACTTTGCATTGCAAGTATTGGGATTTACTGTTTTATTTATTCAAGTTAATATTTTGTAAGATATATTTGTCCTTTTATAACTTCCATAAAACTTATGCTATATTATAACGTTGCATCCAAACTTTACATTTAAACTCCACTTAATATTTAAAATATCAAAATACTTTTTTCACAGAAGCCATTATAAGGAGCAAAACAACATTCCAGTCTGAGTTTCCACATCGTTTTGTAAAAAGTAAATAGTAACTTTGACTCAGTTAAAACTTTGTGCAGTACGGAGTAGACTCAGACAAGTTTTCCTTTTTGGAAGGGTGGATCTTAGCAATGGAGGAACGACAACGAGTTAAATTTAACTGTTTTAAGGCGAGTTGGAGTTGATTGTTTTTTTTACTTTTTTTTAAGTAACTAGAACCTTCTTCAGGATCACAAGCAGTGGCGGCTCGTTCAAAGGAGCGCTGGAGCAGTGAACTCCCAAAATTATAAAATATATGTATACAACTCATATAAACTTTTCCTATAAACATACCCAATATTTTAATACACACCTATCCTCTTTTCTATAATGCATATCCACAAATAAGTATTTGACTACTAAGCTGTTTATCATAATTTTGTCAACACTCTTGAAATCTTCATAGGTATTTTTGTTGAGTGGAGCGCTCATAACAGCGCTCTTCGTTGACGAAAGCTTAGTACAACGCTTAATACTGAAATGTAATGAGTGCGAAAGAGAGAGCGTTCTATGCGCTGGGCGCGTGAGACAAAAGATTTGTATGAGAAATAAGCCGAATACGGAGCGCCGCTCCTGACTAGCTTGACGAGGTGCGCATGCGCGAATATATTACCCGACTAAATTATATGACCATTTGTTACGAAGTAAAATTAAAACGTGTGCGCCGTTTTTTTTTAATAGTGTTTTGCCGGTATCATTTGAAATTTGAATGTAAACAAAAGCAAAACATTTATCTGCGAGTGCGTTGGTAATTAGAAAAGGATTGGTGTTTAAAATATAGTTCATTGTATGTATGATTGTGTGTATTTGTTTAAGAAAGATAGTTAAATTGTGTAACTAATATGGAATATAACAGCATAAACTTTATAAAAAATTGTGAAAAAACTTAAAAAAAGCGACCAATATGATAGAACGCTTTGGTTATGTAGTTGCGAAAATGCGAAGGAAGTAAGAAGTTGTTTTGTTTTCCGTGTATTTCGTTTAGTGGCGCCGGAGATGAGACTGCGTGGAAGGTTGAGGTAGGTATCGATGATTTAGCACGTCTTACTATTAATTGTAAAAGCATTCACAAAATAAATGGTAAGCAGTTTCATTTTTTAGGGTTCCGTACCTCAAGGTAAAAAAGGAACCCTTATAAGATCACTTTCTTGTCCGTCTGTCTGTCTGTCTGTCTGTCTGTCCGTGTGTCACCACCGATTTTCTCAGGAACGGGTGGACCTAGCAAATTGAAATTTATACCAGATACTGAGGTCTATGGTTGCTATTAGGTGTATGAAAATCAGGGTCCTGGGTCAACCTAATAAAAAGATGTGGTCAAAATTAGATTTTTGCGAAAACTTGTAAGTACCAAAATTAACGTTAAATTTCAACTTTTTTTAATTTTCGGAATTTTTCCTTTACTTATGCTGTAAGACCTTGGTTTTGACCAAAATTGACAGTTCTAGGTCAACCGTAAGTATCCTATAGGTTTTGGGTCGCAAAACCTATATGGTAGTTCCCGTTGAACTAGAATCACGAAATTTGGCCAAAAGCAGGGTCTTACAGCACAAATAAAGGAAAAATTACAAAAAATAAAAAAGTGGAAAATTTAAGGGTGTCCCCATACATACTAGACTCCATTTAAGATAGTCCTCTAAGTTGTATGGGCGCTCATACAGATTTAGAGGACTAGCGTAATTCAACCTCAAGGTAAAATGCGTACGGAACCCTCGGTGCGCGGGTCAGACTCGCACTTGCCCGAATTTTTTTTAGTGAACACCCAATATAATCTTTCACGAGCCGCCTCTGATCACAAGTGCAGTACTCGGTAGACATGGAATGCGCGCGATTTTCGCGATCACTTCTCGCCATTATTTTAACTGTATTTATAAAATAATTATATTATGTGAGACACATTACATAAATATTCGTTCAGGGACCACCAAAGTCAATTCTAACAAGTTACACAAAAGTAAAAGTCACCTTGTCACTAGGCCGCTACGGATACTGTTGCAGCGTTGCATGGTGTGATTCTCCACATGGCCCAAAATTATTGATAAACCTCTTCTTTCAGAGCTTGGACGATCCATAAAATAAATTATAGAACCCATTATTATGCCTAGCCCAACACGAACTTGATTCGTTATTTTTATTTAAAAGAAATGTGAAAAATAACATATTTCTGTCTAGCTTGGTTAATTCTTTTATTTCTAAGAAAATATATTAAGGCATTAATATAATGCAAAGTTTTTAATTGTATAGGCTTAATTAAAATCTTATCGTTAAAAAGGTTGCATCACTTAATTTTTGGTGCCTATCGCGATGGCGAAACTTGCGGCGGGTTTTACTCCACAATTTGGAGCTTGGTGGAGAGGGGTGAGACTTCGAAAAGAAGAACAGATCTATGAGGACACTAAGAAGTGAAGCAACAGCATACAATGTTGGTTCCCAAAGTTGTCTAAGCTCTCGGTCCCATCAACCATAAATTTCAATTTTGAGAACCACTTCTTAGCTGCTTTTTTTTAAAAAAAGAGGGGCATTATTGGAAGGATGAAGGCGTACCATTGGGTTGCAACGCATACTTAGTTTGGGAAATGCTGGTCTAAATAGAGAGTTGTCTGAGAGAGCTTATACCAGCTAAGCGCTAAAAAAGTACCACGATTGCCGGATATTGTTTCAAAACAACAACATGCTATCAGCAAAACACTACAAATCTTTAGTAACCAGCTGTTATCGGACGCAAACGGTCGCGTTAACGTTTAGTTTAACGAGTTACGCAAACCAGAGTGCAGTGATGTTTAACATAGTGCAGTTAACTTGGAAACAATGGGTTTTTTGTTTGTGAGTGTTACGACTGAACCGAAACCCCTCCAAGGTAAGTCACATGGATTTTTGTGAGTTTTATAGACGAGAGAGTGAATAGGTAAGCTTATCTTGCGATTTGTTTGTGATAAAAACATGTGTAATGTTATAATGTTATAGCTTGTTCGATTTCTGTGCGTGAAATTTTGAAACTGTTATTGTATATGTTTTCTTTGGAAGAAGATTCACCTTTATGTTTCAACACTTTTATAGCTAAGTAGATGTTAATTGGTATCGTTATCATGATAAGAGTGGGTACCTACTATATTCCATTTGGTTAGGTACTTAACTAAAGGTAAACAATCTTGATGTGTCTTTTTTATCTAAAATGTGTTTAAAATCACAATGCTGCTAAAGATCAAGGTAAATACAACAATAATGATTACTAAATCAATTGAACCATTATTTTAAGCAGTAGTTTATTTGTTTAACATGTGATAACATAAAAAGTCACATCAAGATTGTTTACCTTTAGTTAAGTACCTAACCAAATGGAGTATAGTTTTTCCTCGTTACCTTTTTCGCGTCTACTTCAGCGTACTCTGAATTCATCTTAATAACAAGGTGTATGCAACATACAGCCGGTCCGCGTATGCCATACCACACCTGTAGATTTGCATGACCCAGTCTTTAAAGTGAGGCCGAGGAAACCACGGTGGTTTTTAGTGCGTACCTAGACGTTGCCGCGCGCCCTATCTCCCGCGACCAAATGGGGGCGAACCATTGATGCGTCGCGGTGCGGCCGCAGAGGAAGAGGAGATGCGGTGTTGTCAGGTCGCCATCCTCCCTATCCTCTGCGGCCGCTGGGTGTTTTGGCGGCGGAGCCCAACATCTTCATCCGCCGCCAAGGAGGTTGTGGCCTTCGGGCTATCCGCCGGGGTGTCAGGGTAGAATGCTAACACGACCCTCTGGCGCTCCCTAAATTGCGTTGAAGTATGCGCTGTGGTTTTAGTGGGTATTACGGCCTTGCACTCCAGCCGTCGAGCCCCACATACGTGCGTAAATGCATTTCCACAGCGGAGAGTAAAAAAGTATAGATTATGTTTTTCTTATTCAACGCACATTTAGTATCTAGTAGGTATCTGAATGTCATTGTCTTGGTCCCGAGACAAGTATTTTATCGAATTTGCACTCATTAAGTCGTCCACCATATTAATTACTTAGAGCTTATAAAAAGTAGCGGAAAACGAGACTGTGTGCCGACGATGCTAGGTCGCTTACTTTACTTACCCTCGTTCTGTTGACGTCTGGTTGATAGCGCGCGACGAGGCGACAGCCATGAGCACCTGTCTCCAGTGATATGTGTTACCCAACCATGATAGTAGTAGGTATACATATATGCTGTTGGCTTTAATGCAGATTATAAAAGTGAAGTTACTGTGAAAATCTGAATTTATTACCTTTTCTTGCCTTTTGTATCAATAGCAGGTAATTTGTTAATGATTTTTGTTTTGTAAGTAGTTTCTTTCTATTCGCTATGTGTACCTACTTGCTGCACTAGGCTTAGTACAGCCACTCTTCCCTTTTCTTTCGATTCGAACTGCGCTCGGCAAGACGTCACATTTGTGGGTCAACTACCAGATCCTAAATAGCAGTAGAACTTGTCCCCGTTGGATATGAGTATGACACAGTAGCTTAATAACTCGCGTCATTGTTCTTGAAATCTGGACCTTAAGAAAATTACAACTCGATTGAAATTCCTCAGATGAAGAGAATGTGTCAACTTTTAGTTTGTTGTAAACTTTGAAGTTGGACCATGTTGCGGCTCGTTGGGTCGTATGTGGAGATGAATGTGTCCAGTAAACTAATTTTCACCACAGCAGCTCAAACATGCCGCTTTTGCTGCGAGACAACAGTGAACAAAACGCGATTTTGACTGGAGCGTGAGGCAAAGTAGCTTTTTAATTTTTCAATCTTCAGTGCCACGAATTGACATTGTTCAGCCACAAATTTGAAACATTCGAATTTTACTGTGCTCTGTCTCTTTCACATGCATATAAAAAGTGAGTGAAAAAACAAACGCCTTCGAATTCGAAATTCGATTTTAGAATTCGACCTCAAAGAAAACACCTACGACAACGCAAAAAAAAAAGATATTTGTAACAAAGAAATTACTTTTTTTTTTCATACATGTTTATTTATTAGGTAAATAACTTAATTTGGAACCTAATAATAAAACATAATTTTGTAACTAAAGCTTAATCTAATCTAATCTAACCTAATCTAATACAAAAAACATAAAACAAATCAAAAAGTGAAAATATTTACAAGGTTTAGGCGTCGTAAAATGCCTCCGCATCAATGTCATCGGGTAACGTGCCCAGAAGGCTGGCAGCATTGCCACGCTGGATGGCAATGCTGATTCTTTGAGCAAAGAATAAACCAGCCTTCTGGTCACGTGAGACGTCGATTAATCGTTTAGAAATTTCCCGGAATAGAGAACGAGCGCTCGGACCCCATGAGCCTAGCGTTTCCACCCCAAACGGCTCAAACACGTAATTGCTCACTAAATTACAGTATTTGCGCCGTTTGAGGGTTTCCGCAGTTGCAGCAGCAGCGCCGGCATGGCCTCCCGTGCTTGGAACAAGTGATGGCGCGAGGGTGTCTACGCAGGTTGCGTCCCACACCAAAGGCCTACCCATTTTCCAAGGCAACAATGACATACCATCAGGTCTCTTACCGTCGTCACGTACCAAACCATTTGGTTCAAGTATAGCTGGTACGCCAGACGCGACAAGAGCACGACGGATTATGTCATTTAGATGGGCATGACGAGGAATTCTACCAGCGCTTCTGCTGCAAGATAGCCCATGGTGTCCGAGGCTATCGACGTCTTCTCCACAATGACATCGATGCGGAGAAACACACGGAGCACCTAAACGCAGACAGGTGGCAATACGGAATGTCTCATCGTCCAACATGGTTCCTGTGTTAGACGATGGTAGTGCCTGAAGCCATAGACCGGATTCCCACTCTCCCACAGCCAGCAAGCGAGCACGCTCTGTAACATTAAGAGATGTATCCAAAAGACTTTTTCTTACTATGTTACAATGCGGCGCGTCCCACTGTCTTTGGGAGAATAGGTTGGTAGGCAAATCAGTGCTTGGACACGCCATTTTCCAGGCGTTTATAGCTTCGGTTTTGCACAACACTTCTGAGTTAACTAGTGTAGGTAATAAAATTTTCCTAGTTAACTCTTCCGTGCTGTGGACCGAAAATAGAAACGCCGGTAAACTAACACTAGAAATTTTGCGTATACCGAGCCCACCCAGACGTATGGGCAAAGACGCTTGTAGCCAGGCTCGGTCGTTCAAATGCACATTTAATATTCTCTTTAAAGTAATTTGGATAATTTTGTCGATTTGTTCTAAAAGTGATTTGTTTTTC
The DNA here is from genome assembly GCA_944739405.2 of Euclidia mi. Taxonomy (NCBI): domain Eukaryota; kingdom Metazoa; phylum Arthropoda; class Insecta; order Lepidoptera; family Erebidae; genus Euclidia; species Euclidia mi. Next base: position 64,779,254 of record OX123187.2, on the reverse strand, counting down.
CAAAGTTGGGAAGATCTTCAGGCATGTGTGAATTTTGGGACGAAAAGACAATATCGAATAATGGTATAAGCCGAATGAATATTAATTTTGAATAAGCGATCAGAAATTTCACAAAAATGTTGTATTTTTTCCTCTAAGAAAGAATCGAAAGATTCTTCAAATACTGGAGAACCCAGGAGGCGGAGAGAAGTCTTATCAACAATTTTTAAGTTTGATGCCAAATTATTAAATTTTGATATTATCGAATGTTTTTTTGTGGAGTCTGTTGTATTTACAAACAGCTCACATTTACTATAATTTAGTTCCAAACCAATAGAAGCGAATTTAGTTTTAAGATAAGTCAAATCTTGCAATACTATGTCTACTTCGCCCCCCAGGGTCCCGTCGTCCAAAAACCATACATTAAATTTAGAATTTATTTGTCGAATAATGGGCTGTATAGCTAAACTAAAAATGACTGGTCCAAGAGGGTCACTTTGTTGGCATCCAACTGCAGATTCCAAAAGATTGTCCTGATATAGTAATTTTGTGGGATACCTGTAACATTGCCAAAGAAATTTAAAAATTTTAGGGGTTTCAAATTTTGCTTGTGTCAACAAGATGTCCCTATTCACTGAATTGAAGGCGTTTTTCAAGTCAACCTTCAAAATGACCTCTCCATCACCACTTCCAAGGTACGTGGAAAGGGCATGTATAGCAGCCTCACAACCCCCTTTGGAACCAAAACCTAGCTGTAGGGGTTGGAATTTTTCTGATAGCTCCCTGCTGTAAAATTTACAGCATATCTTGGCTGCTATACGCCGATATGTGCAACCCACGGCAATGGGACGAATACCACCATCCCTCTTGTTAAGGGCACATAGATTCGCCCCATACAAGATGTCAATGATGGCATCGTCCACATTACCGGAGAGCATCATATTGACTAGCGCAGTCAACTCCTTCAAGAGTGTATCGCCAGCCACCCCAGCACTTGCACACACAAGATCTTTGAGATGCTGTGGTGTCAAGGCATCAAGGCCACCTGCCGAGCCACTCCGGAAGGAGCAAACTGCTGCTAACACGTCCTTGGCCGTGGTGATCAGGTGTTCTGATCACCACGGTCCTTTGGGAGGCTTACACGGGGATATAGATCCAACGTGCAGAAGCCCGTAGAGAGTTTTAATCTAAAATGGGATAGGACACATGCCGCGGAGCCTCCACAACTGCACTACTGAGTACAGCTATGGACTAGCCGCATCACGTGTAGGGCTATTGTTTTTAGTGGATCTAATGAATACGGGTTATGGGGATGGGTGTTTAGTGGACTGGTAATTAATGTTATGGATGAAAAACGGCACCTGCCAGTGATACTCCTATAGCATCCGTCCGCGTGGCAGGTGGTGACTCGCCAACTCGCTAGATGGGCCCTCTCTAAACAGCCGCCCAAAGCAAACAAACTCTGCCATAAAGGCAGCCAGAGGGCAACACCGGTGCGAGTGGCTAGGGGTGTCGAGCGGTGCGGCACCGGTTTCACCATCGCGGGCCTCGTGACAACGGAGGCCCGGAGCGGGTTTCCCCGTAATTACGCCCTTGAGAATGACACTTCCACCCCCGAGCTAATAGCTCTTGCGGCTTCCCTCTGGCCAGCCGACCAAGGCAAGCCAGAGTTGAGAGTCCTGCGGGCACTTTTGGAAATCCACTCCGGCCAGCCAATAAAGGCAAGCCGGAGACGAGGCCTTGACCGACTCTCTGAAGCATTCAGGACCGCAGTGTCGCCACAAACATTCAGCTCGCCACAAAGCTGCCCTGCGGTTGTAAGCTTTCTTTTCATCTTGTCATACATTTTTTGTTTATATTACACGATGAAGGTGATGTTTGAAAGCTGTTACTCTGCCCTGTGAGATTGCGTTAGTCTCATGATGAGGTAACGGCTGCCCCAGAGGGGTTAAAGGGCTTTTTTATATGTTATTGTTTACATGTTTTATATATTATTGGATTTTAATAAAAATAAGTCTAATTAATAGTAAAAAATAGTATTTAACCAATACATTTTTATTTAGAACTAGCTGACCCAGCGAACTTCGTATCGCCTTTTAAAGAGTTTTTATTTAATTCCCTTTTTTCCAAGCCCCTTTTCCAAAGTTACCATTGACTATGCGCTTTAATCTCTTTTCATTTCAGAGTCAATAAATGATGAACAAACAAACATAGATTTTTATATAACATTGAATTCTCCATTCCATAAAATATCGGAGACGATACCTATATCTGCTTTCAAAAAGTCCCGTCCGCCATCTTTGATTTCCTATCCACCATCTTTGATCACGAAATAGATGTTGTATTTGGATGCACCATTCCTTAAATCATTAAAGACGATACCCATATTGATTTTTTAAATTTTTCTCATCCTCCATCTTTGATTTCCCATCCGCCATCTTGAATCACGAAATAGATGTTGTATTTGGATTCCCCATCCCTTTAAACACCGGAAACAATACCCATATTAATTTAAAAAAAATCCCATCCGCCATCTTTGATCACGAAATAGATGTTGTATTTGGATTCTCCATCCCTTAAATCATCAGAGACGATACCCATATTGATTTTTAAAATTTTTCCCATCCGCCATCTTTGATTTCCCATCCACCATCTTGAATCACGAAACAGATGTTGCATTTGGATTCCTCATCGCTTTTAACAACGCAGACGATATCAATATTGATTTTTTAAAATTTTCCATCCGCTATCTTTGATTTCCCATCCGCCATCTTTGATCACGAAATAGATGTTGTATTTCGATTCCCCACCCCTTAAAATATCGATGGCGATACCCATATTATAAATTTCATATTATTAATCAGCGTCCCGAAAATCTCGAAAACGATACCCATATAGATTGTATCCTGTTCGTTTAGCCTTTTTTTGCCTTTGACCCAACCCTCCTCTTTCTCGTTTGACCATTTTATTATTTTTTTCTGGCCCCTAAGAGGTGTGGCGTAATTTTATATAGCCTATAGCCTTTCAGAATAATTGGGCTATCATAGGCAATAGCAATTTTTAAAATCCGACTGCTAGTTCCTGAGATTAGCGCGTTCAAACAAACAAACTAACAAACGAACAAACTCTTCCGCTTTTATTACATAAGTATAGAACATAGATATGCGAACAATTTAATCAACGTGCACAATATGACATTATGTAGGTATGACGTGACAGTACTGACAGATATGCGATAGCACATGCGCAGCAATCAGTTATTATCAGTGCATGCGTTCTTACTTCCAAGAGGTAAATTTGTGCCATACAAACTTCTACCCTCCCTGCAATCCCTCCCAGTTTAATTTTTACAACTTATGGTAGCCTATATCCGTCTTCATGGTCCAATATATGTATCTCTATATTGAAATTCCACAAAATTGGTTCAGCCGTTTTAGCGTGAAAACGGAACATACATACATACATGCACAATTTCGAATTTATAATATTAAGTAGGGATTATCAATGGGTTTCTTCTGACATGAAGGTCGCTGGGCAGCAGCACTGAGACTTCAGGTTCGGAAACCTGTCAAAACTGCCATCAAATAAAGAAGAATATCAACGCGCACGCGAATTTGAACTTTATGCAACGGTAATAAATTACAAATTGACTCTGCGTTTTAGTTAGAAAACGTTTGTATAGGAAAAAGAAAAGGGCTGTTTTTAGGGTTTTTCCGGCAATTATTAGAATTTTTCTCGCCGTAAAAACCATCTTCGAACTTCAAAGAACATTTAAAAAAAGAATTGGCCAAATTGGTCCAGGCGTTGTTGAGTTATGCGCTTACCAACACATTTTGTGATTAATTTTTATATTATAGATTACAACAATGATACATTTGAAAAATAAACATCAGGGACGCGGTATTAAAACGCGATTTAAAAAGTAGCGGGAATAAAAATTTCGCTGATGCTGATACAGTATAGCGTAACGTGTTGAATTATATTAATATATAAAATAATCTAAAAAGATGAGTGAAACTAGCGATGATGACTGTACTTTAACACCAGAAGAGTTAAATCAACAAGTGATTATGCAGAATTCAATATATTCCTATTCATTTCTATGTCTCCTAAGTAATATGTGTTCGCACTGCTGTGGTGAAAAGTTATGTGTGCTACACGAGAGCAAAGTTTTTTGTATCTCGTGCTGTTGAGTCCCTCACCACGCTTAGGATTCTATGATTGATTCACTCGCTACGCTCGTGAATCAATCATAGAATCCTTCGCTTGCTCGGGACTCAAAATCAGCACTCGAAACAAAAAACAACTTTGCTCTCTTGTTGCACAAATAACTATTGTGCGGGTGTGTCCGCACGGAGCCGTAAATTGTCGCCACATGCAACATCAATGTCGTGTTTTATGTGAAACTTTGGTTTATTTAAAGTACTTAATGGAGTTTGTGGTCAGTGGTGTTCTGATAACATGTAATATATTTTATAAGGCGCAGGCATTTAGTCGTTGAATGATGTCGAAAATGCCGCATATTATTTTGCCTTGAATATCTGTGCGAATGCGACCGAGTACCTACAATGATGTCCTGGTGAAAGGGTCTTTACAGAAACGGGCGAAATTATATTATTGGGGTTAATACAGAAGCTAAAATAATGTATTGAAATGGGATGACATACTCGAAGATAATGTTACGACTCATAGGTAATAGGCCGTAATGTAATACTCCAGTCTATTACGATAGTTCGTACCTTCAACATCTTTCTATTGCAACTGTTGAGGTTAGTAACGCCGAGGGTGTGTTTGTTTCGTTATAGGTAGATATATCGTTTTGCAAGTGTATATGTATTTAATTTAAAAATTAGGATGGTGAGCTGATATTGGCTTGATGGGGGAAATCGGGTCTAGTGGTGTACTCTGGGGAAGGCCTACGTCCACCAGTGGACGGCAACAGGCTGATGTGAGGCATCAGTCTTATGAAACTGACGCAGCAGACATTTTCATATAATCGTATTTATTTGGTGAAATATGCGCAACTTGTATCAGTTCTTAATGGGTTTAATCATTTATTGCCGTCACCTTGAAATGGTGCCAAGAAAGTGGTTGGCTTTAGTGAAGCAAGGCCTCTACATTAATAATTCCAGCAGTCAAAACTGCATGTATTAAACATGCAACTTCGACTTGAATAATTAGAAAAGAAACAACTTTAAATCTGGTTCAGATCGCGAGAAACGACCCAAGATCGCTCTTTGTGGGAAGTCTTGGAGCCTGTGTCCGGCAGTGGAAGGTTCTAGGCTGAAATTAGTGGAATTGATTTTTCGTGTCTCGATCAGGAGTAAATCGGTGTGTCCCCAGAATTTCTGTTTTAAGCTTTCCGAAAATTTAGCATCCCGCGGATAAGTACACCTGTAAAAAAAACAAAATATCATCAAAACAGTGTTTTGTCAACATGAAGGTTACAAGTTCGATACGGATCACTGTGCCGTGTTCCGTGTCACACACGTACTGCATGCGAAGTTCACTCGTAGTAATGGCAATAAACGGAGTAATCACTTATCGATAGGTACATTCGTTCCAGTTAGCGGTGCGAGTAAATATTTTATACAACAACGTTACGTTGTTATTGTTGATAAGAGTATGTTGACAAATAAGATGACAAATAAGGGTACAGAAGACGTGGTTGATAAGAAAGTGTTGAAAAATAAAATAATGAATTTATGATGACTGATGAATGACTGCATCGTTGGCGTAGTGGTTTAAGCGGCCGCCTCGCCGCTTGACATTGCGCCGAGTGTTGTGGGTTCGATCCCCACACGAGACAACACTTTGTGTGATTCATAAATTGTTCTTTCGAGTCTGGGTGTTCAATGTGTCCGTTAGTTGTATGTTTGTAAAGTCTCCTTCGACACAGGATTTAGTCCTAGTGAGGGAGTTGTCTTTTTAATATAAAAAAAAAATGTGATAAATTGGAATACAGAAGGCTTGCTTCTAAGCTCTAAGTGCGGTCAAAAATTTTGCGAATGTGCAATTTGATAATGAGAGCTAGAGCTACACTTTCGGAAAATCCCTTCTTAGTGCACCAAGTACTAGGGAATGCAATCTCGATCTCGCGAGATCGAGATCTCTCGAGATCTCGGCCTTTTTTAGCGAGATTAATCTCGGTCGAAAAATGGGCGAGAACTCGCGAGATTTACGAGATTGCACTCGAGCATAAAAATATCTTATTCGAAGCGCGAATTGACACGGGCGGATCGCAATCTGTCGGTATCGGCATTAATAAAAAATTAAATGAATTTATACGAGTCCGGGGGGTCAAAAGGGGGGGGCAAAATTTTGCGTTCGTGGATGTCTGCCTGAGAACTGCGGTTTCAATTCGCGTTGAATCCGAAAGGGCCTTCTCAGCGGCTGGTTATCTGGCCAACAGAAAAGGAAGCTGTTAGCAGACGATTCTTTGGACATTTTGTGCTTCTGAGGGAGCTCCTTTGAAAATAATTCGTAATAATGGCTTGAGATTTGAACTGAACCAATCGTCCCTTCGATTGGTATATTTTGTTAATTAGGTTCTGTAATTTCTAATAGTCTGCCTTATTGGTATATTTTGTTAATTAATCTGTAATATCTAAAAAGTCTACTGGGTAGATATAGTTTTATTTACCTAATTGATAATAATACCTCAGTTTAGCAACATAGATGATAAGTAAATTTTTTTTTTACCTCTCGTTGTTTTGTTTATTATAAAAGAAATGTTTTATAACTAAAAGATTTTGTTTGATATTAGAAGCGAAGACCTGTTGTTTCTTTCATTTCTTATTTGACAGATCCGTCCGTAAAAGTTTACTTCATAAAAGTTTATTAAAAATATATAGACAGATAGGTACGTCAAACAATTTTTGAAGCATAGAAGTCTATTGAAAAGTTCGTGAAAAGTAATGTTTATCTTATAATAATAAATGGTTATTATTTATGTCCTAATTTATTCAAATATTGCGATTTTTTACAAAAAAAACATACAAAACTGTCAATCTCGCGAGATCTCGCCAATTTCGAGATCTGCTGATTTGCTTCATAATCTCGCGAGATCTCGCTTGAGCCCATAACTCGCGAGATTTGCTTTCCCTACCCTGTACCTACGGCTTCCAAGGAACATTCATGCCAAATTTTAGCTACCCGCGCCCGGTTACGGCTGTGAGTTGTCCCTCACGTATTACGCACATTTTATATACAAATTAATTGATATATTTATTGCTGTAAGTTACCCATACATATGCCACCTATATGCGTATTTTACGTCCAATATTCGTGCATTATTATGATATATCAAAGAGTATTTACGTCATCTCACCGGAAGTTCTGTGTTTTACTTGTTGTGAAATATTACATACATACATACATAGTCTCACGCCTATAACCCCGAAGAGGTAGGCACAGGTGTATTTCTACACCCACTTTTCGCCAGATATACTTTAGTCCCACGTAATAAGGGGCGAGCCTATTGCCGTACCGGGCACATTTCCAGACTCCGTGCTGCTGACTGAGAATTTCGTGACAGAAAAACTCAATAACATTGCCCGACCCAGGAATCGAACTCGGGACCTCCCGATCCCACGCGCACATTTATGCCGCGAGACCAACGAGGCAGTCGTATAGGGTTTGATGTCGAGTTTTCCGTCTCTACGCAAAGATGGTATTTGCATCGTGTTATCCCTTAGTTGTGAAAATTAAGTGAAAGTAATTAAGATCACTAGAATTAGGAATTGAACTACTGCAAATAGTCATTGGTGTTCAAAATAAAATAAAAGAGTGTGAAATTCGGTTATGCCCCGAGATATAAACGACGAACTGTAACTTCAAAGAGTGAAAACAAACAATTGTTCGCGTGAATCACCGCGATTCTATGAACAGTCATTGTGGACAACTGGCTGTATCGAATGAGGCGTAACTCGGGCACAAAAACGGGTACGAGGCGTCCAACATCAGAACGAGGAACAAGCCATTCTGTCGCTGGGTCTATAAGTAATGGTCGCGTGCCGCTCGTAAAGTTTGCGATCGGAAACGACGCACATTAAACAACGATGTAAAGTATTAGTTATGCGCAATAGTTTTGTATTGTGATTATAACAAACTTATTAAATCAGATTCATAAAGATATAATTAAAATAAACGGCTTTTCCGTATCTTGGGCGTGTGTGTGTGTGAATAAATGTTTAAAGGAAACTCAAGAAATTCGAATTCGTTACTAAATGTCAAAATTAATTTATATATCCTTGGCAGTAGCTTAACACAACTAATGTTATCATTCGGCCAACGGCGTCTAAGAGACTTCAAGCTGACGTGACGGTTCCTTTAACGGATGCCAACATTATAAACCGAATTACAACGATTAAAGAGGTTGCCATTAGAAGTAACACAATCTATACAATTTTACTAATTCTCATTAACAACCGCTGGGCCGTGGTCTACCATGCACGATGACGTAGCCGGTCAAATAATCCCTCCTCGAGTTAGAGGAATACTAGATAGACATCGTTCCTTTTCATATTTAAGTAATACAAGTATATAGTATGTAGATCCATTCGAATTCCACTAGAGCGTCTAATGCTGAAGAAAATAAATACGTCCAGTCTAATGGTAAATAGGTTCTTACTTTGACTTGATGACTGCACCTATGGCGCAGTGGAGTAAGCGGTCGTCTTGTTTTATGTTTTGTATGCCACACTACAAAACAACACTCTGTTTGACCTTGTGTCCCTTGAAATTAATTTCTTAAGTTGACATATATTATGATTTATACCTCGTGGCTTTTGAAAAACAAGGACCAAAATATTACAAATAAACCTATTGCATCGTTTACTTACACACGATTGCATTTTAGTTTGACTAGTGTGTGGCCGTAGCTACAGCCCCAGTGGTACTGTTCTACTTTCCACAAGATCACAGGATTTGAAAACACACCTCTCTTTGACTTGCTTCTAAGAATAACAAATTGATTTTATTTCCAAGAATAGTTTTATTTACCCCGATCAGAATATAGATTATATAGCTTAAAGCCAAAATTATTCGATCGTGGTTTCACTATGACAAAATAAAAATAATGTTTAGGTATGTTTAGGATAAATATTTTACACATTATTATGATTTATACTTAGTCTGTGTTATTGAACAGTTAAGCGTGAAGTTAATGTCTAATAGTTTAAAAAAGAAGTCTAAGATACCATTTTAATACAACCCATTTAACCAATGAGCTAAAAAAGGACATGTTAGACAGTTTCGTCTAACATGTCCTGTTTTAGCTCATTGGTTAAATGGGTTGTATTAAAATGGTATCTTAGACTTCTTTTTTAAAAATAATGTCAGCGGTTTGCAAAAAAATTTACTTACGCCCAAACAGTTAGGTACTTAAACGCAATATATTTTGTTCTTTTACATAGGTACATATGTATATGTCTATACGTGGGCACAATGGCAGCGGGCTCACTAGGGAATGCGCCCATTAAACTCTTTCACTAGATAAGCTTTCAAATTAGACGCAATTTCTACTCGTCCTAATTCTTATAAATGGGTTGAAAGCTTTGTTTAAGGTTACCTATCTATTAAAACTGTGATACTTACCTACACCAAAGTTAAATTTACATTAATTAGGACTCCTTAATAATTAATGCTCAGTCATTTTTCTGATGTAACATTTATTTTGGTAAATGGTAGAGTTGCTCACCGCTGTATAAGATGTATTCCTTTTGTGTTTCAAATATCAGTTCACTTTAAAGGCTGCTGTACTTAATTATTAATGAGGAGAGCAAATTAGCCTTCATACTGGCTTCTTAGTACCTAAGTAGCACTAGGTACTAGTTTAGTATTATATTATCTGTGGTAGCACCATGAGCAGAACCATTTATGAGCTTATCTAAAGGCTATTATGGTAGTGACCTACTTATCTTCCGCTCTCACAATTAAATATTTCTATAGCTTTTAAAAACAAAATTGTATGCTTCATCCAGCCGGGGTCTGCTTTTTGTTAGGGTAAATACGCTAAATGTCGGCCACCTTACGGTTTTTCTGTTTTGGGATCGGTCTGGCACCATCAATTTGCAACGAAAGGATAGCTTCCGATGCGGTTTTGGATAGTTTGATAAGTCTATTTCATGTTTATGGGCATAAGATTGACATTTCTACTACAATGAAAACGTACTAAGGTTTATATGCGTCGAGAACGAAAAAACCCTAAAGTCGTCCATTCACGGCCCATGGTCGGTCGCGTTTTTTCCAAATGTCGGCCGGGTATAGAATCTTTTAAATTAAGACAGATAAATATTATTAATATTATTATGATTTATTTTGGCAGGAGTCTCACTAAGTATACGTTATTAATCGTATTTGTTTAATAGTAGGTAAAGTATTTTATTTATTTGCACTTAAATAATGTTAGGTATTACAAGTTATAACAAAGTAAACATCAAAATAATTATTATTAGTTCTGGATGTCTTTTCAAAAATAATTCATACAATTTTCGGCCCGGAGTATCATTATTGAATATATTTATATTTTTTAAGCTAATTAACATGGGTTAAGGTAGCAAGTTCCAACCCCCCCGTGGGATCTCCACCTTGTCGTGGTGGGGGGGCTCAGTAACCGTGGGTTAGAAGCCACCCACGGTGAAGCTAAGCGGGATCCCGGGAGGGGACGCTCCACGTGGGCTTGGTAGAGGCCTGCGTAGGATGCGTCCCATGGTGCGGGTGCGGGGGACAGTTCTGTCTGTCCCTCGCAGTCGGGTGCGGTCGCGGGAGGAGAGGCGTGTGGGTGTTGCGTTGCCCCGCGCCCTATCTCCCGCGACCAAATGGGGGCGCACCATCGTTGCGTCGCGGTGGGGCCGCAGAGGAAGAGGAGATGCGGTGTTGCGTTGCCGTCCTCCCTATCCTCTGCGGCCGCTGGGTGTTTTGGCGGCGGAGCCCAACACCTTCATCCGCCGCCAAGGGGGTTTCGTTCGGGGCCCGCCTGACCATCTGGTGGGCCAATACCCGTCGGGGGGTAGCGAGGAATGCTTTGGTGAAACCCTACCCTCCGACACATGGGTACATGAGGAGCACGGGTTGGTTTTTAGTCAGTAAGAGTCTGACAGTCCCCTTCGTCCTTCCCCCCCGGGGCGGAGGGACTCCATGAGGATTTTCCAACCCGATACCAAAAAAAAAAAAAAAAAAAAAGCAAGTTCCAAAGAGCAATTTATATCTTATATTCTCATACCATAATATGCTACTATGAATATTTTCAATAATATCAACTCCTAGATTTAAACTTAACTCTTTATATAATTAATAAATAAATGTATAATAAATATTTAATTTCGAGAAAATAAGAAAAGTAATCAGCCTGTATAGTTGGGCTCGAATTCGAGGCTGGTCGACATTACGATCTTTAATGTTTCTAAAGCCGGCCCCTATTTTATGTACATTATTTCTCGAGATTCAACTAATATCACCCCGGCCGGTATTTGGCGATTAAACGTAAAATAGATTTATTTGCCTATATGCGTTGCAAATTCTCTTATTAAGCCAATGGAATTAGTACAATTGGAATTTATAAAACAGACTGCATTTAATTTTAGCCGTCACGGCCGAGAATCCGGTTTTTATTCAAAATTGGTATTCTGTTGGCGGCCTCCTATTTTCCTTTTTAAAACAATACGTTAAACATTGAAAAAACTATCTCAAAATGTAGTAAAATCACTAATTACTGATAATAAAGCTTAAAACAATAAAAAAGGAATGTCTGTCCGTTCTAATATCAATCACCGAAGTGTGGGTATTCACAGCAAGTAAGGTACTTTCGATATGAAATTGACGCTTCGACGGCGCAATCGCTACTGACGCTCAGTGTGCGAAGAGTGAGTAACGTAATCGGAAAGTAACGGTTTGTACAAATAGAGTATGAACTAAGATTGTAATTCGAGTGGCTTTGTCACTTCATTACGTTTTAAATGAACGCAAGCTGAAAATGTGCAGACGGCCGAAGTTTGGGGAGGGGCCGACGTATAGCGTATTTACCCTATTGCCAGATTAGACAGAATATTATCTTGGCAGTTCCATAGCTCATACCTGTGTCAGTTTATTGAATACGACTGCCTCCCCATAACAATTGTCAAAGATCTTCAAAGTGCTCTTCGAGGTACAGAGCAAGCGATAATTAATCATTTAATACTATCATAACTTCAGAAACTCAGTGGTGTTCCACTCAATGTAACTATAAGCAACACCCACCAATAATCAAGTTAAGCGTATGAAGCTCGGCTTCCCCGCTAAACAGATTTTAATGTGATTTTGCATCCAGATAGCTTGAACTATGGAACGCCTAAGTACGTAGTACCTAAGTTTATATATTATTAGTTTAGTGCTTCTAACAAGCCAAATCGGGGCTGTTTCATTGACTGCCGATCTAGTTACAGTTCAAGGGGAAATATCGTTGTTAGAACATTGATGAAGTTTCCTCGCTCACGAGCACTGAAACATGAAAACAGTAACAGTTATAGGTAGAATGTATTGTATGTAAGGCTATGTGAAATATTTGTACTCTACCTGAAGTTGGTAAGAGTCCGATTATGCCTAGCATCGTCATAATAATATGCCTCTAGGTAAGTATATTTTATATAGAGATAGCTAGTGATTGTTGCGATGACTAAACGAAATATAGTCTATTACTTTTTTATTTTTTTGATAAACTAGAACGAGATGGAATCATATAAGAAGTGTAATATTTACGTCCACATATTTTTATGTGGTTTTAGGTGATAGGTACCGTTGTACTTTATTATAAATTCTTGAATTCTTTTTGTTGAATAAACAATTACACATGAGTTCACATGACATAATTTTATGCTCCGTTGTCAGTGTTGAGGTTCTATCCTGAGATAGAACCCTAGAAATAAGTGAGTGGCCTTAAACGTTGCACCACCATACTTAATACGATGATATTCGCCATAACAGTACCGATTATCCACATATTTTCCGTACTTGAGGCAGTACAAGCGCCGTGTTGACACAGCAGCGTACGTGAGCAAACGTACCCGTGAAAGCTTTCAGAGCAGTGTGTTACCTACGTTACCTATCTCGAGTAGATAACGCGCTGACCGCTATCAATCGTACTGGACACATCGTTACAATTTTATTATCATACGTAGTTACACACATACTTATAAATGCGAAAGCACTCTATGCGTCTGTGGTTGTGACGGCGAAACTACTGAACCGATTTTGAGTAGGTAAGCTTAAACGATCATAAAGGGCAGGGGATGACTGCTCACGGCTTTACACTCTCGGTGCCGATAGTGACTGCCAGATCCAGCAAATCAAAGTGTCAATATAGGTCTCGCTCCAGTCATGGAAAAAGCTTATTTGTTTGTGCTGGTGCACGCGGACAGCGTCGCTATAGTCGTATTTTTAATAAGACGAAGCCAACTGACAGTAGCTAATGTCACTTTGTAAAATAATGCTGCCATATTTAAAGTAATAGTGACGCGTTTAGTTCTCGTTCAATCAGATGAATGAACAATGAATGTGAATAGTTAATCATTTCAAACTATAAAAGAATATTATTTCTATTTTCTATATTTCATTCGAAGCAGCAATGGTTAAAGCTACTCTTATAGACATTGCACGGCAGCACAAACAAGAACATTGCGATAAGTATGTTGTGGACGAGATGGCAGCGCAGCATGGGATAATTGTTTTACGTCTGCCCCCATACCACTGTGAGCTCAATCCCATTGAGTTGGTATGGGCGCAGGCTAAAGGATATATTGCAAGAAATAACAAAACCTTCAAAATGACAGAAGTTAAAAAACTTTTTGAAGAAGGACTTCAACATATCACTCCTGAAAAATGGAGTAGCTGCGTGTCTCATATAATTAAAGAAGAAGACAAAATGTATGTGTGACTCGTCTACATGATCGACAATGTTTCAGACAGATTTATAATTAATGTCACCGAAAGCGATAGTGATGATTTTTTATCTTATGATGAATAAACACAAATTTAAGTAATAAGCGATGTTTTTTATTTTCATAACCTACCTATAAATTTTTATATTTTATACATTTATAGTTTCAACTACATGATGTATTGAAAATAGGACAGTCTTACAAGTTTCCTCGCGATGTTTTCCTTAATGTTTAAAACACTAGGTATTCAGTATAGGTAAATACTATAGGAACATAGTTTCGAAAACTCGTTGGTATGTACAAAGCACGACTAAAATTCGAACACCGTACCCGATATCGGCCTTTCGGCACACTAACTATTCACTAGACAATCGAGGCAATTTCATTCATTCAAGAGTTTTTTCAATCATTCACTTTGTCACAACACTATTTTTATTTCATCATAAACTGACAACAAAGTAAACGTCAGTTGACTTCGTCTAAAAAAATATGACTATAGGTGCGGCGGTTACTGCATAACATGCGTCGGAATCTTGCCTACATTCATGTAAAATCATTGAAACCAGCTCCCTCTTTATTGTTCACACGTAACAAAATTCGTTCGTGAATGTTCGTGAGTACACGGATTTCGATACATTATTGATAAAGACAAAGACAAAGACAAAGACATTTATTACTGAAACTGTGTGCATACATAGGTGTTTACATAAAATATATAGTTTCAACAGCCTACCCAATCGGGCATTGTAATATTATTCTTATAAATAATTACATACTACTACTACTTAAGACTAACATTTATTTTGAAAATATTCATTCATATTGTAAAAAGCTTTTTTAATTAGCCAACGCTTTAAGGCCCCTTTAAACAATTGTCCTTCTAGTTGCTTAATATCTACGGGCAAGTGGTTAAAAACTCGGATTGCAGTTACATACGTGCTTTTGTAATATATAACATTGTTTATAAGTGGTAACTTTAAATTGTATTTATATTTATTTCTTACGTTAGGCTTAGAAGTACACTTAAGATTAAAAAATTGGATATTATTTTTAACAAATAAACATAATTCTAATATATAGATACCGGTAAGTGTAAGGAATTCCTTTTCACTAAAGACAGATCTAAGAGAGTCCATACTTTGCATATTATAAATAATGCGGAGACACTTTTTTTGTAGAACAAATGTAGATTGTACATCACATGAGTTGCCCCAGTATATTACTCCGTAGGTTAACAATGGGTATACATAACCAAAATAAGCTAATTTCGCAGTATTGATAGAAGTATTGATAGAAAAATAAACATTTCCATTTGGTCGTTTTTATTTATTTAAATGACACCTTCGACTTATAACACATATTAATGTTAGCGACATTAACTTAGGAATATAAGATTTCAAATAGTTATACTTAGATTTAACACTTCATGAATCGCGTAAATCGTGTAAGAAATATTTACTTTACAAATTATTTTAATATTATTGCTAATATTATGGTACAAAATCGTAGAAAGTCGGATTTGTTACTCTGTTCAATTCTATTCAGTTATGTCACAAAGCTGTCATAATTGTCATTACACAAAAATAACGTCTGCCGGGTTATTTAAATTCTTGTGCGCAAATATTTTTGTGTTTTGGTGTATTTGTATTGCTTTTAGTGATATTCGCGTTGAATTGAGCGTCAGTTCCTCCGTGCATATTACGAAAACAAGCAATTACCGTCTTTAGTGTTTTATACGTCGAGAATTGTTCTCCGTGTAAACCATATCATATAAAAGTGTATAAACAATGTCTAGGAACAAGTGCTGTGTACCTATGTGCCCCATCACCAATAAGGATGGAAGTAATGTAACAAACTCTTCTATTTACACCTGTTTATAAGTGAAGCTATATGATTTCTCGCAGCTACTCGCACAAACCTTTAAGTCAGTTTTGAAAAGCAAAGTGAAATAACTGATTCTGGATGCTATTTTTATATATTAGGAACAAACTGAAGTTAGTTTTGAAACCATAATAACAATGTAATAATCCTTAACAACCTGCATAAATATACCAAATATTATCCAATTGTACTCACTCGTTCGTGGATAAAGCATTCGTATGATAAGCTGGGGGGCATAAATACTCTTAATCCTCACAAGTTTACACACAAACTTGGAAGTACTTTAAAAACAAATTAAAATGTATGCTATAGTATAGCCTAGGATATGATATATTATACCAGCATAACTTAAAAAATAAATACGGGTACTAAGAATGACATAGACTTTAATATTTTATGGGTTATTAAGACTAGTATAACAATTTATGAATATTATTGGTATTCGTAATAATATCTGCTAGTGTTGTTATCCCCTGTGTAACAATCCCTTCTTACCTGAAGGCCCCACTCCAAAGAAGCCCATTTATTTAGTAATCATAAGATGACAAACTTTTTCTTGTCCGTTGTATGAACAACTTATTTATTTGACTTGTGAAATGTTTTTGTAAATCTTTTTTAAAGTGTGTTGGTCTGATATGTCAAAGGTACTAGCCGGATTGGGCCATTCACTAGTCGCTAGATTAAGTTGAGATCTATGATGTATTTCAGCAATTTATTTTTGGTTCTAGATGTACATCTACACAGCTTCCCTGATCCAGTAAATGATGCTGAGCGGTTTAGAACATGGGTCTTAAGGATTGGTGGTGAAATAATTGGCCTGGATAATAACACCATATATAAAAATCGCAAAGCACCTATGTCATAGACACTTTCCTGAGTATGTTATTTTTCTGAGCAACCGTCTCAGTAAAATGGCTGTCCCACAACTGCATCTTCCAGGTAATTATTGTATCATTATTGTCTATGCTGCTACACAATGTACTATTATTGTTATGAAAGAATCAAATAAATATTAGACTTTTTCACAAAATAATCATCATAGAGTACAGTAGTGATTAAAATATGTTAATAGTTCTTCCTTCTTTATTTACAGCTCCTCATAAACTCACCACTGTATTTAGTCAGCAACACCTTGTTTCTGCAACTTCAATACAAGGAGAAAATCTAATAGATGCAACTGCAGGATTTGATGTTAACCCAATGCCTTCGAGATCTCAGGCATTGATGTCACAGACAATAATATCCGAGCCATCAACTTAACTTCAAAAGAGGCATTGCAAAACAGGTATAATAATTTTATATATTAGAATGTTATAAACAGGGCCAGTCTGTCCATATGGTGAATGGAGCGGAGGCTGTGGCAGACTATGGGGCTTGCTAGCTCGAAAGCTTAGAGCTAGGGAGGCATCAAAATCAAAATCTCACTCCAACACAAATCTGGTCACGGTCACTGGTTGCATACTTAATATTTAAAAGTTTAGTGATGCTGAATTCTGAATATTAATAAAGAATCATTGATACATTAGCAAATCTTGCAGTGGAGTAGTTTATTCACTTACTCTTGAATGAGAGGTACAGTCAATGACATGACTTGCTACACATTCATAGAATTATGATAGATTTTTATAATAATAATAATATTCTACCACATTCACACAACACCATCTAGTCCCAAACTAAGCACAGCTTGTACTATGGGTACTAGATAATGGATAAACATACATATATACTTTTTTTTGTAAATACTTACATATTATACATATAAACACCCAGACCAAGACAAAAATCCATGTTCATGCACACAAATGTTTGTTTGACTTGAACGGGAATAGAACCCGCGACCTTTGACGTAGCAGTCGCTTACACTCCCGCTACGCCAACTGGCCGTTTATGAATCAAAACTGTCTACTTCTTATTCTGTAGGTATAATTTACGATCAAATCAGGTTTTCTTCGTATAGAAAGCTTTTTCAGTTTTAGAATGCTGTCAGATTTAGAAAATAATTGTAATTATTTGGGCAATAAAAACCATTTAAAATCTCGTAAATGTGTAGCGACCTTTGTCGCTGATTGTACTTAATCAATGTTATCTGTGCCTTTGACGATATATGCAATACCTATTTCATGACAAACAGTTGAGTAGTTGAGACATGAAAGTGTGAGAAACAAAGAAACAACCACACTTTCTTATTTATTATATGGGTAGATTGACCATTATTAATCTATTTGTATGATAGTAAGAACACTATGTAGCAAATTGCGAGAGAGAGATTTCCAGCAGAAACAGACTATAATAATAATGTTAATTATTTTGTTTTCAGCTTCATACAAGATATCTCATGCTGAACAAGCAGAGGTGAAGAAAGCTATAAAAAAATCAATATGCAACTTGGCAAGAAAACTGGCATGAATAGAATCTAAATCAAGAATCTAGAAAGAAATCAAATTTGCAAAGAATTTATCGAAGACAAGAGCATTCAACATTTTAACAACGAAAATGTCAGAAAATGGTAGAACCTTCTTTCTGATGCAAATAACCCAAGGTGGTAAGAAGTCTCAAGGCCGAAGATTTTCCTTAGACGAGAAGATATTGGCTCTTTCATTACAGAATTCTTAGAAGAATGTGAGTGTTACCCTCAAGGCGATCTCACAAAAAGCAGTTGGAATCAATAAACCTTTCACCAGGCTGCAATGAAAGAATTTTTAATCATTTAAAAAAGAGAGTGGCTAAGATGATGATAAGGGGGGTTGTAAAAAAATACAAGCAACCAGTGTGGTTTTCTTATTCAGCTGGCACCACAAAAACATTGTCGCTAAAAAATCAAATTAAAACTGTCCTGAAGAAATTAACGGAAGCGAATCTACACGTTGTCACAACAGTTTGTGACCAAGGCGCCACAAATTTGGCGGCAATAAATAGCTTGATTGCAGACACTCGAATGCAAATGGTGAGAAATGATAAAGAGTACACTGGTGGCTGTTTTATAACAGCAAAATAAAATATTTGTATTGTATGACCCCCACACCTAATGAAAGGTATAAGAAATAATCTCTTAAATAAGAATTTGAAATTTACAATGAAGGGAAAAGAAAACATTGCGAAATGGGAACACATACAACTTCTTTATGAATGTTCACCTGGCTATAAGGGAGTTAAAATTATGCCAAAATTAACTGCTTGTCATGTTGTGCCGCATCTGATCCCCAAAATGAAAGTGAAACACTGCACACAAGTGTTCAGCAAATCTGTTGGTGCAGCTTTGGGCTTTATGGCAGGTATGTGAGATTTTGTTTAGTTTAATTTAATGTATGTGCAAAATAGACTATTTTAACAATTCTAGGCTCCCATTTGACAGAATATAAGCTTTTCCACAGAGTGACTGCCATCTGACATCTGTACCCCGAAGGTATATTCTATGGTTTAGACCAGAGTCAGGATATTCGAGGGTACTATTTCCCCGTAACGACTGTCAAAGATCTTTTAATGACAGCCGTGACCGACGGCTTACCGTGCCCTCCGAAGCACGGTGCAAGCGACAAATAAGAGTTTAATACGCATATAACTTTGAAAAGTCATTGGTGCGCGTCATGGATTCATACCCGAGACCTCTGCGTGGCAGTCTGTTGGTCTCTCCACTAGGCTATCGTTGCCTCTGAAATATTAAGAATGTATAAAACATATTACAATCAAGTAATTTTGTTTTGTTGCAGAATCGGGTTGCATGCCCAAAGAATGCACACAAACTGCCGATATACTCATCTTCTTCGACGAATTATTCGACAGCGTCAACGGCAGTTACCACCAGACAATTGGAGGAAAAATTCACAGAACAGCGGTTACGCCAAAATCACCACATAGAAATTTATGGAACAAAAGTATGCCTATTTTAAAAGCCATGAAATTTGATACTCCACTAAGGGGTGGAGTTGTGCCTTCATTAATGAGCTGGGTTAAAACAATAGAATCTTTTAAAAATATTACCCTTTTTCTACAAAGAAAGGGCATTAATTCAGTTTTACTGCGCAATTTCAACCAAGGCGCTTTGGAAAATTTCTGCGTTTCCATATGTGCACATGGTCACGGCAATATAATGCCAGGTGCCTCTCACTTTGTAGCAGCGTATAAAACCTTAATTTTAAATAATTTAATCTCACGCGGTTGGTTCCAATTGCGAAGCAGACGATGGCTTCGCTTTGGAATCGTTTAAAGATTTTATTGCTGAGGGAGAGGCACCATTGTTAGAAGAGAGACAAATAATTATATATTTTGACCATGTGTCTATACCGGATCTAGATACCGATATTTTAATAAATAATAAAGACAAAAAAGCGTCGAAAATGCGTAGCAATTGGTTATTGTAGTGGTTGGATAGCAGTAAAGGCCAAAACAGCAGTCTATAAGAGCTGTGCAGTATGCAAATTAGACACGGAAACAGAAGATTTGCAAAGTTTCCATAAATATATAAAAATTAAAGAATTCGAAAATAAAAGATGGCTCTGCTATCCCACTAGGTGTTTGTTTGACTTCTTTGCACAAGTTGAAAATATTACATAATATTATTCCATATTAAAAACCAGTGCCACTAAAGAAAAGTAAATGGAATATATAAAATTTGTGGTTAGTGTAAATATAAATTTAAATTTTCTCTAATGTGAAGTACATGGTAAGACAATGAAAGAATTCATAATTAATAAAAATATTATTTTTTTTATTTACAACTGGTGCAAGGAGGTTGGCCACCTACTCACTGGCAAAACCACCGTATACGACAGTGATGATATGTTTAAGAACTCAGCTCGTAATGTTTTTTTGAAAAGCAGAGGATCAAAGCGACGAGTACAGTAGCAAACTCCATATTAATGCTAGTTATACTAATTCATCTGCCGTAGATCAAATGGGGGTTCACTATTCCCATAGGGGGTTCCTTAAGGCGTGCCTAGAAGTCGAAAAGCATGAAAATCGACTTTCAAAACGTGTTCGCAACATATCTGCCGTTTTGATATCTTAAAATATATATATATATTTTTATAGAAAAAAAATATATATATGGCAGGCACTTGTTCCGGTTCCTACTATATTATATAATATCATAGTTTCAATAATTTCATAAAATTTGCGTTATTTTAGCAAAGCTAAAAATTATACACGTTATTTATATTATTATTATAAACATATATTTACAAAAACAGACCCATGGGTTGGTTCAGTCCTGCTATTGAAGTTGCATGATTTTGATTTTCTCACGCTTCATTTCGCAGATAACTAGTGTTTTAGCAAAGCTGCAATTTATATATGTTTTTACATCATTATTATACATGTATATCAAAAAAACAGACAGATAGGTCGGTTCTAAAATGCAGGCAGACTACATAATAGTTTCGCAGTCATGCTAATGGAGATACAGGATATTGACTTTCTCACTCTTACTGGCAATGACAGCGAATCAGTATGAATACATGTGAACAGTGTTTTTAAATATATTTTTTAATTGAAATTAAGAGTTATAAATTACTAGCGACCTGCCCCGGCTTCGCACGGGTGCAATGCAATATTACCTATGTATGTATGATACATATAAACCTTCCTCTTGAATCATTCTATCTATTAAAAAAAAAAACACATTAAAATCCGTTGCGCAATTTTAAAGATTTAAGAGACTGACGCATGAGTTAGATTCATCCTGTGATATAAACAAAAAATGTACTACAAGATGAAAAGAAAGCTTACAAACTCGATTTTTTCAGTTTAGTCAGATAACACCTTTGTCCACTTACCCCTTCAATTAGTTTCCATAAAAGTAGCAATAGTCCCTGTTGCGGCTAACCCGTGACTGTACTTAATAGTGCAGTTATGTAGGCTCCTCAGTAGGTGTCCCATCACATTCTAGATTAAAACTCTCAAAGGGCCTCTGCGCGTTAGACCTATGTCTCTGTGTACGCCTGCCAAAGGGACGATTATTGTTCTAACAAATTAGAATAATACCCGTGAAAGAGAACCAAATATAAATAACATATATAATTTTTAGCTTTGCTAAAATAACACAAATTGAATGAAATTTTCGAAACTATGATATTATATAAAATATAGTAGGAACCGGAACAAGTGTCTGCCATTAAGTTTTAAAAAGATATATATTTTACGATATCAAAACGGCAGACATGGTGTGAACACGTTTTGAAAGTCGATTTTCATGCTTTTCGACTTCTAGGCACGCCTAAAGGAACCCTCTATGGTAATAGTGAACCCCATTTGATCTACGGCGGATGAATTAGTTTAACTAGCATTAAAATATGAACTTTGCTACTATACCGTGAGTCTGCGTAACACTGGCTCTTAGACTAATACAAAACAAATTAAATAAATGAGAAAAGTTAAATAAATAAAATAATAAACAAATTAATAAATGGGTATATCAATCATTATTTTTTTTATTTGGTGATTTTAGCGTAACTTACTTTGATCTTACTGCTGTAAATATTGTGATTTTTGGAAAATAAACGTCACTTATAAGCATTCTCTATTGTTTTATTTATATTTCCAAAATAATTTTGACTATTATTATAATACTTGACTAACATAAACGACCTCTAGCGGCATTTTTTGTAAAACAGACGGCAAAAAGTGGCCTGTAGGTTAAAAAGGTGGCGCTTGCGTCGCCTAAAATGTCGAAGTTGCCAGTCTATTTCCAGGTATAATATATTAGTCTATGCTGCATAACATGCTAATATGGCGAAGCCAGAGTGTTTGGGTGAACACAATCGATTTGTATATATGTATGTAATAGGCGGTAAACGGGTAGACAGATCGATGGATAGTAAGCGATTGCCGCCGCTCATGGACACAAGGATCACAAAAAGAGTCACAAGTGCGTTGCCGCCCTTCGGGATGGAAAAAGCAAAATGCGGAAGAGCAGGATGAGTGAGAAGGAGAAGGAGATGGAGCTTCTAAAAGAACGAATGAAGAACTCACGTCCATATGTGTATATCAGAACATGTGAACTGTTTACCTGACATCTACTGACATTAAGGATCAAATCCGCTCTGCGGCAGCCTAAGCTGAATATCATGAGGAGAGAGTTATTTTAACTCACCAACACAAAGAAAGTGCTATGTGTGGATCGAACCCACAAGATCCAGTGTACGCGTTTGAGTTTAGTATTTATATTTCTACAAATACTGTAGATGTCTCTGTGATAAAGAAAAAGTTGTTATATATTTTTATTGGACGTTACGAAGTGATTCTGTTAAACAATAAAATGTAGTACAATCAAAGAAGTGTTATCGCCGCGGCGATTTTTATGACCGGCTGTTTATTGTGTATGAACTTGAACAGTGGATAATGTAACTAGGTGTGTAATACCTGAACCTGAGGTTACTACAGCGTTATTTAGAGCTACTGTTCCGCACTGGTGGCTCATAGCGTGATATTTTACAGGGTGTCACAAAACCCATCACTAAGCCGAAGTCTACTCATTTTGGACATCATGCCAAGGCAAACCAAGCAAATATGATACCTGAGAAACGATTTTTTTTAAGTAGGTATAAACATTTTTTAAGCCGCAATTAAAAGTCCGCGCGTGCAATGCTCGAAATACCTTAGTATCCATGAGAATATAGGACATCTATAGTCATCTATAGTAGGGTTTGAGTCTCGGGTTGTCTCGTGTCTCGAAGTCCCGGGAGTTTTCCCAAAGGAAGCTTGTGTACAAAGTGGTTTTGGGTGTACGTTGTCTGCCAGTCAGTAACGCAAGGATTTTGTATGTACAGATTCTAGACGACTTTATAAAAACATGCGCTACTCTAATTTTAACATTGATATGATTTTGAACTACGATGACATTGGTGATTTCAGATGATTGCCTATTTATAAGCTAACTTCTAATTAGTACTTCCTAGCAGGTTCAGAAACCATGTGTTTCTAGTTAGTCTGGTCTTGGAAGGTAAGAAGGAAAAAGTGAGAATCGAATTGCGTTAATTTTCAGGGCACTGCACACCAGAAGGTATCGTCAGACAGACAGGACGCGGCTAAGACTTCATTTTATAATCTAATGAAAAATAATGCGTTACATTTAGAACAGTACCTACTATTTGTACAAATACGGTTAAAACGGGTATATTACAATCTGACGGTTTTTACAATTTTACGGTGACATTTTCACCGTAAAATTGTAAAAACCGTCAGATTATACTCAATGAGGTGTGTAATTTTGTATGCTTACTATAAAGCTTTACTATAAAGCCTTGTATTCATTAGGAAACATTTGTTGATAAACTGTTTATGACGTGTTTATCACCAAGTTTACCGAAAACACTGTTTCTGAAACATGGCCGTCCACACTTGTCAGTTGTTGCTAGAATGTCGCCCGAGATGGTAGTGATGCTCAGTGCTGCTTACTTATTAATTCATAAGAGTGCTACTAGAAAAAGTAATAAGGAAAGGTGGTAGATTCGGAATTATCTCTTAAATAAAATATACGTACTTCATGACCTTCGTGAATTTTATGGGTATTCTCACAATTCCCATCGTATCCGATGTTCCGGACGTCGTTGCACCACATAATAAAAATTGTAGCGGATCATACCACTGCCATCTGCTTTTAATCACTTCTTCGGCGCCGCTTCCAGTTCTTTTTGATGATTTAAGTTTTTTCTTTTCACGGGAAAATTGTGAGCGTAGAGTATGCAACTTCGTTTCCACTTCTCTTTGCGACATATTCAATTCTGCAGCAATATCGGCCCAAGCATCATTTTTTTTAATATATCTTTATAATCTCTATTTGAAGAGTCCCAAAGTACATGATGCCGTTGATAAAGCTCCATGAGCATCGAAACTTGGTTGTTGGACCACACTACTTCCATGTTAATAAACTCGCGCAACACACGTCCACACCTATTGGCTTTTGCTTATAAACAAGATGTTACGGCTTGTGCTCCATTTGATTGGGGAACATGGCAATATGTTTCAGAAACAATGTTTCATCACATTTGTTTATGAACTGTTTATACCTAAACTGCTTCCAGAGATGATGAAACAGTGTTTATCAACAAATGTTGCCTAATGAATACAAGGCTCTGTATTTGTATATTACAGTCATGTGAATGACCTTCGTTTGACTTTACTAGCATAAAGATTCTTTATAATTATATCTACATTGGTGAATGAAATAACTCTGTTTGATATTGTCTACCCGTACTAAAAGTATTTTATCTCTGACCGCACATAAAATGTTTTTGCTTTGATAAACCACATGAAATTTAATGGAGCGTAAAATATGAATTGCTAATTCTTTAAGTTAACAGCTATTATTTTAAGATTTATTACATATTCTTCTAGTTAGAAATAAACTTACTTTTTAAAACTAAATTTTATCGTCGTTATTTAATTTAGTTTGGTAGAGGTAAGCCCACGAGACAGGATCGTCGGTACCCACATCGGTACCTAATCGAAAACAATCTTGCATCGCGGGAATCCGTTTTCTGCAGAGGGGCTCAAAATTTGTCTCTACCTATGGATAGTCATGAGAAGGCCCTTCTTCAGTAGTGGACGTCTTTTGCCAGGTATAGTATTTTGGGTTTCACATTTAATCCAAGAACCTATAACTATATTCTTTTCCCTAATTCTGCCTTCTAACTGATATTTCCGAGACTTTCGCAGTCGACGTGAGCTGGTCATAAATAAGCCTCATCTAGTTATATCTTAATTGTCGTCACAATAGTATTGTAAGTGAGTAGAAGGATTTGGGATAGTATAGGGTTTCATTTCGAATTTTCCGACTCATCCCAAGAATACTATTTGCTTGGCGTTTTTTTCTCTGTGGCCTTTAACGACTGTCATAGAATGAAATGGCGCATAGTGTAGTGACACTTTATATCCATGTCTGTACTTTATATTCTTAATCCATAACCATTAGCCATTACCATATTTCGCTTGTATCACAGAAACAGAACTGTGAAGACAGGAAGGTTTACCTACAATAAGTGACATTTTGAAATGTAAGACATACTAAGTAGGGGAAAGGTGTACGAGATGATTCCCTTAAGGGAGAATGCTTGTAGTATAAATTATATTCTACTTATTGCAGATATAGATACGTTTATCCGTAGGCAATTTATCTATCTAATTATTGTCATACTCAAAAAAAAATTGTTTTATGTTTTATTGTTATACACAGGTTATAGCCGAATTACCTGAATAAAGTCATAATTAGGGTTTACTATCTTTAATCAAGTCTGTTAGTCTCCATTATAAATTAAAGAAGGAAACAATAATCAAATTGTATGAGATCGGTGGTCAAGTAAAGGTTTGACAACATTAAATAATCTTTTAAATTAAGTAGGTAAATAATTTATCGTCTAAAACAGCTAATCTGGTCAAGCAAATCTAACATCTCAAAATCAACATGACGGAAAAAAAATCGTCATCAATTTTAACAAATAAGTATAAATGAAATAAAAATAAAAATGTAAAGATCTAAGCGCCTGTTTCCTGGCGTTACCAGCGTTACTTTACACCAACCCCATGTGAATTCATAAGGATAATCACTTAAAAAAAAAACAATTACACAAATGGTTAAAATGTTTATGTAATACATAGTCAATATGATGATGTTAACGTTGTACAAGATGATCCACACGGATCGTCTTGTACACAAGTAACATAATCATCTTGCCCCAACATAAACTTTTTTATTCAATGATCGATAACATAACATGTGTAGTTTCAACTGTTTCCATGCTGCTAAAAATTCAAAATAGAGTAATATACAAAGCTAACTAATACATCAACTACGTCAATAAAGTACGTTAGAACACATTACACAATCTTAAAGTCAACCTTACCTTAGATCACAGTGGCGAAATTACTGTTTTCGTCCTCAAAAAATTTTACTGCCGCTCAAAGCGCCATTACGATTGACTAAGGCGGGGGAATATTAGGGACTACATTTTACCAGTAAACACAATTAGGTGGCACTAGTAGTTTCGTTGCAATATAAAAGGATCATCTTCCCTCAATGGATCATCTCGTACACCTTTCCCCTACATTTTATTTCCTTGATAAATTACGACAAAATCAAGTTTTAACATTTTTACCATTACTGAAAATTAAAATAGATTAAGACTGTTGTAGACTTTGGTTACAAAAGTAGGTACTACTTTCATCAATTTGTTGATTAATTACCGTTTTTTCACTAGACGTCGGCAAAAAGTCAATCAGTGAAGCGACTGGCACCAACTGGTTCACTTTTTATTGATCTGTAATTTTAATATCATGGTTTTAGATACGCTGCTCAGGGTGCTCATTATCTTAAGTCGACTTAAGTGACATTTTTTAACGGAATTCGTCGACAAATCTTATTACTGCACACTAAGTTTCGGAGGATTTATGGGTTGATGTTTGTTTCTCTTTTACGCAAAACCTACTGAACGAATTGTGATGAAGCTTTACATAACTCATGCTTTAGAATAGAACATAGGCTAACTTCTGTCTGATAATAGGTAGGAGAGCCTTGCTGATTTCAGCATGAATGGGCCGGCTCGACCGGGGAGTACTACCCTCTCACAGAAAATCGACGTAAAGTAACAGTACCTAAACTTTTGCGTTTCATTCGGTGAGTGCGAGTGCCGGAGGCCCTATCCCCTATACCTTCTCGCTCATCCCACTCCTTATCCTATCCCTTTTCCCAACCCAAGGGACGGCAACGCACTTGTGACTCCTGTGGTGTTGCTTGTGTCCATGGTCGGCGGTAATAGCTTACCATCAGGTGATCCGTCTGCTCGTTGGCCGCCTATTATTACAAAAAAAACTCCAAGAGAGCGAAGCTGTACATCTACCACTTCGTTTTTACCATATTATCGCCCCCAAAGCTAGCCTGCTGCAAACCGTTTTACGGCTGGTCCCTATATTCGATCTATCCGTGTAGGTATTTGGCTATTTTTTTATTTTATTTTATTTTCGTTTATTTGGGAAACAAACAGATAAATTACAAATATAACACAACATTTAAGTAATACACAATCCAGTAAAGCTTCCACTGTTAGATAAAACACAACTAAGGTGAGTGAACACAAATCTAAAAGAGCATTAAAAATAAAATAAGAACATTCAAGTAAGAGCAAACACAATTTGGTTAATTAAAAGCTAAATATAAAAAGAGATGACATAAAATTAAAATAAACAAAAAAAATAAAAAGTTTATTACTAAATTGGACACAAGGATTTAACAAGTGCACTTTTATATTATAATAATATAATATATTCTACCACATTCACACAACACCATCTAGTCCCAAACTAAGCAGAGCTTGTACTATGGGTACTAGATAATGGATAAACATACATATATACTGTTTTTTTTTGTAAATACATACATATTATACATATAAACACCCAGACCAAGACAAACATTCATGTTCATGCACACAAATGTTTGACTTGAGCGGGAATCGAACCCGCGACCTTTGACGTAGCAGTCGCTTACACTCCCGCCACGCCAACCGGCCGTTTTTATTGCTTGAGAGATAAATGAAAAATGTCATTATCAGCGAACACGAGCGATTAATAAATATATTATACCCATAGTTGGTTCGAGCAGTAGGAGGCTGGAAAACAAATGGCTTTCTAGCGTTAATGCGAGGACATTTAATTACAATTTTCTCCAATAGATAACTTGATTCCACGTGATTATTGATTATTCTGTAGAGAAACATCTGATCCTTTATTCGTCTACGGTCAGCGAGAGACATGAGTTGTTGTGGTGGAGGTTCATTTCTATAATTGGACCTACGAGCCAAATTTTTTAGAAATTTATTCTGGATCCGTTCAAGTGAATCAATGTAGACCCCATATTGTGGGTTCCAAATCACCGAGGCATACTCTAGAATTGAACGGACGAAGCATTGATAAAGGATCTGGAGAGTTGAAGATTTCTTAAAATCTTTTCCTACTCTAAGAACAAATCCTAACATACTATAAGCCCTGTTCACAGTTTCTTTGATGTGGTAGTCAAACAATAGCTTACAATCCAAGTAGATACCCAGGTCTCTAACAATAGTTGTTCTTTCCAAAATTTGTTCATTTAATTTATAGTCATAATTAATATTGGACTTTTTACGTGAGAAGGAGATAACATTACATTTTTTAATATTAAGAGAAAGTAAATTTTGATGACAATAAGAATATAAATTATCCAATTCTTTTTGCGATGTTATACAGTCGTCAATTGATATAATTACTTTATATATTTTATTATCATCTGCGTATAATATAAACTTTGAGTGCTTAAAAACGTACGACACGTCATTAATAAATATATTAAAGAGCAACGGACCTAAATGAGATCCCTGAGGAACTCCAGTAGGAACAGGAATAAAAGTAGAGCAATAACCCTTTACTGTAACAGCCTGACTACGACCTCTTAAGTAGGAATCAAGCCACCGAAGCAAATCGCCATGTATCCCAAAGTTACGCAATTTGTTTACCAGTATATCATAACGAATTTTATCAAACGCTTTCGTATAATCAGTATACACGACGTCTACCTGGTGGCCATTTTCCATTGCAGTCGTAATGTAATCTACAAATTCACATAGATTAGATTCAGTAGATTTTTTATTCAAAAATCCATGTTGTTGCTCTATAATAAAAGGCCTTACTAAAGGAAACATATCATTGTAAACTATTCGCTCAAACACCTTAGGAATAACACTGATTTTTGATATTGGCCTATAGTTAGCCACGTTATGCTTATCACCGCTTTTAAAAACAGGTACAACATAAGAACGTTTCCACAAACGCGGCATTATTCCTGATGTCAAAGACCGGTTGAAGAGTATGAATAAGGGATAACATAGTTGCTTATAACATTTTTTTAGAAAAATTGGTGGAATCCCGTCTGGTCCAGCTCCTTTAGTGACATCTAACCGTTTAAGGTACTCTTGCACAGTATCGATCGAAATGATTACAGAAGATATATCAACGAAATTATGTAAATAGTTTTCGTTGAGCGTTATAGTTGGCGCAATGCAATTCGACAGGAAAGCTTCATTAAAATGATTATTAAATAAATTACAAATGACAGAACCGTCAGAAGAAGAAATATTATTTAAAAATAACCTATCAGGCAAGTCCCCAGTACTTTTTTTAGATTTAATAAATGTCCAAAATTGTTTACTATTTTTAGAAATATTATTTTCACAATTAGTTATATACGAGTTGTAGCTAGCGATTTCTAGGTCCTTTTGCCTGTCCCTTAATACAGAAAAACTGTAGTAATCAGCGAAACGATTGTATGTTTTCAACTTCCTGTGAAATTTTCTTTTTTCTCTTACAACTTTTATTAGTGCAGAGGAGTACCAAATGGGAAAATTACGATTAACGCGTACAAGTCTCTCGGGTACATTTTCAGAAATAATGTTATCTAATATTTTATGAAACTCATGTACAGCAGTATCAACATTCAACTCTGCAAAACAGTCGTCCCAATTGATTTGTGAGAGAGCATGTTCTATTAATTCATAATCACAGTTACGAAATAATCTAACAAATCGAGGTGGAGACCGGAGAGTGTCAAAATGTACACCCGATATACTAATAAATAAGGAAGGATGATGAATATCTTCTTTCACAAGGGGTAATGTGGAGTGGCTGACTTTACAGTATAGATTACTTATAACTAAATCTAATTGTCTGTTATTTACATTAGGGACAATGTTAAATTGGCTTAGACTATTGAATGATAGGAAATTGGTTAGTGCAAACACAAGAGGGCAATTCAAGCTATCTAGTAGGACAGAATTATTGAGATTACTATAGTTCCATGAAGCTTTACTTATATTAAAATCGCCAACAATTAGAAAACAATCGTCAGGGCTTCTAAGTATGTTATTAGACACGTTTTCAAAAAAATCTGTTAAGTCATTATAATGGGAAGGATTATGTGGAAAATAACAACAATAGACGTAGAATGATCTTTTACTATTGGCAGACGCAACATTTATACGAATTGAAATAATGTCTGCCGATCGTTAATTGTTAGAAGAAAGTTTGGTGACTTCGGCGACAACAATACCGCTACGTACTGCTATCAGTACTCCTCCACCCATAGAATCATTACGAGATGAGTAGTCCCTATCACACCTATAGACCACAAATCGGTCGTCAAATAATTCGGAATCATTTATACTTGGCAATAACCACGTCTCACTTAAACAAATAATATCTTCACTACATAAAAGGATATTTCTATAAAAATCATTAGTTTTACTCCTCAGACCACGAACGTTTTGATAACAAATGGTCAAGCTATCCATAATTTAAAATAAGTAAAAAAGCTAACATAATATTATGTACATATAAAATATAAAAAAATATATAATTTAAGCCCAAACCAAAACATATCAATAACTTAAAACGATAATAAGTAGCTAGCTCTGATAAATAAATAATGTTACACCGATAGTATAGTGACATGTTAAGCTCTAACCCTACATAGACAATATAAAATGCACCTGCCAGTCCAGAATCCAGAGTAGGTAATTGTATATGAACTGATATAGTAATAAAAATTAAATAGACCAATACGAATTAAATAAATACAAACTATTTTTGAGTAAAAATGCTTAATTATAAAATAAACAAAAGTAATGCGTCTGTAAATGTTTGAAACCATGAACTTAACCCTTAACTTAACCACACAGCGTTTAAAAGCAATAAGTGATTGACAATACGCAATAACACCTACAGTATCTTTTTTAAATCATCGTGAGTGCTAATATATATCACAGGACTAGTGTCAGATTTACGCACCAGTATGCAGCAATTACGCACCCAGACATGTTTATATAGCTTTTCCTTCGCGATTTTCTTGACATTTAGCAACAATGACTTATTTGTTTTGGTAAGATGGTCATTAAAGTACACCCGAGACAATTCACCTGAAAAACCTATGTCAGAGGCTCGGAAGTCTTTTATAAAACGTAATTTAGTCAGTAAATCATCTTTTCTATATCTTGAAATAAACCTGACAATTATAGGCTTGGGCTTTTTCGTAGATTTGTCTATAGGCGCCACTCTAGTAATAAAATCGAGATCACTCTGCGGACTAAACGCAAAATCAGCCTTTACTGCTATCTTCGACAGAATCTCTATAAGGTTTTCACCCTTTTTTTCAGGCACACCCAATATTTCTATATTCGATCTTCTAGCCCATTGGTCTTTCGCATCTAGTTCGTATTTAATGTTTCTTATTGAAGAGTCCATGTCCTTAAGATCGCTTGAGAGGGACGGAATAATTTTTATTTGGTCGGTAATTTCAACAAATCTCTTCACCACATCATCATACTTTTCACTAATAAATTTGACAGTCTCGCGCAGGGTAGATATTTCACTCTTGAGTTCCATGATTGTAGATTTAAAGTCGGATACAGCTTCTTGAACTTCGGCCCGCACTATGTCTCTAACCTGGTCCAGAGGTACGAGTTTAACTTCTGTTTCACGCAGTCGCTCTTTGGACTTAGCACGCGTCGAACGGGCAGTAATGTTAGGAGGATCGCAGACTGCCCGAGGCCTTGTATTGCTACGTACAGGAGTGTCATCGCTATTACTCGTCTGAGTACAATTTGGGCAATTCCAAGCAGACTTAAACTCAGAATCAGGGGTCCAGTCTTTCTTATTAGGAAGTACACAGCCAACATGATAGTTACCTTTACACGACGTACAAACTAGAAGCATTATTTTGCTATCTCGGTTGGTAAAAGGCTTATTACAACATACATACTCCATCGTTGCTAGTTTGTGCGAAAGCAGTCGATATTTTCGATGCGCAGTGACACTGTTGATTTGGCGTAGTGGCTAAGCACGTCGTCTCGCACGCAGTGTCCGCTGGATCAAACCCCGGCCGAATCGAAGTCAACTTTTTCCAATGTATTTCACTTGTAGATCGCTCAAGTGGTATTAACAGCGACAAAAAGAGGCGCGATGACACAATCTTGTATCCTTGTCTCACCGCCCACTAGGAGGAGCTTGCCGTAAGAACACCACGAGAAGAACAAGGAGGTATACCGATTTTAGAAACTGACGAATAACAAATTAAAAATAATAAATTTAAAAAAATATTAGCGCAATAAACAACACGGACACGTTCACTTCCTTAGGCAGTAATGCACAGACTGTACTATAACATTGAGGTGTATGTACAGCATCTACGTTTGTTTACTCCCAATGAGGAGCTCTACACAAATGTACTGCGTATAATTCTGTGCGCACAGGGCTTAACTTAGGCGTTAATATGTCCTGTGAGGTGTAAAAAAGGCTATGACACGTAAACAGCCGTCGTTCGTCAACGGCTTAACCCCGGTTATAAAGCTTAACGTGAACATGCTTTAATCTGTGCATTTATGTTTGTACAGCTGCCATTTTTAACGATTAAGATCGGATGGCACTGTTTGATTAATGTTTACATGGATGGAGCATTCAAAGGGCAATTAGATGCAATAACGTTATACCGGGGTAACAAGCGCTGTAATTTGCTTGATTTGTCCAAACAAATCAAGCAAATAATGATATGTTTTCATAGTAAACTCGCGTGTTATTTACGAAAGGAAGTTTTCAACAGTTCATTGAACTTGCGCATGTGAAACTTATACCATGCAAGCAAGGCCTTTTTTTTTCTTCGCTGTGGAAATGCATTTCCGCACGTATGTGAGACTCGACGGCTGGAGTGCAAGACCGTAATACCCACTAAAACCACAGCGCATACTTCAACGCCATTTTGGGGGCGCCAGGGGTTCGCGTTAGCATTCTACCCTGACACCCCGGCGGATAGCCCGAAGGCCACAACCTTCTTGGAGGCGGATGAAGGTTTTGGGCTCTGCCGCCAAAACACTCAGCGGCTGCAGAGGATAGGGAGGACGGCAACCTGACAACACCGCATCTTCTCTTCCTCTGCGGCCCCACCGCGACGCAACAATGGTGCGCCCCCATTTGGTCTCAGGAGATAGGGCGCGGCAACGCAACACCGACACGCCTCTCCTCCCGCGACCGCACCCGACACAGAGGGACAGACAGAACTGTCCCCCGCACCCGCACATTTGGACGCATCCTGCGCAGGCCCCTCCAAGCCCACGCGGAGCGTCCGCTCCCGGGATCTCTCTTAGCTTCACCGCGGGTGTCCAACCCACGGTTACTAAGTCCCCCCACCACGACAAGGTGGAGATCCCACGGGGGGGAAACAAGCAAGGTCTGCTTTATTACCTATTTGCTCCTTGTTTACCACCTTCTGGAAAACATGATCGTAGCGTTATCCCAGTAGAATATCTATAATTAATTTAATTGTATGTATGCGCATAACAAACAACATATACTTATAATTGTATAACTCGAAATAAGTATAGTTTAAATATAAGTATAATTAAGTATTAATTAGCAATAACTGTAGTTGGATTACAATTTTAAATTTTTGTTTTATATAATATTATTGCTATGCTTGTAAAAGGCACTAAGTTATAAGCACTTTAATTTTTATTAACTGAACACCTATATTCCATTTGGTTAGGTACTTAACTAAAGGTAAACAATCTTGATGTGTCTTTTTTATCTAAAATGTGTTTAAAATCACAATGCTGCTAAAGATCAAGGTAAATACAACAATAATGATTACTAAATCAATTGAACCATTATTTTAAGCAGTAGTTTATTTGTTTAACATGTGATAATATAAAAAGTCACATCAAGATTGTTCACCTTTAGTTAAGTACATAACCAAATGGAGTATATGTACCTACAGTTGGTTCGCAATAAACTCTTTGACTTTGACATAAAAGACTTTTGATTTCACTTCTTATATAGTCTGGCCATATATGACGTTAAACTTTATCACAAAGCGATTGTCGTCTGACCGCCACAGCCCAAAGAATAGAACAAGCGTTAGGATATTAAAAATATTGATCGTTGTAACATAAGGAGGGTCGAATTCTTCATGACAGCTGGTCTCGAAGCTTAACGTGGCATGCATAACATGGGCAGGCATGGACAAAGCAGTTAATAATTTAATTCTGAGTGCGGTATTCTGGGTTGGAACTTCTGACTTTACGTGCGCAGTCTATTTGGTCATCCATTTAGCTATGGTTACTTTTAGCAACAAGACATTGTTTTGTAAACATATTTAAGTATGGAGAGGAAGCTTCTCAGAATTGTAATAAAAGGAGCGATTCCCATGTAAATGTTGAGCGCCCATAACCCTTCGTCAGCCGACTAACGCGCGATTTAACACAGAATATGGGCCGATGACGCTGTTTTATTTACGACTAGATGTAGCTCGCATCTTTGCTTGCTTTCAAATTTAAATATTGTGATCGGAATACGAAATAAGGCTTATTCAAATTCGTTTACTTTTAAGATTAATTTTAAGTTATATTCTTATCATATCACTACAAAGGTTACCACTCAAATCTTCTTGTTCACGCGAAATAATCGCATTACTTACCTATGGACACTGAATGGGTAGTTAAGATGTTGTGATAAAATATATTTAAACAAAACAAAACTCTAAGTACATCATACAATATTATTTAGCGGGACCAAGTCCTTCCACGCGACCACGACCGTTGCAAGCTGTTGCTGAAAGGTAGGAGCATAACAGAGGTATTTATGACTTTAAATAAGTCAATTATCATTAAGACCCGTTAAATAATATTGTATGATGTATACAAATAGCGAAAGATTTAAATCGATTAAAACTCTAAGTAACTCCTTTTTTCTGGTTTCAACGCACTGGCACTGGCCACGCTTAATATGTATATTCTTTGTATCAATGTAACATTTTAGTGTCTAAACACATTATGTCGACCTTACGCGACCGAAGTTCCGCGGCTGAAGTTACGTACCGAAGTATTCGGCTGATACCTATGACAAGTGCTGAACTTACGCGGCTGAAATTCCATTGCACAACTTAGTGTACTAGTATCTTCGTCGGCAATCGAACCGAACTTCGGTCGCGTCGCGTATAATGTGTGTTCTACTACTAGAAAAGTTGCCGCCGAACTTTCGCGGTTACGCACGAGCGAAGTTACGCTGTACGCTATAACGCAACGTGATTTCGGTATAGTGTGTCAGTAATTCATACAGGCGTAATCGTGCCGAACTCCGGTCGCGTAAGTTCGGTATAGTGTTTTAGACACTTAACTAGCAATAAGCTTGACACTTTCGGCTCGTAGATGACATAGACGTGAGTGATCATCGAAATGAACGAAGACCAACAAGAGATGGTCAAGAGACCACGGTTTCGGTAACCATACCAAAACATCGGGTATGTCAATTTTATTTTTGTGTTTTTACGCGACTGAGATCCGCTACACAAACATTAGCAAAAGAAAAGCAAAAATAATAATACAACGCACTTGTGACTTGTGACTCCTCTGGTGTTGCGAGTGTCCATGGGCGGCGGTAATCGCTTAACATCAGGTGATCCGTCTGCTCGTTTGCCCCCGATTCCATAAAAAAAATAGATAAAGTAATGCAGTATATCAACTTATATTTCGCATTTGTTTACATGCCATTGCAAGTATTTATAACAAGCGGGTAATATAATAAGTATCATAAACAAACACACTGTTCTGTTATAATGATATTAGTTATAAGTTTCCGTACGATATCTTTTAGCTGTTATATAATTTAGCATGATGGCCTTTGGTAGGTTATTTCATATTGTATTTTTTGTGGAAAATGAGGCTTTTTATCTTTGTTTACTGTAGTTGTAAGGCCAAACACGTCGTTCTGAAAGGTCGGCGTTTAGCTCGAGTGACTTTAAATATTAATAAGTAGGTTAACAAGATGTTTTATACACAATACATACTTCGTTTTTTTGGCCATGGAATATAGCTATCCCTTTGGGTTGCGGAGGTCAGACAGGCAGTTGCTCTGTGGATAAACTAATTCAGCCATATTCGGTAAAAATGTAAGCGGATCATGGATTCTAATTGGGATAACGCTATAAGGATGACAAACTTGGTTTTTTGAAGTGTGTGACACTATAAGAGTGATGAACAGATATACCTTACTAGGCTTCATAATCATCAGCCCTTTTTACTGTCCCCCTGCTGGGCAGGGGCCTCTTCTCACTATGAGAAGGGTAAGGCCATAGTCCACCACGCTGGCCAAGTGCGGGTTGGCAGACTTCACATGTCTTTCGAGAACATTATGGAGAACTCTCAGACATGCAGGTTTCCTCACGATGTTTTCTTTTCACCGATTAGCAAGCGATAATTAACAATTTAATACGCACTTAACTCCGGAAAGTCATTGGTGCGTGCCGTGGATTCGAACCCGAGACCCTCTGCGTAGTAGTCTGTCAGTCTCTCCACTCAGCTATCGCTGCTTTAGGCTTAAGTATAGATTTAAAATTCCAAAGATTTTTGGGAATAAGAATGATCGAATTGTTATTTTTAATTAATTATGACCAACTGAAAGTCGCAGTAGGTATTTGATCTATCCATAGATTAGTAGCTAAATGCAAAAAAATAAAGCAAATAAAATGTTGGGACCTGTCGTTAAAAGACATAGGCACTGCTATGTAAGAATCCATATTATTTATTTATTAAAGTGCAAGTATAATAACGACTTGTAAACGAAGTAATATTTATTTATGTCATCTCCTGGTCACGGCTGGTGTACCCCATGCTGAAACGTTGAGAAAAATATAAGGTGTTAAACCTATTATTAAAAATTAATTAATTTATTATATAATAAAATTTATTAATCATCCTTTGATCCAGATTATGAATGTAGGCAGTAAGTGCGTGCTGTAACGTGTCATTTCACAGCAGTAGGCTAACTGCCCCCCGTGGGATCTCCACCTTGTCGTGGTGGGGGGCTCAGTAACCGCGCGTGGGTTTGAGGTACAACACCCAAGGTGAAGCTAAGCGGGATCCCGTGAGGGGACGCTCCGAGTGGGCTTACGTGAGGCCTGCGTAGGATGCATCCCAAGGTGCGGGTGCGGTGGACAGTTCTGTCTGTCCCTCGCAGTCGGGTGCGGTCGCGGGAGGAGAAGCGTGTCGGTGTTGCGTTGCCGCGCGCCATGTCTTCCGCGACCAAATGGGGGCGCACCATTGTTGCATCGCGGTGGGTCCGCAGAGGAGGAGGAGATGCGGTGTTGCGTTGCTGTCCTCCCTATCCTCTGCGGCCGCTGGGTGTTTTGGCGGCGGAGTCCGACATCTTCATCCGCCGCCAAAGGGGTTATGTTCGGGTCCCGCCTGACCATCTGGCGGGTCAATACCCATTGGGGGGTTGCGACGAATGCTTCGGCGATACCCGACCCTCCGACACACGGGTACATGAGAAAGTCGAGGTGGTTTTTAGTGGAAACACCACATACTCCGGCTCTCATTTCCCCAAGAGTCGGCGATCCGAAGGGATTTTCCACCTCGTAAAACAAAAAAAAAAGTAGGGTAAATGCCAAAATATATACATAGTAATCACACTGATAATGCAACTGACACTCGTTCAATACACATTAGTGTGAAAAATCAAGAAAGCTTAAAATAACTACGGTCGTGGTCGCGGAGGGAATTATATTTGCCTGTTAGTGCCTCATAACTTCAGTATACTTATTTTAAAACTTTCACGATTTGTACACATACCAATGATTACTTAACTAGTCTATGGTGTAATTTATTGAAAATAAAGGTAAAATACCTCATATTTGCCCCGACGCGCGACGTGGGACGTTTCAGCAACCAACTGTGGTCACGGGATAAACTTTACTATAATACGGATTATTCCACATTTTGAGCTATTGCTCTGCGGAACGATTCTTCGTTAATAGTTATTGTTATCTCATTGATTCTGTGACATCAGCCCTAGATTGAATTTTACCAGAATTATATCGGACTGGAACTAAAGAATGGCATAATATATCCATCTAACGAGACGATTACGATAGTACTATTTTATCCTTATCGAGACACTAATGTATTTGCTTTAGTAAATTCATGAATAATGGATTCCTAACTTTTTCAATTGTAGATAATGTCTGGGGTATGAAGCAAATATAGCGATTGTCTTATTCCTTACACGGTATAGTTTGGGCAAAATGAGGTGCAGGGCTAGGACATTATATTGTAGATGTCGACAATTTTTTGCAAGCTGAAGCCTTTTTTATTTCATAGAAACTGTAAAGCCGCAATCCCTGCAATCCTTACCTTTCGCAATAGAAATATTGAAAAAAGAAGTGTAATATAAGTATTTCAGCTGAGCTCTGACACGTCAGTAGATTAATATTAGTAGCTCTGCCTGACGTCAATCTATGGTAGACCACTGAACCAGATTGATAACAGGAACGTGTATAACAACAAACACTCCACTCTCCATAAAAACGTCTAAAAATAACTCGTAGTTTAACGGAAATGGACAACATTATCTGGAACCATTACCGCGCTGATTAAAAGCGGCTACGTCTGCATTGATACCTATAAAACGGTCAAGACCACAACCACCACTTTAACATGAACCCTGTAGCTAAAACTTGTGTAATGTACTAAGTGTCTTCTTACACTGGTGATGTCCCTACTGTGGCTTTCATCCATTAGAGGGTGGCATTCTGCCTTTAATTACTGGACGAGCGGTGCATTCCGTTGGGACGACGTATAATTTGTAAACGCATGTAATTCACTTACCTAGAGAGTTTTATTGATTGCTATTGCTATTCGAAGACATTACTCTCGTAATTAATACTAAGTAACGGAGTAACGTGTCCGTGTGGTGACGGATTAAGAATACGGAATGTCGCCAACCCGTATCATCCCATGGGTGTCGTAAGAGCCGACAGAGGGAGCATATTATGCAGAGGACAGCACTGTAAGAGAAGGAAAACTTGATACAAACCCTATAACAACCCGTTTGGCCAGCGTGGTATAGTAGGCCAATTCCTCCTTTCAAAGGAGAGGCTTAGCCGTGGACTGTTAAAGGCTAATGATGAACGGAGTAGTAATGTAAACGATGCACAAGTAAGCACGTTACAAAGTGGTGTGTCGTTACATACTCTAATAAAAGTGCTTAAAAGCGTGGCACAAAAACTGCTAGCTAAGCTATATTATAGCCACCTGATGAGCATCAGTTTGATCATTGCGAGAAAGCGACCGATAAATTGACCACTCATTACCAACGACATTTTGATTTTACATTTATCAGGTGGGTGAAGCGCTGTTCTCCTAGCTAGGCTAGAATAAAGCTTGTAGTAAGGAGTGACAATCCTGAACCCCTCTGATAGTGTTCCTGATTGTACATTTATTATCATAAATTTCCACCTTTTGCCCGTGTGTGTAGGCAGAGACATCAGAACACCAATTGCTTCTACCCTTACAAACCTCACGCGCTTCCACTACATTCATTACCTACTCTTTGCATGCACACTCATCATTATCAAATTATTTTTAATTTATTGTCAAAAGGAGACAAATTGATAATATATTCGATATACCTATATAAAGAGAGGCTAACAACGGATACAAAGAAAGTTAAATGTCA
Source organism: Euclidia mi (assembly GCA_944739405.2). Lineage (NCBI taxonomy): Eukaryota > Metazoa > Arthropoda > Insecta > Lepidoptera > Erebidae > Euclidia > Euclidia mi. Next base: position 64,738,965 of record OX123187.2, on the reverse strand, counting down.
AAGCAATGACTGAGATAGAGGCTCTCTCACGTACCAACAACACGTAACGCAATGTTCAGCAGTGCGGCAGCCGTTTTAGCCACTACGTCACCCATGGTTTTTATTTTGATCATTTAGTCTGACAACTGATTGTAATTAACTTTATCGTCCTAGCGTCATTCTGGTTGCATCCAAGATATTGGGCTTGGAGGCCGAGGTCAGCTTTCTAGCCTAAACACATATGACAATATCATCTGCTCCACATACTGACAGAGCTAAATATAACTGTTGAAAAAACTCCTGTATTGGAAAATATTGAGCCTGAGTACCAATTTCCAATGCCGCGCAAATTAAACTAGAAGAAAAGGTAATGAAAGGGGGCCGAGTGTATGCGCGGTGCAACCACCGCGAAAGCTCTGTATCCATTTATCTGAAATTTCATATAAATACCGTCTTGGCATAAATAATATAATATACCTTGAACGGGTTGGAGGCTTTCTGCGCTCATCCAAAAGTCTGCGTAAATTTGTCAAGGCCTTCAGCGACCAACTAGCCGGTCCAGACACAAACAATTACAACACCTGGCGCAAGACAGCATTAGGACCATACAAATCGCATGATTTCCAGAACCGCCAAAAACCAAAAACAAAACGCAAAACCTGTTATTATACAAGAAACATTTTGCCCGAAGTTAATATACTATTTAATCTAGCATGCAACAGATGATTTATTCGCGATTTTGGCAATGTCCCAGATGTCCCAAAGAGGTAGGGTAGACTGGGTACAGTTGTAACAAGGTACGGTTGTAACAATTTAAATATTCGCGGAACTATTGACCGTACGAGGATGAGTACAAGGGGAAAGACACGTGGCTTACATATATGGATAAGATTGCCAGAGCTGCGGCTTTGTCCGCGCGCTATTTACGTTTGCAGAGGGGCCTATTGTGTTTTGTCAACCAAAAGTAAGTATTTTTGATCCATTTCTTTCATAAATTGTGTTGTTAATAAAGCTTTTTAAGTTTTGTCTGTTTTTATGGGTGATTATTAGACTTTAGACGTACGAATGCTGTATTTCTTTTTTGTGAAGGTTATTGTTTTGTTACTAATGAGATCGTTTTATTAGTAGAAGGGCAGGGTGGGTACAATTGTAACACTTTTTGTGGGTACGGTTGTAACAATAGTTATATATGTATGTATTTTTCATTGCAGATGCCTAGAAAACGCTTAAGAAAGACGTCATGAGGTGTTACCGAGATATTTCGCTTTACGGAAGCTTACGATGACGTTAAAATTGGGACTTCTTTGAAACAAGCCGCAGATACCCACGGTATTAAATATGTCTCCTTGTTACGTTACCTCAGAAAGAGAGATGCAGCGACCGAAGCTGAGGTGGAAAATATAATAAGGGGCAAACAGCTCATAACAGAGTCTTTACAGCAGAGACGAGAACAACAGCTTGCCAAATACCTGACTCGGTCAGCAGATTAATGTACGTTGCTACCTTAGAAATGAAATTGTTACAGACTGTTTAAAAATACTGCTTAAAATGTGCCTAAAAAGCTGCCATATTGATTATAAGTAATTGATTGTGGTTTATAAGCAATAAACGTGATTGAAATGCATGCATTATGTATTATTTGAGTATGTTACAATTGACCCCACTCGCTGTTACAACCGCCCCTGGTATGGGGGTCAGTTGTAACAGTAGCCCACATTTAAGTAAGTTGTAATTGTCTGGAAACTATTGCATCTAGATCTCTAATGGTTATGTCTATTTGAAGACAAATGTTTGTTCTTTTACTTCAAATATTTAATAAGTTGTTAGTACTATTAATGCGAATTGTACGAACGATCAACGCAAAATTGTTACAACCGTACCCAGTCTACCCTACATAATAGCGAATAGAATTCCCTCTAAGAGGGTTGTAGTATACCTACTACGAATATCATCGCATAGATTGCAGTTATTAGACCGTGTGTGTAAGTTCATATAAATGGTATATATTTATGCTGTGACTTGGCTGATACGAACGAAAGCAATATCGGATTGCTGAATGTCTCGTATTTATTGCATTTCTCGCGTTCCCCGCGATCCAATAAATACATCTGATTGTCTACTACTTAGCTGGTTCAGTGGCGATGTAATTGCGATACTGGACTGTCTAGGGTTCAGTGTTAGAATGTTGTAGGTTTTACTTGGTTTTGTTTTAGGTATATAAAGACACCTTTCCAACCAGTGATATAGTAAACGTTTATAGTTTTGGCAGTGTTACATCTCCGTGCCTCGGAACGCACGTTAAGCCGTTGGTCCTGCGGTGTTGGTACTCTCATCGTCCGATGGGACCCCACGATCGACACGACCGGAGAGAGATTGTGCTCTCTCAGGTCGTGTCGATCGTGGGGTCCCATCGGACGATGAGAGTGAGGGGCGCACACACTTGTGAACTATAATGTGCCCGCGCACTTGGCAAGTCTCATATAAAGACAAACCGCCGTAGCCGGAATCGGTGGGAGGACATTAGGTATAGTAAATATTTTTTTTTGGTTCCTGTGGATTTTATGAAGGCGAAGAAATTTTGATAGAAAATAAATAAGTGGCAATTGCGAAATTATTTTGTACATTATTCATATGTTTTTAAGTAGAGTTGAAAACCGCTGCTAAGATATGACGATCCATCATCATCATCATCATCATCAGCCCTGTGTATATTGTTCCACTATTGGGCACGGGCCTCTTCTCACTATGAGAAGGGTAAGGCCATAGTCCACCACGCTGACCAAGTGCGGGTTGGCAGACTTCACATGTCTTTCGAGAACATTATGGAGAACTCTCAGACATGCAGGTTTCCTCGCGATGTTTTCCTTTACCGTTAAGCAAGCGATAAATAACAATTTAATACACATTTAACTTTGAAAAGTCATTGGTGTGCGCCGTGGATTCGAACCATGACGATCCATTCAAGTGAAATACTTACCTCTATAGGAATATGCAGCAAAGTACTATACATAGTTATAAAATATTATTGAGTGAAGTGTCAGAATATAAAACGTAAATATATAGAGTAGTTAAATACAGTTAAGGACATGTCCTTAACTATATTTACTCTAAAAATTAGTCCACGATCCAAGCTAGCAAGTATGCGTATACTCATAGCAGATACTAACACTACATTATTCTATACATTTCGTTTCTGAGAAAATAAGTAAGGTCTGTCAGCCCTGGGATCTTACTCTATTAGATATAGAGCCTGTGAAGATCTTATTTATACCCTCATTAATTATTTAAATAAACGTTCACCACACATCAATCTCTTGAAGGTTTATCTTTAGTATAAAATGAAAATAGAAGCATATTAAAAAAAGTACTCTTCGCCTTCTTGGGTCCCCAATATTTGAAGAAGGTTTTGATTCTTTTATTCATGAAAAAATTCAAAATTTTAGTGAAATTTCGGACCGCCTGCTCAAAATTAATATACATTCGGCTTTCACTATTATTCGATACTGTCTTTTTGTGCCTAAGTTCACACACGCTTTACGTTCATCGCCTTTTTGGAAAAACCCAAGCCCACTAGTCAATATTGACAAAATTTTACAAAACACCCTAAGCAACATTTTAAATGTGGCTCTGAACGACCGAGCATGGCTACAGGCGACATTACCTGTTCGCCTGGGTGGGCTTGGCGTACGCAAAATTTCCGACGTGAGCTTACCAGCATTTCTGTCATCGGTCCACAGCACTGCAGAATTGACCAGGAAAATCTTAGCACCCACACTGGTCGATTCTGAGGTGCCGTGTAAGATCGATGCCATTAATGCTTGGAAAATGGCTTTCCAAGCACTGAGTTGCCCCGAAATTTATCCTCTCAGAGGCAGTGGGACGGGCCGCTTTGCAGCGCAGTACGAGAAAATCTCCTTAGCACATCGTACAATGCTGCAGAGCGTGCTCGTTTGCTGGCTGTGGGAGAGTGGGAGTCGGGGCTCTGGCTTCAAGCACTGCCATCGTCCAACATAGGTACCATGTTGGATGATACGACCTTCCGCCTCGCTTCTTGCCTCCGTTTAGGTGCGCCGTGTGTCGCTCCACATCGTTGTCACTGTGGGGAGGCGGTCGACAGCCTTGGTCACCATGGCCTATCATGCAGCAGGAGCGCAGGTCGTATTTCACGACATAGCAACCTGAATGACATTCTCCGCCGGGCTCTTGTCACCGCTGGCGTTCCAGCCCAACTTGAACCTCAGGGTTTGGCACGCAACGATGGTAAAAGACCAGATGGAATGTCTCTACTGCCTTGGAAGTTGGGTAGGCCTTTGGTATGGGACGCAACGTGTGTCGATACCCTTGCGCCATCTCATCTTTCTAGCACAGCGGGTTGTGCGGGCGCTGCTGCTGCCACAGCGGAGACTCTGAAACGGCGCAAATATGTAAATCTCGTAGGGGATTATGTATTTGAGCCGTTTGGAGTCGAAACGTTGGGGTCATGGGGTCCAAGTGCTAGATCTCTCTATAGAGAGCTTGCGAAGAGACTTGTCGACGCCTCGCGTGACCAGAAGGCTGGCATGTATCTAGCACAAAAATTTAGCATTGCCATACAGCGTGGCAATGCTGGGCACATTCCCAATAGACGGCGATGTGGAGGACTTTCACGACGCCCTTTGAATATGCATTTTCTTATTAATTTGGTTAATTATTTGTTAATTTAATTTTAGTTGTAGTATTTAAGTAGTTATAATTAATTGTGTTATCCTAATATTAATTTATTTTGTTATTTAAATAAATACCTATATACAAATATAAGCATTAAGCTTTTATTATACTTAGAGCTAAGTCTAAAGTACCTAGATTTAGTACCTGAATTGTCTGGCCCAGTAATAGCCTAGAATTAATTGACTAAATCCATCCCAACTGAAAGGGTTATAGTCGTTAAGGTAACAAAACTTTTTTTCGTTTACTAAAAGTAAACAAAATTTATTAAAGATAATAAAGATAAAAGAGAATATAGCTCATGGTTTATCAATTAAATAGTAACGCTTTAACAATGTTTAGTGTTTTTGATAAATATTTTTTTTACAAATATCTCGACGTTTTTAAGTTCGTCTTGCGACTAAAATAAAAGCTTTTGTACCTAAGTAATAAAATAATAAATTAAAGCTTTCCATGATCTGATAGGTTCGGTGATGAACGAAAGAATCTAAAAACACTCTGGGCGAAACGACTTGTTTTTTTTCAGCGGTAGCGCTATTCACGCTGCCCACCCCACATGATATAGATATCGAGGACACTTCTTTAGATTTAATGAGTAGGTCCAGCTAGCCTCTGTAGATGAGACGAGAGTATCCAGACACACCTTCTGCTAGCCGAATAGGTGGCGAGAAAAAAAAGCGTAGGTACTCCTGATTCTTTTGACCTATGTCAGCACCCACTGACTACCTTGCCTAAAAAATATACTTTGTATCTATTGCGACGAATATGCTCGGCAACCTTTGTGTGTCACTGCTAATAAGTGTTGTAAATGTCACCTTGGATCTCATTCACCCACTAACCCTAATAATATAGTCATCTGTGCATTCACCCCTAACAAATAGGCTCGTCATCGGCTCAGCCAGCTGCACAATAATACCATTCTATAGATTAGCCGCCATCACTCGGTGACAGAAGCCACTTTCTAATTGTGGCCGGTTTTGGGATATTTCTAAACAAGCTCACAACACTGATAATATAAAATATTGAGTTTGATGACATTGAAAGGTTAGGTTAGGTTAGGATTTATAAAGGGAGAGATGCAATAATTTTTCTTTTGTAAACGAAAAAAGGACAGACTCTAATACGAAAATATAAAAAAAATATTTAAGTATGCATGTGCTACACTTATACCAAAATAAATGAAAAGGGACTCATTACGCCTTACGCCCCTTATTGAAAGGGATAATAACAGACATAAAACAACCAGACTAGAAAGAATAATTTGTATGTCCGACGAGTTTCAATCATCTTTTCTGATATGTAGGTATTTTAATAGAGTACCATAATCACGCACAAAGCAAATTTCCAAGACATTGTGACGAACAATATGTAGATCTTAACAAAGGTCCGGTACGCACTGGTACGCTAGTATTTTCGATTAAACCCGAAATTATGCTTAAACCGAGCTAGTGGAAATAATTTCCGCGTGATATTCTGAAGTGTTTCGATCTAATTACTGTAAGGAGGTATTGTGCCGTAAGTAGCACATCGGTTGCCCTCAGAGGTTGGCTTGCTACCACTAAACTCACAGTACAGCCAGACTCATTCTTGAGGGTTCATAAATCTTGAAGGCTCTCACTTACTATTGTCCCATCTGGGAGCGAAACCTTCGACATTGCGCAGTGCTGAGCGGCAAGGCGATAGTGCCATCACTGGCAATTCTTAAAAGTCGAGGTCTGGGATTTGGTTTATACTAACTATTTAGTGAATAGGACTAATAATCGTCTAACAGGCTACTAAACTATACTTACAACAAGGGGTTAAGGGAAGCTTCTGTCCAAATTTGTATGGCAGTAATTGAAAAATACAATTTCAGATCAAACTACAAACTGCAATTTTCACCAAAATAAAGAAATTTATTTGAAGTTCGCATCGTTACGAAGTGCCAAATTAAACTTATTATATTCAACGAGCCATGCCATTAAAGTATGTACTACGTTGTCGATGCAAACTTCGTTTTGACATAAAGTGAGAAACATTATAACTCAAGAAATAAATATTTCAAGTGAGAGCTGAATTATATATGGCTGGCTGTTTTGTACTTGGGTCTAAAATGTGTGCAATATAAGTCATTTCAAAAGACATACTTATCTATTTGCTTAAAGTCAAGGTATATTATGCAGCTGCAGACGCAGCTTCGAGTCGAGCAAGTACTTCCATTGCCCGCGGCACGGCAGCGCAAGAGGCGGTTGCGCCTCAACCTGAGAAATGCCTTGTCATAACATCTCCGACTCTTCTAATGTACTCAAGGCTTTCTAATGTAAGGTGGTTTCAAGGTCGTTATTACATTATGTACCTATTGTTCTGGTCACGTTACCCGACGACAGTGGTGCGGAGCAACTCTGGTACATCAAAACCAGACATCAATCTTGTCTTATTCTTATTCGTGTTGCTATTATATTCTTTCTACTCAGAAATTAATGCTTTACTTAAACACAAAAAATAATTTCTCTTTGCAACGATAATCCAATGGTTACAGTATCGGTTAAGCAAAGAAAGACCGCGGTTTCACCGCCATAAACAGCAAAAAAAGTACCTGAAAAATGTCCACCCGAAAACGTTGTATCCCAACTTATAATGTTCTACCATCCGACCATCGATTATTTTTCGCAACACTATCCAGTGTGAGCAATAAAAAACACAAAAGACTCGAGTGGACCCTTTCAAAGTGGAATTAAATTTCTTATTGAAGCGAACACGCTGCGTTGTGGAAGCTTTACATATTTTCTATCTGGTAACACTCGACAGAATCCAACGTCATCAACCTTGCTATGTCATTGTGTACTGAGTAAGCTGTGTATGATTGATGGCACTCCCTATGTTATAGGTTTAATATTTTTGCGTACTGTTATAACCCGGTATTGAACCCCTTATAGCTAACACGGCCCTTAGCCGTGCACACTAGCATTTTAAGCATTATTGTTACGTCAGCATTTTGTTTCAATAGCCAGTCGACTCATAGATCGAACAGTCTATGCTGAACGCTCGCGAGATACGGTTGCCTTACGGGTCCTTTCCTCTTGTTAACTCTTTATCGAAATAAATAGTCTAGTTAACTTTAAAATATCTTTTTTAAAAAGACCTCGGAAAGGGACCCCGTAACATTTGGTGGCAGCGGTGGGATACGGAATTCCCCAGTGCCGATTCGCGTAAATCTATATTTGCGTTATAAAAATAGACTCGCCGTATCCTACAAATTTAGTGAAAACTTACCGTGAGTGACCTCCGGTTAACTTTCGAGGTATACTTTACCTCTCGTGAATCCTGCAACAGTGTAACACTTACCTTACATCACGAACACATCCTTGAGTATCCTGAAAAACCTACCTGGGACCCGCCTGAGAGTACATCCGGTCGTCATCCTGTAAGCTCTGACGAGCATCCTGCACCGCATTGTGTGCAACCCCGACGACATCCGCGACTCGCCAGTGGTTCTACGAGGTATCCGAAGGTATTCTACGAAAATTAGTGTCCGTGTTTCGTCGATTGTGTCCAAGTGTTCTGTGCAAATCAAATCATAGTGCGGTATCCGTGTGGTGTCGCTATGCTGCGGTTCCATGAATTAGCTGTTGTCGCCGCCTACGTGTGCCTGTGAGTGACTCATACATTTTTATCGTGAACAGTGTTCACGCTCTTAGAACCTTATTTTTATTTTTATTGTGCATCGTAATTTTATTTTCTTTCATGTATTGTTTGTATTATGCCCAAAGTGTCTAAGGTTGAGGATAGCAAGGTGACTATAGACGTATCTAGTTTAGAATCGGAACCTAAATCTCCTTTACTATCACCTAAGATAACTAGGCGTACTGTCGAGATGGAGTTAAACATTCTATTGAAATTCGTAAAGCCATACGATGGCACTCGTGAAAAACTTAATTCGTTCATCACTAATTGCAATAATGCCTATGAACTGGCATCTGACTCACAAAGGCCCATCCTTTTTAAATATATACTATGTCAATTGACAGGTAAGGCAGAGACCGCCTGCTCAATTAAAGAGTTTACCAGCTGGGAACAGCTTAAAGAATTTCTAAAAACCCAGTTTTCCGAAAGGAAACATTATTCACATTTGCTAACTGAGCTCCAAGAAAGCAAGCAAGGGCCTACAGAAAACGTAAGCCAGTTTGCACTAAAGATGGAGACATGTTTGTCCCACCTTCTTACGGAGATCTCACTTTCATGTCACAAAGTAAAGGAAATCCCAGGGCGCACTGCCGCCATGGAGGACTTAACCCTCCACCACTTCCTTATGGGGCTCCATCCCCGTGTATCCAACATCGTTAGATGCAGGGCCCCCAAAACATTCAACGAAGCGGTCAATCTGGCGATCTCGGAAGAGAGGATCCAAGAAACCCTCTATAAACGCGGGCAAAGTAATAATAGCTCGCAGCAGGACAAACAAAAGTCGCAGAACCGGTTCAAACCGGTTATCCAAACTCCGTTAAATAAACCAAAATTCCAGAAGCCACTCGATAAACCGAGTACTTCCGGACACCCAAACAAGCCTAACCCTAATCTAACTTGCAAATACTGCAAGGAAACAGGGCATGAAATTCAAAACTGTCAAAGGAGGCAAGCCGCAAACAAACGGCACTTTGCCTCGCAGCCAGACAGCAAACCGTCTACGTCCTTCTCCCCTCAAAAACCTTCCCAGGTTAGCTATGTCGACAACGATGACGATGACGACACCGAAGACGAGGACGCTGACGAGAATTTAAACCAGTAGGCGTCCTGGAACTGTGCCGCCCAGGACGTAACCATCCTAAAAACAACGGCACACATCCCGAGAGGAAAGGCCCTCGTCCCAAGCCTACTAAAAAATTAGTAGCCTCCATTAAGGTTGTACAGCAGGGTAACCAGCCCCAAAACGGGAACCTTAATCAAAATCGTCCTTCTAAGGTTGTACAGCAGGGTAACCAGCCCCAAAACGGGAACCTTAATCCAAATCGTCCTCCTAAGGTTGTACAGCAGGGTAACCAGCCCCAAAACGGGAACCTTAGTTCAAATCACCCTATTAAGGTTATACGACAGGGTAACCAGCCCCAAAATGGAAACCTTAATACGGATACCAAGGAAATTTACGAGGTCAACATTGACACTACCAAAAGACTTCTACCTCATGTAGTAGTAAAGTCGGAAATCTCTGATTTACCGCTCAACCTTTTGGTAGACTCAGGCTCTGCCATTTGCCTGCTTAAACAGTCCAGTGTACTGAAGCAGCCACCCTTGACCCGTAAACCAATCAGTATCAAAGGTATTGACCCTGGTGAGGACAATACCCAAACAATAGGACATTTCAAACTAAAGTTTAACCTATCCGATACTTGTCCAACCAGTCACAAGTTTCATGTCATAAAAGACATCAACCTGCCTTACGATGGTATATTAAGCAACGACTTCCTCACGAGCAAAAGTTGCAATATCGACTATCGCCGTAATGTTTTAAAATTAAAGCGAAGTGAAATCAAGATTCACTTCTTCGATCCCTGCTACGTCATACCACCACGGACAGAGACCGTGATTGAATGTACTGTAGCAAATCCCGAATTGAAAGAGGGTATGGTATTAGACCAACACCTATCCCAGACTCTTCTCGTAGCCAATTGCCTAGTAAAGGTGAAGGATAACCAAAGAATTAACATTTCGGTTATAAATACCTCCAATAAACCCGCCGAGATCAAGCGTAATCTCAACCTTAAGTTGGACCCTATAGAGGTTTGTCCAACCACACTGCCCTCTTACACTGGCAATGTAAGTGAGCGCACTAGGAAAGTACTAGACCTTTTGAGAACGTCACACCTGAACGAAGAAGAAGCGGAAGCCCTTCTCGACCTCTGTTCAGAATATTCTGACATATTTCATCTTCCAGATGAACCCTTATCCTTCTCACCCGCCATCCAACATGAAATCAAAACATCCAGTGACACTCCCATACATACTAAATCCTATCGCTTCCCTGAGTGCCACAAGAAAGAGGTGGCAACTCAAATAAATAAAATGTTAGACCAAGACATTATCACACCGTCGTCTTCTCCCTGGTCGTCTCCTATCTGGGTCGTCCCCAAAAAGGCTGACCCCTCTGGCCAAAAGAAATGGCGTATAGTCATTGACTATAGAAAACTAAACGACATCACGATAGGTGAAGTTTACCCCATTCCTCAGATTACTGAGATCCTCGACCAGTTAGGAAAGAGCCAGTACTTCACGACACTCGACCTATCATCAGGTTTTCATCAATTATTGATTTCCCCAGAAGACGCACCCAAAACAGCCTTCTCTGTACCTCAGGGTCACTTCCAATTTAACCGCATGCCTTTTGGGCTGAAGAATGCCCCATCCACGTTCCAAAAACTCATGAACACCTGCCTTACGGGCCTCCAGGGCTCCAGGTGCTTCGTTTACTTGGATGACATAGTCCTGATGCATTTGACCTGGTTTCAGCCATCCAAAACCTAAGAGCCGTCTTCGATAGACTTCGAGAGTTCAACCTTAAACTCCAACCGGAGAAATGTGAATTTCTACGAAAGGAGGTTACTTACCTAGGCCATATTATAACACAATACGGTGTTAAACCCAATCCTGATAAGGTCAAGGCCGTCACACAGTATCCAACTCCGAAGTCCCCCAAAGACATCAAATCCTTTTTAGGATTGGTATCCTACTATAGGCGTTTTATCCCAAACTTCTCTAAGCTTGCTAAACCACTTACCTCTCTCCTGAAAAAGGACGTCCCCTTTAATTGGTGTAATGAACAGCAGCTTAACTTTGAAAGCCTAAAAAATAAATTAGTAGAAGCTCCCATCCTCGCCTACCCGGATTTTAATCAACCCTTCTTACTTACCTGTGACGCATCCAATTACGCCATCTCCGCCATCCTGTCCCAAGGATCTATCGGGCAAGACCGCCCAATTGCATTCGCGTCACGCACCCTAAACAAAGCCGAGTGTAACTACAGTGTCACTGAAAAAGAGTGCCTGGCAATTATCTTCGGCACAAAAACATTTCGCCCATATATTTATGGCCGCCGCTTCACAATCTTAACAGATCATAAGCCACTCCAATGGTTATTTAACTGTAAAGACCCCGGGTCTCGCCTTGTCCGGTGGAGGCTAAAGCTGGAAGAATTTGAATATGATATCCAGTATAAAAAGGGTAAGATAAACGCAAACGCGGACGCCCTTTCCAGATTTCCTGTGAACCCCATCCAACCAACTGTCACTAATGAAACACCTAACCCTCAAGGTCAAGACATCAATCCAGAACAGTTGGAACAATCCCTTTTAGAACCGAGTAACTTAGATAAGGACCTAATGGACTTACTAACATCACCGCGTTCCTTCCCGTCTGAAGATCTAAACCCAGACATCCTCCTAGAATGTGCTACTCCAGAACTACTTAACATAGAATCTCCTATGCCTCCCTTACCTGGAACGTCACAGCGCACTCCAACCCTCGATGAAATCCTCTCGCCTAAAACTTCAGCCGAACCTACCCCATCGACAAGCAACATAATCACAGACGATTACTCGACTTCCCTGAAACGCTTGTCAAATAAAAGTAACTCTTATAATACAAAAATTATTGAACATAATCAGAGCTTACTAAAAAGCCCCGATAAGGTTATCCTTATCCCTACATCTTTAGATCTCGATGAGTCAAACCCCTACATACAAGAAATATTAGGTAACCTAGAAAACCGAGACGAAATTCTTAACCAAGAAAGACAGCTACACAGCTTCTCGAAAATCACCCTAGGTAATAAGATTTATTACCTCCTTTATGTCAAAGTCCATCACTTTGATCAAGCATCCTATCAAGAGATCTATGATACTCTAAAAGCCATCCGGAACGAATTAGTAATAATAGGAAATACTCAACAAATAAGTATATCTGATTTCCGTGATGCATTCGAAAAACATAGTTTTATAAAAATATACAATATAATTATTTTCCTCTTCCATAATACAAACATCCTTGTAAACATTTACCATAATAATGTTACTTATCCCTCACCGTCCGAGGTGAAGAAAATTCTATACGACAACCATGACATCCCAGCAGCTGGTCATTTAGGTGTCATCGTATGTATAATAGATTGAAAGAATTGTATTATTGGAAAAGTATGCGTAGTGACATAGAGTCTTATGTGAAAAGGTGTAAACTATGTCAAGAGAACAAAGCTTTGCGCCAAACAAATCGTGCACCGATGCAAATCACAAGCACTTCAACCAAACCGTGTGAGCGTATAGCGTTAGACGTTGTAGGACCTCTCCCCGAATCGGGAACCGCAAAGCTCAGATTCATATTAACCCTACAGGACGACTTTACCAAGTTCTCCTCCGCTTATCCACTACGCAGTACTACCGCTGAAGAAACAAGTGAATGTTTACTTCACTTTATATCCATATTTGGTATTCCCAAAATGATCCTCACTGATCAGGGTACCAACTTTACGTCAGAATTATTTAAAAGAACGTGTGATTTATTAAAAATCAAGCAGTTATGGTCCACGCCATACCATCCACAAACCCAAGGTGCTCTAGAACGGAGCCACTCAACCTTAAAGGAATACCTAAAATCTTTCGTAAACGAAGACCAAACAGATTGGCCTCGTTATGTATATACAGCCATGCTTACATACAATACAACCGTCCATTCCACAACTCATTACACTCCCTACGAGCTAATGTTCGGTAACAAACCATTTATTCCTAATTCAGTATATGACGAATCCCTAGGTACTACATACCCGGAGTATGTACGCATGTTACAAACCCGTCTAAAGAACTCTCACGATAAAGCTTTAGAATACATACAGCGATCAAAAGTATCGTCTAAGAATTATTACGATTCTCATTCACGCCCTATACAATATAAAGTAGGCGACTTTGTTTACCTAAAGAACCATCTTAGATTACGAAAGGCTTTATCGCCAATATGGAAAGGCCCATATAAAGTTGTCAAAATTCATGGTAACAACACTTTATCTTTATTAATAAATAGACGGCACGTCCGTCACCATTATGACGAGGTAAAGCCCGCCGAAGTCAGCGGCGACCTGCAAACATAAACATACCTAAACAAAGTTAATTTTAGTAAACTAGGTTAATAATACTAACGTAAATTTTACGTTATAGTTTTAGTATTAGATGTATAGATGTTAGTTATAATGTGTTAGTCACAAGACTGCTTTTGTTAGCTTAAATAAGTACTTAATATAAACAATACCTTGTTAGAAGCATAGATTAAATAGTTGTTAGTTTTATATACAAGCGAATACAATAGTAACGTATAAATAATATACTTACAGCACTTCAGCGGAACTCCAGACGCCCAACTACTATATCCAACCGATAACCACGAGTCCTGGAATTTATTTTGACTATATAGGAAATTTAAAAATCTCTAATGGTGTATTAAATGTTATCATGCCAATGGGAATTTCGCATTTCAAACCGCATATAGAAAACATTAACTCATCATTGGAAACTTTTATAAATCTCTGTAACCAAGTGGAAATTCTCGCAGAACCCGAATGCCATAACATAATAGAACCATTAGTATTACAACAGCAAAACATTATTAAATTGTTCAGTTCAATCTCTCATTTAATCGATAATAGATCCAAGCGAGCTTGGGTCGGTGGTATAGGTACTGCCCTTAAATATGTCTTCGGCACGTTGGACGAAAACGACGCCATAAAATATGACCAAGCGATTGAGTCCATACAAGTCAACCAGGATAAATTGGCATCCTTAGTAAAGAACAATGTTCTAATCACAAACTCTGTCATATCAGCGTATAACAGCTCCTTACAAAAGATTAAAAGGAATGAAATTAAAATGAACAACGCCATAGACCAACTTTCAGCCAGTATACAAAATTTAACAATAAATGCCAATTCAATAGAAACCCGAATAAGCTTAGACTTTGTTCTAAATTCACTAGAAACCTCTATGGTCACTCTATCCTTCCAACTAGAAGAAACAACGAATGCGATTCTTTTCTGTAGCCAAAACAATTTACATCCGGCAATCATGTCGCCCGCACTCTTATACCGAGAACTGAGCAACAATATTAGGCACTTACCGAACAATCTTAACCTGCCTTTGTATTTAGACATAAGCTCCATTCATAACATTGTAAAGGTCTCCAGTTTGTTATGTTATTATTTCAATGGTAAATTAGTTTTCCTGTTACGAATACCGTTAGTTAGTTACCTTGAATATATGTTGTATAATAAAGTTGCTTTACCAACACCACATGTAAACCAATCAGACATTTACAGTCTCATTGTACCTAGTAGTAAGTATATGGCTATAACAAAAGATAAATCAAATTATTGTAATTTAGAAACACTAGACAACTGCAAAATTGTAAACTCAGCAGAATATCTATGTGACATCCCTATAACTCATAAAACCGATTCAAACCCTAACTGTGAAACTGAATTGTTATCTAAATCTATTGTGGATATTCCTAAACAATGTAATATGAAATACATCTATGGTAAATTGAATATTTTTAAATCAATAAGTAATAACAAATATATTTATATACAA
Source organism: Euclidia mi (assembly GCA_944739405.2). Taxonomy (NCBI): domain Eukaryota; kingdom Metazoa; phylum Arthropoda; class Insecta; order Lepidoptera; family Erebidae; genus Euclidia; species Euclidia mi. The sequence continues at coordinate 64,723,681 of OX123187.2, read as the reverse complement.
TCAGAATCAGCTAAACTATCTATTGACTGTAGAAACTCAAATAAAATAGAAGAAACAAATATATCTGGTATCGGTATACTTACAATACCGACTAATTGTATAGCCTATTGTAAAGGTACAACACTGTTCCCTAAATATAACAATGTATTAAATTTAACTTCGCCAATTAATATGCCAGATTTTAACTTACCTTCTTGCATTTCTTGTAACATTAATAAAATTAAGAATGTAACAAATAATTTGCCCCTCTCTCGTTTAGAACCCATAGATTTAAACGATATTCAATCGATTGATAAATTATCCATTAAACTTTTATCCGACGTGGAAAACATTAAAGAAACTCCACATATAATCGAGTACGGAGCACATTATTCCATAGCTATAAATATAATCGTATGTATCATTGTACTTTACCTTATATACAAACTTGTATTAACGTTTTGTAAACCCGGCAGCAACCCGCGTTTTCACAAATATAGATTTCGCAAATCAAATAAACCGGAGACGGATTCCATAGAACTGCAAAGAACAGTTCAAGAAATCCCAACTCCAGCTTTAAGAACCTCATTTTAAAGTTAACTTCGGCGTCCATCCCCGAAGTTCACTCTAAAGGGGGAGGTGTTATAACCCGGTATTGAACCCCTTATAGCTAACACGGCCCTTAGCCGTGCACACTAGCATTTTAAGCATTATTGTTACGTCAGCATTTTGTTTCAATAGCCAGTCGACTCATAGATCGAACAGTCTATGCTGAACGCTCGCGAGATACGGTTGCCTTACGGGTCCTTTCCTCTTGTTAACTCTTTATCGAAATAAATAGTCTAGTTAACTTTAAAATATCTTTTTTAAAAAGACCTCGGAAAGGGACCCCGTAACAGTACGATGCTATTTTGTGAAGTGTTATTGATATTCGGTGATAAGATTACGTTAAATCGGCTTTGGGTGGTGTTTTTATTTTATTTTAGCTGAACGCCCACTGGGTAGATAGATGGTAATGGTTGTCTAGATTGGATTTACTTAGGCGCGTTATATACATGGGATAGTTAGATTGGGTTTATGGGCGTCTAAGTTACGGACTACGCGACTTTTTGAAAATGCGAGTAATTTTAGGACAACACAGGCACGGTTAAATTCTAATCTAAGTAGTGCTTGTATTTTGGCAACCAGAAACCTAATAAACACAAAACTCAAAAGCCTGGAGCGTCGTCAGTGTTGCCATTCTGTCGGTTTTTTATAGGTTACATTTCGGAGAGTGTGCAGAGGAACTACATAACCTGATACCTCCATCCCCTTTTTACCATCGGACGACCAGACAAACTAATCATCGTCACCGTTATATGGTCGACATCCATATGCACGAAACGCTTTGCTTCCTCATTTATTATGCGTACTGCAAAGGTATGGAACTCCTTGCCTGAGTCTGTGTTTTCTGATGAGTACAATCTGAGTGTTTTCAAGTCGCGGGTGAATAGGTACCTACTAGGCAAGCGTGCTCCACCTTCGAACGTATCATCGCTTAACATCAGGGGAGATCGCGGTCAAACGTTAGCCTATCAAAAGTAAACAAATATCTATAGGTACTAGAGATGGGCCGAGTACTCGATTGATATTCGGTACTCGGTGTACTCGGCGGGTTTTTTGATACTCGTACTCGGCCGAATAACTCGGTTTGAATGCCGAGTATACTTTTTTAAGAAAAGCAATATATTTAGGCAGATATAATTAAAACAACAGTGTTAATCAAAAAGAATTTATTACTAAGTAATTTAAGAAGTCTTTGGTAATCTCAATTATTAAAATTATTTGCTGAAAAGGGTTTGCTGTATTTTCATTGCATTCGATTGCGACGACCAAGTTGAAAGAAAGTTGAAAGAAAGTTTCATTTTCCAAATCTTTAACTCTTCTGTGTTTTATTTAACATTGCCGTCGTAGAAGCCTTTCGTCCAACACCACTACGTGAAATTACAGAATTGCATAAAGTTCATTTCACTTTTGCTTTATCTTCTACAATCTCGTCGTAAAACGCCGGAATTCGGGATCTTTTACATAAAGTCAATAGGTCAATAATCACTGATCTATATATACTACACAGTCAATCGTTAATTAACAAATTTTTTCAATGATTTATCTACTATGACGCGCAACGTGAAGTATTTGTTTGCAAACTATCAAGCTACTGGTAGTTGAAAGGCGCGGGCGGGGTGAGGGGTGTATTAACGCGAGCCGGCCCTCTCGACCGGCGCGAACCTGTTTGTACTTGTTTACGCGCGCGAAATGGGAATTGGATTGAACCGAGTTACTCGGCCGAGTACTCGGTTGAAAAAAAATTGAGCCGAGTAAAACTCGGTACTCGTTACTCGGCAAAAGTGTTACTCGGCGCATCTCTAATGGGTACTATAATATTAAAACCGTAGAGGTGAAAAAGTCTGTACATTAAAGATATTTTGACGAAAATTAGCTAAAAAATCTAGGAAAATGCTAAAAAGCAATACTTGATATTTTTTAGAATTTATGTCTGTCTGTCTTTCCCTATGTTGCTAAAGATCTCTCAAATGGCGAAATTGATTTCAATAAAACTTACACTCGTGTACAAAGGATACTCAAACTTATAAAATAGTATATGTTACATTACGATCGGTTGAGTGGTTTTCGGTGTACAGGTTGACCTCTCCTTTGTACGTAGTCCCAAACAAAACAGGGATCATCCAAAACCGGTTATTTATGTGGTGCCATCTATGATCATTATAAGTTTGTTAGTAAAAGTATAGTTAGTCTAAATAGGTACCTTCAAAGTGTTTTATGGCTATTTACCCAAATTTAAAAAAGGAGGCGATTCTTAATTTCGTCAGCATATTTTTATGTATTTTCGATATATAAATTACTGGAACCGAGCATATTCATATATCCTTCCGACCGAAAGATGTCACTATCTATACATATAATAAAATGGTAGGAAAGTCAAAACTGTACATTGAATATTTTTTTTAAAGAATACTTGGGGTGTGATCTACTATCGATACCGAGGCCAAAAATATAGTTTTTAGAATTTTTGTCGTCTGTTTGTCTGTTTGTCTGTTTGTCTGTTTATCTGTTTATCTGTTTATCTGTTTGTCCTTATATCCGGGATAAAGTAAAAAAGTACTGCATGGATTTACTTCAAATTTGGCACAAATATTATTAAAGAGTCGGGTCACCACATAGGCTACATATTATCACGCTATGACCTACAGGGAACGTTTCAGAGATGAGCAAGACTATTAGTTGAAGTTATTTAATTAATTAACTACACCATCGCCACACTTGATTGCTTACATAATTTCTGTCAGAATAAATAGTAATAGACTTAGTACAAAATAAACATTTTCGTCACATTGGTGTAATTATTGCTTCTTAATTAATATATTTTCATGTCGCATATAAACTTGCTTTAAATTGTCTTTCGGGATATACATATACGTACGTGGTATTTTGTTTGGATTAACTATATATAAACATCAGAGAGATATGGAAGTTGTGGAACTAGCTAGTTTTTTTTTACTCACACACAGCTATTTATTTTATTGTTACGTCTGAAACGGTTTGGCGGATGCTGGTGTTCTCTATACATGAGAAGCATCCTACCGTCATGCATTTACACGTCCACCTAGAGAACGGCCCGCGCATATAGGTATTTTGATCCCGATAGCGTTGCTGAGCACTTGGAAAATCCGCGTCAAACAACTCAATGGGCATTTTTCAGACTCTGTAAAATCGACCAGTTTGGGAGGTCCCTTACGTATGACGAGATGCCTTCATATTACACGTACGACAAGCAAGAGGGTGTAATTAACCGACGTTGACGAGGAGGTGCTGTGGAAGGTTTTCCGGGAAGTTTCAAGGACACCGCATTTTGTAGAGTTTATACCGTACACACAAATAATGTCGAATGCTATTTTCTGCGGTTGTTACTTCACACGGTCCGAGGCCCAACGTCTTTCGCCTTTCTGAGGACATTTGATGGCTTGGAGTATCCCACTTACCGCACAGCCTGCGTAGTACGTCACTTTCTCGACGGTGACCAATACTGGGATGACAACCTCGCGGAGGCGAGCGTCAGTGACAGTCCCAGCCGCATGCGTCATCTGTTTGACGTCATCTTGGTGTTTTGTGGAGTCGCGAACGCGATAGCTTTCTGGGAGAAGTATCGCCATCATCTGTCTGAAGATTTTCTACGAGCTTTGAGGCGGGTTACTAGAGATGAAGTCGAAGTAACTGATGACCGCGTGCTGAACACCTGTCTCAGTTCACTTCAAGACGTGGTCATTTCTATCAGCGGCAATCCACTGGTCAAATATTTGTTACCAGCTTCCCAATCATCACCGCATCAAGACCGTGAAAATTGGGAGTATAACGCTGAGACAATTTGAAATGACCACCTTACGAATTTTACGACACCGTCCTTGAAAGCGTTGGGCAAAGCCAGGCTAAAATGTTTTTCTTGGATGCTCCTGGTGGAACAGGAAAAACATTTGTTACTACTGGCATACTTGCAGAGGTCAGGAGGCAAGGCAAAATTGTCATTGCTGTAGCGTCACCGGCAATCGCTGCCACACTGCTTCCGGGTGGCAAGACAGCACATACCATGTTTAAATTTCCCATCGATTTAGAGAGCGCCGTAATACCCGTTTGTGGTGTGTCACGTAACAGTGATAAGGGACACGTGCTCAAGGATTGCTCTCTGATCGTATGGGATGAGCGTACGATGGCCAATAGGAAGGCAGTTCAGGCCATGGACAGAACCCTGCAGGACATCCGCATTTAATGGGTGGTCACAGTTCTGTTCAGTGACGATTCCCGACAAACGCTTCCCGTGGTGACGCGGGGATCGAGGGCTGACGAGGTGAGTCATCATCATCATCATCATCAGCCCTAAACAGTCCACTGCTGGACTAGGCCTCTCCTTTGAAAGGAGGAATTGGCCTACTATACCACGCTGGCCAAACGGGTTGGTATAGGGTTTGTATCAAGTTTTCCTTCTCTTACAGTGCTGTTCTTGCTCCCTCTGTCAGCTCTTACGACACCCATGGGATGATATGAGGTGGTGACATTCCGTATTCTTAATCCGTCACCACACGGACAAAGTGAGTGCTTCGTTGAAATTATCTTTGTTGTGGTCACGAGTTCGTATGCTGCGCTTGACCATTAATATGAGAGCTCTGCTTGGCGTCAATGCACGTGCTCAACAATTCTAAGATGTCTTTCTAAGTCTTGGCGAAGACACTCTACCAGAGGAGAGAGGTAGACAGGTGGTGCTTCTAGACTCTCTCAGTAGAGTTGTATCCAGCTTAGAATTATACAGCTGTATACCGTAATAGCAGAATTCGTGAGTGTGTGAGTGGCCTATTTTGACGCCCAAAAATGATCAGGCTGTAGCAATTAACGAATGCATTCTCTCGGAAATTAAGAGGAATGAAGTGGTCTACACCTCTATAAACACTGTCGTCGAGCAAGAAAACGCCACACATTATCGCGTGGAATTTCTGAACTCCCAGTCAGCAAGTGAACTTCCAGCGCATAGCATCAAGCTGAAGGTCGATGTCCCGATTATGCTTCTTCGGAACCTATCTCCTCCGAAGCTGTGTAACGTGACCCGCCTGAAAGTCATCTCGCTCCACAGACACACCATTTAGGAAATTCTTACGGGTTGTGGCGTCAGCGAGGCAGTATTTATACCACGCATTCCTCGCATACCCAGTGGCGGCTCGTTCAAAGGAGCGCTGGAGCAGTGAACTCCCAAAATTATAAAATATAATGTATACAACTCATATAAACTTTTTCTATAAACATACTCAATATTTTAATACACACCTATTCTCTTTTCTATAACCACAAATAAGTATTTGACTACTAAGCTGTTTTTCATAATTTTGTCAACACTCTTGAAACCTACATAGGCATTTTTGTAGAGTGGAGCGCTTGAGAGATATGTAATAATATCTAGGCTTTGGGCTGAAATTACTGATATCCAAGTATTTATACATAATATGTAAGAGGATAGTGGCAACTAAATGACACTGACATGACGTTTGACAGTTAAACTGCCAAACGTGTAAATAAGGTGTACCTATATAAGTCGACAGGCTCGGCTAGCTCGTCCTATTCTCATTCGACGACGGCTCAGGTACGATATGACTATTTAATTGCCACTGTGTTCCAATATTCTGTGTTGCTTGTTCTTTTGTTTCATCATCTAGGAAACAATGTAAAAATAGTGTAATCATTATCTTATTGATATTGTGTTGTGGGTAGTTTGATCGTTTGTGAGATATTATAGATTGTAATATAGGATAGAATAATATACTGTGGATCAAGTCGTATCAATGAGATTCATTAGGTATATACCTGTGGTAAACATTTAGTAAATTGTATTGATGCTAAATAATGCTTATTATGTTCTGTTGTAAGACAGACCTTACTAGTAATATAAAACTACCCACAACATTGATATTTGATATAAATTGGCTGTACCACTGTTTGTTAATTATTGTTATATTTATAGTTATTGAAAAGAATGATCAAGAGTTTTATTGCCCGTTCTTTCTCTTGGTTCTATGTCTTTGCTTTGCGAACTGGGCTGTAAATGTAAATGTAGAATCACGACGTAATCTAAAGATATATCCTTGTGCCAAACTGAATAAATGAAAGTATGATTTGATAGTTGTCTCTTTTATTTATCAAAACTGTCTCTACACTATAGGAAGCTTCCCTGATTCTGACATCAGAAGTGTGATGAATTTGCACCCACAATACTAATACATCCAATTGTAGGGGAAAGTGGTTACCCTTCGTACACTTTTTACATTTTATTTTTTTACTTTGCAATTAAATGACGAATTTACCTAGTTTATGTACCTAAGTGTAACAAATATATTGTAGTTTGTTACAAAAAAGTCCGAAACTATTATGTCAAAAGGTTAAAGGGTTATAGCCATTTTTCTACGATAAGATATTTGTACGAACGTACCCCATGCATGGGGTACGTTCGTACAGTAGGTGGGGTACTTTCATACGCCATGGGGTACATTCATACAGGGTTATTAAAAAGCCAATTAAAGTCCTTAATTTTCATTAATTATTATAAAAATATTTATTTATCCAAGTACTAACTTAATAATATGTGACTTTCAGACTCATAGCCGTTAAACTTTCTTTACAAAAATAAAAACGTTCATCCTTAGTTCACTTATTGATAATTGTAAAAGGTTATTTAGCGCGTCTTACTCGCGATAAATAATAAATTTGAGGCATTTTTTTTATTCTCGGTATTTGCCAACGTTTCGGACGACTTGCTTCAGCCGTGGTCGCGGCGGGACTGGTGAGCTCAGCGCCCTCCTTGTGCGGTGCAGGTTTTAGCACTCTACCCTCACTTGATTTTTTTTATCCGCACTGTCGGTACTTCGACACATTACACTAATGACGTCTAGACACTGTTGAGTTGTAGGTATCATTGCGGCGGTGTTTACACTTATTTATGACTGGATTCCAAGTTGTTGATAATCTAAATCCATCCAACCGGTTGAAATTTTTGTGATTTTTTTAAATTCAACCATTTTACGTACTATCCTGGAGTAATTGTGACGTTTGGCGGATAAATCCTGTGGTTGATGTAGTTCTATCCAGTGGTTTGAATGAAATAAATGTTCAGCTATAGCGGACTTATTTACTTGTCGATTTTTCACAGCTACGATATGTACTTTGACCCTTTCCGCAATTGTGCGCTTGGTCTGTCCGATATAGGAACTACCACACCTGCAATCGACCTTGTAAACGCCAGGTGTTTGAAAAGGAGTGGCATCCTTTGCGCTGCGCTGATTGTGTGCTATCTTGGAAAACGGAATATACACTCTTGATGGAGTATTTCTTAAGTACTGTTCCAACTTTGTCCGTTACTCCTTTTAGATAAGGCATGTAAGCCGGCATTCTGCTCATCTCAGGTTTACGGTCCTTCCTCTTCAGATGGTGAATATCATCTTTGTATCCGTTACGTCTAAGTACCTCCTGAACTGTAACTTTGGTACCTACTGGTAGCTATTAAAATCTAAAAGAGGCACATTCGTACGCGTACGAATGTGCCCCCTGTCTGGCTGTCCGAATGTACCCCATGCCTTTATACAAAATTAAAATACAAATTCTAATTAAGTCTGAGAAATATAACAATAAAAGCTCAAAATAAACAATGTTAACATTAATCAATCATCACCACTTTGTCAAAAACTTAATAATTTTACTTACAATTACGAACTGAAGGTAGGTATAAAATTTACTCACCGCGCGCGAAAACACGTTACGTTGTGTCAACTGCGGAACCGTAGTGCGACTCGTGCGAAACTCCGCTAGCAACATTGCGGCCGGTATGTCTATGCACACAAGCAAAGGCATGTTTGTGTGACCTTTACTTTTTTTTATAAACTAGCTGTATGAATGTGCCCCGCGTACGAAGGGTGACCACTTTTCCCTAAGTTCCAGAGTCTCCTCATCGTGATTCCATGATTCTGCCTAAGCCCATCACTGCACCGTTCAGCTGACGACGGAGAACGATTGCCCTACGATCCAGTAGCAACGTTGCCGAGAGCAAGCCAGTGGATGAGTACAGACTACATATCTTAACGATCTGCAACAGTATGCTGAAGCCAACAGCAACAACCAACTGCAAACACTGGTAATGTACTTCCACCAAGAATATAGCCATGAATGGTCGAAAAATATGACTGTTGTACCAGGTTATTTTAACATGTTCATCAAAAATTTATCTGAGTATAAAACTATGTAGGGAATAGCGAAAAAGTAACAGAAAATGTATAATAGATTTTTAAAGTAGCCGATATTGTTCTAATCTGTTGGAATTTAAATAGGCAACATTTGTCGTGATTCACGGAGACTCGGTATGAGCATTGGCTGTGTTGTGCTTTGTTGATAACTCTTTCTAGTGTTAGTACTGATTAGCGTGGTCGTCCTGCATATTTGAATTCCAAGAATTAAGTGCTCTGAAGAATCTTTTCATTACAAGTCGAATATGAAATGATGGTAGGTAGAATACATTTCAGAGATTTCTTCATTAATTTTGTTGGCTGTGTATTCATTACATACAGACCAATATTGCGGTGTAGGAATGTGCCTTAGCTCTGTTCCATAAGCTGTTGTTAAATTTTCGCCAAAATACCAAATTAATCAGTTCATGCTATATAGTTTTATTAAATCGGATCCAAACTATAACGAAAGAGAAAAAAATAAGAATATTTTAATGTTAAGCTCCTGAATGTGTTGCCCTGGAGATACGAATACGAAACTGTATATTTATCTTCAACATATCTTTGAAATATACTTACTCGTATTTTTAACTGGTTAATAATTGTTTATGGCACAAAAATTTGTGTATAGAATTACAATTAATAATGCACTTTCTATAATTGTGTAGTGAGTAATTGTCATGTACCCAGATAATTTCCATACTTGCAATAGACATACTTATGATTTTGTCACTTTGATTTCTATTGGAAGAACAAAACCAAATAGCTTCCATTTGTCTCAGAGGCACCACAATTGAGTGACATGTTGTAAAGATAACCTATGAGTTTTGTATAACTATTACTACAAGCGAACTTTTGCGTGTAGGTGCAGAAATATTCTATATTATATTAAGCGGGTCTGTCTAGCTATAGCTAGATCATATCGATAAAATGATAGTTTCGTTTAGTAACTATTTCCTTTTATTTTTTAAACATACCTCATCATCCTGAGGCCTGAGGGGTCATATATGCTACGTCTAAATATATAGCTCAAGGTATTTTTATTAAAAAGTAGTTATTGAAGAATGTTTTTATATTACATAGGATTAAATTGACTTGTTAAAGAAAGTGACATCATTTTGCTTATGTCTGGCACTATTAGATGGCAGTGTATCCAATATTTTCAAGTAGTGTTATTTTGGTTGATAATTTCCTGTTATTTATAACGATAATAGCAGATAAAATAGTTAAAATGAAATGTGTAATAAATGCAGACATCTGTCTAATTAAATGGATCTGAAATAAGCTATTCAACTAAATTGATTCAATTTGAAAATAGTTCCAAATAACATCACTGATCTTTTTTCGAAAACATTCTCATAGTTTATTTATCCATTTTCGGAAATAATACAAATAAATTCAATAAATTAATAAAATATGAGACGGTATTTATTTTTATCTGCTTTTATTCTTTGAAATTATGTATTTTTATTATGAAGTGCCATGTGTTAAACTGTACCTATTTAGACCATAATTATAGTAATAATCAATCTTAGGATTAGCTCTCGGTTATGAACTATCTCATCAATTTAGTATCTCTGGTATAAACACTGCGATAGATAAGCTATTTAGAGATATTTTTTATGCAAAGATATATGTGTACATGTACTTTGTGTGGTTCAATTGTAGGAGACCATGGCAATAATGATTAAAATGGTATTTAATCATTCTAGGTGCTTGAAGGGTTTTGTTTATTTATTTTAAACAATACCTACTTACATGTAAGCTTACTATTTTTATACCAAACCTCTTACAAATCGTCAAATCTTAATTATAATGAAACTGAATGAACCAGATACCTAACGTAAAATACGTAAAAAGAAACGAATTAAAAGCGATGTCAGTGTTTTGATTGTGTAAACGGAATGAAAATAGCCACAATCACATGACACAATTGATAAACTAAACTGAAATTGATGAAATTAAATAAGATATTCTGCTTAATATAATAAGTATTTGTATAAGTACATTGATGTTTTTAAGTGTTGCGACCTAAATTAATAAATCTAGGTATGTATATTTGACTTATAGATATTGAAATATTAACCGACTGGTCCGAATTCTAACTAGTGTTTGGTTTGACTTTCTAAACGACTATTTATTATACCGTTTCTTACCAAGAGTACTTTTACTGGCATTGGCGTCTAGATTAACTTTAGGCAGTTCACTGACTATTGGTAACATAAATAAACTATTAACTAAATTGGTTCATTCTTGATTACTAGTTATTTATTTATACTTTTGTACTGTTTGTACCTGCAATACATTCAGGTCAATTAAGTTTATAGCATTCCATACTGTACATTTACGGGTGGTAGACTTACAATTAGGAAACAATTATTATGAAATACTTTTAGGAGAGAGGAGCAGTTTAGTAATATACTATAATAGTCTATATATTATACCTAGGTGCATTTGATATATTATAGTTAAAAGATGTTTTATAGTAACATGCTTTGATAGGGTCTGCTGCATTTATTATTCTAAATTGATAACATTTTAGTGTATTATTAATATAGATATCAATTTTAATTATGATAAGTTACATTTATAGATTTTCCTACAGTTCATTTTTGTGGAATATAATAAAGAACTTTGTACTTTTAGATAGCTACGATTTATAGATTAATAACGTTTAGATATTCTTTGATGACATAGTAGCTTTTACAGATAACATTTTTTTTGTTTTCTTACTAAAGTATTTAAGTTAAATTTTAAAATACATATACAAAGAAAATAAAAGGGCGGTCTTACTATAGGTTAGAGGTTCTGATAACCATACACAGCATTACATATAAACTTCTTCTAAACAAGGATCGATAATGTAGGTAGCAGTGATGATATAAAGGTATCTGTAAATATCTATAATAATGTGATAACATCGATTTATTCATTGATGATTAAATAGTTGACGATGATTGAATTATTATTGATGATTAACTTACCGATGGTTAAGAAGTTGATGATAATGTTGGCAATGATGACCATGTTGATGTGATTTTGATAATGATTTCATAATGATTATGATAATGATTTTTATAATGATTTTGATAATGATTTTGATAATGATTTTGATAATGATGTTGATAATGATGTTGATAATGATGTTGATAATGATGTTGATAATGATTTTGATAATGATTTTGATAATGATTTTGATAATCATTTTGATGTTGATGATAATGATAATCATTTAGATGTTGATGATATTGATCATATTGCCTACGAACTGCTGAAGTCTTTCGCCTTGTTCTAGCCTGGACTCATGTGCAGCAGGTGTGGGGCTAGATAGTATCAAGGAGATTGACCGTTGTTACTTGTCTATTTAATGTGAAAGGAAAGGCAATGGCAATGAGTGTATTAGAATGAAAGTATTGCCCTAGTATTACACTACTGTTATCATACAAGTTGGTACCTGTATACTTGTAAATTAGTGAAATCGAATTTAATTATTTAACTCGGTTGTGAATTTTAATTCTTTATTTCATTTATTTAACAGCCATAAGCAGAATTACCTATTTTAATTTTTTATTCTTAAAACCTTTACTTAAATTTTTATGCTTCGTAGTGGCTCCTTTTGTACTATATTATTTTTGTCAATTTGTGGATGGATAATGCAGTGGTGTAATATTGTAAAATTAAACTGTACTTCTATGTAACATGTGTATTGTGAATGTTAATGATCCCTTCATAGAATAGTAAATACATTTTTTAACAATGGTATCAAAGCAGCTGACACAGAACTTATTGAAACCGTAATTAGTGTAAATATGAGTCCAGTTTATTTTTGTGTAATTGTTTCGTATAAATGGATTGTTGTTGTGATACTATTCTTATAATTGAACTTACTTAGATGACGACGTAAGTCAGTATAGCCGTAGCGGACGTAACGATACTATAGTTTTTAGATGGCTTTAATCAATATGGTAAGAATTCATTGTTACATAATACAGGGCGCCCGTCGGGCGATTGTTTAGTAAAGTGTTATTTAATTTATTGTACTTCGAGGACGAAGTAATTGTCAGTCTGGCCGTGAGAGATATGTAATAATATCTAGGCTTTGGGCTGAAATTACTGATATCCAAGTATTTATACATAATATGTAAGAGGATAGTGGCAACTAAATGACACTGACATGACGTTTGACAGTTAAACTGTCAAACGTGTAAATAAGGTGTACCTATATAAGTCGACAGGCTCGGCTAGCTCGTCCTATTCTCATTCGACGACGGCTCAGGTACGATATGACTATTTAATTGCCACTGTGTTCCAATATTCTGTGTTGCTTGTTCTTTTGTTTCATCATCTAGGAAACAATGTAAAATAGTGTAATCATTATCTTATTGATATTGTGTTGTGGGTAGTTTGATCGTTTGTGAGATATTATAGATTGTAATATAGGATAGAATAATATACTGTGGATCAAGTCGTATCAATGAGATTCATTAGGTATATACCTGTGGTAAACATTTAGTAAATTGTATTGATGCTAAATAATGCTTATTATGTTCTGTTGTAAGACAGACCTTACTAGTAATATAAAACTACCCACAACATTGATATTTGATATAAATTGGCTGTACCACTGTTTGTTAATTATTGTTATATTTATAGTTATTGAAAAGAATGATCAAGAGTTTTATTGCCCGTTCTTTCTCTTGGTTCTATGTCTTTGCTTTGCGAACTGGGCTGTAAATGTAAATGTAGAATCACGACGTAATCTAAAGATATATCCTTGTGCCAAACTGAATAAATGAAAGTATGATTTGATAGTTGTCTCTTTTATTTATCAAAACTGTCTCTACACTATAGGAAGCTTCCCTGATTCTGACACGCTCATAGCAGCGCTCTTCGTTGACGAAAGCTTAGTACAACGCTTAATACTGAAATGTAATGAGTGCGAAAGAGAGAGCGTTCTATGCGCTGGGCGCGTGAGACAAAAGATTTGTATGAGAAATAAGGCAAATACGGAGCGTCGCTCCTGGCTAGCTTGACGAGGTGCGCATGCGCGAATATATTACCCGACTAAATGATATGACCATTTGTCACGAAGAAAAATTAAAACGTGTGCGCCGTTTTTTTTTAATAGTGTTTTGCCGGTATCATTTGAATGTAAACATAAGCAAAACATTTATCTGCGAGTGCGTTGGTAATTAGAAAAGGATTGGTGTTTAAAATATAGTTCATTGCATGTGTGATTGTGTGAATTTGTTTAAGAAAGACAGTTAAATTGTGTAACTAATATGGAATATAACAGCATAAACTTTATAAAAAACTGTGAAAAAACTTAAAAAAAAGACCAATATGATAAAACGCTTTGGTTATGTGGTTGCGAAAATGCGAAGGAAGTAAGAAGTTGTTTTGTTTTCCGTGTATTTTGTTTAGTGGCGCCGGAGTTGATACTGCGTGGACGGTGGCGGTAGGTATCGATGATTTAGCACGTCTTACTATTAAGGGGACTACAAGAGCTAACTTCGCTGTCCTTGTTGGATTGTATACATAAGAAAGAGAAGCGCGACGACGACGGGACGTTCAGAACGCTTTACAAACAATAAAATAAATTAATTACAGAAAATGTATTGATTAAATTAAAGAAACAAAACAGTATTTCGTTAGTATGTTGCTTGTTGAATAATTTGTCAAAAAATCTGAATTATTGTATGTATTTTAATATGGTTTTTATTCGTTAAAATATATTTTTTAGAGGTATCTTTGTAATTTTTTTCTATCGAATAAAGTAAGTTGTATTATGTTTTCAACACAGTACTTAACTAGATTATATCCTGGAGAATATTATATATTTTTCTGATTGTGTTAACTGCATTGAATCTTATACTTTAAAGCATTATAAAACTTGCGTTTAGCTCTTGTAGGCCCCTTAATAAGTATTGTAAAAGCATTCACAAAATTAATGGTAAGCAGTTTTTTTTTTTTTTAGTGAACACCCAATATAATCTTTCACGAGCCGCCTCTCGGCATACCTCATAATTCAAGCGCATACAGTTCCCCGTGAGTGTTTGCTTCGCGATGACCATCAATAAGTCGCAGAGGCAGACATTGAGGGCAGCGGGTGTCCTGTATGTCGCTTGCTCCCGCGTCACCAGTCCTGACTCTCTTTACATTTTGGCTGCGGAGAGCCAAACCACTAATGTTGTATATGGAGAAGTCCTATAAGTATGTATTTTACCCTGTTATGTATTCCTTATTTTCTCCATCTGCTTCAGTCACAACTTATGACTCAATTCAGCAGAATCACCATAAAGTCATTTATTCAAAGCAGGCTGAAAATCAGTACTTTTTGAAGGTCAATTTTACAAAAGACAGTCTCCCTCTGTTACTACACTTTCTGCAGGTATGAAATATAAAGAAGAAACGGGTAAATGAATGTTATTTTAAAAGGTATATCTTCTCATATCTTCACGCCTTTTATCGCCGAAGGGGTAGGCAGAGGTGTATTACACACCCACACTTCGCCAGATATGTGTCGGTCCCAATGTAATAGGGGGCGAGCCTATTGCCATCTACCGGGCACATTGTCAAGCGAGCGATAATTAATTAATATTTTTTAATACACACATAACTTCGAAAAGTCATAGGTGTGTGCCCGGGGTAGCTAGGGATCGAACCCAAGACCATCGTCTCGGCAGTCCGTTACATACACCACTGGGCTATCGCCGCCGCGTATTTTTTAAAAGGTATAATCGTAGGTATTTATTTAATAGTTACGAGGGGAGTTCAATGTATTCTCGGTATAGGTATGAAGGAAAAGGCGGAAAATTCTTCAAATTCATTAAATTATTCCTAACATCTCAATACATTTATTTGTTCGTGAAAGTAACTTTTCAATTCCCTCTGAAAAATATTTTTCTTGATGGCCCGATAAATAATCGTTTATTGCTCCCTTCAACTCTTCATCGTCCGAAAAATGCTTTCCACGAAGGTCTTTTTTAAGATTAGGGAATAGATAATAATCACTAGGGGCCAGATCCGGACTGTAGGGTGGATGATTGATTTCTTAAAATCCGTACTCCCGCACAGCAGCCTGGGCAAGGCGCGCCTTGTGAACCGGCGCGTTGTCGTGAAGCAGCAACACACCTGCGGTTAATTTTCCACGTCTTTTTTCTTTAATTGCCTCCTTTAAATTACGCAGGGTGGTTGCGTATGATGCAGCAGTAATACTTTGACCTTTTTTTGTGTACTCGATTAGCAAGATTCCCTTAGAATCCCAAAACACCGTGGCCATGAGCTTTCCTGCGGACGGAGTGACTTTGAACTTCGTCGGCGGGTCTGATCCTTTTTTGTGCCACTGCATAGACTCTTGCTTGCTCTCAGGGTCATAGTGATGAACCCACGTTTCATCACCAGTAACAATCCGATTGAAAATACTTTGCAGATTTTCACCACAGAGGTCCAAAAACTCCTTACAACAGTCAACTCGCACTTGTTTCTGTAGCGCGGTGAGCATTCGCGGCACCCATCTTGCACTGACCTTTGACAAATTCAGGCGCTCATGAAGGATTGTGTGAATGGTACCCACGGATAGCTTAGTCATTTTTGCTAGTGTATTCACTCTTACACGGGCATCTTCAAGTACAAGTTTTTCGACTAATTTGACGTTTTCTTCAGTAGCGGCACAAATTGGCCCACCAGCGCGGAGGTCGTCTTCAATGCTCTCTCTACCCCGTTTGAATTCACTTGACCACTTCTGAATTGTAGATAATGAAGGCGCAGAATCTTGGTAAACAGCCTTCATGGATATGTTTTTGACTTTTTCCTTGTTTTGTGAGGAATTTTATCACTGCACGATGCTCGATTTTTTCATCATTGTCGAATCAGTCATCATAGTTGTCTTTTCGCAATGATATCTTGAATACTAATGGTGGCAATTAAATGAAATTTTGTATTTATACCCTCAAAGAGTGTCATTAACTAATAAGATAATTAAATTACCCTTATCATTAGTATATCACCTCGATACCGAGGATACATTGAACTCCCCTCGTAGGTGCTGTATAGCGTTCACGCAGACGACGTCGCGGGCAGCAGCTAGTTTTCAAATAATTTTCTAGCAAAATAAATGTATCTTCAAAAAAAGACAATAATTATGTGTCAGGTATGTACCTTTCTGTTATTAAAAACATAATAGACTATAATATTCGGCACTTTCATAAACAAAAGTCTCTGTGTCAAAATTTATTACAATATCCACTTAATTTAAACGGTTAATCTCATTTATTTCAAATTATTATGTTTATATAATAGTTATATAATCATTTAATTTTATTTTAAATGATAAAAATAATGACTATAGATCCTTTTTTCAATAAATTGTTTTTGATTAGTCCATATTATTTTCTATCTCGGTCGGTTTGTATATGTAAACATAGATGGCGTTGAGATCAGATTACTTGGATTGGTGTCTTTGTCGTTTCTTTTGAATATTTGATAGTTGCATGTGATTGTGTTTCTTAGATTTCTTTCGTTCGTTCGTGTTCTGTTTATATACCTACAGGTGTCTCATTATTCCCAATTTCCCACTCCTCACGTTACGTAGGTACGTGGGAATCTTTGAGCGGGAGACTGAGGCCTGAATTCAGATACCTCTTGAGTTACTCAACGGGGCTATCTTACTTTCGGCAGGGCTGGATATTCGTAGTCCTGTGTGTATTTTCTAAATAAATCGCAATGACAGACACTTGAAACAGCTAAAATCGACCTCCGAACATGTTGTTTTTGACATGGTCAGTTATAGGTATGTGGTATGTTCACGAGTGAGCGGTAAAAATAATTTACATGTTCTATGTGAAGGTGGTAAAACAGTTAATGATTTGTATAAAGAAATTCTCTAAAGATATACACCGCTATTTTTTAATTAGTACAAAAAATTTAACAGGCCACTAAGTATCTTTAACTGATAATATTTATGTAGTTGAAAAATAAAAACACTAAGTCCCAAAACTGTCTCAAAACTGACCACAAAAATACGTGATAATTGGTAAATGCAATACTAATACTATGACCGAACCGTGTACTATCATAGTAAAATGACCCATTGATAACCCCCCCCCACTCTGCGCCTGCGCCACGCCCCGACGATGCGACAAACAGTACTAAATTGCTAGCCAAAGTGAGCGTATCTAATTTCGTTGCAAAAGTTAATTGTTTGTCTACGTTTGCCCGACGCGATGGCCTATCATATCAGTTCATATCACGGGAGTATGTAGCTATGCTTCTTGCGTACTTTTTGAGTGGAAAAATCGCGAATGCAGCTGTGTACCCATGGACATTGTATTGTGAGTGTACAAAAGTGACCGGGTCAGTGTCAAACAATTAAAACAGTGGATATTGGAAGCTTTTGACAACGGTGGTGGACATTTCGAAGGACAATGGAAATACTTGTAAGTTTAGTAAATAATACGTACTTAAGTAAATAATAATTTGATGCGGGCGGCTCAAAATCGGTCTGTGTTCTCCACGCAGATGATTCTAACTTCATAAATACGCCAAAATTAGTCTTTTCTTTTAGTCCAGAACACCATCTTTTATTTTGATATTTGTTTGCTTTCTAATTACATACCTCCGTATTTAATTACTTGTTAAACGATAAATTTTACCGGTCCTAAGCCCGAATGAAGTATGAAGGAGAGGGTAGAATTAACAAAATTAAAAAATAACTACCTACATTTATTATTTTTCTTCATTTTATTTTCTATGGCTATCTACATCATAAGTGCGACAGAGAGAATGCGAATGAGCAGGATGGAATATTATCAATGAATTAGTGAATGGATTGTAAAATATGACTATGATTTAAGTGAGATTTTCTACAATAAACAAATGATAATAACTTTGCTCTTTATTGATATTATGTAATTCTTACGTCACATATATGATAATAATATCTTCGCTAATTTGTCCTTAAAGTTTTTGTACTAATTAAAAAATAGCGGTGTATATTAGGTATATAATATACATATAAAAGTCATAAATATTATATACTGTTGGCATAAATGTCATGCTAATTAAATTCCAACATTTACGCGAACGAAGTCGCGGGCACAGCTAAGTAGTATAATAATAAATGCATACGTATTATAGATTAATTACATACAGATACAGCTCGTGCTCATCACACAAAGATTTTACCTGGATGGGAATAGAAGCCACGACCGCTGGCTTAGCAGTCAGGGTCAATAACTACTAAACCAACAGGTCAGTCAAAAAAAAAATACTATGTATGTACATCTACACGACTACGCCTTAAGTGCAGTCGCATATAAAGTGTGTGTTCCGGAACGATATCATACATTTTTACCTATTCGCTTTTTATGTCTGCTTTTAGTTAAACAGTTCGGTGTCAGTTTCAAGTGTCTTAGCAAGTCTAACTAGGCGTGTCATCTATCGATATCCCTTACATTGCCTAGAGCTGTCAACTCCTATAGCAAGGTGTTTATTATGTAAAACAAAGGAAAATTATTACCACTGCCCATGGACACAAATGACGCTAGAGGAGTCACTATAGGGCGATACCGCTCTTTGGTTGGGAAAAGGATTAGAAGGAGGAGCGGAATGACGAAGGAGGAAAAGGCGATGGGGCTGTCGGCTCTCTCACTCACTCAACGTAATGCTATAGTATATATACCGTTACTGAAGGTCGATTTTCTGTGAGAGGGTAGTACTTCCCCGGTTGAGCCGGCCCATTCATGCTGGAATCAGTAAGGCTCTACAATTTATTGAAGGTTATATAGCTATAATACGAGAAACATATGTACACAAAACCAAGTTGATTCGGTAACGAAATCAGTTCAACCTTTGTGAACAAAAAGATTAAACAAAAATTTAAAATGTTTAAGCAATGGCAATTTGCAACAAAATATTCTCACTTTCAATTTAGACTTTAACGTTTTGGGGTTCCGTCCCTAAAAAGGATAACGGAACGTTTACATCACTTTTTCCTGTCTGACAGTCGAGACGAGACCTTTTTCCTCGAGTTGTTTTTTATGAGCTACTTAGGTTTATACTCTCATCATTATGCTGAAATCAAGTGAAGCAAGGCAGAGGCCCAAATGGTAGTGAAGGACAGATCAAATAGTTTAGTAGGTATACAGTATGTCGCTCAGCGATAACACAACAACTCCTAAACGTTAAATTAACAAACAGTTTATACAACATAGGAGTCTTGTGTTGTGTATTCCTAGAAAATGCTTTGATGATATAGGTAGTTCAATAACGAATGCCTTTATGGGAGAGCCTCTCATACCTTCGCCTGTCCCTCAAACTAGTCATGATGTACTAGCAAAGGAAATATATTAGTCCTACAATTATATCAAACGAGTAACTGTCGCAATAATTAAAGGTATAAATACCTCTACAGCAGAGGCTAGTGGAGATACCAACAGACAGCCATGCAGACATCGAATCCAAGATGCCGACTTTTCGAAGTTATGTACTTACGTATTATATTGTTAATTTCGCGAATTTGTAAATCGTGAAAGCTTTAAATCATTTACAATTGTGACCACTAGATCATAAACTTACAACCCTACTTACATCGAAAACATATCAACCCGATATTCCTTAAAAAAGCGAACCGAACTAAAATATATTATTGTTGAGTGATGTGTGAGAACAATACCGAGTATTTCTCGACCCGTTCATTTTACTCGCTTCACTGGCTTTAGATTACTTTGATCCGAATGACTGCGTTTCTTTTTCAATTTTACATTTTATTTTTACTTACGTAGGTAGGTGTACTATTGTCGTATTTTGGTTTGACGGCATTGTCTTCGATTAATTTTAAGTCTTCTTCAAAATCTACTTACGTGAATGAGAATCGGCTTCTAGTCACATCTATAGGTACTAGAAAGTGACCAGAGCTCACCGAAAGACAAAGGTTGTTTTGAATTAAGCATGTAGAGCTAAGGAAAATGTAACCAATGTCATGATTTATTTCAAAAAGTTTCATAGTTGCATTACTGTAGATATTGCGGTGGCTAAAAAAAACACTACAAAAATAAAGTACCTACTTATCCGATAGGTACTTACCTACTTGGCCAATACGTTTTAAGGTACCCTCATTAGTTCACGTATTCTGGGAATTTGGGTAGGTTGTTTGAATGGTATAACAGTTAAGATATTTGACATTATGTACTTGGTTTATTATGAATTTATTATTAGTTTATTTAAACAAATTTAAATAAATCCTCTATACTTTCCAAATTTCAATTTCTGACTCCAAATATAAACCACATTGAAAAAAGTTCTCTTCGCCTCCTTGGGTCCTCGACTTTAGACGCAGGTTTCGATTCATTTATTCATGAAAAAATTGCGAAACTGAACTTGAAAAGCAGCAGAATACGAGAAAACCTTCTTAACACATCGTCCAATGCGGCAGAGCGCGCTCGTCTACTGGCTGTGGGAGAGTGGGAGTCGGGCCTCTGGCTTCAAGCCCTGCCATCGTCCAACATAGGCACCATGCTGACGATACGTCCTTCCGCATCGCCTCTTGCGTCCGTTTAGGCGCGCCATGTGTTACTCCACATCGCTGTCACTGTGGAGAGGCTGTCGAGGCTTGGTTACCATGGCCTGTCAAGCAGGGGGAGCGCAGGTCGTATTTCACGGTACGGCAACCTTAATGACATTCTCCGTCGGGCTCTTATCACCGCTGGCGTTACAGCCCAACTTGAACCTCAGGGTCTGGTACGCGACGACGGCAAAGGACCAGACGGTATGTCTTTACTGCCATTGAAATTGGGTAGGCCTTTGGTATGGGACACAACGTGTGTCGATCGATCTTCCTAGCACAGCGGGTTGTACGGGCGCTGCTGCTGCTACAGCGGAGACCTTCAAACGGCGCAAATATGCAAACCTAGCTAGGGGATGACGTATTTGAGCCGTTTGGGGTCGAAACGTTGGGTTCAAGGGGTCCAAGAGCGAGATATCTTTTTAGAGCAAAGGCTGGGGTGTATTTGGCCTAGAAATTAAGTATCGCCATACAACGTGGCAATGCGGCCATCGTTATGGGCACGCTCCCAGTTGACGGGGATGAGGATGACTTTCATGTCGCCCTCTAAATAATTTTCTCTTCATGTCGCCCTCTAAATAATTACCTTATTGTTCTGGAATAAAAGTATTTCTTAATGAGTATTTAAACATTATATTATATTAGATACTAAGTATATTATTATGATATTGTACATTTTCAGTCGAATTTTCACGGCACTCGTTTCTGCAGTAACAAACACATCACTCAGTAGGTATTCACTGAATGAAGACTTGAGCTGTGCACTCAACCTGATAATTAATCCATTCACGTAGTACAAATAACTAGTTCACTAAACATGCCCAATTAAGACGGCTCACTATATATGTATACACGAGTGTCCAAATAAACCCAATCTATTTCGGAGCAAAAAGTTGAGACAATCTAAAAGTTGGTCAGTGTGTTCGCGCCGACTACTCCGGGCACATAACTGACATTGTTTTCATTAAAACTTATATCAGCGACGTCTATTGTGTGTTTACCCATTGTTTTGATATTGGCCTCAAATAGATTCACATATAAAACGTGAGAGATGAAAGGTTTATAAACCAATGTGGCCCTGTGAGTAGCGTGTGGCGGTTTTAATAGAAATTTTCTGTCAGGGTACATAAAGGTTGTTTTTCTAAGAAATATTGCAGTATCCATTTTAAAGCTCAAATCTCTTGGAAGATCGGTTATAACATGTTTAGTTTACGCATTTATAAAGGTCTTGCGATTTTTATGCTGCCACTAGGAGAACAATAATTATAATCACTGTCCCATGTAGCTCAGGTTAATTATTTTATGTAGAGACAGTAAAGTAATAATTAAATTTTAAATTAAATATTTGAATTGGTATTTACTTTGCATTGCAAGTATTGGGATTTACTGTTTTATTTATTCAAGTTAATATTTTATAAGATATATTTGTCCTTTTATAACTTCCATAAAAGTTATGCTACTAAGTACATCAAAACGTTGCATCAAAACCTTAAATTACAAACTTCGATCAATATTTAAAGTATCAAGAGACTCTTTTCATAGAAGCCATTAAAAGGAGCAAAACAACATTCCAGTCTGAGTTTCCACATCGCTTTGTAAAAAGTAAATAGTAACTTTGACTCAGTTAGAACTTTGTGCAGTACGGAGTACACTCAGGAAAGTTTTCCTTTTTAAAAGGGTGGATCTTAGCAATGGAGGAGCGACAACGAGTTAAATTTAACTGTTTTAAGGCGAGTTTGAGTTGATTGGTTTTTTTTTTACTTTTTCTTAAGTAACTAGAACCTTCTTCAGGATCACAAATGCAGTTCTCGGTAGACATGGAATGCGCGCGATTTTCGCGATCACTTTTCGGCATTATTTTAACTGTACCTATTTATAAAATAATTATAAGTATAATGTGAGACACATTTTCCGTGTGTTGACTGATTAAGAATACGGAATGTCACCACCCCATATCATCTCATGGGTGTCGTAAGATCCAACAGAGGGAGCATATTATGCAGTGATCACCACTGTAAAAGAAGGAAAACTTGATACAAACCCTATACCAACCCGTTTGGCCAGCGCAGCGTGGTATAGTAGGCCAATTCCTCCTTTCAAAGGAGAGGCCTAGTCCAGCAGTGGACTGTTAAAGGCTGATGATGATGATGAGACACATTACAAAAATATTCATCCACGGAGGAGCAAAGTAAATTCTAACGAGTTACACAAAAATAAAAGTCACTTTGTCACTAGACGAACGAATACTGTTGCAGCGTTGCATGGTGTGATTCTCCACATGGCTCAAAATTATTGATAAACCTTTTCTTTCAGAGCTTGGACAATCCATAAAATAAATTATAGAACCCATTATTATGCCTAGCCCAACACACACTTGATTCGTTATTTTTATTTAAAAGAAATGTGAAAAAAACATACGAGGGTCAAACTGAAAGTTCTTAGAACTGGCCACTTATAAACAATATAATAAAAAAAATATTCTAAAATTTGAAAATAGAACTCTTTGCCAATATTACTGAGTATATATTTTATTCATTTGTCATTTGTTTTACGATTTGGCGGCAAATTGAAAATTGTCTGTGTCACGTCAACATGAATTTAACACGAGAAAATTTTCGTGCAATGATTTTTTATGACTTTCGATGTCATTTAAGTCAACAAGAAAGTTATGATAGACTACGATTGGCCTTCCACGATGAAGCCCCATCTCGTGCGACTGTTTACAACTGGTTTAATGAGTTTAAACGTGGTCGCACTAATCTCACTGATGATGTACGTGAGGGACGGCCTTCTACGGCGACGACTGAAAATAACATTTGTGTTGTGCGGCGTATGATAGAGACTGACAAAAGAGTGACCTATCAGCAGATTCGGACAAGCTTAGGCATCGGTATGAGTCAAGTGCACAAAATCCTCCACGAACATTTAGCGGTCAGGCAGCTTTGCGCCCGGTGGATACCTCATAATTTGACTAAGGCTCAAAAACTCCATCGTGTGGATTGGTGCCGTAAAATGATTGAAAGATTTAACGGAGGTGACTCAAATGCTGTGTTCATACTAACAGGTGACGAAAGCTGGATTTACTGTTATGATCCTGATACCAAAAGACAATCTGCTCAGTGGGTGTTTCCTTTCGAGGAGTTGCCAACTAAAGTGAAGAGAGATCGAAGTGCGGGAAAAAAAATGGTGGCCTCGTTCTTTGGAAGGATAGGTCATTTCGCAACAATTGTGTTAGAGGATCAAAAAACAGTTTCTGCAGAATGGTACACTACCAATTGTTTGCCACTTGTCTTGGAAAAAGTTCGAGAGAAACGACCTCGCAGTAGGATCCTCCTTCACCACGACAACGCCTCGTCGCACACCGCCAAGCGAACGATCGACTATTTGGCGACATCAAACGTTGAATTACTGGGTCACCCGCCGTATAGCCCCAACCTCGCGCCTTGTGATTTTTATTTATTTCCAAAAAATAAAGAAAAACTTAAAGGAAAGCGGTTTATGAATGCTGAAGAAGCGGTGGCTGCGTATCGCGATGCCATTGAAGAGACCCCTAAGGACGAGTGGGCAAAGTGCTTTTCCCAGTGGTTCCATCGCATGCAGCGGTGTATTGACGTCAATGGACAATATTTTGAAAAGATGTAATAAAACTAATAACTGGATAATGTAATCAGTTTTTGATTTTCTAAGAACTTTCAGTTTGACCCTCGTATTTCTGTCTAGCTTGGTTAATTCTCTTAAGCCAGGACCAAACCAACGCGTTCAGCTTGCGTCCGCGGTGGCGTGCGCGGTGGCGATCAGATGTTGTGTACAAATTTATAGCGCGGTGTTCGGTGTCCAATCATTTGACAAAAAACAAATGAAAAATTTTAATTTGACAAATAACATTTGAAAAAATTATACTTGATAAATTTAATATTTTACAAACTATTGTTTAAGAAACTACTCATTAGACAATATATTTAGTATAAAAAAGTTATTATGCTTAAACATTAATTTACAAATTGATTGTTTTTTTAAACATGTTATTTGGCAAAACAACGTAAAGCATAAATAACATTTGACAAAATGCCTTGCTTGGTAAATATTTTAGTAACCAAAATCTACGTTAAACAACAATCTTTGTGTAGGGTCAACTGAAACAATGGCTGGTTAGGTTAGAACTGCGACCACAACGCACGAGCCGAGCGAGCGAAGTGAGCGTGCCGCGGCAGCGGGCGGCGAGTGCCAGAACCGAATTCTACTTATTTCGCTTAATTCAGGCAGTGTGTATTTTTTTTTAAAGACTT
Organism: Euclidia mi; assembly: GCA_944739405.2. Taxonomy (NCBI): domain Eukaryota; kingdom Metazoa; phylum Arthropoda; class Insecta; order Lepidoptera; family Erebidae; genus Euclidia; species Euclidia mi. Next base: position 64,698,047 of record OX123187.2, on the reverse strand, counting down.
AAGTTTCTTTAGAATTAGTATTAATACAAAATTATTACTTGCCTATAAATAATCTGTCCAAGATGAAAATTGCAACCATGCAATTAAATATTTTCAAAATTTCGCGTAAGTATTGGTTAGAAATTAGTTATTTTTAAAAACTAATAATTTATCTTCTAACTTTTTGTACAATCACCAATTTGGCAAACGAATTATTTAGTCAAATGATTATTTTTAAAATAATTATTTAACATTTGAATTATTTTCCAAGTAAAACATTTGCGAAACCTGTATTATGTCAAATGATTGTTTTTAAAGTAATATGTTTGCGAAATGAAAGTTTGTCAAATGATTAGTTTTTCAAACGTCGTTTGTAAAATGATCTTTTGTCATACGTTTTTTGTCAAACAATACTAAACCGCGGTGTTCACATCTAGGCGTCCTCGGATTGCACGCGGCGTCCGGTGCAGCGTCTGCACGCGGCGGTGGCGATCAGATCGCGCTTGTTGCGTTAGGACGCTGCACGCAGCTATTATTTGTTGAGGAAACTGTGTTTTTGTAGATTTTAAGTATGGTGGAAACGGAAGAAATTATCAATTAATTCCACAAATACCCATTGTTGTATGATACGTCTCATTCTGATAAGGCATTATCGAATGATGGTAGGTATTTACTTCACTGGCACTGTATATCATACCCACCTCAAGTTCACTTCTTGTTCCTCTTCGTCTTCAATAATAGCAGACAGATCTAAAACTTCTTCAATTTCACTATCTGTATCAGACAGCATTTTAGTGACGCGACTACAGCCTGGTGAACGCCTGAACGAACGCGACAGTGTGCACAACTTTTGCACGCGCAATAATAGCCACCGCGCACGCCACCGCGGACGCAAGCTGAACGCGTTGGTTTGGTCCTGGCTTTATTTCTAAGAAAATATATCAAGGGATTAATATAATACAAAGTTTTTAATTGTATGGTCTTAATTAAAATCTTATTGTTAAAAAGATTGCATCACTTAATTTTTGGTGCCTATCGCGATGGCGAAAGCTTGCGGCGGGTTTTACTCCACAATTTGGAGCTTGGTGGAGAGGGGTGAGACTTCGAAAAGAAGAACAGATCTATAAGGACACTAAGAAGTGAAGCAACAGCATACAATGTTCGTTCCCAAAGTTGTCTAAGCTCTCGGACCCATCAACCACAAATTTCAATTTTGAGAACCACTTCTTAGCTGCTTTTTTTCAAAAAGAGGGGCATTATTGGAAGGATGAAGGCGTACCATTGGGTTGCAACGCATACTTAGTTTGGGAAATGCTGGTCTAGATAGAGAGTTGTCTGAGAGAGCTTATACCAGCTAAGCGCTAAAAAGAACCACGATTGCCGGATATTGTTTCAAAACAACAACATGCTATCAACAAAACACTACAAATCTTTAGTAACCTGCTGTTATCGGACGCAAACGGTCGCGTTAACGTTTTGTTTAACCAGTTACGCAAACTAGAGTGCAGTGATGTTTAACAAAGTGCAGTTAACTTGGAAACAATGGGTTTTTTGTTTGTGAGTGTTACGACTGAAACGAAACCCCTCCAAGGTAAGTCACATGGGTTTTTGTGAGTTTTATAGACGAGAGTGGTAATAGTTAAGCTTATCTTGCGCTTTGTTTGTGATAAAAACATGTGTTATGTTATAATTTTAGGTATGGCTTGTTAGATTGTTAGATTTCAGTGCGTGAAATTTTGAAACTGTTATTGTAGGTATATGTTTTCTTTGGAAGAAGATTTACCTTTATGTTTCAACACTGTTATACCTAAGTAAATGTTAATTGGTATCATTATCATGATAAGAGTGGGTACCTACTAGTTTTTCCTCGTTACCTTTTTCGCGTCTACTTCAGCGTACTCTGAATTCATCTTAACAAGGCGTATGCAACATATAGCGGGTCCGCGTATGCCATACCACACCGGTAGATTTGCATGACCCAGTCTTTACAGTGAGGCCGAGGATACAACGTTTTTAGTGCGTACCTAGACCGAAAATCATTACATACTTTAATCCTTCTCATTGCGATTAGAGGCCCGTTCCCAGTATAAGACAGTTTGTATACTGAGGTGTGATGAAGATGATGACTTATTACCTTGAAAAAAGTTGCCGAATGTCGAAATTTATGGGACCACAAGTGTATATTGTAAAATAGGTATATTTGTACATGCGTGTTGGGTAACCAGATAACAACAAACTTGCAGCAAGTTTAAATCAAACTTCCTAGTTTCACTGACACAAACTTGCATCAAACTTGCATGAAGGTTGTTTTCGAAAGGATTTTGATGACGACGAGCACAGGTTGGCGCTCAATGATAGCGTGCATTGCTAATGCATGACGTGCATGACATGGCATAGCTCATTTCGATTAAGCACAAGATAAAATAAAATCGGCATTATGTTAAGGTTTTTAGAACTAGATTAATAAAGGTTTCTGTACGTATTGATCTCAATCCGAACAGTTGGGTATTCTTAGTATAAAATAGACGAGTTTATACCTGCAGTTCACCCGAGAAATAAATAAAGAAGAAAAGAAAAAAAAAATGTCAGAAATATGTTGATCGTGGTTTTCTGAAATAATAATATGTCGAGTTTAATTAAACGCATTTTTACACGACAAATATGACAAGATTTCACCTGTCGATTTTTGACATATATTTGTAACTTTTATTAGGCAGCGATAGCCGAGTGGATATACCAACAGACTGCCATGCAGAGGGTATCGGGTTCGAATCCACGGCGCGCACCAATGACTTTTCGGAGTTATGTGCGTTTTGAATTGTTAATTATCGCTTGTCCCGTGCCTCGGAGAGCACGTTAAGCCGTCGGTCCCGGTTGTCATGAAGATCTATGACAGTCGTTACAGGGCGTCAGTACCTTCTAAATAAACTGACACTAGTCTATACCATGGAATATCCTTTCGGGTTGCGGAGGTCAGACAGGCAGTCGCTCCGTGGAAAAGCTAATATTCAGCCAAAATCCGGTTAGACTAGAAAGCGGACCCCAGATTGAAACTGGGATAACGCTAAGAGGATGATGATGATGATTTGTAACTTTTATTAAACAGCTTAAGCGCGACAATTCTACAATTTTGTCTTTTTTTGACATATTTGTCGAATTGTCAGCTTTATTAAACAGGGCCCTGTTGACGTCTGGTTGATAGCGCGCGACGAGGCGACAGCCATGATAGCACCTGTCTCCAGTGATATGTGTTACCCAACCATGATAGTGGAAGTTACTGTGAAAATCTCAATTTATTACCTTTTCTTGCCTTTTTTATCAATAGCAGGTAATTTGTTAATGATTTTTGTTTTGTAAGTAGTTTCTTTACTTACTTGCTGCACTAGGCTTAGTCACAGATAATATAATACTATTCTAGGCTTTAGTACAGCCACTCTTCCCTTTTCCTTCGATTCGAACTGCGCTCGACAAGTTGTCACACTTGTAGGTCAACAACCAGATCCTAAATAGCAGTAGAACTTGTCCCCGTTGGATATGACACAGTAGCTTAATCACTCGCGTCATTGTTCTTGAAATCTGGACCTTAAGAAAATTATAATACGATTGAAATTCCTCAGATGAAGAGAATGTGTCAACTTTTAGTTTGTTGAAGACTTCGAAGTGAGACCATGTCGCCGGCTCTTTGGGTCGTATGTGGAGATGAATGTGTCCAGTAAACTAATTAGCGCGGGTGTGTCCGCACGGAGCCGTAAACTGTCGCCACATGCAACATCAATGTCGTGTTTTATGTGAAACTTTGGTTTATTTAAAGTAACTAATGGAGTTTGTGGTCAGTCTGTACGGTGTTCTGGTGACATGTAATGTGATATTTATAAGGCGCAGGCATTTTGTCGTTAAATGATGTCGAAATGCCTCATGTTATTTTGCCTTGAATATCTGTGCGATGCGACCGAGTACCAACAATGATGTCCTGATGAAAGGGTCTTTATAGAAACGAGCAAAATATACATTATTGGGGTAAATACAGAAGCTAAAATATGTATTGAAATGGGATGACATACTCGAAGATAATAATGTTACGACTCATAGTTAATAGGTAGGTATGTGCCGTACCTAATACTCCAGTCTATTACGAGAGTTCGTATCGTCAACATCTTTCTATTGCCACTTTTGAGGTTAGTAAATCCGAGGGTGTGTTTGTTTCGCTATAGGTATATCGTTTTGCAAGTGTATATGTATTTAATTTAGATTGTTATGGGCCTGTTTTTGTTAAAAAATGGGCATCAGTCTGGGGGGCTGTTAGTGGCCGGATGGCGAAAGGTGGAATACGGGTTTAGTGGCGTGCCTTGAGGGGACCTAGGTACGTCCAGCAGTCGACGGCAACAGGCTGATGTGAGGCATCAGTCTTATGAAACTGACGCAGCAGACATTTTGATATAATCTTATTTCATTACTGAAATATGCGCAACTTGTATCAGTTCTTAATGGGTTTAACCATTTATTGCCGTCACCTTGAAATGGTGCCAAGAAAGTGGTTGGCTTTAGTGAAGCAAGGCCTCCGCATTAATGATTCAAGCAGTCAAAACTGCATGTATTAAACATGCATCTTCGACTTGAATAATTAGAAACAGATAACTTTAAATCTGGTTCAGATCGCGAGAAACGACCCAAGATCGCTCTTTGTGGGAAGTCTTGGGAGAGGCCTGTATCCACCAGTGGAAGGCTCTAGGCTGAAATTAGGTGAATTGATTTTTCGTGTCTCGATCAGGAGTAAATCGGTGTGTCCCCATGCTTTCTGTTTCAAACTTTCTGAAAATTTAGCATCCCGCGCATCATCAAAACAGTGTTTTGTCAACATGAAGGTTACAAGTTCGATACGAATCACTGTGTCGTGTTCCGTGTCACACGAGTATTGCACCCGAAGTTCACTCGTAGTAATGGCAATAAACGGAGCAATCACTTATCGACACATTCGTTTCAGTTAGCGAGGCTAGTAAATCGTTTATACAACAACTACATGTTGTTATTGTTGATAAGAGTGTGTTGAAAAATAAGAAGACAAATTAGGGTACAGAAGACGTGGTTTTTCTTCTTCGTGTCAATGGTTAGTTTGTCAGCTATATGAGACCTGCATAATATTCGGCCACTCTTATTGCGTTAGGAGTGGCCTCCCAGTGCTCAGACACAGTGCAGGTGCTCGGGCAAGAAGAACATATCAGCAAGTGGTCCATTGTCTGCACCAGTTCACCACAAAATAAAATAAGGAATTCATGATTAATTGGGATATAGAAGGCTTGCTTCTAAGCTCTAAGTGGCCAAAAATTTTGCTTATGGCTAACACTAGGTACTTATACTTACATAAGAACCTCTTTATAATATACTAGAGCTAGAGCTACACTTTCGGAAAGTCCCTTCTTAGTGCACCCTGTACCTACGGTCTCCAAGGAACATTCATCCCAAATTTTAGCTTCCTGCGCCCAGTTAGTGCTGTGCATTGTTTCTCACGCATTATGCAGGTATTACATACAAATTAATTGATATATTTATTGCTATAAGTTACCCATACATATGCCACCTATATGCGTATTTTACGTCCAAGATTCTTGTATTATTTTGATATATCAAAGAGTATTTAGAATACGTCATCTCACCGGAACTGTGTTTTAATTGTTGTGAAATATTAAGTGAAAGTAATTAAGATCACTAGAATTAAGAATTGAACTACTGCAAATAGTCATTGGTGTTCAAAATAAAATAAAAGAGTGTGAAATTCCGTTATGCCCCAAGATATAAACGACAAACTGTAACTTCAAAGAGTCAAAACAAACAATTGTTCGCGTGAATCACCGAAGTTCTATGAACTGTCATTGTGGCCGACTGGCTGTATCGAATGAGGAGTAACTCGGGCACATAAACGGGTACGAGGCGTCCAACATCAGAACGAGGAACAAGCCATTCTGTCGCTGGTTCTATAAGTCATAGATGAGACAAGTATCAGATAGAGCGCATTCGTCCAACTAAGTGTGGCACGTTGACAGCTATGTGTGCGTGACCTTTGGCGACTGGCACTGTACGGACACGCGCGTCTATGTGTGTGTAAAGTTGCCAGATTATGAATAATCTCCCAGTATTTTGCATATAGTTATGTAATATTCTTATATTCATTTGCGGTTTTGAAGAATTTACCATGGATTTAATTAATGCTTTTATAAATACATTTCTTAAATGTAGGTACCGAGTTAAGTTTTAACTACTTCGTAAATCTGTATATATAAAATCCTTGCGTTACTGACTGACTGACAGACAAGCTACAGCTGAAACTACTCGGCGCATGAAGCTGAAATTTAGCATGTATGTTTCTTGGGAACCGTAGGGGTGCACTAAGACGGGATTTCTCGAAATTCCCACGGGATCGGGCAAAACGAGAAATACGAAAATATGTGCGTGCGAAGCCGCTGGCGTCGATTAGTTGAGAAATAAATAGTATGTATGTACACACGGCACCAAGTCAAGCTAAACAGTTTCTGTACTATTTTGATACTTATTCCCTACGCCATAAGTATGTATGTACACACGGCGCCTAGTCAAGCTAAACAGTTGCTGTACGATTTTGATACTTATTCCCTACGCCATAAGCATGTATGTACACACGGCGCCAAGTCAAGCTAAACAGTTGCTGTACGATTTTGATACTTATTCCCTACGCCATAAGTATGTATGTACACACGGCGCCAAGTCAAGCTAAACAGTTGCTGTACGATTTTGATACTTATTCCCTACGCCATAAGTATATATGTACACACAGCGCCAAGTCAAGCTAAACAGTTGCTGTACGATTTTGATACTTATTCCCTACGCCATAAGTATGTATGTACACACGGCACCAAGTCAAGCTAAACATTTGCTGTACGATTTTGATACTTATTCTTTACGCAATAAAAACGGTGCAAAGGTCAAAGTGTATAAGCTTGACGAGTAGCAGGGTGTACACGAATATTTGGATAGTTGGGGGATCGAACTCAAAACAATATTATGTAAGGTATATACTAATGGAAATTGAAATTCTATTACTATATTTATGAGAAAGAAGATATATCTACAATATACTTTTATAATACGTTAATGTATTTTTCATTAACATGACAATCATTATCACATAATCAATTGACAAGTGCATTTTCCCTAATTCAGGCAGAACGGCGTCGACAAAAACTGGCAACACTTACATATTTCTTGCACACATACGAATTTTATCGAAATTAAATTAGGAAACAGTCAAATTATCAATAGTTACCTGTGAAAAGATATTCCATTTTCCTGTTTTTGTTTTTAGGAACAACTTTTACAGTGTTTAAGAACACAAGACGGCATTTTGAGAATTTAAAAGTTCAAGTGATCGTGACGCGTGAACTGTACGATGCTTCGTAGCGCACTGAGACGAGTTTGTATTCGCTTTTCAATTTTGTATTTGCTTTAGTGGCCGCACGCAACAGTGCCGCGCGTTCCATCTGTAATTCTCTCATCTGTGCTATAAGTAATGGTCGCGTGCCGCTCGTAAAGTTTGCGATCGGAAACGACGCACTTTAAACAACGATGTAAAGTATTAGTTAGGCGCAATAGCTTGTATTGTTTTTTTACAAACTTATTAAAATAAGCTTATAAATTCATAATTAAAATAAACGGCTTTACCGTATCTAGGATGTGAGTGTGTGTAAAATGTATAAGGAAAGTCAAGAAATCTGAACTCGTAACTAAATGACAAAATATGGCTGTAGCAGTCGTAGCAGTAGCTATACACATTACACAGCTGATATCATCTTTCGGACAACGGCGAAGAAACAGCAAGCTGACCTTTGACGGATAGGTACAACCGAACTAAGGAGACGTTGAACATAGGTTGAGTTAAGGCGAGGACATAATTATGTGAATTGGGCGTCATCAGGTAGGGGTAAAGTAAAACCGTTTTTCTCCGTAATTGTTATAGAAAAAAAATCCAAAAAAATATGTCTTAATCTACATCATATAAAGCATTTCTCTTCGGTACCAAATCCTTAAAAAAGTATTTTAAATATCTAAATAAAATATGCAAAGTAACCTCTGTTTTTGTAGTTATTACCTTTTTCTCCTAATAATCTATCAATCATAAGATTGTTTAAATTGAATCAGCATATTATATATTAGAACACCAAGGGAACCTTCAGCTTATTTTTGCAAATAACTTTACTAATTATTTTCTAAGGATTTTTTACGTCACCGATACTCGCAAATCGCGCGTGGACAACTAACCAGTAGTACGAGCAAGGCCAACGGCGTATATTACCGCTGGACCGTGGTCCACCAGACACAGTCATCACTCACCTAGCCCGCTCAGAGACTCCCTTCTCAAGTTGGAGAAATACAACTCATTGCTCCTTCATATATTTGAGAAATACAAGAATATTTGATGGTGAACATGTTCTTACCTTGAGTTGAGGGAAGTCGATACTACATACGTATGGCGTAGTGCTTTAGGCGGTTACTTCCCAGATAACAATGTAAACTTGCCAAACTTGCAGCAAGTTTAAATCGAACTTCCTAGTTTCACTGTGACAAACGTGCATGAAGTTTGTTTTTCAAAGGATTTGGATGACGATGAGCACAGGTTGGTAGTCGGTCGACCCCCTATAGATTCAGCAGGAGGTGTTCGACGACCAGCTGTTGTCGGACCACCAAGCTGTGCTCGTCGTCATCCAATTCCTGTGGAAAACAAACTTCATACAAGTTTGATGCAAGAAGGTCACAGTGAAACTAGGTAGGAAGTTTGATTTAAACTTGCTGCAAGTATTGCTATCTGGGTTTGCCGTTTAGAGATGCGCTGAGTGTTGTAGCCTAGTTAAACGAAACAATACTTTGTGTGATCCATGAATGTTTTGCATTTGGGTTCACTTTGTGTCCGTTGATGCATTGTAAAATAGACACAAATCGATGCCTAGAGAGGGAGTTGTTTAATTGAAAAAGCAAAAATAGAAATACCCAAAAATTTATCATTGACCTTACACACTACAGAAAGCTCCTTAGTATACAACGCCAAGAGCAAAACTATTGCATCATTTCCTTACACACAAAAATAACTTAAGTTTGACTAGTGTGTATGTAGCAGGAGCTACTGCCCCAGTGGAACTGTTCTACTTTCCACAAAATCACAGGATTTGAATACACACCTCTCTTTGACTTGCTTCTAAGAATAACAAATTGATTTTATTTCTAAGAACAGTTTTATTAACACGAGCAGAAAATAGATTAGGGTAAACTATAGTAATGTTGGCACCCCCCCAATGATTGGCACTCTGCTGAATTATCCTGAATATTAGGAAAATCTTATATTATTATGTCACAGAAATGCATTCATAAGCAGGATTAACCTATTTTTTATACACATAACAAATATTTAAATCTTAACTATGAACCATTTTTCTTTAACAACTATTTTAAAAAATGTTAGGAAAATTGCCTAAAAAATTAATGAAATGTTTAGGTTAGGTAGTTACTTTCCGAAGCAAAAAAATATATTTTTAATGAATTTTACACAAAAGTACATATTTATTTGTATCTGTCATCTTCATTTAAGCTTAATAAACGTTAGTTTTGCGCTATTAAATAGATGGATCGTCTTTTTCGATAGTGCCAATGACTCATATTTAAAAATTGTTCAACAACATAGTCATCGGCACATTTTAGAATCATATTTTTTTCAGATTTTTGTTTGTTTTCCGTCAAATTCGCATACAAACAACTTTAGATTGTATATTTCTTCGCATTTACACCCAACTTACTATGGTACGGTCGTACAGAGATAGCAACCTTTCTCTACAAAGTACCCAGAAATCAGGACAGATATCGCTTAAAACAAAGAACTTAGTATAGACAAAAATATTACGAACAAAATGCTTGTGAGAAACTGAAACAGGGCTCATTTGCTACAATGTATATAAGAGACAAAATGAGCTACATTAGAAAAATATGCTGAAAGAAAGATATAAAACGTAGAATACATGTATAAAAATCCGGATATCAAGTCTTAAGACTGTCTGAGTATCACGGCCTTAGGCCAACAGTGCCAATGATTGTACTTTTCTTAAGAAATAAGTTTGAGCACATTTTTATGCTAATAAAACGGCTTTATTAAATACGATGTTTTATTTTGCGATGTAAACACAATTCCTAAAAAACCATAAAAAATATTATTGAATGTATTAAATTCTCAGTAAAATACAATATTTAATGTATTGTATTTTCCTGAGAATTTGTTACTTAGTTGTAGAAACCGCTTAGGGTGCCAATCATTATACTGTTTACCCTATATCGTGTTAAACCCACATATAATAATACATACATACATACATAGTCTAATGCCTATATCCCCAAAGGGGAAGGCAGAGGTATATTGCTACACCTACTTTTCGCCAGATTTATACATGTAATAATCTTAATATTTAAAATCCTTGCGTTACTGACTGACTGACAGACAAGCTACAGCCAAAACTATTGGGCACAGGAAGCTGAAATTTGGCATATATGTTCCTTGGGGACCGTAGAGGTGCAATAAGAAGGGCTTTCCCGAAATACCCACGGGATCGGTCAAAACAGATAAATTTAAAATAATGTGCATGCTTAGCTGCTGGCGTCCTCTAGTATAATATAATATTCTACCAGATTCTCACAGCACCATCTACTTAGTCTCAAACTAAGCAGAGCTTGTACTATGGGTAGGTACTAGGCAATATATAAACTAGTAGACAATTATACATACCAAATCATTACAGAATTTTCAAACTTGTTTGGTAGTCACGGTTTATTTTTGTTATAATAAAAATAATGTTTTCTTTAGACTGAAATCTAACTGAAATATAAATATTTTAGACATGATTCCATTAATAGCCTGTGATATAGGTCCAATATTTTTTAAAAAACAATGTTTGAAATACCATTTTAATACAACACCATTTAACCAATGATGTGAAATAGGACAGCTTAGACAGTTTCTACCAAATATTTATTGCGGTTTACAAAAATGTATTAGCTACTTGCGAACCGTTACTTTAACCGCAGTGTAATTTAGTTGTTTTACATAGGTATATATATGTACATGTATGTATGTGAGCACAATGGCAGCGGCCCCACTAGGGAATGACCCCATTAAACTCTTTCACTAGATAACCTTTCAAATTAGACGCAGTTTCTACTCGTTCTAATTCTTATAAATGGATTGAAAGCTTTGTTTACGGTTCCCTATCTATTAAAACTGTGTATACGTACACAAAAGTTAAATTAACATTAATTAGGACTCTAAGGCTCTAAGGCCCACTTGCACAACGATTCTTAAATTGAATTAAGATGTATTTAACGAGAAAAAGAATATTAAACACCACTAGCGTCTTGCACAACGAAAAATTTGTCGAGTAATATGATTTAAGAACTGTCAAAATTAATCACCGAAAATCGGCTGTTTAGTGGCTAATTTCATTTAAGAACTGTCACACTGATGTTGGCATCTTGTCATTAGCGACGAAAATTATCTTTAATTATATAACTGGACCGGACGACGCAGCAGCGGGAGGCCTATGTCCAGCAGTGGACGTCCCTAGGCTGACATGATGATGATGATGATATAACTGATAACTTGTGTTATTGTTAACCCTAGAATCCTACACTATTTGGCGCACATGTTATTCCTACACTGGGGTGCTGGAACACCCCATACTAAAATGACTGTAATCCTTAAAATAAAAAAAACAATTCATGAAAATACGTTTTATTAAACATAATCGGTAACTTCAGATCACAAATCAGCCTTATTACACAAAGTTAAATGTAGTTTGAGCAACAGCGCTTGTAGGATTTGGTCCTTTTTTGAGGATCACTGCAAAGGACTAAGTTGGCATCCGGTAACGGTCCTCCAAATGTTCATGTATCAGTTCCAAACTTAATTTCAAAACTGTCTGCTGAAACTTTATATTTGGCTAATTATTTGATCTTGAACACTTGTAAAGAACCCAGGAATTACAACTGGTCCCAACTTCTATTTCTTCCTCGCCAGATTTGTGGTCTAGAATAGAGCTTATTTCTTCGTAATTCAAACCTCTGACAGCCATCAGAAACAAAATAAATAAGGTTCATTGTATTTTACCTTCATAATATCAAAAAATATCTGTATTTAATTCATATAAGACTATTGTTTTAATAAATAATCAAATTTAGTAACTTATTACATATAAATGCATCAATCGGAATAAATAAATAATCTTACGATTTTACTACACTGGGGTACTGGCGTACCCCACAGCACTTATACAGGCGACCACACTACACGGTCCCTCGTCACGGTATTGACGTAACGCGAGCGGTTGACACCAAACTAAAATATTCCGACGCGCGAATTCGTGGATATTAAAAAAATTGAGATATTTAGAAAACAAATCGGTGTGGGGTGCACCTGCACCCCATGTAGGGTTCTAGGGTTAATACTCAAAAGTTTCTTGTTATTATTTGACAATTGTCATTTCGTTGCTAGGCGACGACAATGCGTTTTGTTTTATGCTCAAAGTATAATTATATAGTCTAAGGTTTTATGCGAAACCATACGCATAACATCGTTAAAATCGTAACAAAAAGGCTTCATGCCATGAAACAAAACGTAGAAACTACTTTACCGACCTCATAAAATGTTTAACTAAATCTAAGCCTTGTTGTCGTTGTGCAAGAGGACGATAAATACTTTTAACTTAAATTATTTTATGCCGTTAATTCTGTTCAAAAAATTTAAATTAAGGAGTGACTTAAATCAAACGTTACGCAAGTGGGCCTAAGACTAGCTGCCTTAATAATTAATGCTTACTAATTTTTCTGATGTAACATTTATTTTGGTAAATGATGGTAGAGTTGCTCATCGCTGTATAAGCTGTATTCCTTTTGTGTTTCAAATATAATCAATTCACTTTAAAGGCTGCTGTAATTACCTATTAATGAGGAGAGCAAATTAGCCTTCATACTGGCTTCTTAGTACCTAAGTAGCACTACTAACTATAGTATTAGGTATATTATCTGTGGTAGCACTATGAGTAGAACCATTTCTTAGCAGGATTATCTAAAGGCTAATAATTATGATAGTAATGACCTACTTATCTTCCGGTCTTACAAATAAATATATCTATAGCTTTTAAAAACTAAATTGTATGCAAAGTTTCACCCAGTCGGGTTCTGCTTTCTGTTATTGCCAGATTAGTTAGAATAGTGGCTTGCAGTTTATTCAATGCGACTTCCTCCCCATAACAATTGTCAAAGATCTTCAAAGTGCTCTTCGAGGTACAGAGCAAGCGCTAATTAACCATTTAATACTATCATAACTTCAGAAACTCAGTGGTGTTCCACTCAATGTAACTATAAGCAACAACCACCGATAATCAAGTTAATCGTATGAAGCTCGGCTTCACCGCTAAACAGATTTTAATGTGATTTTGCATCCAGATAGCTTGAACTATGGAACGCCTAAGTACGTAGTACCTAAGTTTATATATTATTAGTTTATGCGCTTCTAACAAGCCAAATCGGGGCTGTTTCCCTGACTGCCGATCTAGTTACAGTTCAAGGGGAAATAACGTTGTTAGAACGTTAATGAAGTTTCCTCGCTCACGAGCACTGAGACATGAAAACAGTAACAGTTATAGGTAAAATGTATTGTATGTAAGGCTATGTGAAATATTTGTACTCTACCTGAAGTTGGTAAGAGTCCGATTATGCCTAGCATCGTCATAATAATATGCCTCTAGGTATTTTACATAGAGATAGCTAGTGATTGTTGCGATGACTAAATCAAATATAGTCTATTACTTTCTTATTTTTTTGATAAACTAGAACGAGATGGAATCATAAAGAAGTGTAATATTTACGTCCACATATTTTTACGTGGTTTTAGGTGATAGGTACCGTTGTACTTTATTATAAATTCTTTTTGTCGAATAAACTATAACACATGACCTAATTTTATGCTCCGATGTCAGTGTTGAGGTTATATCCTGAGATAGAACCTCAACACTATACAAAAGTGTGACCTGGAACTTTGCACCGCCATACTTAATACGATGAGTTTGCCATAACAATACCGATTACCCATATATTTTCCGTACTTGAGGCAATACAAGCGCCGTGTTGACACAGCAGCGTGCGTGAGCAAACGTACCCGTGAAAGCTTTCAGACCGGTGTGTTACGTTATCTCGAGTAGATAACGCGCTGACCGCTATCAATCGTACTGGACACAGCGTTACAATAATCATACGTAGTTATACATATACTTATAAATGCAAAAGTACTCTGTGCGTCTATGGTTGTGACGGCGAAACTACTGAACCGATTTTGAGTAGGTAAGCTTAAACGATCATAAAGGGTTCAATTAACAGCAGGGGATGACTGCTCACGGCTTTACATTCTCGGTGCGGATAATGACTGCCAGATCCAGCAGGTCAGAGTGTCAATATAGGTCACGCCCCAGTCATGGAAAAAGATTATTTGTTTGTGCTGGTGAATGCGAACAGCGGCGCTAGGTGCGGCGTGCGGCGGTAACTGCATAACATGCTAATATGGTGAAGCCAGAGTGTTTGGGGGAACACAATCGATTTGTATATATGTATGTAATAGGCGGTAAACGGGTAGACAGATCGATGGATACTAAGCGATTGCCGCCGCTCATGGACATAAGGATCATAAAAAGAGTCACAAGTGCGTTGCCGCCCTTCGGGATGGAAAAAGGGAAATGCGGAAGAGCAGGATGAGTGAGAAGGAGAAGGAGATGGAGCCTCTAAAAGAACGAATGAAGACCTCACGTCCATATATGTGTATATCAGAACATGTGATCTGTTGTGTCCGTTTCGATGGCGCGGCCATAACGTTTAAAAAAAAATGATTACAAGATTTTGTAAAAATTTGTAAAAGTAGACTTCCAAAACCATAAATTTGTCAAAGCTATGGTTAAAAAGTTATAGGGGTTTGAACGTGGCCGCGCCATTGAAACGCTCCGAACCGCGCGGCCACGGAGATCTTTAAAACTAAGCATTGCAGAGACCTGAAAATTTGGTAAGTAACAGATTGAATTTGTAAAAAATTTGTAAAAATATAGAAAAAAATCCTGAGCTTATATTTTAGGAGCTGTAAGACTAATACGCCATGGCCGCGCCATTGAAACGGTTAAAAACACATTTTCGCCGATATCTCGCTGAATAAGCAACGCAGACGTCTGAAGTTTTTTGAAATACCTGGATTTGAATTTGTCAAAACTAGTAAAAATAAAACAAAAATCCTAGGTTTATATTTCTGGAGCTATAAGACAAATACGCCATGGCCGCGCCATTGAAACGGTGAAAAAAAACGTAATCTACAGCTCCTGAAATGTGAACCTAGGGTCGAATAGAAACGAATTTAGTAACGAATTTTCGTATTTATATTTGAACAAACTGTTTGTTCAAATATAAATACGAAAATTCGTATTCCTTCCTTCTACCATTACTTTACCATAAATTTTACCACAGACAGTCATGCCAATTTGATTAAACTGTTTGAACTTGCCTATTTGACCAAATTACTTGAACGTCTATGGCGGCCATAAAATATCACGCTACGAGCCATTAGCACAGGTTACTAAATAGTTACAACCACTATTGCGGAGCAGTAGATAGCCCTAAATAACGCTGTAGTAACCTCAGGTTCAGCTATTACACACCTAGTTACCTATACATTATCCACTGTTCAAGTTCATACACAATAAACAGCCGGCCATAAAAATCGCCGCAGCGATAACACCTCTTTGATTGTACTTCATTTTATTGTTCTACAGAATCACTTCGTAACTGCCAATAAAAATATATAACAACCATGTCTTTATCACAGAGACATCTACAGTATTTGTAGAAATATAAATACTAAACTCAAACGCGTACACTGGACCTTTCGGCTTCGATCTTCACATACCACTTTCTTTGTGTTGGTAAGTTAAAATAACACTCTCCTCACGATATTCAGCCTTGGCTGCCGCAGCGCGGATTTGGTCCTTAATGTCAGCAAATTTCAGGTAAACAGATCGTGTGCATTTCGATGGCGCGGCCATGACGACTTTTTTTTAAAATGATGACAAGATTTTGTAAAAAATTGTAAAAGTAGACTCCCAAAACCATAAATTTGTCAAAGCTATGGTTAAAAAGTTATAGGGGTTTGAACGTGGCCGCGCCATTGAAACGCTCCGAACCGCGCGGCCACGGAGATCTTTAAAACTAAGCATTGCAGAGGATTGAAATTTTGGTAAGTAACAGATTGAATTTGTAAAAAATTTGTAAAAATATAGAAAAAAAATCCTAGGTTTATATTTCTGGAGCTATAAGACAAATACGCCATGGCCGCGCCATTGAAACGGTGAAAAACACATTTTCGCCGATATCTCGCTGAAAAAGCAACGCAGACGTCTGAAGTTTTTTGTAAAACCCAGATTTGAATTTGTCAAAACTACTAAAAATAAAACAAAAAATCCTAGGTTCATATTCCAGGAGCTGTGAGACTAAAACGTCATGGCCGCGCCCTTGAAACGGTAAAAACACATTTTCGCCGATATATCGCTGAAAAAGCAACGCAGACTTCTGAAGTTTTTTGTAAAACCTGGATTTGAATTTGTCAAAACTAGTAAAAATAGAACAAAAACATCAAACCGTTTGTTCAAACTGTTTGATTACAATTTTGAGTGTGTGTGTTGCGAGCGCTCAGTTGTTGCTACGAAAGTTTTCCCTTGCGGACGTGTTGTATCGCATAGTAGTGTCTTCTTTTTTAATTAATGGACTGACTAACGACGGAAGCTTTAAATATGTTTCCTCATTCATTCGCAAATAATTATGCCAGTCTTTAGGAGCAAATTTTAAAGTTAATAGGTATGTGAATTTTCGTCTCTTTTTATGAGCCACTTTTTACACCATACAGAACGTTTTTTTGTCCCTTTGTGGGCCTTCAAAGCAAACACTAAGCCAACAATTGCTAAAGCATCATCTGTAGACATTTTAAAGAAGCACTCCCACTCTTCGCCCGCTTCGATACTGAACTGACACCGCTTCAAGTCTGCCTGATGGTGTGTGGTCGCTTGAAAGGTCATGCCAAAATTGGCATTTGATGGCGATATACCAAACTGTTTGAACTTGCCTGTTTGATCAAATTACTTGAACGTCTATGGCGGCCATTACAGGGTGCCACAAAACCCATCACCAAGCCGAAGTCTACTCATTTTGGACCAAGACAAACTAAGCAAATATGATACCTGAGAAACGATTTTTTTGTTTATATAAACATTTTTTAAGCCGCAATTAAAAGTCCGCGCGTGCAATGCTCGAAATACCTTCG
Source organism: Euclidia mi (assembly GCA_944739405.2). Taxonomy (NCBI): domain Eukaryota; kingdom Metazoa; phylum Arthropoda; class Insecta; order Lepidoptera; family Erebidae; genus Euclidia; species Euclidia mi. The sequence continues at coordinate 64,680,664 of OX123187.2, read as the reverse complement.
TATCTATGAGTGCATAGGACATCTATAGTCATCTATAGTAGAGTTTGAGTCTCGGGTTGTCTCGTGTCTCGAAGTCCCGGGTGTTTTCCTAAAGGAAGCTTGTGTACAAAGTGGTTTTGGCTGTGCATTGTCTGCCAGTCAGTAACGCAAGGATTTTGTATGTACCTACAGATTCTAGATGACTTTATAAAAACATGCGCTACTATGATATTGCAATTTTAACATTGATCTGATTTTGAACTATGATGACATTTGTGATTTCAGATGATTGCCTATTTATAAGCTAACTTTCCATTAGTACTGCCAAGCAGGTTCAGAAACCATGTGTTTCCAGTTAGTCTGGTCTTGAAAGGTAAGAAGGGAAGAGTGAGAATCGAATTGCGTCAATTTTCAAGTCACTGCACACTAGAAGATATGGTCAGACAGACAGGACGCGGCTAAGACTTCATTTTATAATCTGATTAAAAATAATCCGTTACATTTAGAACAGTACTATTTGTACAAATACGGTTAAAACAGGTATATTACAATCTGACGGTGTTTACAATTTTACGGTGACAATTATACTCAATAAGGTGTGTAATTTTGTATGCTTCTTTACTATAAAGCCTTGTATTCATTAGGAAACATTTGTTGATAAAGTTTATGACGTGTTTATCACCAAGTTTACCGTAAACACTGTTTCTGAAACATGGCCGTCCACACTTGTTAGTTGTTGCTAGAATGTCGCCCGAGGAGGTAGTGATGCTCAGTGCTGCTTACTTATTAATTCATAAGAATGCTAAGGAAAAAAAAATAAGGAAAGGTGGTGGATTCGGAATTATCTCTTAAATAAAAATTACGTACTTCATGACCTTCGTGAATTTTATGGGTATTCTCACAATTCCCATCGTATCCGATGTTCCGGACGTCGTTGCACCACATAATAAAAATTGTAGCGGATCATACCACTGCCATCTGCTTTTAATCACTTCTTCGGCGCCGCTTCCAGTTCTTTTTGATGATTTAAGTTTTTTCTTTTCACGGGCAAATTGTGAGCGCAGAGTAGGTATGCATCTTCGTTTCCACTTTTTTTGAGACATATTCAATTCTGCAGCAATATCGGCCCAAGCATCATTTTTTTTTAATATATCTTTATAATCTCTATTTGAAGAGTCCCAAAGTACATAATGCTGTTGATAAAGCTCCATGAGCATCGAAACTTGGTTGTTGGACCACACTACTTCCATGTTTATTTATTTATTTATTTATTCAAGACAACACAATCATAACAGGTTTCACCCAATGCGATTGATATTGTTACAAACATAATTATAAGCATATGTACAAAGCAAAATTAGAACAAAAAGATAAAATATAAAGAACAACAAGCAACATTAAACAACAAGATAATGAATAAAAAATTGTCTAATACAATTTTGTAAGTACCTTAATAGCTACATTTACAAATTCCGCCAGTGTACAATTAAAAATATCAATTTTACAGCTAATTTTAATAAACTCGCGCAACACACGTCCACACCTATTGGCTTTTGCTTATAAACAAGATCTTACGGCTTGTGCTCCATTTGATTGGGGAACATGGCAATATGTTTCAGAAACAATGTTTCATCACATTTGTTTATGAACTGTTTATAAACTGTTTCCAGAGATGGTGAAATCAACAAATGTTGCCTAATGAATACAAGGCTTAATCTGTATTTGTATATTACAGTCATGTGAATGACCTTCGTTTGACTTTACTAGCATAAAGATTCTTTATAATTATATCTACATTGGTGAATGAAATAACTCTGTTTGATATTGTCTACCCGTACTAAAAGTATTTTATCTCTGACCGCACATAAAATGTTTTTGCTTTGATAAACCACATGAAATTTAATGGAGCGTAAAATATGAGTTGCTAATTCTTTAAGTTAACAGCTATTATTTTAAGATTTATTACATATTCTTCTAGTAAGAAATAAACTTACTTTTTAATAAATTTAGTTTGGTAGAGGTAAGCCCACGAGACCGTATCGTCGGTACCCACATCGGTACCTAATCGAAAACATCGCGCATCTTGCCAGCATCGCGGGAATCCGTTTTCTGCAGAGGGGCTCAAAATTTGTCTGTACCTATGGATAGTCTTGAGTCTTGAGAAGGTCCTTCTTCAGTAGTGGACGTTTTTTGCCAGATATAGTATTTTGGGTTTGACATTTAAACCAAGAACCTAGAACTATATTCTTTAATTCTCTAATTCTTCCTTCTAACCGATATTTCCGTTAAACATACAGACTTCCGCAGTACTACATGGGCTGGTCATAACTGTCATAACCCCTCGAAGCATTTTGGCCACCATCGAGGCATCTCAGGACACCCGTAGATGTATTTTGGCCACTTTCGAGGCTAGGCTTTCGAGCTAAGTACGGTCGCGTAATATTGTCGTTGAAAGAATGGTGATATTTCTATTTATTAAGTTAATATTGTATATCAAAAGACGCGTAATTTAATAAGCTGTCGAATGATATTAATTAACACCAAATAAGAAGAACCTACCTTGAAACCCACGCAAGAGCAATAATAATTATTCATAGTATAAATGTAACCTTATCTATATATTTCCATTCAATAAAAAATAAATGCCGTTTTTTCGGTAATTGAATTCCTTCAAAAAAAAACAAAAATAAACAAATATTGTGTAATAATTCCTTAGTACACAATATTTGTTTATTTTTGCTGTTATTTTATAATTAATTAGTTCATTCACAATCAAAACATAGAAATATACAATATAATTATATTATTTGTTTACAATGATGTTTTGAATCCATAATTACGCCCCGCGCGCAACATGCAAAGACAGCGAAATATACGAAATTTCAAATGCTGACATTTAAATAATTTTCTAAGCAAACATTGCTATAATTTTATTTTATTGTAAAGCTTATACCACCAGGTATACAAAATAACAAAAGTAAGCAATTTATAACCCATATTGTTATCATGACAAACAACAATGGCGAGTAGGTCGTCGATAGACGACATTGTTTACAATAGGATCAAGTTCGGCGGGTCGCATAAACGAAACATTCCGTCATTCAGTCACCATTCAAACATTACTACAAAGCTTATTTAATCTACTTTCATAAAAACATCATTTCAAATATCAACACCCGAGTGACGAGTCGTAAGTTTAGGTTTAAGGTAGCTCGGCAAGTGGCCTTGCTTCGCGGGTGGTCAGATAACGACCGCGTGATGCTTTAGCGATAAATGTCAAATTAAAGCAGTAACTTTGAGCGGATAAGCCTCATCTAGTTATTTAATTGTCGTCACAACAGCATTGTAAGTTAGTAGAAGGATTTGGCTACGCTGTCCAGTATAGGGTTTCATGTCCAATTTTTCTTCTCTTCCCAAGAATACTGCTGCTTCGTGTTTTTTCTCAATTGCCTTTAACGACTATCATAGAATGAAATTACGTGACGCTTTATTAATTTCTGTGCTTTATATTCTTATTTATTTTTTATTAGCATATTTAACTTGTATCACAGAAACTGTGAAGACAGGAAGGTTTACTTTCATTAGGTTACATTTTTAAATGTAAGACAATACCAAGTATATAGGTCTGTACATTTTATTTCCTTGGTAGATTACGACAAAATGAAGTTTTAAAATTTTGACCATTATTGAAAATTAAAAAAAGATTAAGACTGTTGTAGACTTTGGTTACAAAAGTAGGTACTACTTTCTTCATTTTATTTTATTTATTTATTTATAGACTCACGCCTGTATCCCCGAAGGGGTAAGCAGAAGTGTAATATTACACCCACATTTCGCCATGAACTTTATACAAGTAGATACTACTAGTACTACTACTACTTTCATCAATTTGTTGATAGATAGATAGATAATATTCTTTATTGTACACCAAAATAAAGTACATTTCTAAGGTATCTTAAATCTAAAATTTATGTACAATCGGCGGCCTTATCGCCAAAGGCGATTTCTTCCAGGCAACCTTAGGATGGACAGAAATGATGTTAGATGTTTTGTGACGGTGGTGTAGCTATGTAAAAATTACAATAACATTCTAAAATACACATATACAATTATTAATTATACATACACATATATATAAATATATACATAAATATATACCAGTATCCATAATGGTTATACCTGCCTAAGACAGTACAGATAAATACATACTATAAGCACATATACAATGAATATAAATGTACTAAATAATACAGATACAGCGAATTTAAGTGTCAAAGATAGTCGATCATTACATTAATGTACCTACCTACATATATTAAGTTACCTACTGATTTAAATACAGATTTTTTATCATTCCTTTGAATATATTTAAGGAATCTGCTCTACGAGTTTCTAATGGTAAAGCATTCCACAAGCGCACAGCCTGAGTAGTGAAAGATTTGTCGAAATAGTTAGTAGAATGCTTCGGCATCTCCAGCGTAAGATCTTCAGACGACCTCAAGGACCTTAGATGTGTGTCATGAAGGAACTTAAATCGTTCTTTGAGATAAGAGGGAGAACTAGGATTAAATAGAACATTATATAACAATGTAAGAGTGTGAGTATTCCTGCGAAGACGAATTGGCAGCCACTTGAGTTTATTGCGAAAATCAGAGACGTGATCATATTTGCGCAAACCAAATATAAATCGAATGCAAAAGTTTTGGAGACGCTCAAGTTTATCTAGCTGCTCTTCAGTGGGGTCGAGATAGCTGACGTCAGCATAGTCAATAACAGGCAGTAGCAGAGTTTGAGCAAGCCAGCAATTACCGTTTTTCCACTAAACGTCGGCAAAAAGTCAATCAGTGAAGCGACTGACACCAACTGGTTCACTTTTTATTGATCTGTAATTTTAAAATCATGGTTTTAGATACGCTGCTTAGGGTACTCATTATCTTAAGTCGACTTAAGTGAAATTTTGTAACGGAATTCGTCGACAAATCTTATTACTGCACACTAAGTTTCGGAGGATTTATGGGTGGATGTTTGTTACTCTTTTACGCAAAACCTACTGAACGAATTGCGATGAAGCTTTATAAAGCTCATACTTTAGAATAGAACATAGGCTAACTTCTGTCCGATAATAGGTAGTAGAGCTTTGCTGATTTACCTACTACGGAATTCAATATTCGATCTATAGATACATCTGCAGATTTGACATAAGCTTCATACAAAATATGTCAAACACGAATCTCAAATCTCAAAAGCCATGTATGGATCGAATATTGAAAATGACCGTTAAGCATGAATGGGCCGGCTCGACCGGGGAAGTACTACCCTCTCACAGAAAATCGACGTAAAGTAACAGTACCTACCTAAACTTTTGCGTTTTTTCGGTGAGTGAGAGTGCCGGAGGCCCTATCCCCTATACCTTCTCCCTCATCCCACTCCTTATCCTATCCCTTTTCCCAACCCAAGGGGCGGCAACGCACTTGTGACTCCTGTGGTCTTGCTTGTGTCCATGGGCGGCGGTAATAGCTTACCATCAGGTGATCCGTCTGCTCGTTTGCCGCCTATTATTACAAAAAAAAACTCCAAGAGAGCGAAGCTGTACATCTGCCACTTCGTTTTTACCATATTATCGCCCCCAAAGCTAGCCTGCTACAAACCGTTTTACGGCTGGTCATTATATTCGATTTATCCGTGTAGGAATTTGGCTATAACATTGAGGTGTATGTACAGCATCTACGTTTGTATAATCCCAATGAGCAGCTCTACACAAATGTACTGCGTATTACTCTGTGCGCGCAGGGCTTAACTTGGGGGTTAATATGTCCTGTGAGGTGTAAAAACGGCCATGCCACGTAAACAGCCGTCGTTCGTCAACGGCTTAACCCCGGTTATAAAGCTTAACGTGAACAAGCTTTAATCTGTGCATTTATGTTTGTACAGCTGCCATTTTTAACGATTAAGATCGGATGGCACTGTTTGATTCATGTTTACATGGATTGAGCTTCAAAGGGTGAATAGATGCAATAACTTTATACCGGGGTAACAAGCGCTGTAATTTGCTTGATTTGTATGGTATGTGTTCATAGTAAACTCGCGTGTTATTTACGAAAGGAGGTTTTCAACGGTCCATTGAACTTGCGCATGTGAAACTTATACCACGCAAGCAAGGTCTGCTCTATTACCTATTTGCTCCTTGTTTACCTACCACCTTCTGGAAAACATGATCGTAGCGTTATCCCAGTAGAATATAATTAATTTAATTGTATGTAGGTATGCGCACAAACAACATATACTTGTAACTATAAATAAGTATAGTTTAAATATAAGTATTATTCAGTATGCAATAGGCACGCCCCCTATTACGTGGGACCTTAAAATTCATGGCAAAATGTGGCGCAATTTTACACCTCTGCCTACCCCTTCGGGGATATAGGCGTGAGGCTATAAACAAAATATATAGTTAAGTATTATTAGCAATTACTGTAGTTGGATTTCAATTTTTTATTTTTGTTTTATACCTATAGGTAATATTATTGTAATGCTTGTAAAATGCACTAAGTTTTAAGCATTTTAATTTTAACAGAACACCTATGTACACTTGGTTCGCAATAAATTCTTTGACTTTGACTTATAAGACTTTTGATTTCACTTCTGTCTGGCCATATATGACGTTAATCTGTATCACAAAGCGATTGTCGTCTGACCGCCACAGCCCAAAGGATAAAATAAACGTTAGGATATTAAAAATATAGATCGCCGTAACATAAGGACGGTCGAATTCTTCATGATAGCTGGTCTCGAAGCTTTACGTGGCATGCATAACATGGGCAGGCATGGACCAAGCAGTTAATACTTAATTTAAGTCTAAGTGCGCATTCTGGGTTGGAACTTCAGACTTTACGCGCGCAGTCTATTTGGTCATCCATTTAGCTATGGTTACTTTTAACAACAAGACATTGTTTTGTAAACATGTTTAAGTATGGAGAGGAAGCTTCTCAGAATTGTAATAAAAGGAGCGATTCCCATGTAAATGTTGTGCGCCCTTAACCCTTCGTCAGCCGACTAACGCGCGATTTAACACAGAATATAGGCCGATGACGCTGTTTTATCTACGACTAGATGTAGCTCGCGTCTTTGCTTGCTTTCAAATTTAAATATTGTGACCGGAATACGAAAAAATCTTATTCGAATTCGTTTACTTTTAAGATTTAATTGTCATATTCTTATCATATCACTACAAAGCTGCAAAGGTTAAAATTTAAATCGTTTAGTTCAATAAAAAAATGGCATTATGGACTGAATTTGCGGACACCGGACGGGTAGTTATGATGTTGCGATAAAATATATTTAACAAATGTACCAACATACCTAAGTGCATCATATGCACACAATATTATTTAGCGAAATAATTAGCAATATTAATTAACAAAACTCTAAGTACATCATACAATATTATTTAGCGGCAGTCCCTCCGCGACCACGACTGTTGCAAGCTGGTAGAAACGTAGGAGGATAACAGAGGTATTTATGCCTCTAAATAAGTCAATTATCGCGACTAAGACGTTAAATAATATTATATGATGTATAAAAATCGTATAGTAACTCCTTTTTCTGGCTTTAACGCACCTGGGCAGGTTTAATATGTTAGAATATTCTTTGTATCAATGACACTCTCGGCTTGTAAATGATATAGACGTGAGTGACAATCGAATCGAACGAAGACCATCTCGTGAACACGGTTCCGCGTGGTTCCGGTAACCAAACGGAAACGTCGGATATGTCAATTTTATTTTTATGTTATTACGCGACTGAGTTCCGCTACACAAACATTAGCAAAAGAAAAGCAAAAATAATAATAGATAAAGTAGTACATATTATCTACCTATTTTTCGCCTTTGTTTACATAACATTGTGAGTATTTATCACATGTATTGTCCGTGTGGTGACGGATTAAGAATACGGAATGTCACCACCCCATATCATCCCATGGATGTCGTAAGAGCCGGCAGAGGGAGCATATTATGCAGAGAACAGCACTGTAAGAGAAGGAAAACTTGATACAAACCCTATACCAACCCTTTTGGCCAGCGTGGTATAGTAGGCCAATTCCTCCTTTCAAAGGAGAGGCCTGGTCCAGCAGTGGACTGTTAAAAGCTGATGATGATGATTTTATAACAAGTGGGTAATATAATATCATAAAGAAACACACTGTTCTGTTATAATGATATTAGTTACAAGTTTCCGTACGATATATTTTAGCTGTTATATAATTTAGTATGATGGCCTTTGGTAGGTGATTTCATATTGTATTTTTTGTGGAAAATGAGGCTTTTTATCTTTGTTTACTGTAGTTGTAAGGCCAAACACGTCGTTCTGAAAGGTCGGCGTTTAGCTCGAGTGACTTTAAATATTAATAAGTAGGTTAACAAGATGTTTATAGACATACATACTTGTTTTTTGGCCATGGAATATAGCTATAGGCTTTATGGAAACCTAATATTCAGTCAAAACCGATTAGAATAGAAAGCGGAGCATGGTTTCTAATTGGGATAACGCTAGGAGGATAACATTCTTGGTTTTTGAAGTGTGTGGTACCTACTAAGACTGATGAATAGTTAAGTACAGATATAGGAGAAGTACAGGTTAGAATGAACTAATTATTACTGTTGAATTATGAACTACTGCCGGATCAAGTATTGGATCTATCCATAGATTGGTAGCTCAATCCAACAAATATATTGGAACCAGCCGTTAGGAAACAAGGTCTTCTGCCACTATTAGGTATTTAGGACATGCTGTAGGTATATAACATTCATATTACATACATACATACATAGACTCACGCCTGTTTCCCCGAAGGGGTAGGCAGAGGCATATTAAACGCCCACTTCTCGCCAGTGTTTTGATCCCACGTAGGTGGCGAGCCTATTGCCGCTTATTGGGACATTTTGTTTGCCAGAGCCTCGTCCGTTGGTTTCAACATTCATATTATTTATTAATTATAGTATTTATTTATTTATACTTTGTAACTTTCGCGACTTGTACCCATAGTAATATTTATGTCATCTAGTGACCACAGCTGTTGTAACCCATGCCAAACTATATTTAAAAAATAATTTATTTCTCTATAATAAAGTTTTAAATTAAGCCCACCTAAATTGATATGAATTATCAATGTAGGTAGAACACAACACAGCAGTATGCTAACTGCCAAAAGTTAAATAAATCAGTACATCGTAATCACACTGATAATGCGACTGACTCTCGTTCAATACACATTAGTGTGAAAAATCAAGAAAGCTTAAAATAACTATTCTTAAAATAAATAATTTGCCTGTTAGTGCCTGATAACTTCAGTATATATCAAAACTTTCACGATTTGTACACAACCAATGATTACTTAACTAGTCTATATGGTGTAATTTATTGAAAATAAAGGTAAAATACCACATATTTGCCCCGATGCGACGACGTTTCAGCAACCAACTGTGGTCAAGGGATGAACTTCACTATAATACGGATTATTCCACATTTTGAGCCATTGCTCTGCGGAACCATTATTCGTTAATAGTTTTCGTTATCTCATTGATTCTGTGACATCAGCCCTAGATTGAATTTTACCAGAAGTATATCAGACTGGAAGTAAAGAACGGCCTATATATCCATCTAACGGGACGATTACGATAGTAATATTTTATCCTTATCGGGACACTAATGTATTTGCTTTCGTAAATTCATGAATAATGGATTCCTAACTTTTTCAAGTTAGTTTATGGGAGATTTTAATTCAGTTGTAGGGGAGGGTATTGAAGACAACATTGTAGGGAAATTTGGTTTGGGACAAAGGAATGATCGAGGAAATAGGATGGTACAATTTTGCAAAGAAAACGACTTAATTGTGACGAACACCTTGTTCGATCAACCTAAACGAAGACGCTATACTTGGAAAATGCCTGGTGATATCGCTAGATACCAATTAGATTATATTTTAGTAAAAAATAAACATCGCAACCAAGTACATCTATGCAAAACGTTTCCCGGAGCAGATTTAAATACAGACCATAACTTGCTAGTCAGTTTCCATACCTTGGAGAATAAGAAAACCAAAAGGAAAATAAAGCCAAAAAGTATTGATCTCAATAAACTTAAGTCAGACATATTTAAAGTGCAATATAGTAATAACTTAGGTGATAAGATAGAAGAATTTAGAGAAAACTTTATTCATATAGAAGACGTAGATAGTAAATGGAATATAATTAAAAATATTATAAAAACTAGTGCAGAAGAAACATTATTAAAAGAAAAAAATGTACCACGTAAGAGATGGCTAACCCCTGACATAATTGATTTAATGACTAAGAGAAGGCATTTTAGAAATAAAAGTGATGAAACTAGTATAACAGCATACAAAAAGTTGACCAACCAAATTACTCTGAAGTGTAGGAAACGCAAAGAAGAAGATTTAAAACAATCTTGTGACTTAATAGAAACTTTAATAAAACAGAGTAAAGTAGATGGGGCTTATACGGAAATCAAACAGATAAATAAAACATATAAAACAAAAAGTACAGTAATACTAGATGAAGAAGAAAAACTTCTTGTAAATAATAAGGAAATAGCAGAAAGATGGAAAAGATATATAGAACATTTGTATGACGGACAAGGTATGAATGAAAACAGCATAGAACAAGCAGATCAAGTGGAGGAAGAAAATCTAGGCCCTGATATCTTGAGAGTGGAATTCGATGAAGCAGTCCGATGCTTACACAACCGAAAAGCTGCGGGAAATGATCAATTTTATATAGAACTGATTAAATTTGCTAACTGTGAGCCTTTGCTAGAAGAAGTTTATTATCTTATTCGAAAGATGTATGCCACTGGAACGATACCGAAGGACTTCACAGTCAGTAAAACGATAACATTGCCGAAGAAATTAAACACCAATAAATGCGAAGAGCACCGGACACTAAGTGTTGTCTCTCAAGCATCTAAAATTCTATTGAAAATACTTCAAAATAGAATACGGCCCTTAGCAGACATCTTTATAGGACCAGACCAATATGGATTTAGGCAGAACAGAGGCACAAGGGAAGCTATATTAGCATTAAGACTTATTATCGATAGACGTATGGATTTGGGCCTGAACACACATGTAGCTTTCATAGATCTGGAAAAAGCATTTGATAGAGTGAATTGGCTGAAGATGATGGAAATTTTGAAAGAAGCAGGATTAGACTATAGGGATAGGAAAATAATATACGAATTATATAGGCAACAAGAAATGATAATAGAAGTCGGGAATGAAAAAGTGAGTGCAAAAGTTCAGCAGGGAGTAAGACAAGGATGTCCACTATCACCTCTAATCTTCAACATCTTTATAGAGAGCGCTATTCGTAAAATATCAAACAGCGGCATGGGAGGAGTTAAGTTCAACGGTTATAATATTCAATTTATTCGATTTGCAGATGACATAGCAGCAATATCAGATAGCCCAGATAATTTAGAAAAAATACTTGCAGAAATGGACGCAATATTTAGCAAACTTGGTCTTAAAATAAATACTAGCAAGTCAAAATGTTTGACAACTTCGAAATTTCCGTCACAAAATAGACCCATTAAAATTAACAACATTGTCATAGAACAGGTCAATAGCTTTAAATATCTAGGTAGCCAAATAACACACGATTCCAGATGTACACCGGATATAAAAACTAGAATTGCAATAGCCAAACAAGCATTTAATAGGAAAAAGACTCTATTCAAATCGAATATTAACTCAAAAATTAGAAAACAGCTAATTAAAACTTACGTCTGGAGTATCGCTCTATACGGTTGTGAAACTTGGACCATGACGCAAAGGGATAGAGAAAGATTGGAGGCGTTTGAGATGTGGTGCTGGAGGAGGATGAAGAGAATAAGCTGGACAGAAAAGATTACAAACGAAGAGGTTCTGCGAATGGTTAACGAAGAGAGACGGTTGTTAAAACTAATAGAAAATCGGAGAGGGAAGATGATTGGCCACTTGATACGACACGACAACTTTTTCAAAATAATACTGGAAGGCAAAATAGAAGGGAGAAGAGGAAGAGGACGGCCTCGACGTACCTACATGACACAGCTGAAGGAAAAAGTTGGAGTCGGGTCCTATCAAGAGGTCAAAGAAAAGGCAGAAAACCGAAGCCAATGGCAATTGCTCCACCGACAAGAGCTACCTAGCTCTTAAATGGAAGAAGAAGAACTTTTTCAATTGTAGATAATGTCTGGGGTATGAAGCAAATATAGTGATTGTCTTATTCCTTACCCGGAATAGTTTGGGCAAAATGAGGCGCAGGGCTAAATTCTGCTGGACTTTGAGCAAAGCAGAAGCTCACCCGTAACGTATGACATAATATTATATAGCATAGGTTGAGAAGCTTTTGCAAGCTGAAGTCTTTTTTTTAGGGTTCTGTAGTCCACAAGGAACCCTTATAGTTTCGTCATGTCCGTCCGTCTGTCCGTCCGCCTAGCTCAAAGACGCCTGGTGCTAGTAAGCTGATATTTGACATGAATATAGACATAAGATATTGCAACAAAAATGTAGAATAAAATTTAGGGAAATATTTTTTGTAAGGGTATCTCCGCTACATAATATATAGTGGGGTTGAATTTTTTTTGGTTGAGTACCCCATCATGTGGGGTATCATTGGATAGGTTTTAAAAAATATTATTAGTTTGCTCAAATCATTTTTCGATCAAGTGATTGGTTTGTCAAATATCAAGCTTTGAAGTGAAAAAAATAGTTAGACTCAAGTGTCCCCCCCCCTCTGCCCGCTAAACTATTAATTTGGAAGAGATGAAAAAAATCACAAATGTAGTACATATAACGAATTTAAAAGGAAAACTATCACGGCTAAGTACCTAGATATCACTAGTTTACGAGTAATCGTCGGGTAACTTATTTAATACCTATTTCTGTGATTTTACATTGGGTGCGCTGGCTTACGTACTTTGGTATGTAATGTACTACGGTACTACGTATGTATAGTAGTAGTATATCTTGGAAACCACATTTTATGTTTACAATACATAACTGGATACATACCTAGTATTTTTCTAAACAAAACTTAGGTTCTTATAATAGTGTTATTAAAATTATTTTTCCAGCAAAATAAACAGTCGGATTTGTTATACATTAATACCCTTTGCAGCAAGTCATTATGGGCAACTACGGAACCCTACATTGCGCGTGGCCCGACACGCACTTGTATTTCTTTGAAACTGTAACGCCGCAATCGTAAATACCTACCTTTCGCAGTAAAATATTACAAATAGTCGGATAAATGTATAACCCAAGTATTTCAATTTACGAGACCCAGTAGATTAATATTAGTAGCTCTGCCTGACGTCAATCTATGGTAGAACACTGAACCAGATTGATAACAGGAACGTGTTTAACAACAAACACTCCACTCTCCATAAAAACGTCTAAAAATAACTCATAGTTAAACGGAAATGGACAACATTATCTGGAACCATTACCGCGCTGATTAAAAGCGGCTACGTCTGCATTGATACCTATAAAACGGTCAAGACCACAACCACCACTTTAACATGAACCCTGAAGCTAAAACTTCTGTAATGTACTAAGTGTCTTCTTACACTGGTGATGGCCCTACTGTGGCTTTCATCCATTAGAGGGTGGCATTCTGTCTTTAATTACTGGACGAGCGGTGCATTCCGTTGGGACGACGTATAATTTGTAAACGCATGGAATTCACTTACCTAGAGAGTTTTATTGATTGCTATTGCTATTCGAAGACATTACCTTCGTAATTAAAGTAAGTGGAATAATAATGTAAACGATGCACAAGTAAGCAAGTTACAAAGTGGGGTAGGTATCACTTCATGAAGAGAATAAACAATCATATCTTTATTTCTTCTTTCTTAATATAATAAAATCCTTGCGTTATTGACTGACTGACAGACCGACACTACAGCCGAAACTATTGGGCGCATGTATGTTCCTTGGGGACCGTAGGGGTGCACTAAGAAGGGATTTCCCGAAATTCCCACGGGATCGGCCAAAACGGGTAAATTTAAAAAAATGCAGGCGTAGCTGCTGGCGTCCGCTAGTACTCTAATAAAAGTGCTTAAAAGCTTGGCACAAAAACAGCTATATTATAGCCACCTGATGAGTATCTGTTTTGTTATTGAGACAAAGCATAATATTTTTATTTACCATTTATTCAAAGAAGGAGACAAATTGATAATATATGCGATATATGTATATAAATTGGGCCAATGCGAGTCGGACTCGCGCACGATGGGTCATCATCATCATCCATAAAAGAAAATCACTTTTGTTGTATGTGTAGGTATATAGATATCATTTAAGTTTCTACCTGTTTATTAAGATCGAGTACAAAATTGCTTAAAAATTATTAAAAAAAAAAAGTTAATAGTAAAGGAATGCTTCCTTTAATATTAACTTTTTTTATTTAATAATTTTTTTTAAAGGTACATAATATACACCTACATATTCGGTGAAAATTTTAAGACTCTACCTGTTTCATCTGAGGTTACGTTAGTAATATTGAGCAAAAAATACGAAAAAACACGTTTATTGTGTTTTTTAATTTTTAGTATTAAATTTGTTGTTATAGCGGCAACGGAATTACATAACTTGTGAAAATTTCAGCTTTCTAGCTATCACAGCTTATGACATACAGCCTGGTGACAGACAGACAGCGGAGGCTTAGTAATAGGGTCCCGTTTTTACCTTTTAGATACGGAACCTTAAAATCGACAACAACGGATACAAAAAAAACTAATGTCACAGAGAAATGAATTAGGTACAGAGTTTTGTCCCACGCAAACCCAAAACACATAACGCCGTGTTCAGTTGCTACTACGCTATTCATGGTTTTAATTTTGACTCATTTAATTTGACAGCTGATTGTAATCAACTGTATCGTCCTAACGTCATTCCGGCTGCACACAAGATTTTGGCCTTGGAGACCGGGGTTTGCTTTCTAGCCTAAACGGATATGAAAGATGAATGTGGAAAATATTGAGCCTGAGTACCAATTTACAACGCCGAGCTGTTCAAAATAGAAGAACAGCTAGTGAACAAGGTCTGAGCGTATGCGCGGTGCAACCGACGCGAAAGCTCTACGTCAATTATCTGCAATTGCGTATGAATACCTTCTTGACATAAATAAGTAACGTACCTTGAGCGGGTTGGGGGCCTTCTGCGCTCACCCATTGTCTGCGTTAGTTTCTCAAGGCTTTTAGTGACCAACTGGCCGGTCCAGACACACAAACAATTACACCACCTGGCGCAAGGCATAGTATTAGGGCCATACAAATCGCATAATTTCCACAATCGCCAGAAAAACAGTTATTACAAACAAAAATTTTGCCCGATATACTATTTAGTCTAGCATGAAACACATGATTTATTCGCGATTTTGGCAATGTCACAGATGTCCCAAAGATGTACATTATAGCGCATAAACTAGATACGAAACCCTATGCTACGAATTACATCGTATAGATTGCAGTTATTAGACCGTGTGTGTAAGTTCATATAAATGGTACATATTTTTGCCGTGACGTGGCTGATACGAACGAAAGCAATATCGGATTGCTGAATGTCTCGTATTTATTGCATTTCTCGCGTTCTCCGCGATCCAATAAATACATCTGATTGTCTACTACTTAGCTGGTTCAGTGGCGATGTTATTGCGATACTAGATTGTCTAGGGTTCAGTGTTAGAATGTTGTAGATTTTACTTAGTTTTGTTTTAGGTATATAAAGATACCCTTCGAACCAGTGATATAGTAAACGTTTAAAGTTTGGGCGGTGTTACACCTCCGTGCCTCGGAAAGCACGTTAAGCCGTTGGTCCTGCGGTGTTGGTACTCTCATCGTCCGATGGGACGCCAAGATCGACACGACCGGAGAGAGATTGGGCTCTCTCCGGTCTTGTCGATCGTGGGGTCCCATCGGACGATGAGAGTGAGGGAATAGAGAGTGCACTTGTGTTTGCGTACACACTTGTGCACTATAATATGTCCCGCGCACTTGGCAAGTCTCATATAAAGACAAGCCGCCGTGGCTGGAATCGGTCGGAGGACACACATTCAGTGTTGTGCCTAATAGGCATAACACTGATTTTCAGCTGGACCCTTCCATCTGAGCAAGAATTTGTTTTGACGCACACGTCTGGCCAACACAAACTACTTAGTTACACAACACAATTATTATATAATGCAAGTTAAACAAAAACAATCTCACAACTACAATAACAATTACACAATTACAATTACACAACAAATAAAAATTACAATGACAATTTACAATTACACGACTAAAATAAACCAAAATTGCACTTCATATCTCTTTTGATGGATACACTATCAAATTTACGATTAAGGCTACTTTTACGCTGATTTTTGAACCCTTAATAAGTCAGAAGAAATGTTTTTTTTTTAAGGTGAACTGGGACATACATTTATGGAAGGGAGGCGGCAATAAGCGACAATTGCGAAGTTATTTTGTACATTATTCATAAGTTTTTTAAGTAGAGTTGAAAACCGCTGGTAAGATATGACGATCCATCATCATTATCATCATCAGCCTTGTATATATAGTCCCACTGTTGGCCACGGCCCTCTTTTCACTGTGAGATGGGTAAGGCCATAGTTCCACGCTGACCAGGTGCGGGTTGGCAGACTGCACATGTTTCTCGAGAACATTATGGAGAACTCTCAGACAGGCAGGTTTCCTCGCGATGTCCTTTTGACCGTTAAGCAAGCGATAATAAACAATTTAATACACATCTAACTTTGAAAAGTCATTGGTGTGCGCCGTGGGTTCTAACCATGACGATCCATTCAAGTGAAACACTTTTAGCGATTGTATGGAAATTGTTCCCGTAGACCTTTAGCCCCTCATACCTAAAAATTGGCCAACGATCCAAGCTAGCAAGTATGCATATACTTATAGCAGATACTAACACTACATTATTCTATACATTTCGTTTCTGAGAAAATAAGTAAGGTCTGTCAGCCCTGGGATCTTACTCTATTAGATATAGAGCCTATGAAGATCTTATACTTACCCTCATTAATTATTTTAGTAAACGTTCACCACACATCGATCTCTTGAAGGTTTATCTTTAGGATAAAATGAAAATAGAAGCATTAAGCTTTTACTGTACTTAGAGCTAAGTCTAAAGTACCTAGACTTAGTACCTGAATTGTCTGGCCCAGTAATAGCCTAGAATTAATTAACTAAATCCATCCCAACTGAAAGGGTTATAGTCGTTAAGGTAACAAAACTTTTGTTCGTTTACTAAAAGTAAACAAAATTTATTAAAGATAATAAAGATTGTAGAGAATATAGCTCATGGTTTATCAATTAAATTGTAACGCTTTAACGATGTTTAGTATTTTGATAGATATTTTTTTTTACAAATATCTCGACGTTTTTAAGTTCGTCTTGCGACTAAAATAAAAGCTTTTGTACCTAAGTAATAAGAGAATAAATTAAAACTTTCCATAATCTGATAGGTTCGGTGATGAACAAGAATCTACAAACACTCTGGGCGAAACGACTTGTTTTTTTTTTCAGCGGTAGCGCTATTAACGCTGCTCACCCCGACCGATATTAGACATCGAGGACACTTCTTTAGCCTTAAAGAGTAAGTCCAGCTAACCTGTGTAGACGAGACGAGAGTATTCAGACACACCTTCTGCTGGCCGAATAGGCGGCGGGGAAAGCCCATACATAAGGTGGGTTGGCAAAACAAAAGTGACTCTCTTAACCCTATGTAAGCTCCCACTGACGACCTTGACTTAAAAAATATCATCATCAGCAGCCTTTAACAGTCCACTGCTGGACTAGGCCTCTCCTTTGAAAGGAGGAATTGGCCTACTATACCACGCTGGCCAAATGGGTTGGTATACCAACCCGTTTGTATCAAGTTTTCTTTCTCTTACAGTGATGTACTCTGCATAATATGCTCCCTCTGTCGGCTCTTACAACACCCATGGGATGATAAGGTTTGGTGACATGCCGTATTCACTTAATCCGTCACCACACGGACCTCCATATTCGTCACCATATTCGTCGCAATACGTATAAAGTATAAAAAATATACTTTGTATCTATTGCGACGAATATGCTCGGCAACCTTTGTGTGTCACTGCTAATAAGTGTTGTAAATGTCACCTTGGATCCCATTCACCCACAGACCCTAATAATATAGTCACCTGTGCATTCACCCCTTACAAATGGGCTCGTCAACGGCTCAACCAGCTGCACAATAATACCATTCTATAGATTAGCCGCCGTCACTCAGTGACAGAAGCCACTTTCTAACTGTGGGCGGTTTTGGGATATTTCTAGACAAACTCACAACACTGATAATATAAAACATTGAGTTTGATGACACTGAAAGGTTAGGTTAGGTTAGGATTTAGAAAGGGTTGAACAATTTAAGTATCGGGGACATTAAGTCGCTGCAGACCTCAGGGATCATGCGGACAACGAGCGGGAGCGTAGGGCGCTGTCTGTTAGAGCGAACGTGATCGCTCGTAGATTCTCGCGATGTTCTAGAGAGGTTAAAGTTACGCTTTTCAAAGCCTACTGTACATCGTTCTACTCATGCAGCCTATGGGCTGACTATAACAAAAATACATATAGCGCCCTACGCGTGCAATATAATAATGCATTCAGAGCGGTGATGGGGCTGCCCCGATATTGTAGCGCCTCGGGCATGTTCGCGGAGGCACGAACCGACTGCTTCAACGCTATAATACGAAAGCGCGCTGCATCCCTGGTGCGCAGAGTGCGGGCCAGCTCCAACACCGTTCTGTCGATGATCGCGCAAAGGTTGGACTGCTATATTATTAACACTTTCGCGTGCACCACGTATGGATACGTAAAAAAATTGAGATACGATGTCGCACAACGTATCGATACGTCAAATTTTATATTTCTCTATCAGTCAGTACGTATGGAAACGTCCGTTTCTCATATAATGCTCGTATAGTGACGTCACAGTGCCACAACATATCAAAATCTTGATTTCGTAGTGTCACACAGCATCGACATTTTAAGCGTTTTGTGGTTGCTTCTCACACATACAAAGACACCTACTCACAAAAGCAGAACGTGCATAGTCGTCAACTGGAGTATGCGCCGCCATACTGTCAGTCGGGCTGTCAGGCTGTGCACCGTTACGCGACGCACGTGTACAGTGAAGTGAGCTCCCGAGTTACGAAACTTTTAAATCGTAAGTTATCACGTATTTTATACTGGATTTAAACAATAGAGTGTGTATTATAAAGAATACAATAATTCTTTTATATTTGAGCAACAAGAGTAGTTTTATTTTAGTTCTAATTATAGAAATTCCATTGCATTAGATGAACAAAATAAAGCGAGCGAGAAGAAAGAAAAGTAATAAAAAAGAAAAGTAATCAATTTCAAACTGAACTCCTGCAGATCGCTCATCAAATTAAAAAAAACGGGATTTCAGCTATTGTTTCTTCCCATGATTCCTGTTGGGGCGAGGCTTCTACGGATGGATCACCTTCAGGGCTCGCAGGATCTGATATCTGAGACGGCCCCTGGGGACGTGGGCTGCTTTCGGGGCTCGCAAAGACTACTATCTGAGGTGAGGGTGGCACCCAACGATGTAGGTTGCCTTCGGGGCTCGCAGGTACTAGTATCCGTGGCGAGGGCTGTCCTTCGAGGTCTTCGAAGACTGGAATCTGAGGCGAGTACGGCATTCCGTATGAGTGGCCTTCGGGGTCCTTAGGATTTGGAATCTGGAGTGAGGGCGGCATCATGAGATGTGGATTACCGTCAGAGTTCTCAGTGTCTATATTTTGAGGCGAAGATGATGCCCCGCAGTGTGAATAGCCTTCGGTATCTTCAGGGTCTGGATT
Organism: Euclidia mi; assembly: GCA_944739405.2. Taxonomy (NCBI): domain Eukaryota; kingdom Metazoa; phylum Arthropoda; class Insecta; order Lepidoptera; family Erebidae; genus Euclidia; species Euclidia mi. Next base: position 64,660,754 of record OX123187.2, on the reverse strand, counting down.
CTGAAGCGAGGGCGACACTATGCAAAGTGAGTCACCTTCAGAGTCCTCGGGGTCTGGATTCTGAAGCGAGGGCGGCACCTCGTGATGTGGGTTGCCTTCAGGGTCCGCAGGGTCGGGATCCCGAGGCGAGGGCAGCACCTCGCGATGTGGGTTGCTTTCTATGTCCTCAGGGTCGGGACTCTGGGGTGAGGGCGGGACCACGCGATATGGGTTACCTTCAGGGTCGCCGGGGTCTGAATTCTGAGGCGAGGGTGGCACCTCGTGATGTGGGTTGCCTTATGGGTCCTCAAGGTCTTGATTTGGAGGCGAGGTCGGCGCCTTTCCACATGGAACATCTTCAGGGGCCACAATATTATTCTCCGGCATCATAGACAAGAATGGCGCTCCACGATGTTGGCTGCCTTCGCAGCTATCAGAGTTCATCCTGGGTGGTAAGGACGGTGTGAGCAATGAAGAAAAGCTTGAAACGACACCAATATTATTTATAAGGGTAGATGAATTAACAGAGATTGTGTCAGCATCTTCATCGTCGGTGACTTTCCTTTTTTGTTTTGACTCTTAGCACTCGTGGCACTATCGCGCTTTCGCTTATTTTTATGGGTATCAAAAACACTTTCATCACTACTTATATTACTTTCCTCTTGATCTTCGCTATAGTTTTCATTTTCAGAGTAATCAGACCTGGTTTCATCGCTACTACAGTTCTCAAAGCACCAATCATATTGGTCGGTCACCCGCTGGATCATAATCTACATCAGAAACTGAACCATCAGTAGCATAGGGGTCCGGCGAAGTACCACCAGAGGAAGTTGGCTCAAATATTTTACTTTTTATGTTGTAACATGCAGTACAACGTATTAATACGTCAACGTAATGATAATGATACGTAGCGAGTAATACAACAGGTATCAAAAGATTAAATGTGGCACAACGTATCCATACGTCGACGTACTAAGACGTTGCGTGTAGTATAATAGATTAGGATATATATAATGTTACAGAACGTATATGTACGTCGACGTACAGATACGTTTTGTATAATTTAATACGTTTTTAAGGATACAATGTGGCAGAACGTAACTGCACGTCGACGTATCGAGACGTTGTGTTTAATAAAAAAATAATTAAAAATGATTATATGTTACGGAACGTCACCATACGTCGACGTATATTGTCGTTCTAATCATAGCTAATTACTCAAATAAATAGAGGTACCACTGAACGTTTATAAACGTCAAAAAAAAATGTATGGAGGAAAACAGTGCTCCATCACAAGTTTCGAAAAAGTGAGCACCGCGCGCGAATGTGTTAAACATTGCTGTGATAGACATATACCAGTAACACACTCAAAACGCAGATTTTAATATTACCAATTTCAATGTACATTAAAATATTAATTATTATTTATTACAGTTTAAATTGCTATTGGACTAGATTGGACTTACTTACAATAATTGACATATATTTTTCATCGCATTTACATCTAATTAAAATTTGATTATTACAATTATTTATGATTATTACTAATATTTCCATTCTGACTGACTTAATGTATTTATTTAATATCGTTTGCTTATAATTTTGTATGTTGTTTGTGTGTTATTACTATCACTATTTTTATTGTCTGTATGTTAATTTCTTGTATGGGTGTAAATAACCTGAAATAAATGATTTATTATATTATTATTATTATTATTATTATTATTAAAGGGAGAGATGCAATAATTTTTCTTTTGTAAATGAAATATGGGTAGGTACAGACTTTTACACGAAAATATAAAAAAAAGAATTTAAATATGCATGTGCTATATATAGGTATTCCAAAATAAATGAAAAGGGATTCATTACGGCCCTGATTGAAAGGGATAATATCAGACATAAAACATCCAGACAAGAAACAATAATTTGTGGATCCGACGATTTTCAATCATCGTTTCTGATATATTGGTATTTCAATAGAGTACCATAATCACGCACAAAGCAAATCTCTAAGACATTGTGTCGAACAATGTGTAGATCTTAACAAAGGTCCGGTACGCACTGGTACGCTAGTATTTTTGATTAAACCCGAATTCGCGTGATATTCTGAAGGGTTTCGATCTAATTACTGTAAGGAGGTATTGTGCCGTAAGTAGCACATCGGTTGCCTTCAGAGGTTGGCTTGCGACCACTAAACCAACAGTAACCCAGACTCATTCTTGAGGGCTCATAAATCTTGAAGACTCACACTTACTTTTGTCCCATCTGGGAACGAGACCCTCGACATTGCGCAGTGCTAAGCGGCAATAGTGCCATCACTGGCAATTCTTAAAATTCAAGGTCTGGGATTTGGATTATCTAATTCCATCGTTAATTGGGTAAGTGTGGTAAAATTCTGGTGAAGCATAAATAAAAATACTACCTATTTAGTGAATAGGACTAACAATAAAATTGTCTAACAGGCTACTAGACTATACTTATACAATATACCTTAAAGTAAAAGTTTTTTTGTAAGACGAACGCTTAAAGTAGGTAGGTACCTACTGAACAAGTTGCTATACACGAAGTAATATCTCGATAAGTATCATTTAACGTAATATTCGTAAGTGAAACCTTTTATCAGATTAAAAATGGCAATCGCAGTAAACGAACAGCCATCGAGGAGAACGATATCTAGTTTGCCTGTAGTTATAGTTGTGACATTAATATCTTTGACTTGTCCTTCTTGCTTAGGGATTGATTTTTTTTTAGCTTCCTTAGAAGTCAGATTTTTTAGAAAACCTTCCTATGTGCGTAGATATAGTACCTACCGATTGACTGCGCGTTTGGCGTAGTGGTTTAAGTAGTCACCTAGCCGTTTCGCTCACGTGACAATATTTTGTGTGCTCTACAAATTGTTGACTGCATCCGTGGTCCAGTGGATAGCGTTCGCGACTGCTGATTGGAGGTCCCGGGTTCAATTTCTTAGTCGAGGAAAAGTGTTACTGGGTTTTTTCGAATACTCAGTAGCAGTCCGGAGTCTGGTGATGTGCCCGGTAACGGCAATAGGCTCGCTCCCTATTACGTGGGACCTAAAAATTCATGGCGAGATGTGGTGTAATATTTACACCTCTGCCTTCCCCTTGCCGGGTATCCCCGAAGGGGTAGGCGTGAGACTATAAATAATAACAAAATAAGAAGCTCAGTAGTAAAATACATTTTATTTGTCTCCAAAACAAGAGACAGTCCTCCAACTAGAAACTCCGCAGGCCCCAAGTCTACCATAAGGTCAGACTTTAATCATTACAATAACCATGAAAACAGGGGTTTGCAAAATATGGACAAAACTCATAACTACGGCACTCTGTAGGCTTATGAAGTTGAGGTTCCGCCCATGCAAAGGAAGCTGCAATGTACTGCAGCACCTCAATGTTCTGGGGAGAGATGCATCAAAATAATTGGAAAATCAATGTGAATTATGATTTACTAACAAATGCGGCTTTTTCTATGTATCAATACTTGAATACCAAAGCTCTATAAGATCATAAGCCACAGCCTATGTGATTAATAGTTTACCAGATAAATAAGGAAAACCATCCGCGCCTGCACTCTTTCCAAGATGGCGGCCGAGGGACAAGAGGTACGACTCCACAAATTTGGATCAAGCTTTACACTTGTCCTACACATTTGTAAAATAAAATTGCGTCCTCTGGCAAATGCAAATGTAACTTTCAATGGACTGACAGTGCTAAAATATTAAACAGAATATTTTCAACAAAATAAACAAAATTTGAAGTTCGCGTCGTTACGAAGTGCCAAATTAAGAGCCTGTCCAGAAAGCGCGATTTACGCGCGTGTCCACTCGCGCGTTTTGATTTGTGATGCGTCCAGGTGCGGCGTTTCACGCGCGTTCTTACGCGCGCATGTGATGAGACGTATTTGGGCATTTTCACTTTAAATGACCCATTGCTGTTTTAGAGCTGTCCCAAGGAATATGCATTTTTAATAAATATCTATTTAACTAATAGTTTTGGTAATGAATTGAACATACATTGAAAATATACGAAACAGGCTATCTGTTTTTGATATTAACAATAATATAAAATAAAACAATTTTACGTAAAACATATTTGAAATTTCATGAATTTTGAGTTTCATACTGTCCTATTTGTTGATTGTTAAGATTGGATGGAGATTTTAATATATTTTTATATGATTAATTTTGCAGTGATAATTTTAATGCTTAAAAAAAGCTAGTTGTATTTATTTAATTGTATTTATCTATTTAATAAGTATTATTTACTTACCTAAAGTTATTTTTTTCTCCTCGGAATCATCAAGTTCACAAGAAAAATCTACTATTTCTAATGGTTCTATTAGAATAATCCGATGATTCCATATCCCATATAGCTACCCTTTTCTCAATTTCGTCAATAAAAAATTCCGTGTCAAAGTTATCACGCTCCATTTTGTCTGTTGGATGATGTTCATTAAAATAAAATATGCGGATACTTTACTAAAACATTTTATTATAATATTTTAGTGCGATAGGACAAGACGCTTTGTAACAGACCACGGATCAGAGGAGTAAATAGGTTGTCACCTCTACATACATACTCTTTTCAATTAATATTATGCTATTTATATATTAATACAGAATCGAATACGTCCCCTCGCCACGGACACGCGCGTAGTACTGGACGCAGCAATGGCGCCAGAGTATCTCGATTCGCGCGGCGCTCGCGCGTAAAACGCGCGAGTCGAAAGTCCCGCTCATTGCAAGCGTTTTACGCGCGTGTGAGGTAACGCGCGAAAGTATCTGGACGGGATGTATGTAGCTCTAGTATCTCGAACACGCGCGAGTGCCTACGCGCGAGTGGACACGCGCGTAAGTCGCGCTTTCTGGACAGGCTCTAAACTTTTATTCAAAGAGCCACGTCATCAAAGTATGTACGTTGTTGTCGATGCAGACTTGGTTTTCGACACACACGCTGAGTAATAAATATTATGATCCAAAAAACAAAGTTATCAAAGTGAGAGCTGAATTATAATTTTGGCGTTTTATGTTTGAGCACGATATAATTATAATGCAATGCGTACATGTTTGGGTGTTTCTATTATATAATATGTATTTACAAAAAAGTACTTATACACGGATAACCATCCATTGTCTCGTACCCATAGTGCAACATAAGTTCTGCTTAGAGTCGAACTATATGGTGTTGAATGTATGTGGTACTATCTCTCTTTCTACTATCTATCCACTTGATTAACATACATAGAGGTGTGAATGCTGCTGTAGCCGCAGCCTCGGGTCGAGCGACTGCTTCGACTTCGAGGCTGCGTGAGAGGAGGTGCTGCCTCAATCTGAGACATGACGTCACCTGCATCTAGAGTTTTTTGATGTAAGGTAGTTATTACATAGGTATAATTCTCTGCATGATACCCAATGGCAGAGGTAAGGAGTAAGTCTATGATATCAAAACCGGACATCAATCTTGTCTTGTTCTCATTCGTGTCGCTATGCTATTGCTTCTATTCAGAACTAAAACTATTCTAAAACACAATTGCATAAAGCGATGCAAATCTATTGGTAATAGTATCAGTTAAGCGAAAAAAGGTCGCAGTTTCACAGCCATAAAAAGTAATACTCAAAACTTAAATAATCACAAAAATATCTTCCACCCGAAAAACTGGTTTCCCAACTTACAATGTCCTACCATCGGGCCATCGATTATTTTTCGCAACACTATCCAGTGTGAGCAATAAAAAACACAAAAGACTCGAGTGGACCCTTTCAAAGTGGAATTAAATTTCTTTTGGAAGCGAACACGCTGCGTCGTGGAAGCTTTACATATTTTCTATCTGGTAACACTCGACAGAATCCAAGGTCATCAACCTTGGTGGCACTGCTATGTGTACTGAGTAAGCTGTGTATGATTGATGGCACGCCCTATGTTATAGGTTTAATATTTTTGCGTACGATGCTATTTTGTAAAGTGTTATTGATATTCGGTGATAAGATTACGTTAAATCGGCTTTGGGTGGTGTTTTTATTTTATGTCAGCTGAACGCCCACTGGGTAGATAGATGGTAATGGTTGTCTAGATTGGATTTACTTAGGCGCGTTGTATACATGGGATAGTTAGATTGGGTTTACGGGCGTCTAAGTTACGGACTACGCGATTTTTTGACAATGCGAGTAATTTTAGGACAATACAGGCACGGTTAAATACTAAACTAAGTAGTGCTTGTACTTTGGCAACCAGATACCTAATAAACATACTATTATATCATACTTAGTCTATACATAACATAGTTACTTATTATTAAATGTATACGACGTTATCAGCCCTGTATATATATACCTACTGTCCCAGTGCCGTGCTCTCCTTTTTTTTTTATTGCTGCTAGTGGCAGACGAGTGAACGGCCCATCTGATGGTAAACGGTAACCGCTGCTCATGGACTTCGCTAATGTCACGGTATACACAGTAAAACCGCAGCCCACCGTGAAAGTAATTCTCTCTTTAAACCTCGTTTGAAGAAGGAAGAGTCATAGCGCACGGGAAACACCGTAGCAGGTAGTTCATTCCAGAGCCTACACGTACGTGGTAGAAAAGATCGCTGGAAGCGCACCGTACTAGATGAGAACGCTTCCAGGTAGTACGGGTAAACTCTGCTGCGTCGGCGAGTGGTAAGTTGGTAGAAGGGTGACCCTGGTACCAAATTAAACAATTTTTCAGAGCACTCCCCTTGAAAGAGTCGGTAAAATACGCAGAGAGAACCAAAGACTCTCCGTTGCTCCAGCGACTCTTGTCTAGCCGTGAGATCGGGATCATCGACGATTCGAACAGCTCGTCTCTGTAGGGAGTCAAGTAGATCAAGCTGATATTTTGGCGCTCTGGCCCAGAGATGTGAGCAGTACTCCACATGTGGCCGGACTTGCGCTTTATTAAGCATAAGTCGTTGGCTTGGTGTGAAGTACTGCTTAGCCCGGTTCAGCACTCCCAGCTTCTTGCTTGCCAATTTGGCTTTATCCTCCAATAGACTCCCAAATTGGACTTTGTTTGATATTTCGACGCCGAGGATTCCAATATTCTCGACAATATGCGGTGGTACTTCTTGAAACCGAGGCGCTATAACGAAAGGGTCCTTCTTCGCAGTGAATGCGCATACTTGTGTTTTAGTGGGGTTAAATTGAACAAGGTTCTTTTCACCCCATTTGGAGTCCTCGACTTCAGATACAAGTTGCAATCGTCTTTCCTGTACCTGGCTCTGAGGCACATATTCTGGTGCTCGGTGTACCGCGCATCACCAGTACTGTCATCTGCATAGCAATGCATGTTCTCAATTGACATCATAGTCCATAACGCTGGCCTAGTGCGAGTTGGCAGACTTCAATTGTCTTTCGAGAATATTATGAAGAACTCTCAGACATGCAGGTTTCCGCACGATGTTTTCCTACACCGTTAAACAAGCGATAATTAACAATTTAATACACAATTAACTTCAAAAAGTCATTGGTGTGTGCCGTGGATTCGAACCCGAGACCATCTGTGTAGCAGTCTGTCGGTCTCTCCACTAGGCTATCGCGGCTTGTGCGCTGTATGCTAAAGCATAGGTACGTATTATAGATTAATTACAACTAGATACAGCGCGTGCTCATCACACCGAGATTTTTACCTGGATGGGAATAGAAGCCACGACCGCTGGCTTAGCAGTCGGGGTCAGTAACCACTAAAACAACAGGTCAGTCATACTGAGTAAAAGAAATAAATTAACTATCTATTACCATCTAAACCACTACACCATAAGTGCAGTAGCATGCCATAAACTCTGTGTTCTGCAACGATATCATACATTTTTATTCGGTTTTTATCTGTCTGCTTTAAGATAAACAGTTCGGTGTCAGTTTCAATTAGCAAGTCTAACTAGGCGTGTCATCTATCGATATCCCTTACATTGCCTAGGGTATTGTAGGGCTGTCCATTCTTCTGTACCTATATAAAAGCAAGGCTTTTTTTATATAAAACAATAGAAAACTATTACCACTGCCCATGGACACAAACGACGCCAGAGGAGTCACTATAGGGCGATACCACTCTTTGGGTGGGAAAAAGATTAGAATGAGGAGCGGAATGACGAAGGAGGAAAATGTGATGTGGCTGTCGGCACTCTCACCCACTCAACGTAACGCTATAGCATGGCTATAGTATGTATACCGTTACTGAAGGTCGATTTTCTGTGAGAGGGTAGTACTTGCCCGGTTGAGCCGGCCCATTCACGCTGGAATCAGTAAGGCTCTACTATTTATTGAAGGTTATATATATATATATATATAACCTATATATAACATATATATATATATATATATATATATATATATATTTACATCACGCTATCTATTTGCCGCCCTTTTACATCGCATTATTATGACGTCCACCAGTTCCACTTAAAAAATATGAACTATTACAGCGAATATAAGTCGCTAAGGCAATGTCAAATACTGTGTGCATATTATTTTTCTGAAATTTTGACACATATTGATATACAAATATACGTATATTAACAACCATAGTGAAATCAATTAGGACTCCAGCCAACACTATCAATTATCTGGCTTCCCGTGATATACATAATTTAATTTACGTTTTCCTATCTATCGCAACTCCTATGAACAGTGCAACGTTGCCGCTCTTCTTTCTTTAATATATAATAAGTAGGTGGATAAATATTATTTCTATGTTATAGTGCAGGTATGCTAGCGTAAGCGTGAATTTTAAAGTTATGAAAATAAAACAAATATTGAGATCAATGCAATTTATTACGATAATATCACAAGAAATACTTACTTAAATGTAAAGTACCTATTTACTTATTTCTAAATTATGAGAAGTATTGGCACATATAAAAAATAGTACTAACGTAGTATTGGAGAGAATCATACGCATATCTAAGCATACGCTTAGCCTCAAACGTCCATATATGTAATCATTTGCAAGTTTTACAGGTATTTAGATACATACGAGTATACGGACGTGGCAATATCGTAAAAGTTTCAAACTATTAATCATTTGACATCTTGGACGTCAAATGACAGATATTGTGAAACTTTTACTATATTATAACGTCCGTATAAGTACATATATGTGTAAATAACTGTGAATCGCACAAGTGATTTGTTTAAACCCTGCTAAACAATAAACAAAAAATAAAATCTAACACAAATTAAATCGCCGCGCCGATTGAAAAATAACATTTAGATTTAAATCACAGTTACAAGAAATAGTAACTTAAATTAAAGGTACCTGTCTACTTACCTCTGATTTAAAATCATTATTATTTAGGAACACTTTTAATGAGGTAGATATGATATTTACTGATAAGTAATAATCAATTATCTTAAATAAACTCAAGTCGAACACAGTAGGCTATACCAACCTACGTTTATAAAACGGATATACGGACGTCAGTAATCCAATTTGATATAAACGGACGTTGAAAATCCCACGATTTAAATATATTTCAATTACCTGACATCCGTATAATATTAAAGTTTACAATATTAACTTACACAATGAAATATACCAAGATAAGATTTACACGATTTAACGTGGTGAACATAAAAACGGTGGCTCTCATTAGTTAGCAGTACCCTAATTAAGCATCATAAACTTACAACATTTTTTATATACGTATATAGATATACGAAATTAAAATCATGAAAATTCACGATATTGTAACATCCGTATACTCGTAGTATGCGCATATCTACGCAAAAGCATACGCTTAGCCTCAAACGTTCATATATGTAAACATTTGCAAGTTTTACAGGTATTCAGATAAATACAAGTATACGGACGTGGCAATATCGTAAAAGTTTCAAACTATTAATCATTTGACATCTTGGACGTCAAATGACAGATTATGTGAAACTTTTACGACATTATAACGTACGTATAAGTAAATATGTGTCTAAATAACTGTGAATCGCACAAGTGCTTAGTTTAAACCCTCTTAAACAATTAACGAAAAATAAAATATAACACAAATTAAATCGTCGCGCCGATTGAAAAATAACATTTAGATTTCTTTGGTAATAAGACGCATTTGACATTTCGTTTTGGTGTAAAATTAGGGATATAAATCACAGTCACAAGAAATAGTCGCTTAAATTGAAGGTATCTACTTACTTCTAATTTCAAATTATTAATATTTAGGAACAATTTTAATAAGGTAGGTATGATAGTTAAGTGCTGATAAGTAAATTATCTCAAATAAACTCAAGTCGAACACAGTGGGCTTTACCAACCTAAGTTTATAAAACGGATATACAGACGTCAGTAATCGAATTTGATTCAAATTATAAACGGACGCCGAATATCCCACGATTTAAATATATTTCCATTATCTGACATCCGTATAATATTAAAGTTCGCAATATTAACTAACACAATGAAATATACCAAGATAAAATTTTACACGATTTTACGTGGTGAGCATAAAAACGGTGGCTCTTATTAGGTTAGCAGAACCCTAATTAAGCATCTTACACTAACAACATTCTTATATACCTATTTAGATATACGAAATTAAAATCGTGAAAATTTACGATATTTTAACGCCCGTATACTCGTAGTATACGGACGTTACAATATCGTAAATTTTCAAACTATTTGTCATTTAACATCCTGGACGTCAAATGATAGATAGTATCAAACTTGTAACGAAATTGTGGCTAAGCGTATGCTGAGATTTGGGTGACGCAACGATTATTTAATACCGGAACATACTGACAGCTGCATATGCTGCGGCTCAGGTTCTGCTCTGGCAGAAGCTGACTACTTGTGTCTGCATCAACTGCACTGAGTTACAAAGTCATACGCATATCTACGTAAAAGCATACGCTTAGCCTCAACCGTCCATATATGTAATCATTTGCAAGTTTTACAGGTATTTAGATAAATACGGGTATACGGACGTGGCAATATTGTAAAAGTTTTAAACTATTTTAATCTTTTGACGTCTTGGACGTCAAATGACAGATATTGTGAAACTTTTACGACATTATAACGTCCGTATTAGTATATATATATGTCTAAATAACTGTGATTCGCACAAGTGATTTGTATAAATACCCTGCTAAACAATAAACAAAAAGTAAAATCTAACACAAATTAAATCACTGCGCCGATCTAAAAATAACATTTAGGTAGTTTTTTTGTAATTAGACGCATTTGACATTTTGTTATGGTGTAAAATTAGGTACATAAATCATGACACAGGAAATAGTTACTTAAATTAAAGTTACCTATCTACTTACTTCTACTTTAAAATTATCATTATTTAGGAACACTTTTAATGAGGTAGTTATGATAGTTACTATTAAGTAATAACCAGGTCACTTGAGAAAATACAAAATTATATCAAATAAACTCAAAATGAACACAGTGGCCTACACCAAACTACGTTTATAAAACGGATATACGGACGTCAGTAATCAAATTTGACTCAAATTATAAACGGACGTCGAATATCCCACGATTTAAATATATTTTATCTATCTGACATCCGTATAATATTTAAGTTCACAATACTCGCTGCTATGGAACAGGCTCCCTCCTGAAGTTAGAATTGCCACCAACCGTTATGCATTTAAAACGAAACTACGGAATCTTCTCTTTGATAAGTTGAAGGAATTGGCTCATCACTCTCATCAGCTATAGTATAATTATGTATTTATGTATGTAATGTATTTATGTATTATATTTATGTGTGTATCATATCTATGAATAATTATATATATCTATAGTATATTTATGGTTAATAATATGTATCTAAATTATTAATATGTATTTAATAGATATCCTATTTTCACCACATGGCTAATGTACCTACCTCATCTATCTCTGCACCACCAAAAGGTTGACTGGTAGAAAATGCCACTAGGCATTAAGTCTATAGTCTCTAAGATTTTACATGATCCACAAAGATGGAAGTAGAGTATACTCTCTCTTACCACTACACTGTACACAAACAAATGTACCAGCTAATACAAAAACTAAACAAACTAAAATAACTGATTATTTTACAACTATACAACCACCAAAAAAGGCCCAAAATACTATTTGTTTTCGCAGATAAAATTAAGCCAAGAACTACTACAATAATACACCAAAATATAGCAGGCGTAATAAATAAACAAGAGCTTATTGAGGTAGCCATAAATGATTTATCGAATAATATAGGTAATATTGACATTATCTGCTTAACAGAAACCTTTTTAAAACAAGGATCTGAACACAACCTTAGAATAGGCAATTACAAATTAGCTTTGTTTTTCTCACGCCCTAACCAACGCAGAGGAGGCTCATGCATACTAATAAAGCATGACCTGGCATACAAACATATTAGCAACTTACCACCTTCAGTCCTCCTTCATTTTGAATGTAGTGCTAAAGAAATGACTACTTTTAATCTTGTAATAGTATGCATTTACAGAACTCCCTCATCCAGCACAAGTATATTCTTAAATAAATTTGAAAAACTCACTGATAAGCTATGCAAAAAGTCTGATAAAACGTTATTATCTGTGTAGATTGGAACATTGATACATTAAAGTAGGTAAAAGGTATCCAGTGAATTACAATCCATACTTAAAACAATAACTTAAAAAGCCACATAACATTACCGACGCGAAAATCATCTTGTTTAGATCAAATTGTAAGTAACGTTCACGAAGGTAAATCTAATATTCATTACCTAGCATTATCTGACTATGAAACTGCCCAATCGTTGACTATCAACAATGAGACCTACAGTGTAAATAACAAATCTTATAACTATCAATACAAAACCATTAGAGATCTTAGCCAGGAAAACATGGTCAAATTCAAAAACTGCATTAATAATTTGCACTTCACTGAGGTATACGAACAACAAAGTACAAATGAAGCATTTAACACCTTCCATGACACTATCACCATGTTTTATACTTTATGTTTCCCCAAAATAACGATAAAAAGTGTAAGTGTAGTCAAACACGTAAAAAATAGAAAACTAACTAAAAATATAAAACGATGTTGTATAAGAAAAAGAATGCTATACTTGAAATATCATCTTGATAGACACAATAAAAGACAGAATAAGACAAGGTATAACAATTATACAACAATATTAAAACAATGTATCAACAAAGCGCAACAAATAAACAATCTAAACTTCATTAAAAACGCAAAAAATGCCTGTTCAGCTGCATGGAAAATTATTAAAGAAAACAATAATAAAGCAATAACTAGCGCACACATAGAATCAATAGAATTTAACAAAAAGATCTACACCAAGCCTATTAAAATTTGTAATTTATTTAACAATTACTATGTATCACTGTGCAGCAATGTTAAAAAATACGAAGATACAGGCCCACCTAACCATATCACCAAAATATCTCAAAATACTAAGACCCTTATTTCTCACACCAATAGACAACTCTGACACATTAAAGATAATAAACTCCTTAAAAAATACTCATTCTACTGGCTATGATGATATAAGTACAAAGGTATTAAAAACCTGCGCACACTCTTTAGTAGCACCATTAACCTATATCATTAACCTGTCACTCGTAGAAGGTAAATTCCCTGATCGTCTTTAACTGTCAATTGTAAAGCCAATGCACAAAAAAGGAGCCAAAACTAACATCAATAATTACAGACCAATTACACTCATACCTATACTATCAAAAATATTCGAGAAAGTTATGTACATCAAAATAGAGACATTTCTAACTTCTTGTAATATCTTAAATAAAAAACCGTTCGGTTTTCGGAAACAAAGCTCCACTGCATTGGCATATTTTTCTTTAATAAAGCATATTACAGAAGCCTTAAATAATAAACCTATAGTCGCATGTCTGTTTCTAGACATGACAAAAGCTGTTGACTTCGTCTGTCACCAAAAACTGCTCTCAAAGCTTTCAAATTATGGGTTACGTGGAAATGTTTATGACTGGATTCTAGAAAATCGAATACAACATGTCGAATTAAACAGAACTTATAAAAATAAACAAAAGCAATACAGATCGATGTACAAAATAAACAATTATGGTACGCCCTAAGGGAGTATTTTAGCCCCTCTTTTGTTTCTGTTATACATTAACGATTTCCCGGATGCAATCAACCAGGAAATTATACTATTTGCTGATGATACAACAATAATAATTAAAGATAAACATAAACTTAATCTAGAAATAAATATAAAAGCGACACTCAATAATGCCATAAGGTGGCTTAATTAAAACAACCTAAAGATAAACATGACAAAACAAATATTATTCAGTTCCAAACATATGCAACAAATCTAAATTAAATCATAATGACACGCACATAAACGTTGTTGATAATTGCGTATTTTTAGGTATCAGGGTCGATAAATATTGTAATTGGAAACCTCATTTAGAAAAACTAGTCAATAAAATAGATCGATTTATAAATGTTTAAAAAAAAGTTAGACTGACAGTAAACATTAATGCTGCACTATCTGCATACCATGCTTACGTATCCTCCCTGCTCAGATACGGCATTGTTGTATGGGGTAACTCAGTTGAAGTTGACAGAGTTCTTATAACCCAAAAGAAGTGTATTCGAGCAGTATGTGGAGTGGATACACTGACAAGCTGTAAACCTCTATTTAAAAAACACAAGATTTTACCTGTTCCATGCTTATACATATTAGAAATAGGTTTACTAGTAAAACATCATGCTGAATAGTTTTTAAAATTTGATGATACATAACTGCCATCTATTAAATTGGAATTATTTAGAAGAAATGCATACTGTATGACAATTAAAATATATAACCATATTTCGCTAAGTATCAAAATGTTACCTATATCCCAATTTAAAAAACAACTTTTTAATATACTATTAAATAAAACTTATAATAGTGTCAAGGAATATCTAGAAGATAAGGCCCTAGGCAACTAATATTATCACCGATGCATATTAGTAAAATGTTATTTTGTTTCGTGTGCCACTCATTGTTATGTTTCTAATATATTTGTTCTTTATATTCCCATGTAGTACCCGTTTACTGCACTCAATTCGCACGCCCCAAGGGGCAGAATATGCTGTAACCAACCATTTATAAACACCTGTTAATGTACCATTTTCTAGCGAATAAATGAATTATTATTATTATTCGTAAGTGTCTCTGTTACACGGCTATTCTTCTAACATTTAGTGTTAAAAGAATAACCGGACCTTTGGGAGGCTTACACGGGGATATGGATCCAACGCGCAGAGGCCCGTAGAGAGCTTTAATCTAAAATGGGATGGGACACATGCAGCGGAGCCTCCACAACTGCACTACTGAGAACAGCCATGGACTAGCCGCAGCATATGTAAGACTATTGTAATATGTGGAGCCTTATTTAATTGGTTTATGGGATTGGGTGTTTGATGGACTTGTAATTTTTATGGATGAAAAATGGCACCTGCCAGTAATACTCTAATAGTATCCGTCCGGATGGCAGGTGGTGACTCGCCAACTCACTGGATGGGCCCTCTCTTAACAGCCGCCCAAAGCAAACAAACTCTGCCATAGAGGCAGCCAGAGGGAAACACCGGAGCGAGTGGCTAGGGGTGTTGAGCGGTGCGGCACCGGTTTCACCATCGCGGGTCTCGTGACAACGGAGACTCGGAGCGGGTTTCCCCGTAGTTACGCCCTTGAGAATGACACTTCCACCTCCGAGCTGGTAGCTCTTGCGGATCCCTCTGGCCGGCCGACCAAGGCAAGCCAGTGTTGAGAGTCCTGCGGGTGCTCTTGGAAATCCACGCCGACCAGCCAGTAAAGGCAAGCTGGAGACGAGGCCCTGACCGACTCTCTCAAAGCATTCGGGACCGCAGTGTCGCCACACACATTCAGCTCGCCACAAAGCTGCCCTGCGGTTGTAAGGTTTCTTTTCATCTTGTAATAGATTTTTTGTTTATATTACTCGATGAAGGTGATGTTTGAAAGCTGTTATTATTATTATTACACCATTTTACGTGGAGAGCATGAAAACGGTGGCTCTCATTAGGTTAACAGTACCCTAATTAAGCATCGCCTAATTAAGGGGTGCATAGGGTTCCCACCAAGATCTTAGGGCCCAAGCCAACCTCACCTGCAAGTGGTGCACCTGCCGATCAACGGACGAGGCTTTGGCAAACAAAATATCCCGATAAGCGGCAATAGGCTCGCTACCTATTACGTGGGATCAAAACACTGGCGAAAAGTGGGCGTTTAATATGCCTCTGCTTACCCCTTCGGGGAAACAGGCGTGAGTCTATGTATGTATGTATAATTAAGCATCATAAACCAACAACATTTTTATACACGTATTTAGACATACAAAATTAAAATCATGAAAATTTACGATATTGTAACGTTCGTTTACTTGAAGTTTTATATTATGTTCGTATACTAGTATACGACTGTATACTTGTAGTCGTATACTCGTAGTCGTATACTACGAGTATACGGACGTTACAATATCCTAAATTTTCAAACTATTTTTCATTGGGATATTTTTAACAGCGTATCAAAAATGTTATGTAACACACTAAAGTGAGTTACGCAAAAAAACTTTATTATTTCACTAAAATACTGACTTGCACACTAAAATACTATTTGTACACCAAATATGATGATCTTTTTACAAAATATCATTTGATATGAAAAGTTTTGTCCGCTCGGGAAACTTATCCACTCAGAAAACTTAATTGGTTATGTTAGGTTCTCTTGTGACCCTGCTCCCAAAAATAGGAGCCCTGCGAAGCAGCAGGGCTCCGTCAACATAGCTTAGTGGTGCAATTAGTATTTTTGGTGGAAAATTAGTATTTTTGACTAACAGTTAAATACAACCCTTTTTAATTTAACACGTCAAATGATACATAGTGTCAAACTTGTAACGAAATTTTATTGTGGCTAAGCGTATGCTGAGACTCGGGTGACGCCACGCAGGGTAGATCCGATAATTAAATACCTGAACATACTGACAGCTGCGTATGCTGCAGCTCAGGTGCAATGTGGACATGCGTCTGTTCTGCTCTGGCAGAAGCTGACTACCTGTATCTGCATCAACTGCACTGAGTTACAAAGTCATACGCATATCTACGTAAAAGCATACGCTTAGCCTCAAACGTCCATATCTGTAATCATTTGCAAGTTTTACAGGTATTTAGATACATACGAGTATACGGACGTGGCAATATCGTAAAAGTTACAAACTATTAATCATTTGACATCTTGGACGTCAAATGACAGATATTTTGAAACTCCTAAGACATTATAACGTCCGTATATTTATTTATTTATTTATTTAGGAAAGCTTACAGACTAATAACAACACATTTAATTAAATAAAAAAGAAGTTGCTAATTACAAGCTACCACATATAAATGCAATGTAACAAAGATTAATTACATCAGTTACTGTTGTAAGTATACCTACTTGCTCAATCATACAATAAATACAATGTTGCAGCCATGTTCCGCCATAAAAAAGTAACTAAAAATGAGATTCATAATACACAAGTTAGTATAATTATATATTATTATAACAAAAAAAGTCAAGAAAATAATAATGAAAAGGTACACAGGAAAAAAACCGCAATCTAGGCTATATATGCCGATCGCTGCTAAAGAAGTCACAATTTATACGTTTTTTTTTATTTTTGGTCAAGCTAGTGCAGAATAAATCCAAATCTAATTTCCGTGACATTTGATTAAATGATTCGGCGCAACGTAAAAGAAAAGAGTTCCGTCTGTATTTCGTTGTAGCAAAGGGAACGTGTAAGATCGGACGTTGTCGAAAAACTAATTGATTCATTCCAAGCTTGATGTTACCCATCAACTCAAGGCAATCAATCGTGTCATTGGCTATGTTTATAATGGTTCTTCTGAGTTCCAGAAGTAAAATATTGATTTGCTTTAAAATCTAAGTATCGCAAAAACTTTCTTTATACACCTTCAATGCATGATATATATACCTGGTATTGAGGGTTCCATACCTGTGACGCATATGCTAGATTGCTACGTACGTACATAGGCACAGTACAAAACGTTTACTGTCTTAAGAGACCGAAAACATGAAGACATTCTTATCACAAAACCAAGTGCCTTCGACGCCGTGTTCGTAATGTGATTGATGTGCATATCGAATAAAAGCTTTGAGTCTATGATAACACCAAGGTCTTTAACGTAGTCAACTTTCCTAATAAACTTATCATGAAGTTTGTAACCCGATCCTATGGTAAGTTTTTGACGACTAAATGTTATGTAACAACACTTTGCGATATTTAACTGTAGTTTGTTAAGTGTGCAACTGTGCAGTATGCTACAAATTTATCAAGGTCGTTTTGGAGTTTCCCTACATCCGATGCATCGTTAATAATTTTGTGAATGTTCATGTCATCTGCGTATACATAGAAGTATATAAGAATTTAGGAAACAAGAATTTATATCTCCAGTGAATAGAGTAAACAATAGTGGGGTCAAAAGCGAACCCTGAGGAATTCCAGATGGGATTGAACACCAACCGAGAATTGAGAATTGAGAGTGATTTTCAATGTACGAGCTGAACCAGCGGTACAAATTACCATGTATGCCGGCAGCAAAAAAAATCTGTAACAGTATTTTTGGTCAATAAGGTCAAAACATTTTTGTTAATCTGTATGGATCACTACACACACAATCTACCTAACTAACCTTTAGATATAAAATCATGAGATAGGATTAGATTTGATGTAGTGGATCGGCCGCATAATAACCCATGTTGCTCAGCACCAAATGATAATATAAATAATACGTTCTAGTACTTTAGAAAACAAACATTACTTTGAGATTGAACGATAATTCTCTACATTAGATTTATTACCTTTTTTAAATACTGGTGTAATGAACGCCGATTTTCATTTTAATGGAACTAAACCTTCTGTTACCGACCTATTATAAAAAACATGCAGAGCGGTAAAACCAAACTATCGGCTAAACTTGTTATAAATAATGGAGGGATGTAATCTGCCCCACCAGATTTAGTAAGATCCAAACCTTTTAAATATTTCATAACCTTTCCAGGAGAAAAATGTATTGTACTGATGTAATTTGTGCTTCTGCTGTTACCATTTAAAGTACTATACTCAAGTAGACAAGGCATATTGTCTACTTTTGGCTCCTGAAAAGTTGATCTAAAATATATTGCGAATTAATTACTAATCTCTAGACCCATATTAGCTGATACATTCTTATTATATAGTAATAGTACAGTGTACTAGGCAGTGAGGAGGTATTTTTTCTACTTTTAATAAAAGACCAAAAGGCCCTCGGGTTATTTAGGTTTGTGTATTCTACGTTAGTAATGTATTCGTCAAAACAAGTTTGTTCTAAGTCCACAGCTCGCCGGCGTAATGAAGATACCGTTAGATAGTCACTCATGTTACCATACAATTTAAACCTCCGGTGGTACTTTGACATTTTTTTACCACTTTTATAAGGCCTGAACTATACCAACGCGGATGAGAAGTTTGCCTGATAGACTTCATAGGCATAAATTTATCTCTGAGAGAATATAATCTGTCGTAAAAATGTTTAACTGACTGTTCCAATGGCTCAGTGCATAACAATAAATGTCAGTCTGTTTTATTAAGAGCAGATTTAATTGCATCGTAGTTACCCTTATGGACAAGGTATTTTGAAGTTATTTTGTCTGCAAACCGATGAATTTCTACAAAACCTACCTCCACAATCAAAGGTTTATGGTGCGGGTCTACGGGGATAACCAACGGGTCATCGCACTCCGCAAAGCTTAAGAAGTCAGAGATCAAGTTAATCACAACTGTTTTATTACACATTATAATAATATTACAATGTTTTACTAATAAATGCTAAAATATACTTATTAAAATATAATTGCAGTCACTTATCACGCTATAGCGGGAATTAAGTAAAAACATCTTCTTCTGCCTGCCCTGGTCTCATATTACTTGGGGTCGGCGCAGAATGTCTTTCTCTTCCATTCTCTCCAATCAGACGTCATCTCATCATTCACTCCCTTTTCATCCATGTCTCCTCTCACACAATCCATCCATCTTTTCTTTGGTCTTTCTCTTGCCTTATATCCCTCAACTTCATCACCTTTCTAGTCACATGATTTTCATCCCTCCTCATTACATGCCCATACCAGGATAGACGATTTGCTTTCAGCTTTACTTGCACCAGTGCAACTTTAAAAACATACGAGTTTTAAATGGACACAGTCAAACACAGAGCACTTCAATCATACAAATACGAAGAGTGACAAAAGCCGGTACGGCCGGACAGTGATTAGTCATAACGGGCAATACGATGCGCAGTATTATATACACTATGTGGCTTAAATTATATCTGACAAAAAAAGTTGGTAAAATGTTTTTAATAGAAACTTAACACGGCAGTATGTACATCGATAGACTTAGTTGGAATACGTGAATAGCACAACTCGACCAATAGTATCTCGCACAAGAACATTATTAAGAGATTGTAATATAATTGACAAACATTTTCTGATTGCCAGTCAAACCTATGCGTCTTACTGTCAAAGGACTGCTTTTGGATGCTTGTCTAGCTGCTGCAATAGAATCCTCTTTCACGTGGCGATTACAAAAACTCACTATAATCGGTTTCGCACGCTCCTATTCACGGGTCGGTACTCTTGTTATAAAGTTGACTTGGGTCTTGTTAACAGCTTAGTAGCTTATCTGATAACCAAGACTCGAGAGCATGTTGAACAAATTTTCGTTGTTTGGTTGAGGAACGCCTTTGATTTCCACGTTGTTCATACGCACCCACTCATGTTCATACGCGGAGTCAGTACCCTTAAATAAACTGATACTGGTCTAGATAAGCGGACAAGCGACCGGTCTCCGCTTACTAGTCTAACCAGATGTGACTTAATATCAGCTTTTCCTCAGCGCGACTGCCGTTTGACCTACGCAACCCAAAGGGATAGCGGTATTACATGGTTTAGACCAATAACAACAGTTATTTAAGGGTACTGACGCCGCGTAGCGACTGTCAACAACTGTTCACGAGAGCCAGGAGTGATGGTTTAACATGCTCGCCGAGGCACGAGGCGAGCGATAATTAACAATTAAATACCAAATAACTCCGAAAAGTCAGTAGCGCGCGCGGTGGTTTCGAACTCCCCGCACGGCAGTCTGTTGGTATATCCTACTGTCTACTGGCTATCGTTGCCTGCTTTATGGTTATTTAAGTTTTTTTAGTTAAATCATGATGGGGAAGCTGTCCTCATTAGATTTAATAACATACGGCAATGAATTGTCATAATAAAATTAGTACAATTAGAAGAAAATAATATTCTTCAAACATCCTCAAATCAAGGTGAACAAATACTTTTGAGCGGTAGTGTATGTCTAAATAACTGTGAATCGCACAAGTGATTAGTTTATTTAAATCCTGCTAAACAATAAACAAAAAATAAAATGTAACACAAATTAAATCACCGATTGTAAGATATTATTTCGTTTTTTTTGTAATTTGACCCATATACCTAACAGTTTTGGTGTAAAATTAGGAACAAAATCACATTCATCTTTGGGGTAATGATCATACATAAAAATATTCGCAATAAAGGCACCAAAACATGGAAAGTTCAAGAAAATAAATCAAATTTTCAGGTTCATTAATGTCAGCAACAATATGCGACGGTCGATGGTGAAAATAAATAGTAATGTTATTAGAATTGATGCAGTGGGATCTTAAAATAAAATGGGTTTCATCTCAAGGCTATCTAAGGTTGTTAGTCAAAATATGATAAAATAAACTTTTGTTTAAAAAACGTGTCGACATAAATAACCTCCATTTTAGAATCAAATCAAAATTTAACATCACAATGTCAGCAATAGTTACGAATTGACGAGCTCTCTATTAAGCTGAACTATTTTATATATCACAATAGTGACGAATACACTCCAGACGTGAATTGATTTGATGAAAACAATAATTTAGGGGTTTTCCAAGGCAGCGGCACAATACCAGATATATATGCATTATTGCGTGTTTAATAAAGTTATTAAGTATTTTTTTATAAATTAACTCCCTTGAAGTTCCAGTAGAGGCAACGAAGAATTGAGACCTATGAATATAAAATAAGATGCGTGTGATATAAAAACATGAGAAATACGGCTTAGTAAGGTAAAAAAAATGAATTTTACAAAATACAGATCTTATATACGGGTATACGTAATCCTTAGGTATTCTGTTTCTTTTCACTTCGATTGTTTTTCCAGACATTTCGCTTAAAAAGGCAGACGCTACATCACATATCAACTGAAAACGTGTAAATACTTACTCACAAATAGTGAATAAAATAACTGTTAAATAGAATCCTGCAAATTCAGATCTATTGTGTGCACGAAGTGGCAACGTAGCATTGAGAGCTTTCGTTGGACGTCACATACGGCTAGCAATGAACGTATAGAATAAAGACGAAAGCGCCACTAGTTTTTGCGACGAAAATCAACGGAACTACGAAAATATTCTGTGCAGCAAGATTGGAAGAAAAATGACGTCCAATTTATTTTTCATATTTTGACTTTTCTAGTATCAGGGGGACATTTCGCAAGCATTGCACGTAGTCTCCTATTTGACGTCCGATATACGGACGACTCAAGCAGGTGGACGCCACATTAGATGCAAAAATGGCCATAGTGGACGTACAATAGATTACGGGATATATATATATATATATATATATATATATATATATATATATATAACCTATATATAACATATATATATATATATATATATATATATATATATATATATACTGTAATACGTGAAACATATTTACGCAAAATCAAGTTCATTCGGTAACGAAAGCAGTTCAAACGTTGTGAACAAAAAGATTAAACACATATTTAAAAAATTTAAGCAATGGCAATTTGCAACAAAATATTCTTTACTTTCAATTTAGACTTTAACGTTTTGGGGTTCCGTCCCTAAAAGGGACAACGGAACGTTTACATCACTTATTCCTGTCTGACAGTCCAGACGAGACCTTTTTCCTCGAGTTGTTTTTTATGAGCTACTTAGGTTTATACTCTCATCATTATGCTGAAATCAAATAAAGCAAGGCCGAGGTCCAAATTGTAGTCAAGGACAGATCAAACACTTTAATAGGTATGTATGTCGCTCAGCGATAACACAACAAATCCTGAACGTTCAATTAACAAACAGTTTGTACAACATAAGAGTCTTGTGTATTACTAGAAAATGCTTTGATGATATAAGTAGTTCAATAACGAATGCCTTTATGGGAGAGCCTCTTATACCTTCGCCTGTCCCTCAAACTACTCATGATGTAGTAGCAAAGGAAAAATAATAGTCCTACAATTATATCAACCGAGTGACTGTCGCAATAATTAAAGGTATAAATACCTCTACACAGCAGAGCCTAGTGGAGATACCAACAGACAGCCATGCAGGCATCGATTCCAAGGTGCTGACTTTTCGAAGTTATGTATTAAATTGTTAATTTCGCGAATTTGTAAATCGTGAAAGCTTTAAAACATTTACAATTGTGACCACTAGATCATAAACTTACAACCCTACTCACATCGAAAACATATCAACCCGATATTCCTTGAAAAAGCGAACCGAACTAAAATATATTATTGTTGAGTGATGTGTGAGAACAATACCGAGTATTTCTCAACCCGTTCATTTTCCTCACTTCACTGGCTTTAGATTACTTTGATCCGAATGACTGCGTTTCTTTTTCAATTTTATATTTTATTTTTACTTACGTAGGTAGGTCTACTATTGTAGTATTTTGGTTTGATGGCATTGTCTTCGATTAATTTTAGGTATTCTTCAAAATCTACTTACGTGAATGAGAATCGGCTTCTAGTCACATCGATACTACAAAGTTACCAAAGCTCACCGAAAGACAAAAGTTCTTTTGAATTAGGCATGTAGAGCTAAGGAAAATGTAACCAATGTCATGATTTATTTCCAAAAGTTTCATAGTTGCATTACTGTATATATTGCGGTGGCTTAAAAAAAACACTACAAAAATAAAGTACCTATTTATCCGATTGGTACTAGTTTACCTACTTGGCTAATACATTTTAAGGTACCCTCATTAGTTCACGTATTCTGGGAATTTGGGTAGGTTGTTTGATTGGTATAACAGTTTAGATATTTGACATTATGTAGTTGGTTTAATTTATTATTAGTTTATTTAAACAAATTTAAATAAATCCTCTATACGTTCCAAATTTCAATTTCTGACTGCAAATATAAACCACATTGAAAAAAGTTCTCTTCGCCTCCTTGGGTCCCCGACTTTAGACGCAGGTTTCGATACATTAATTCATGAAACATTCAAAATATTTGTAGAATTTTTGACAGGCTCTTCAAAATTAACATTCATTCGGCTTTCACTATGATTCGGTATTTTCTTTTTGTGACTGAATTAAACCGCGCTATTCGAGCTTCACCTTGTTGTAAAAATTGGAGCCTACTCATTGAAATGGACAAACTAAAACAAAATACTCTTAGTCAAATTTTGAATATTGCACTGAATGACCGATTGTGGCTAAAGGCGTCCTTACCTGTACGCTTTGGCGGTCTAGGCATTCGCAAAATTTCCGATGTTAGCCTACCACCATTCCTGTCCTCGGTCCACAGCACTGCAGGATTGACCAGGAAAACCTTAGCGACAACACTGGTCGATTCTGAGGTGCCGTGTAAGACCGATGCCACGAATGCTTGGAGAAGAGCTTGTCCAAGCACTGAGTTACCCCGAAACCTATCCTCTCAGAGGCAGTGGGATGGACCGCTTTGCAGCAGAATACGAGAAAATCTTCTTAGCACATCGTCTAATGCTGCAGAGCGTGCTCGCCTACTGGCTGTGGGAGAGTGGGTGTCGGGCCTCTGGCTTCAAGCTCTGCCATCGTCCAACACCGGTACCATGCTGGACGATACGACCTTCCGCATCGCGTCTTGCCTCCGTTTAGGCGCGCCATGTGTTACTCCACATCGCTATCACTGTAGAGAGGCTGTCGACAGCCTTGGTTACCATGGCCTGTCGTGCAGCAGGAGCGCAGATCGTATTTCACGATACGGCAACCTTAATGACATTTTCCGTCGGGCTCTTGTCACCGCTGGCGTTACAGCCCAACTTGAACCCAGACGAGACCAGACGGTATGTCTTTACTGCCATTGAAATTGGGTAGGCCTTTGGTATGGGACGCAACGTGTGTCGATCGATCTTCCTAGCACAGCGGGTTGTGCGGGCGCTGCTGCTGCTACAGCGGAGACCTTCAAACGGCGCAAATACGTAAACCTAGCTAGGGGATGACGTATTTGAGCCGTTTGGGGTCGAAACGTTGGGTTCAAGGGGTCCAAGAGCGAGATCTCCTTTTAGAGCAAAGAGACTGGTTGACGCCTCGCGTGACTAGAAGGCTGGGGTGTATTTGGCCTAGAAATTAAGTATCGCTATACAACGTGGCAATGCGGCCAGCGTTCTGGGCTCGCTTCCAGTTGACGGCGATGTGGATGACTTTCATGTCGCCCTCTAAATCATTTTCTTTTCGTTCTGTATAAATTTCTTTATATCGTATTTTAAGACTTAGTTTTTGTTCGTAATTGTTCTGAAATAAAAGTACCTATTTCTTAAAGAGTATTTAAATTTAAACATTATATTATATTACATACTAAGTATATTATTATGATATTGTACATTTTCAGTTGATTTTTCACGGCACTCGTTTCTAAAGTAACAAACACATCACTCAGTAGGTATTCACTGAATGAAGACTTGAGCTGTGCACTCAACCTGATAATTAATCCATTCACGTAGTACAAATAACTAGTTCACTAAATATGCCCAATTAAGACGACTCACTATATATATGTGTACACGAGTGTACAAATAAACTCAATCTATTTCGGAGCAAAAAGTTGAGACAATCTAAAAGTTGGTCAGTGTGTTCGCGCCGACTACTCCGGGCACATAACTGACATTGTTTTCATTAAAACTTATATCAGCGACGTCTATTGTGTGTTTATCCATTGTTTTGATATTGCTCACAAATAGATTCTGATATAAAACGTGTGAGATGAAAGGTTTATAAACCAATGTGGCCCTGTGAGTGGCGTGTGGCGGTGTTAATAGAAATTTTCTGACAGAGTACATGAAGGTTGTTTTTACTAACAAATATTGCAGTGGGTATGCTATTTAAAGATCGGTTGTAGCGTGTTTAGTTTACGCAGATATAAAGGTCTTGTGATTTTTTGCTGCCACTAGGAGAACAATAATTTAATGATCACTGCCCTTTTTTTTTTTTTTTTTGTTTTACGAGGTGGAAAATCCCTTCGGATCTCCGACTCTTGGGGGAAATAAGAGCCGGAGTATGTGGTGTTTCCACTAAAAACCACCTCGACTTCCGCCATGTACCCGTGTGTCGGAGGGTGGGGCATCACCAAAGCACTCGTCGCCACCCTTCGACGGGTATTGGCCCGCGAGATGGTCAGGCGGGCCCCGAACAAAACCCCCTTGGCGACGGATTAAGGTGTTGGACTCCGCCGCCAAAACGCCCAGCGGCCGCAGAGGATAGGGAGGACGACAACACAACACCGCATCTCCTCTTCCTCTGCGGCCCCACCGCGACGCATCGAATGGTGCGCCCCCATTTGGTCGCGGGAGATAGGGCGCGCGGCAACGCAACACCGACACGCCTCTCCTCCCGCGACCGCACCTGACTGCGAGGGACAGAAGAACTGTCCCTCGCACCCGGCCCTTTGGACGCATCCTGCGCAGGCCTCCGTCAAGCCCACGCGGAGCGTCCCCTCCTGGATCCCTCTTAGCTTCACCGCGGGTCACCAATCCACGGTTACTAGGCCCCCCCACCACGACAAGGTGGAGATCCCACGGGGGGGATGATCACTGCCCCACGTAGCACAGGTTAATTGCTTTTTGTAGAGACGCAACGCGTAACGCGTAACGTAACAATAGGGAATATGCATGATGTTTTTTTATTGTTGCTATTGTTTATTTATGTTAATATGATACCGTAAAATAAATATTAGTAGTGGAGAAGTCAACATTTATTTTAAATTAAATGTTGAAAATATCAATGACACAATGCTTTAAACACCCCCATTTTAGCGCGCTATGTAGTTACGTCAGCGTTCTCAACGTTTGAGTTGGTAACTGTCAACTCTGTCAAATGTTTTGACATCTCTGTCAAAAGTCTGGTACTGTTTTAACACTTTGGACCTTAGACTATATGACATATCCTCTGCGAACCGTGTCGTCACGTTGGTGTCTAGGCAATAGCGTTGCGTTTCGACATTTTAAATTTCGAGTCTTTTATTAATTAATCGCGATTTTAGAGTGCTTAAATATAAAATAATGTTAGAGCTGTCTTTCTTTACCGATAAAGAATGTCATAAATATATATATCGATTTATATCTGAATCACACGCCTATTTCCTATTAAATCTTTACATTAAATAGTTTAATTGGTATTTACTTTGCATTGCAAGTATTGGGATTTACCTACTCTTTTATTTATTCAAGCTCATATTCTACAAGATCTATTTGTCTTTTATAATTTCCATAAAACTCATGCTATTACATCAAAACGGGGTCATTCTCAGCCGGCTCAAATAAGCGAGTCCGGGTCCAAATTTAGTACAAAATGGATAACTAACAACGTGATGTTTTTTTCTATAATAGGTAGGACTTCATATTAGGTGCAGCAAGTATTAATTTTTAAATAAATAAAATGCAAGGGAGTAAAAAAATTTAAAAACCTTGAAGTATTGACCTCGGTGCTGCGTGCGGTCCTCGGATTGCGGTGGAAAATATTTTTTTCTTTTTTTCTTCAATAAATGGCACTATTTTGCATGCGTTCACAAACAACTAGTTAGTTATTAACTCAATACTATAATATTGCTACGTCATTATAGGCCATACTAAACAAGTTACAACTGATTGTCTTCGCATCCGAAGTTAAGAGTTGATATCATTGGCGCCCACCGATCTGGTTATAAATCCTGTATCCTAGAGAGTTTGAGACTATTTGCTAGAGTAATACAAACAGTCAGTCGCGCTGCGTCGGTGGTGAGGATAACACGTCTGTGCGTCTCCGTGTAACTCTTTTATTAAGGTTCTTAATCGTTTTCGGTGGCTTGGTATACCCTTAACATTGATTTCTGTGAATTCGTTTTATCCACAACTATTTGAATTAAAATGTTTAAACTATAATAAACGTATTTCTTATGTTTATTCGGTTCCAATAAAGAGATTAATTTAAAAATATCGAGTTACTTTTTAAAATTTATGTAGGATTTTGCTAATTATTTTGATTTCAGTGGCATTGAATTCGGTGTTTTCAGTGGAAATAAGTGCACCGAAATCAATGTTAAAGTCACCGAAATCATACATTAGCTATTTATTTACATTTCATTTTTTTTATTTAACTTTCCTATCAATTCTCATGTTGTTTCAAGCATTCCGGCATAATCACAATACTGTGATTATGCCAGATTAAAAAAGAGAGTGGAGACGGTGCAGCCAATTCTAATAAACCTCAAATTTTATCGAACATTCTGATTAAACCTATCTGCTATTCTGTTGACCTTGCTGATGACTTCGTCGTCTACACCCGTGTGGTGACGGATCAAGATATCTATATCATCCCATGAGTGTCGTAAGAGCCGACAGAGGGAGCATATTATGCAGAGAACAGCACTGTAAGAGGAGGAAAACTTGATACAAACCCTATACCAACCCGTTTGGCCAGCGTGGTATAGTAGGTCAATTTCTTCTTTCAAAGGAGAGGCCTAGTCCAGCAGTGGACTGTTAAAGGCTGATGATAATGCTGATGACTTCTATGAAACCAAGCAGCACCTGTCCCATACCTAAACATCAGACATTAGATTGCACGAAAATGATAGCTTCTGGACGCATGTGTCATGAAAATATTACTCCTTGCATCACAGTAAAGAATGAAGTTACATTCTCTAACTCTGACAGCAGTGACGAGGAATATAACATTTAAATTCAGAATTGAAAACTTGAATAAGTATAAAGTTTTTATAAGTTTTATTACATTCTTAATTTAATGCTATATAAAACTATTTTAATAGAGACTGGTTGACGTCTCGCGTGACCAGAAGGCTGGCCTGTATTTGGCGCAAAAGATCAGCATTGCCATACAACGTGGCAATGCTGCCAGCATTCTGGGCACGCTCCCAATTGACGGCGATGTGGAGGATTTCCATGACGCCCTCTAAATTTTATTTCCTTTCTTTTTTTAAATGTATTTTATAGTTATTTAAGTACAGACATTATTGTTTTATTTTATGTGTAAAAATCATTAAGCTATAGTTAGTTTTAATTTGATTGCGAATAAATAACTTTATAAACTTTTAATAGTGTTAAAACCAAAAAGCAACGTTATATTTTTAATACAATTACAACTATTACTATTAGTTAATATGTGCCTTCTATATTTCTTGATGTTTTTGAAAGACTAATTCGTCATTTTAAGTGATTTTGTAGTGATGTTTTAATAATAAGTAAATTATTCTCTGTTAATCACAGTGTTCGTTAAGATCTAGCTTAATCAGCTAGATCTTAACGAACACTTCCGATTTTTTAAAGTTCCTATAATGTCAGTTTTAGACTACCTTCAACTTTTAATAGAAGTTACATAAACATACATAACGTCACGCCATTTATCCCCGAAGGGGTAGGCAGAGGTGTATTTCTACACCCACTTTTCGCCAGATATACTTTAGTTCCACGTAATAAGGGGCGAGCCTATTGCCGTACCAGGCACATTTCCAGACTCCGTGCTGCTACTGAGAATTTCGTGACAGAAAAAACCCAATAACACTGCCCGGCCCACGAATCGAAACCGGGACCTCTCGATCCCACGCGCACATTTATGCCGCGAGACAGTGGCGTAGCGTGGGTTTCTGCCGCCCGGGGCCGTCCAGCAATTCGCCGCCCCCTTTTTACCCCAATGTTTCTGCAAGAGTACCTATAACGTTTTCGGGTTTTGGTATGTTTGTATGTTTATCAGTATGTCCTTTAGTTTGGCTTTACACGCTGAACGGCTTAAAGGATTTAAAAAAAATTCGTCATTTGATTCGTCTCACTTGCTCGAATATCATAGAACATACGGTATAATAATTTTACGGCAAAACGTGGCAGCTCTCAACGATGTTAATGGGTCGCGCACGGCAGCGGCCCTTTCTCTGCTGCAATATACCTATGTATAGCTTAGTCTAGGCCTAGACGGCTTAAAGGATTTTAATAAGTTAAATGTCGATGAATTTCCGTCATCACTAGATGCTTTGTGAGCCGACCACACCTCACTCTGTTCGACATTCGGGACGGCTTCGGTGGTCAGTAGGGCACTGTGGTCGAGTGTCGATAAAACCTTTCAACGACTTCGAGAATCTCGAACTAGTCTCGAGTTCACGATGTGGCCATCCACGATTGTAGTGTTGTTTGATTGTGTCGCCTCAACTGCAAAGCGAAGACTTAAGATCCCCGGGGTTTTCTCGATCGCAGCCTTGATGGCCCAAGTGTTAATGCGTCGTAGGTCTCGTTGCGTAAGATTTCTTACCTATTTGTCGTTTTACGGCCTGTCCTTCCAGCGAAGACAGGCGACAGGGTGGCATCTCGCGTCTTTTCCTCATCAGTTCGAGAATCTCAGCTGGCAGTTTAAACTACTTGTTTTTTTGTCTATGCGGAGCAGATCTTTCGAGGCGAATCTCCTAATACCATGATCACTGTGGCCGTCCTCTGCTTAATGCTGTCGGTGGGAGGAGCAATGTAAGTCTGAGAGAAGGCTTCATTGACTGGGCCCTTTCAGTTCTGAGGTTTATATTAAGAGAGCCTCGTATTCGTCGGTGGTTTATCGTATTGATCACCGTCTTTAAATATGTGGTTTTGGTCCGTCTTGATATAGTCATTCACCTTGCTTGTCACATTATCGCGGTTTGGCCACCACTGGCGTCTTGGCGTCCACTGCTTGTGAGGCTTCTTCTTACAAAAGGAGTTCATTAAGAAAAGGCTCTCTGCTACTAGGAATGTAGTTAACTAGCATTCGACCATATGATTCTCGTGCCCCACGCCACGCCGTGGCCTCCGATTTTTGTTTCGCCGCGTTCTTGTACTTCCACTTTCGCGTTGAAGTACTGAGCTTTGGTCTTACTAAGTATTGCCTTAACAGTGTCCTGGTACATGGCCTCGGCCATCTCGTAAGGCTGAGTTGAGTTGCGCACATATAGTTGAATCATCACCTTTAGACCGCCCCTATAGGTGATTTTAAGCACGAGGTACGCTACCCGGGTCGACACACTACCGACTTCCACAAACTGTTCCTCCTGAGCAGGAAACCGACGCCACCCCAAGAGTAAGTCGCCTTCTCGATGGTAGCAAAAGTCACCTGACTCTAGAGTTACCATGTCCTCCTCCTGTCATCGGACTTCTGATAACCACAGTATGTGCCACGTTATGTGACTTAATTCTACCTTGAGCTCAGCGAAGTGTTCTTTTGCCGTAGATTATGTTCGTTATAAGACGCAAGGTATACTGTATAATTGATTTTGTGAGTCTGCCGTAGCCCGATAGTCTTACAGAACACATGCATCGCCGTACCCGCCACCATGTCCTTGGCCGGAAATAACGAAGCTGCCGGGAATTGGGGCCGTTGCGTCCAAAAATTAGCAGAAGGCGTTTGTAGTATGCGAAATAATCGGCTTTGATTTTAACGCAAATATCATAAATATTGGAGTCAAAGTTCAAATAGCGTATAGGTAGTTAAACCCATAGAGTTAAACCGCAGGTGTGACTAATTGCCTTAGGAGACCTGCACCTGTTTTCTTCCCTATTCAACTATAAAGATTATGTGGTATTATTTTATCTGGCACGCGTCGCCCCTAACCCTGGCGCCTGTGTGCGCCAGTTGCGCCATGGCAATAGGGCTCGTGAGAGTATAGTGTTCTGTGCAATAGGTACGGCACACGTCGCACACAGGGGCGGCACTCCCCTGATATAGGGATTTATTAATTACTCATAACAGGCTCGCAGATCACAGGACGTAATGAAAATCATTATGATTTTGTTTTCGATTGTTGTTCTTTCTACTGCACCCGCGTCGCCGCACGATTCCACTGGGTCATTCGTCTGGGTGGTATCAGTGCGCGCGACAAGTTTAAAAAAATTTTTTTTTGCGCGGCCTATTTTGCCGCCCCCTTAAATGTGCCGCCCGGGGCCATGGCCCCCCCGGCCCCCCCCACGCTACGCCACTGCCGCGAGACCAACGAGGCAGTCGTATAGGGTTTGATGTCGAGTTTTCCGTCTATACGCAAAGATGGTATTTGCATCGTGTTATCCCTTAGTCGCCTTTTACGACACCCACGGGAAGATAGGGGGTGGTGACACTTGTATTCTATGCCGTCAACCACACGGCAATAGAAGTTAATTTAATAATAATAATTTAACGCTTCCTTCCAAAGTTGATTCTTGTAAAATTTCCTATATGTTAATAAATGGGGCTTTAGTCTCGAGAGAATAAAACGTTTTATTGTAAAATTAACCTGCAATTTCTTACGTAGTACGTATCATACGTAAGCACATAGTAGTACTGAAGCAGTTAAAACATAGGGTTATAAATAGTCTTCAGAATATAAATCATTTGATATGTTGGATTTCGGTGATAAGAATATTGATTTCGGTGGACACCATTTCAAGAAAATTGAATTCCTACTTATCCATTCGGTCTATGTCTATATATATTCCCTCTACTACTAACATATTTAAATTAAATCTAGATTTGATATTTCATGGCTTTCATGCTAATAATGTCTAAATAAACAAAAAAAGAATTGCCACCGAAGTCAACCAAATAATGAGTAACCTGATAATGACCCAACGTTAAATAACAAACTCTGGTCAGTTTTTAAAATATCAAAAGTGCTTTTTCACAGAAGCCATTAAAAGAAGCAAAACAAAATTCCACTCTGAATTTCCTCATAGCTTTGTAAAAAGTAAATAGTAACTTTGACTCAGTTAAAACTTTGTGCAGTTCGGAGTTCACTCAGGAAAGTTCTCCTTTTTAAAAGGGTGGATCTTAGCAATAAAGGAGAGACAACGAGTTAGATTTAACTGTGTTAAGGCAAATTTCAGTTGATTGGGTTTTTGAAAGTTTTGTCATGTAAAACGTTCTTCAGGATCACAAGTGCAGTGCTCGGTAGACATAGACTGCGCGCGAATTTCGCGATCACTTTTCGCCATTACTTTAACTCTATTTATAAAAGTAAATATTTTATTGAGACACATCACA
The DNA here is from genome assembly GCA_944739405.2 of Euclidia mi. Classification (NCBI taxonomy): domain Eukaryota; kingdom Metazoa; phylum Arthropoda; class Insecta; order Lepidoptera; family Erebidae; genus Euclidia; species Euclidia mi. The sequence continues at coordinate 64,627,379 of OX123187.2, read as the reverse complement.
TATGTACATATTCGTCCATGGACCACTAAAGTAAATTCTAGAAGTTACACAACAGTAAAAGTCTCTTTGTCACTAGGCCGCTACGAATACTGTTGCAGCGTTCGTATGATTCTCCACATGGCTCAAACATTTGATGAACCGCTTCTTTCAGAACTTGGATGATCCATAAAAATATTTTACTATCGCGGTGCTGCTAGAGAAAGGTAGTTTTAGTGCAAAGGTCTTCGGTCACCATTATTTTAACTAAATACTCACCTGTTGATTTTCCTGTGTTGGCAACTTTTTTGCTGGCTCGGCTCATATTTCCAGTGTATAAGAGTTTACTTCGGCAGCGATAGCCGAGTGGATATACCAACAGACTGCCATGCAGAGGGTATCGGGTTCGAATCCACGGCGCGCACCAATGACTTTTCGGAGTTATGTGCGTATTGAATTGTTAATTATTGCTTGTACCGTGCCTCGGAGAGCACGTTAAGCCGTCGGTCCCGGTTGTCATGAAGATCTTTGACAGTCGTTACAGGGCGTCAGTACCTTCTAATTAAACTGACACTAGTCTAAACCATGGAATATCGCTATCCCTTCGGGTTGCGGAGGTCAGACAGGCAGTCGCTCCGTGGAAAAGCTAATATTCAGCCAAATCCGGTTAGACTAGTAAGCGGACCCCAGATTGAAACTGGGAGAACGCTAAGAGAAAGAAGAAGAAGAAGTATAAGAGTTTACTTCATCGATACTAGCCTTATCCTGCATTGAGGTTTTGTTATACTTAGTACAATGCGGTTAATTCGGGTGCTTCACCTTACGTAGGCAATACCCTATTGGGACGCAGATTACGCCTAATTTTTATTTCGTCATCAAAGTCGACTGTGGTTTTAACAAAAACTATGCAAACTTTGAACCAACATGTATGCTGACATTTTTAGCCTAGCATGAGGAATTTTACAAAATAACAGGTTTAATCTGTGGCAGGTTAAAATAACGTTATAGCTTCATACAATTTTATTAATAGTAAATAATTAAATAGTAAATAAAAATAATTAAATTAATTTAATACTCGCGATATTAAATTAATTTAAGGTGTAAAAATACCTCTATTTTAGTGCTTCAAGGACTGTTTATAAAAGAAGGCACGATCACATTGGAATCAGATCGGAAATTGAATTTAACCCAGTATTTAATGATATGATGAACGTCAAAGAAGCATTAATCGGTACCAACATTTTTACTCTCGGACGTATTCAATAGACAAATCAGAAAGTCTAAGTATGTTTACAATCCGCGTTCCAGTTACTGTATAGCAGTACTAATCATAGGTTCTGTTTGTTATTGCATTGTCGAGTTCCTTAGCGTGAGCGGAATCTAAATCCGGTGGGCATCGGCCATTAGTAATTAGTTCATTGTTTCCGTCACAGGAGAATTTAGAACACGTTCTTTTTTACTTTTATGTAGCTATACACATATGTACGTTTACTCATGGCGTCTATAATAGATATAATTTTGGACGACCGATTGGCGCCGCGGGAGTGTAAGCGACTGCTACGCCGAAGGTCGCGGGTTCGATTCCCGCTCAAGTCAAACATTTGTGTGCATGAACATGGATGTTTATCTTTGTCTGGGTGTTTCTATGTATAATATGTATGTATTTACAAAAAAAAAGTATATAGGTATGTATGTGTATCCATTGTCTAATACCCATAGCACAGATTACTTAATAGTTACTACGTAACATAAATCACTCCCTACAAAAATTTCCATACCTACTGTTTTAAAGACCTACAGTTTCTGGAAGGTGACATCTGCGTGTGAAAATGAACCTTAAAAGCTCACACGCTCGACTGCTTTTCTAATGCGATAGCGCACACTGCCGCGACCGTGACTGAGCGTAGGGTTGCTTCTTACCTCAGAACATAAAAAACATTAGAAATGGTATGCACCCAAATTACTGTAGGAACCGCTGTCGCCAAACTCACACAAGTAAACCGATAATCATATATTGCACTACAAAGAAACAATGCGTTTGATTCGTAGTTTAAATTTATTAAAAACTAGCCTACATCACAGATTTGGAATTAAACCCTACTAACCCACAAATAAGATTTATTTTGCTTTAGCGGTAGAACGTATTTACGATCTATAGTCATACTCATGTCATACTAGATTCGATTTACGAGTCAATTCCGCTACTCAACCATAGATGGCGCTATTCTCAGTTGTAGCAATTATAATCTTAATTGCATAAGGCATATGGTTGACATTTGCGTGATCGGTCGGTTTCTGCTTCTACTCGGTTAGGGCCGTACCACGTAGCACATTGGATTACTTTATCGATATCGATAGATGATGCGATATTTTGTTCAATATAATGTGCAAAAAATAAGACTTGTCGGAAGTATATTTTTTATTTGGCATACAAACAGTTGTACATTTTAAACAATCATAAAGACACAAAGACCGACAGACAAGTAGTTATAAATATTAAATATATAATATAAAATATATAAATAATAATATTAAATAAAAGTGCAATAAATATTAAAAAATATATTTGTTAAGGAATTGGTGTCTGGAAAGTCTTATTTTTAATTTTAATAAATGGTGTATGCGAACAGTTACAACTTTTCAACTATTGCCTTCATCAAATCGGTAACGTGATTGGCCGCAGGAAATTTGCCAATTTGATGGGAGGCAATGTCGTTAAATAAAAGAGTTTCTATGAACTGTCGCATTATTTGTGTTATCGCCACTTCTTTACGAAAAACTATTATGCCAATGTTTTTTTTTTAATGTTTCCGCCGTTTGGCATATTTTTACGACATCTGGCGAAGGATACAACAAACCACCTTTTGCAATAATGAATTTGTGGACGGTTGAAAATAATGTGTCACCAATGCATCAGCACAGACATCACAGTTATTTTTTTATTAATATCCGGGCAATGTTACCAGCAATATGGCCTATTGCTTGATTACTAAAATCAAAAAAGTGCCCTCCTAGTTCTTCAATTTCTGAATCGCCCTCAATTACTTCGTATTGTGACAAATGTTGAACTATACTACTTCTATTTATCCTTTCAACAGCTGATGAACAGTTTAATATTGATATTTCTTCTAACGCAATACAGTTGCCTCTTAGTATCTTTTAATTGCACATGGATTAATATTTTTTATAGGTAGATGTAAGTTGTCTGGCAGTTGGGGTATTGTTAGCTAAGTGATCTTTACTAAATTGATAAATTATAATAATTACATTGCTATTCGAAACATTGATAATATTTTTGCAACAAAGTATCTATTAGATTCAATCTAATATACCTCTTATAATAAATTACGTGAATGAATAAAGGCGACCTTATACTTGGATTGTAATGTTATTCTAAATAATAATATATAATAATAACATAATTATGCTACTACATACACACAACACCATCTAAGCAGAGTATTTATGTGTACTATGGGTACTAGACAGTGGATAAACATACATATATTATTATACTATATTTTATACGTACCTACATAAATATAATATTATACATAGAAACACCCACCCAAATAAACAATTAATTAAAATAAACATTTCGTTAATTATTTATTTCCGTGTTTCGATATCAATCGATAAATTTAATATTCGACTTGGCTACATCACTAAATGAGTAGCGCGGAATTTTCGAGAATGTTCTATTGAATAGAAGCAATCCAAAATAAACTTTATCTTCGTTGTATAAGGTTCATTTTTACGAACCGTTCTATTAAATATTAGTTAATTGAAACAAATTAAGACTTTTATTAAAAACAATGAAAATTGCACTTATTGATGGTACGAAACACCTCCATTTTTAAGGTTTTTTCTCCTACTATCATTTTTGCACTCCAAAACGGCACAAAACGGCATAGCTAGAGAAATGTGAATGTGTCAAGAAACGAGCAACTCGACGCGATGTAAGAACGTGACTGGGGCCAGTTAAGCGTTACAACGCTTAATTGTGACACGCGTGCCACGCCTACTTACCATTTCCAGTGTATTTTCTCTTCCGTGCTTCTTACAATAAGGTAAATATTTAAGTAGGTAAATAAAGTTACGCTTATTTTAAGTTTGAAATGTTTTTTATGTACAATTTAACTGCTTTTATATCTATAAATTTATCTATAAAATGTACTCACATAATTATGTTTTATTTTTATGTAATGATTAATAGTAAGTATAATTATATAAAGTCCGTGTGGTGTGCTGACGGATTACGTATACGGATTGTCACCACTCCGTATCATCCCATGGGTGTCGTAAGAGCCGACAGAGGGAGCATATTATGCAGAGAACACCACTGTAAGAGAAGGAAAACTTGATACAAACCCTATACCAACCCGTTTGGCCAGCGTAGGCCAATTCCTCCTTTCAAAGGAGAGGCCTAGTCCAGCAGGCTTATTTACTGCGGAAACGAATTTTGGACAGGAATGTTGCTTGTTGCATTTGTAAAGTAAATATCCCGCTATATATACCAAGGGATTTTGAGTAGGTAAGTCAAATCGGTAATCAGGTTAATTGAAAATATAATGATTTTGTTTATTTTTTCTTTAATTGGATCTGCATCCATTAACAGCACATAGACTGCCAGACGACGTCATGTTAATTCATCTCTGATTTAAACTCAGACCAAGTCAATAATATTAATAGGTAAGTACGCGCGCGACGCGAGAGATGGTCGACAACCCACTGCGGTAAGGGCCGCCGGCGGCCCGGCTAGCGGTAGGTAGTTAGTGCGCGCAAGTACATCGAGTGACAGAGGCCTGCCCATAGTACAAGCTTCTACTTAGTTTGGAACTAGATGGTGTTGTGTGAAAAAATAAAATATAATTATAATAGAGACCAAGAGACACTTTATATGAGACTACTAGAGGATGCCCGCGGTTACTCCCGCGTTATTTAAGGCTATTACTTAGCTCCCGTCGCTCATAGCGCGATGTTATATAGCCTATAGGTAGCCTTCCTTGATAAATGGGCTATCTAACACGGAAAGAATTTTTCAGTTCCTGAGATTTGCGCGTTGTACCAAATAAACAAACAAACAAACTCTTCTGCTTTATATATTAAGTATAAGATATAGTACGACTACATTGGTGAATTTAATAATGTGTAAAGATGGATAAAAACAATGACCAATTTCAAACAATTCTTTGAATCATTGTTATTAACAAAAGGTTTCCTTGTTGATAGGCGTTTATGCAATATATTAAATATCATAAAAGTTTAATCCTTTATTAATTTATAACACGTTTGACGTAAAAGGATATTATGAATGAATGTATGACGTTGATCAGACGCTAAAACTAAGATTGGAAACACAGGAGTGAACGAGTAATATCAGGAAAGAAAAACAGAGTCAATAAAAGTCCGTTTTCCTTGTATTTCCGCTTGGGTCGGTACTTCTGCGGTTAGTGAATGAAGAAAAACAGGTAATAGGTATATACGTGAAAATAATTTAAATTTGGAAAAGTGCGAAGCACCCGTAACCGGCGAGCATGTATGAAAAGAATAATGAATGTAGAGGAAGCGCGTGAGGTTTTAAGGATAGAATCAAGTGGCGTTTTGTTGTCTCTGCCTACCCCGACAGGAAAAAGGCGTGAGCATATATATGTATGTATGTAATTTAAATTTAAACATCAACATCCTAATAGCGTCCGGAGTCCGCTTACTAGTCCAATCGGATTTGACTGAATATTAGCTTTTCAGCAGAGCGACTGCCTGTCTGTCTTTAAGCGGTCTCTATCGATCGCTACTCTCCGTTAAGGGCGCTTTTAGAAAATGTATGGAAATTGTGCCCGTCGACTAGGCTATCGTCACCGTGACAATCGTGTGTAAACTCGTACTAGACCCTCTAACCTCCGCAACCCAAAGGTAGCGATATACAATGGATAAGAATATTGTCAGTTTATTCAGAGGTACTGGACGGCCGATAACGACTGTCAAAATCTATAAGTCAGCCGGGACCGACGGACGGCTTAACGCGCTCCTCGAGGCACGTTGCAAGCGATAATTAATAATTCAATACGTGCGTAATAATAACTGCAAAACAGTCAGTGATGCGCGCCGTAGATTCGAACCCGACGCTCTCTGCCTGGCAGTTTGTTGGTATCTCCACTAGACCAAAGAGCTCAGATATTTACTTAAAGGCATTTCTTATAGGCGCTCTGTAGACAAACTCTCTGTGACCCAAATTGCCGCTTGGCGGCGTTGCAGTCGCACTGTGACAGCTGTCTCTACGAGTGCAAGAGAGACGGAGAACGACGCTGGCGCCGTCAACGGCGCCAACTACGAACTAAACTGGACCCAGTCCGCACTTGGGATTGGCACACGAAATCCTTAAGGACGCGTTTACGCTTGTATCAAAAAACCACATATTTCCGGTACATTTTAAGACAATTTTAGATAATAACTAATAAAACTAATGATTACGATAAATTGATTACTTTTTTATCTATAAATCAATTTGAAAATAAATAAAAAATATTTAATTAATATTAATGTAAAATCGATTCGAAACGGCCTCTTAAATCAAAAATAGGCATATACTGCTATTTTTGGGTACAATTTTCTCTCTATTTTTACATTTATTTAGATTTTCAAAGATAGAATAAGGTAGTAAATATAGTCAACTCAAAAACAATTTGATTATTTTTTTTCAAAATATTGTAAATTGACTCAAAAAAAGCAAAAAATCATCTTACATTTTTCTTCTATTTTGCTCGCATACGTGTGTCTTAATGTGTGGCAATAAGGTTCGTTTTATTTAGCCACTTTCTTGATTTATATATCCAAATTCTGCAATGAGATCTCAGTCTGCGCACCAGTATATGTGTATAATCTATGGTCTGCGCTTGAGCTAGGGATGATCGATATTCATCGATGTTGAATAAACATCGATGTTTAGATAAAAAACATCGATGATTCGACATCGATGTTTAGACTTCGATAACATCGGAACATCGATGTTTTGTTACTAAAATATCGGTAGGTACGTACAAGTACTATTTTACACTATGTAGATGTCATCAATGTCGTAACCACAGCGAAACCCCCTGAAAGCCACAGACATAGGCTATAATGTCTGTGGCGAAACCTAAATTTGTCTATGGTCGAAACTACCCGTAACTATTTACCGTATTAGTGTATAATCTATGGTCGTAACCGATAGTAATTTTATTATGCTGTACGAATCGCTATTTCTTTGCTTGCATTTCCTAAGAGATTAAAAAATAAAACTGTCAACTTCAAAACTCTCCTCGCGATCGCGTGTCGTGACAAGTGTATAATCTATGGTCGTGACTGTCGTGAGTGAAGTGAACTAAGAACTTGTTATAGTCCGTTCACAGTTATTTTACCTCTAGCTGTTAGATTGGCCAACCTGGGCGTTGTGTTGCTATATTTGGTATATAATACTCCCATTTTAAATATACATTATTGCTAAAAATGTACTTATTTTTTTATTGCCTAAGCGATCGTATTAAATATTTGGAAGTAATGTTTGTAACAAAACCTCTTGATATTGGCATGGCTATATGCATGTACATTTATTTTCTTACGAAATAACTAATTTCCTATGAAGATAAGTAGTTATAATAAAAATGTTGTCTATTTAATATACAAAGGTAAACGCATCATAATTACGCTAACGTGAGGTTCTAATTATCAAATACAAAAACTGCAAATTTAATTTTCATATTTATTTTGAATAAGAATGATGTGGGTGTAATTTTACACCTCTGCCTACCCCTGCATGGAAACAGGCGTGAGTCTTTATGAATGATCCATGTGGACTGCCAATGTTATGATGATTCGTAACTGCTGTCAGATTCTGTATCAGACTCAGAATTTAATTTTATTATGAACCTGTCCATTTCAGCATCCGTAGACCCATCTGTTTCACGAAGCTTGTCTTCAATGTGGCTCACATGTTTGCATTGTTTTTGTCAGTCTTCTGCAGTGATAGATTGAAAAGCTTCTTCAGCTAAATTCACAATGTTGGTTGCCTCTTGTCCTAAATTTTTGCTTGTGAGTTGTGACTCGCCTTTTAATGAGACTCCACATAAGTTCAATTGCGTTTAGCTCGCAGTGGTATAGCGGTAATCTAACCACTTTGCGGCCATGAGCTTCAAGCGTTTGAATTTTTGAAGCATTTCCACTAATATTGGGTAAAATGTTATGCACGGGTAACCCTATTTTACATTCCTGTCATCACAGAGAACAATTCCAACTTGATTCCAACATAAAGAAAATAAACACCGACATCTGTCAGAGGTAAAATAACTGTGAACGGACTGTAGATGGGGATTCATAGAACACTCACAGATCCAGTGCGACTGCGGAGCTCCATCACAATCCATGGCGCATTTGCTCTCATGCCCTCAAACAGGATCTTAAAGTGGCCTCAGACAATGCCGTTACCGTAGCCAAATTTTGGGAACAGAAAATCTGAACCAATGACACGATGAAGAAGAACTTGTTTGTAACTTTTTCAACTTTGTAATTCGGATTTCGGAAGCGAATCTACATATATATATATATATATATATATATTGCTTTATTTCCTACCGAATAAAAAATATCGATGTTTCCAAAACATCGATGTTTTTCAATCAATGTTTATCGTACATCGATGATTTTCAATCGATATTAACATCGATGTCAACATCGATGTTTTTCTAATATCGATCATCCCTAGCTTGAGCGCCGTCGGGAGTGGACTCTATGTCGCTTGTCGCTGCAGCCCGAAGACGAAAAAAGCAATATACGAATACAAAATATTCGCTAAAATCAATTTGATACTTCTCGTATTCTGTGCGACTTACGTACAAGCAGAGACGAGCTATAATATTATTACTTTATTTTCTCCGTTATGTTGAGTCAGGATATATTTCGGTATTTAGATATTATTCTGTTTCTTGCGTTGAAATCTGGTAAGATTATCTGGACTGATGGTATACCATCCTGTTCAAGTGTTGCGACTGGAACTCATAAAAGAGTAGGCCTAGTTATGCCAGGTTGGGGCTCATTTTATTTGTTTTGGTGAGACCCTATCACTGGTACTAGTGAAGTAACCTGCCAAGGTTATTCGATGAGTCGCGCTGGTACTCATATGTGAGTAGAGCTAGGCATGCCGAGTTTGGGCTTATTTTGTTTGTACATAAGAGACCTTACCACTGGAACTTATGAAGTAACCTTCCAGGGTTATTCAATGACTCTTGCTGGTACTCATGTGTGAGTAGAGCTAGGCATGCCGAGTTTGGGCTCATTTTGTTTGTACATAAGAGACCCTACCACTGCATTTTATGAAGTAACCTTCCAGGGTTATTCAATGACTCTTACTGGTACTCATATGTCAGTACAGCTAGGCATGCCGAGTTTGGGTTCATTTTGTTTGTACATAAGTGACCCTACCACTGGAACCTATAAAGTAACGTTCCAGGGTCATTCAATGACTCTTGCTGGTACTCATGTGTGAGTAGAGCTAGGCATGCCGAGTTTGGGCTCATTTTGTTTGTACATAAGAGACCCTACCACTGCATTTTATGAAGTAACCTTCCAGGGTTATTCAATGACTCTTACTGGTGCTCATATGTCAGTACAGCTAGGCATGCCGAGTTTGGGTTCATTTTGTTTGTACATAAGAGACCCTACCACTGGAACTTATGAAGAAATCTTCCAGGGTTATTCAATGACTCTTACTGGTACTCATATGTCAGTAGAGCTAGGCATGCGGAGTTTGGGTTCATTTTGTTTGTACATAAGTGACCCTACCACTGGAACTTATGAAGTAACCTTCCAGGGTTATTCGATGACTCTTGCTGGTACTCATATGTGAGTAGAGCTAGGCATGCCGAGTTTGGGCTCATTTTGTTTGTACATAAGAGACCTTACCACTGGAAGTTATGAAGTAACCTTTCAGGTTTGTCAGGTTTATTCGAAGACTCTTAGTGGTACTCATATGTGAGTAGAGCTAGGTATGTTCCAGTGGTAGGGTCTCTGATGTTCATACAAAATGAGTCCAAACTCGGTATGCCTAGCTCTACTCACATATGAGTACCAGCAAGAGTGATCGAATAACCCTGGAAGGTTACTTCATAAGTTCCAGTGGTAGGGTCTCTTATGTACAAACAAAATGAGCCCAAACTCGGCATGCCGAGCTCTACTTACATAAAGGAACCAGCAATAGTCATCGAATAACCCTGGAAGGTTACTTCATAAGTTTCAGTGGTAGGGTATCTCATGTACAAACAAAATGAGCCCAAACTCGGCATGCCGAGCTCTACTCACATATGAGTACCAGCAAGTGTCATCTAATAACCCTGGAAGTTTACTTCATAAGTTTCAGTGGTAGGGTCTCTTATGTATAAACAAAATTAGCCCAAACTCGGCATGCCTAGCTCTACTCACATATGAGTACCAGCAAGAGTCATTGAATAACCCTGGAAGGTTACTTCATAAGTTGCAGTGGTTGGGTCTCTTATGTACAAACAAAATGAGCCCAAACTCGGCATGCCTAGCTCTACTCACATATAAGAACCAGCAAGAGTCATCGAATAACCCTGGAAGGTTACTTCATAAGTTCCAGTGGTAGGGTCTTTTATGTACAAACAAAATGAGCCCAAACTCGGCATGCCTAGCTCTACTCACATAAGAGTACCAGTAAGACTCATCGAATAACCTTGGAAGGTTACTTCACTAGTACCAGTGGTAGGGTCTCACTAAAACAAATAAAATGAGCCCCAACCTGGCATAACTAGGTCTACTCTTTTATGAGTTCCAGTCGCAACACTTGAATGGGATGGTATACCATCAGTCCACATAATCTTATCAGATTTCAACGCAAGAAACAAAATAATATCTAAATACCGAAATATATCCTGAATCAACATAATGGAAAAAATAAAGTAATAATGTCCATTTAGGTATATAAAAATAAGAAACTTATTTGTACGTAATTTGCACAGCCAGGCCTATAACACATAGATACATATCACAAAAAATTCTAAGTCTCAAAGTTATTTAGTTGAACTACATTTCCGCAAATTACCGTACGTAGTACGTACTGTTGCCGCCGTGTCGCTGTAGTGACGCGATTTTGTACCTACTAATTTTGTAAACGCGTCCTTAAGAACTGCGGTTCTATGTACAAATCTGTATTCATTGACTAGACTATTTTCGATAGCTAGGTATATTATATTATACCTAGTTACAAATTTACATCAGCGTGACGTACAAAAAAATCTTCCTTGCTCCTATCTCGACTATTAATCATCTGGTATCGGCGGCTTAAGTGATAAACTTAATGCTGGCACAGATTATCCCTGATGACGTCAGTGCTCACGAATGTCATACGACAGACGCTTTATGTGGCGATACAACCACGTGAAGGTTACTGTGATTTGGGTAGTCGATGAGGATTGTGGAATTTTCTAGAATTTGGAAAAAGGAGGTATGTAGTAGCCTCTATGCTACGCGTGCTGCAGGTTTGCGAGTGATGAATATGCCGATAATGTGATGCCTAGTTTTCAATGGTCAATATTTGTTTTTTTTTTGTTGTGAGAGCCTACGTTCAAACAAATATGATTTTGTGATGAAAAATTTATAAATTTAAAAAACCTCAATATTATTGTCAGCTGACAACTGGCTGAACTGCAGGCTACCGGTATTGCCATATATGGCAATACATCAAACAAAGAGACGATCGAATAACAATATATTGTTATTCGATCGTCTCTTTGTTTCATGTTCTCTCTTCGTCCTATTTTAAAACCGTGAATTTAAATTAATTAAAACTAATTTAAATCTTCGTCGTAATTGCAAATATCCAGTTATAGTTTCCCGTTTGAAAATATAGATGAAATCTTGGATTTGACACCAAAAATGCAATGCGGTAAAATTACCTCCTTAAAATTTTGGTCTAACACAGGGATGACCCCAATATTGGCTTTCTACCTAATCTTGTGCAGTTTATAGGCAAGCGTTATATTATAGAAACGTGACCCCAACATTACCCGACCAAGCGAAATGTAATCGCACACCCGTACCCCAATTATCATTCTTAGCACTATCCAATTATGCTCAGTAATCGATTCACTGATAATAAATAACGCCTGTAATTGGACGTTCTACATGTCTACTGTCATATGCGTTGTCCTTGTCTTTCTGTATGCTTTGACATGAGATAGAGATCGTGTAGTCCAGACGTACGGAGCAAAAACAATAAAAACACAATGATACATTGTCGTTGGAGTAATGAACCCTATGATTTATGTAAACACGCTTCGATTCGAAGATTATCTAGATTTGTGTAGCTCCGACATGTGTAGGTTGTATTGATAGGCATTTAGTACCAAACTGACAGTGAAGTATATTTTTTGTCAGTAAAGGTTGTTTATTTTCGGCGTATTAACTCTAGTTGCCAGCACATTCTCCGGTTTTTGGGACAGGCAAAAGAATTGTGTCCCTCACTGTTCGGGACACTGGAGGAACGCGTATCGCAGCTAGGATATTTTGCCACGACTGGACCTACCGGGAACAGTGCAGACTTTAGGAAAATACAGTCATAGCATCTGAAATCTGACTCTGTAGTTCAGCGATCTGATGGAAGCGACTGTAATGTGATGTGACTTACTTGTAAATAGGTACGCAGTGGGTAATCTGAGTTTTCACAGGAAGTTGAAGAAGTCTCTATGTCTACGCAAGGCATAGATATTAGTAATAAGGGCTAAGTGTTGTTAACTTGAAAGTATAATTATAAAGTAAATAGAGATAGATAATTACCATACCGATTGGCCATACTATAGACTCCTTGTTTAACTAACGTTACAACTACCGCATGACGAAGGTTTAGTTGTTGGTGATATATGGGGCTAATGTCGGGTATTATCGTCAATAAACGATTCATATGCTTACCGAAAATTACAGTTTGCTGCCTTTTATAGTCCGTACCTACTCATTATTGTTAGTTTGGAGAACTTTGGAGAATGAAGGTATGGTATGTAGAAATGATATTCTTGACTCCAGGATTCAGAATAATTTATTGGTAATTTAGTGCTGTTTATATACAAAATGTACAACTAGGCTGAGCCAATCCAAATGCAGATAAATAGAAATGTAAAATGATCAAAACAATCAACCAATTAATTTAAAGTACAATCGGCCAATAATATTTGAGTTGAGTTTACGTAAGTAATCCGCCAGGTGGTTCATACGTCGCGCGAGCGTTTTCCCGCGCAAACGGGAACATACTTATACTGGTGGCATAAGCGCGGCGGCTCCATTTGCCGGTCACTCGTCGAGCGAAGACGTCGTGCGTTCGCACGTCAGCGGGCACGGCGCGCGTCGACGCAATAATATTTGCAGAGCGAAGATTTCTTGAAATCGTCAGCGTGTGCATCTTTGAGTTCGCAAGAGAACTCTTCTTGTTTCTATTTAACGTTGCAAAAGTCTATAAAACTGTTCTTTTCAGAACAACAACAAAAGTCCTTGAACAGTCCTTGTCAGGACTATTATCACTGTTTCTATTTAAGCACTTAAGTCCTTTTCAGGGCTGTGTGTATCCATGTTTCTATTTACACATCACAAAAGTCACTGTAGGGACTGCTAGGTATAGGATAGCTACAGTACTCCCCTTCAAGCGAAGCGTACCGGCAGCTTGATGGTGCGACCGGAACGTGTTGTTTTGATGTCCGTTTGCGGCGGCGGCGTCGGCGTCGTAGAGTTCGCCGGCGCAGGTATTTGTTGTTTGGTAAGGTTATAATGCGGTAAGGTAACTTCGGTATCCTTGGTAACGGTAAGGTTATTGGTTTTCTGGGTAATGGTAATGTTGCTTGAAGGTAATATGTTGTTATGCTTTGCTGGTATATTATCACTATCTTCTAATACGACGTAAGCAGGTTTCAGTCGATCGATTGAAATGTTTGCTTGTCGGTCCGGTAATTGTACACAATACACTTTGTCTGTTCGGCTTATAACCTTGTAGGGTCCTTCGTAGGGTGTCTGTAGTGGCTTACGAACTGAATCTACTCGAACGAACACGTGACTGCAATTGAGTAGGTCTTTATGCACGAAAATATTTCTATTATTATTATGATGCTCGGTGAATGCTTGAGGTTTGTTGGTATGAATGATTTCACGTAGCTTCTCGACGTAGGTATAATCCATAGCTGTAGGTGTGTATGCGCTTGATGTGAAAAAGTCTCCTGGTAGGCGTAAAATGCATCCGTAGGTTAATTCAGCGGGACTCACGCCGGTGTCAGTGCGCAGGGCGGCGCGTAATCCCAATAATATTGTAGGTATTTCGTCGATCCACGAGCGCGTGTCGGTGAGCTTTGCGCGTAATGCATTTTTGAGTGAGCGATGCCAACGTTCGATGATTCCATTGCTTTGCGGGTGGTAAGGAGTGGTTCGATTTTTCTTGATACCCATTAGTTTCATGAGGTTTTGAAATAGTTGGCTCTCGAACTGTCGACCTTGATCTGATGTTAGTGTAGCCGGGCATCCGAAGCGAAATATCCAATGTTGATAGACGATGTTCGCTATTCGATCAGCTGTTATTTCCTCTGTAGGTACGGCCTCAGGCCATCTCGTAAAACGGTCAATCATAGTTACGAGATATCGATGACCTTGAACAGTTGTAGGTAGTGGTCCAACGATGTCTATGTGTACGTGTTGAAAACGATCGGTTGGCGGGAAAGATGCGATGCTTGAATGGGTGTGACGATGTATCTTGCCTTTCTGACATTGAATACAGGTTCGCGTCCAGCGGCTGATATCTGCATTCATTGAAGGCCAGAAGTATTTCTGTGTTGTGAGCTTGCGAGTTGTACGGGTACCAGGATGACTTATGTTGTGAACGTTGTTAAAAACTTCTTTTCTGTATGGCTCGGGGATGTATGGGCGAATATGTGACGTAGATGTTTCACAATATAGTTCGATGTCAGTATTAGGTATTGTTATTTTCTTGAGCGCGAGGTGATCGTCGCGTAGTAATTGTTGTATAGTGCTGTCTCTTTCTTGCGCTGCTGCTATGTCGTTGTAGTTGATAGCGGACGGGCAAGTTATGGTTGCTATGCGACTAAGGGCGTCTGCGACGATATTTTGTTTACCGCTTACGTGCCTTATATCGGTGGAGAAAGCGGAAATGAATAATAATTGTCTCGTTCGCTTCGGTGTCTCGGTGGTGGAGTTGATCTTGCTCATTGCGAATGTTAGCGGCTTGTGATCGGTGAATATAATGAGATGACGTCCTTCGAAAATTTTTCGGAAATGTTTGACGGCCATGTAAATAGCTAGTAATTCTCGATCATAGGTAGAATACTTCAGTTGCGCGTCGTTGAATTTCTTAGAGAAGTATCCGAGCGGCTGCCATGTTTCGTTTAAGTATTGTTGAATTACGGCACCGGCTGATGTGTCCGATGCGTCACAGAATAGAGCGAGTGTTGCGTGGTGAGATGGATGAGCAAGTAAAGCTGCGGTGATGATGCTTGCTTTACATTGTTCAAAGGCTTGTGTTGCTTCGTCGGACAATGTGATTGCAGTTTTATCTCGTTTCTTCACGTTGTGTAGGTATGAATTCAATGGTGCTTGTAGTGAGGCGGCGTTGGGAATGTGATCGCGGTAGAAATTTAACATTCCTAGGAATCTCCGTAGTTCTTCTATTGTCTTGGGTTTGGGGTAATCAGTGATAGCTTTGATCTTTTGTTCGGGAGGCTTGATACCATCTTTTGATACATGATAACCGAGGAACTGAACTTCGGACTTGCCTAGGTTGCATTTAGCGGGGTTGATGGTGATACCATGTTCTTCTAATCTCTTCAGGACGGTGTAGAGGTGTTCTCGATGCTGGGTCTCGTGTTCCGAAGCGATTAGTATATCATCTATGAATGGATATACGAAATCTAGTCCTCGCAGTACTTCGTGAATGTAACGTTGAAACGTTTGTCCTGCGTTCTTCAAACCGGGACACATTCGCGGGAATTCAAATAAACCCATTGGTGTGATAATAGCGGTTTTCTCGATGTCCTCTTCTCTTATGCTCAGTTGTTGGTAGGCTCGGTTGAGGTCTATTGTTGAGAAGATAGTCTTGCCTGAGAGATGATGTGTGAAATCTTTGACGCGTGGAACGGGATAGCGATCGGGTTTTGTGATAGCGTTGAGTCGCCGATAGTCTCCGCAGACTCGAATGTCACCATTCTTCTTCGGGACGATGTGAAGCGGTGATGACCATGGACTCTTGCTTGGCCTGCATAACCCTTGTTCAATCATATTTTCAAACTCTTTCTTCACGATTTCATATCGGTGCGGTGGTATGGGGCGAGCGCGGCTATGTATTGGTGGGCCTTCTGTTTCAATGTAGTGTTGCACGTTGATAGAAGAGCTTAACTGCATTGAAGTGAGACGTGTGATGCCGGGATATTGCGCTAAAATGTCGTGATACGACTGTGACTTGTCGATGGTGTACACTGTAGGCATGTTTGAAATGCGAACTGGGGCGTTGACCTTGAGATTCGTGACGCCGTCGATCAATCTCTTGTTTTTCAAATCGACGATAAGTTGGTGATGTTTGAGAAAGTCAGCGCCGAGTATAGGTCTTGAAACGTCGGCGAAAATGAACTTCCATTTGTATGGGCGTCGTAGGTTGAAGTCGAGCGTTAATGTTTTCTCACCGTACGTAGCTATAGTTGTGTTGTTAGCCGCATATAGTTGGAACGATAGTGGCGTTGCGACTTGTCCTTTCTTTCTAGGTAGTACGGATATGTTCGCACCCGTGTCGACCAGGAAAGATATGTTGGAGTTACGATCTGTTATGTATAGGCGGTGTGAGTTTTCGTGAACGCCAGAGTCCGCCTCCGCTAACGTTCGGCCTAGTTTTCCGACTTTTTATTGAATGTGCAAGGTGACGTGCAGCGTCGAGCTTGTTCTTTGAAACGTCGATGATAATAGCAGAAAGGTGATGGTGATGAGTCTCGACTGCGTTGTTGCGATGGACTTCGGTTGTAAGACGGGTAGCGGTTGCGGCGGTAACCGTTGTATTGGCTGTGCGGTGGTCTTGATTTCAATTCGGCTATTTCTAATGATAACTTGCGTAGTTCGGTGACAAGGAATTGTAGGTCGGCTGTCTGAGTTGGTGGTGATGTCGGTGAGGTTATCGTTTGGACGGCTGAGATGTGAGGTGCAGCTGGTGGCGTCTGTTCCATCATTTTGTCGGCGAGTAACGCTAACTCTTCTAACGACGACTTAGTTGCGAAGGTCTCGCTGACGGCAAGCACAGAACGTATGTGTGGTGGAAGGTGGTTGGTCCACATGAGTCGCAGCGTACTGTCTGGAACTTTGTCTGTAGCGATGTTTCTCATACGCCGGAGTAGTTGGGTCGGCTTCTGATCGCCGAGTTCCATCTCTGACAGCAGTTTTTGGAACTGGCGGCTGTCGGACTCCTCATAGGCAGATATGAGACGCTCTTTTATCGCCTTGTACTGGTCTTGCTCTGGTGGGTTGTATAGAAGGTCGGTGATCTGCTCGATGTCTTGACGTTCCAGCTGTGCGATTACCATCTGAGCGAGCTGGGCTTGGCTTTTCTTCAGGTCGTTGGTGGCGGCTTCGAAACTGATAAACCACAGACGTGGTCGATCACGCCAGAATGGTGGGATACGCAAGGTTAGCGATATACCACCAATTTCAGCTTGAGTGACGGTGTTGATTGATGTAGAGTTGAATGAGCTGGCCGGGATAGAATTTTCTTGTTGAGACATGACTGAAACTGTAGAGACTTGTAGAGCAGGGATTTGTCGACTATGTTGGTACTATGGTTGAATGAATGAATGCGGTTTTTCGGTGGCTTGATGGGCAGAGCTTTGTCGTTCTTGATTTGTACTTCTTGTGTTCCTGAGAGGGTCACCACTTTGGAGAACTTTGGAGAATGAAGGTATGGTATGTAGAAATGATATTCTTGACTCCAGGATTCAGAATAATTTATTGGTAATTTAGTGCTGTTTATATACAAAATGTACAACTAGGCTGAGCCAATTCAAATGCAGATAAATAGAAATGTAAAATGATCAAAACAATCAACCAATTAATTTAAAGTACAATCGGCCAATAATATTTGAGTTGAGTTTACGTAAGTAATCCGCCAGGTGGTTCATACGTCGCGCGAGCGTTTTCCCGCGCAAACGGGAACATACTTATACTGGTGGCATAAGCGCGGCGGCTCCATTTGCCGGTCACTCGTCGAGCGAAGACGTCGTGCGTTCGCACGTCAGCGGGCACGGCGCGCGTCGACGCAATAATATTTGCAGAGCGAAGATTTCTTGAAATCGTCAGCGTGTGCATCTTTGAGTTCGCAAGAGAACTCTTCTTGTTTCTATTTAACGTTGCAAAAGTCTATAAAACTGTTCTTTTCAGAACAACAACAAAAGTCCTTGTCAGGACTATTATCACTGTTTCTGTTAAGGCACTTAAGTCCTTTTCAGGGCTGTGTGTATCCATGTTTCTATTTACACATCACAAAAGTCACTGTAGGGACTGCTAGGTATAGGATAGCTACATTAGTAATTCAGTATAACGTACATGTTTACCATGTAATATGGCGTTATTATATGCGTGATGTCATAGCTGTATGCGCGTCCAGTAGGGATTAGTGAAGTCGTTATTGACAAATGATAGAAGTGTTTGTGTTGAAGTTTAGGGGTTTGTCATGGTGTGAATTGTTATACTGCTACTGGAGTGGAAGAAATAAGGTGTGGGTGTTTCTGCAATTAGACGGAGGATTCTACAAGATTAGGTGATCGTACCTGGCATTCCGACGGATGTAGCTACTAGCTTCACCGTGGGTGTACCTCAAACCCACGGTTACTGAGCCCCCCACCACGACAAGGTGGAGATCCCACGGGGGGTGCAATGTGCGTACCTATGCTAAGTTACAACAACTTCAGACAACTTGTAGTTCCCGTGGGAAATTTGCGAACCTACACTTTTCGACTTTGTTGATAAGCTAAAAGAAGGCTGAGTGTTCCTGAGCCTCATTTCACTAAGGTACCTTGGAGGACAGGTTGATGTTACGCGTCTGGCCTCGATTGTCATGAGTCATATTTCAAATGTTCTGTATTTTTTTTAATGTGTAATATTTACAAATTTGCCTACCCCTTCGGGGATACAGGCTATAAATAAAATAAAAATATATATTTTTAGGCTTTTTGAATGTTTCATTTTAATATTATGAGATGACTAGCTGAATCCGCCGTTACATCCACTACATTTAGGGTTACTGCTCAGTGCTCTTTACCCGTAACTCGTTGCGTGACGTTATATAGCATATAGCCTTCCACAAAAAATGGGCCATCCAACACTAAATGAACGAAAACGAACTAGGTATGAGTTCCTGAGATCAGCGCGTTCAATCAAACAAATAAACAAACAAACTCTTTAGCTTTGTAATATTAGTATAGATAAGCAATTTGAATCATTTTTCGTTTCGGGTGTAGCCAACGCTGGTGACGGCGTTTATAGACTGTGTAGAGGAAGGCCTCTGGATCTCCTCCTCTTGGATTGCCTCGGCCGCTCTCACTTGGATTGACAAATCATATTCTGGGGTCAGTATAAGCAGCAACAATTTTACCTTACAATCCAAGCACAATAAACCACTGTAATTGTCACAACAAGCGATCAGCGTCACCCATGAAAGTGGTGACGTCTATGAATGTTGCTTTACTTACCTAAATGGCATTATAGGTCACCGTAAGGATTCATTTTGTTTCACTACAAACTAGGCACAAAAATGTGTTTCTTAATTTACCTGAACTTGGCTTATCTTCCCTGAACATTACTCGTATTTGTAGTATGTAAATGCAATTGTTTTCGATGTAAACTTTCTAGCTTAGATATTTCTATTATAAACTCACCGCAAAAACTGACTTTAACACGATTACCTTCAATTTCAAAACTTGTAAGAAACTTTTTTAAGTTCCTTAGGCACTGTCTTGTCAGAAGTAAGTAGTTCACCTAACACTCGAAGAAAGCGGCCATCCCACTTTATAAAGGACTACCACACCGATCGCTTCGTTGCTATTGCAAGACAAAGATATACCTAACTGGCCATCATCTTATTTTTGATTTGCATTTTAATAATTATATATTAAAAAAACTTCTGGATACTGCTTGTCGATGGATCCTTTTACGTTACATGTTGCGTTCAAAATATTTAGGTGAACTGGTGAACTCAATAAGGATTCAATTAATAACTCAATAAGGATTAGACTGAATATTAGCTTTTCCACGGAGCGACTGCCTATCTGACCTCCGCATCCCAAAGGGATAGGAAAGAACCAACACGCTTAGATATAATAAGGCTAGAATGAAGATTGCATTATTCTTATACAATTTACTTTACAGCGGCTACTTCCTAAAATAGTAATATTTTCCAGTAAATATTGATCGTATTTTCTCTGGAAGGGAGGTGCTTCAGCTAAATGTATTCATTTTTATTTCAAGATTTCGGTGTGAATTAAATGATTGGATTCGATCTTTCACTTTATATCCCCGGCTTCAATGTTTGGGCCGGTATTGCCAATGTAAAAACTGGAGGGAAACATCTAAATCGTTTTCTACCCACTTTCAGGGTAAACTGTGGTCTAGGGAGACTAGAAAAGACTTTTTGAATATTATTATAATATCAACCAGTCTGCTAGTTTAGTGCTTAGTAACCCCAACTGCTACGTCACAGGGTTCGGTTTTCACCCAGTGTAAAGCTCTTATACGCTAATTTAATGTTATTCATCATCAGCCTTTAACAGTCCACTGCTGGACTAGGCCTCTCCTTTGAAAGGAGGAATTGGCCTACTATACCACGCTGGACAAACGGGTTGGTATAGGGTTTGTATCAAGTTTTCCTTCTCTTACAGTGCTGTTCTTTGCATAATATGCTCCCTCTGTCGGCTCTTACGACACACATGAGATTATATGGGGTGGTGACATTCCGTATTCTTAATCCGTCACCACACGGACATAATGTTATTAAATTTACTAAAACCAACAATAATGAAATATGATGCCATTATGTGCATATTCTTGTGTGAAGTGTGGTTATGTTTTAAAAAATAAAGTAGAGTCTTCGGTTGAACTCTGAATATCAAATTGAAAGAAGTCTTTAACCACAACCCTGCTACTAGCACAAACATTGTATGAGTAGGGCCAACTACGACAGTTCGTCGAATATTGTGGGTTCGATGCCCACACTAAACAAAACTTTGAGTGATCAACAAATTGTTGTTTCGAATCAGGGTCTTTGTATCCGTTTCTTTAATGTTTCTTAACTTCCCCTAAAATCTAGATATCCGTCTCTCAATTACTCGTTTGACGTGATCTGCATAGTATACATTACTTTGGCTATTCCAGCGACTACACATCATTGGATCGCCATACATTCTACTGAGCGTCGTTCAAGCTGCAGTGTAAGTATATCTACACTTTTCTTTTAATTAAAACCTGTTTGTGGAAGGTTTGCAGTGAGTTAGTGCCACTGAACCTTTACTTACAAAGAAGTACGACAGAGGTCAGAGTTCCGTAGGGGTAAACGTGTGTATATGCTTAACAATTTCCCTGTCCCGTGTATCATATATGTTTCATAACAATTGATTTTCTATTGTGTCTCGCGCCGGACAGCGATAGCGTTAAATATATTGTTTGTTTAATGTTTAGTTGTTCTACTTTGCGGTAGCATATACACCTAGTAATATGCCCTTGGTTTCGGATTGCCGGCTTTTTATGGTTTAAATAAGATGGCCAAGTACGCACTCCCCCTCCATGGCCATGGTGGATGGCCATTATCGCAGGCGACTTTACAAACATTTGTCTAATGCTCACAAAACACCCAGACTCGAAACTTGTACACAAAATTTTGCCCCGATTGGGAATCGAGCCCACTACAACTGGCTCAAAGTTAGATGGCAAGACGACAAAAACCGCGGACAAGATCGAAAATGCGCGGCGGCAATCTGCCGCGCAGCATGGTAAATCAAAGCTGCGCGGTAGATTGCCGCCACTCGATATATCTTTAGACAGTGATTGTATAATGTAAAACAAAGGTACGTGGTATATATCGCGTAGGAAAATGTTAAAGTAATGTATTCTAAGTTATAGGTATATACGACGATAAATGTATGGTGTCGACGTGACCACTGACACAGTTACTGCACCACCGCCTCACGTTGGCTTAGTGATGTCATTCATTTGTAGTGGTGCCTTCCTTACTTTAAGAGTTGTGCTTTGGTGTCGTCATAACGTTGCTGACCTAAGCTAACGAACAGAAAAGCATAATTTTATTATCCTGCGCACAATGACAGTTACTTATTACTACATGTATACCTACTTCGAAATAACCTCAGTTTATTTGTGTTCATCGTCCTGCTATTTGTATGACCTGGGTAACAAAGTTAGTTTTGACTTTACATAGTTTCTACGACCTAAATGAAATTATTTACCTTGAAATTTATACAGGCAACACAACATACTGTTTTGATTTTATTGACTTGAGTTTACTAACCACACTACATTTGTCAGGATCAGAGGAACGTTAACCTTAACTCAACAAACTAAAGTTTTACGAATGAAATGTTTAAAATACCTTAAATTACGAAAATTCACCTGGTAGTTTAATTTCGAAACAAAACATTTGCGAAAATTACGAATGAACCTTTTATTATTTATATTTTAATCGAATCCATTGTCTGAGTTTCTGCGTATAATGGGTACCGAAATAAT
Source organism: Euclidia mi (assembly GCA_944739405.2). NCBI lineage: Eukaryota > Metazoa > Arthropoda > Insecta > Lepidoptera > Erebidae > Euclidia > Euclidia mi. The sequence continues at coordinate 64,604,606 of OX123187.2, read as the reverse complement.
CCAACGGTACACAAGTGCTGAACAAAATGCTTAAACCCAAAACATGGATGATCCATTCTACGAAATTAGATTCTCGGGGAATATTGCACCGGTTCATTTTTTAGATATTTATGAAATTTTCTGAACAAAGTAAAATAGATTGAAATATGAATTTATTTTGGGAATAAACACTGAGATTAGATAGACATGCAACATGAATTTTGAATTCATTCTTGTTATAATATGTTTTTTTATTCAAAAACCCATCTCACAAAGCACATCCTGTATTGTGGAATAATACCTAATTACAAACTCTACTTAAGAAATTATGTATCACATAAAGCGTTTTCCATGTGTCGGAATCGAATTCTCAAGATTCAAAGTAGTCTGTATGTACTCTGTGGCCGTTGAATCGTCATTATCTTACGTATGTTTACGTTGAATCGTCACTATCTTACTATACTTAGTATGTTCCTAAGTCCAACATGATTTATTCGATATTTATTCCGGTACGGGTGAAGTTTTTTTTAAAGAAAGAAAGATAATCAAAGAATGGAGTTGAAAAATATCCTTCGAGTATTAGATATAAAAATAATTCTTTATTATACTAAATTAGGGAAACTTCTTCGAGAGTAGTGTTGATAAAGATCTAAGACTTCAAATTGATATACAAAAGATCAAATTAATGATGATAATGAGTTGCGAACTTATCACAACTCGTTGTAACAGATGTTTGTGTAAAGCTGTAAGTTCTGTAATATTAATAGCAAAGTTTTCAAATATTAAAGTTGAAACTATTGTGGCATAAAGAGCTTTTTATCAACTACTAGAGGACGCCAGCAGCTACGCCTGCATTTTTTTTTCAATTTACCCGTTTTGGCCGATCCCGTGGGAATTTCGGAAAATCCCTTCTTAGTGCACCCTTACGGTCCTCAAGGAACATACATGCCAAATTTCAGCTTCCTGCGCCCAATAGTTTCGGTTGTAGCGTGTCTGTCAGTCAGTCAGTAACGCAAGGATTTTATATATTAAGATTATTTAGAAAGCATTGTGATGCTGTGCACGAGTTCAGCCAACTTGAAAAGATTAAATGCTATCTTAATTTAAAAAAAACAACCTTAATTTTTTGTCACTGATCTAGGCTATTGAATACCGCTACCCCCTGTATACGTTGCGGGCGTCAGACGGTTGTCACTTAAACCAAAGAGCTCAGATATATACATAGAGGCGCATTTCCTATGGGCGCTCTGAAGACAAACTTTCTGTGACTCAAATTGCCGCTTGGCGGCGTGGCAGTCGCGCTGTCACAGCTGTCTCCGAGCTGTCTCTACGAGAGCGAGAGAGACGAACGTGCCTCCTGTGTATATTAACTACGAGAGCAAGAGAGTCGGAGAACGATGCCAGCGCCGCTAACGACGCCAACTACGAACTAAACTGAAGACAGTCCCCACTTAGAATCGGCACACGAAATCCTTAAGAACTGCGCTTCTTTGTAAATCTGTATTCATTGCTTAAAACGTAAATTTGACTTAAAAGATTTGACAGAATATTTGTTTTTTCACATTTGAAAGCTAACACTCTGCCAAATTTGGTTAGAGCAGTAAGCGAACGCAGGGCTCCAAAGCTAAAGGTCGTGTATGCACCAGGGATAACGATCACGATGATTAAGGCCGCCCTCACATTAGGCGTCAGCGTCAACGCAGCGGCACCTCGGCGTCGACGCCGCGATATCAGCGTCGGCGTATCACAATCACAAACAAATAATAGAAGTTAAACTACAAACAAAATGCACTCGAGCAATGTAATGAATGATGAAGAAGAAAACAATAAAATATGTATAATAAACGTACATGCCAAGGACGTACTGCAGAATACTGGCTTCTAATATAAATAAGAATGGACAGAATTAGGAATGATTACGTTAGAGGTAGTATGAAAGTGGCGCCCATAGATGAAAAGGTAAAAGAGAGTCGATTAGCCTGGTACGAGGGTCAAACTGAAAGTTCTTAGAAAATCAAAAACTGATTACATTAGCCAGTTATTAGTTTTATTATATCTTTTCAAAATATTGTCCATTGACGTCAATACACCGCTGCATGCGATGGAACCACTGGGAAAAGCACTTTGCCCACTCGTCCTTAGGGGTCTCTTCAATGGCATCGCGATACGCAGCCACCGCTTCTTCAGCATTCATAAACCGCTTTCCTTTAAGTTTTTCTTTAATTTTTGGAAATAAATAGAAATCACAAGGCGCGAGGTCGGGGCTATACGGCGGGTGACCCAGTAATTCAACGTTTGATGTCGCCAAATAGTCGATCGTTCGCTTGGCGGTGTGCGACGAGGCGTTGTCGTGGTGAAGGAGGATCCTACTGCGAGGTCGTTTCTCTCGAACTTTTTCCAAGACAAGTGGCAAACAATTGGTAGTGTACCATTCTGCAGAAACTGTTTTTTGATCCTCTAACACAATTGTTGCGAAATGACCTATCCTTCCAAAGAACGAGGCCACCATTTTTTTTCCCGCACTTCGATCTCTCTTCACTTTAGTTGGCAACTCCTCGAAAGGAAACACCCACTGAGCAGATTGTCTTTTGGTTTCAGGATCATAACAGTAAATCCAGCTTTCGTCACCTGTTAGTATGTCGAACACAGCATTTGAGTCACCTCCGTTAAATCTTTCAATCATTTTACGGCACCAATCCACACGATGGAGTTTTTGAGCCTTAGTCAAATTATGAGGTATCCACCGGGCGCAAAGCTTCCTGACCGCTAAATGTTCGTGGAGGATTTTGTGCACTTGACTCATACCGATGCCTAAGCTTGTCCGAATCTGCTGATAGGTCACTCTTTTGTCAGTCTCTATCATACGCCGCACAACACAGATGTTATTTTCAGTCGTCGCCGTAGAAGGCCGTCCCTCACGTACATCATCAGTGAGATTAGTGCGACCACGTTTATACTCATTAAACCAGTTGTAAACAGTCGCACGAGATGGGGCTTCATCGTGAAAGGCCAATCGTAGTCTATCATAACTTTCTTGTTGACTTAAATGACATCGAAAGTCATAAAAAATCATTGCACGAAAATTTTCTCGTGTTAAATTCATGTTGACGTGACACAGACAATTTTCAATTTGCCGCCAAATCGTAAAACAAATGACAAATGAATGAAATATATACTCAGTAATATTGGCAAAGAGTTCTATTTTCAAATTTTAGAATATTTTTTTTATTATATTGTTTATAAGTGGCCAGTTCTAAGAACTTTCAGTTTGACCCTCGTATGGACATGTGATGCGGAGAGATGGAATGTATGTAGGTAAAAAAGTGATGGATATGCATGTAGAAGGTCGAAAAGGGAGAGGACGGCCAAGGAAAAGATGGATGGACTGTGTGAGGATGGATATGAAAGAGAAAGGGATAAACGATCGGATGACTGGTGACAGAGAAGTATGGAAGCGAAGGATATACTGCGCCGACCTCATATAAATTGGGACCAGGGCAAGACAATGATGATGATCTTACTTAGTATATGTGAAGTGGTTTTGTAATATTTCAGCTATGTTATTTACACACATTTATTAACTACGCATTCATTGCATTAGGTTCACCTGTAAGAATGGTTTGTTGTGTAATCAATTGATCATAAATAAAATAAACAAATAAATCTTTTATATAAGATCTCCCTTATTTACTAAACGCACGTTCAAGTTTTTATTGCCAGAATAAACATTTTGTCGTTGCCGTATACAAAAAGTTTCTTGAGAAAACAGTATTATTAAGACTAAGCATTTTTACCGGATTCTCCTGTAATCGACATTCATTTCCTACTACTATTCGTTCCCTATTTTACGACTACATCGGGCCGGAGATAGATCTTACCTAGCGGAGAGGGGAGTAAAACAGAGTTAAGTACATTTACTTGGAAAGTCCATTGGATTGTGTTAGTGTATTTTTATTTAATAGTATTGATGTAAGATTCGATCAAGAATAAAAGAAAAGTGGTATAGGTCCTCAATTCGGTATTCTTTTTAGGTTTGTTACGTCACGACTCCGTTATTTATAAACCAATTTGGATTTTTAAAAATATATTCCTCTTGTTCCATTCGAGTTTCATAAATCAAAATTGGAGTATTTTTTTGGTTAAAATTAATCAATCAATGTTCAAATCAAACTTTCCTGTCAAATTGCACACACCTACCTTCCATTACCTTGTAAGTGCATAAAGGATAAGTTAAACTGACAAAGTATGTGTCATTCACCTCTGTGACACAAACAACGGGATAGAAAACAAGATGAACTCGCCATTATTTATAGCAACTGATTGTGATTGATCTAACTGTTTACTTCGTGAGTTGACTAGCTGTGTTTTTGTGGACATGACAGTTCTGTTGCTAAGATGTTGGTAGTTTGTGTGGCTACCGTATTGCACACATGGTGTGAGTTTGTTGCTGTAGAAATGTGATGTTATCATGTTACTAGTTTTTGTGGATAATATGGACGTTTTCAACTGGTGGCTAGTAGAAGCTAGACAACTTGAATTAAATGTCACTGTTGAGACATGCACTCAACAGCTATAACGAAACGTCGCCGCGGGGTCTGCGGTGCGGGGCGAGTGGACGGCTCGCCGGCTCGTGCGCCGCTGTCATCGACAATCAGCTGTTACACGTCATTACGATCAGCCGCTCTCGCGCATCCTAAATACTTTCTTGTTTGTTCCGTTGTAGACGCGACTATAATATTGTACAAGTAAACCTCAAAAGTACATCAACGAATATAACATCTTAGTATTACAGTCCACTGCAGTTTTATTCGACACTACACTCTTTCTTCGGGAACCAGCACAACGACGCCGCACCAGTCACAAACAATATTTTTCTGCTGATTTTGTGCACTATTGACATCATAATTTTTTTGCTGTCAAGTGGAATACTTATTAAGGTAAAAACAGATAAATCACACCCTACCCCACCATACGCCACCCACGCAAGTTGATACTAATCCGTCTCATACATTTTGTCTAGAGTTTGGCTAGAAGCTGGGAAAGGTTTGCAAAATACAGTGGAAGCGTTAATTCATCCAGTCTGGTCTAGCCAAGGCAAAGATCTAAACACCTATGTACTGTGTTTCACAGCGATGAATTCATAGTAATAGGTAGGTACATGTGCAATTTTACCTTAGATCTCCTGGTGATGTTCTTGAGTAGTCCTATAAGATTACACTCATAATTTTGGCCAAAATAACAAGCAAATCGTTATAGCTACAGGTCCAATGGTCAGGGTTTTCTTCAACGAAGTCCTTGGGCACCAAACACGATGTACGTGGGCGTATTCACACAAGTTTTACAATGTTCAATATGTTACAAGTTTATCTTTTATCACAAAACGATTCGCGAAGCTTTCCAAAAGGCGATCAATATAATTCAATTCCAAAACGCAAAATTACAAGACTGCGTGAGCGCAAGACAATTTTTTACCGGGAAACTAACAATGAATGAAAGAGTGAATGATTGACAGTTCATAGTGTGACCATAGTCAAAATTTACAATAGACTAAACAAAACGTTACTAAACCGATATAATCGATTTGACTTATTATAAATAATATTTCTATTTCAAACATCCACCCGCCTCGGACCGGCCTACCGGTCCGCTAATCACTTGGTAGACGTGACAACGTTGCAACCGCTCTCCTCAGAATCGAACCGTCCACCATGACCTCAGCAAATCGGGGAACTCCATCAGCCCCAGTTATCAAACGAAGAATGCGCCCCCTGCGCCATCTGAGTGGCGGAAGGTTAGCCTCCTTGATCAAAATGAGGTCTCCAATTTTGGGTGGATCGGTCTTGTCGGTCCACTTAACGCGTTGCTGGAGTATGTGCAAATATTCCAAATTCCAGCGTTTCCAAAAGCTCTGAGTAATCTGGCGTAGCAATTCAAAACGCAAGAGACGATTAGGCCTCGTATCAATATAGGGGTACTCAGGCAAGGCGACAAGTGGGCGACCAATCAAAAAATGGCCCGGCGTAAGGGCTTCCAAATCATTCGGATCTGAGGAGATTGGGTACAATGGCCTAGAGTTCAAAACGGCCTCAATCTTACAAAACACAGTTGCGAGTTCCTCAAATGTAAGGACAGATTCACCGATTGTCCTGCGCAAGTGTGTTTTGGCCGATTTTACAGCGGCCTCAAATATACCACCCCAGTGTGGACAATTTGGTGGGGAAAACAGTCAATTTATCCCACGTCGGACAAGCCTATTGCCTATATCAGCCTTGTTGGTTTCAAGGAAATTAACAACGTCATTCAAATAATTACAAGTGCCCTTGAAGTTAGTGCCGCAATCAGCACAGATCAAGGAAGGCAGCCCTCTGCGGGATACAAATCTGTCAAATGTGGCTACAAACGGCTCGGTCGTAAGCGAGGAGACCAGTTCTAAGTGTACGGCCTTTGTGGAGAGACAAACAAAAACACACAAGTAGGCCTTAACAGTCTTGTTGTTTCGAAGTGTCGACGTTTTCACCAAAAAGGGACCAGCGAAGTCCGTGCCAACACCGTCAAACGTCCTGCTCTCAGTTACGCGATCTGCCGGTAAGTCTCCCATCAAGGGCTGCATGCTAGAAGCCTTGAGCTTATAGCAAGGGATGCAGCGAAAGACCACACTCCGAATTATTCTTCGGGCAGACAAAATCCAAAACTCGCGTTGCAAAATGGCCAACAAAGCATTACAACCAGCATGCGAATATTTGAGGTGACGGTCAGTTACCAACAAGCGTACCAAATGACCGTCCTTAGGTAACAACAGGGGGTGACGTGCCCCGTAAGGGAGATTGGCGTTCTTGAAACGCCGTCCAACGCGCAAGAGACCCGTATCGTCCAAAAAGGGGTTCAATTTAGATACAGCTCCCGATAATTTCGATCTCCCTGACTTAAGGATAGCAATCTCTTTCTCAAAATGCGCGAATTGCACAGAACGAATCCAAAAGGTGAGGGACTCCTGTCGTTCCTGTGGCGAGAGAAACGGTGTCAGATGTTTCTGTTGTGGGTGCCTAAAATTAAAAACAAAACGCTTTATCCAAGCAGTAACACCTAACAACTTATCGAGGGAGCTGTAGCGATTCAACAAAAAATCGGGGTCGAAGGCGCATTTACCTTCTCAAGAACGAGTGTTCGCAGACCCGGCAAATTGGAAGTATTCAAAACTGGCGTTCGAGGCCAATCAATTTCTGGTCGACTCAACCATTCCGGACCCCACCTCAGCGAATGGCCTATTAAGCTAGGCGTCAAGCATCCGCGCGAGGCACAATCAGCGGGGTTGAGCTCACCTGGCACGTGTCTCCCAACAAGCGTGACTTCGGATTTTTGTATTTGGGAAACGCGATTAGCGACAAATACCTCCAAAGTGTGGACAGACGCCTTCAACCAACAAAGAACAATTTGGCTGTCTGTCCAGGCGTAGGTCCCATTAATACAAATGGTTTTACCCAAAGTACTAGAACTGTGGTTCAATAAGCGTACAAGTAGGGCTGCTCCCGAGAGCTCCAATTTCGGGATGGTTAGAGATGTCCGAAGTATGGCCAGGTGCAGATATACAACTCCCCACGCCACCCCACGCGTCAACATCCATTCGATCTTGATCGGGCGTGTTGACGGTTGAGGGGGAACACATGCCATCCGACGCTTGACAAGCAGTGTGTTTCTGGTTAACACCCGATGCAATGCGTCAGTTGAAAAAAATCCTGTCATGATGATACTTTTTTATAGTTTTCGTAGAATAGTAGTAAAATGTAAGTCCGCGTTACAGGATTCGATTTTAGGCTTAATACCGTAAAAATTATACTACTCTGTCAAGAAAGTACCGGGAAAAAATCAATAATACACAAACTGTTCGTTATTCATCCAAATTTTTTTTATCACCTTCAAAGTATGCTCAACAAATAGTTAATCCAATCATCAAAACATTTTTTAAACGCTGTTTCCGGCATTGAGTTCAGTTCTCGCCGCGAATTCTCCTTTATGTCTTCTACCGATTAAAAACGGGTGCCACGAAGTAGTAATTTGAGTTTAAGGAAAAGAAAGAAGTCGGCTGGCGCTATATCTGGTGAATATGGTGGTTGCTCGATGGTATTTATTGAGTGTTTGGTCTAAAATTCGTTCACAATGATGGCCTTGTGCGAAGGCGCATTATCGTGTTGCTAAATTCTTTTTTAACTAGCCGAGCAACTCGTTTCATACCCAAATGATTAGTTAAAATTGTACGGATTGACTAGTGAGATACAGAAAGTTCGGCGGCTATCAAAGTTGATTGAGGATTTTCAGTCACGTTTCCTTCACTTTTGCGATGTTAACGTCAGTTGCAGACGTTGATGGCCTACCAGAGCGAGGCAAATCTTCCATCACATCTCGACCGCTTTCGAACGTTTTGTTCCACTCATAAGCACGAGTTTTTGGTAAAGTCGATTCACCGTAAGCCTTCTGTAACATTTTTATTGACTCCGAACACGATCGGATCGGGTGTTAACACGTGGGGTGGGGTGGGGTGTCGTATATCTGTTTCCACCTTTATCAATAATTAATAAATTGACAATGTAAACGTAAAATAAAGTTTTAACATTAATGATAAATGAAACTGTCATTTTGGCATGTTTTAGTATAGATATATAATTTATTTTCCATGCAGGAAACATCCCTATTTATGTAATAGGTCTGAATCGCAAGGTCCCGACGTTTCGGCACGGGTTGTACGGGACATAGACACACCGGATACCTGAACACGTTACCTGTTGGTATTTGCTATATGTATACATATATTACAATATTTGACTTTTCGGAGACATGTGAGTATTGAATTGTTGATTATCGCTTGTCCCGTGCCTCGGAGAGCACGTTAAGCCGTCGGTCCCGGTTATCATGAAGATCTTTGACAGTCGTTACAGGGCTTCACTACCTTCTAAATAAGCTGACACTAGTCTAAACCATGGAATATCGCTATCCCTTCGGGTTGCGGAGGTCAGGCAGGCATTCGCTCTGAGGAAAAGCTAATATTCAGCCAAATCCGGTTAGACTAGTAAGCGCACCCCAGATTAAAAATGAGATAACGCTAAGAGAAAGAAGAAATATTACAATATTTGATATATTTTTACAAATAGCTTTTAAGTATTCCGTTAAGTGTCGGGTCAAAGTCAAAGTCAAAGTCAAAATCATTTATTAATCTAGGTCACAAGGTGACGCTTATGAACGTCAAATTTTAAAATAAATTACTTATATTTTTAAGGGTTTTTATATGATCTTAAGAAAAATATTCTATAACTTGTGGTCATCAAATACTTTTATTGTTGGACCTCGGTGTGGAGTTGGGTCTGCAAACAAATAATGACGTCATCAATAACATATGTATCTGTTACCGTTTCTATTATTCAGATGGCGTAGTAAAATAGTTTTGTTTATAAAACAAGTTTTTAAACACACGCCCCTGTAGGCACTGCATATCACACATCCTTTCCTTAATTGGTGCTTATGTCGTATTAAATTATTAATTATCGCTTGCACGGTGAAGGAAAACATCGTGAGGAAACCTGCATGTCTGAGAGTTTTCCATAAAGTTCTCAAAAGACATGTGAAGTCTGCCAACCCGCACTTGGCCAGCGTGGTGGACTATGGCCTTACCCTTCTCATAGTGAGAAGAGGCCCGTGCCCAGCAGAGGGACAGCATAAAGGGCTGATGATGTCATAAAAAGCTCCTCTGTCCAAATTTTACGTACCTCCGCAGCTTGGGCTCTCGGATGTTACGCCGAGTAATTTTATATACAGTATGATTTTGATTTGGCTCAAACTAGTGTAGACCGACTGAGGAATATTTTCCTCTATTGAGGGTCGTAGCCATATCTCGCCGTTTAAAGCACATCATCAATGTATGGCTTTTTAAGTAGCCATTGTGCATCTCCTTCTTTTCCAATCGAGGTACAAGAGCGTATAATATTTTTTATATACTATGTTTTTTAAAGTTGAAACTGGCGGACCCCAGCTTAAAAGACGAGGACCCCAGAGACACGAGGTAGGTGATAATTTACAATTGAATACGCTCATAACTTCGAAAAGTCGGTGGTTCGCGTTTTGAGTTTGAATCATAGAGATATAAAGGATAGAGTGGCAGAATAGTACCTAACTCAATACTGTGTCGTGTCCGCCGGTGGGTGAGAGAACGCAACAGTTTAAAGGCCCCCTGCATCTCTCTTTAACAACGCATGCTCTACATTCTACAATGGGCTTGGCAACTGTCCAAGTGTGTTGTCGTTGTGTCCACAAACATTGAATTTGTATCAATAAAAACTATTGATTACTGATAAACTGATATATATAATAGTTACAGGTAGCACGCCAATTCACGCCATTGCGCAATGTTGTGCATGTACTGTTAGAGAGCGATGTAGGGGGGTCTTTAATTGTAGCGTTCTCTCTCGCACCGACGGACACTCATTGGCCCCTCTCTGCCACTCTATCCTTTATATCTCTATGGTTTGAATCCGATAACTTCTGCAATCTGCAAAGTAGTCTGTTGATATGTCCACTAAGCGATCGTTCCCTTCAACTTAACAGGCAAGAATAAAAGCCGCGGCATAAACACTGCAGCCGTCACGTACCAAGGCGTGCTAAACCCGTTTACCTTGCTCACTGGAATCTTAGATTTAAGCTCATCTTTCAAGACAATTTGGAACAGGAAACATCTACGCAATAATAATAATTTTTGTTGATAACATTGAGAATCTGGTTTGATTTACATAATATATGTTCTGGATAAAAATCTATTTATGCTGTTGTCACGATACTTACGAAAATATGTCACGTCCTTTGTTTAATGTTTGTATCGCATTATAAAGATTCTAATCGCCTTTGTGTGACAGTTATTTTTTAGAATACAAGTTCTAAACCATTAACATCTTGCTTTTTCGTGTGCGTGTGAGGCCAATTCAATTTATTTTGTATCGGATTTTTCAGACCGCCCAAAAACCTAAGCAACTTCTTCTCTCGGAGTACGAATGTTTTCTGAGACAGGAACCAGGACCAACGGCTTTACGTGCCCCTCCAAGTTGTGGCCTCTGCAAGCGTTGCTTGACTTTGCCAACCAATTACGAACAGTTGCATTTCTGTCATTCGATATTTCATACTACCGCTTATTTCATTACAATTCCAAAATAATATGGACAAAAATAAAATATTAATAAAATACAGGCGTATTAATTGTGAATATTATATAGTTCAATAATAATAATGTACATAGTAACAGCTGATGAGGCGGCTGAAATTATGACAGATGACTCAATTTGTTTACTTCTTGTAATCTGTGATAAAGACGAATGTGGATTCAATACTAGCAATGAACAGTCGATCTAACAGATCTACAAACGGTTAATCACTCATCGTTGAATGAGTAGCTGAACGAAAGAGCGATGAGCGCCACTTGTCGAGTGTAAGAGGCATTTAATCCGTCTGAGGAGCTATAGCCTTGTAGCGTCGGGCATTTCGTTTGAGAGGCGAATGTGTATGCACAGGGATTATAATACTCGTTGTAAGGTCAAAGAGTATTTCTTCGCGGGGTTATTATCCTGACTTTGAAGTTGACTCTGTTACCGAAACTAATACATTTTGTGACCGGTGCTAGCTTCAATAACAACGCCATTGAACAATTTTAATATCAGATAGCAGATCAGCAGACTCCGCCCGCGTGAATTATACATCTAAACCTTTTTTTCTAGGAATTCATCAAAAAATACATAAAAACGCCATACAAAAATTATTTTTTGTATGGCTGCCTCGTTGGTCTCGCGGCATAAATGTGCGTATGGGATTGGGAGGTCTCGGGTTCGATTCCCGGGTCGGGCAAAGTGTTATTGGGTTTTTCCGTTAGGAAATTCTCAGTAGCAGCACGGAGTCTGGTAATGTGCCCGCTACGGCAATAGGCTCGCCCCCTATTACGTGGGACCAAAAATTCATGGCGAAATGTGGGTATAATATTACACCTCTGCCTACCCCTTCGGGGATACAGGCGTGAGTCTATAAATAAAATAAAATAAAAATCTTTCGGTAGTTCTTGAGTTTATCGCGTTTATATCTACAGACGGACAGCACGAAAAGGAGATATTATTTAATGATATTTATGTATAGACTAGCAGTCGCCCGCGGCTCCACCTGCCCAAAACTTTATCTTATCTCCTTAGGGATATCATACAATTTAAAAGTTATTGACTGTCTCCGTGCTCCAGTTGATAGCGTATGCGATTGCTGATCGGAGGTCCCGGATTCGATTTCTAGGTCCGGCAAAAGTGTTTCTCCAATTCTCAGTAGCAGCGCGGAGTCTGGTGATGTGGCCGGTAACGGAAATAGGCCCGCCCCCCATTTTTTTTGAAATTCATAGCGAAATGTGGGTGTGATATAACACCTCTGCCTACCCTTTCGGGGATACAGGTGTGAGTCTTTTGAAAGTTATATTATACACCAGGAAACGCCAGTACATTATAACAGCTTAACGAGTACGTAAAAGTACTTATAAAGCTTGTTTGACCCTGACTCTGTCCCAAGAGCACTTAACACGGTACTATCTAGTGATAATGTGCCATTATCGACATATCGCGGCGCACACTTGATAGTAATAGGTCAAATGTTGACGAACCGTGTGTAATTTACACTTTAATTACTTGTTTATATTGTAACTAGCTTTTTCCTGCTCAGGTGGAAGTAAAATTATATTAAATACTAGCTGACCCGGCGAACTTCGTACCGCCATATTTTTTTCTAATATTCGCAATTTTTCCTGAATCTAAACCATTCTCAAGCCCCCTTGAACACACACAAAAAAATCATCAAAAGCGGTCCAGTCGTTTAAGAGGAGTTCAGTGACATACACACGCACACAAGAAATATATACAGAGTGTAAAAAGACCCTTAACGAAAACTGAAATCGCATGTTGTACCAATCACTACGAACATTTTTTACTTCTGCACCATACCTGGGAAATTACTGGTTCAGGAGATATTGAGGCTCAAAGTTAGTATGGATTTTTTCTATTTAGGTTTCAAATCGATGCATTTACCCCGCCAATTGTTATATAGATGCCCGATGACCCCATGGATAAATAGGTATTTCGAGCATTGCACGCGCACGCTTTTAATTGCGGTTTAAAAAATGGGAAAACTTAAAAAAAAATCGTTTCACAGGTATTATTTTTGGTTCGTATGATTTGGCATGATGTCCACAACGAGTAGACTTCGGCTTGAAGATGGGTCTTGTGACACCCTGTATATAAAGATATATTAATGAACCATATTTATACCTATCTCTAATTAAAATACCAATAGTGTTTCCGTAGCAAATTACACAACTAAAGTAAAACGACTTACGTTCATTACCGAAGTTTAATCCGATTTTATTTTAAAATTTATAAAATTCGATAAAGCTGTGTTGATCTGAAAACGTAACATACATCACTATTCCTTCAAATATAACATTCGTGTTGTTTATTATATCCAGTAGGATAGAAAGTTTCAAAACAACAACGGACTTTGTAGATTAAGGTTTACTAGTCTGCTAAAAGGTTCAATTATTTATAATGTCGCATGTCATATTTCAAAAACTGCGTACCGTGGTCTCTTGAGGCTCCTACTTATTTTGCTTATTGCTCTTTGTAGCAGATACCTTTTAGTAGTAGCTAAGTAACATTACTCTGGGATATGGCTCTTAGCAATTATTAGTTTAGCGGACTACGGGATACGAGGCTTGATTGTAACCGTGATGGTAGGTCTTAGGGCTCCTACGCACTATGCGGTTAGCCGCAATGCGCCCATCCGTCCGGCTAACCGCAGGACACGCTTGCGCTTGCGGTTAGTTGCCACTACATTGGCAATCGCAAACTAGGACTATTCGCATATGGCAACCGTATGGCTGCCGCATATGGCAAATGTTTGAAGTAGCTAGTAATAGAAGCGTGGAGTACGTTACACCCCTGCCTGGTTCTATTAAATGCTCATAGTGAGTTTCGCAGAAGCAACTGGTTCTCCGGAGTCTAACTATGAGTGTATTATGGGCTTAAGTCGTGGTGTCTGGTTCTATGAGATGCTCATAGCTGGCTTCGCGGGAGCAGATAGTTCTGCGTAGTCCAACTATAAGTGTATTATTGGTCTAAGTGGTGCTCGCCAAGTCTACTATGAGTGTTTTATTAGCAAAAGTACGCGTATACAATGGGCCCTTTTCCGTGGTTGTAAACTTCTACTAGCCTGTTATAGTCCTGGCCCCGGAACTACTACAAGACTACATTTGTTACTTGTTAGAAGCGCAAACTAGCACTATCCGCATATCGCAACCGTCTGGCTGGCCGCAGCGCTCCGATCAACCGGAGCGGTCGGCCGGCAGCCGCATCGCAGTGCGAATAGAAACTACTTTCTCATACAAATTTTTGATTGTGGTCAGTCGGACGGCTGGCCGCATTGCGGCTAACCGCATAGTGCGTAGGAGAACTTAGCAATGCAGAAGCAATGTATTGCATCCACTGCACGTATGGCGTAGTGGTTTGCGCTGATCGTGACGGGTTCGATTTCCACACGAGACAACGCTTTGTGTGATCCGTAAATTGTTGTTTTGAATTTAGTGTTCTTTGTGGCCGCTGTTTAGCGGGCCTCATGTTCTTATTTTAGGGTCTTGGATCGTACCTAACCGTTAAATCAGGAAATTATGTTGTTGCTTAATTGTTTGTAAAGTCCCAAGCTATACAGGTTAATGGAAGTGAGGACAGCGTTGGGTTTTAATTACACACATAAAGTTTACTTGCATGCTCTATCAACCTGTAAATATTATATTAAAGATCAAGGCACTGCATTCTTAAATAAACGAACCCGCTACCACTAAAAGGATTTTACTGATCCGGTAGGTAAACCAATTACCCCGATACAAAAAAAGGTCTTGTCACAACTAAGGCCTGCCGAAAGTAGAGCTCAAGAATCTAATCAAAATAAATGGTCGGTAGGCTGGCGTACCTCTGAAGGAAAACAGATCTCTTTAAGAGCATTATTGCGTTCACCACTCCATGTCTGTAAGACAGATCGCCGGCCTAAAAGTAGAAATGTGATATATGTTATTATTATGTATTTACACAATATTTTTTCTTTTTGCTTTATATTATTATGTATGTTAACTTAGTGTTCTACATTGGCAAGTCACGGCAATACGGACTCAATTCAGGGTTTTGTAATTTAAGTACCTACATATTAATTGTATTTAATGTAAGTATTAAATTGCTCCGCGAGTACTCTGTATGTACAGTTATTTTGTGCATTCATATTTTTAAGCGACTGTCTCCCGTTAGCAACCGTATCGTACTGAATGAACCCACGTTTCAGAGTGCTACGGGCGTGATCGGGCCTTCCGCTCACGGACTGGCCGTACGGGTCTCCCGGACAGCTGTGAACACAGCCTATGCAGAGATTACCCGGGATCGGGCACAAACAGTTAACTTCAATAATATGCGGGTGTAACTGCGGGCATCCTCTAGTAGGAAAATAATAATGGCTAAGGAAATTTATGCGGACGATTTGATACTGATCAGATGTAGGTATTAGGAGCACTTCTTGTGAAATATTTGTATTGGATCTACGATCATAATAAAAATGACAAACTACTGACAAAGCACTGCACCTCCTTCAGTAAACCCAAAGCATTTTAAGGATTGAGACATTAACTACATACGCCATACAATATGTTAGTATGTATATTTAAGAAGGTATTTCAAGTGCCCTTCTCTCCCTCTTCCATAAAAGCTGTAAAAGACATTTACGACAAAATGTGCCCGTGCAAACGCATATGGTATAAACTTTTAATATTCTTGCATTTTCCTTTTCCCTTAATACTCGTTTATCATAACGTACTACATAGTTATAATAATATGCCGTTCGCAACAGTAGCAGTGGGTAATTTGTCAGACCTACACAGGTACTAAGTAAACCTACCTACTATGTATACGTAAACAAGACGTGCGTCGCCAGCGGCTTCGCCCGCGTTAATTATACTATAAACCTTTCTCTTGAATCATTCCATCTATTAAAAAACTGCACTAAAATCCGTTGCGTAGTTTTTAAGATTTAAGCATAGGTACATAGGGACAGACAGACAGAAGCCAAACTTTGTTTTATACTATGTAGTGATGTAGAATCTTTTTGGCTGCAAGCGAACGAAATAGCTTGAACGGCAGTCATGCATGGTCAATAAATACCTAGTAAATATTTTTTAAATTTGAAGTTCATAAGCGTCACATTGTGCCCTTACTGAAATAGTGAATAAAGGATTTTGATTTTGCAATTTGCTACTCAGAAATCTAACCTAGAACCTCTCGTTCTTGAACCTGAAACAGAAATCATCGTTCTAGCGTTATCCCAATCGCATCTAAGACTTTCCATCTCGGTGCCTGGGATCCAGTTTCTAAACTTACATGCTTTTGTTTTTTTTTTGGCGGCAAACGAGCAGGCGGATCGCCTGATGGTAAGCAATTACCGCCGCCCATGGACACAAGCAACAACATAGGAGTCACAAGTGCGTTGCCGCCCCTTGGGGTTGGGAATGCGGATAGGATGAGGAGTGGGATGAGGGAGAAGGAATAGGGGATAAGGCATCCCGCTCTCTCACTCACCGAACGAAACGCAACAGTTTAGGTACTGTTGCTTTATGTCGATTTTCTGTGAGAGGGTAGTACTTCCCCGGTCGAGCCGGCCCATTCATGCTGAAATCAGCAAGGCTCTACTACCGTTAAATGTTAACACAAGACGTATATAACAATGATGTTTTCACTCAGAATGATACTGAACTCTACTACCGTACTAAGTCAGAATATTAGCATTTACACAGGACTGCCGTCTAATCTCCTCCGAACTCCGCTATCTGCAACCCAAAGTGGCAGCGCCATTACATGGCTTAAAGGGCTTAGACTAGTGTCAGTAGGTATATTCGAGACTGTTTCCTTTCTGAAAGCTGAGACAGAGCTTAACGTGTTCTCCTAGGCGCAGAGATAATGTAATATGTGTGGGTTTGAAATCGCTACCTTTTGCATGACAGTCAATTGTATTTACACTATTAGGCCATCGCTACCTTAAACCTAAACTTTTTATATATCGTGGTCCTTAATGCTAAGTACAACTTAAAAAAAATCGCATTAAGGCGCTTACAACCGTTATTGAGTTGAGCTGTTGCTGTCACTGTCGGATTGTATACATAAGAAAGAGACGCGCGACGACGACGGGACGTTCAGAACTTTTTACAAACCATAAAATAAATTAATTACAGAAAATGTATTGATTGGATTAAAAATATAAAACAGTATTTCGTTAGTATGTTGCTTGTTGAATAATTTGTCAAAAAATCAGAATGGTTGTATGTATTTTTAATATGTTGTTTTTATTCGTTAAAATATTTTTTTAGAGGTATCTTTGTGTTTTTTTTTTCTATCGATTAAAGTTAGTTGTATTATGTTTTTAACACACTACTTAACTAGGTTATATCCTGAAGAATATCATATATTTTTCTGATTGTGATAACTGCATTGAATCACAAACTTTAAAGCATTATAAAACTCGCGTTTAGCCCTTGTAGTCCCCTTAACTAAGTAGTTACTCGTACCGCTGCTGCTCTGTTATAAGGATGTTGATCACATGTTGATATTAAATGACAGTTTACGGGTTTTATCGCTATATGTGCGGTACTGATGTTTCAACATTGTTGCAAATCACGGATGCACTGATGCTTACGGGTAGAAGAAATATTGTTTATTCTGCATTTTGTCTCACTTTCTCACATGCGTAACACTATAATTAAGGGGTCTGGCGGTGGTATAAGTACCAACTAACCAGTTTCACAGGTCAGCTTGTACCTAAAATATTCATTTCTTCGATAAGTAGCCGTGCAACTTGATGACTGAGTGAAGGTTTCGTCATATTACTGTGTCATAATGTTTGTCCACGTGTTGCGAATACGAGGAAACATGTAGAGCTTTTTCCTTCCCAGTTTAAGATTGCAAAATTACACCATTGCCCTTTTATATTGTACTTCGTAAGTATTGGCTATGATAAGAAGTATTGTATAGACATTTGACAGCGGAGTAAAGTCCGGCTGCACTTGATCGAATAGTGTTATCGTCTGTAATTGTGTGTATGTAAGTAATATATGTTTGTATGTATGTATAAGTACTTATTTATATATGTGTAGTATATTGTTATAATATTACATAAATGTTTGTATTTAAAGTATTATCATGTTATAACTGGTACGCAACAACCATTTCTTTCCTACCAATAATATCTCCATCCAAAGGTTGCCTGGTAGAAATCGCTGTAAGCGGTAAGGCCGCCCTTTATACTGTAGTAAATATAAAATTCCTATATGTTCTTAAAAGTGTAGGTACAATAAATTAAAAATAAATAAGATTTTTAACAGCTTCACATCTTATCTTAATTAATATTATTATATAAAGCTGAAGAGTTTGTTTGTTTGTTTGGTCTAACGCGCTTATCTCAGGAACTACTGGTCCGATTTGAAAAATTATTTCAGTGTTAAATAGCCTATTTAACGAGGAAGGCTATAGGCTATATAATATCGCGCTATGAGCGACGGGAGTGGAGCAGTAGCCTTAAATAACGAAGTACCTGTATATGTAATTATTTTAAGACTGTTCCCGCAAATATAAAGCAAATATATGAGTCAAAAGCTGCTTACCCCTTCGGGAAACAAGCATGAGTCTATGTATGTACAATTCCCGCACCCGTTAATACCATGTTTTGCGTTACAAAAGCACATGTAGATAAATTCGTCAAATGTACAATAGTAATAGTAAATTTTCGTACATCTATTATAATCCATAATTCTTTACTACTGTTACATACTTTATTCGATTAGAGCACGCACAGACCAAAATATAATGTTCGTTTAGTTAAATATGAATAAGGAAGAAGTCGTGAACAAAATTGCGTGCCTCATCGTCTTTGTTTCGACCGAAAATATAAACATTTTAGATTCGTAACTTGCTAAACAGGTTGCAGATTATAGTTTTATTGTATAGTTGCTGATTCAAGACCTCTATAGAACGTAGCATGTTTAAAATTTACTTTGTTCTAAGTGGAGATAATAATATAATAATAATATTGTACCGCATACACACATCACAATCCAGTCCTTAACTAAGCAGAGCTCGAACTATGGGTAATAGACAACATACCTACATACATACATATACTCACGCCTTTTTCCCGACGGGGTAGGCAGAGACAACGGAACGCCACTTGCTTCTATCCTTACAAACCTCACGCGCTTCCTCTACATTCATTACTCTTTTCATACATGCTCGCCGGTTCCGGGTGCTTCGGACCTTGCCGTTTTTCAGAACGTCACCTCATAATGGTGTACTTGTGCCGACGCTGATGTATGGTAGTGAGTGTTGGGTATGGCAGAAAAAGCATGAAAGCAGAGTTAACGCAGTGGAGATGCGATCACTGCGTAGTATGTTTGGGGTGAGACTGATTGATAGAATTCCGAATGCAGTAATACGAGAGCGATGTGGCCTGAAAGAAGATGTTGTGACGAGAATAGAAAAAGAAATGCTAAGATGGTTTGGACACGTGGAGCGAATGAGTGAAGACAGAATGACTCACCAAATATATAAGGTACTAGACAATGGATAAACATACACATGGATCGTTACCTACAGTGAGGTACATTTATTTATATAATACTAGCTGTCGCCTGCGGGTCCGCCCGCGTGGATGTCGGCTTTCGCGACAAAAACCATCTTATGTCCTTCCTCGGGTCTTTGATTGATCGAAGAATTTGTTATAAATATTGATCCCTTACCAGAAAATCCTCATTATACTGGACAACTAAACAGACAAAATATTTTTTTAGATTCTTGCTCTATTACTGTTTCTTAGCCTAACCGAGGTTTTTTTTGGAAATATATTCAATGTACGAATGCTTTTTTGCTGTTTTATTATATGTTTATATATAGATAAAAGTGGTAGATTATAGAGTAAAGCACAATCTATGTATATTCCGAGTAAAGTTACATACATTTATTGTTAATAATTTGTGATGATCCTCGCGATATCCCTGTTAGGTACATATTTGGCTATCGTCTTGAAGCTCGGGGTATGCTTACTGTTCTAACCAGATTAGACAGAATATTAGCTTTGCCATAGAGCGACTATCGTTTGACCTCCGCAACCCAGAATTGGGTAGATAGGTATATTCCAAAAGGTCATCTGACAACTGATTAACATACTTGTATGTGCACATATTTCACATAATATAGTAGGGGAGCCCACGACACGATGCTAAATTGGGATTTCCTCAAGCTTCATAGAGACCTTTTGGGTTGCAAAGCTTAGATGATAAAAAGATAAAAATGTTAATAATGTATAGTTTTTGATCGGCTGTAGATTTTCAAAAATTTTAAACAGAGCTGTTGCCGTAATCCCCCCAGATAATTGTCGTATTTTGAGAAAGCACGTGTAGGACGTTAGGATGAAGCATATATGTATCTTAATCTGACGCGCTTGAGTATTTCAAAATGGCGAATTCACTCATTCAACATTTGTACGTTCTAATGATGGCCACACGAGTTTGCGTGACACCTTAATCGTCAGATTATTCAATGAGAGCCTTTTTTTAGATTCACTTAACATCCCCTTAGAAAATCTGATTCGCACGATTAATTTTCTTTACTTTACATTTTAAAACCGTACCTGCACTGTGCAAACGATCAGATTAACATTCCCACTTTATTATCTGACGCGATTTATTAATATCTGACGCGTTCGAGTAAATCCCGAAATTCCTTCATGGGCTCCTCTACTAATAGATAAATTCCGCTCATCACACCTGTATTTGTCCTAGGTGGAAATCGAACCCACGAACTCCGGCTTAGCAGTCAGGGTCATCACTAACTGGTAGGCAAGGACGGTCAATACAATAATACGTGAGTCAAGACTGGCTTTAAATTGATAACTGTTGATAGTGAAACCGATTTTCAGGATAGCAAAGCATAATATTTGATCCAGAAATAACATGTATGTGTCATTAATAATTATTATTTATTATAAACCATAGACGGATAAACAGTTCCGTTTTTTCCGTCTATCGTGTATTCTTAGCCGACTTCAAAAAGCAGGATGTTCACAATTCGACGATTTTTTAAATATTTATAATGTGTTATCTCGGATCTTTTTGACGACAATTTTTATTTTAATAATGTCACAACATTGTCGCGTTCATTTTCCGTAGGGTGCAAAGAATTTAAACTTGGTGCTCGGTGTAGATCAGGTTCATTTTTCATTCCTTAATGACAGACCACCAGTGCCTTACCTCCGAGGCACTAACTTCAGAGCCCATTAAATTTCCAGAATTTCTATGGTTTACGAATCCTTGTCGTACGTTATCTACCGATGTAGAGCCACGGTAGGTAACTATTACGAAGACTGTATATTTACAAGTATGGATTGAAAGCATTTATATCGTTTGAATATCTAACGTAAATAACTTTTTTTATTTTAAGTCTACGCGGAAGTCTATAAACCTTAGTTATCAGTGAAACTGAATAGTTATTAAAAAAAATATACAAATTCAATAAAAAATTGCAACAACATAACCTTCTTGCCATCGGCTAAGAATACCCGCATTTCGAAGTCTATTATTATAAAACGAGCGGTATGCACTTAGACGTCTTATAAATTAGATACTTTGTTGAAAGTTAATAATTAAGCTGAAGTGTTCAATGGCCTCAAATGGGCCTCTCTAAGGCTCTTAGCGTTTGTGAAGTCTGCGTCACCGCACTTGACATGCTGTGTCCTACAATGTTTCCTCGATTCAAACCCGAAACCCTCTGCGTAGTAGTCTGTCGGTTTCTCAACGACGCTATCACTGCCTTTTCGCGGTCAACAGCTGTTAAATGTTTTTGTCGCATTTTATAGTTCCATATCAAATCAATTAATAGAGATTTCTATCTAGAAAAAGATAACACCAGAAGCTATCTACTTAAATATGTACTTATATTATGCCCTAGGATACATTATTGTGTTAAAGTGTCCATAATAAAAATCTAAACAACTAATTGGTACACATTTTACCCACAATCGGCGCAACACTTTATGAATCGCACAAAGAGTTTTCCCGCGTGCGATTCGAATCCCGAACGCGACGCTCTAGCAGTGACGAGGCGACTATTTCTATGTAAGATAACTGCTTGACCATGATTGTACCAAGCTGCTGTATAAAAAATATAATAGAGAGAACTTGTTAGAAGTCTATCCATAATTTGTCTTCTCCTATTTTCGACTGGGAGAGACACTCGTAAGTAATTATAAAATATGTAGAGATACTTATCATGAGACATAGTAAGACAGTAATCACAATTTTCCAAAAACACAACACCTAATAATGTCTCTTAAAATAATTTCAATAAAGTTTCAAAACCACTTTAATGAAATTGACCACAACTTGCAAGGACGTAATCCAATCCAGGAAAACGGGGCGAATATTAAAGCGCGATAATAATAGGAAAAGATATACTTATTGTATTATGTCTGTTATCAGTTCCCACTTAGTAAGCTTGGCCAATGGTGAGCCTTTAAACTCCTAACAATCGTCAGTGTTGCGTGGACAACGGAGCAGGATGCACGTACGCGCGGCCACGCCATCTATCGCACACGATTGGAAAGTTTCTGATACGCTCCCGGTGAAAATCAGTGCCTGTGCTTTTATTTTTTTTAATGTAGTGCTGTGCTATTCCTGCAACTAGTGATTGAAAGTTCGGAATTGTTGTTTCGGTTTTTTTGTTTTTAATTAGTGAAGATGTTTTGTAAATGTTGTCTTTAGGTAAGTGAGTGTTTGTTTTATCATATCAAGGTTTAAGTTAAGTTACTAGGAGCGTAAGGTTGATGCCTTCGTCTAGAAAGTTCAATAATTTGTAATTATAGTAGCAAGCTTTTATCGGCCGTTGTAATAAATTGCTTGTTATAAGTAAATTATTGGCCTTGGTTGTTGTTCTATCAATTCGTCAAGGAAAATAATTTAATATAATAATGTTACATACTCATATAATTTACCACATAGTATGTAGGTATGTATGAACGGTTCGGAGAATTTATAAAGCGGTAAATTTTGTTAGTTTTATAAGCATGCGTGAGC
This sequence comes from Euclidia mi, assembly GCA_944739405.2. Classification (NCBI taxonomy): domain Eukaryota; kingdom Metazoa; phylum Arthropoda; class Insecta; order Lepidoptera; family Erebidae; genus Euclidia; species Euclidia mi. Next base: position 64,581,427 of record OX123187.2, on the reverse strand, counting down.
TAATCTGTAAACTATTGTTCCTATTTTGATAAAACTTTTAGTAACTAACATTAACTTACGTATGTATAAATGCGATGTAAGCACCAGTTAAATGGCATATTTTCACTAATGGAAACTGCATCATACCTATTGTACAATTCATAAAATAAACCTATTAGGGACTCACATGCCTGGCATAGTTTTGCTAGGTACTCATTCATCAAATTATTGAGTAGTCGTTAATTGAATTTTAATAGTAGTACCGTTAATTAACACTATTGTTATAAAACCGCAACATTTGACACTTAATTGGGACGTTACCACACTTAACGTTAGTTTGAATAAACGCTTCATTTGAATAAAGGCTGCTAAACAACCTTAAACTTGAACTACTTACCTACCTATCGATTTATTATAATTATTATCAGACTGCATGGTCAGTACCTATGAATAAGCTGACTAGGCTAAACCATGGAATATAGCTATCCCTCTGGTTTGCGGAGGTCAGCACGGCACTCGCTCTGTGGGAAAGCTAATATCCAGTCAAATCTTTATTATAAATAATAAAAATTTTCTAGGTAGTAGAGCCTTGCTTATTTCAGCATGAATGGGCCGGCTCGACCGGGGTCTTGGTACTTTACGTCGATTTTCGTCACAGAAAATCGACGTAAAGTAACAGTACCTAAACTCGTTGCGTTTCGTTCGGTGAGTGAGAGTGCCGGAGGCCCTATCCCTTTTCCCAACCCCAAGGGGCGGCAACGCACTTGTGACTCCTGTGGTGTTGCTTGTGTCCATGGGCGGCGGTAATTGCTTACCATCAGGCAGGTTAGACTAGAAAGCGGACCGCGGGTTCTAACTGGGATAACGCTAAAATAATTATAACTGACTGCATGGATGTCTTAATGGTTTAAGCAGCCGCCTTGTTGAGTGGGCTCGATTCTCACACGGAGCAACAAAGTTTTGATAATGCAGATTTTACAAGCACCTTTATAGCAAAGCTATGGTATCACCATAGCTTTGCTATAAAGGTGCAAATTAGGAGATACCAGATCATGTCATGTAGCAGACTTCAAATACGGATATTTCCAAGCAGTCAAATCAGACACTTTTGATGAAGTGTCAAAAACAATGTCATTTTATGGATTTGGACAAATTTGGATGAAATAGTGGCTTCATATTTTTTTATCGAGTAGAGTAGATACTAATTATTTTATCAATAAATTGAAAAAATAAAAATAGGTGTCTTTACATTAATTGATTAATGAAACTGTTATTATTTTGGCAATTTTTAATAGAAATAGTAACTTACGTAATTTATTAATACCTGCAGGAATACTACATATTCGAATGAAAATCAATATAGTTAAGTACAAACAACATTTGTTAATAGGTATAACGATTTGTACTAAGTCATATTTGTGTTACTTAAATTATTAATTTAACCGCTAAAATGGAAACAAAGTAAAATATAAATGATAACAATGCGAAGGAAAATAAACGCAAATTAAAAGCACAGATTAAAAATAAATCTAATGTTATACTCGTGCCGTACCGTACCGAGTAGGAAATCAGGGCCACAGAAATACTGATTGTTGACAACAGTTGACACTGTCGAATGATTTGTTAACTTTATTTTAGCCCATAATTAATTTACCTATAGCATAATCTGTGCCTATAGGATGATTCCTTTTTTCTTGTGCTTGCTATGAAAACCCTATTAGGAGCAGTCACTATATGGTTCAGGTTTTGGAAAGGCGAATGAGACTGAAACTATGATATTTTCGACGTCGTCGTAATTAAGTAGGTATCCGATGTGGCTTTATAAATTTAATACAGGTCACTTAAGTTATATCCCTACTTCAAAATGTTTCGACTTGCTATTAAAAGCTCCCTACGCGTAGATCCTAAGGCTAACTGTCCGGCCTAATAGAATTCGGTAGCTGCATAATTTACATTCCGTAAATATATTAGAAAATCAATGATATAAAATAAAAAAGAGGCTGATGTTTATGTGGGACAGTTATTACAAACAACAAAAACTTATACTACAAGTTGGACATTGGTAGGTATTGGTAGGTACTATTATGTAACTGGATTATAAAACACAAATAATAATATAACGTAATATGTTTAATATTTTATCGCCAATACAATATATTTAGACGGGATATTCCCACAAGTTGTGTACCTAATAATCTTGGATAATACCAGGATATTTTTAAAATTACTACAAAATACTTAAATACATATATGTGAACATGGAATAAAGTTTTGTGACATGCCTTAATTAGATTTAAAATGCATATATTAAAATAGAAATTATTCTAACTTGAAAACGAGTAATTGTATGTTTAATTAAAGGCAAGGTTTTGACCTGAGTCATTTTTCATTTTCATTAAATTTACAACAACTCCAGCACTAGAAGCAAACGCTGAATCGCGCATTATTTACAAACGGTCTGACAAAGGGTAGGTACCTACAGTGTTAAACGACAAGACTTCTACTTAACCGATTACGCCATTGTGCAGCAATAAGCATGTCTTCCTTTGTGTTAATTTTTACACATATTTAGGTACAGTCGAACAACTTCCTGCTCGACCACCATAAGGGCGAGAATCGCTCAGCAAGACATCGTCGCTTCCAGTGCTACTTTACACGCACATTGACACTCGTATACAAAAGCCAGTTTCTAGTATGTCTCGACTCTATGAGCGAGCCAAGGGAATTTTTTTCAAACCGGTCCAGCGCCGACTTGTTTGATTGTATATAGTTTTCTAACTCGTGTAGTTCATTTTTATAAAACTATTTCCTTTTTAATGGCGACATCACACGTCTGTAACTTTTCACTTTTGTGTAATATTTCTATAGGAAGTTGTCTGTAACATCTGACTTCCTCAAACGTGTGTCACGAGACCAGCAAAACATGTTTATTGTTTGGATATACGAGTTAAAAATAGATGTAGAGCTTTATTACATAATGCTTTTGCGATAACATACATACCTACTACGTTATATTATTTTATGAATAGTTATTATTAATGTGGGTTATTCACCAACTCGACACAAGAGACTGGACACACGTGTGTCCAGTTGGTGAAATTCAAAATTAGTACTACTAATTATTTCGTCATGTGGACACGCCATGATTTTTACGCGTGTCCACATGGTGAAACTTAAATAAAATCACTTTAATGTTTTCGTCAACTGGACACACGGCCGTATTTTACCCGAATTCTTGACAAAGTACAGTCACGCAGATAAATGTTTTTGACACATTTATCAACGGTTACTAAACATCCCGCAACTGGGAACAAATAATTTGTATGTCATTTTAAAAAATATTTTCCGTTTTTATCGTTAATCGTATTTATCGGTTTTGCCCACCATAGCACGAGAGAAATTGTTGCGAATTCAGAGAGGTTCTTCTTGATGGAACGTTTAAAACATGTGTTAGAAAATTTCATCAGCTATTTTACGATTTATGTCGATATTGGGAGTACGAAATATCATATGATCATTATTCCTACAATTTTTGCTCTGCTGCCCAATAGCACAGAAGAAACGTACATTTTCTTTAATTAAAAGTCAAATACCGGAGTAGCACCCAAAAACTATGCCATGTGATTTTGAAAAGCCACTTATACAAGCTTTACAACATGAATTTTCGGATGTGAAAATTGTGGGGTATTATACACATTTCCAGAGATGTCTGTGGCAAAAAAACAGAAACGTTGTACCTAACAAAGTCAAAATTGAGCAAAGATCACATAAAGAGATTTTTTTTCTCTTTTAAAAAAGACAACTTCCGCACTAGGAATAAATCCTGTGTCGCGGGGGACTTTACAGACATAATTATATGATGAGATGTTGTACATTGGCACTTTTACCGATGGATGCGCAATCAGATGCCTGGTTATATATCATGGCTGAATACTTAAACACCGAAGATATAAAAACATTTAATGACTATTTTATTAAAACATGGCTCGGTGACAATTCCTGTTATGCAAAGAATAGCTATAAACAACATCATCAAACTAACAATTCCATAGAGGTATGGAATGCCAGTATAGCTAAAAATTGAAACGAAAACCAAATATGGTAAAAAAGGGAAATGAACGATTTTTGGCACCGAGTTATCAATTATGGACGAAAAAAATTGAAACAGGCAGAATTAATAATATGATCGCAGCCACTGTAAGGGAGTTTGAATCAGGTGAAATTAGCATCGGTCACTGTATCAAAAAAAATTAGTAAGTTAAAATATTTTTATATTTATATTTTATGTTTTCTTGTAATGTTGCTGTTGATTTTCTTGATATTATCTTAATCGTAGTAAATGATTGTGATACTTATGATTAATTTTATTAAGGTAATTACTATATTTCCAAAAAGTCAAATATTGTTTATCTTATACTGATGTTATCTTGTAATGTTTAGCTGTTGATTTTATTGATCTCTATTTGTAGTAAAATGATTGTGATAAGTACTTTATACTAAGCTTGTTGATTATTATAATAAGGATAATTACTATATTTCCAAAGAGTCAAATATTGTTGTTACAGAGCTATGTAGATTCATAATTGTTTGCAAAATTACCAATTTAAGTATTGTTATGCTCCAATAAGGTATTTTTATATTTAATTTTATGGACACCTATAGCATTCGATTACACCTCAAAAATATATTATTAATGGTGAATTATCTAAGTCTTTATTTGATTTTTCTGTGAATATTTTAAATCTTTAGAATATATTTAGATAAAGTATTTTGAATGCCGTTGTAATATAAGTACGTATTTAAAGATACTTAGAAGTATAATTATTTTTCTTCATATTAATAAATCATTATAATTATTATTTAATTATGTATTTGTTTTATTTCAAAATTTGGACATCAATAAAAGTCAATAAGGTTTTTCAATAAAAAAGTAAAGCAACTTTTTCATGACATATGTACATCCTCCTGCATTATTGTTTTTAAATTACATTGAACTTTCTAACTCGGCTTTGCAGTGTAACCAGATTTGCCTAATATTTTTTCACGAAGCGGAATTCGAGATTCTAAGGTTAACTAGATGTCAGATTATTTGAGGGTACTGACAACCTATACCAACTGTTATAGATGATAATGTCAATCGAGACCGATGGTTTAACGTGCACTTCGAGGCACGGACTACTTTTTTATATATGGTCACCCATCTATAATTCATACGGTGGCGGAGTCGCTTGACTTTGCAAATCGATCGAGCTATGCGCTTACCCTGTGTTGCGACCTTTATTATGAAATCGCCACGTTTAATAATTAAATAATAGAGGCGATTGTGAACGTAACTGTACCTTTTATTGCAAAAAATCTGAGTGTGTCCAGTTGACGAAAACATTAAAGTGATTTAATTTAAGTTTCACCATGTGAACACGCGTAAAAATCATGGCGTGTCCACATGACGAAATAATTAGTAGTACTAATTTTGAATTTCACCAACTGGACACACGTGTGTCCAGTCTCTTGTGTCGAGTTGGTGAATAACCCATTAATGTAACCCTTCCCGTAATGATATTGGTTATACTCACCATTGTAATACATTTTTAATAATAATTAAGGTATAAAACCAAAAGTGAGGTACTTAACACTATTGATGTTTTTTTTGTGTGTTTTAAAAAGACAACGCCCGCATTAGGACTAAATCCTGTGTCGCGCGGGACTTTATATATATATATACTATACCTACAACTAACAGACACAATGAACACCCAGACTCGAAACAACAATTTATGAATCATCACAAAGTTTTGTCACGTGTGGGGATCGAACCCACAACACTTCGGCGCTGTGTCAAGCGGCGAGGCGGCCACTTAAACCACTACGCCAACCGTGTACTCAAAAAAATTCATGGCGGTGGGATAACGATTTGGTGGCTGTATCAAGTCGAAACGTGGGGACAAATTAAAACTATATCACATTTTCCTTTATTGCGCCTTATCTCAAGAGTTTTTGCAATAATGTTGTTTTGCGGGCAACCCTAGCTAACCTAGTGACGTACAAGTTGTCAGGTGCAAGTAGGTATCGATCGGGTCACCTGTTTTCCCTTCACTACGGTTCGATATCAGGCAAATGTCTTTATTATTTGTTTAACCGTGTTGCATACACGTTCTTGGGAATGGTTTCTTCATTAGTGCTTAGTAGTCTGCGTATACTTTCTTGACTGTTGTTTGGTCTTTCTGTATGGATTATTTTGATAGCAGGTGTCTAAAAATGGTATATAATAGACACACTATAACTTGACATTATAGAAATATTTTATTGGGAGCAAACTGTTCCGACAGTTTCACGGTTTTATTTTCGATAACTCAAAAACAGCGCAACTTACCTGGACAAATGACTAGCCTATATAGAGCTCTGCAAAGCGCTACAAATTGGTTCAGTGCAAGTCAGATAGACATTTTTTTAAAATAATTATTTATTATTTGTCTTTGTGATGTTTTTACAAGTGCTTACATATATATGTACTTGGAAAAACAGTTATTCTGAATTCACAGACAGAAACTCCAATTTCATTTATATATAGATAACTATAGAGTGGTCAAGTAAAATGAAATCATGGCTTCAGCATCGCTCGATCTTCAATCCCCTGATGATGATAAATGATAACTAATTTAGAAAAACAGGCAAAGGAGATGTACCATTTGGCCATACATTATGGGCCTGGCAAGGACAAACACGAAACCATGTGTGTATTGAAGATAAATGACTACTCTATTACCCTGTATTTTTTTTTTAAATAATACTTGGTGGAAATAAGATACGAGATATTTGAAATGGAAATGATTCCACAACTAAATAAACCTCAAAATTGAATTTTTAACATAAATATAATATCTAGATGTAAACAAAGGAATGTCTTTGTGTCATATAGAACAAAATCTACATAAAGAGAGGCCAATAATAATGAATAATGACCTGTGTACTAGGGAACCTCGTACTATACTCGTCCAAAAAAACTAACCACAATCACAAACACCGCTGCATATTCTTAACATGGGTAGAAGGTAGTGATCATTATTATTGAATTTATATTCAATTACATTACAATTAAAACCGTAAGAAAACACCAAAAAATCAGAGCAAAATAAGTATTCACGATGCGCAGTAGCAACATGAGTGACATAACAGATAAAAAATGTGTTGCAAATGGTTTGAAAATATATTTATACTATCGATTAAAAAAACAAAACGATTTTTACCGATTAATAATTATGGAGCATATAATAAATTATATATTTCTTGATTATTTTTACAAATATATTTATAAAGTAAATAAAAGATATTGTTTTCCAATATAATAATAAATATATTATTTCCTTAAAACAATTTCTGCCTACCATTATTCATTTTATTTTAAATGCTGGCAACATAAGACATTCATCCGCTATTACCATAGCCTATTCAATATAATAATCTTTAAAAACTAAAATCTTTCACCGAAGTTCTATCAAGAAACGAAAACGATGTATAAATTTTAAAAATTATGTGTTTAATTTCAACGATTCACAACTTTCTGGCCGCCACAGGCCGTCTTTGGTATTTCTCCTTTACGACACTTTAACACCACTGGCATGACTATGCCAATATTAGAACAAATGGCGTAAAACCCACGGCCTGTCATTAAGTAAATCAATACATATGAAGTAGTCATATTATAATTGCATGTCACAATATGACAAAATAAAATGGCTCGATATAAATTAATTCCACCTTGTATGTGCCCACATTTTAAACAAATAAATACCTAATTCATTCTATTCTACATCAGCCAATCAATATAATATCCAGCTTCATAGGATTACGTTGAATAAATGAAAATGATAAAGCATTGCTACTAGCCCTTTGAGGCATGTATCTATCACTTCAAGCACCACCCAAACAAATAAGTATAAGATGCCGTGCTAATTTTTTACGGCTCCATTTAATGATTGGTTTTACGGCAGACCATAAAGTTAATGATCTTTAAAAGTAGCCTATGTATATTTGGTTAAAATTGTATCAGTGTTAGTAGATGTAATCGTGACATGGACAACGAATGAACAAGTAATGTTTCTATTTTATCCTTCTTCTGAACAACGTGTATTAGGGACTTGTATCGTGGAACGGACTGGACCTACAACACTGGGCACAGTGTTAAACGTCAAGGTGTGGCATAAACCACTAAGTCTTACGTGGAGTCTGTTATTGAACTTAACATTGTGTTTTAAGGTTTTTTATGAACATACAATTATAATACGAGTATCTTACAAATTTGCCTTATAAGCTATCAAAAATCGAACCAAGCGGCTATGCGCTGACAGCATTTTTACTGAAAACAATTACGTACGTAAGGCAGTGTTTCGTGACTGAAGGTTAAGCCTCTCGTCAACATACGGAAATTTCCTCTTTGCAAAATTACTCATACGTTTATAGTACCTCATAGTAATAGAGTGACTGTCGTATTGGTATCGTGGTATGCGTTTAAACATTTAAGGAAAGTATTCACCCACCGACTTTCACGACGAATTACATAACAGTGTCAGAGTCTCTATGGTGACCGATTAAAAGTATTAAGTGTCAACACCCCATTTTATTTTGTGGGTGTCGTAAGAGGCTACTAAGTAAACTAGACAAAAAAAAGGATCCTTGCAAAAAGACGGACATAGATTCACGTCTGTTTCCCGGAGGGGTAGGCAGAGACTACGGAAAGCCATTTGCAACGATTCTGACATATCTCTCTTGCTTCATTCACTCTCATCAGATTCTTCATGCATGCTCTTCTGTTCAGAGTACTTCTCACCTGTCCTGTTTTTAGGATGTCTCCAATCTGGTCAGAGAACGACCGCCTAGGTCTTCCCCTTCGTACTGTCCCATTCACACTTGCCTTATATATCTGCTTGGTCAGTCTTTCAAATATACCAACTCGTCTGGCAAGCGTGATATAGTAGACCCAATCCTCCTATTGACAATGCTATTGCGACGAAGTTTACAAGCGGCTTATGTCCAGCTGTGGGCTGCGAAAGGCTGAATGATGTAAGACTTGTTTAGATACGGCTACAGTCGTTCTGAGCACATGGCAGTGCGCGGGCACAACCGGACATGCGTGTCACTCACCGCGCCTCGGTTAATTACCCACAGCCGATAAGCTGCTTTTTAGATAAACTAATGCCAGTGCAGACAACGGATTACTATTCAAATGGACTGGACACCGCAATCTATGGGTTGTATTGCTGGCTTTAGAGACAAAACTTTGTGTGGTAAAATCATTGCTTTTCTTTTCGTTTTTTAATAACGACAACTCCCACACTTAACAAATATGCAAACAACGGACACAGTGAACACTCAAACTCGAAACAATAATTTATGGATCAAACAAAGTGTTGTTTAGTGTGGGAATCAAATCCAGAACATTCGGCGCAGGGTGAAGCGGCGAGGCGGACGCTAAACCACTACGCCAATCGTGCAGTCATTGCTGTTTCGCGTCTGGGTACTTTGTGGAATGTTTGCAAAGTTGTTGCAACAGTTGTGAGCAGTTGTGACACAGGATTATTTATCCTTAACGCGGGAAGTTGTTTATAAAAAAGAGCAGGAAAATATAACTACGTGAATCGTGTTCAAGGTAACTCTTGTTTTGAAAATAATATTTATGGGAAAGAAATATGGCTATTCTAACAATGGATTAGAATAGCCATATTTCTTTCTAAAATGCTAAACAGATGAACACAAGACACGCGTTTATAACATTACAAAGCATATTAATTGGAACATAATTCATTGTTGTTATACATCAAACATTTTAAAGATAATATTTTGCAGCAAGTAGGTACTTACAGAGATTTATGATATTTACTAACTAGGTTTTTCTTTAGATACCTAACTTTTGCACTCGAGTTTTGAGAAAAAATAATGCTGCTTTCTATTTTTGGGTGGGTAAGTATACAAGTTTAGCTGAACACTGCTCACATTCACTGCCGCTTTTGTATGTTTATATTTCTTGCCATAACATATAATTACCTCAGTGACATAAAATAATTTGACAGTGGTTTAATGATATAGGAACACGTGGGAATGATGTTTCCACTTTAGTTTTCTAAGAATCCTATGAGTAGGTACGGGTACAGATAAGACAATACTATACAGTAGTACGGGGCAGGCGGCGGTAATTTCTGGATACCCTAATCTTAATATATAAAATCCTTGCGTTACTGACTGACTGACAGACACGCTACAGCTGAAACTATTGGGCGCAGGAAGCTGAAATTTGGCATGTAGGGGTGCACTAAGACGGGATTTCTCGAAATTCCCACGGGATCGGGCAAAACGAGAAATTTGAAAATATGTGCGTGCGAAGCCGCTGGCGTCGGCTAGTGTTAGTAAATTCTCGGAAGATAGTGCGCGTTTCCTCACTGAAAAGTTTACGATTCCTCTACGGTTTTGTAATTTTTTACGTGTGAAACATTTTACATCGCGCCGAACGTCAGGAGATCCTAAGAAGTTGTGTTCCACTATCTTTGTGTCTTTGCTCAGAGGTGAATGCCGGATTTGTTTTACTACGGGCTTTTTTAAGTTTTGTATACTGGATGCTAGGTATTATCGCAGAAAACATCCAAAAGACATCTGTCATAGGTGCACTCAGCTTATACGGCAGAGAAGCTTGGGCTTTTAGCCCTACTCTCCCCCTGGGATGTGCCCTTGTCTCTGCTCTAGTGCCCACCACAGTATGCGTTAATGCTCTATCTATGCCCCAAAACACCGCTACGTCAGTCACTGCTCTTTATCTAAAGAATATAAAGAAGCGTATGTTTCGGCACATACGGCTATGTGATTAATGTGTCCACGGACCCGCGAGTTAATATCGTCGTCAATCATCGGCGGGGGCGGCATCAGCTCGTCTCTGTACACCCACTTTGTAATATTAGCGTAATTTACTCTGACTTTATAACTCGTAAGAGATACCGCATATATTTGGAATGGAGAGCAGCCGAATTGGACAGATTTTAAACGACTGTCTTTAAAAAGCGGCACAGTAATGTATATTTCAAAATACAATTGGCTTGCAAAAATATTACCTGAAAATGATGAAAATATTTTGTCACTACACTCAGGCGGCGTTGTACGTAACGTTTTGTTTCCTTTACGCACACCTTTTGTTAATTCTAAATTTTCAGTAATTTCACAGTTCAGCCACCCATAACGTTAAAAAATTGCTTCTATCTTCTCAACGAGATAACAGGAGTGAAAATTGGCAAATTTCCAACAAAAAAATTTATAACCCATAATTATTAAGTTTAAATACAGCTCACTAGACTGTCCGAGCTGACATCTTCGTGAAGAATATTTTTTGACGAGCTTGGATTAGAGCATTCGTGGCGATACTTGACACTATGTTGTTGTTCAGTGAGATAAATTAAAAATGGCGTATTCTAGATGTTCTGTTACAAGTGAATACTCATGTTTATCGAGATTTAAATACAAACAACCAGCGTAACGTTGCCTTTCGCCCGCCCAAGACTGGCAGCATTGTGGTGAAAAAAATCTTCTTCATGCTGTCTTTTATGACTGCTTTTACGGTCTATTTTGTCCATTCATCAATGACAAACTGCTAGAGCTGTCGGACCTTAATCGAATCGATCGCCATCCTATATTTTGGAAAGTAAATCAAAACGGGTATCATACGACTGGTAATATCGTTTTGCTCTTTTTTATAACTCTATCAATAATTTTATTGTACGCAAATAATTGCTCTTATATACGATACTTCTCAATATAACAATAGTGTTTATTCTCCAATCTCCATTAGCGACTAGACAGCTTAGTAGCAACTGGCAAGTCGATCACAAGAGTCAACAGTGCCGGTTGGATCGTGCTGTTTCACTCATAAACAGGACTATAACCCTCAATTGCCGCTCCCAAGTATTATCTGGAAAACAATTTATTTTACAGCACACAAAAGGTTAGTTGGTAATTGTGGACAGTTTTCAATTCAAGTCTTAGGCGGCTGAAGTAATTGCGTACGATTCAATATGGAATTAAGTGTTTAGCTTGAAGACGAAGGGGATTTTCCTATTAGAGAAACTGTCTTATGTCGTGTTTTTGCGCTTAGTACCTATATTAGAAGCGCTCATAGCGAGACTCACCGTTCGGAATAGGTCGGCCAAGTTAAGCAAGTTAATTGCACAGGTTGCACAGGTACTTGGATGGGTGACCGCCTGTAGCATCAACATTAGAGCGCTGCGGTGCTTCGGAGGGTGCGTAAAACAGTTTAACATTCTGTTTCTTGTCTCACGACAAGAACCATGTTGTAGAGCCTTGGGCGGTTTAAAAACGTCGACACCAGATGTCGCCACAGACTCACACGACAAAAAAAGATGGATTATTCCTTACTACCTATCGTTTGTTTTGTCGTGTTCTAGATTCCCTTATAAGGACGCTATTCTGGTGAGGATATAGTATCACTCGCCTTTTGATGACGGCTGTAGGAGTCATTATATTGTCAATCGCCACGGCATCAGTCGGTCAAGAGGATTAGGAGGGAAATTCACTGGACAGATAATTAACTCCAAGGGCAAACCTGCAGATATGATTCCCGGACCTCGCTACTATAACTATAAAAGCGAGGTACGGCAGGCATATCTCACAGTGAAAGGCTCTAAGCGGCTTTAAACTCACTGGTTTCTAGCTATCTAGCGCATATCACGGGCGTTACTTCTGTATCTTGACAAAATGCCATTCGGTTCAATAGGCTAGTTGACGAAAAAAATTATAAGTCCGTCCTTTAGATTATTCAAAAATAAGCGATACGTATTTTTTTATTTGTAAATTAAACCAAAAATGACCAAGATACGTACCAAGTTACGTATAAAGTCACACCGTGCTGCATTTTTTAGCACTAGATGACGTCACACGTAACTTTAATGGGCTATAATTATCTTTTTTATTTTTTATTTAACCGAAAAAAGAAAAAATACGTGTCCAATATTTTTTTATAATCTAAAATACGGACTAAATAAAATGTAATTATTTTGACCCTGGAAACTACCCTATTGTGATAGATCAAGTACATCATTGTCTTTGTGATTAATACACAGCGAAAGTCATCTGTCAAACGCGTACTTCTCAAACACATTCTCAAATCTGTCGGGTGGTATAAAGTTTCATCTAAGTACTTATCTAAAATATTTAGTCAAATTTCATTGAACCCACTCCATATACTGTACTCATTATCCCTCTGTGTCATCATCAGAGCGTACTAACATTCCGGCGCGTAATGTTTTTGAGCCAAACACAAATACTTGTTCCATTTAGCGTCGGAGTAAAAGCGGCACTTGGGGCGAGAGCACAGCGGCCGGCGTTGAGTGCTGGGACTTTGGGCACGCTCGTGTGTCGATAGGCTAAATACCTACTGGTGAATTGTATCATAGACAGATAGATAATTCTTTATTGGGCAAATCATCATCATCAGCCTTTAACAGTCCACTGCTGGACTAGGCCTCTCCTTTGAGAGGAGGAATTGGCCTACTATACTACGCTGGCCAAACGCGTTGGTATAGGGTGTGTATCAAGTTTTCCTTGTCTTACAGTGCTGTTCTCTGCATAATATGCTCCCTCTGTCGGCTCTTACGACACCCATAGGATGATATGGGGTGGTGACATTACGTATTCTTAATTCGTCACCACACGGACGATCTGTGCAAATACATTTGGCGATTTGTACCAACATGTAGAAATCTGGTAGGTATATATAACTTAAATGTACATAGTAGACTGATCAGACAGATCATACACAATAACTATAACACACATAGCATCGCAGCGATAGCCGAGTGGAGAGACAGTCTCTCGGGCTCAAACTCACGGGGTGCGTCACTGATTTTCGGAGTTAGAGCTCATTAAATCGTCGAATTCTTCCTTACCTTAGAGAGCAGGTTAAGCTGTAGGTACTGGCTGCCATAAAGATCATTGAGAGTCATGCATTATGGAGGGTCAGTACCCTTGAATAAACTAACACTGATCTGATCCTTGGAGTATTGCTATCGCTATTGGTTCTGGTACGCAGACAGTGGTTCCTCTGTGAATACCATTTTCCTGTCAATTTTGGTTAGACTAGAAAGCGGATTCTGGGCTTTACGAAGTCGGCGAAAGTCGTTGGATGTAATAAAAAAATCAAATGAATATATCATTGTAGACACTTCTTAACAGTATTCTATCTGAGACTCTGTACCTATGTTAGACGAAAGTGTCTGTCAAATCCTTTTAGTCCCCTATTTGCTTAGCCTTCGTCCCGACAGACATTTGAGGGTTGTGATAGCTTAGCATGATTTTTTAATACTTTGTCTATGCATCTTACACCAGTATATTAAATTCCAGCGTTTAGTACTACTCTGATAAATGTACTGCGTAGCAGAATATAATAATAATATATAATATAATAATAATCTACCACATTCACACAACACCATCTAGTCCCAAACTAAGCAGAACTTGGCTTCTAGATAATGGATAAAAATACATATATAATTATATTTTTTTTTGTAAATACAAACATATTATACATAGAAACACCCTGACCAAGACAAACAACCACGTTCACGCACACAAATGTTTGACTTGAGCGGGAATCGAACCCGCGACCTTCGGCTTAGCAGTCGCTTACACTCGTGCACCCCTGCTGCGCCAACCGGTCGTCTAATATGGAGCAGTACACACGGCAACCCGCCATGCTAGACATTCCGACCTTTGTTACCACTGTTATGGCGTGTGAAATAAGTATTAAAATTGCCGTTGTGTGTACAATTGGAAATGATAGGAAAAAGAAATTGTAATGTTGATCAATTAGGTGGCGCTAAGTAAACACTTAAAGATTTCAAAGATCCTTTAAATCTATTTGAACGATCATTTATTTCAAATTCTTCTTTCTTATCATTCTAGTCACTTAAGCGAACGTGATAAAAGATTTTCCAGGAAATACTTACGCTAAGAGATTAAAAATAAAATTAGATCCAGCTTCATCTTATTGCGTTCATCTTAATTGCAATTTGCCGAGATCGCAGGTCAAAGCTAGAAAGTGCTGTTTGATATTTTAATATGGTTAAATCTTGTCTCTGGGAAATTTTATCGTGAGTTGCTAAGCTTGTACCATTTGCTAAGACACTAATACCTACACCGTTTTTACTATATGCACTCTAATCAAATTCTATATTCATTAAACAAATACTGCTATACATTAAAGATAAACCACAGGGTTTTTAAATTAAATTAAATGCTCCATTATTTATAAAGAGATTTCTCATTTAAGGTTAAAGTTTATGTGCTACACATAAAGCTATAAGCCAGGAAAACTTGAGCCGTAGTTATAGACGAAGTCTGTACATAGATAGGTCAGGTTTTACTAGTTGTGTGTAAATCGTATATGTACATAGGTTGTTAGGGTCGGAGCTAATTGTCACGTCCGAAAGTCTGGCTGGTTGAAAATCAGCGCCATGTATGTATAGGATAATGGTACAGTGTATTTTACTTCAGGTAAGGGATCGATTCAAAGGCGAGTGCTGACAATCAGGTTATCTGAATGTGTTTTATTTTACGATCTGAGGTCTAATCATTGAAATCATTCGTCATCAATCAATTTTGTCCCCATAGCAATGTGACACTTTAAGCGTCACATTTTTTTTTATAATAATAGGCGGCAAACGTGCAGACGGATCGCCTGATGGTAAGCAATTACCGCCGCCCATGAACACAAGCAACACCACAGGAGCCACAAGTGTGTTGCTGCCCCTTGGGGTTGGAAAAAGTGATATGATAAGGAGTGGGATGAGGGAGAAGGAATAGGGGATAGGGCCTCCGGCACTCACACTCACCGAACGAAACGCAACAGTTTAAGTAATGTTACTTTACGTCGATATTCTGAGAGAGGGTAGTACTTCCCCGGTTGAGCCGGCTCACTCATGCTGAAATCAGCAAGACTCTACTACCTTTAATTTAACATTGTGACGAACGTGCTTACAAATATGTATTTAATAACGTCATACTAACAAATCAATTACTTAATGATATACCTTTACAATTAACGCCTGTTCGCAATGCAAGATTGTAGAACCATGAGTAAGCAACGGTTATAAACATGGTTTCTGAAACCTGACTCAGCAGGTTTCATACAATACGAACAAAGTTGTCTTCACCGATCACCTGTCAAATTCGGCACCGCGGGCGCTTGGCACCGTCAGTTACAGAATGAGTAGCCAATGTTACTGATAAGTACTTTCGTCTTTATTAGAAACGCTGCGTGGTCTATGGATGTACCTATGCCATAAAAATAATCGCAGGTGTGTCGCCTATATGTTCTAGTTCAAATACTTCACACAAATAGGTATTCGGTTTATATTAGGCGATTGCTTCGGCGTTTACGCTGCTTCAAATTTAAATTAAACAATATCTTGCTTGGAAAAAGTTAGGAGCAGTAGAAGAGCTATTAGACTACCTTACAAATAAGTATTCAATTACTATTGATCTAAACTATACTACGACTGTTTTAAATTGAAAGTTTGTATGGATAGATGGGCAGTTTTAGGCAAAAAGTAGTTAATGAACGGATTTTGATTAACTTTACAATATATTTAATGTAAGTTTTAAGCATGATCTCACTTGAATTTTAATTTATTATTGTGAGTTTTGTATTATTAGTATTATTGTATAGAGTTAAGACTTAATGTATAAGAATACTATAGATTAAAATGTACCTAGCTATTCTTATATACTTCCAAAATCTGTACGCCAATAATTGGCTGAACATATGTACCTAACTATTTATTATTATATTGTAACATCTTGCATGTCATGTACCACTATGTTCAAGCAATAAAAAATATCTTAACTTATCTAGCTTTTATATCAGAATCAGAATAGCACTTGCACTATGCTTTGTACTGATAATCGACCCAAGCGGGTAAAACTGCAGGAAAAAGCTAGTAATAAATAAATCTACGATATGATTGATATAACAGCGAACGAGTTTCTCTTGACATAACGCCCTAACTCTAAGTGGTTTGGTATACTTCTCAAATAGGTCATCGCAAACTTATTTTACGTTGGAAGAGCGCTAGTATGCCCTTTTATAATAACTAGTTTTCTTCTTTAGTTAACTGAAAAAGGGCTGGCATTTCTATGTGTATAATATGTGAGTATTTACAAAAAGAAAGTATATACAAATGTATTTTTATCCATTGTCTAGTGCACATAGTCCAAGTTCAGATTAGTTTGGACTAGATGATGTTGTGTGTGTATGTGTGTGTGTGTGTGTGTGTGTGTGTGTGTGTGTGTGTGTGTGTGTGTGTGTGTGTGTGTGTGTGTGTGTGTGTGTGTGTGTGTGTGTGTGTGTGTGTGTGTGTGTGTGTGTGTGTGTGTGTGTGTGTGTGTGTGTGTGTGTGTGTGTGTGTGTGTGTGTGTGTGTGTGTGTGTGTGTGTGTGTGTGTGTGTGTGTGTGTGTGTGTGTGTGTGTGTGTGTGTGTGTGTGTGTGTGTGTGTGTGTGTGTGTGTGTGTGGTAGAATATCAGGTATACTTATCACATTATATACCTGATATTCTACCACATACACGGTTACGAATACGCAATCTGAATATAACCGTAACAGCCCATGCCTCAGCAATACTAGAAAAATATTTTCCACGCTTCCAAAGGGCATGGCAACCTTTAGAAAGATTACAACAGAACCAGTCGCCGCTAATCCCTCGCGCTAACAATGCTGCTCTGTGAACACAATTCTCATGACTTATGACGTCATAGTTCACTAGTATGCCCCATAAAGTGCTTGTCCACGATATTTACTTTCCTACTTTTATGTCCACATGAGCTTTATGTGGGAATATATTTTTTATCGCCCCTACTACGACGCCGGTGAAATAAAATTGAGATAGTTATCCAGTGGGCTTGCGGATTATTGTTGACGATAAATGTAACGGTAAATTGTATTTTTATAAGTACGGTTTAGTTGTGAAATACTCAAACAGCTTTGTAAAGGGGTTGAGTAGATAGATACATAAAAAATATGTCTTAGATTAAGGTTATATGCTGTCATACCTAGTCAAAGTGTAGTCGTAGCGGCAGATTTACTTGTGATTGGTTATGTTGTCATCTTTATAATATAAGTTTTTATTTATAGGTACTGTATATTGTTTTACTTTTTTGTGTTGCTACACTATTACAATGGGTTATCCTGTAATGATAGTTGTGTGTAAGGATGTGATAAATAAATAAATGTGCAAAATGTACTGGATGACATCAGAATCATCGCAGCGCGCGAGGTTGCGTAAATGTTTATTTTCGAGTGAGATGGACTGTGGCTGTCTTTATATTGCATTGGTCAATATATCATTGTAGGCATCATAGGGCAGGGATAGCCTAGTAGAGATACCAACGGACTGCCATGCAGAGGGTATCGGGTTTGAATCCACGGCGCGCACCAAAGACTTTTCGAAGTTATGTGCGTATTAAATAGTTAATTATCACTTGCCCCGTGCCTTGGAGAGCACATTAAGCCGTTGGTCCCGGCTGTCACAGGGATCTTTGACAGTCGTTCCGGGGAGTCAGTACCTTCAAATCAACTGATACTGGTCTAAACCACTGAATATTGCTATCCCTTTGGGTTGCGGAGGTCAGACGGCAGTCGCTCTGTGGAAAAGTTGATATTTTGTCATACCTGGTTAGACCAGTAAGCGGACCTCGGGCTCCAAGGCGTGTGACTTACACGCCTTAGAGCCCGAGGTCCACTTTGGATGCAACCGGGATAACGCTAGGGCGATGATGAATATATCATTGTTCACAATTCCTGTTGCGAAACAAAGTAACAGCAAGTCCATACTTCTTTGTGGTTCATCGGAGCCGAACAGTAATCATGATTGAAACTAACCTCGCAAAATTGTATACCAATACTAACTATATTGTAGGTACAATTTTTGCACTGAAACTATAAAATATGCAAAAATTGCCTGCCTTTATTTTCCTAACACCTATTCCAGAATGTATTGGTTATCTACTTACATTACTAGGCCTTAGCAAAATTAACGATATTAGTGTGTAGTCTTCATAGTGAGGAATCAATACTAACTTAATGTATGTGTAACCCACCTTAGCACTCTCTCATGTAAATAGATTTGATTCTAAAAGTAGTGACAATATAGACTTAATTATTTGTAGCACCTGGTATACCTACGTAGGTAAGCTACGGCAGTCGTAGACGTGCTACGTGAGCTCTACAGAATGAAAGCCCGAAAATACAGTTGTGTTGTCTTAACTTTGAGTCACGTGGGACATCAAACATGATATATGACTGTGCGTGTGTGATAAACATTTTGATTTGTAGTCGAAGGGGTTGCTTACATGACGTAATGCTGTCATGGATATTCATATGTCGATGTATATAGATGTCATATACCCTTTATGGGAAAATCTAAAAATGTACATGCGAGATATCTATAGTTCATAACAAAATAAATGTACTTATTTTATATTAAAACGTCACAAATTTACATGAGAGACGCGACCAACGGCTTACTGAGCAAGCGATAATTAACTCTTTAATTAACACGCGACTCCGCAACGTCATTGGTACGCGTGGATTCGAAACCGATACCCTCTGCACGGCAGTCTGTTGGTATCTCCACTAGGATATCACTGCCTTCTTACCATTGACTGTGCAAAACATAAAAAAATCAAAAGGATCTAGGCGAGGCTTGCGTTAGTGCATAAAAGGATAGTATAGGATAGGTACATGGTGGCTGCTATTAGAGCCAAGGGGTTATTTTCTGTTTAGAACTTATTTCATGACTTAATTGTTTGCTTTACATGACGTTCTTAATAAAACAGTTCAATGATTAAAAAATACAACAGGAAATTTTAAGCTATTTTAGAAGCAGTAAGGTTTTTGATTGTAAAGCCCTCCGCTAGGCTATCGCAGGCTAAAAAATTACTTGCATGGCAACTCTGTTCATATTATATGTACGCCTATAAACATAGTAACTCAGAAAAGGTTGAAGTGACTTACACTTATATTGTTGCGGCCATGTATTTAGGGCGCGGGTAATTGGGGCGAACCTAAATCTGGGCTACTTTTGTGAATCCCTCATTTTTTGTAAGCCCTGAAACATTTTTACTAAGCTATGGAATCCTTCGGAGAAAACTACTTATACGAAAGTTCATACAAGAATATTTATATAGAAGACGAAGAAAAAGTGGCGATAGCCCAGTAGTGTACGGAACGGACTGCCGAGACGATGGTTTCGGGTTCGATCCCCAGGTACCCTGGGCACACACCTCTGACTTTTCTAATTTTAATTATCGCTCGCTTAATAATGTTCCCGGTACATGGCAATAGGCTCGCCTCCTATTACATTGGGACCGAAACATAACTGGCGAAGTGTGGGTGTGTAATACACCTCTGCCTAAGCCTTCGGGGATAATGGCGTGAAGTTATGTTGCGTATGCGTCCTACATGTATGTATGTAGGACGAAGAAGTAGTGCCCAAAGGTGTATCTAGGCAGGCTGAAACAATGATCAGTTGTCGGGTTGTTATAGAACCTAAAAACCTAGTTTGTGTTCGTTTGTGAGTGGTGTTTGAATTGCCCTTGTGATTGTAGGGGAGCGAGGGGCACTTTGTTACAATTTTTAGATAGTTGTTAATATGACAAAAGCTATCAAATAAATTATACATTTGATTACTTGTAATGTTAGTATGTCTATTTAGCTATTAAAATATGACTGAAAAATGATTAAAATTTATGTAATTTTTTCACAATGGAGTATTTAACAAAACAAGTAGATTGTAACATCTTACCCCGGAATCGGGGCTAGTTGTTACATCATCGGGGCACGATGTTACACGGTAGATAAATAAACAAAATCATCAGTGATACATATTTTTTATTAGTATTTCAAAACGATATAAACAATAGAGATCAATTTATACAGTCGTCTAACATTTATACATACATACATACATAGACTCACGCCTGTTTCCCCGAAGGGGTAGGCAGAGGCATATTAGACGCCCACTTTTCGCCAGTGTTTCGATCCCACGTAATAGGTGGCGAGCCTATTGCCGCTTATCGGGATATTTTGTTTGCCAGAGCCTCGTCCGTTGATCGGCAGGTGCACCACTTGCAGGTGAGGTTGGCTTGGGACCCTAAGTTCTTGGTGGGAACCCTATGCACCTTATGTACCTCTAACATTTATAAGTAATTATAATATCTATTATGGTAATTATTTAGGTTCTTTTGTAGAAAATCACTTTGGCAGGAACAGTTTTAAATCTTATAATCATTGGGTATTAATCTAGGTTTAACGTAACCCAATGAACAACCATCGTTGTTTTTGTTTTTTCTGACATACCTGGATAAGTACATCGGACACAAATTAAACATCTCGCTTGCTTTACGAATGCTCGTTTTATTCTGAAGTACTTCTGCTGCAGCAGATTCATAAAAGTCTTTACTAGTTGTACCACTTTCTGTTTTTCTTTTATAGTTTCTTATTCTGGAAAACTAAGAATATGTTGTAATTTTTAATAAGAAAACGAACGGTACAGTTCCAGATATGGTAATATTTTTGGGGTAAGTTGTTACACGTAACAACTTACCCCAAATAATTGTAACTACTTGCCCCATGGTACGTATTTTAATATAAATTGAAGTCATTATTAATGGATATCGATAGTAGAATAAAACAATATTGTAAATTAAAGGTAGATATATTATGAACGTTCAAGGTTAAAAATTTTGACAAAATAAAAAATATAGTCTTCAGGAATCAAAAATTTCGTAAAGGATTTTTTTACTTACTTGGTTGAAATTGGGACACATGCACACAACCTAGCAGCTCAGCGCTTGGCGGGTCACTGATTGTTTTTATTTAATGCACGATGTTATAAGAAAAGGAATGAGTCCAATTATGTCCATCAAAGAGTTTAAAATCCCGGTAAGAAACGCGTGTAACTACTTACCCCTGTAACAACGTGTCCCCCGCTCCCCTATTACTGACATCAACAAGTTAAAACTGTAAATACAACATGTAGTAACGTTGGTTCGGCGTGTACATACCCGACAAACCGATGACGTCACTCACGTCTATTTGTGCATCCGCCGACGTAACGACCGCGGCCATTAGCACCGGTACCACGCTGCTCACTGCCTACTAACCACCTGACAGATTTATACTATGGCGTTTTGGATACGTTAATAAGAATTGACTATAAAGTATAGCAATTTATTCAAACGATGGAGACTGTTTTTAAATAGGTGTCATTTAACATTAAAGTAATTTCTTTCATTTAGAAAAAAAATTAAGCCCGTTGAAACGTCGGAAAATAATAGAGGGATTCACACCTTACAATAAGTTGATAACCGCGAGTAAGACCTTTCTAAAAAAAATTTATGAATGCTTCCTTTTTCTACGAGAAAGGTAAGCCCATAGTCCATACGCCATATCTGAGAGTTGCCCATGTTTTCGAAGACATTTCTCGTACTTAGTCAGCGTGGTGGCTATAATAACTCTTCATAGATTGAGGAGAGGTCTATGCCCAGCCATGGCACATACAGGGTGTCACAAGACCAGGGTGTCATCACCAAGCCGAAGTCTACTCGTTGTGGACATCATGCCAAGTCATACTAACCAAAATTAATACCTGGGAAACAATTTTTTTTAAAGATTTCACATTTTTTTAACCCCAATTAAAAGCGCGCGCGTGTAATGCTAGAAATACCTACTTATCCATGGGGTCATCTATGGGCATGGGCGTATCTAAAAAACATAATGGCGGGGTAAATGCATCGAATTCATCGATTGTGTACCTAGTTAGAGAAAATCTATACTAACTTTGAGCCTCAATATCTCCTGAACCAGTAATTTCCCAGGTATGGTGCCGAAGTAAAAAATTTCGTAGTGATTGGTACAACATGGGATTTCTGTTTTCGTTAAGGGTCTTTTTACACTCTGTATAATAAACAAGACTGAATATAGATAATACATAAAACATTCAAAATACAAGCTTTTCATTAGTGCGTCGGTTATGGCGACATGTCACAAAGATAAACAGCTCCACAAATTGCTCGATCGTTACTTGATAAAGTTCACCTAACCAAAGCACTGTGAGGGATGAGGTGCGTTGTCACTCACACAATGTGTAGTATCGTGTGTGTATAGGATCAAGGTAAACTATATGCTTGAATAGTTTTCATTATTGTTTAGACTACATATTGATACTGTGGATTACTAAGATAAATTTAGCCTGTTGGTCTCTTATTCTAGTTGATAATAATGGAAAGAGAGGAAAACAACTTATGTTTCCACTTTTGTAAGAACCTACATTTGCGTACCTATGTCTATGCCTTGAATGTGTCGATGTTACTACATACTATCAGCTGAGCGTTTGGCGATCTGTGGACGAGCTATTGTCTCTTTAGCCGTAGCCGTATCTACACTAATATTATAAAGAGGAAAAATTTGTATTTTTGTTTGTAATGAATAAACTCAAAAACTACTGGACCGATTATAAAAATTCTTTCACCATTAGAAAGCTACATTATCTGCGAGTAACATAGGCTATATTTTATTTTAGAAAAAATAGGGGTCCGTAAGATGTTTGGGTTTTTCGGGTACGCGAAGTATTTCCCTCAGGGCGCGGGTGAAACCGCGGGAAACGGCTAGTATTAATATATTCTGCGTAAATCCGCATTCCGCCATAAGCGGAACCTGTGCTTTGATATTCAGATAACCGATAAACAAACACCTTTAACATCTTAATATATAAAATCCTTGCGTTACTGACTGACTGACAGACACGCTACAGCCGAAACTATTGGGTGCAGGAAGCTGAAATTTGGCATGTATGTTCCTTGGGGACCGTAGGGGTGCACTAAGAAGGGATTTACCGAAATTCCCAAGAGATCGGCCAAAACGGGTAAATTAAAAAAATTGCAACCTACGGCTTAACAGCCAGGGCTACTAACCGCTAGAACATCAGGCTAGTCAATTACCCTGACGCAGGAAAGAAACCCCGGCCATCATAATCGGCAGCTCCTTACACATTCTCATCCTCAACATCGTAAAGCCTTAAACAACACATGCCTCCTAAATGCATTCGAGAATCTTTGCCGGCGTCTAGCATTATTTTATTAGGTTTGGCTCGTCCGCTAGCAAGCCTCATTCGATTGTCTTGCCCCCAGCACACTAAGCACTAACGTCGTTGCCGTCGCCATAATGAGATCAGATCAGGAGATCATTGACTACAGCCAAGTTGTGCAGGTCACTTACTTATCCTTATTTTTGTTTAAACGTTAAACTTTGAGCTAAAATATTTTACTGTAGCGTAACGTAGCGTAAAGTAAAAACAACTTTGTGTCGGAGGAGTGTGAGTGTGACTTCCACTATTTAAAGTAATTAATTACTTATTGATGTCTATAAAATATTGAATCATTCGCACAATATTTTGTGTGTGAGTACTTCGAGACCACGTCCATTTTTTACTCTTAGATAGTGTAAGACTCAGGAGAAGGTCAAAAACGTTTGTGAAATGCATGAAACTGCATACTTGTAATATCTGAATGTCGTTAATAGTCTAATGCCGGACCTGGCCATGTAAAAGGCTAGTAGTCCTAATAAAAATATCGAAGCAAATCATAATGATTTTTTGTTTGTGTTGGCAGCCGCCGACTAAGGCGGGTTTCCCTGTCACGCTGATCGCACGCCGACGGTCCGCGCTGATAGGTCAATAATGTCAATATGTATGGAGTAATAACTCAGCGCTGACGACCGACAGCGCTGAGCGGCCCGCGCGACTCGAAAACGATAGAAGTACTTCATACATATTGACCCATCAGCGCGGACCGTCGGCGTGCGATCAGCGTGACAGGAAAACCCGGCTAAATGACTACCATTGGATGCTGAACTATCGAGTTAATAACAAAAAATAACGCACTGGACTGTGAGCATTACACATGATTCCATTTGATTCGGATGCCAGGGGTTAAGTTAAATGTAACGTCAACTTGTAATGCAATTGAGATGTCTAATTTGACGACACGTTTATTGAATTCTGTTTTTGATCGCCGCGTACGATGGCTTCGATATACGCCTGGGACAACACTTTGTTTTATCGACATATTGTTATACGACTCTGGATTTTATTTGTATCACACTTGTACCACTGTTGAATGTTATAAAGTTGTTTGTAAAGTACACCCACAACAAAAGTATAAGAGAAAATAAATACAATAATAATGTAAGTGTAGGTAGTTAAAAATCACTTCGTAAACAAAAAGCATTTGCTTTAGATTTTATTACCGTAGCTTTTCTAGCCAAGCTTTCGTGTAGATCAATCAATATATGTTGCAAAAGCACGTTTTCCATTTCTGTAGTTTGCACGTAAAATCTACGTACCTACGAGTTTGTTCTAGTAAGGCGATAAGGTTATACCATAGTAAAAAAGAATAGTAGGTTAGCTAAGGCCGATCGGCGAGTTAAATGCCTACTCTTGCGCCCTACCTACGCGCGGCGCATCCCGTACTGAGGCCGCGCCGGGCCGCGTATTTCCATTTCCGTGTTCAATAGGAAGCAGTACTGCCTTGAAACACGCACGGGTTTGTCGCGCTAACAGACTTTACAAAATCGTGCTCAATTCAAGTTCAGGTTTGCAACACCAACTGTTCTACTAAACACGTGTTCAATTCAGGGTACGCGTCATCCGCTCAAACCACTACGCCAATCGTGCAGTCTAGGTTATGTTAGGTCTTCTTGTGACCCTGCATCCGAAAATAGGAGCCATGCGAAGCAGGGCTCCGTCGACATAGTTTTTAGACGAATTAGGCATCAATAAAAGCACTTTCACACCAAGCTAAGGTCACAAGACTTGCAAGTACTGATAGATACCTAGTCCTTCGAACACACGGATTTGTGACGCTTAATCGAGGCATACTCCTTGCAAATTGGATGACACGTACCCTGAATTGAACACGTGTTTAAAAGAACAGTTGGTGTTGCAAACCCGTGCGCGATTGGAGGACACATGCCTTGAATTGAGCACGATTTTGTAAAGTCTGTTAGCGCGACAAACCCGTGCGTGTTTCAAGGCAGTACTGCCTCCTATTGAACACGGACATGGAAATACGCCGCCGGGCCGCACCCATCTATGAGATTGTGTGCGTGCTTACACGGCGCCGCGCGCCGGCGACTCACGCGTACATTCAAACCGACGCACGACGGCCGATTTGTATGAAGCTATCCTACTATTCTTTTTGTACTATGGTTATACACAACCTCGCGCTGAACGTGTGTACCAAGTAGGTGTAAAAGAGACGGTTGTATTGGCAAATATGATAATAGTTACGTGGGAAACGCAGACAGGCTATCAAAAGTGTGAATTCATTAGTCAAAAAGTATTTGTGACAATTATTTTTTGCATTGCATTAGTTCAAACTTCTCTCGTGACCATCGTGGGATTCATTTATGACTATTTCATGTTAGCGTGAGGCAAAACACTCCTTAAGTATATTTCACAAGAATAAACATTTCAGAAAAACAACCTAATTAGTGATCTAACGTCAGCTGTGGATTACATAATTATAATTGAAAGGAATTTCACGACTTATGAAACATTCTGTAAAAACTTAACTCATAGAGGACATGAAAATAATTCGTATATGTAGTATTTTTGGTTAATGTGATTGGTAAGTATTCCAATTATAGTTTTGGTGCAAAACCATGGCAGAACTGAGTGTCCTGTCCTGGAGAGAATGATTCCTTCTACATTTTATTAAGTTCAACAAACGAACAGTTGATTTGTAAAGCCAACCTCAAATTACAAACAAATTCATTACTGTTAAATGTAACCTCTACTCTAATAGATACTCATTCAAAAGCAACTAAACCGTTTTCTGAGGTTTAAAAAGCAGACGATTACACACGCCCTAATCCCTGATATAAATTAAATATTTACACACACCTAAACAAAATACACAGACCTTAATTTGGGTACTTTTTTAGGGAGTATTGGATAGATAAAGCAAAAGGCCTAGCAGAACGTTCGTCATAACTTTGTAGTATAATTGCCCACCATGACTTCGCGTAGGTGTTAGAAATACCTACATACCTAATCTTAATATATAAAATCCTTGCGTTACTGACTGACTGACAGACACGCTACAGCCAAAACTACTTGGCGTAGGAAGCTGAAATTTGGCATGTATGTTCCTTGGGGGCCGCAGGGGTGCACTAAGAAGGGATTTCCCGAAATTCCCACGGGATCGACCAAAACGGGTAAATTTAAAAAAAAATGCAGGTGTAGCTGCTGGCGTCCTCTAGTCTAAGTATATACCTTTAATGTAATTCCGATGACGTAACCATTTTCTTACCCGATCTAACCGCATCAACCGTTTACTTACCTAACGTAAAGGCTTATTGTTTATCGTGTATTTTATCCATTACCACAATGTTGTGGCGTATCTTCACGTATGACAAAATTCCGTAAGTCGGTATTAGCAAATCTAATCTAACAATATTGTTCCATTGTTCTCAACTATCCCGTACTACATGTACTCTACACGCTTTCTTAAGAGGACTACAAGAGCTGAACGCGAGTTTTATAATGCTTTAAAGTATATGATTCAATGCAGTTAACACACTCAGAAAAATATATGATATTCTTCAGCTTATAATCTAGTTTAGTATTGTGTTAAAAACATAATACAACTAACTTTAACTTTTTGACAAATTATTCAACAAGCAAGATACTAACGAAATACTGTTTTTTTTAATCCAATCAATAAATTTTCTGTAATTAATTTATTTTATGGTTTGTAAAGAGTTCTGAAAGAGAAGCGCGACGACGACGGGACGTCGTCTCTTTCTTATGTATACAATCCGACAGTGACAGCAACAGCTCAACTCAATAGCGGTTGTCAGCGCCTTAAATAAATACTTTACGGATTAATTTACATTTGCTGTCAGTATAAACCACTCTGTGCTATAGGATTTCCACGTAGAACGTTTTTTTTAAATAGCAGATATACAGACAGCAGATGTTTAGGTTCATTCGTAATGCTGCTAACAACCTACGCATAATAAATATTAAGTATACGTTAACTAAATCAAAATACCAAAACTATGAGAAGTCGGACATACTCATAGATGCGCGCCGTGAATTTCAAACCCGCGACTAGCAGTCATCAGCCTCTCCACTAGGCTATCGCGCCTTACAAACTACTGATTTTAATACATAGATGCACTCCATAAGTAATCTACAGCCACAAAGTCTGAAATGGTGTACAGTATTCGGTATACAGGGTATAAAAAGACCCTTAACGAAAACTGAAATTCCATGTCGTACCAATCACTACGAACTTTTTTTACTTCGGCACCATACCTGGGAAATAACTGGTTCAGGAGATATTGAGGGTCAAAGTCAGTATGGAATTTTGCTAATTAGGTACAAAATCGATGCATTTACCCCGCCAAGATATTCTTTAGATGCCCTATGACCCCACAAATAAATAGGAATTTCGAACATTGCACGCGCGCGCTTTAGTTGCGGTTTAAAAAAAACGTTTTTCAGGCTTTATTTTTGGTTAGTATGACTTGGCATGATGTCCACAACGAGTAGACTTCGGATTGGTGATGAGTCTTGTGACACCCTGTATATACATTTTTTGCATTACTGAGTGACATAATACAACCCACAGTCGAAAATATTGGGCTCAAGAAGCTAAAATTTGACATGTATGTTCTTTGGGACCGTAGGCGTTACTAAGAAGGGAATTCACGAAATTCCCATGAGAACGGGAAGAAACGGTTAAATTAATGTACGGGCGTAGCTGCGGGTATCCCCTAGTGGCGGTAAAAATATTCATTTTTCCACTCGAAACATTATTTGAAAATTTTTAAATTAGGTTTGAGTTGTGCAAGAAATTCGAGCGTGACGTGAATATAGATCGAGTTATTTGTGATTTTGGGAATTTGTCACGTCTGCACGAGTTATAAGAACTTGAGACTGATCCGAGAAGCAGTTTGCTAGAGTCGCTGAAATCTTATACTAATATTATAAAGCTGCAGAATTTGTTTGTTTGCTTGAACGCGCTATTCTCAGTAACTACTAGTCCGATATGAACAATTCTTTCAGTGTTAGATAGGCCATTTATCGAGGCAGGCTATAGACTATATATCATCACGCTATGAGCTACGGGAGTGGAGTAGTAGCTCTAAATATCGCGTGTGTTACCGCAAGCTCATCTATTAACCTTGATATTCAGGTAAACGTGAAACGTTTCAAATAACAAATCATGTGATTAGTATGTGATTGATATTATTGAGAAATGCTAGTTTGAACAACCTAAAAATTAGGAATGAGTAACCTACAATTCGTCAGGTGTATTTTGTAACTATAATGAACTGATGAATTGGTTAATGCATATTGATGTCTCAATCACACAGCAGTAGATGAACACGCGTTAGATTTTTTTTTATAGACTCACGCCTGTATCCCCGATGGGGTAGGCAGAGATGTAACATTACACCCACATTTCGCCATGAATTCCCACACAGATCCCACGTAATAGGGGGCGAGCCTATTGCCATTACCGGGCACATCACCAGACTCCGTGCTGCTACTGAGAATTCGGCAAAACCCAGTAATACTTGCTCGACCCGGGAATTGAACCCGGACCTCCGATCAGCAGTCGCATACGCTATCCATTGGACCACGGAGGCAGGCGTTAGGATATAGTAACGGACAAACTAGACCAGAGGATAGCCGCAGCTACGCCCTACGTTTCTTTCTGCCCGATCCCGTGGGAATTTCGGAGAATCCTTTCTTAGTGCACTCTTATGGTGGCCAAGGAACATACATACATAGACTCACGCCTATTTTCCGGAGGGGCAGGCAGAGACTACGGAACGCCATTTGCAACGATCCTGACATACCTCTCTTGCTTCAGTCACTCCCATCAAGTTCCTCATGCATGCTCTTCTGTTCAGGGTACTTCTGACCTGTCCTTTCTTTAGGATGTCCCCAATCTGGTCAGAGAACGTCCGCCTAGGTCTTCCCCTTCGTCCTGTCCCATTCACACTTACCTTATATACCTATCTTCTTCGTTAGTCTTTCGTTATCCATCCTCTCCATGTGCCCAAACCATCTTAACATGCCTTTCTTAATGCTTGACACTACATCTTCTTTTATCCCACAACACTCTTATCAAAATCCCTTAAGGAACATACATGTAAAATTTAATTCTTACGCCTAATAGTTTTGTCTGTAGCTTGTCTGTAAGTCAGTCCGTAACGGAACAATTGTATATATATATAGATTGTTTGAACTTTGTTAATGCTAATTGTTTGCGTTTTGAAAGTATTGTTTTGGAACTTTCAGCGAATGTGTCGTCTCTACGCTCTGACATAACACATAACATAGTCGTGCGTACAATGACCTGTTACCAAAACATTGTATAACGTATTTAATTTTATTGTAATTTTGTTCAATTTAGATATAATGTTAGGCATATTCTGTGGTGACTGCCTCCGTGGTCCAGTGGATAGCGTAGTCGCATACGCTAATCGGAGGTCCCGGGTTCGATTCTCCGCCTCGCCGCTTGACTCTGCGTCGAGTGTCGTGGCTTCGATTCCCACACGAGACAACACTTTGTGTGATCCATAAATTGATGTTTCGAGTCTAGGTGTTCATTGTGTCAGTTGGTTGTATGTTTGTAAAGTCCCCCGCGACACAGGATTTATTCCTAGTGCGGGAGATGTGTCTTTAAAAAAAGAAAAAAAAAAAGAATATAACTCCTTTCGGTCACTTACTAATAAATATATTCCCCTTGCGATATCATAATCGTATCGAAAGAAAATGTCCGCAAGGACGCTGTTAACCATAAACCACAGGTCGACAACTCAGCCAGTAATGGATAAAAGATTAGTTTTGCATTAAACAATCTTTTATAAAACACTTGGTATAGTTTCACTTTATTATAGGTGCTAGAGTTTAATAACATATTGTTCTCTACTGAACACTACACGTGCGGTGAAAGGTCAACTATCCATTGTTGAATATCTGTTTTATAACATTATTGTCTATAGTAAAATAAATCACGTTTGCATTGGCTAGGTCTCATTGTGGGTATAATGAACGCAGGAGCAATATCGGACAAGGAGGGCCAATTTTGCTAAACATCATTCATAACATTTCTTTGTTATTTGTCTCTCATTTTTATTATTGTCGCTAGTAAGCTCTACTGTTTAAACACTTTGTCACCGCTATTAAGGTTGAGAAGCCACCCATTTAATACAATAGTAAGAACGGGTGAGACTACACTCATTTACTATGTAAAGATCAGTTATGTTGACTGCCTCGTTGGTCTTACGGCATTAATGTGCGCGTGGGATTAGGAGCTCTCGGGTTCGATTCCCGGGTCAGGCAAAGTGTTATTGTGTTTTTTCGTTAGGAAATTCTCAGTAGCAGAACGGCGTCTGGTAATGTGCCCGGTACGGCAATAGGCTCGCCCTTTATTACCTGGGACCTAAAAAATTATGGCGAAATGTGGGTGTAATATTTACACCTCTGCCTATAAATAAAATAAAAATAAAAGAGATCAGTTAAGGTTGGATGGTTTAGGTTCGATATGAACTCAGGTACTTATTACCTGAATTTATATCATGTTAGTTGTCCCTTAGCACGTCTTTGCGTCAATGAGACAACCTGAAACCTAGTCTTCGGTACTAAATCCCTTAACAAATAATGGAGTCCATATTTAGATCTATGCAGTAGCATAAAAATGTTGCGTTTTATTTCGTTTACAACATTGTTATTAACGTTAACTTTTATCTGCGCCCGATGTTTTGGACTTTTCACCATTAGCGGTTGTGGGTTTATCCATCCGTTATCAATGAGTGGATGAGGTAATCGTAATAAACCGCGATAAAATCAAAACATTTTACGTAAAAGTCTGAATACACTATTTATATGTCTATATAAAGACTATGCACTACTAATAACGGACATTTTCTCTAAATACATAGAAATTTGGTACATTAAAAAAAAATTAACTTGCTAATGAGATGAAATTGTTAAGGACGTAGTATAAGCCTAAAATTAGATTTATCTTTAACATCTTAAATTAGCATCATCTCTTTATTATACGTGCTTACCGCTGTAGACAAGGGTTGGCCATAAAGAGGCATCTTGCCACCAAAACCGCATCAGAACTAGTGACCTCACTCTGTTCCAACCTACATTGTGTTTTTAACAGTTTCCATAACTCATACCTCGAGGCTAAAGGCCGGTGATTCGCTCCATATATCATGCTTTGTCAGCTTTCTGCGTTTGATAGCGTTGTGCTTAGCTGCGACTCTTTGTATTCAAAGGTGACGGAACATAGCGCGATTTTGAATTTCTGAAAAGTGATATATATGCTGCTGTAAATTTACTTGTGTGTTGTAATTTACTACTATTATTTTCATTTTTTTATCAAAGTACAATATACACGTATAATTATGTACAATCAAACAAGTCGGCGCTAGACCAGTTTGAAAAAAAAACCCTTGACTCACTAGAAACTGGCACACTAGAAACTGGTTTTGTATACGAGTGTCAATGTGCGTGTAAAGTAGCACTGGAAGCGACGATGTCTTGCTAAGCGATTCTTGCCCTTATGGTGGTCGAGCGGGAAGTTGTTCGACTGTACCTACATCGCAGCAGAGGTAAGAGCTTGAGAAGGTCTGTGTCCACAACTGGACGTCATGCGACTTAGTACATTTGAATTTAAAATTGCACTCTAAACACAAGAATAATAAAGTTAATTATGCAAAAGCAGAGTTATCAGGTTCCTTCCTATACAACATCACATGACGCATGTAGCAATCAGGTTATCACTCAAAATGATACCAACCTTGTTTATGACATCGGGAAAGCACCTAATATTTCCAATTTAATATAAGAAGGTTCTTCCCCAAGCCGTTAACCGTTTCGCAGGGACATTCCCTGAAGTCATCTTATAAATAAATAAATGTTATGAATTATGTTGTATGACACAATACGGAAATTATTATGGCTGTAATATATCAAATATTATAGTAGCCATGTTTCCTGTGTAAATAAATAAGTAAATAATACAATATTATGTATC
The DNA here is from genome assembly GCA_944739405.2 of Euclidia mi. Classification (NCBI taxonomy): domain Eukaryota; kingdom Metazoa; phylum Arthropoda; class Insecta; order Lepidoptera; family Erebidae; genus Euclidia; species Euclidia mi. The sequence goes on along the minus strand of OX123187.2, from coordinate 64,548,269 downwards.
CTGTACTGACAGTCGGTGACAAATTGAGATGAAAACACAAATGACGTGTGAAGGAATAACATTCGACTTCTGTTTGCGGACTATAAAGTATCTAATATGATTATATTTTAATATCTGTACTGTGACAATGCAAGGCAGCGATAGCCTAGTGGAGAGTCCGACAGACTGCTACGCAGAGGGTCCGGGTTCGAATCCACGGCACGCACCAATGACTTTTCAGAATTATGTGCGTATTAAATTGTTAATTATCGCTTGCTAAACGGTGAAGGAAAACATCGTGAGGAAACCTGCATGTCTGAGAGTTCTCCATAACGTTCTCGAAAGACATGTGAAGTCTGCTAACCCGCACTTGGCCAGCGTGGTGGACTATGGCCTTACCCTTCTCATAGTGAGAAGAGGCCCGTGCCCAGCAGTGGGGCAATATACATATATACAGGGTTGATAATGATAACGGATAGGCGAAATGTGGGTGTAAGGCGAAATGTGGGTGTAATATTACACCTCTGCCTACCCCTTCGGGGGTACATGCGTGAATCTATAAAAAAAAATTATAACGTGCTATTATGATGAAGCTATTTTGTGATGGAGTCAGATATGTAATTTATTTCAAAACTTGCTGCATCTTTATAAGGCCAGAATTTATATTATCTATATTCAAGAAATGTGTTTATATCCCTTAGTACAATTGTAACAAGCAATTAATTTCGCAAGTATATAAGGTACAAAAGCCGTTGGATGGACAAACTAGGTATTAACTTGGAGTAAGGACATATTTAGTTTTATTCTGACTTTCATCAGGGGGCCAATTCTCCTATTTTTATATGACATTGATATTATATTTTGAATCGACTCAGAAGCGGTATTCTGATAACCTAATGTCATTATTGTTTAATTTGAAATAAACTGTTCGTCGTTGACACATATTTTTACGATCTCGTTACAATTTCATTCACATATCAGATAATTTAGAAGAATACGCTTTTTGTGACGTAAGTATGACACTGACATGATATCGAAACTATATTTATTTAGGAGAATTGGGCCCCTGATCTTTGTTCAAGTCAACTCCTTCAGTAGGAATAAATCCTGTGTCTCGGGGAACTTTACCAACATTCGTCATCATCTACTCCTATAAACAGGACACGTTAAACTTTACGTTCGTTATGAATAGGGAAAATTATCATGACACATTATGCGAGTATCATAACGGCACCGCGCATCATAGCGAAACCACGACACTCGGCGCAGTTAAACGACGAGGTCACTACTTAAACCATCATGCGAACCGTGTTGGTTTGTGGATTCGAATCTTTGACTAAGCTATAATACATTGCTATCTGTATCGCTATGTTCGTAAGAATATCATATAACCCCATCACTATAAATGTATTCCTCAACGCTTTTCTTTTATGGGAATTTCTAGGAACGTTCACACTTTCCACTACATGTCTCTACGTATATATTTTTCAATTGAACACAATAAGTTCGTATTAAGTGTAATATAAAAGCCTCCGACGCCCCGGCGCGCGTCTAATCGCAAAATGGGTCCGCGACCGCCACCCGTCGCGACTTGACACGACTAATTGTCGCTCGTCGGTCGCTCGCGTTAATTGTGTCCCCGACTTGTTGCTATCGACGATAATTAATGTAATTGAAGGAAAACTTTTGTACTTCTATATTATGTCTTGTAGTGAGATGTGTATTATCTAGTAGCACGTCTATACTAAAATTATCGGGCTAGTTTTAATATCAGATTGGAAAAAGGCTTGAAAGTTGAATAAAAGCACGTTATCATCATCAGCCTTGTATATGTGTATATTGCCCCAGTGCTACACTGCTGGGCGCGGGCCTCTTCTCACTATGAGATCTGTAAGGCCTTAGTCTACTACGCCAAGTGCAGGTTGGCAGACTTCACATGTCTTTCGTCATTCATTCATTCTTCACATTGTGGCGCTCTCAGACATGCAGGTTTCCTCACGATGTTTTCCTTCACCGATAAGCAAGCGATAATTAACAGTTTAATACACACTTAATTTCGAAAAAATCATTGGTGGCCGTGGATTCAAACCCGAGACCTTCTGCGTAGCAGTCTATCGGTTTCTCTACTCTGATATCGCTTTTATTTATAAAGCACGTTAGCATACTACATATACAATCACTGCACAGTTAAATCACATCTCAGTACACATCACGGCGAAGTGATTTGACGACGAGTAGTCAAGTGTATAAACTATTCACAACCATGGCTGCGTAGGGATTTATATTCATATTATATATGTATTAACTACATTTTTATCATAAGAATATCTGCATTATACATGATCCTGCACCTACAGTCACCTCAATCTTTACATTGTCTATGGTGGACCATCACGATGTTCTCAACGCAATTAGCGCAAGCAACATTAAACAAGCTGCCATGGTAGCTGTGTAATCTGACAAAACTTGTCAGATTACACAGCTACCGTGGCATGACGCTAAGTACTAGTTACAAAACTATTTTGCGCTAGTGTCATAGCTTTGACTGCACAGACGCCGTATTCGATTCTCGCACGACTCACCACTTTGTCATCATCATCATCATCATCATAGACTCACGCCTGTATCCCCGAAGGGGTAGGCAGAGGTATTACACCCACATTTCGCCATGAATTTTTAGGTGCCACATAATAGAGGGCGAGCCTATTGCCGTACCAGGCACATTACCAGACTTCGTGCTGCTACTGAGAATTTCCTAACGGCAAAACCCAATAACAGTTTGCCCGATCAGGGAATCGAATCCGAGCCCTCCCAATCCTACGCGCACATTTATGCCGCGAGATCAACGAGGCAGTCCACTTTGTGTGATCTACAAATTGTGCTTCCGAGTTTGAACGTTCTTAGTTAGTAACTAATACATGGAGGATTAAAGTTTTGTTAAATCCCCTTTTTTTTTGTTTTTTTTTGTTTTACGAGGTGGAAAATCCCTTCGGATCTCCGACTCTTGGGGGAAATAAGAGCCGGAGTATGTGGTGTTTCCACTAAAAACCACCTCGACTTCCTCCATGTACCCGTGTGTCGGAGGGTAGGGTTTCACTGAAGCATTCCTCGCTACCCCCCGACGGGTATTGGCCCGCCAGATGGTTAGGCGGGCCCCGAACGAAACCCTCTTGGCGGCGGATGAAGGTGTTGGGCTCCGCCGCCAAAACACCCAGCGGCCGCAGAGGATAGGGAGGACGGCAACGCAACACCGCATCTCCTCTTCCTCTGCGGCCCCACCACGACGCAACGATGGTGCGCCCCCATTTGGTCGCGGGAGATAGGGCGCGCGGCAACGCAACACCGACACGCCTCTCCCCCCGCGACCGCGCCCGACTGCGAGGGACAGACGAACTGTCCCTCGCACCCGCACCGTTGAACCCGTCCTGCGCAGGCCCCGCCAAGCCCACGCGGAGCGTCCCCTCCTGGATCCCTCTTAGCTTCACCGCGGGTGACCAATCCACGGTTACTGAGCCCCCCACCACGACAAGGTGGAGATCCCACGGGGGGGTTGTTAAATCCCCTGCGATGGAAGAACATCTAGGTATTTATTTTTTGTATATTTCTCCTATAAAGCGAGAGTGCCTTACGAATGGTAATTTTTTTGTTCTCGCGATGGAAACGCTTTTGTGTAGTATTTTCCACCGATTTTTTTATCGTATAGGGAGACAAACGAGCAAGCGGGTTACCTAATGGTGAGTGATCACCGCCGCCCAAACACACCTGCAATGCCCGAAAGATCACAAATGCGTTGCCGACCATTTAAAAAGGAATATGCACGCTTCTTAAAATTTCCAATGTCGAACAGATTTGGAAATACCGCTGCGGATAGCTAGTTCCATTGTTTACGGCTCAGTAAAAGTAGACTGTCAGATTCTCTTACAGGCGTTCGAGTCTGAGCACTAAAACCACCCCGCTGTTTCTCTCTCGACCCACTGCAAAAGGTGAGGTCACGGTGTAAGTAGGTACGTTCGTGAGAAATATCCGTGACGGCCTGGAACTCGTGCATCTATCTCACACCCACCTAATTTCATAATCCATATTGCAATGTAAAAACGATCTCTCGACAAAGAGAGGCGTACGCTCAACACGCCACATTCTGCTCTGGCGATGGCTAAATCCCACGCTGCGTGCGTGCTGTGAAATTTGCTGAGAAAGCGTTGTCCACCCCCGCTCCGTCTATAGACCGTCCATAGTTTACGGATGAGCAGTGTTGCCAGCCAGCAAATCTAATCACCAACCTAAAGAAAAATCAGTAACATCGAATTTGTAACGTTCATAAACGTCATATCGTACCCTACGTCAATGAATACAGATTTACATAGAAGCACAGTTCTTAAGGATTTCGTGTGCCGATTCCAAGTGGGGACTGTCTCCAGTTTAGTTCGTAGTTGGCGCCGTTAGCGGCGCTGGCGTCGTTTTCCGTCTCTATTGCTCTCGCAGTTAAGATACACTCGAGGAACGTTTGTCTCTCTTGCTCTCGTAGAGACAGCTGTCACAGCGTGACTGCCACGCCGCCGCCAAGCGGCAATATGGGTCATAGAAAGTTTGTCTTCAGAACGCCCATAGGAAATGTGCCTCTATGTAAATATCTGAGCTCTTTGCCTAAGTGAATTAATGATTTTGACTTTCCACAATCTATCTCTTTGAATTTATGACGATCGGTTGGCGCAGCGGGAGTGTAAGCGACTGCCACGCCGAAGGTCGCGGGTTCGATTCCCACTCAAGTCAAACATTTGTGTGCATGAACATGGATGTTTGTCTTGGTCCGGGTGTTTCTATGTATAATATGTATGTATTTACAAGAAAAAGTATATATGTATGTTTATCCATTATCTAGTACCCATAGTACAAGCTCTGCTTAGTTTGGGACTAGATGGTGATGTGTGTATGTGGTAGAATACGATTATTATCAGGGATTGCTCCACGCCTCTCGAAAACCTAAGTATTACCCATGTATCTCTCCCAGTCGTTAGGCTTTGCACTAGACGGATATGAGGTTACAATCTCGATTTACATAACCCTATCTAATATACAAATATGTGTAGATTCCTCCACGCGACTACTACAAGATATTGGACGTTTCGAGGTATAGAAATACTCGAGTTACGAGTTGTACAGTTATTTCTCACTAGGTTGTCGCTTGGGAGTTATTTGATAAATACACCAAATACGGTCTGATTTTCGGATATTCGATAGTAAATCTTGTTGTGTCAATGTTGTTACTGGATTTTTTCTTTGGCAAAGGGTTCGTTGCGACAGAGTTGTGGACAATCTTCTCGTTGGTTATGTAAAACATTGTGCAGAGAATCTCTATCGGCAGGTTACATGATTTTGGCGATACATGCCTAGTATCTGTATAGATTAGATAGATTTCATTATTTGTAAACTAAAATAAAGTTCGTATTCTTTACAATTGAAAATACTAAAATAGTTATGTATAAAGAAGGCTCTGTTTTACAATTTTTGATTTCTTATTCAACAAAGAGCTGAAACAATCTGACGATTACGCCAATTGATAACACTAAACAATCACTCATATATCTTAAAATGGTCTATGACAGTGGTTCTCAAACTTTTTTAGGGATGGAACCCTTTTGGGAAACCAAATATTTGGCGGAGCCCTAAAACAAAACAAAACCGTGTCCTATGTGCACTTTAAAGCCATTTATTTTATTGACATACACCTTCGTGGAGCCCCTAGAAATGCTTCGTGGAGCCCCTAGAAATGCTTCGTGGAGTCCTGGGAATGGCTGGTCTATGATACTCGAGGATTTCAACTTTAGCCTTGACAAACACAAATTAATCTACACATCCAAGTCATCATCGTCCTAGCGCTATTCCAGTTGCATCCAAGACTTCTCACCTTGGAGCCCGGGGTCCGCTTACTTGTCTAACCAGATTTGACGGAATATCAGCTTTTTTAATCTACACATCCAAGTATATTGGCATAAGTAAAATAGGCCATTTTGCTATATGTTAGATAATTATGTTCTATAAATACCCAAGTACAGTGGAAAGGCTATTATTACTCTGAATTTATGCATTCTGAAACAGGCGGACGCGAGAGCGATAATTATGATCTTAAGCTAAAATAACTAGCGGTTGTCAGAATCTCACGACTAAGATTTATCCAGCGTTCCGCCCACGCACAACTAAATGTGTTACACGAATATATGAGCGTGTTTATATATTGTTTAGTTGTTAAAATTTGCCTCGGTCATGACATAACATCGTATCATATTTAAATAATGCTGTCTGATTTATGAAATGGTGCGTTTGGACCAGAGAAGGTGGTCCTAGATATGTTTTGTGGGCTACATGATGCATATTGGAGTACAAGATTCTCCAAAATCACTCTCTCCTCTCCAAAATGAAGCAAGTAGTCTTAGGCAAGTTCATTGCGAATAGCCAGTGGAGCGCGCTGTGGGTTTGCGCCAGAGCCTCTCTGCGTAGCAGTCTGTTAGTCTTACTGCTAGGCTCACGCTTACGTATACATGTATTTTAAAGACGGATGCTCCGCAAAATGCAATGTAACTTGTTCTCAGATAAGGCCAGGACCAAATTTCTAAATTTTCCACTAGAGTATTGCTGCAGATTGCAGATTTATTTGTAATTTAAACCGTTTCTGCCCGATCCTGTGGGAAATTCTAGAAATTTCTTCTTAGTGCACCCTAACGGTCCTCAAGGAACATACATGTCAAATTTCAGCTTTTTGCGTCTAGTGGTTCTGCCTTTATCATGTCTGTCAGTCAGTCAGAAACAATCATGTTTGTTTGATAGAAATTGAAAATGTATCTATACCTACGATTGTAGATTGTCAAGTAGATATTTAAGTACCTAACTGTAATATCGATAGCTACACTTTTTCCTCACCCTCTTTCTCTGTCACTAGTGGCAGGGTTCGTATTAAGTGGGAGAGCCCACTTAACACTGTCCCTCACCGGACAAGGGCAAGAAAAATGGCCCGACGTTATGCTAAAATTATCTTTTGTGTTGGTAAATGTACACCGAATTTTATTAAATTTGTATTTAATAAAATGTTTACATATGGAAAGAAACAGGAATCCATCCACCCTCGGATTGACCATCCCAACTTATGCAATAGAAAAAGTTGACGATACCGAACCCCTCTGATAAAAAGGGATATACAGAAATCAGGTGTATCTTCCAGGAACCCTTATCTTTCCTGGAAGATAGGTATACCTAACTTGCAGTATCCTGCTGTATGCACCAACTATGCTTAAACACTTGTTTGGAATTGCAGTAGGGAGACCGTTCTTCGCAATAATTAAAAAACTGTAAAAAGAGCCCAACAGAATATCCCGAGAATCAAACTTCAAACCTAACGGTAGCACGGGCTGTTGCCGCAACTCCACGTCCTGGCGTGTATTTTGCGTAGCTTGCTACTGTAATGTGAGAATGTAATTTTATTGGATAATATTATTTATTTTCTTTTTTGGCTCTGCGAATATAATGCACCCATGGCTCGCAGCGGGCGACAGATAACTAGATTCAGGTGAATGTCGGGTTTCATCCAAGTTTCTTTTTCTATGGCTAGTATAGGGTTGCCGAGCTGGCTTTAAAATTTTTAATGTAAGTATGCTACTTATATTTGGTATGGCAGTCCATTTCTGTAAGACTGAAGCTAATGTTTATTGAGACAGAAACTTCGATTAAGTGTCATCGTAGAAATATATTGGAAAACTTATTTTTTTTTTGACACACTAGTTACACGAGTTAATGAAAAACGTTATAACGTATTATAAAGAATGATATGAAACGTATTTAAATCAGTGTACAAGTGAATTGCTTGTATTATTTATTTACTCTTGCTGTAAAAAAAGTTTATTATACCTATTTTAATAGTTATACCTCTTCATACACATTTTGACAACCCTACTGGCACCTGACCTTGTCGAATTGTAATTACATTTTGCGCGGATGGAACTTGGTGTCTTATGTTGCAATGAACAAATTATATTAGGTATCAGTTATCTTTTTGCCTTAGTACAAACTCTCCTTGTTAGGGATCAGGCGCTTTTGTGTGACTTGTCCTAAGATTTTTCATTATCCTTTTTTTTTATTTAGGATATCAATCTTAATATATTTCGTATTGTTTCAGATCTAAAGTAGAGGGCGCAACTGCCTATCATGCCTTCACCCGACAACCGAAAACAGGGTAAGTGTCAACGTAAACGCTTTAAAAGCGCGAGAGAATTTCATGAATTTGGAGCAAGTTCGTAGGCCTTACAAAGCTCGTAGGCAAAGATTTGAATGTTCGTACGAATCTATAAATTCGCGAGGTGAACCGCAAAGCGGGTTTAGAGTCGAAAACATACTGCCGGTTCACGGCCATAGTCTTGAAATTCATTCACTTGAATTCATCAGAATCAGCAAGGCTCTACAACCTATAAAAAAAATTTTACAGGTAGTAGAGCCTTGCTGATTTCAGCATGAATGGGCTGGCTCGGCCGGGAAAGTACTACCCTCTCATAAAAAATCGACGTAAAGTAACCGTACCTAAACTGTTGAGTTTCGTTCGGTGAGTGAGAGTTCCGGAGGCCCTATCCCCTATTTCTTCTCCCTCATCCCACTCAACTCAACTCCTTTTCCCAACCCCAAGATGAAGAAGAGAATCAAATTCAATCATATGTCTGTACAATTATGGTGATCCATTTTTACTGCTTATGGTGCGCTCAAGATCCATACCTACTACACTATTCTTATTACCTCAACTACTCTTAAAATAAAGTACCTACAGCCGCATTTATTCTTTTCTCAATCTATTTAATAAAACAACAACATTGAGCGTGCACAGTTTGAAGAGCAATTGACTGAAGAATTGCTAGGACCTATGTATACTCTTTATTTTAATATTATTCCTTTACGCCGAACTTGTCTACTTATGATTTGAAACTGTTGCATACTGCATATCCTTGTAACCATTGCTGGAGTAGACCAGAGAATATTCGCGGAGATCAGGAGAAATGTAAAGAAAGTTGTTGGCTACGGTCGCATTAATATGTAGGTACTATATCTTAGATATTATTTCAGTGTTGGGTTTCTAAACTACTTTTGTGTGTTTACTACTTAAAGTTGTATGATATACGAATAAATAAGCACTGTACTTAGTAGAGCTCAAACATTATAGAAACACTCAGCAAACATTTTGGAGGTCCACATAACGTACTCGGTCAGTATATTCTGTTTAATGTTCATAGTCCCAAGACTACCAAGTGACAAAGGAATTATAAACACACACACACATGTACACATGACCGACCAAGAACGTTGTGAACACTTTGTTCACACGTGTATATAACAAACATCTTATCTGTAAAATAATTATGTTCATTGAGGTGTGGCGAGGCATGTGTAGCACATGCCTCGCCACGAATATAAAGGTACACACCTTGCGAGGCATGCGCTACTAGCGCATGCCTCGCAAAGTCTGTATACGGCTTAAGTTGTTGAGCACGAGTACAAGTCTGTTTTCATAGGATGCTCAATATTCTTGTGTCCACTAAGAATAAATCGGTTTGATTGTAGTATCTATAGATTCATTATGATTTTAAGATGTCAATAAAGTTTATTATTTATTATAAAAAGGTAAGATTAATGTTATTTATTCTTGTGACAGTGAACACCAATCAGAGAGCATAGAGCATTACGTCAAACAGTACTTCTGCTATTCAGGTTGTTGACGTTGTAGTAGTAAATACAACTAAAACGTCAAACTTTCTACCTGTTAAATCGAATATAACAAAATAAAAGTGGGTACATCAGACCCAGACCAGACTTCATTCACGGTTTGTTTTGTTTTGGACTTTGTGATATCACTCAACCGACATGATGGTTTACAGCGTTTTCGTGTCAAATTCAAAAGGTTTTAAAAAAGCCGTAATTAATAATGTTGCTGATCGATTTTTGAAAAGTTGAGAGTATTTCAGTTTAACATCTAATAAAGGAACGAATCAATCGCTAATTATATTTTAGGACACAAGCCTATTGATCAGATTCGCATTGCCAATTTACATCTACAGGTAAGGACCAGATGTTGTCATAATATTTACCAACGAAATGTCGTAATAATGATTTCGATGTCAGTGTTTGATGTCAAAGATGTCGTGTACACGGCTAGTTACTAAGTAAGGGCCACCGCAGACTAGCTTCTTTTAGCATAGGCGACCGGCGGTTTAGTCGCATTTTCACATCCAAATTCAAAGAAACACTGTATTCAAATATATAACAATACTTAAACAAAGAATTTAGCGCGATTCACGATCGTCCTTCACATTAATTCGTTCCTATTTCAAACGATATGTCAGTTGTCACGAATTCAAAATGGCGGGCCCATAGACAATAGGTCCGCGTTGATTGCTATTTGCACAGGCGACATGTTTGATACTTATCTGTTAATTGTGGTTAAGATGTCAGCCGACTATTGATAGGCGTTCTTAATTACTGTGCACATTAGTATATAATGTAATGGTGCTTCTTATAATGTGAATGTGTATTTAATGTGTTTGTTATTGACTCATCAATATATCATCAAGATGCCTTGTTTACTATGATTCTTGACCCAATTTGTATAATTATTTTTATTGCTTGGAAGTGGAACTTAATATAAAAAATATTTATTATATGTATAAACTTATTGTGTTGACGGCTTTTTCTTGTAACTAGTGTTATATATTTACATAAATACTTTATTATGCACGCCACAGACATGCAAGAAGCAGTTCTATAAAATGTTCGACCTGGTTCTAATAGCTTTTATGGCATAAAGCTATATGTTGTTGAAACATAGCCGCAGCATACTTGCCGGGCCTACTTTAACCTTCTTTCTTTTATTATGTACCTACCGTTAATAGAAATTCAGAACTAACGGCTTGAAAAGTAACAAATGAATACGCATATAATATCGAAAAGTTGAAAATTTTCTCCGTTTTGGTCTCTGTGCTGTTGCTGCCTCACCGAAATAATGTTACATCTTGCCTGATACTGTGGGAATTACGGTAGTACATCCCTTTCTAGTGCACCTCCACGGTCCCCAAAGAACATGCATGCCAAATTCCAGCTTCATGCGCCCAATAGTTTTGCTTGCCAGTCACTAGCTTAGACTCCACGCAAATGAATGAGGTCGCAGTCTCATCACCTCCTGCTGCTGCTCAGATCAAGCAAAGTGTTTTTACTCCGCTGCACGTGCTCTTCTATTAAAGATCTCCATTTGCACAATATCGATTGAATTTTTCAATTGTTGCAGTCCAAAATCTTACAAAGTAACTACAGTTTGCATATTATGAAATGTTTAAACTAGAACATACCTAGTGACTGCTCAAGCACGCAACTGTTTCATCGGCTGTTAGCTATTCGACGCACTTGGTCAGTTACAGTTTGAAAAGCACTAGCTGCAGAAGCGATATAGCTGACTCAAAGTGTGTGGTGGGTGGAAACTGCTACTGCAGCATAATTGCTCTGAGGGCATTGTTGCGGCAGCTTCTTATAATAACTGTTATCTATCGTTCAATGGTATAGTCCAAAGCCCTGACAACTAGTAACGGACACGGACAAAGTTTAGCTAGACAGATTGAAGATCCTGAATCGCGCTATTAAAAAGCTTTTCACGTAAATATTATATACAACACTTGTTCTCAACAAAATCCATCGAGTTGCAATCCACCAGGCATGATCACGCGACCTGCTCAGAAAATCTTCCCCCTTGTTTGAGGAGCACCTTACCTCTATCCTCCATAACATATCCATATGTAACATAAGCCACTCATAACGGTTATTTAGTAGTGGCGAGTACATTTATAGTCAATTAATACGCCATTACGTATCACTAACAACATATTCGGCAGCCGAACTAAATACTTCTGGTAATTAATTGGAGAGACAAGGTCGAAGTGTAAAAGTTTCACCGTCTGTTGTACGTTTAATTGTTTCTTTTTTATTGATCTACATTTGTAATGAAAATGAATACATTATGGTTGAAGTGGCGCGTAGTGTAATGGGTTAGCTCTGAGTGTATTGACTGCAGTGGCGTGCAGGTGCTGCAGCAGACCCCAAAGGCGACTCTGTATAATCCAAAAATAATTGTATCGAATGTGGGTCTTCTTCGTGTCCGTTGGTTGGATGATTTTAAAGTGTCCTGACTAGACCTACTACGAGCACTGTCATTAAAAAAGAGAATCCTAAACTTGACAAAAATACCTAACTGCCAATATTGCGTTTCCGGTGCTCTTACGCGTCGAATGCAACATTAACTACGTTTTATGATATACATAACAATGCTTCTAAATAGGTACACTGAGTATTAAATTCTCTGCAACAATAAGTAGATAATGGTTGTAAGTATACACAATACATATGTATATTGTGGTTTATTACTCTAATGTATGAAATATAAGTTCACAGAAATAGCATCGAAACGATAAAAGTTTAATGGAGCACAGCTTATTAACTAAAATATGTTGTTATGATGCCCACGTCTTAATATAATACGAAAAATAAATTGATACTATTTTACAAAATTCAACAGTAAACATTCAAATTGTACATAAAGAATGTCCAAACTATGTACAACAATGAGAAGATGGGATATGAATACAAACAAAGTGTTGTTCCGAATGGCAATACACACTATGACTGTATTGCAGCAACCGACTCCAACCTTCCAACCTGAAAGCATTTTAAATCATATTAAAGATGCTCATTAAACCATTACGCCAAACGTGAATTAATCTGGTCTAGTCAAGTAAGTATTGTGTTTCTGAAGTCTAGCTATGTGAGCTATCTTAAAACCACCACCATTAGACCAATTATTTATACTATGCACATTTACTTTATGCAATATGATCTGATTGAGTTATAAAACATCTCAGATTATTGACCATTGCATAGACAGAACAGTTAACATATTAATATGAGTGGGTAATTTGTTACGGGCGCGGTGAAATATTACTATGGGGTTTAGTCATAGTTTACGACGTCGTATCTTCTTATTGGTAAACAGACGGGGCCGTAAATATATCAAAGTAACTGTGCCAATATTATTTCGGTAGCTGATTTATTACTGTATCTAATTTAAAGACTGCGTACTGCGATTTTAAGCATTAGTAGGGTAGCCCGCAATAGATATACCGAAATAGTTCATTATTTGTTATGAATAGATCGGACTACATACCCGCAAAGTAGCCTTAATCTACTTTTTTGACTCATGCCTGGATAGACAGAATATATTTTGTTGATAGACAGACGACTTCTACCCTAGCACTAAATCCTGTATCGCAGAGGACTTTACAAACGTGCATCAACTGACACAATGTACATCATCAGCCTTTAACAGTCCACTGCTGGACTAGGCCTCTCCTTTGAAAGGAGGAATTGGCCTACTATACCACGCTGGCCAAACGGGTTGGTATAGTGTTAGTATCAAGTTTTACTTCTCTTACAGTGCTGTTCTCTGCATAGTATGCTCCCTCTGTCGGCTCTTACGACACCCATGGGATGATATGGGGTGGTGACTTTCCGTATTCTTAATCCGTCACCACACGGACATCGTACACCCAATCGAAATACCACTATGTAGATCACACGCGTTGTATAGTATGGTGTTAAGCCCGCTACACTCAATTCAAACAATTCTTAAACCACTATACAACATACGTGCAGTCAATAAGCCATTTGTTGGTTATAAACGCTGTTCAGAGTTTGCCCTAGGCAGGTGGGAAATTGTTGCAGATGGCAGTGAAACTTTGTATTACATCCATCTGACTGAGATACCTGACCAAGTTCCAAGTTCCAAGACCAAGATCTTCTGGTATCCGTCCTGCAACTAAGCTAGGGAAAGACAAACAAAACTAAGGTGGCCACGATAGATTGAATGAATTATCCACTTAGCTGTTCCTCCAAACTTGATGTCTTCAGGACACGAGGGCACGTGGACGTCGACACCGGATTCACAATTTAAGTTTTGCAATGTCAATGTTCAACTCAACTTTTGCCGGACAAATCAAATAGCGGCAATTTATAAGATTTCACAATACGATTCGCGAAGCTGGTTTAACCATGTGCTTTCAAAAAAGGCGATGATTTTACGAGACGACAACGTGTTGATTTTTCAAGGCAAGAACAAAAGAAAAATGTATCATCTAACAGTGTGACCAGATTCAAAAAATTACAATAGACAAAAAAAATATGCCAACTAATATTCTCGACTTAACTTATCATAGACAATATTTCTATTTCAAACAAATGCAGTTATGTACTGAATGTGATACGAGATCTGATATCTACTGGCAGGCATCTTCATCCAACCATTTAGCTTATGAGAATTCCTCGGCAGGCAATTTCCTTCCGAAAATTGCCTCATATTGGTGATTAGCAGGACTAGCCCATGTTTTATTGCCCATTATTTTTCTCACATCGCTGCATTGCGAACGTGGCACTAAATATAAATGTAGAATTATAACGCAATTAATCTGATAAGACATTCATAAGCAGCATAAGCTTCATGTGAAGAAATGATTTTGGGTTTGACTTACTAAGGTGATACCTACCTTTCGTCCCCTGGCCGCTTATGAATTCAATCTATAATATGTATAAATTATACAAATTAAGCAAAGTTTGCGCAAAAAGTACTGTAAAATAATTTTTAATCAATAAATTCACTTCAACCTGATCGTTTTGAAACTCGAAGCGAGCCAATAGCTGTGTTCGAGGAGAGACACTATGGCTCGAGTCGTAAACCTCCAGGCCAAAGTGTGCTCGTGACAAGTTACCAAAACGTTGTCGTATAAAGGATTAAGTACATTTTGTCAACATAGAAAGTAAAATATGAAATCCTAAACCAACTTGTTTGTTTTAAAAAGTTTACCGAGTGCTTTTCTCGGTCGACTTATTCTGATACGACCATACTTAATTTTGTCAAGTAAACAAAGAAGTTTTCATGGGCAAATATAACATCTTGTCCCATAAAAATAAAATATAGACCTGAAGCAACGGAGCGAAACTACAAGTCACCACTAATATGTACTTATAGTTGTGGTTTATTATATTATGACAAAGTTTTGCTTGCTACTGAGAGTGAATCATGGGCAATACATTTTGCGAGAATACACGTAAGTAGGTACATGTATTCGGCCAGCATTCTTGCTAACCCTATCTGAAACTTAAAGGCAGATTGGTAGACTTTATTACACATAAGTAATTAATTTTCACTAAGCTACCGTCTCTTAAACTGTATTGTCTCTTTATATGACGATATCTATCTACTAGTCATTCTTCATTACACAACGCTTCTAAGCTTGGTATTGGTACATTGACCGCAGTATTACCTCAGAGTAATCCCGGCTGAAGCAATGGTAATGAAGGAAACAAACGAGACTGCCAGTGAACACGCAGCCTACATGCACACGACAAAGGAACGAGTACACTGTTTTATAGAGGCTAGAAGTTTATAGGAGAGATTTTGAAACCGTGTAGTTTATTTGAAACAGGTTTCCTCAATTTTTAATTAATACAGTTCCTAATTTAGTTCTTTTGCTGTTTAGTTATCGGATTTATAGTGGCAACTTGAGGCAAGAGACCGGAATCGAGTCGTTTTTAACAGCTAATTACCTACATACATGATCTTAACTGAATGGCATATCAACGCAGAGTATGTTGATATTGTTTTGCAGGCGTATCCCAAATATATACCTATATAAAATTCTCCAAAGGAATCAATGCTATCGAAGGAGATGGAAATTGCCTTTCAGCTGCGGTTGCCAATATCCTTAATAAACGAATGAACGTAGTCGATACTGCCAGACGACATAGCCTGTTAGGCACAGAAAGGCAGGAGACGAGACGCTTCTTCGAGAGAGGAAAGGAGGTTCATATGTCGTGCGCTCGACGAACCTAATCAAAGACATGTGTATAGACGGTGGAACTGGCAAAGTACTTTCAAACTTTACCATTTGTACTCATATTAATATTTATGTTATGGCTTTTCATAGTTTCTGTCAGATTCTTCTCATTCCATGCTCTATACTAAATCTGAATAAAACATTTTTTTTATGTTCGTTACTGTGGCCATTGAAATGTTAATTTTGTTGGGCTTAGCGTGCATTTGAGATAGATAGAGGGGGTTAGTATCATGCTAAAGTTTGTGGGGTTGCAGCCCTTGTCCTGCGGCCGCCAATTTGGAAAGAATGGTACAAATGGGTTTTCTAGTTTACCTGGCAAACTATTAACCGTACAGAAAAATTCTCCATCTCCATTTGTTGCAAATTAAAATCTCTACAACTTTGACTCCGTAGCGTTTAGCTATAAAATGAAAGATAACAAAGTTACAAACGAAAATCGAATGAAATTTGCAACAAATTTTCTTTTCAAAAATTTTTTTTTCGTCGTGAGCAATATATTTAATAATATAAATATTATTACAATATATTTAATTTGTATTTACTTCTTCCAAACAAGACCCAGTCTTCCAACTTGGGACTCTGCACCTTATAGTACATAAGGTCCAATTTTCACTAATAACTATGACCCTAAGAACTGAAGTTAGAAAAAAAAAGACAAATTCTGCAATGTGTTCTGCAATTCCTAAATGTTCTGGGGACTCCTGCAGGAAAATTATTAGAGATATCAAAATTCATGGAGGAAAATGATGAATTACCGACAAAAAAGCGACTTTTCTGTAAATGTCTTAATCAACTTTTTTATACTGGCGCTTATTCAGACCCTACGCCTAAGCCTGGCTCATCTCACAAAGACTCGAGACACAGTTATAACGAAAAGACGCTAAATATAGATATAAAGATATAACTTTTTATTTTTAGCTTTACGACAAAAGTTTCAAGACCAAAGTTGTAGAGAATTTAATTTGCAGCAAAAAGCTCTTTCACACATTCTTTGTGCGGCCAATAGTTTACCAGATACTCAAGAAAAACCATCTGCACCGGCACTTTTTCCAAGATGGCGGCCGATGGACAAAAGGTACGACCCCGCAAATTTGGATCAAGGTTTACATTGCGTCCTATGATAAATGCAACTCCAATTGCAAATTTTCAGTGGACTATTAATGAATACATTAATTTGAATTTATAAGGCACAATAACCACGTCAGTTATAATCTGAGCCGAAACTTCGAATCAAGTAGAAGTCCACTGTTGGACATAAGCATGTTACCATCACCATCAAACATGTGCTCATACCCGAGAACCAATTAGTTTATAGGCATAAAAGAATTGATCATTACGGCATCCTTATAAATCAGAACCAATGACGTTCTGAGGTTTAAGGGCCTGTTCACGAGATCGGTCTAAGCGGCGCGCGTCGCGGCGGGCGGCGCGGCAGAGCGTCGTGCACGCCACGACCCTACAGCAGCGGTAAACGCAGCGGCAAATGTGGACGTATTTGGGCCGACGGAGTTACCCATAAATAAGGCGATAACGAAAATATCTTTGTGTAACTATACGGTATACCTAAAAAATTGTCGTCATTGGATCTTCATTTCTTACAAGTATTTTATATCAAAGGAATAATACATATTCGCAATTAATGAGGCGTTGAATACCTACACAACGTAGATTACCTACGTTAAGTAGGTAGGTAAATCGCCTTTTAACTTTCATAGTAGCTGTTTCTGTACCTAAATAGGTACATAATTATATACATTACACAATGTTTTAATGTTTGCGATTTATATTAAAACCTACCATTACATTCTGTAAAACATTGTTTCATTACATCTCGCAACGTTTTATTAACATTTTTGTATTTATACAGCGGATGTGTAGCTATCCATACACGCGACCGTTTTAAAATTTCGACTTTAAATGTCTCCGTATTCATTACCGCCACAAAATATTTAACAAATACCTAGTTTAACCGCCTAGTTCGTCCCTCGCGTAACGCTGTCCGTGCCGCTCGGAGTCGTGGCGTCGGACTCGGTCGCAGTACATTTGTTCCCGCCGCTCGCCGCACCGCCCGCCGCGCCGCACGCCGCGCAGCCAATCGCGCCAAAAAAAACGCGCGCGTTATCGCTGTGCGCGGCGGCTCGTGGCGTGCTTCGAACGTCTTCATACATTTGATCTTGCCGCTAGACGCCCCGCGCTAAGCCGCCGCTCAGAGCGGCAAGGTCGTGACAGGGCCGTAATTACGTCTAAAGACGCTGCTAATGAATTAGCATTGTTTGTTGTAGTAGTAGTATTTGCCTTTCGTCTCGTGTAATACCGTATTTTTCAATGTTTTCTTTTTTATAAGTACTAGTAGTTTTTAGATACACACTTCTAAGTTATTCTCACGCCTATATCTCTCAAACTCATACGAATGGGTATCTTATAGGCAGCGTGCCCTATCGTCCCCACATATCGTGGCATCGAGGTCAAATACATGTCTGTATACAATATAATATGCATACATTATACCGAGGTATTCATAAAGTTAAATGTTGCTTCAAACAGTAGGTGGTTTTGCTCGGCAAACACAGACAGACATTCTAATAAAATTTTATTGATTATCTCGGTGAATGCATGCGGTTTTAGAAATTGACGATAACTTTAGTGGTCTTTGGAAGATCATTCTGTTCATGTAGGAAGGATAGTCACTCCAACATCAAAATAAGAAGATTTCAAACAAGTTCTTAACCTCTTTTTTTAGCCCTTTAGAGGCGGTGCGTTCAAAAGCGTTCTTTAGTGGTAGCTTACGTCATAAAAGGAAACCACTATCCAAATTTCATGTTCCTTGTTTCAATAATATGGGCTCCGGTATTTCTTATAGAGGTACACGTAGATATAATATATGTAGTCATCATCCTCCTAGCGTTATCCCAGTTTCAATCTGGGGTCCGCTTACTAGTCTAACCGGATTTGGCTGAATATTAGCTTTTCCACAGAGCGACTGCCTGTCTGACCTCCGCAACCCGAAGGAATAGCGATATTCCATGGTTTAGACTAGTGTCAGTTTATTTAGAGATACTGACGAACTCTAACGACTGTCAAAGATTTCATGACAGCCGGGACCGACGGCTTAACGTGCTCTCCGAGGCACGCACGGGACAAGCGATAATTAACAATTTAATACCCACATAACCCCGAAAAGTCATTGGTGCGCGCCGTGGATTCGAAGCCGATACCCTCTGCACGGCAGTCTGTTGGTATCTCTAGTATACTCTCAATATATTTCGTTAGCTATCAAAACTTGAACACAAAAGTCTTTACGCAAAAAAGGAAAAGAGTATTATTATCTTACTGGCATTACATTAAATTGTCGACTCTTAAAGAAACAGGGAAGACGAAACATTTTCAGCTTTTCCTATTCCCGTATTCCTTTTTCTTACTGATTCTCAATACTCGTCCGCACGAAACCTAGAGGAAGAGGGAAGATGAGGATTTTCCGCCCGAATTCCTTTCTCTTTCTGATCTCAATGCTCTTGCACCATAGAAAACCGAGGATTGGAAGAGAGGGTTGAGTCTCTGGTATCTGGTAAGTTGCGGGCTAAGAAACTGAGAAATTTGTTACTATTACGTGGCATATTTTGAGCTTTTATGTGATGCACAAAGTGTCTGTGTACAATTTTTATGACTGCTCACCTGTTTAGAGGCGAAAGAACCCAGGCGTTAATGCACTCGTAGGTATATGGTTAGCGTTTACATTGTTAGCTAGGTGTGGCCTTAACAACCCAATTAGCCATAAAATGGGTCACACTTAGTTATCTATTTTGACCTACGTATTCTTGTGCGCTTGTTGAAAACAAATGCATGATAAATAAAATGTCAAATGTCGAAACCACAAAACGATGATGATATTTATTTTAAATAAGAAATTTTCAGATTTATCGTCAATTCTGCATTGTACTTGCATACTAAACCCTTTTTTTGTCTGGACTTTAAAAGATGAAGAAAAGACTATTGAAGTGACAAAAAAAAAGCAATTACTCTGAGTTTGTTTCGGCCTTTCTTCTCAAGAAGTCATTTAGTTCGGAAAAGCCGGCATCATCTAGAATAGGGTTTTGACATGTATAAGGGTTGCAAACAACCAAAATGCAGAAATAAATAAATATGTATTTATGTCTTTAATTCAAGTTAAGAGTCTATATTGTAGTGGAGTTATATGGTGTGGTATTCCTCGAATTCAGTTTCAATTGTCTTAGACGTACCTACCTATTTAAAACAATTAAAAAATTGTCGTCTAAACAAAATAATCCAATTACAATTATGTTGGTCTAGACTTAGTTCACATCGAAAGTGCAATAAATATTTAAAAACTTGGACCATTTTTCTCAACTGTTTTATGTCAAGATAATAAAGATATTATCTTCATAAAGCCTTCACTCACACTGGGCATGCGCTTTTCTCTAGCGTGCCTTCGCTTCGGCGTGTGCCCAGCATTCACTTTGTATAGTGTCACTGTGTGACTGTCTTTGTACAGAGTGAACGCCGAGCGCACGCCGGGCACACGCCGGGCGTCCAAATGTGAGGTAGACCTTAGAACAAAAATATGATTTATATCCGTCACGCTTTAAAGCTCGACGATCCAAACCAGCATTAACTTGTCAAATATCTAAACTTTTAGTACTGCGACACTGCACACTTTCCTTTGACAATTTCTTTTTATTGATACCAATTTTATTGCTTATCGAAAATAAATGAAATAAAAGAGAACTTTTACTTTGATGGACATCGAACTGAATCTCTTCAGAAATAACAACTATGCAAATAATACAATTTGGTTGTGATCAAATGCCGGTATGCAAATCTATTTGTCAGTCAGTGCCTTTGTGTATGTCGTCATTATAATGTTTGAATATATATTAATGCGGTTTTAAATGATGTGCCGATTTAGTTTTATGATGACATCTAGTTATCGTAGGTATATAAAACAATCTTGGTTGATGAATAAAATACATTATTTTTCTTTGCTTGAGGGGTTTAAACCTGATAAAGGAAAGTTTTGTGAAGGGCAACACTATCATATCATTTCAAGCTGACTTTGATGTTTCATGTTAATCATGGCTCGCTTAATTATGCGCCCGGTAGATGGCAATATGGTTCGCCCCCTATTACATTGGGACTGAAACATAAGTGGCGAAGTGTGGATCTTTAATACTCCTCTGCCTAACCCTTCGGGGATAAAGGCGTGAAGTTATGCTGACTTTCATCGAGCTAGGGGTGAACTTTGCTCCAAACTATCTTCCTGTTCAGCAGCAGTTGGGTACCGACTGTTGAGCTTCCTAACTTGTTACAACAGTATTAAGACAATTCCGTAGCATGGAGCTAAGCTTACGTTTTACTTCTGGTGAGGCAGTACCTGGTCTACAACAGCAACAAAAAGTAAGCTGCAATGGCAAACATCTAACACTTAACGCAACCAATCTTTTGAAGATGCGCGGTGTAAAAAGACCTTAACGAACCTCGGCACTATACCTGGGATATTACTGTTTCAGGATATATTGAGGCTCAAGTTCACCATATATTTTTTAAAGATAACAAAATTAATGCATTTCTTGCTCCCATTTGTATAAGTACATGTCCTATGCACCTGGAGTGGTGCTTGGCGATGGGTCTTGTACACCGTGTATGACGACCAGGTGGCGTAGCAGAAGTGTACTGCTACGCCAGAGGTCGCGGGTTCGATTACCGCTCAAGTCAAACTTTTGGGAGCGTAAACATGGATTTTTGTCTTTGTCTGGGTGCTTATATGTATAATATGTGTGTAAATACGAAAAAATATATACTCGCATGTATATTTAGCCATTGCCTAGTACCCTTAGTACAAGCTCTGTTTAGTTTGGGACTAGATGGTGTTGTAAGTGGTAGAATATTTTTATTATATTTTGCCGCTGGGTTGTTTGAAAGTGACTCATATTTACGTAGCGCATCGGACAAGTACCTACGTCTCATATTTATAGCCAACGATGATATATCACCCGAATAACTTTGAGCGAGAATTTATAACGTGGCAAATAAAACTGAAATAGGTTTAAAATGAAACTAAGTACGTAGGTATTATATACGTGCGAAAAACAATCCCTCGTTTCATGATTCATCCCGAAAGCTTTCTTCATATTAAATATCAGCGCTCAAAATATGTATTAACGTGTGTAGAATCGGCGAGCACTTATGAAATGTATTATTATGATTATCACTAATTAAAAATTAAAGTTACAAACAATAAAATTAATAAAGAAAGCACCTCAACGAAGTATTTTATTATATGTTTTTAACTTATTTTTAGTACCATCGATATGGCAACAATCAACGGACTTGATCTGAATATTTTCCTCGCATTCACATTATTACGAGAATTTTAGAAACATTATTTTCACACGCAAATATAAATTCCCTCATCTGGCGCAAATTTAAACAGTTAAAATACAGGCGTCGCGTCGTAGCTACTAAAAAAACTTTACATAATACATTAACATTTTCTTGTTCCCTTTACCGTGTAAAAACGACTCAGAAATTAGGTATTATCTCTTAATTTAGAAGCTCCAGTATACATACATATATATTGACATACAGCGCACGTCAAAGCTTTCAACAAAATGTAGGGCAACGAATGATCGAAGGTTACGAAATACGATAAAACAATAATATCTGAGCGCTCCCTATATTTGTTTTACGTCATACCTACATAGGTATACACAAATAATGGCGGCATACATTTGCATATCACATATTTCGCTAATTCGGAGATACATCAATCTTATTCCCGGTAATCTTGATGCATATCTCGGGGTTTTAACGTACTACCGACGCTTTTAGAAACAAAGATGTGTTGCTTAGATATTGTAAATGAATACATTACTCAATCATTGATAGTATGATGAATGAGTCCATTCGCAAATAGAAGTATGTATCCGCTTATCATGAGGATAAGATCAAACTCGAACCAATGGACCAATACCTTCTCTTTGATGATGGCGTAGCGAATGTTCCATAACGTTATGTTTCTAGAACAATCACTAAAAGCTAAACTTCTTTCTATTTTGCCGATAGATACACACCATAGTTACACACAGCCCCAAGAAGAGTCCGCTAAAGAGAGAGATTAGTTTTATAAATAGAAGTATCTTCATCATCTTCCTTGTTTTTCATAATCTGTCCGATTGTTGAACACAGGTTTCTTTTCATCATGAGAAGGGTTAGAGCATAGTCCCACACGCAGACAAGTGCGGGCAGACTTCTTATGGCTATTGTATTATGGAGAAGACGCGTGACGTGTTGTTTTATTAAGCGATGATAATTAACAATTTAATTCGCAATTAAGTTAGAAAAGACGGTGCTGCGCGCCGTTACTTTGAACTCGACAGGCCCTTTGCTATTCAGTCTAGGTAAGTTCCGCCTCTAGGCTATCACTCACCTATATGAATAGATGTATCTATCTATTAACACATTCGCGAAAGTTGTAAAGGTTTTGGAAAGTAAGTAGACACTTGCAGATTTCAGAAAAAGAGCATAAGAAAAAGTCCAGAGCTGGATCCTACCTATTTCAGTATGTTTACTGTGGAAATATAACCATCTCAAGCTCTCATAGAAAAGGCACGTACCTACTCTCATTATTATACCATTCTTTATAACAGCATACCTGAATGTCCCGTCAACATTGTTTCAGATTTCGAGACATGACAGATAGATACTTTGTTTTAAATCCTCTGTCGCGGAGTCTTTACAACTTTAATACAAACCTACAATAACGGATACAAAGTTTACCCAGACTTAAAACAACAAATTATGGTTCACACAAAATGTTGTCTAGTGTAGAGCTCGAACCCGCAACACTAGACGTACCTACTGTTATACAGCAAGACAACAACTTACTCTCAGTATGTGCCTACCTCAACATAGCTTACTATAGATCACATAAATATTGAAGAAGCCGATTAGAGCCAACGTTTCTGGAGCAGGTTAGGGACATTCTGGCAAATGGCCAAATAGTTCTCCAAATCGAACAACTGAGAAATAGTCTATGTTTGTCTGAACTTCATGACTTCTTTTTGTTAATGTGTAGCTAACTCGGATGTCGACTTTACGTGCTCTCCGAAGCACGATAACGCTATGATGTAATTGCTACAACTAGCGGTCCCATCACCCAACTGGTGAATCCTGCCAAAGTTGCTTTACTTTACGGGAAGTCAAGACATCTATGAATTCATAGTGTTTTGACTTGCTAGGTACAGTAGATTAATAGAGGATAAGAGGCACAACGTACAGTGAGCAGAGCTTCGATCGTAAGCGAAGATCACAATGTACGATTAGCTCTCATGGGATAGTGTCCTGTATAATATGTGTGTGCGTGTAGTCAGAAGCATAACTCTTATAATAATTATAATTAAATTAATTGTAACAAACTTAATTTATCTTTTTAGAAAAACATAATATACCGCTTATGCACATCAAGTTTAAGATAATTATCAGCTATGAATAAGGGAAAATTTTGAATATAATATGTATGTATGTATGAATAAGGGAACATTTTCATCACCTCGATAGAAAAGTAAATGTTGCCTTTAAAAAATATATTATACTAGATAAGTCAGCAGTAAATAGGCATCTAGATTATAGTATACTAGAGGACGCCAGCAGCTACGCCTGCATTTTTTTTAATTAACACGTTTTGGCCAATCCCGTGGGAATTGCGGGAAATCCCTTCTTAGTGCACCCCTACGATCCCCAAGGAACATACATGCCAAATTTCAGCTTTTTGCGCCCTATAGTTTCGGCTGTAGCGTGTCTCTCAGTCAGTAACGCAAGGATTTTATATATTTAGATAATGTACAGTAATAATAATTTCATCAAAGTAAATTACTTTATATATTTCAATTCAATTATTTTACAGCTGTATACTTATTTACATTTAAACTATTATTTACAACTAAAATTATACGTATAATCCTACAACTAAATTAAAAAATAAACGAACTAATATATACATAAAAGTGCAAAGCGTTTAGGTGTCGTAGTATTCCTCCGCATCAATGTCATCGGGTAACGTGCCCAGAAGGCTGGCAGCATTGCCACGCTGGATGGCAATGCTGATTCTTTGAGCAAAGAATAAACCAGCCTTCTGGTCACGTGAGACGTCGATTAAGCGTTTGGAGATGTCCCGATACAAAATACGAGCGCTCGGACCCCATGAGCCCAGCGTTTCTACCCCAAACGGCTTTATATTATTATTTTAAAATCTTAGACTAACAGTTGATCCATACAATCAACCGTAAAACAACTAAATACTGAAATTAAAGCACATTCTAGTTAATTGCTTTGTGTAATTAATGCTTTGATTAGGGACCCACACACGCATATAAAAGTCAACAATGTTCGTAATTAACGAAAAACTATTCGCAGCGAGGTATAAATTACGATACGTTAAATTGTAATAGTCCGGTTTATCATTATGTTTATGTTTGCTATTTAGTTTTAATAAAATAAAAAGGCAAAATTATATATACGGACTGATGAGAAACAAGTTGATGGACAAACTTTGTATTTTTTTTGTTAGAAACGTAAAACGACTGCCTGCGTGGTCCGGTGGATTGCGTGTGCCTGCTCGGGTGTGATTCCCGGGTCGGACAAAAGTGTTACTGAGTTTTTTCCGTATTCTCAGTAGCAGCACGAAGTCTGGTAATGTGCCCAGTATCGGCAATAGGCTCGCCCCCTATTACGTGGCACCTAAAAATGTATATGATGGCATAATGTGGGTGTAATATTACATCTCTGCTTACACCTGCGGGAATACAGGCGTAAGTCTATAAAAAAAATAGAAACGTCAAATAAGTAAAAGCTACGGCTGTGACCTGTGCGGCTTTCAATTCAGTGATCTTCGTTACAGAAAGAAAAATAAACATCTTAATGTAAAGACATAGGTAGGTATACACTACACAAATGATAATTAACTAGTTGCCTTTAACAAATGAAATACTATTTAGATTGATATTCCCAAGTCGCACAGAGTATTAGCAATATTGAAGGTAGGAGTGGGGCACCCAACCTTGTCTTGCATGACTTGTGAACTGTGAAGCTAGGTCTCACTGTCAGGGCCGTGCTAAATGGCCTGTAAAGGTCCTGAAAAGTTTATACTTTTAATGCAACGGTATGCAAATTCAATATCCTTGAAAAATCGTGGCAAGTAGTCACGATCCTAGACATTACTTTTGTAAGATTTTCTTGGCTTAAAAATAATTTCCGTACGAACTCAAAGAATATCAATAGGTTTTGTTAAGATGTATGCAATTCACATCACTGTTTTGCTTAATTGTTGTTCAAATCGCAGTTCTTGAGCTGGGTTATTTATTGACTACATAGTCATTATGCCAATACACCACGGCATAGAGCATAGATATTTACATAGAGGCACATTTCTTAAGGGCGCTCTGTAGACAAACTTTCTGTGACCCAAATTGCCGCTTGGCGGAGTGGCAGTCGCGCTGTGACAGCTGTCTCTATGAGTGCAAGAGAGACGAACGTTCATCCTGTGTATCTTAACTTCGAGAGCAAGAGAGACGGAGAACGACACCAGCGCCGCCAACGGCGCCAACTACGTACTACACTGACGACAGTCGCCAACTCGCCATTTGGAATCGGCACACGAAATCCTTAAGAAACAGCGCTTCTATATGTAAATCTGTATTCATTGATATAAGTATGTATACTTGACATAAGTTCCATAAAATATATGACAAATATCTGTAGTAGCCAAACCCATCGACGACTCGGTGGCATAGCCGGAGTGTAAACGACTGCCACAAAGGTCACGGGCTCAATTCCCTCTCAAGTCAAATATATGTGTGAACATGGATGTCCCGGTATTCTCATACCAGGACTAACATCCATGTACGTTCCTTTGTATAAAATTAGTATTTACAAAAAAAATGAATATATTTATTTTTATCCATTGTCTAGTACCCATAGTACAAGCTCTACTTAGTTTGGGGCCGGATGGTATTGTGTGTTTAGGTAGAATATAATAACTATTATCAATAGATAAAATAGTGGGAACGTAAGTAAACTTTAGCGCTGTCCAACAGTTGCCATTTAAAATACCGTGTCTGGGTACCAAATCTGGCTATGTTTGTACGGACAAAATGCCACAAAACTGAACTTAAACAAAAGAATCAAAGCCCGAAAAATCGATATTCAGGCCTTCACTAGTTCGAGTCAAGTGTGAACAGCTAACAAGAGCGGCCTCCGTCCAGCTCACGCTTGACCGGCTGTATGCAAATTACCAGTGCCTGTGCCACAGTAAACTAGAAGTACAATCTACCTGTCTATGCCCCGCTCTATAGTCTATGGCATGAATATGAACGACGGCGTTCGATTTTAACGAGTTTTGTTTAAAATTTAATAGAAAGTTTATTTATTGGGGCAAGATGGGCTCTGCGTCCGTTTAAATTAAGTTTGATCATTGTTTGGTAACTGTATTTTAATATTAGGAACTTGTGGAAATTTAACTGCATTATGGTAATAATATTTGATTACACGTTGGTGTAGTGGTTTAAGCGGTCACCTCGCCGCTTGACACTACACCGAGCGTTGTGGGTTCGATCCCTACACGAGACAACACTTTGTGGGATTCATAAATTGTTGTTTCGAGTCTGGGTGTTCTTTGTGACTATTGATTGAATGTTTGTAAAATGCTCCGCGACACAGGACTTGTAACTAGTGCAGAAGATGTCTTCAAACATAGTCTTGTGACTAAAGTCAAAGCTTTTGTCTATATTTTATGCATTTAAGTATAGTATAGCGCAAACTTTTAAGGGGTAATTGTACTCGTTATTATAAACAGTATTTTTCTGAAACAAATCGAGTCGATCCAGTTATAGCAATAGTTATTTGTGCAACAAGAGAGCAAAGTTGTTTTTTGTTTCGAGTGCTGATTTTGAGTCGCGAGCAAGCGGAGGATTCTATGATTGATTCACGAGCGTAGCGAGTGCATCAAAGTTAGAATCCTGAGCGTGGTGAGGGACTCAACAGCACGAGATACAAAAAACTTTGCTCTCGTGTAGCACACATAACTTTTCACCACAGCAGTGAGAACACATATTACTTAGGAGACATAGAAATTAACAGGAATAGATTGAATTCTGCATAATCACTTGTTGATTTAACTCTTCTGGTTTTAAAGTACAGTCATCATCGCTAGTTTCACTCATCTTTTTAGATTATTTTATATATTAATATAATTTAATACGTTACGCTATACCTACTGTATCAGCATCAGCGAAATTTTATTCCCGCTACTTTTTTAAATCGCGTTTTAATACCGCGTCCGTGATGTTTATTTTTCAAATGTATCATTGTTGTAATTCTAAATAAAAATGTATTGGTTAAATACTAATTTTATACTATTAATTAGACTTAATTTTATTAAAATCCCATAATAAATTAAACATGTAAACAATAACATATAAAAAAAAGTAATTTCTTTATTACAAATATCTTTTGTTTTTGCGTTGCCGTAGGTGTTTTCTTTGAGGTCGAATTCCAAAATAGAATTTCGAATTTGAAGGGGTTTGTTTTTTCACTCACTTTTTATATGCATGTGAAAGAGACAGAGCACAGTAAAATTCGAATGTTTCAAATATATGGCTGAACAATGTCAATTCGTGGCACTGAAGATTGAAAAATTAAAAAGCTACTTTTACTCACGCTCGAATCAAAATCGCGTTTTGTTCACTGTTGTCTCGCAGCAAAAGCGGCATGTTTGAGCTGCTGTGGTGAAAATACCTTTCCACAACCTCCTCTCACAATCTATGAGGACAAGTCCCTTGTCTAGCCGACTCGACTCTAAAAATAACGATTTTTTAATTAGAAATTAGGTAGGTAACGGGTATCCATAATTTCGTTACTTAATTGTTTTTTAATTATCTTTACTTTGAAGTTATTAAATTTTGTTTTCTGTTTGTTATGTTTTGGGTAAAGTATAGGTAGATATATTAATAATTCTACCACATACACATCCCAAACTAAGCAGAGCTTGTAATATGGGTACTTGATAATGGATAAACATACATATAGGTATACTTTTTATGTAGATACATACATATTATACATAGAAACACCCAGACCAAGACAAACATCCATGTTCATGCACACAAATGTTTGACTTGAGCGGAAATCGAACCCGCAACCTTCGGCGTAGCAGTCGATATAGCATTTGTTTTTTTTTTAAGTATTTTATCAACAAAAATATTGTAGGTACGGGCTCCTATCATTTAAGGGATGAGGATGAATATATTCAGATTTTAAATTGATGAAAGATCCTTTAATAAAACACCATGAAACGGGGGCTCCAACCAGAAGCTATTTACAAATGCATTAAATTGTAAACTACTTAGTTGCGTCAACATCTAGTTTATGTTCGATCAATGTTCTAATACTTTGATTTAAATTCTAATCGCGGGGTTAGTGTGAATAATGCATAACGTATAATACTCGTAATCTCGAGGATGCTCTCAGTTGTTTGTTTATGTACACTGTACAGGATAGGATTATGGGAAATATCGAGTATAATAATAGTTTTCTACCACGACACACAACACCATCTAGTCCCAAACTAAGTAGAGATTAAATGTGTTTTAGGCAATGCACAATGGATAAACATACATAGATAGGGTAAACCATACTATTGTTGGCACCCCCCAATGATTGGCACTCCACAGCCCTTTTCTGGTTATTAAGATATTTTCTTTTTCGTGTGATTTAGAGTTATACGATTATAAGGAAAATACTCAATGTTTTTTACTTCCAACAGCTATTTTATGTTTCCAAAGCCAAATAATATTACTGTAAAAACAGTTGTAAATTTGCGTGTGAACAAATCTATAAGTAAAATGTTATCAAAAAGTTTAGAGTCGGTAGCAGGATTTACGATAAAAAAGTGATTGTGGGATAATTTTTATATAATTTTGTTGTCTATTTCTATCGGGTTTTTAATGTTAGCACATTTAGCATTATTTTAGCATTGTAAACAAAATATAACCAATTTTTTGGCGATGCCAATAACATACATACATAGACTCACGCCTGTTTCCCCGGAGGGGTAGGCAGAGGCATATTAAACGCCCTCTTTTCGCCAGTGTTTTGATCCTACGTAATAGGTGGCGAGCCTATTGCCGCTTATCGGGATATTTGGTTTGTCAGAGCCTCGTCCGTTGATCGGCAGGTGCACCACTTGCAGGTGAGGTTGGCTTGGGACCCTAAGTTTTTGGTGGGAACCCTATGCACCATAGATACATTTTTTTTATTACTGCCTCCGTGGTCCAGTAGCGTATGCGTCTGCTGATCGGGCGGTCCCGGGTTCGATTCCCGGGTCAAGCAAAAAGGGTTACTGGGTATTTTAGAATTCTCAGCAGCTCGGTCTGGCAATGTGCCCGGCAACGGCAATATGCTCGCCCCCTATTACATGCGACCCATCAATTCATGGTTAAATGTGGGTGTAGAATTAAACTTCTGCCAACCCATTCGGGGATACAGGCGTAAGTCTATAAAAAAAAGTTAATATTTTTTTGATACTTGATGATGTTAGCACACAATTTTTTGACTTCAGCGGGAACTTATCCCGCCACCTTCGGCGTCGCAGTCATCCCGCTACACCACCAAGTGGTAGTATATCAGTATAAGTTATACGTATGAAGTCTTGTACATGGTGGGAGCAAAGGGGCGGCAAAACGTGCAACGTCGACTCTCCAGACTTACGCCAAACGCGACCATACGCCATTATGCCATCAAACGTGAAAATGTACGTTCAAGCTAGCTTACAATATGGCTGCTGAAACCAATGGCGTATAGATGCGTTGCCCGTACACTGAAATGGCAAACTCTAGGCAATTGCCGCCATTCCGTTTAGTTACGCGCGCACCTGTGTTGTGATAGTACGCTCCGTAACAATAATTTGTGTGTAAGAATTTAAAAAACAACTAAAATTATCTCTCTCTAACAACAGGTGTAGAGTACTATAGTAGTATTTATTTACTTTCACTTTCTTTATTCATACAAGATATTATTTGTTATATTTGTAGCCATTTTTCAGAGCCGCTTTGTAGGAGTATGGCGCGTCTGATATATCTTTGGCTGAAACCATTAAACCAGCCAACCATTTCATTCCGGTCCATAGCAAAACGTGTAAACTACAAATCAAAGTTGGCGGACCTCCTTAAAAGTACATATCCTGTGTCACACAGGGTACTGTTACGAATGTCCACAGAATATCGGTTACTTTAGTGATTTTAACTCTCATGCTTACCTAGGTACCTATTCTTACCATTTGTTGGTTAGGTGGTAAATTTAACAATAACTGACAGATTTTCTGTAATAATGCTAATGCTAGCTTTCCTGGTAGCTCCGCTTTAATGATACATATCCATACCACAAAAACGAAACACCACTTATAGCAAACTGTCTTTCAAATATAAAACCTGAAATTAGTCACGCAGACTTCTAAATCCCTCAAATAGAACCAATAAATTGCCAAATAACTTGACCTGTGTTTTAAGGCACACATTGAGTACAGAGATATCTAGTTAAACTGGTCTATGTAATCTGGAAATCTTATTCTAGGAACTAAGTAGACGCCTAAAATTTATAAATTAGTTTCTTAAGAACACTTCTCAATTCGAAAGCTCTTAATAGTAAATAACATTTAGTCCTTAAATCTATGCTTATCTTTCCTTATTAGTTTTTCAATACCAAGAAGATGTTTTTCACTAAGGGTCGTAGCACATTTATGGACGATTTGAGCATTGATAATTCCATAGATGTATTATATACTAACGTAGATAACTCCGATACGAAGCAACGCAAAGAAAATAATCATATTCAAAACAACCTCATATTTTATACTCGTAAACCCTGCCGGCTTCGTACGGGTCATAAATAATCATTCTCCTAGCGTTATCCCAGTAGTAATCCGGGGTCTGCTTACTAGCCTAATCTTATTTGACGGAATACTAGCTTTTCCACAGAGTGTCAGCCTCTCTGACCTCCATAACCAAAAGAGATAGTACTATTCCATAGTATAGGTAGATAGCCTAGTGTCAAATTATTAAGAGATACTGACTCCCTATAACAACTGTCAAAGATCCTCATGATAGCCGGGACCGATGACTTAACATGCTCGCCGATTCACGGGACAAGTGATTACAAACAGCTGTTGCTCGCAGCTTTGCCTGTGGATAAAAATTACATAACATCTTAAACTTGCGAGATCCCTTAGACTCCCTTAAACCAGCCCTTCTCAAAGATCCTTTCTTAGCGGATGCCTACTATTTATAAACCACTTCCTTGCCAATCTTAATATATAAAATCCTTGCATTACTGTCTGACTGACAGACACGCTACAGCCGAAACTATTGGGCGCAGGAAGCTGAAATTTGGCATGTATGTTCCTTGGGGACCGTAGGGGTGTACTAAGAAGGGATTTCCCGAAATTCCCACGGGATCGGCCAAAACGGGTAAATAAAAAAAATGCAGGCGTAGCTGCTGGCGTCCTCTAGTTTTTTTATAAGTCGAGTGGTTTTCGAGATTTTGTGATGAATGACTTTTCGTTTTTATATAATTACATACATAAATAGGTACATACATAGACTCACGCCTGTTTCCCGGAGGGGTAGGCAGTTTTATATAATTATGTGCAATCAGCAGTGAATTACTCATGGGGAGACCAACAGGCTAAAATGTACAAGGTCTTGGGTTCGAATCCTCAGCGTCAATTATTATTATACTTTGTGATATATGATATATATGTATATTGGGGTTTTAATTCACGCTTTCTCCGTGACTCGGAGAGCATGTTCAGCTGATGGTAACGGATGTCATGTATATCTTTGAAACTAGTTAAGGGAAATCAAAGCCCACAAATAAAAAAAGAATAATAAAGAATAAAGTC
The DNA here is from genome assembly GCA_944739405.2 of Euclidia mi. Lineage (NCBI taxonomy): Eukaryota > Metazoa > Arthropoda > Insecta > Lepidoptera > Erebidae > Euclidia > Euclidia mi. The sequence continues at coordinate 64,515,368 of OX123187.2, read as the reverse complement.
CTGACACTGACATAAACCATGAAATATCGCACAACATTCAGGTAACGGATGTCAAACGGGGTCGCACTGTGGCAAAAGTTAAGATATCTTGCAGGCCAAAATGTGTTGATAAAATTAATATGCTGTTGACCTTTACAAAAATATTTTGGATTTACGTCAGAAAATATAAATTAAAAAAGAAACAAGCGGGATAACCTTTCAAAAACATTACAAGTAACTAGATATTATTTTTTTTGTGATCCTCCTCCACTGTTTATTTTTAATTTTGCGTATACGTCCATCGAAATTTTGAAGTGTAGCAAAATAAATTACATTACGTGGCGAATTTAATTTTTATAAAATTGAATATTCGTTCGTAAAACACGTCACGTCACCAAACATTTTAAACGTTAGATGAAATGACGTTATTGTACGGCGGTTGAGACTGGTGACTGACAGACAAACAGGTCGCCTGCTCATCACTATAGAAATAGTGCTGTCGCCCGAAAATAATGGTTCGTTGCTGACCGTATGATGAAATACTTTAGGCAAAAAATCTCTAGCTATATACCTCAATATACATAAAAAGAAAATTAAAAGCAGTCTGGCTACAATTTTAGGATAAAATTCCGAAGCTGCTTTTTCGAAAGTCGATCAGCAACAACGGGAAAAAGGAACGCTCTTTCCATAACAACCTGTGACCCACGGCTTCTACAAATAAATATGAACATCCTGCAACAGTGACAATTTAATTCTAGATACTTTTGTTTAACTCTAATATCTGTAAATTAATTAGACGGCGATAAACCCCGCAAGATTAATTTCCACAATTTTGGACTGAGAAATATTTTTCTCCGTAGGCCTAGCCTAGCTACACTGCTACAGCCTAGTGGAGACACCAATGGACTCCCATGCAGAAGGTATCGAGTTCGAAACCATGGCGCGACACCTAACTTTTCGAATTTATGTGTTTATTCAATTACTACTTAATTGTCGCTTGCCCCTTGTCTAGGAGAGCACGTTGTCCTGGCTGTTATGAATCATCATCATATCAGCCTTTAATAGTCCACTGCTGGACTAGGCCTCTCCTTTGAAAGGACGAATTGACCTACTATACCACGCTGGCCAAACGGGTTGGTATAGGGTTTGTATCAAGTTTTTCTTCTCTTGCAGTGTTGTTCTCTGCATAATGTGCTCCCTCTGTCGGCTCTAACGACACCCATGGGATGATATGGGGTGGTGACATTTCGTATTCTTAATCCGTCACGACACGAACAATCATATAGTCATAGTCATGAATACAGTCAATTAATATGATGGTTTTGTTTACAGGACGTAACTGGCTGGAGACAATGGTGGAGCTGCCGTCGGGTGTCGGCGAAGAAGATGAAAACTGGACAGCCACCTCCAATGTAAGCACAATATCTATTCATAATCTATCCAAATTGTGACGAAAATGTGACGCTTATGAATGAATATACAAATTAATTACATAATCGTTCTACATTTAAAACTAATTCTACTTTTACAAGAGTCGCATCAAAATTTCGTATTCTGACATTTTAGTTGACTTAATTTATATAAAAGAAATAGATTTTACTAGATAAATATCATTAGTGAAAAATGTCCTTAACGCTACTTTCGAAAACATAGCATATAATATGTTTTCGAATATAATCTGAGTAAAAGTAAAATGGTGACTTAGAAAGCTTTTCAAGCTGATGATTGAATGTCAGATTAATGTCTCGTAAAGTCAACCAAAAGAGGAAGCGAAATTAAGGCAAAATTGAGGTTCGTATAGTAAATGTCAAACTAATAGGAGTACAAAGTAGCTGTCCAACCGTTAAATACCGATATTGTATCGCCACTTATGCATAATATCACAACTTTGTAGGCAGTACGACAGCAAATATGCGCACGATGCGATACTGTTTTCATTTAATAACTGTTTTTGGTGTCCCGGTAAAAAGCTGTGGGTCCTTTCGACTCACAATTGAGTTTGGCGCCTTGTGAAGAGGGGTATGCGACCGTCGCGCCGTAAAAATAATTGGCACTAAAACAACTGCGGTGCAGTAAAAGAAATCGTTGCTCACCTTTTTTGTTAAAATCTAAGAAATGAAAGATTGTGACATCTTTAAAAAATAATGGTTCAATGAGTGAGCTGAAAATACCTACCAACCCGATTAAATGAGCAAAACTTATGTATTTAAAAATGTTTGTCAACAGTAGGTACAGTCTTAAAATATATTGTGCGGTAAAATCTCCAGCAAACATTTGCATAAAATGTCGGCAAGATTTAACACAGTTTCATTATTTAAATAACTGGGTGTTTGTCAAGCGACTTGTCAGTTGCAGCCGAACAAAATACAACAATGTTTTTGTGATAATATTTGCTTTGCACGTTTCGTACGGCTGAAGCTTTTATTTTTATATGAGTTTAAAAGCTCAGTATTAGAGTTCCGTAGTAAACTAAGAAAACCTTAAAGTTTCGACATACATGGCAGGGTTAAATTTAATTCGTCTAAAAGCGGAGTATCGTTAGATACAATACATAATATGTATTGTATCTAACGATACTCCGCTATAGATATATCTTTATATTTTAAGGCAGCGATAGCCTAGTGGAGATACCAACAGATTGCCGTGCAGAGGGTATCGGGTTCGAATCCATGGCGCGCACCACAGAAAAGATTCATTTCTGTGGCGCGCACCAATGACTTTTCGGAGTTATGTGCGTATTGAATTGATAATTATCGCTTGTCCCGTGCCTCGGAGAGCACGTTTAAGCTGTGCGTCCACCGGATCGGAATCGGAGCGTACGGAGCGGAAGGATTTGTTGCTTTGTATTAATTTCTATGAAACTGCGTGCACTGGATCGGCATTTCTGCGCCAGAGACCGGTATTTGTGCTGATGACGTCATCCGCAGTGAACGCATCATTCGGATTCCGAGCGTTTCAAGTTCTGACGTGTTTGCGGCATTAAACTGTAGGCAAAAATACTTATTCACGATGAACGACGATGTTTTAATTACTTTAGTAGAGTCATATGAATGTACCCAAAAATCTATGATATTCATTATTTATGATATTCATCAAATGTATAATATTCTCCGAAAATTAATCTACGACAATATCCTCGTCACTATCCTCCTGCTTTAAAAATACCTAAATTGCCGATGCTGAATCCGAATGCAGTGGACACACCCCATCGGCATTTTGTAAATGACGACGCTCCGTCCGCTCCGTACGCTCTGATTCCGATCCGGTGGACGCGCAGCTTAAGCCGTCGGTCCCGATTGTCATGAAGATCTTTGACAGTCGTTACAGGACGTCAGTACCTTCTAAATAAACTGACACTAGTCTAAACCATAGAATATCGCTATCCCTTCGGGTTGCGGAGGTCAGACAGGCAGTCGCTCTGTGGAAAAGCTAATATTCAGCCAAATCCGGTTAGACTAGTAAATGGACCCCAGGTTGAGACTGAGATAACGCTAAGAGGATGAGGATGATGATGAGATATATCTTTATATTTTAACACTCTTTTCCATTCCGGACACATAAAATATTTTACAATAATATTAATAGGTTTAGATAATTACGAGCTCTGAGGCTACAGGACTCGTAATTATCACTACATAGTATAAAACAAAGTCTGTCTACTGTCTGTCTGTCCCTATGTATGCTTAAATCTTTAAAACTACGCAACGGCTTTTTGAAGCGGTTTTTTTAATAGAAAAAGTGACTCAAGAGGAAGGTTCATATCATATGTATAATTTTGCTCCCGTGCGAAGCCGGGGCGGGTCGCTAGTACTAAATAAACCACAACGCAACTAAACCGTAGATAATATTTGAGTGCGTTCACTATGCTAAATAGTGGCTTACGTATTCCATTTCAGTGCATATTATCACAGCCACTAATGTTTAGTAGTCAATTAAAGTAAACTTTCTTCAAGGGTTAGCTTACTATTTGATTTAGGCCTTCTAAGGGTAACACCATAAAGGTAACTACGGAACCAGACATTCGACTTCCGCCCAACGCATGCTTGACCGATTTTTATTTGAAAGAGCTCAGGTATGTCTATTTGTTTCACATAGTTTATAGACTAAACGGTTTGTTGGTTTTAGCAGAAAAACAGGATACATTATTATTAGGCAGTTAAATATATCTACTGTTAGCAGTATTTTTCTTTCGTAGTAGGCAAGTCATTTGTCAAGTGTTTTTGCGTTCCGGTCTATTTTTCTAACTTGTTTGTTCTATGAGCCATTTATTTTTTAATGTTGTTGGATGATTCAGTCTGATTTGAGCGGAGTGGTAGGGCCTAGAGGATTTATGTGTGTAACTGTATTACGCTATTATTGAATAGAGGCATTGTTACTGGCGATCATGAATAGGCATTGGATAAATCGATGTGTAGTGGTTAAAAAATTTGATCCTTATGAGTTTGAATGAGTAGTGTGGTTTTTAAGTCAGGAATATCAGAGGCATGCCTGTATTAACTTTGATACCTTTATTAACTACTAGAGGACGCTATCAGCTACGCCTGCACATATTTTTTAATTTATCTGGTTTGACCGATCCCGTGGGTATTTCGGGAAATCCCTTCTTAGTGCACCCCTACGGTCCCCAAGGAACATACATGCCAAATTTCAGCTTCCTGCGCCCAATAGTTTTGGCTGTAGCTTGTCTGTCAGTCAGTCAGTAACGCAAGGATTCTATATATCAAGATTATCGTGACAGTGTATAGGGCCTATCTGCATTTGGATGGATGTTTTGAGACCCACCCACACGTTTTAATGTGTTTCTGCTCGTATAAAACCGTATAACCAGCCGGCCCGGAATTTGGAGCCTTCTTCGTTTGAACTTGTTGTGTTTGCGTATTCAAATCGCTTCACACACGATCCCGTAATATTGACGATCAGTAGAGAGAGCTTGCGGTCGTTATATTGATTACCTACCTCAATTAGCTGTATTTTCATTCACTATCTCAAATCTCAGTAGGTGTTCTGCAAGTCTGACCTTCTCGACTGCGGCGAAGATAACTTAATTATGCTATATATTATTACGTGAAAATGACGTCAATAAGACGAGAGTCGATAAAAACATTATTTTCATAAGCATTTCTTTTATTATGAAGATACATTAATGATAGCTTGGTGGCAATACTACCATACTGCTACGCAGAGCGACGAGGGATGACCACAGCACGCATCACCAGCCTTTTGGAGTTAAGTTTCGTTTCGTATTGTTAAATATCATTACTTGGCGGTAAAACTAAACGTCGTTTGGAAACCTGCATGTCTGACAGATCCCCATAATGTTTTCGAAAGACATGCGATGTCTGCCAACCCACACATGGCTGCGTGGTGGACTATGGTCTAACCCTCCTTTCAATGATAAGAGGCATGTGCCTCGCAGATTCTTAAAAAGACTGATGATAGAAGACACATTAATTGTCACGAGTATTGTTAGATAACCATCTAACGTATTTTTTTATTATGACAAATATTCTAGCAAGTTCTAACAATATCTTGATATAGTTGTATAACATCATAATAAAACCGATCAAGTGCGAGTCGGGTCAACAATAAGTACATTCACAATTTTCACCGAAATATGATTGATGATTAATGCTGAATATTTAGAAAACGAACCATTGAATAGGAAATCCTACTGCTTTTAGGAAAACGCCTAATGATTTTTTAATACCTATCTAACGATATCCTTCACAATGCAATATACAAATAAAAAGAATAATTTTCACATTTACATAAACCGAAATTAGGTACTATTAAAAGCTTTCTCAACATTTTATTCCAAAGATTTGTAGGTTTGAAGAAAATAATATAAAACTGCCAAATTTAGCTCTTCAGAACTTAGATAAACTTCTCTGAGATATACCGTTAAACAATCCAAATAACTTGGTCTCGAAAAATAAAGCATAAATTGAAATAATTGGCACTTTCGTTGTTGTTCCGCTGTCTCAGTACATTTCCTCTGAACTTTTATTTCCCACTTATTTAGTGTCTTCTACTTCAAAAGTTATACAGTTTAAGACAGTTGTGGGTTAGATCACAGCATGCAGCAAGAATATGATCTACAATAAGTAACTACTTGTTTTGTTAAACTTTCATCTCACGTGGAAAAATAGACGCAGACCGAATCCGAAGTGTGGATTCACCTTGGAAAAAGTCACCAATTTTATACTAACTTTAACTAGCATAATTTTATTCTTCTGTGAAAGAATAAAATTATATTATTAAAATCGCTACATATGTACAACCACACTGTAGCATAGTTATGACTAAAACATGTTATAGAAGTTATTTCAGTTTGTTTAACTGTAAGAACAGCGAACTGGCTAAGACCTGTTCAATGTTCAATGGTAAGCAAAGTCTGTCGATATCAGTTACCAACTAAACCTCACTTGTGCGTTGACATCTCAAGAAAAGGACAATAAGAACTGTCACTATTTGTAATACCTATGTCAGAGAGGTTGGACTAGGTTTAGACTAGAGAGAACATGCCCTATAAATTTCCTTATACTGAACGTGCAACATGTAATGTCAGTTGGTCTTAGTTGGTTAATCATAACATCAAATTACGCGTCTCATTTAAAGAGGCATAGACTCTTTACATACTCATATCTTTGACTACATTCTCTAAATAGCCGTGCTGTGATCTGTCATCAGTGTAAAATTTGTTGGACCTTTGTGTTTACATTTTTAATAACTTTTTTGCATTTAAATAGTAAGTAAGCTTGTAATAATTAAATAGTGAACTCATTAATTAATACACATCGTGTATGTGATATCGGAATGTGGATTCCGCTATTCTCGGAACGGAAATAACAGGAGAAACTTTATCTTCTAGCAGTGAGTCGGAATTTTCTAACAAATTTATTTACTTTTCTCGTATTAATGCTATAATGAGTGTTAAGTTTACACAATATCATTGTATTGCAAATCAAAGGAACAGCTTGCATACGTATGTGTTATGAATTTAACTCACAAATTGTTATTTTGTATATTTATTGATTTAATAGCCTTAGTGATGGGATTTGACAGTGAAAGGAGATATCGATGTTTTTTGAATGAGGGATAAATACGCAAACTAACTATCGGACATGAATGTAAAACGGGTAGCCGCGGTTGCTTAGTTGGCAATAAACAAAGACATCCAGCGGTCTAATTTTCTATCGCGCGTTTGATAGTAAGCGCAGTTTAATGTACATAATTTACTTAGATACCTACCTTAAAAGTAGCGTCTATTAACCTAAAGCCAAGTGTTCCAGTGTACGCGCGTGTGTGTAGGCTTACATTTTTGCATCTATAAAATAGTAGATGGATTAGGGATGTGAGTAGCATTTTTTATTATTAAGAAGGTGTTTTTATTACAGGTTGCCTATTAATGACGTCACAAGAAAACTTTGGATAAATGCCGTTGGACGGCCTAGTTTGATTTAGCAGAAGTACCATCGTATTTGTTCACGTCATTTTGAGAAAGACTTTTTTTAAGACAGAAAGCACCTGCGCCCCGTTTAAAACCGAAAGCTGTGCCTACATTACATTTATGCCTGGACATTGCACACCCGGTAGAATTATTTATCCAAAGCTAAACAAAAAGTGTGTAATTTTAGTTTGAACATATTAATAAAATATAATAATTACAACGATTTTAATTAATCTACCTACTTCTATATTATTTATCATATCAGTGCTATCCTGACTGATCAAAGACGTCTTGCCTTGTAGTCCGCTACATAATATTCTACCATAAAATATAATATTCTTTCACATTCACACAACATTATCTGGTCAAAAACTAAGCATATCTTGTACTACGGGTACTAGACAATCGATAAACATGCATATATACTCTTCTGTAAATATATTACATATTATACATAGTACCATCCAGACCAAGACAAACATCCATATTCATGCACACAAATGTTTGACTTGAGCGGGAATCAAACCCGCAAGCTTCGGCGTGGCAGTCGGATTACCTACAACTCTAAAAAATCGAGTAGTGTCCAACGTTAGCGATAGCAAGCAACGTGATATGATGCGACGCAAACAAATTGCCAAAGCCTGCCGTGCCGCATTACCTAGCCAATCTGGTATAATTCGTACAATACATAATCTAAGTGACAGTTTCTTAGCATCGCATCGCAACGCATCGCTCATTAGTTTATGAATACTTTTTGTCAATAGATTTTATGGCTAAAACGAACAATTAAACACGTGATTTTTTTAGTACTGTCTGTCTGGCAAGTCTTTGCAAAGCACTGTCCGGCGTCAACAGCAAAAACTACAATTTCAATATTTTAGTTGTTTACTTCTAAGGCTTAAATATATCGACACATACTAAAGTTAGACATTTGACCAAAAATATTTATCGATAAATCATCACTGTTACGAACAACACTCGGTTTCCTAACTCTATGTTTTGTCTACTGTTTGCCTACCACGAGGCTGCTATAAGAGCGTGCTGCTTAACCTATCGACAGCTCTTTCTATCATACTGCATGTGCCATTAGAAAGAAGATATCAATCATAGCAACCGCTGTTGTTATTTAGTGTTACTTCTATGCCTTAGGTTATATTTTTTGACCTATGTATTATTTTACTACAAGGTTCGCGTAGTGGCTTAAGCGGCCGCTTGTCACTGCGCCGAGTTTTATGGATTCGATCCCCACACGAGACGACGGTGTGTGATCGATAATTTTTTGTTTCGAATCTGGGTGTACATTTTGTCCCCAAGTCCTCTGTGACACAGAATTTATTCATTATGCAGGAGTTGTCATAAAAAAACAACTTTGTATCTCAATCTGTCGTAATTATTTTGAGTATACTTTAAATGAAATTCCTTGTAAACCCACGCTTAAACGTCTCAGGCCAACGAGACGTTTGGGCGTGGGATACCTACACCCGTCGTCCCGGATGATGACCCCACATTCCGTACTGTCGTATGATGAGTCAATAATTTTATTGTTTAGTTCCGTGGGTGTAGTAAGAGATGATGAAGGAAAATACACGAAGAAAACTGTATCTTACGAAAGAGACGGAGAACCGAACATCAAACCGTACGCCGATCCGTCTGGCTAGCCTGGTATAATAATATAATATAATATTCCACTACATTCACACAACACCATCTAGTCCCAAACTAAGCAGAAGCTTGTTCTATGGGTACCTACTAGATAATGGATAAAAATACATTCATACTTTTTTTTTGTAAATAATACATATCAAAAGAAACACTCAGACCAAGACGAACATCCATGTTCATGCACACAAATGTTTAACTTGAGCGGGAATCGAGCCCGCGACCTTCGGCGTAGCAGTCGCTTACACTCCCGCGGCGCCAACCGGTCGTCAAATCCTTCTATTGTCTCATACTGCTATTGTGTCGCAAATAAAGGGAGCCCTATGTCCAGCATAGGACTACAGAAAGGCTGATGATGTTGATGACATACAGAGAGAACTTTCCCTGAACTTTTGTATTAAGTAAAAGCCTTATATAACAATGGGTAATTTAATATATTCTATATCTACATACATATCTTTATTAAATCACGCTATCCTTGTAGTTTCATACTTTCAAGATGAAACACAGACAAACGTATTTCATATATAATATTCACTCCTGTACGTTCATTCTCTGGATGTTTTGTTCTGTAGAATAATATCACATTTACGAGATATATTGTGATTCATTCGCTAATATTTTAGAATTACTTGCTTGGCGAGGTAAAAATATTATATTGTGAGATATTATGGTGAAACGAGCGGCGAAAGCCCAGTGGTGTACCTACGTAAAGGACTGCCGAGACGATGGTCCCGGGTTCGAGCCGAGGTACCCCGGGCAAACACATCTGACTTTTCGAAGTTATGTGTACTTATATTAAAAACGATAATTATCTCTCGCTTAATAATGTGCCCGGTAGATGGCGATAGGCTCGCCCCCTATTACATTGGGACCGAAACAGAGCTGGTGAAGTGTGGGTGTGTAATACACCTCTGGCTACCACTTCGGGGATAAAGGCGTGAAGATAAATAAAAAAAATATGGTGCTAATTTTATACGTAACGTGCTCAAAAAGCATATAAGTATAAAAAACTATAAAGCACAAGTACCTAAATGTAACCAAATTGCTCTCGAGAGGGTTCGTCTAGGTATTCATAAGTATAGGATATTTAAAGTGGAACTAATAAGTTGATGTTCTGCCTTAACTAGTTTTGTTATATTTTTAAGGTACAGTCTGGCCAGTTACTATTTAACATATGACCATGCTGACCATGACGGTCTTCAAATATACCTAACTAAACACTAGGACCAACTTACCTTACCAACTTCCTTAAGTAGTTTTAAGGTGGGTCCTAGTCCTATTAACGAAGGCATATTCGTTCATCAATCAAACTTGATTATGAATATGTTCTGAGCGATCGCAATAAACCTCATCGACCTCAAATGCCTAACATTTTAAGTATATTTATTTGAGATAACTACGGATTATATAATAAATTAAAAATATGTATATTATATTTGTCAGGATATTTATACTGAATAATCCTTCACAACAATTGTTACAAAATAATGTCAAGACCTCACTAAACTGAAAGAAGGCCAAAAGCGACCAAACGAAGTCGAGTCATACGAAGCTAATGTACCACGTACAGAATACAGGTAATAAACAGCTTGTAACGCAAGAAAAGTGCTATTTTACTGCTTTCAGACGAGAACAACCTCAGAACAGCGAGACGAACGATAAACAGTAATGGTAGAGGTGGTAGTATTTTAAGCGTAGCGACGAGCGACGCGACAAGCGAAGCGACATGCAACGAGAAAATTTATTTTTAATGCCATTTTTATTTTAAATTATTGTAATCTCTTTTTACATTGACATTTTTAGTTTAATTATTGTAATCTGTATTTTAATTGTCAATTTTATTTTTTGATAATTTCTTGTTTCATTAATTTGATCTGTACTCAATATTTGTGTCTTAATGACAAAACATAGCGTACTCCATTATTTACTTATACCTAACTAACAATCGTAAACCAACCTATGTTTCACAACCAAAATATGATTTGATTTGCAAAGCAAAAAAGTGACACTGTTTAAAAATTAAACAGCTCATTATTTTTTTATGAACACTGGTCTTACACTTGTTTGGTTTGGAGCGGTGCCATTGCCTGCATACTGTGCCGTAAATAATCATGATGAATGTGCCAACTTAAACCAGACACAGCATCGCCCGTAATGGTGTAGTGTCGCTTCGCTCGTCCCTACAGACGTGAACGGTGCAAATGGCGCCAGCCCGTCTCGACAACGTCTCAAACTATTTGCCCTGTTTAAATACCTTTTAAAGCGACGTCTTGGTGTGCATTCTTTTATTGTACTTCCTGCGAAACGGAAATAATATGAGAATCATGCTTTTATTCAGAGTGCATTCTAGTTGAGTCAATAAAATGTTTATTTGCATGAAAATGAGGACAAGGAAGTGGTATTATAAAATATGGCCTTGTAAACTAAAGTAGATAGAAAAGTATTTTCGTAGTCATAAAATAACATTCCAAATAAAATTTATCTTCTATCCTTAGACCAAACAATAATTTTCTATGTTTTGTGCGTATGTCTGAGAGAGTTTTATGATTTCTTTTTTACGCATTATCACACATAATCTATTCTTAGTAAGTTATCTTCTTCTGTGTGTATACAATTATTCCATTACTGACTGATTGACAGACAACGCACGGCCAAAACTATTGGGAGCAAGAAGGCGAAATTTGGCTTTAAAGTACCTACTTATGTTTCTTGGAGACCGTAGCGACCACTAAGAGGGGATTGGCGGAATTGCCACGAGACCAGGAAGTAACACATTTTCTAGTTTAATACAAAAACCTTAAGAACAAAATTCTAACTTACATGCTATATACTTAAAATATGAATATCTATTCTGAATATTCAGAGATAAATCACATCACAACTTTTCCCAGAACCCGGCACGAATTTTCATTAAGAAATGGCGGGAGAAAATACGAGGCGTATTCAAGCCTTTCCGACTCCATTATTCAATTAATTATTAGAGATCTAATATACTTAGTTACTCCATATTCCTTAGTCTAACATGTAAACAAGTCCCTCTCACTTTTATTACTTATGTGTTATCCTAGCTAATGTAACCTAAGTTAATTAGAAAAGTTGTTGCCAGTAATATAATACGGCAGCTACTGACAACACTAACTTAGTGTTGCTACTTAAATATGTACAAATGGCGACTTTGCTGTTAGTATTTACACATTGTTAACCCTTCGGGTTGCGGAGGTCAGACAGGCAGTCGCCTGTGGAAAAGCTAATATTCAGCCAAATCCGGTTAGACTAGTAAGCGGACCCCAGATTTAAACCGGGATAACGCTAAGAGAAAGATTTAAACATATGTAAGTATTACTATAATGACCCATCTTAACAGCAAAAAACTAACCAAAGTAACTGAGAAATGTAACAAAAATTATGGATATAGCATGTGCGTGGTAGGTTAAGCTGACTTGTAGTTTAAGTTTGACTAGCCAAAGGGTTGGAAGTGAAATATGATGGTACTTTATAATTTTTCATAGTATTTGTTTATGACGGCTGTGTAAGTATGTTCATATATTTTAAAAACAATTTAGTTTTCAAATCACTGAAAAAGTATATACACAGCGTAACTGGATGCAACTCTGTGTCTGTCTAATAATATCTTTTTATGTAACGAGTTCCATTCGCGTAATTCGGTAGGTATTTTGAAAATAAGTTGTGCCTTAAGGTCGAAGCACACATATCAACTCAGAAAGGGATCGGCACCGTATCGCCTTTCGTCTCGCCGTCAAACAGGCGTCAACCCGACGTAACCACGTAACGTAAGCGGATCGGAAGCTCCGGCACGTCGACTCGGCTACGGCTAGGCGACGCTGTGCTTACGGCTCGCCGACCGCTGGTTGACGGCGAGGCGGCACTACTTCTACTTAAGAGACGTAAGCTAGACTACGGAGAGCCGTAAGCTGGCGTACGGAGAGCCGTAAGCTAGCGTACGGAGAGCCGTAAGCGCGGGAACTGCAAGTCGACCACGCACCGCACCGCGTTCGTAAGCCTGTTCCGAGGCGAGGCGATTACGTTACGATTCCGATTTTCACAAGTACAACTGTGTCAAGTACCTTGGTACATACTAAAGTTAATGGTCGATCTAATGACATCATTAGATCGACCATTAACTTGGGCCAACCATATAAAAGCCAAAAGAACAGAGGCAAAACTGAGGTTCCAGAGCCTATCCTGGCTTATAGGACGTAAATCACCCCTGTCACTGCACAATAAGCTTCTGGTGTATAAAGTGATCATAAAACCCATTTGGACTTATGGCATTGAACTCTGGGGTTCCGCTAGCAATTCCAATGTCGAAATTTTACAAAGGTTTCAAAATATGGCTTTGAGAACCATATCCCAAGCCACATGGTTTACAAGAAACAGCGAAATACATGAATACCTACAGATGGAAACTATCAAAGAAGTTATTAAGAACACGAGTATAAGATACAATAAGCGACTACATAATCATGCTAATAATCTTGCTAAGCAACTCCTGGATAGCACAGGAAATGTCAACCGACTTAAAAGATGGCAAATACTCAATCTGAACCATCGAAACTAACTTAGGTATGGGATGATGTTCATTGGAATATCAACCATTTATTAATATACGAGATCAAATCAGATTATGACTCTGGAGTCGATTGCTGATCAAAAAAAAACATCGAAACATGTTTTATCAATGCTTATCGCCTTGAACAATGAAATCAAACTCACCGACGCCACGGAATAAAAGATAGCCTCGACAAATCCAGATCCAGATCTATCTTCTAATTACCAAAACATGTCTTGTAAGTTATTCGGTGTTCAGGCGAAATAGGATTAGATATTGATTCTTCCTAGTAATTTTTCCCGCTAAACTTAATTTCTCTGAAGCTTCGCATTCGGCGAAGTTTAGTTCTTTTTAGGGTTCCGTACCTCGAAATGAAAAAACGGAACCCTTATAGGATCACTTTGTTGTCCGTCCGTCTGTCAAGACCCTTTTTCTCAGAAACGCGTGGTGGTATCAAACTGAAATTTATATCAAATAGTAAAATCTACTGTCCCTTGAAGCTGTGAAAAAATCAAACTTCTAAGCTAACGCAATCAAAAGATACAGCCGTTTATGCTGCATATTTCCGCAAATATTCAAAACTCAAAACCTACAGGGTACTTCCCATGAACTCAGAATCTTTAAATTTGGTACGAAGCGATGTCTTATAGCATGCATAAAGGGAAAATTGCGAAAACCGTAAATTTTTTGTTACATCATATCATAAAAATATTTTTAATAATTTTAAAGTTATTACCATTTTCTCATGAACGCGTAAAGGTATTAAATTGAAATTCATATCAAATACTCAAATCTATAATACCTTGAAGCTGTAACAAAATCATACTTCTATGTCAACGCAATAAAAAGAAACAGCAATTTAAGCCGCATATTTTCTCGCAACTACACGCAAGGGAATCAAAACCTACAGGGTACTTCCCGTGAACTCAGAACCTTGAAATTTAGTACGAAGCAATGTCTTATAGCACAAATAAAGGACAAATTGCGAAAACCGTAAATTTTTAGTTACATCATATAAAAAAATACTTCTATTAATTTTAAAGTTACTACACCTTTCCTCATGAACGCGTAAAGTTATTAAATTGAAATTCATATCGAATCCTGGGGTCTATTACACCCTTAAGCTGTGACAAAATCAAACTTCTATGTCAGCGCAATTAAAAGAAACAGCAATTTTACTATATTTTTAAACTCGCAACTACTGGCAAAGGAATCAAAACCTACAGGGTACTTCCCGTAAACTTAGATTCTTGGAATTTGGTACGAGCCAACATCTTATAGCAGAGATAAAGGAAAAATTGCGAAAACCGTGAATTTTTAGTTACATCATATAATAATTAAAAAAAAGTTAATAGCCCTTTTCCTTATGAACGCATGGAGGTATTAAATTGAAATTCAAATCAAATACTCAAATCTATAATATCTTTAAGCTGTAACAGAATCGAACTTCTAAGCCAACGCAATCAAAAGATACGTCTGTTTATGCCGCGAATTCTCGCAAATTTTCGAAACCCACAAGGGAATTAAAACCTACAGGGCACTTATCGTAAACTCAGAATCTTGAAATTTGGTACAAGGCCACTTCTTATAGCACAGATTAAGGAAAAGTTTCCAAAAATGTATATTTTTAGTTACATCATATAATAAACACATTTTTAAAACTTTAAAGTTACTAACTCTTTCCTCGAACGCGTAGAGTTATTAAATTGAAATTCATATCAAATACTCAGGTCTATATAACACCGTTAAGCTGTAATAAAATCAAACTTCTATGTCAACGCAATCAACAGAAACATCAATTTAAACATATTTTCAAACTCGCAACTACTCGCAAGGGAAACAAAACCTACAGGGTACTTCCCGTGACCTTAGATTCTTGAAATTTGGTACGAACCAACATCTTATAGCACAGATAAAGGAAAAATGGCGAAAACCATATTGTTTTTACATCTCTCATGTTCGGTAAGTAGGTAGTAGCTTATTACCTCCAAATGGCGCTTGTAGGTGACTAATTAGCGCTCTAGGGTAATAATATAGCTAGAAAAGCCCTAGGGCGGTAAGTAATTTAAAAAAAAAAACACTTCTTTCTTTCAAAAGGTTCGCGTACATCTAACCATCATACTGGCAATAGACATCATGCATTCAGCCCAGTGACCAAAGAGGTCGCTTTGCTATTCAGTATTCAGCCTTGTCTTCGTGTGAGTATATTGTCATCAATTTTAAATAACGGCGAAGCTCAATTTCGTTCTTGAAAAAAAAAAGTTTACCTACTTGATTCTTTTTAATGAAAAAAGGCGGGAATAGAAAACTTTTACTTTAAATATTGTTTGTTTTTGGGATTTTTTTATAATTACATGCTGATTAGGAAAAAACATGAGTTCTTCAAGTGATTAAGATGTAAGTTGCACTCCTGATTCAATGAAAATGGAAGCTGAAGCAGCAATTAACAATATTTTGCCTGATGGTTATCATTTCACTATACATTTCAACAAATAAAATATATTATTCTTGTAATGCCGGTTTTTTTCTACTTACCTCACAATCGAGATGTAAAGCAGAATAGTTAGCTCGGGTGTAAGCACCAATTGCACCCTCGAACTATAGGCGCCCTCGCTGCGCTCGTGCGCCTAAATATCTCGGGCTGCAACTGATGCCTTACAGCCCTTGGCTACTAATCTACTATTAGTTACATCATATAATTAAAATATTTTTAATAATTTTAAAGATGCTACCCCTTTCTTCATGAACCCGTAGGGGTATAAAATTGAAATTCATATCAAATGCTCAAGTCAAAACTAAAGGGTAATGCCAGTCAATCTAAAATCTTGAAATTTGGCATATAGCAACGTTTTATAGCACATAGGAAATCATTTTAAAACCCTAATTTTTAGTTACATCACATATTTTTCAAATAATTATATATACCTACAGGTTTGTACGGAACCCTCGGTGCGCGAGTCGAACTCGCACTTGACGGGTTTTTTATTTGCAAGAAAACTTTCTTCTTGTTAGATTGAATCTACTCGGCCATCGGACTACTCTAATTTGTCGAATAAATAGCTGAACTTGAAATTTCGGCATCTGCTACCTTTAATGTTGTAAACATAAATACTAACAGATTTTTGCCTAGCAATATCCAAATAGTAGTCATGAATACAATGCTATATAAATGAGGAAACTAAGATACACCTATTGGGTGACTTCTGCAACAATTTTCAGAATAAATTACCTACATAATTATATGCCATTAGAAATATTATGTTTACAGTTTCTTGTTAATAAATTCTAAGTAGTCAATTATATAGCCGCAGTTGAAAGAAATTACACAAAGTGCGAATCGTTTTGATCTGTATTCACCTATGCCTATCCTTATAAAAGAATCTTTGAACATTTTGGTTTCCATAGTAACCGATCACGACAGCCCTACAGATGTCCCACACTCGGCCCCATTCGCTAAACCAAAGGCTCAATAGACAGAAGCTCTATATACAGATCGATTTAATAACGCCAGTCTACACTGATGGCCGCCATTCTTTAACACCATTGTGCTCCGCGCCTAATATTGCTCTGACATTGACTTTTATTCAAGGATAATGTGCTTGGGTTACTTATTGGAGTCCCGTGATGCGTTGTGTTTAGAGGTGAACAAATGCCGTCCATTTGAGCTCAAAGGAGGGTATCATATTGTATTCGTTGATATTTTAGTTATGTCTAAATTATATCAACCTGATATGAAAGTAACGAGACTTAGATTTTATGTGATATGAATGGTTTAACATAATATATTAATAAATAATATACATTTGAGTGATATAAGACACTTTTGGGATTTTCATTTCAAAGACAATTTTCACTGCCTCTTTAAAAAACCTGCATATTTTAAAGTTTCTTTAAAATTACTGCTGTCAAATTTACAATAAGTTATGGTCGACCGGTTGGCGCAGCGGGAGTTCTATTCCCGCTCAAGTCAAACATTTGTGTGCATGAATATGGATGTTTGTCTTGATCTGGGTGTTTCTATGTATAAAAACATTTGTCATCAAGATGAACACCGAAAACTTCCGCAAACACCCACAAGAACATAAAACTTTTACAACTTAAAAGTTTATACAATATTTCTTTAATACTTTCTGAAAGTAATAAAGTGAGTGGATAATACCTCATATTATCTCGGTTATAACATCGAGGATCACGATAATAGCTCTTAAGGATCTCACCAAATCACCAGAGGGCAGGAAACGACCAGACTTGAGATACTTAAGAGGTCTAATCAAAAGATGTCAGAGTGGATCCTTATCTAAGTGCCGTGCTATAATTGGAACGATCTGAAAGACTTCGGACTTGTTATAATAACGTTAATTATAAGCAAGATGTTTTAATTTTGTATTTAAATCATGGCTGTTGCTTATTGACGGCCAAACATTTGTTAATAGCAGCGGCGATAGCCCAGTGGTGTACGTAACAGACTGCCGAGACGCTGGTCTCGGGTTCGATCCCAGTTAACCCGGGGCACACACCTCTGACTTTTCGAGGTTATGTGTGTATTCAAATGTTAAGTATCGCTCGCTTAACAATGTGCCCAGTAGATGGCAACAGGCCTGCCCTCTATTTCATTGAGACCGAAACATAACTGGCGAAGTGTGGGTGTGTAATACACCTCTGTCTACCCCTTCGGGGGTAAAAGGCGTGAGGTTATGTTACATTTGTTAATGAAAAATAACGTTCGATTAAAAATAGATATTTAAATAAATATCTAATCTTACATCCAGATATCCAAGAGTCAGCGGTAGCCTAGTAAACACTATTGGACTGCTACGCAGATTGTCTCTGGTTCAAATCCACTGCGCGCACCACCGACATTTTGAAGTCAAAAATGCGTTTTGAATTGGTAATTACCTCTTACTAAACAGTGAAGAAAACCATCATCAGGAAAAGGAATAGACCCTAGGCTAACTCCCGGCACGTGGCATCTACAAAACAAATTAAATCGGTAATGTCAATTTGAATCAACTTTATGATGGCGCATAAAAATACAAACAATATAAAAATGCACACATTGATTTTTATATTTATAATAGACTAGAGGACGCCAGCAGCTACGCCCGCACATTATTTTAATTTATCCGTTTTGACCGATCCCGTGGGAATTTCGGGAAATCCTTACTTAGTGCACCCCTACAGTCCCCAAGGAACATACATGCCAAATTTCAGCTGCCTGTGCCCAATAGTTTTGGCTGTAGCTTGTCTGTCAATCAGTCAGTAACGCAAGGATTTTATATATACAGACTAGAGGATACCCGTGGTTACACCCGCGTTAAGGCGATATGGACTCGGCGATAATGCAGTTTTCACGGACTAAAAGTTGCGCGGCATGTTCGTTCACTAAGCGCAGCGCTAGTGTTCGCCTTCGACTCGCGGCTTAGATTTCGGCTGCGCACTATCACAGATTAGGTAGGTACCTGCGAAACTCGGCCAGTCGCAGTCATCCGTCGCGACTTTATAAGGAAGCAATGGGATGACGACTCGCGTATGGAATCTATAGATATCGTAATTTTTTTAAACATTGTAATGCCGAAAAATCTTATGAAGATTTGAATTAGGTAAGTACCTTAACAAATACGATTAAATAACAAAATAGGTAAAGTTAGGTACCTAGCTTTATCGATTTTGTTATTATATACCTACCTACTTAGTACATACCTACACCGCCAGCATACTAACATAGTATAAAAAGAATAGTAGGATTGCTTCATACAAATCGGTCGACGCGCTGCCGCGCTGCTGGTTTGAATGTACGCGTGAGTCGCAAGCGCCGTGTACGCACGCACTTTTCACGCACACACTCTCAGAGACGAGCGCGGCGTCAGTACGGGATGCGCCGCGCGTCTGATCGCGCCACTTCATGTAGGTACTACACTGCTCGCCCGCTCAAATTGTTTATGACTGTACATTCAGTTTTGCAATAAACGTTATTAATATTATACAATGTGTTAAACGACAGTAAATTAAACTTGTTACATTTTTCTCGCTATAAAGGGCATTTAGATAGTTATATAACGCTTAAGTTGTCAGTAGGTATTTGAAAAAAAATATATGCAAGCTTAAATTCTGTAATATTCAGCGCAATCACTTAAAAAAACGGCGAAAAAAAGCGCGCGCACCGACAAAGCCGGCGCCGCGGTGTAAACAAGTGACAACCCGTGCGTCATCGCAAGAGTAGGCAATTAACTAGCCGAGCGGCCTTAGCTAACCTACTATTCTTTTTTTACTATGATACTAAGTAAAAAATGATGTAAAAAATTAAATGTAAGAATTAACTCGCGAGTGCAATTAATACATGATACCTCTTATTATCTTCAGTACCTACTATTATTATATGACTATAAACATCATCAAATTCATCTAAAACTAAAACTTAGATTTACGCGATATAGTAACACATGCAGGTACAAACGTAATTTTGATCACCAACGCCACAGTTTAGAATCCATGCAGTTGAGAAACGAATGTACCTACTTGCGTAGAGTAGCTGCAACAGCGGGGAACCGCGGGTTGGTAGGCAGCGTGGCTTGTCGTCACCAAAATATATTGCCATTCTAATGATAATATATGAAGATGAATATGACGACCGGATGGCGGAATGGTTACTGTATGTAACAGCCACGCCGAAGGTCGCGGATTCGATTACCGCACAAGTCAAATGCCTGTTTGACTTAGTCTGGGTGTTTCTTTGTATAAAAATATGTATATATTTAAAAAAAAAATGTATATAAGTATGTATATCACTTGTCTAGTACCCATAGTACAAGCTATGCTTAGTTTGGGACTAGATGGTGTTGTGTGAATGTGTGGGAATATATTATACTAGCCGTTTCCCGCGGTTTCACCCGCGTCCTGAGGGAACTACTTCGCGTACCCGAAAAATCCAAATATCTTACGGACCCCTATTTTTCTCAAACAAAATATAGCCTATGTTACTCGCAGATAGTGTAACTTTCTAATGGTGAAAGAATTTTTTAAATCGGGCCAGTAGTTTTTAAGTTTATCCATTACAAACGAACAAAAATACAAATTTTTCCTCTTTATAATATTAGTGTAGAAGTGTAGATTATATATAAGTATATACGTGTCGAAATGATAATATAATTTATTAGAAGTCAGTAAAATTGGTATAATTATTCTTTGTCAAGAATATGTCGGCCAGGAATTGTAAATTGTAAATAGGTAATAATAAAATAATAATGACAAAATATTTTAATAATCATTAAAATCAACATATTGTGACTGTGATATGGAAGGAGCTTCTTCTGTGAAGTTATCAGGCGGAACATTTTCTTTGTCTTCTCGTAATAATTGTATTTACTTAGCGGCATTCCTCTTTAAATCTTGGATCTATTATTTCCGGCAGAAGACATTCGTTATAAAAACGAATAAGCTTGGGTTCCATTTTTGTCTCCCAAAATGTAGAATCCCTCATGATCTTTATGACGTGTACAGGCGTTGTTTCCCCGGACCATATGCCAAGCAAACAGTACTTGCGCCCAGTTACAGAAAGTTGGCCCTGAAATCAGATTATTTACAATGTAATCATGAATTTAGTCAACAAAGAATCAAATAAATATGTATATAATTCTCTGAAAAGATTTCTGTATAGTAAAATATACATACAATATAATACAAATGAATACAAATCACCTGCACTTAATAATACCAATTACTTGATATTTTCGTTGTTATAGAGCCTGTCTTTTTATTATACTGCAATATTTGATTTTTTTTTTCTTTTGTTGCATTTTCTAGCCCTTTTCTGTATGCAGTAATTGGACATTTCATTTCAACGATTGCGTCTTTGCCTATGAGACCGTCTGGGGTTGCACCAGTAAAAGGATATTCCTTGTCTATAAAAAAGCCACAATTCTCAATAGTAATAGATTCCTGGTCCTGCATTTGCTGTAACGCCTGTTTTTCTTTTTCTATACCATGAGCAACAGCCGTAACATGTGCTAATTTTTTCTTATAGATTATATTTTTAACCAACGATGAAGTATCAGTTGTTGGCTTCAATTTACAAATCGGGCCAAAATTTGATGCTGTCACGATTTTTTTTCTTATGTCCATCCATTCGCTCGAATCCCTTTGTAATACTGTCGATCGCTCAATGCGATCTCTATCATTTAGCAATATTTTTAAATTATGATGGAAATTCTGCTTGGCTTGTTCCATTAGATCTGGTGACATATCCGGTTCGGCACTATTGGGACCATAATCATATTGTAGATTACTATATTGATTTTTTCTTAGTTTTTTTATCGGATGCTCTTTATTTTGTTTCCGTTTCAGTGATCTTTTTAGTTCCATTTCCTTAAGTTTGCCTCTTGGGCTTGCACCTGATAATGATTTATGTACACACGATATAGCGGCCTCATTATTAAATGATACTACAGCAGCAGAGCACCTCGATTGGTATCCTCGCCTCTGAGAAAAATTTATTCTTTTCCCTCCAACAAATTTGGCCACAACACTGTTAAAACGCTCGACGGTGTTTGTGTCAACATTTTCAATAAGACTGCGTGACTTTGCAGATACAGTAGCAATAATTGCATTAATCTGAATAAAAATGTTGAGTTTTTAATAATTTTTTCATCAGTTGTTTCATTCTGTTCTTTAGAACAATAATAATATTTGCAAAGCCTGTGATCGCCGTAAGCATGTGCCAACAAATTATTAATGTCATTATGTAATATAGAAATGGCTATGTTTTTAGACTTATCATCAATTTAATTATGAAATTCTATGGATTTTACTATAGCTTTTCTAATACTCATTATTTTTGTGTTAGTGAGAGTTTTTCTGCAAGCAAGGGCAAGCAAGGGCAAGCAAGCAAAAAATATTTAGTTTCTTTTGTCACCGTCCGAAGTTTTTTGCATAGATTGCGTAGAATATGATTCCTGCATTCTACTTTTTCTTCTGTGACCCCCTGGTTTTGATATGGGTTCTCTGTCAGTATTTTCGAATACGTTGAGGAATCTCCATCTGCGATAAGCCTTGAATAAATAAGACCATATATCGCTAATGAAGATTGGAATCCCTCAACGATTATGTCTGATTCCATGGCACTTGAGGCACCGCTATAATTTTTAAAACATACATGTTTCCTTGGAGGTTCATCCTTTTTTACCGCGCGTGCACAAACTAGGCAATATTTATTTTTGACTCCGATGTAAAGTACTTCACCAAATTTCCGTCCAATTATTGCTGCAGCTCAAAAGATAAAGCTTTAAAGTTTGTACCATATGATCTTGCTGACCAACATCCGTCTACATAAACGTCAATCAAGGGTACACCATTTTTAGTTTTGCCTTCAGCAGTCGCTGCCTCTTTTTCGCGCATAACTGCAGCTTCCATCGATTCAACTGCAACATTTTCCCAAGCTTCTTAAACCTGGTTTTGAAGGCGCATATAATATTTTGACGAAAATATTGGAACATTCATAGCGGAAAAAATTTCATGGAATTGTGAATAACCTATGCCTGAAGCAACAATTCCACTAGTAGCTGCAATGTTAGCATTAACACGCTCTGTATTTTGTGTATTAGGATCTTCAGAATGGATGATCGCCACTTCGTGGCACATATTGCACTCGAATTTAAATTTCGAAACTAGCCCTATTCTATTTTCGCCCACCAGTTTAAAATTGTCAGTTTTACAGTCAAACAAACCATTATGGCGTGCTTTACCTTGCAGTTGAGTCAAAAAATAATTTAGGTCAATCATTCTTCTACCACTGAGCGGTTCAAAGTTATTCGTTTCAGTTTCTTTTTCTATTATCAATTCTTGTTCTTCTTTATTTCTGAAACAAAATAAATTTGTATTTATTTGGAAAGTGATAATAATAACCACTCAAATAAGACAAACTATTATTTAACGCTTAGTTCTTACTCTTTTGTTGGTGGTATGGCTGAATCAGAGGTTAACGAAATGTTTTCTGCCCTCGCATTATTTTGTGATATCTTTGTTTGTCTGCAAAAACAAGTTAAAAATGTTTAGACTAGCTGCAAGCGATACATAACCATTCGTTCTTCAAAATTCATGTATAACTGTATTGCCGCGGTCTGTTCTTACTTACATAAGTTATATGTTATACCTTACTTCTTAAGTAGGTAAATATATATTTTTTAATTGAATACAATTATTTATTATAATGAATTATAGTACACTTACTCAATAGCTGAAATACTACTTATTTCGATATTAGATAATGGAGTAAAGGACGCGTGACCAAGCTCTTCACTACCGTCAGCTGTTTTCTGCTTTCCATTTAGTTGCCTGAAAATGACACAATATTCTTATCTATTTACTTTATTTTCAGTTCCACTTCAATCGCCTGTATTTTTTAGTTGTTACTGAACCACTTTCGATGATATCGTCACTTTTCTCTAAGGTAAAATAAATGAGAGCAAATAAAAAAAAGAATAGTTACAATCTGTTTACTAGTTTCGATGAACAAATAAATACACGACACGTTCTATAATATTTTGCATATTTGTTTGCGTAACTTTAAATTATCATATAAATATTTAGCAGTTCCAAAAATACATAGGTTCATACGCGTCGAATTAATGTGTGGCGTATGTATATAAGTTAGCGACCCTACGTATATGCAGCCCTAAAGTTATATAAAAGATTTCGTGGAATAGTCGTCCAAAAAGTTGTGCGAAATACCTATTTCTTGGAATAGTTGTGCAAAAAGTTGTTTTGTACAATAATTTGGTATAAATTAGGGAGTCGTAATTAAATATACAGTCTGAAATCTGGAATCAGCGTGTTTCAATATAACCCTAACAAACCTGGCTAGCTGGATAGATGCGGACCTGGCTTCTGCCTGCCGGCTGATTATGTGCTGAAGATAACTAGGTACCGTTTTTACCCGACTGCAGGAAGGGTTATGTATTTGAAGTTGATTTGAAACAGATACTAATCTATAGATATAAATTAGACCACAATATGTAAAAAGTAATCCAAAAAGACGTAGATAAGCGCGAGTAAATACCTGCTTACCTTACTGCGTGTTTTTATACTGTGGCGTGTTCCAAATAATAAAATAGTCTTCAAACCTCTTTTCTAATTATTGTGTTTCGTGACGACGGTTTGACATGACACCGGCCGTCACAATAAATTATCACAACACAATTTATTTGCAAAATGTAGCTTTATTGCCTACTTACCGATTTTGCCTTATATTTTTCATGTGTTACCTTAGCTGACGTAAGCGTTCCTTTTTGCTACCTTTAATTTTACTGTGATTGCCCATTTTTATATATAACTTTGCGTAAATACAATACGTATTTGTGAGCGAGAGAAAAGCACAGAACCGTCGCTGACTGTAGTCACGGGCGTACTGGCGGATTGAACGGGGCAGGCGCGTAAGGCTTGGATACCACGCGAGAGCATTTTTATAACATTTAACTGAATAAAAAATTATTTAGTAAAGATATCGATAAAATGGTAAGTACAAATCTAGATTTAGTCAAATGCTATAGAATAAAACAAATTTCGGGTTGATATTCATAATAGTTTCAAAGATGTCGACATTTAAAAAAATCAGAAAGCATATTTTTGAAAAATAAATCTATCGAGCCTTTTTTTAGTAATTGTGTTTACGCTGAAATACAAACTTTACTAAAGAGCTGAAGAAATCGAATAGAATAAAATCACAGCTTAGGTAATTGTGGAAGTATTTTATTTCGATTATCAAAAATGCTGCATTTTGAGCCCATAGCGCCTTAATCAAGGCTACTGCTCCGCTCCCGTTGCTCATAGCGTGATGTTATATAGCCTATAGCCTTCCTCAATAAATGGTCAATCTAACACTGAAAGAATTTTACAAATCAGACCAGTAGTTCCTGAAGTTCCTGAGATTAGCGCGTTCAACCAAACAAACTCTTCAGCTTATTTATTAGTATAAGATATATATATATATATATATATATATATATATATATATATATATATATATATATATATATATATATATATATATATATATATATATATATATATATACTAGGTAATCCAGCGAACTCCGTATCGCCTTTTTAAGAGTTTTTATTTAATTCCCTTTTTTCCAAGCCCCTTTTCCAAAGTGACCATTGACTTCGCGCTTAATCTCTAATCATTTCAGAGTCTATAAATGATGAACAAACAAACATAGGTTTTTATATAATATTGAATTCCCCATTCCTTAAAATAACGGAGACGATACCCATATCGACTTAAAAAAAAAATCCCGTCCGCCATCTTTGATTTCCTATACGCCATCTTTGATCACGAAATAGATGTTGTATTTGGATTCCCTATCCCTTTAAACATCAGAGACGATACCCATATTGATTAAAAAAAAAAATCCCATCCAACATCTTTGATCACGAAATAGATGGTGTTTTTGAATTCCCCATTCCATAAAATATCGGAGACGATACCCACATCGACTTTAAAAAAATCCCGTCCGCTATCTTTGATTTCCTATCCGCCATCTTTGATCACGAAATAGATGTTGTATTTGGATTCTCCATCCCTTAAATCATCAGAGACGATATCCATATAGATTTATTAAATTTTTCCCATCCGCCATCTTTGATTTCAAATCCACCATCTTGAATCACGAAATAGATGTTGTATTTGGATTCCCCATCCCTTTAAACATCGAAGACGATACTAATATTGATTATAAAAATAAATCCCATCCGCCATTTTTGATCACGAAATAGATGGTGTTTTTGAATTCCCCATTCCTTAAAATATCGGTGACGACACCCTAGCTGTCCAACCGTTAAATACCGATATTGTATCGCCACTTATGCATAATATCACAACTTTGATCCCAAATGTGGGCAGTAGGTACCTACGATAGCAAATTTGCGGACGATGCGACACTGTTTCCATTTAATTAAAGTTTTGGTGTGCCGGTAAAAAGCTGTGCCTGCTCTCGACTCAAAATTGAGTTTGGCACCTAGTGGACCCATAGGGGGCCGATCGCCGAATAAATTGGCACAAAAACAACTGCGGTGTTATTAAAAGAAATCGTTGCACACGTTTTACTTGAAATCTAAGATCACAATCTTTCAAGAAGATCGGTTCCGTGAGTGAGCTGAAAATACCAAAGTACCTACACCGATTAAATGAGCAAAACGTATGCATTTAAAAATGTATTTCAAAAACAATCTTAAATCATACTGGGCGGTAAAATTTCCCATCAACATTTGCCTAAAATGTCGGCAAGTTTTAACACAGTTTCATTATTTAAATAACTGGGTGTTTGTCAAGCGACTTGTCAGTTGCAGCCGAACAAAATATACAATGTTTTTGTGATAATATTTGCTTAACACGTTTCGTACGGCTGAAGCTTTTATTTTTATACGTGTTTAAAAGCTCTGTTTGAGAGTTCCGTAGTAAACTAAAGAAAACTTAAAGTTTCGAACTGTGGCAGGGTTTTTTTTTATTTTATTCGTCTAAAAGCGGAGTAGAAAAGGCTTAGATAATTACGAGCCCTGAGACTGCAGGACTCGTCATTATCACTATCACTAGGAATCGCTACATAGTATAAAACAAAGTCTGTCTACTGTCTGTCTGTCCCTATGTATGCTTAAATCTTTAAAACTACGCAACGGATTTTCAAGCGGTTTTTTTTAATTGATAGAGTGATTCAAGAGGAAGGTTTATAATGTATAATTTTGTACCCGTGCGAAGGCGAGGTGGGTTCTAGTACAAAATAAATCATAACGCAACTAAACCGTAGATAATATTTGAGTGTGTAACTGTGTAGACATGCTAAATAGTGGCTTACGTATTCCATTTCAATGTCCAGTTTAGTAATCAATTAAAGTAAACATTTTTTAAGATTTAGCTTACTATACTACACGAAAAAATTAAGGGATCAAAAAATCATCCAAAATTTTTGGGCAATTTTCAACAGGCCGTAACATCGAGAGAAATGATCATACAGGAAATAAAAAAAGCAAATTGTAGCTGCAAGTGTCTTGTTTTTGGTTTAGAATTTTAAAATTTTTGGATCTTCCGCGGTTTTTGAGTAATTGTAGATAAACCAGCAACAAAAACAAAACAATTTTGTAAAGTTTTTATTGATTTCCTGTACGACTATTTCTCTCGAAGTTACGGCCTGTTGAAAATTGCCCAAAAATTTGGAATCTTTTTTGATCCCTTAATTTTTTCCAGTTGTGTATTTGATTTAGTCCTTCTAAGGGTAACACTATAAAGGTAACTACGGAACCAGACATACGACTTCTGCCCAACGCATACTTGACCGATGTTTATTTGAAAGGGCTCAGGTATGTCTATTTGTTTCACATAGTTTGTAGACTAAACGGTTTGTTGGTTTTAGCAGAAAAACAGGATACATTATTATTAGGCAGATAAATATATCTACTGTTAGCAGTATTTTTCTGTCGTAGTAACAGTCATTTGTCAAGTGTTTTTGCGTTCCGGTCTATTTTTCTGACTTGTTTGTTCTATGAGCCATTTACTTTTAAATGTTGTTGGATAATTCAGTCTGGTTTGTGCGGAGTGGTACGGCCTAGAGGATTTATGTGTGCAACTGTATTACGCTATTATTGAATAGAGGCATTGTTACTGGCGATCATGAACAGGCATTGGATAAATCGATGTGTAGTGGTTCAAAAATTTGATCCTTATGAGTTTGAATGAGTAGTGTGGTTTTTAAGTCAGGAATATCAGAGGCATGCCTGTATTAACTTTGATACCTTTATTAACTACTAGAGGACGCTATCAGCTACGCCTGCACATATTTTTTAATTTATCTGGTTTGACCGATCCCGTGGGTATTTCGGGAAATCCCTTCTTAGTGCACCCCTACGGTCCCCAAGGAACATACATGCCAAATTTCAGCTTCCTGCGCCCAATAGTTTTGGCTGTAGCTTGTCTGTCAGTCAGTCAGTAACGCAAGGATTTTATATATTAAGATTATCGTGACAGTGTATAGGGCCTATCTGCATTTGGATGAATGTGTTAGACCTTCCCACACGTTTTGATGTGTTTCTCTCCACGTATAAAACCGTGTAACCAGCCGGCCCGGCGTTTGAAGCCTTCCTCGTTTGAACTTGTTGTGTTTGCGTATTCAAATCGCTTCACACACGATCCCGGCGTAATATCGACGATCAGTAGAGAGAGCTTGTGGTCGTTATATTGATTACCTACTTCAATTAGCTGTATTTTCATTCACTATCTCAGTAGGTGTTCTGCAAGTCTGACCTTCTTAACTGCGGCGAAGATAACTTAAGTATAAACTAGGAAATCGTGAAAATGACGTCAATAAGACGATAAAAATATCGATAAAAATATAAATTTCATAAGCATTTATTTTATTAGGAAGATACATTAATGATAGCTTGGTGGCAATACTACCATACTGCTACGCAGAGCGACGAGGGATGACCACAGCACGCATCACCAGCCTTTTGGAGTTAAGTTTCGTTTCGTATCAATGTTAAATATCATTACTTGGCGGTAAAACAAAACGTCGTTTGGAAACCTGTTTTCAAAAGACATGCGATGTCTGCCAACCCACACAATGCTGCGTGGTGGACAATGGTCTAACCCTCCTTTCAATGTTAAGAGGCATGTGCCTCGCAGATTCTTAAAAAGACTGATGATAGAAGATACATTAATTATCACGAGTATTGTTAGATAACCATCTAACGCGTTTTTTATTATGACAAATATTCTAACAAGTTTTAACAATATCTTGATATAGTTGTATAACATCATAATAAAACCGATCAAGTGCGAGTCGGGTCAACAATAAGTACATTCACAATTTTTACCAAGATATGATTGATGATTAATGCTGAATATTTAGAAAACGAACCATTGAATAGGAAATCCTACCGCTTTTAGGAAAAAGCCTAATGATTTTTTAATACCTATCTAACGATATCCTTCACAATGCAATATACAAATAAAAAGAATAATTTTCACATTTACAGAAACCGAAATTAGGTACTATTAAAAGCTTTCTCAACATTTTATTCCAAAGATTTGTAGATTTGAAGAAAATAATATAAAACTGCCAAATTTAGCTCTTCAGAACTTAGATAAACTTCTCTGAGATATACCGTTAAACAATCCAAATAACTTGGTCTCGAGAAATAAAGCATAAATTGAAATTTGTAGTGGCACTTTCGTTGTTGTTCCGCTGTCTCAGTACATTTCCTCTGAACTTTTATTTCCCACTTATTTAGTGTCTTCTACTTCAAAAGTTATACAGTTAAAGACAGTTGTGGGTTAGATCACAGCATGCAGCAAGAATATGATCTACAATAAGTACTTATTTTGTTAAACTTTCATCTCACGTGGAAAAATAGACGCAGACCGAATCCGAAGTGTGGATTCACCTTGGAAAAAGTCACCAATTTTATACTAACTTTAACTAGCATAATTTTATTCTTCTGTGAAAGAATAAAATTATATTATTAAAATCGCTACATATGTACAACCACACTGTAGCATAGTTATGACTAAAACATGTTATAGAAGTTATTTCAGTTTGTTTAACTTTAAGAACAGCGAACTGGCTAAGACCTGTTCAATGTTCAATGGTAAGCAAAGTCTGTCGATATCAGTTACCAACTAAACCTCACTTGTGCGTTGACATCTCAAGAAAAGGACAATAAGAACTGTCACTATTTGTAATACCTATGTCAGAGAGGTTGGACTAGGTTTAGACTAGAGAGAACATGCCCTATAAATTTCCTTATACCGAACGTGCAACATGTAATGTCAGTTGGTCTTAGTTGGTTAATCATAAATAAAATAATAAATAAAAAGCATTTATTGCCATAAAAGTATTAACAATTTTATAAGTTATATCCTGTGGCCCCACACTAGGCAAAGCCTGTCCTGTGGGTACCTGACACGACTAGCGTCATTCTTATTACAAAGGTACTATTAATGATTAATTCGGGCAGCTTCTTACAGTATTTCTAAGGCTTATAAATTAAAAAACAAAAATAGTCTGACATATTATTATAACATACGAAAATTAAAATACCAATAAAGAGTACATTGGTCTCGATTGAAGTGAAGTTGTAAAGAAGTGAAGTTGATGTAGGTGTGCATGATGTTAATGTTAATAATACGTAGATAAATAATAATTCATATAATTATATATTACGGGAATACATAAATATATATATACATATATTATGTAATAAGTAAAAATTTGGAATCTTTTTTGATCCCTTAATTTTTTCCAGTTGTGTATTTGATTTAGTCCTTCTAAGGGTAACACTATAAAGGTAACTACGGAACCAGACATACGACTTCTGCCCAACGCATACTTGACCGATGTTTATTTGAAAGGGCTCAGGTATGTCTATTTGTTTCACATAGTTTGTAGACTAAACGGTTTGTTGGTTTTAGCAGAAAAACAGGATACATTATTATTAGGCAGATAAATATATCTACTGTTAGCAGTATTTTTCTGTCGTAGTAACAGTCATTTGTCAAGTGTTTTTGCGTTCCGGTCTATTTTTCTGACTTGTTTGTTCTATGAGCCATTTACTTTTAAATGTTGTTGGATAATTCAGTCTGGTTTGTGCGGAGTGGTACGGCCTAGAGGATTTATGTGTGCAACTGTATTACGCTATTATTGAATAGAGGCATTGTTACTGGCGATCATGAACAGGCATTGGATAAATCGATGTGTAGTGGTTCAAAAATTTGATCCTTATGAGTTTGAATGAGTAGTGTGGTTTTTAAGTCAGGAATATCAGAGGCATGCCTGTATTAACTTTGATACCTTTATTAACTACTAGAGGACGCTATCAGCTACGCCTGCACATATTTTTTAATTTATCTGGTTTGACCGATCCCGTGGGTATTTCGGGAAATCCCTTCTTAGTGCACCCCTACGGTCCCCAAGGAACATACATGCCAAATTTCAGCTTCCTGCGCCCAATAGTTTTGGCTGTAGCTTGTCTGTCAGTCAGTCAGTAACGCAAGGATTTTATATATTAAGATTATCGTGACAGTGTATAGGGCCTATCTGCATTTGGATGAATGTGTTAGACCTTCCCACACGTTTTGATGTGTTTCTCTCCACGTATAAAACCGTGTAACCAGCCGGCCCGGCGTTTGAAGCCTTCCTCGTTTGAACTTGTTGTGTTTGCGTATTCAAATCGCTTCACACACGATCCCGGCGTAATATCGACGATCAGTAGAGAGAGCTTGTGGTCGTTATATTGATTACCTACTTCAATTAGCTGTATTTTCATTCACTATCTCAGTAGGTGTTCTGCAAGTCTGACCTTCTTAACTGCGGCGAAGATAACTTAAGTATAAACTAGGAAATCGTGAAAATGACGTCAATAAGACGATAAAAATATCGATAAAAATATAAATTTCATAAGCATTTATTTTATTAGGAAGATACATTAATGATAGCTTGGTGGCAATACTACCATACTGCTACGCAGAGCGACGAGGGATGACCACAGCACGCATCACCAGCCTTTTGGAGTTAAGTTTCGTTTCGTATCAATGTTAAATATCATTACTTGGCGGTAAAACAAAACGTCGTTTGGAAACCTGTTTTCAAAAGACATGCGATGTCTGCCAACCCACACAATGCTGCGTGGTGGACAATGGTCTAACCCTCCTTTCAATGTTAAGAGGCATGTGCCTCGCAGATTCTTAAAAAGACTGATGATAGAAGATACATTAATTATCACGAGTATTGTTAGATAACCATCTAACGCGTTTTTTATTATGACAAATATTCTAACAAGTTCTAACAATATCTTGATATAGTTGTATAACATCATAATAAAACCGATCAAGTGCGAGTCGGGTCAACAATAAGTACATTCACAATTTTTACCAAGATATGATTGATGATTAATGCTGAATATTTAGAAAACGAACCATTGAATAGGAAATCCTACCGCTTTTAGGAAAAAGCCTAATGATTTTTTAATACCTATCTAACGATATCCTTCACAATGCAATATACAAATAAAAAGAATAATTTTCACATTTACAGAAACCGAAATTAGGTACTATTAAAAGCTTTCTCAACATTTTATTCCAAAGATTTGTAGATTTGAAGAAAATAATATAAAACTGCCAAATTTAGCTCTTCAGAACTTAGATAAACTTCTCTGAGATATACCGTTAAACAATCCAAATAACTTGGTCTCGAGAAATAAAGCATAAATTGAAATTTGTAGTGGCACTTTCGTTGTTGTTCCGCTGTCTCAGTACATTTCCTCTGAACTTTTATTTCCCACTTATTTAGTGTCTTCTACTTCAAAAGTTATACAGTTAAAGACAGTTGTGGGTTAGATCACAGCATGCAGCAAGAATATGATCTACAATAAGTACTTATTTTGTTAAACTTTCATCTCACGTGGAAAAATAGACGCAGACCGAATCCGAAGTGTGGATTCACCTTGGAAAAAGTCACCAATTTTATACTAACTTTAACTAGCATAATTTTATTCTTCTGTGAAAGAATAAAATTATATTATTAAAATCGCTACATATGTACAACCACACTGTAGCATAGTTATGACTAAAACATGTTATAGAAGTTATTTCAGTTTGTTTAACTTTAAGAACAGCGAACTGGCTAAGACCTGTTCAATGTTCAATGGTAAGCAAAGTCTGTCGATATCAGTTACCAACTAAACCTCACTTGTGCGTTGACATCTCAAGAAAAGGACAATAAGAACTGTCACTATTTGTAATACCTATGTCAGAGAGGTTGGACTAGGTTTAGACTAGAGAGAACATGCCCTATAAATTTCCTTATACCGAACGTGCAACATGTAATGTCAGTTGGTCTTAGTTGGTTAATCATAAATAAAATAATAAATAAAAAGCATTTATTGCCATAAAAGTATTAACAATTTTATAAGTTATATCCTGTGGCCCCACACTAGGCAAAGCCTGTCCTGTGGGTACCTGACACGACTAGCGTCATTCTTATTACAAAGGTACTATTAATGATTAATTCGGGCAGCTTCTTACAGTATTTCTAAGGCTTATAAATTAAAAAACAAAAATAGTCTGACATATTATTATAACATACGAAAATTAAAATACCAATAAAGAGTACATTGGTCTCGATTGAAGTGAAGTTGTAAAGAAGTGAAGTTGATGTAGGTGTGCATGATGTTAATGTTAATAATACGTAGATAAATAATAATTCATATAATTATATATTACGGGAATACATAAATATATATATACATATATTATGTAATAAGTATTAAATAATATTATATAGGTACGTAAGTTACAGTGTGCGTTTTATGATATGGGTACTAGAAGATTTTCCGTTGAATCGTACGATTGAGAAGCAAGCCATTTTATAACTTTTAATTTTGCCTCTCTCACTGTGCACGGCTTCAGCTCACAAGTACTCGCTGCCTTGTTATAGATGAATACGTCCTTAAACGGGCTCTAAAACGTCTCGCGAAACTAGTTTTAATTTTAGGTAAGGGCAATCTGTATACTCTTAGTTGTTGCAGATTTGTGTAGTCCTCCGATGCAATGACTTTTCTGTGCAGCACCAGAACAGTTTTTAAAATATAAAGCTGGCGAACATTCAAAACTTGGCTTTCCCTGTAAAGTTCTGTTGTAGGGTATCGAAATGGTCTTTTGTACATTGTTTTTAGTACCGAGCGTTGTGCTCTCTCTATTTGTATCATTGTTGTTTTTGGTGCACTGCCCCAGCAACTTATGCAGTACGTAATTAGAGATTGACTTAATGCATAATAAACAGTCTTCAAGATGTCAATGTTCGCAGATGACCGAAGCAACTTGAGTATATTTGCAGTTTTTCGAATCCTGGACGAGAGTGAGCTTATATGTTCTTTAAAATTAAGGTTTTGATCGACTATCACGCCAAGATACTTAGTACTACTAGTCTTCGTGAGTTCATCGCAGCTGCAAGATTGTTGGCGTTCTATGCATTCATGTATTTTAATGCTTAGGTTTTTGCTTGGAGCCGATACCTTAGTTTTATGAAAACATATATATTTGGTTTTTCTAGCATTCAAGGTAAGCAAATTTCGTTGCAACCAAGATGTTACCTGTATCATATCGTTTTCCACATCAGAAAATACATCCCCCCAAGTAGAACCATGATAAACGATAACAGTATTGTCTGCATAGCAAATTGCTTCTGCGTTAATGTTTTCATGTATATCGTTTATATACATTATAAACAATGTCGGTCCCAAAACACTACCTTGAGGGACGCCGAAATTAGTGGATCGTACTTCACTTCTAATGCCGCAGACCTTTATACTCTGTTTTCTGTTTGTTAGGTAGCTCTCAAACCAATTTAAGGCTAGGCCTCTGAAACCAAAATGGCATTCCAATTTTCTTACCAGTATTGGGATAGATACGGTGCCAAAGGCCTTCGCCAAGTCGAGAAATACCCCCAAACAGGCCTTACTTCTGTCAAGATGGGCTGATATTGTCGATGTTAAAAGATTAACAGCATCTTCCGTCGATTTGTCCCTTCTAAAACCGAATTGTCTATTGGATATAAGGTTGTTATTTTCTAAATAATTCACCAGCCTGTTATTCACGATCTTTTCCAGTAGCTTAGAAAAAGCCGGCAGAAGTGAAATTGGCCGATAGTTTTCAATTTGGTCTTTATCTCCATCCTTATGAATGGGCGACACGGAAGCAATTTTCCAAATGTCCGGGAAGACCCCCTGCTCCAAGCTGGAATTCAATATTATAGTTAATGGCTGCAAGATAGCCTCCTTAATATCCTTCAAAAGGACGTTTGTAAGATCGTCAATACCCGGTGCCTTGTCATTTTGAAGGGAAAGGATTAGTGATTCAATCTCGCATTCATCCGTTGGTTGCATAAAAAAGGAATTCAAAATCTGCCTACGCTTGATTTTTGTAGCTAATAAGTCTTCATTTACCTTTAGTTTGCTTAGATTATGATCCGCCAATCTCTGACCCACAGTAGAGAAGTACATGTTACAGGTGTCCAAAGAGTGTTTAGCGTTTGTGCTGTCTGGGAGCTTCAGTAGTTCTTCAGGCTCCTTATTTTTCTTGCCAAGATGACACACAGTTTTGATAGTCTTCCACATTTTTTTGGGATTTTTAGTGCTGCTCGAGAGCTCTTTATTTTCGTAGTCAATTTTTAATTTACGAAGAAGTTCGTTACAGAAATTTCTGTAACGTGTATAAGTTGATTTTAATACGGTATCGTGTGGAAATTGTCGCGTTTTGCTATGTAGTTTGTCTCGATGCTGCATGCAGCGAATTAAGCCAGGTGTAATCCACGGGTTGATATTATATTTAGAGTGACTTAGGCGAACCATATTCGTATGTTTATTAATTGTTTCAGTAAGCCGATTACAGAAAATATCTACTTTAAGGTTTATATCTCTGGTGTCGAGCAGTAGCGGCCAATCCATTTCCATAAGTTCACTTCTTATAGCTTCCACATTTCGTTTCATTCTGGTTCTGTTGCCAGGTACTTGTTGAACCTTGTTCAATGCCAAGCCAAGTATTGCTATGTCATGGTCGGTAATATCTGTAGAACATATAACACCTACAGCGTTAGAAACACTGTTTACCAAAATGTGGTCAAGGCAGGAATTATTTCTTGTCGGTTTAGTTATAGCAGGGAAAAGCCCGTGTTCAGCCGTAAGACATTGGTACTCTAATTTAAAGCTGTTTGTCGCCGCAAGTAGATTTATATTAATATCACCTGCTATTACCAAGGTAGTATTTTTCCCTGAATGATTCATAATTAAACGATCAAGCGAGTTTAAAAAGTTATTTGGATTCGTGAATGAGGGAGGGCGGTATATTCCAAAAATAGTGACTTTTTTTGACAGTTTAATTTCCAAGCAGTTGGCATCAGCAATGTCTGGTTCTATAACGCAGGTGGTTAATGTGTCTTTAACGTAAACCACAATGCCGCTATTCTGGTTAATATTTTTATGTGTTCTGTAGGAAGTATATTGTGAGATCTGTGGTATTATACTACACTCATCGAGCCAACACTCAGTTAAAATGATAACATCAAAATTAGATTTAATCCTTTCCAATGTAATCACAAAATTAACAAAGTTTTTCTGCAAGCTCCGTATATTAAATGTTAGTACTGTAAAGCTGTAATTAGATGTGATTGCAATATCTAATTGCTCAGGCGCTGGTATTGTCTGGCAATTTATACTTAATGCGTCTAATTCCTCTGTAATATTTGTATCAATCATAGTTGAATTACGAATACATAAATAGCACTATAGGTTTATCTAATGATTTTAAGAAACTGCCAGACAAGACATACAGCAACTTAATGCTACAAACACAAATTTTAATTATAATCCTCACTGCTAACAAAAATAATTGGTATCTGTAACAACAAGGCGCAAGATAGATAACCAAGATGAGACAAAATGTCAATGCCTTTGAAACAACACAAAGTAAAACATCATAATAGAAACATGCAGGTATAAAAAGGAGTCTAAAATATATTTTTAAATTAACTATACAAATAATAATAAAGTCTAAGGCAATGCCAAGAATGACTTTGCTCAAAAGTAAAATATACTGACTTAAACTGCCAGAGAACACCTACAACAACTTAATGCTATAAACACAATCTGTAATTATAATCCTCTCTGTTAACAAAAATAATTGGTATCTGCGAGAACAAGGCACAAGATAGTTAACCAAGGTGAGACAAAATTTCGATGCCCTTGAAACAACACACAGTAAAACATAATAAGAGAAACATGCAGGTATAAAGAGGAGTCTAAAATATAATTTTAAATTAACTATACAAATAAAAATAAAGTCTAAGGCAGTGCCAAGAATGAGTTTCCTCAAAAGTAAAATATACTGACTTAACAACATAGTAGATCCAGCCTGATTGACGTTAATTTTCGACGGTGTTAAATATGCGAGTGAGGTCATTAACTGAACGTATGTGCACTGCTGCGTTCCCTTCTCGTTTTTTAACAAAGATTTTACCTTTAGCGACCCAGCAGTACGAATATTCATGTTCTTTAGCCTTGGCGCGCGTGTTTCGAAAAAGCAGTCTATTTTCTTTAGTCAGGCGTTCGTTGTAGTAGATCTTATGGGCTTTGCCAGGTATATCTAGGTCGGTGCTAGTAACATTACGCCGCGATTTAGATGCTTTCATAACTTGATCTCGTTTGCTACGACGTAACAATCGCACCACTATCGGCCTAGAGAAGTTTGCATCATTTCCGGGGTTAACAGCACGCGCAATACGGGGTCCAGCTCTGTTTACCCAGTCGATATCACCATCAACCAAATCGACACCCACCTTCTTTGCCGCCAAAAGCGCAATGTGATGCAAATTTTCATTGTTAGTTTCGGGAATGCCTACCAGCTCCAGTTCGTTGCAAAGCTGACGTTGCGATTGATCACTTATTACTTGTTGCAGCTCTAAAACGTGGCTTTCTAGCAACTTAACTTCCTTATCGCGACTTTCGAGACATCTTATTCTGGAGTCATTAGAGGCTATCGAGGCCGTCAGTTCCTCCAATCTTGCTTGACAATTAGACATTGTTGACGTGGCATTTTCAAGGCGTTCTTTTAGCGAAGAAATCTCACGCGTAAGGAGACGAACCTCCTCTGTAAGCACCCTTACTTCAGCGTGAAGATTGTCGCCGGGAGATTCATCGTGTTTTTTTCTAAGTGTTATGTTTTCGTCAGCTGACCGAACCGGCGTCAAGCTATTGTCTCCACCCTTCTTCTTTAAGGCGCAGCAATCGGGGCATCGCCAGTTCTTTTTCTTATCGGTTGACATAGTAGACGTATTTATACATATGGAACAGAATTGTTTCTCGCAGCCAGCAGAGCAACATCGTATGCCGTTTGTGTCCTTAAAAAGTTTTAAACACCCGCAGCACTTCATTTTTTTTTAAATTTTATATTGCAATTTAGTTAAGTTTGTTAAATGGTTCTTACTGTTAAAAAGTTTTTTTTTTGTCGTGAATAGTCCACCTTTTTTATTTTTTTTTGCAGTTGCAACACTTCTTACTAAAACCAAACTATAGTCATTCAATAGAAGGTCTCATCACTATTTGTCAGAATTGTCAACTGTCACTGTTTGTTTACAAAATGTGCATTACAAGGAAGTTTTAAATATTATTTTTTCACAACGGTTTTTAAGTATTTAACTTTGTAATATAAGTGAATGTGGAAAAAAATACCTAAATTGCCGATGCTGAATCCGAATGCAGTGGACGCACCCCATCGGTATTTTGTAAATGACGACGCTCCGTCCGCTCCGTACGCTCCGATTCCGATCCGGTGGACGCGCAGCTTAAAGCTATGCGTCCACCGGATCGGAATCGGAGCGTACGGAGTGGAAAGATTTGTTGCTTTGTATTAATTTCTATGAAACTGCGTGCACTGGATCGGCATTTCTGCGCCAGAGACCGGTATTTGTGCTGATGACGTCATCCGCAGTGAACGCATCATTCGGATTCCGAGCGTTTCAAGTTCTGACGTGTTTGCGGCATTAAACTGTAGGCAAAAATACTTATTCACGATGAACGACGATGTTTTAATTACTTTAGTAGAGTCATATGAATGTACCCAAAAATCTATGATATTCATTATTTATGATATTCATCAAATGTATAATATTCTCCGAAAGTTAATCTACAACAATATCCTCGTCACTATCCTCCTGCTTTAAAAATACCTAAATTGCCGATGCTGAATCCGAATGCAGTGGACGCACCCTATCGGCATTTTGTAAATGACGACGCTCCGTACGCTCCGTACGCTCCGATTCCGATCCGGTGGACGCGCAGCTTAAGCCGTCGGTCCCGATTGTCATGAAGATCTTTGACAGTCGTTACAGGACGTCAGTACCTTCTAAATAAACTGACACTAGTCTAAACCATAGAATATCGCTATC
Source organism: Euclidia mi (assembly GCA_944739405.2). Lineage (NCBI taxonomy): Eukaryota > Metazoa > Arthropoda > Insecta > Lepidoptera > Erebidae > Euclidia > Euclidia mi. The sequence goes on along the minus strand of OX123187.2, from coordinate 64,475,729 downwards.
CCTTCGGGTTGCGGAGATCAGACATGCAGTCGCTCTGTGGAAAAGCTAATATTCAGCCAAATCCGGTTAGACTAGTAAGCGGACCCCAGGTTGAGACTGAGATAACGCTAAGAGGATGAGGATGATGATGAGATATATCTTTATATTTTAACACTCTTTTCTATTCTGGACACATTAAATATTTTACAATAATATTAATAGGTTTAGATAATTACGAGCCATGAGGCTACAGGACCTGTAATTATCACTACATAGTATAAAACAAAGTCTGTCTACTGTCTGTCTGTCGCTATGTATGCTTAAATCTTTAAAACTACGCAACGGATTTTCAAGAGGAAGGTTTATATGTATTACTTTGCACCCGTGCGAAGCCGGGCGGGTCGCTAGTACTAAATATAATGTAGACTATGCTTAATAGTGGCTTACGTATTCCATTTCAGTGCATATTATCACAGCTACTAATGTATAGTAGTCAATTAAAGTAAGCTTTCGTCAAGGCTTAGCTTACTATTTGATTTAGGCCTTCTAATGGTAACACCATGAAGGTAACTACGGAACCAGACATTCGACTTCTGCCCAACGCATGCTTGACCGACTTTTATTTGAAAGAGCTCAGGTATGTCTATTTTTTTCACATAGTTTGCAGACTAAACGGTTTGTTGGTTTTAGCAGAAAAACAGGATACATTATTATTAGGCAGATAAATATATCTACTGTTAGCTGTATTTTTCTGTTGTAGTAACAGTCATTTGTCAAGTGTTTTTGCGTTCCGGTCTATTTTTCTGACTTGTTTGTTCTATGAGCCATTTATTTTTAAATGTTGTTGGATAATTCAGTCTGATTTGTGCGGAGTGGTAGGGCCTAGAGGATTTATAAACATAACACATAACATAACTTCACGCCTTTTATCCCCGAAGGGGTAGGCAGAGGTATATAACACACCCACACTTCGTCAGTCATGTTTCGGTCCCAATGTAATAGGGGGCGGGCCTATTGCGTTCTACCAGGCACATTGTTAAGCGAGCGATAATTAACATTTTAATACACACACTTAGAAAAGTTAGAGGTGTGTGCCCGGGGTAACTGGGGATCGAACCCGAGACCATCTTCTCGGCAGTACGTTACCTACATACACCACTGGGCTATCGCCGCTGCTGGAGAGGATTTATGTAGAGAAAGAAGAAGAAAAAGTATCTTCTTCTTTCGAGGATTTATGTGTGTAACTGTCTTACGCTATTATTGAATAGAGCTATTGTTATGACGATCATGAACAGGCATTGGATAAATCGATGTGTAGTGGTTCAAAAACTTGATCCTTATGAGTTTGAATGGGTAGTGTGTTTTTTAAGTCAGGAATATCAGAGGCATGCCTGTATTAACTTTAATACCTTCACTAACTATTATCGTCACGGCGTATATGTCTGCATTTGGTTGGATGTTTTGAGACCCACCCACACGTTTTGATGTGTTTCTCTCCATGTATAAAATCTCCGTGTAATCAGCCGGCGCGGCGTTTGAAGCCTTCCTCGTTTAAACTTGTTGTGTTTGCGTATTCAAATCGCTTCACACACGATCCCGGCGTAATATCGACGATCAGTAGAGAGAGCTTGCGGTCGTTATATTGATTACCTACTTCAATTAGCTGTATTTTCATTCACTATCTCAGTAGGTGTTGTGCAAGTCTTACCTTCTCGACTGCGGCTATGATTACCTATGTATAAACTACAAAATCGTGAAAATGACGTCAACGACGAGAGTCGATAAAAATATTTATTTCATAAGTAATTATTTTATTAGGAAGATGCATTAATGATAGCTTGGTGGAAATACTACCATACTGCTACGCAGAGCGACGAGAGATGACCACAGCACGCATCACCAGCCTTTTGGAGTTAAGTTTCGTTCGTATTGTTAAATAGCATTACTTGGCGGTAAAACAAAACGGGATATTTTTAACAGTGCATCAAATATCTTAAGTAACACACTGAAGTGCGTTACGCTAAGAAACTTTATTATTTCACTAAAATACTGACTTGCACACTAAAATACTATTTGCACACCAAATATGACGATGTTTTTACAAAATATCATTTGATATGAAGAGTCTCATCCGCTCGGGAAACTTATCCACTCAGAAAACTTAATAGGTTATGTTAGGTTCTCTTATGACCCTGTACCCAAAAAAGGAGCCCTGCGAAGCAGGGCTCCGTCAACTTAGCTTACTAATTTATTTGGTTGTTAAAAGTAAAAAAAGAAATGATATGCTTCTGTAATTGAAAGGTTTATTTTTATTATTAGAGATTTGCAACGGTCAACAAACAGGTGTTCGTTATGAAATATTTTGTGAGTACCTATATTTTGTGGTGCAATTAGTATTTTCGGTGGAACAAAGTTATATTTTTTTTGGAGAAATGAGAGATAAATTGAGTAACAGTTAAATACAACCCAAACAAAACGTCGTTTGGAAACCTGCATGTCTGACAGTTCCCCTTAATGTTTTCGAAAGACATGCGATGTCTGCCAACCCATACATGGCTGCGTGGTGGACTATAGTCTAACCCTCCTTTCAATGATAAGAGGCATGTGCCTCGCAGATTCTTAAAAAGACTGATGATAGAAGATACATTAATTGTCACGAGTATTGTTAGATAACCATGTAACGTACTTTTTTATTATGACAAAATATTCCAGCAAGTTCTAATAATACCTTGATATAGTTGTATAACATCATAATAAAACCGATCAAGTGCTCGTCGGGTCAACAATAAGTACATTCACAATTTTCACCAAGATATGATTGATGATTAATGCTGAATATTTAGAAAACGAACCATTGAATAGGAAATCCTACCGCTTTTAGGAAAAAGCCTAATGATTTTTTAATACCTATCTAACGATACCTTACACAATGCAATATACGTACTTATAAAAATAATAATTTTCACATTGACATAAACCGAAACTACTATTAAAAGCTTTCTCAACATTTTATTCTAAAGATTTGTAGGTTGAGAGATAATATAAAACCGCCAAATTTAGGTCTTCAGTACTTAGATAAACTTCTCTGAAATAAACCGCAAATCAACCAAATAACTGGGTCTCGAAAAATAAAGCATAAGTTGAAATTTGTAGTGGCACTTTCGTTGTTGTTCCGCTGTCTCAGTACATTTCCTCTGAACTTTTATTTCCCACTTATTTAGTGTCTTCCAATTCAAAAGTTATCGATATCCCGCAATGTCTCAAGACGAAAGTCTTTGACCAGTGTGTGTTGCCAGTGATGACTTACGGATCAGAGACATGGTCGCTCACTATGGGCCTTATCAGAAGGCTCAAGGTCACTCAGAGGGCGATGGAGAGAGCTATGCTTGGAGTTTCCCTGCGAGATCGAATCAGAAATGATGAGATCCGCAGTAGAACCAAAGTCGGCGACATAGCTCTCCGGATAGCCAAGCTGAAGTGGCAGTGGGCAGGGCACATAGCTCGAAGAACCGATGGCCGTTGGGGCAGAAAGGTTCTGGAGTGGCGGCCACGTACCGGACGACGCAGCAGAAGTAGGCCCCCCGCAAGGTGGACCGACGATCTCGTCAAGATCGCGGGAGGCGGTTGGATGCGTGCGGCTCAAGACCGGTCTGTGTGGAGAACCTTGGGGGAGGCCTATGTCCAGCAGTGGATGTCGTTTGGCTGATATGATGATTCAAAAGTTATTCAGTTTAAGACAGTTGTGGGTTAGATCACAGCATGCAGCAAGAATATGATCTACAATAAGTACCTACTTGTTTTGTAAAACTTTCATCTCTCGTGGAAAAATAGACGCGGACCGAATGCGAAGTGTGGATTCACCTTGGAAAAAGTCACTTTATACTAACTTTAACTAACATAATTTTATTCTTCTGTGAAATAATAAAATTATATTATTTAAATCGTACATATGTACAACCATACTATAGCATAGTTATGACTAAAACATGTTATAGAAGTTATTTCAGTTTGTTTTACTTTAAGAACAGCGAACTGGCTAAGACCTGTTCAATGTTCAATGGTAAGCAAAGTCTGTAGATATCAGTTATCAACTAAACCTCACTTGCGCGTTGACATCTCAAGAAAAGGAAAGTAAGAACTGTACACTATTTGTAATACCTATGTATTATTTTACTGCAAGGTTCGCGTAGTGGCTTAAGCGGCCGCTTGTCACTGCGCCGAGTTTTATGGATTCAATCCCCACACGAGACAACGGTGTGTGATCGATAATTTTTTGTTTCGAATCTGGGTGTACATTTTGTCCCCAAGTCCTCTGTGACACAGAATGTATTCATAATGCAGGAGTTGTCTTAAAAGAACAATTTTGAATCTCAATCTGTCGTAATTTTTTTAAGAATAGGTACTTTAAATGAAATTCCTTGTAAACCTATGCTTAAACGTCTCAGGCCAACGAGACGTTTGGGCGTGGGATACCTACACCCGTCGTCCCGGATGATGACCCCACATTCCGTACTGTCGTATGATGAGTCAATAATTTTATTGTTTAGTTCCGTGGGTGTAGCAAGAGATGAATACACGAAGAAAACTGTATCTTGCGAAAGAGACGCAGAACCGAACATCAAACCGTACTCGATCCGTCGTCGTGCGAGCCTAGTATAGTAGACCAAAAGTACCAAAACCTCCTGTTGCTTTACATTGCTATTGTGACTTAAATTAGGAGATGCCTATGTATGTCCAGCATTCATCTCATAGTGAGAAAAGGCCCGTGCCCAGCAGTGGGACAGTTTATATACAGGGCTGATGATGATATGTCCAGCATTGGACTACAGAAAGGCTGATGATGTTGATGACATACACAGAGAACTTTCCCTGAACTTTTGTATTAAGTAAAAGCCTTATATAACAAAGGGTAATTTAATGTATTCTATATCTACATACATATCTTTATTAAATCACGCTAACTTATATTGTAGTTTCTTACTTTCAAGGTGAAAAAATAGACAAACGTATTTCATATATAATATTCACTCCCGTACGTTCATTCTCTGGATGTTTTGTTTTGCAGAATAATATCACGTTTATTCTGCAAAATTATTATATTATTTATTTATATTGTGATTCATTCGCATCATATTTTAGAATTTCTTGCTTGACGAGGTAAAATACACAATATAATTATTGTGTAAAAATATTGTGCTAATTTTATACCGTGCCCAAAAAGAAAATAAACAAAACTACATGTACAAGTAGCTGTACCCTAATGTCTTACGATTGTGAGGGTTCCATCTATTAGTACAGCATAATTATACCTATAAAGTGGAAGTAATAAGTTGATATTCTGTCATATCTGGTTTTGTTATATTTATTTCTATGGTGTAGCCTGACGGGTTAATATTTAGCATGGTTGTGGTCTTCAAATATAACTAATTACTCGGATCCACCTACCTTAGGCAGCGATAGCCTAGTGGAGATACCAACAGACTGCCATGCAGACGGTATCAGGTTCGAATCCACGGCGCGCACCAATGACTTTTCGGAGTTACGTGCGTATTGAATTAAAAATTATCGCTTGCCTCGTGCCTCGGAGAGCACGTTGAGCTGTCGGTCCCGGTTGCCATGAAGTTCTTTGACAGTCGTTATAGGGCGTCAGTATCTTCTAAATAAACTGACACTAGTCTAAACAATGGAATATCGTTATCCCTTCGGATTGCGGAAGTCAGACAGGCAGTCGCTCTGTGGAAAAGCTAATATTCAGCCAAATCCGGTTAGACTAGTAAGCGGACCCCAGATTGAAACTAGGATAACGCTAGGAGGAGGAGGACTCGGATCCAGCTACCTAACCTATTTCTTTGAGTTGTGAAGCTAAGTGACTCCTAATCCTATTCTTAAATGGCATATTCGTTCATCAATCGAATTTGATCATGAGCGATCGTAATAGAAAGTCTTTTATCGTACTCAATTTGAGATTACTACGGATAATTCAATAAATTAAAAATATGTATATTTGTCAGGATATTTATACTGAGCTAGAGAATGCCAGCGGCTACGTTCGCCATTTTTTTTATTTTACCCGTTTTGTCCGATCCCGTGGAAATTTCGGGCAATCCCTTCTTAGTGCACCCCTACGGTCCCCAAGGAACATACATGCCAAATTTCAGCTTCCTGCGCCCAATAGTTTCGGCTGTAGCGTTTCTGTCAGTCAGTCAGTAACGCAAGGATTTTATATATTAAGATATGATGATAATCCTTCACAACAATTGTTATAAAATAATGTCAAGACCTCACTAAACTGAAAGAAGGCCAAAAGCGACTAAACGAAGTCGAGTCATACGAAGCTAATGTACCACGTACAGAATACAGGTAATAAACAGCTTGTAACGCAAGAAAAGTGCTATTTTATTGTTGTCGAGACGAGAACAACTCCAGAACACCGAGACAAACGATAAACAGTAATGGTAGAGGTGGTAGTATTTTAAGCGTAGCGACGAGCGACGCGACAAGCGAAACGACATGCAACGAGCAAATTTTTAGGACATTTTTATTTTCAATTATTGTAATCTCTTTTTACATTGACATTTTTATTTTAATTATTGTAATCTGTATTTTAATTGACAATTTTATTTATTGATAATTTCTTGTTTCATTATTTTGATCTGCACTCAATATTTGTGTCTAAATGACAAAACATAGCGTACTCCATTATTTACTTATAACCAACCATCGTAAACCTATGTTTCACAAACAAATTATGATTTGATTTGATTTGCAAAGAAAAAAGTGACACCGTTTAAAAAATAAACAGCTCATTATTTTTTTATGAACACGGGTCTTAATACACTTGTTTGGTTTGGAGCGGTGCCATTGCCTGCATACTGTGCCGTAAATAATCATGATGAATGTGCCAACTTAAACCAGACAGCATCTCCCGTAGTGGTGTAGTGTCGCTTCGCTCGTCCCTATAGCCGTGAACGGTGCAAATGGCGCCAACCCGTCTCGACAACGTCTCAAACTATTTGCCCTGTTTAAATACCTTTTAAAGCGACGTCTTGTGGTCTTGGTGTGCATTCTTTTATTGTACTTCTTGCGAAACGGAAATAATATGAGAATCATGCTTTTATTCAGAGTGCATTCTAGTTGAGTCAATAAAATGTTTATTTTCATGAAAATGAGGACAAGGAAGTGGTATTATATAATATGGCCTTGTAAACTAAAGTAGATAGAAAAGTATTTTCGTAGTCATAAAATAACATTCCAAATAAAATTTATCTTCTATCCTTAAACCAAACAATAATTTTCTATGTTTTGTCCGTATGTCTGAGAGTGCTTTATGATTTCTTTTTTACGTATTGTCACACATAATCGTTGTTTATTTATCTTCTTCTGTTTATATAATTTTTTTCCATTACTGACTGATTGACAGACAACGCACGGCCAAAACTATTGGGAGCAAGAAGGCGAAATTTGGTATGTAAGTACCTACTTATGTTTCTTGGAGACCGTAGCGACCACTAAGAAGGGATTGGTGGAATTGCCACGAGACCAGGAAGTAACACGTTTTCTAGTTTAATACAAAAACCTTAAGAACAAAATTCTAACTTAAATGCTATATACTTAAAATATGAATATCTATTCTGAATATTCAGAGATAAATCACATCACAACTTTTCCCAGAACCCGGCATGTATTTTCATTAAGATATGGCGGGAGAAAATACGAGGCGTATTCAAGCCTTTCAGACTCCATTATTCAATTAATTATTAGAGATCTAATATACTTAGTTACTCCATATTCCTTAGTCTAACATGTAAACAAGTCCCTCTAACTTTTATTACTTATGTGTTATCCTAGCTAATGTAAGTTGTTGCCAGTAATAAAATACGGCAGCTACTGACAACACTAACTTAGTGTTGCTACTTAAATATGTACAAATGGCGACTTTGCTGTTAGTATTTACACATTGTTAAGCTGACTTGTAGTTTAAGTTTGACTAGCCAAAGGGTCGGAAGCGTAATTTGATGGAACTTTATAATTTTTCATAATATTTGTTTCTGACGGCTGTGTATGTTCTAATATTTTAAAAACAATTTATTTTCAAATCACTAAAAAAGTACATACACAGCGTAACTGGACGCAACTCTGTGTATGTATCTATTTATGTAACGAGTCCCATTCGCGTAATTAGGAAGGTATTTTGAAAAAAGTTGTGCCTTAGCTTGCTATTTGCCGCCATCTTTCGGAATGGGTTAAGGCAGCGATAGCCTAGTGAAGATACCAACAGACTGCCATGCAGAGGGTATCGGGTTCGAATCCACGGCGCGCACCAATGACTTTTCGGAGTTATGTGCGTATTGAATTATTAATTATCGCTTGCCCCATGGCTTGGAGAGCACGTTAAGCCGTCGCTCCCGGTTGTCATAAAGATCTTTGACGGTCGTTATAGGTCGTCAGTACTTTCTAAATAAACTGACACTAGTCTAAACTATAGAATATCGCTATCTCTTCGGGTTGTGGAGGTCAGACAGGCAGTCGCTCCGTGGAAAATCTAATATTCAGCAGCCAAATCCAGTTAGACTAGTAAGCGGACCCCAGGTTGAGGCTGGGATAACGCTAGGAGGATGATGATTTCGAAATGGGTGACACCAGCCTTAGTCGTTAGAAGACTGATGTCCGGCAGGAGGGTCTCCGAGAAGTTCGGGTGTGTTCTTTAGAACAGTAAAGATTGCCTACACGTCAGGTCAGTGCATCTGTGTCCCTCCCTACCATGAGATTAGCAACCGCACGTCTTACGTCAGTTCGTTAGCCGTTCAGCGTTCTAGTCGGTCTACTACAGGCTCATATCGTCGAAGTAATCGGCACAAGCCAATCAGTGCGTAGAACCTATCGAATCAAGTTGTAAAGTATTGTTGGTAAACTTGTGGTAGAGACGCAGGTTTAATTCTGTTCGCAACATTCGGAAACAAAAAGCTTTTTAAAGGCACTCGTAAACTTTGGGTGTTCAATCCCTATAAGAACGTCTAGTCATATTTTTATATCTGCATTTTATACTAAAATAGTAACATAGACTCAGAGAACAAAATACTTGTCAGCTTTTATGAAGAAAGAAAATGTTACCAAGATAGGTTCAGATTTGTTTTTCTCGCACGAAATTGCTTAGTAATAAAATGAATATCGCAGTCGACACATGTGTCGAAACGTAATATGTTTCTTATTATCTTGAACATCACATATGTATTACTTTATATATTAAAGAGATTATTAAGAAAAACTTAACCCTTCGCAGCAAGAGTTTAGTTCAATCGTTGAGGTTAACACCAAATTGTAGTTTCAATCATTTTATAGCGATTTAAATTGTTCAAAGTTAGTACATATGACGACCTGGTGGTGTGGCGGGAGTGTAACCGACTGCAATACTGAAGTTCGGGGTTCGATACCCGCTCAAGTTAAAAATTTGTGTGCGTGAACATCGAGAAATAAACATATCAAAACATGTTTTATCAATGCTCATCGCCTCGAACAATGAAATCAAACTCACCGACGCCACGGAATAAAAGATAGCCTCGATAAATCCAGATCCAGATCTATCTTCTAATTTTATTATCAAAGCATGTCTTGTAAGTTATACGGTCTTCAGCCGAAATAGGATTAGATATTGATTCTTCCTTGTAATTATTCCCGCTAAACTTAATTTCTCTGAAGCTTCGCATTCGGCAAAGTTTAGTTCTTTTTTATTTGCAACAAAACTTTCTTCTTGTTAGATTAAATCTACTGATTTACGCTTGAGTAAGTGATTCGAACTATGCCATCGGACTACTCTAATTTGTCGAATAAATAGCTGAACTTGAAATTTCGGCATCTACTACCTTTAATGTTGTAAACATAAATACTAACAGATTTTTGCCTAGCAATATCCAAATAGTAGTCATGAATACAATGCTATATAAATGAGGAAACTAAGATACACCTATTGGGTGACTTCTGCAACAATTTTCAGAATAAATTACCTACATAATTATATGCCATCAGAAATATTATGTTTACAGTTTCTTGTTAATAAATTCTAAGTAGTCAATTACATAGCCGCAGTTGAAAGAAATTACACAAAGTGCGAATCGTTTTGATCGTATTCACCTATGCCTATCCTTATAAAAGAATCTTTGAACATTTTGGTTTCCATAGTAACCGATCACGACAGTCCTACAGATGTCCTACACTTGGCCCCATTCGCTAAACCAAAGGCTCAATAGACAGAGGCTCTATATACAGATCGATTTAATAACGCCAGTCTACACTGATGGCCGCCATTCTTTAACACCATTGTGCTCCGCACCTAATATTGCTCTGACATTGACTTTTATTCAAGGATGATGTGCTTGGGTTACTTATTGGAGTCCCGTGATGCGTTGTGTTTAGAGGTGAACAAATGCCGTCCATTTGAGCTCAAAGGAGGGTATCATATTGTATTCGTTGATATTTTAGTTATGTCTAAATTATATCAACCTGATATGAAACTTACGAGACTTAGATTTTATGTGATATGAATGGTTTTACATACACACATCAACAAAGTCTAGGGATATTTTATATTTCATCAAATATCTAAAAATCTATGAAGAATTTTCTGATACAGTAAATAGAAGAATCATAGATTATTTTAAGGTCTTTAATAAAAATAAAAAACATTTCGTGTTTTTTTTTGTTTTAAATAAAAAAAATAATTTTTTTAATCATCATGGAAAATTAGTATGATAACAACAAACATTTCTTCTTAAAAAACTATTAATTTTAATAAAAATGGAAAAAATCTTGTAAAATCTAATCATTAATAATCAGTGTTGCCACCTCTTACATTGATTACACATCGACATCGATTGTTAATACTTAAAATTAAATTGTCAATGTCTTGCTGCGGTATGAGGTCCCATGTCCTTTGCAAGTGTTCGTAAAGTTGTTGTTCAGTCGTCAAATTTGGTGGAAAATCTCTCAAAGCTTTTCGTTGTAACATGTCCCAGGCATGCTCGATAGGATTTAAGTCGGGCGACTGTGCAGGCCAATCCAAAACTTGAATATCGTGCTCTCGGAGAGCGGTCGATACCAGCCGCGCCGTATGGCAAGGAGCATTATCGTGCATGAGTAGAAATTCATGGCCTATTTGAGTTCTGTGTGGGACAATAACGGGCTCTACTACCTCCTCGTGGTATTTTTGTGCAGTCATGCTGCCTTGGATCCAAACGAGTTGGGTTCGTCCGCCAAGACGAATTCCTGCCCACACCATGATTGTCCCGCCTTGGTATGGGTGGACCTCCTGAGGGTGCCGTAGACGGCTAACTCTCCCTGGAGCTCTCCAAACGCGTGTTCTTCGTGAATCCGGGTGAAACCCAAACCGGGACTCATCGGTGAACAGCACCAAAGACCATTGTTCGTCACTCCATGGTAAATGCTCCCGAGCCCACGAAAGCCGCCGACCGCGATTGCCACGTCGCAATGCTGGAACACGCAATGGTCTTCGAGCATGAAGATCAACTTCATGTAACCTTCTTCGCACGGTTTGGTCGCTTACCAGCAGCTGGTGGTCCTCCTGGAGCCTTTGCACTAGTTGCAGCGCTGTGATATTGGGTTGTCTTCTGGCGGTCATTTGGAGAAATCGATCCTGTCTCTGCGTAGTAACACGATATCTACCTGTGTGCTGTTCGGCCACATCTCCAGTACTGCGATAACGTGACCACAACCTTGATATCACATTTTGACTGGTATGTAGGGCCTCAGCAACGACGCGTTGAATTGCACCATTTTCTAACATGCCCACGGCTCGTAACATTTCATCTCGACTCAAATGACGACGTGACATGACTTTTAAAGTTCGTACGTCACGTTAAATTAAAAAAGAAAAACAATTAAAAACCCTTTTCATTAATAATTATAATAAAACAGTTTTAACTTTCTTTAATGTAACGAATTACTAGCAAATTTGCCGCCATATTTTGTTTATTATTTTGTTTTTTTTCTTTCCATGTTCAAATTTTGAAAATAGAATAAAAGAGGTTTTAATCTGTATATAAACTTTTTGTGGAAACTAACAAGGTTCTAAACTATAAACTCGTAAATAATTTAGGATTAAGATATCCCTAGACTTTGTTGATGTGTGTATATATTAATAAATAATATACATTTGAGTAATAAGACACTTTTAGGATTTTAATTTCAAGGACATTTTGACAATTTTCACTGCCTCTTTAAAAAATCTGCAAATTTAAAAATTTCTTTAAAATTACTACTGTCAAATTTACAATAAGTTATGGACGACCGGTTGGCGCAGCGGGAGTGTAAGCGACTGCTACGCCGAAGGTCGCGGGTTCGATTCCCTCTCAAGTCAAACATTTGTGTGCATGAATATGGATGTTTGTCTTGATCTGGGTGTTTCTATGTATAAAAACATTTGTCATCAAGATGAACACCGAAAACTGCCGCAAATTACCACCCACAAGAACATAAACCTTTTACAATTTAAAAGTTTATACAATATTTCTTTAATACTTTCTGAAAGTAATAAAGTGAGTGGATAATATCTCATATTATCTCGGTTATAACATCGAGGATCACGATAATAGCTCTAAAGGTTCTCACCAAATCACCAGAGGGCAGGAAACGACCAGACTTGAGATACTTAAGAGGTCTAATCAAAAGATGTCAGAGTGGATCCTTATCTAAGTACCGTGCTATAATTGGAACGATCTAAAAGACTTCGGGCTTGTTATAATAACGTTAATTATAAGCAAGATGTTTTAATTTTGTATTTAAATCATGTCTGTTGCTTATTGACAGCAAAAAATATTTTAATAGCAGCGGCGATAGCCCAGTGGTGTACGTAACGGACTGCCGAGACGATGGTCTCGGGTTCGATCCCCAGTTAACCCGGGGCACACACCTCTGACTTTTCGAGGTTATGTGTGTATTCAAATGTTAGGTATCGCTCGCTTAACAATGTGCCCGGTAGAGGGCAATAGGCCCGCCCCCTATTCCATTGGGACCGAAACATAACTGGCGAAGTGTGGGTGTGTAATACACTTCTGCCTACCCCTTCGGGGATAAAAGGCGTGTAGTTATGTTACATTTGTTAATAAAAAATACGTTCGATTAAAAATTGATATTTAAATAAATACCTAATCTTACATACAGATACCCTCTTGGGTATCGTTGACAGCGGTAGCCTAGCAGACTAAATACTGCTACGCAGATTGTCAACGCTTTACGCAAGCTCCTTTAAATAAGTTGGCAGAAGCTTGTACTATTATTAAGGCGGACTTGGCCAGAATCTGCGACTGGACTAAGAAATACGGACTCATCATAAATGCTGACAAAACCCAGTTGATTATTATAAGCAGCCCCAAATTGGTCTCAAAATCAGTTGGTCCGATCTGCCACAAATCAGTTTCGATGGCAAAAATCTCTTTTTTAATAAAACTGTGAAAAATTTGGGGATCTCCTTGGAAGAAAATATGTCATGGAAATCTCAAATGCAAGAAGCGAGTCGCAAGCTTTTTGCATCTGCAGGTTCGTTGCGTAGGTTACGCAACTTCCTTCCAACTGCCACTAAAATCGCGCTCGCTCAATCCTTGCTTCTTCCCATAATCATAGTAAAAACAGAATAGTAAGCTAGCTAAGGCCGCTCGGCGAGTTAATTGCCTACTCTTGCGATGACGCACGGGTTGTCACGTGTTTACACCGCGGCGCCGCCGGCTTTGTCGGCGCGCGCTATTTCGCCGTTTTTTTAAGTGATTGCGCTGAATACTACCGAATTTAAGTTTGCATATATTTTTTTCAAATATCTGCTGACTAGCTAAGCGTTATATAACTATCTAAATGCCCTTTATAGCGAGAAAAATGTAACAAGTTTAATTTACTGTCGTTTAACACATTGTATAATATTAATAACGTTTATTACAAAACTGAATGTACATAAACAATGGTCGCGGGCGAGCAGTGTAGTACCTACATGCATGCGCGCGATCAGACGCGCGGCGCATCCCGTACTGAATCCGCGCCGAGCGTTCCGCGCTCGTGAGATTGTGTGCGTGAAAAGTGCGTACGTACACGCCGCCGCGCCGCCCCGGCGACTCACGCATACATTCACACCAGCGCGGCGGCGGCGGCGGCCGATTTGTATGAAGCTATCTTACTATTCTGTTTGTACTATGCCATAATTGACTATGCTGACTACAGCTATCTTGACCCCACAGAGGAGCAGCTAGATAAACTTGAGCGTCTCCAAAACTCTTGCACTACTACTCACGTGATCACGTCTCAGATTTTTGTAACAAACTCAAGTGGCTCCCAATTCGTCTTCGCAGGAATACTCACATTCTTAAATTACTATATAATGGTCTATTTAATCCTAGTACGTCCTCCTATCTTCTATCAAAGTTCCTTCATGACACACATATAAGGTCCTTGAGGTCGTCTGCAGATCTGACACTGTAGATACCAAAGCATTCCACAAATTATTTTGGCAAATCCTTTACCGTTCAGGCAGTGCGCCTGTGGAATGCTTTCCCATTACAAATTAGAAGAGCATCATCACTAAATATATTAAAAAATCGTTAAAAACACACTCCCTGAACACTTAACGTAATTAAATTGCTTGTATGGTTCTATTTCAATGTATCTATAATAATAATAACATTCTACCACATTCACACAACACCATCTAGTCCCAAACTAAGCAGAGCTTGTACTATGGGTACTAGACTATGGATAAACATATGTACATATATACATTTTTTTTTTGTAAATACCTACATATTATACATTGAAACACCCAGACCAAGACAAACATTCATGTTCACGCACACAAATGTTTGACTTGAGCGGGAATTGAACCCGCGACCTTCGGCGTGGCAGTCGCTTACACTACCGCTGCGGCTGCGCCAACCGGTGGTCTATGTATAAGTATAATGTCTGTTATATTATTAGATATATGTATATTGTACGAATTTATGTATACATTTAATCTATGAATGTTTAAGAATTTTTATGGAATATGTAAATGTAAGTATGTATGTATTTTATTTAAATCTTCAATAGGTACTGACTATTCAAAGTATTAACTACACCATCGCCAGCATGTATAACTTAACATGTATGCTTAACATCATTCCTGTCCATCTGAAGGTTGCCTGTAAGAGATCGCCCTAAGCGATAAGGCCGCCAATTGTACATTACTTGTAGTTTTAAGCCACTTGTACTGTAAAATTTTATTTTGGTGTGCAATAAAGTGTAATTTATTATTATTTGTTTCTCTTTCACGGTTATTCTTCAAACTTATGATGTAAGAAGAATAACCGGCCCTTTGGCAGGCGTAGGTACACGGAGACATAGGTCCAACGCGCTGAGGCCCTTTGAGAGTTTTGATCTAGCATGTGATGTTGCACCTACTGAGGAGCCTCCATAACTGCACTATTAAGTACAGTCACGGATTAGCCGCAGCAGGTGCAAGACTATTGCTACTTGTTAATATGGAAACCAATTATTATTATTGTCTCTGGTTCAAACCCACCACTGACTTTTTTAAGTCAAAAGTGCGTATTGAATTGGTAATTATCTCTTACTAAACAGTGAAGAAAAACATCATCAGAAAAAGAAATAGGCTTGCCGGCACGTGGCTCCTACAAAATAAATTAAATCGGTAATGTCAATATGAATCAGAAAAATTGCTGCTTGCACTATCGCACTAGCGCAAACAATCAGTTTTTAAACTATTATCGCAACTTTATGATGGCGCATAAAAATACAAACAATATAAAAATGCAAATATTGATTTTTATATCTATGATAGATATATATACATATATATTGATATGAAAGATTTATTACTTATTGATTCTTCCCATTGGCATTTCTCTTAGATAATCTTAAGACGATTAATTGATTGGCACAACCAAAAATAAAATCAGTTACGAGACAACCGCTATCCGTTGCTAACTATCGAAATATTTATTTATTATTCGCAGAAAAGCCTTACCTCGCGGCATGAACGTCTGTCGGGTGATAACACGACTTGGGGACAATTTATTTGACGTTTATAGGCCTCTGGTACCGGCGGCGCTAAATTTATCCAAATTTATGGAGTTACCACGTCGACTGGTCGCTTCTTGTCTGACTAACCGGTGAGAAAGATTTAGATTAACGAAGATAGAATTAGGGATAAAATAAGGTTTTGTATTGTAAAGATTTGTTGAAATTTTCTGTGGAAATTTCCAGTAACCAAGGCAATAAGCAACTTCACGCAATAACTAGGACCTAGGTACTACTCGTACTGAGAATGAAAATGCCACATTAATTAATCAATTATACATCGTATATCGGCATGCGTAACATTCAGTACCCCTAGTTAATTACATATCAAGCCTGAACAAACTCATTGGTAGCTTTGCTTGGACTTTAGTACTGCCGATTTAAAACATAGTGCCATATAACTGAAGTATTAATCTTCTTATTTACTATCTGCAAGAATCTTTACTATCTTCGTCTTTATTATGGCGATAAATTAACAAGGTGTCGCAAGGCATTCGGCATACCGGGCAGATCCGAGCTTACCGACTAATACTTGATACTTGATACTTGATGGCACGGGCTGTTTCCGCAACTCCACGTCTTGGCGTGTATTTTGCGTGCGGGTGGGAATGGTGTCGTCATTCCAGCCACCCCAGCTCTTCGAGGAAGGCCAGCAGACTCTTTATGTGGCCCACTGCTTCCCTCAGGGTGCTGTGTCTTGTCAGGTACTGCTGCCTGTACTGTGCGACCTCAGGGCAGTCGAGGAGCAGGTGGGCTGCCGTCTCGTCTGCTGCCATACAGGCCCTGCACAGCGGGCTGTCGGTGATGCCTAAAGTAAATAGGTGTTTATTAAGGAATCCGTGTCCTGTGTAGGCGGCCGTGACTGTCCGCAGTTGTTGTTTGGACAGCCGGAGGATTTGTTTAGCTATCTTACCGTCTACTGCGGGAAGAGCCTCCTTGGCCTGCCTACATGTTTCAATACCAATCCAGGACTGGTTGTCTTGGGTCCTGGTCCTATTTCTTACCAGGTTGCGATAAAATCCAGAAGGGAGGGGAATAATGGGCTCAGGTCCCACCACCTCTAAAGTGGCCCCTCTTCTGGCAAGTACGTCGGCTGCGTCATTCCCTCTAGAGCCACTGTGGCCCTTGATCCATTGCAGTGTTCATTTGTTTTGTTTACCTACCTCTGTTAGTTTCTGGTGGCATTCAAGCGTGAGCGCCGAGGTGATAGTATAGCTTTTGAGGGCTGAGAGGACTGCCTTACTATCTGAGAGGATCCTAATGGATCGTTCCCTTACCTCACGTGCCATGATTGCTGTGGCAGCTAGGATTATGCCAAAACATTCGGCCTGGTAGACCGTGTTGTAGGCTCCCAGCGGTGCTGCGATGTTGATGTTTAGGTCCTTGGAGAATACTCCTGAACCTGTACCTGTATCCGTCTTAGACCCATCTGTGAAGATCGTGAGCTCGTTGTGATTAACCGCTCCTTCGTGTAGATCCTCGTACAGTTGGATTTTGTATTTCTTGTCGAACACAAATTGTTTCGGTATTTGGTCGCCAATGGCTTGTGTGAGAGGAACTTCTCTAAAGAGTGTATTTAAGTTGCTAGTGTGCGGTGTGTTGATGTCTTTCCAGAGCTTCAGAGCTCTTAGCCGGACCGCCGACATCGTTGCTTCTTGTTGTATAAACAGGTGCAATGGGGGCAGGTCCAGCAACACTTCGAGTGCCGCTGTAGGTGTAGTTTTCATGCAGCCCGTGGCCGCTAGGCATTTACCGACTAATACCAGCACGGTGTCCAATACCGTCCCATGTGGCGAGTCAACGAGAATGTATCAACCCTATTTTAAATTTGACCTACCTTCATTTTGCGTACCGACTTTACGCGTTTGTTCCCCAGAAAGTATACGTTCATATTTATTTGTTCAATATTTTTTTTGCATATAGATACCTAATGTAAAAACACAAGGGTGCATAGGGTTCCCACCAAGAACTTAGGGTCCCAAGCCAACCTCACCTGCAAGTGGTGCACCTGCCGATCAACGGACGAGGCTCTGGCAAACAAAATGTCCCAATAAGCGGCAATAGGCTCGCCACCTATTACGTGGGATCAAAACACTGGCGAAAAGTGGGCGTTTAATACGTCTCTGCCTACCCCTTCGGGGAAACAGGCGTGAGTCTATGTATGTATGTATGTTCATTTTGCGTACCGACTTTACGCGTTTGTTCCTCAGAAAGTATACGTTCATATATATTTGTTCAATATTTTTTTTGCATATAGATATCTAATGTAAAAACATTATTGAACAAATATGAATTACATATATATATTTTCCATTTATTCCCTGTTCTTCATAAATTTGATTTTATAACCCTTAATTCTGTGTATCTATTTGTGGCCAAGAATGTGTTATGAACAGGAAACTCATATACCTAAGCTTTTAAATCAAATTGATAGTCGCCGAGAGCAGTTTCAAACTCTTTAGCAAACTTAATTACAACGAACAACATCAGTAATCACACAAATAACAAACGAGCAGAGCGCAGGACGAAAACAATCTCATTACTAAACAGTTCACATAGAGCATTATGTTAAGTCACTGTTATTTGCTCACATAAATGTGTCTTTAGTTCTACGCACATATTTCTTGGTTTATCGCAAACAATAAAAATATATGAATCAGGTCATTAGGGTAACACAATTTGTTTAAATTACGTATAATGTTATTAATAGATTACGGGTATCTGGTATATGTGGTGATGTTTGCCTTTTTGGGGATTGCTGACGTTAGAAGTTAGCACAAATTGGTAGATGATAACAGTCTCTTACTTATCTCACTTAGGCTGGTTTCAGAGTCACGCGTTTGACCGGCGCCGGCCACACGCGCGCGCTTATAATTAGTAATAATTACCCTAGATTAGTACTAGCGTTTCATAGTCACGCAGTTCAAACACGCCGCGTGTGAGGCGCGCCGTCGGCCGGCGCTGCCGAAGTTTCATCATTTCACGGTGGTCCGCGCGCCAAACGCGCTGCGCTGGCCGACGCGACGGCGCGTGCCGCGCGCGTCACTCTGAAACCAGCCTTATGGTGTAGTAGCGCAATATGCAAGTGTCGTCAGTTTAGCTCTGCGTACCTAACGTTCTGTAGTGCCACTCGCATCCAACTACTTCCCGCAATACTAACCGGATTGTCGGTCTAACTTTCTGCCCCAATGGCCATCGGTTCTTCGATCTATGTGCCCTGCCCATTGTCAAAAGCAATATCCAAAATAATTTCGGTAGGTATCTATTTCTGTTCATTATTTTTAGAACAATCCGTGAATATATCAATGACCGTAACAATAAAAAAAACGTGAAACTGTTACATTTAATCCTATTTAATATGCCGCGTCGTGCAGTAATTTCCAAGAATATTATTTTATATAAGTTTCTGAACGAGATTAAACATACAAAGTCGAAAGTCAATCGTTTTATTATTTTATACACCGCGCGCGAGTGCAGAGGTCAATTTCATTCAACTCTATAACGATACGCACAAGCATACGAATGAAAGAGAATTTTAATAAAACAGAATACAAAATAGACACTTTAGCAAATTGGAGTGATATTTGTAAGCTTGTAAATATTTAAGTATATCACGAGAAATATTTCGTCGAAATTAATACAATAAAACTTTGTTGAACTCCGAAAGTATCTCTAAATTTCTAAATGGCTGACAATGAAACTCAATACTTGTAATGTTAAAGTTCTTATATGTACATAGTATAAAGAATTGTTTTTTTCGAAATAATTACAAAATTACTAATCTTGTATTAAGGGTACTGATACCACCGTTTTTAAATTTGTCGAACTAAACAAAGAACAAAGCTAAACATCACTACGAACACTTTCATGATCTTTCTAGCCAATGCTCTAATTACCAAAAAGCTTGAAGAAATTGTATTGTTCTTTCGCTAGAATGCTCTCCAGAACCAGAACACTGAGAGATCGTGCTTGTTTGTTTTTCTATAATGTAACCATCGCAAAAATCACCATTACAAGAGAATGCTCAAGTGTATTAGCACCTTACGACACATTCCATGTATTCATAAGCTTAAGAACGTATTTATTAGAGTTAGCAATTTATTTAGATTATTAAAAACACAACATACTTACTAAAAACTTTAATAGCCCTTTGAAATTAAAACTTTCTAAATAGATATCGGCAATCAACTCTGAAGTTGTATAATTGTTGTTTAAGTTAATGAGTTTCATAGAATAGATACAAAACTACCTAGATGTTAATTAAAGCAGACCATTGAAACCCAGGCGCCCAACAGTTTAATCTCGGCATACATTTAGTCGATCTCATTCTCTCAGCGACGTTTCAATCTGCACTTAATAATTAAGCAAACCCTAGAGGTGCCAGAGACCTCCACACACACTTATATGTACATGGTTCTGACCCTGGACCAAGATAATTCTGAATGCCGTAGCTATGTACCTACTCCAAGTAAAACAAGCACTTGTATGAAAACGGATTGCGATAAACTGTTGAATTTTAAAGATTGCCCGCATACGTACATGTTGCTATTGTTATTAATAGTTTTTTTTTTACTTTTGCGCCTTGCATAGGTACTTTATGTATTTAATAAATGGTCTTAATCACATGTCATGCTGCCTAAATGAATTGCACGCCTTACAAGTTTGGAGCCGGTTTTATATATACTAGCTGAACCCGTGGTTCATTCATTCATTCGTGGTGGCGCGGCGACCCAAAGTGAGTCTTGGCCTCTGACACGAGATCTCTCCATCTTTTTCTGTCGTGGATGCACTCCGTTCAGTCCATTTTACGAAGTCCTGCTAGATCTTTTAGGACTTCGTCATTCCAACGATAGCTAGGACGAATACGTGGTTACTCTCACATTACATATCTATTTAGGATTACTACTCTAACCAGTAGTTCCTGAGATTCGGGCGTTCAACTAAATGAAACCTCCTGCTTTAAAATGCAGATCATGCATATTTCTGATAACGTATATGTCAGCTCTAGCAAAAAAAAACAACGTCTGTTTTGACCCTCAAGTACCTTGACTTAACAGCTCACTAAAAACCCTTAAGGTAACATAAAAGCCTTCAGTATACGACTATCAAATAAGACCTAACCACGCTTCGTGTTGACTTGATATTACGAAATTATTCCGAAACCTGTCACCTATGACGTATGTACTTACGTACGCTATATGGGTATAGCCACGGCTTCAGACTTAGCGACAACACATGCGACAGAGCGATTATACGCTAAGGGCCCGGTACGCGAAGTTACTTAAATCTTCGATAAGCGACTATTTTATTCTCTAAGTAACTATCGCAATTCAAATTAGTAGGTATTCGTGTAGGCACGCCTGACAGATACTAAGGCCTGAAACTGCGTTAAACGGGCGCCCGCGACGGGCATCCGTTGCATGAAGACGTAGTGAGCACACGCGTATGTACACGCGGACGGTTTCCGTGGGATCGGAACGGTGCCCGTCGCGGAGACCGGATTATTACAAAGTGTTGCTAGTTTAAGAGTGTAGAGTTGGCAACGCTGCTACCGCTGACGAGCAGTGGCGGACACTGCGACTGCCTCCACGCGGGCCTTCGTAGCACGGAGGCGGGCACCGATTCGCGGGTGCGGGGCGCGGCTCCCCGCGACGGAGCACTTTTGTATTGGACCGTGCGTTTGGTAGCAGCAATAGCAGTTTCAGGCCTAAGGGCCTGTGTTCACCACTGTCCAACAAGTTCTCGTTAAATTACTTGGCAAATAAATTCAAAAATTTTGGTTCTAATTTTGAATTTACTTGGAAGGTAACGCTCACTTAGAGGTGGTGAAACAGGGCCTCAGTCTATGGTCAGAGATCGTCGGTACAAATGGCGCAGCGTCGTTTAAAAGATTGCGGAGCATTTACAAAACACTTCGTGTGGCCCGTTTAGTCGCAACGCCTATATTGACCGCATAGGCAACTCGCGTCTAGCAATTCAATGTGAATTCAGTGTACAGATAAAGAATTGCAGATACTCTATGATATACTCTAATGAAAGCACACAAAATCAGTATCTGAGATTTCGTAGCCTTGTGTACGAAAGGTCTAAGACAGCGACGAATTAGAGCGACAGTCGACTGTCGTCTTGTCACAAATCGCACCGCATGTAAGGCATTCTCATAGCACGATCTACATTCAGAAAGCCATAACGCGAAATTATTCGTGACTACATCTCATCCACAATCCACCTGTATGTTAACCTTCACTGTTTTATGAAGCAAATTGTCGACATTCTTTCGATTTCTGGCTCCCATCCAGGTTTCATATTTGATTGAAACTCATTTGTTATTTGACGTACCGACTTACCTGCTTACTCATGGACGTAAGAATAAATTGGTGTACTCGTTTAAGAATAACTACCTCTTATATCATTCCTCTATCCGTGCAGTCAAAATGATTTAAAACTCTGTGCTAACAATTTCTTACAAGTATGTACTAGCAGTTTATTTAAAATTGTGACGCAATATTAACAGTACGACTATAATCACTTAACCCTAATTAAAAGAATCAGCTTTGATTGAATGATTCGAGGTGTGCTCATAGCCTGAGTGCCATACTATGACTTCATCGAGGAGTCCTTTAAAAAACTGTGAAGGAATTAGTTCTAAATGAATGCGTATGTGCGCACACATAGCACGTAGTTTTGTACGGTTGTGTACGCTCAGTGGTCATTGGCTCTCAGTTGGCTTATTTGATGCTAAGTCCACCGTAAAATATACCCTGCACTCCACTCCCATAGAGTTAACCTTTTTTCTTCCTCGCTATTTTCTGAATGGCCAGTCTTGTGTTCAGTTGTGCGCGTTAACTTAAATGTTTATTTACCTGTTATCTTTTTTATGATATATTTTGCATGGCCATTCTGGTGTTCAACTCTGGCCTCTCAATAGCCTGATTTATAAATTTTATTTTATTTGTAAATACGATCCATAAGTAAGAGTTAGTTTTATGTCAGCAAAGTTATAACGTTTAAATAAAAAAAAACAAGTTTATTAAACAAGTTTTGTGGTAAAATTAGATTTATTTTGCTATAATTATGTTCCAGTTGAATCCTTGATCCAAAATACATACACACTCTTATAACGTCTTTTATAATCATTTACTTATTGTTTAACTAGACTTCAACAGCGTGTACCTCTAAACCTTCCTCAGGTAACAATATTATATTCCTGAAACCTGTTCTTGATTTTTTTAATTAGTCGCGTTTGTATAGACAGATACATAAGTATCACTTCAGAATGATGCTACAGAACTATTCTGCTTACAGTTGTCAAGCAACGGCATACTACAGTCCACTACAATACGATGCGACTGTGTAGTCGACAAAGTTGGTACATCGCCGACCGCACTATACAACTACACTGACCCACCACCTCACAAACTAGTTCACTCTATAAAACCAAATGGATTTAGGGACAGTATACATACGCCGGAGTACACTGCCGTGGATTGTAGCCACTGCCGGTAATGCCAAGATGACATCATCGAAAGATAAATCATTCAACGTAAAGGATTTTCAAAAAATATTCTGTCGCAATCCACTGCTGAACTTAAGCCGCGGAAGGCTTGGTCTACTATATCTGATGAAACGAGTTGGTATAGGGTTTACTATCGAATTCGTCGTATCATCGCAAAGATGCTAAGTATTTGCTTTGGGTATTTTGCTCAGTGGCCTCTAACTACACTAACGCCCCGAAATGGGGTAGTAACACCTTGTAATCTTAATGTGTCACAGCACGAAAATAAATGCATTGGTTATAAAAGTAATTAGCTTAAATTTGGTAGATTATTTTAAAATTTACAAAAGAGACAGCACTTATAACCGTCGTTTTTGTATTTTTTTGTACCGGCGCGTGTAGAGGGTTTCTTACCCCGCGCAATCACCTTTGTTCAATTTGTTTTTGTGTTCGAACGTTTCCATGTTGTTATGTAGAAACATCCTTCAACTTTTTGCCTCCAACGCCTCGAATGAGGGACTTATGATCCAATAACCATCACTCCATTTCGTTATTCCGTTCCCAACGTATCTATCCCTAAAGGTTTTGGTAGCTCCGGAGATTTCTTAGGAAAAACTATTTGATTTTCCGCTAACAGAAATATATTCATGTGAAGATGATGTTTGTGCCACCAGGAGACCTCTTTAATGGCTTGAATCAACAACTTTTTATAGTTTTCTTTCAACCAAACAAGTTTTATTGGATGGTAAATATAAATACCTATTTAGGTAGAGAAATAAAATATTCCTTTAAGTGATTTTCGAGGAATTTGACTGATTTTAGTTTAATATCGTATTCGTTATGACTAAAGCTAACCATGTGCATTACAAAGAGTATATTGATGGTAAATTGGTCTGTGTTGTTTCCTTCACGACTAGCATCATTCAGAGTTGACGCGGCCATCATATTATTGTTTGTACTTCAAACTATGTCAAGTATGCAATAAACTGTATTTCCTGACAAGAAAAACAGTAAACTCATAGATATGCACTAAGTTATCAAGAGCTTAAATACATTTTCCCTCAACGGTAATATTAGAATATCCTGAAATTTCTATCAAATAAACAGCACGATCCACGTTAATCTCACGTAGGTATGTTATAACGAGTGTTTCATAGTAGACAGCAAGACGCCAGACAACCATACATAGTCACGTCACGAAACACAAACAGACTAACAGATGTGTGTAAACAACAGCAGCAGCAGTGATTAGGAGCTACCAGTCTGCCTACTGAAGCTCAATACCCTCGGGATAGTTAGGCTAATATACGTACGAGTAACGCTGATCATTATTTAGACTATTTTAGACTATTGAAATTAGACTACAGTTTACGGATTTTATCGCGATATATTGTTTTCACTTTGTTATTACAATTAAACCAAATGATCTAGAAACTACATTTTTAATTTATTACTAGCCGGCGTTTTGAATTCTTTACAGGATTCATGGCCACCATGAGTCCTGTAAAGTATTCGAAACCAATATATCGCCATAAAATCCCTAAACTGTAGCTTAATTTCAATGTGTAACATTCGCGTAAACGCAAGAAGATATTATTTAGACTAGTGCGTGTAACACAGATGGTTGGAGTCTGTAATATCTTGAGTTATGAATAACTAGGTAAGTATATCTCTTTGTAGTTATTTCAGTCAAAGATTTTTAGTAATCGTCATTTTTATCTATAGAAATGAAATGAGCCTCACAGATTTGGAAAGCTAAATCAACAGTTAACAAGCAAGCAAATCCAACACCAAGGAAGAAGACTTAAGTTGTAGCAAGAAGATGCTATAGCCCACTTTAAGCAAACTGACCAAATACGTGCATATATTAAGAATACCCCGAATTTCGTTTTAACGACTATTTGGGCAACCCGAATACTGCGAATAAAAAATACAACCTTACAAATAAACATACCAGTGGCTTATTCGCAACTATCCCACATAAACTTCGACTTCTGCGAATACAAATAATATAAGCTTGGAAATTAAAGTGGCGTACGGACAGTACACTTCTTACACAAACTATACTTTTATCACAAACAACTTTAATGTCCGCCGAACAATGTAACTGAGTAGTAAGTAAGTACGTTTATTTGCATAAAATGTGGTAAATATACAAAGGTAACAATAAATACACAACGAGCACTAAACATTTCGCCATATCAAAATAGCATGCAAATATTTAGACAGTAATCAATATACTTAATTGTACAATTTAGTTTACAAAGATATTAACACAAAGTATTTCTAATATGGTAGGATTGAGAAGCGAGATTTTTTAGAAAATCTTTAACTGAATAAAAACATTCCTCAATCAGCCATTTCTTTAATGCACAACAAAATTTATGGTGTGGCAAGTTCCTTATATTTTCAGGTATTGCATTAAAAATAAGTGGCGCCATGTAAACACAACTTACACAAAACATCTCTAAGCGAGGTACGGGCATTTTCAAGGAGGTCTGTTTGACTCTACGTTTATTTTTATTGTTACTAGTTTCGAACAGTTCTAAGTCACACTTAACAAAGTACAATGCCCATTTTTCTTAGAGACAGCCCAGGTGTGGACCGTCAAGAATCGTAGTAGTTGTTATTGCATTCGATAAGAGAGTGTTAAACTAGAATTTTGAGATTGATTAGAGGTCGGCCACATTCATAGTTTTATTACAAGAAGTACTTTTTTATGCTCAAAAAACATTAGGTGTGTACCTACTTTTATTAGGATAGTTACAGTATTTCTTAGTTTTGAGTAGAAAGGAATGAGTTAATCGTTTGGTAAGGGTAGAAATCCGAAAGAGAAAGCCAGAAGTCGTAAAAGATCCACAAACATTCACAATGCGCACGAGCAAAAGAAATAACAAACAAAATAAATTGAATATGACATTATTGACATTTACTAAGAGTCAAAAAAGTGTTGCCTTTTTACAGTTTTTACATGATATTAATTGATATAGATTTGGGTCATCATAGGTTATTAGGTTATTATATTTTATTAAAAACAGAACTTATTTGTAGTTAATCGCATAAATTCCTTTAAAATGCACATAATAAAAATGTTTAAGGACCAAATAAAGATTTGCTAGTCACTAAAATCATTTTGAGTAGAGAAAATGTGAAATCGATTAAGATAATCGCTTTAATATTATGAATTCTTTACTGGCAATTTCTGATCTATTACGTGTTGGCTATTTAGACGTTAACACATCTTTTTTAACCTATTTATTGATTATGTTTCTCGGCACACCTTTAGTAACGACTATAAATTAAGTTATAAATAAAAAGGATTATTCAACAACAAATTGAAACTCTATTGTGCTGTTCATGAGTTCCAAACTGGGCCAGAAATGGGCATTGTTCTTTGCTACTTCATAAATATAAATACTAGGTAGAGTTAAGAGATATCCTGACCTAAATTTTGGCCTACAAGAATCAGACCATTGCATGTTAGATATTGCCCGGAGACATTTCTTCTGAGCAATAAATACCCGGCTCATTTCTGATGAGTAGCCCCAAACTAAGTAGAATACCATAACGAATTATGGAGCAGGCGTATGCGTGATATACTAACAAGGAAGATTGTCTTGAAGCCACTTTTGATAAATTAATAATACAATTCCATGCAAGAAATAGAAATATGACTAAGATTAAGATTTTAAATATTCATATTTCTTCTTCAGTTGCTTACAAACTGATCAACCAAACAACACTTTTTGCATAAATATCGAAAATTATAGGTAAGTAGGTATTTACTTACAGGAATATTTCGCCAACATTGTTCGGTAAATTCCCAAGAAATGTGGAGGGAATAATTAAGTGTTCGTGAATAATATTATATTATTAATTCTGTAGCCATTTATCATAATTAAATGCTAAGTACTAAATCAACGAAGTATTTAATTACGTAAACTGAAGTTTCTTTATCCACCCCGTATATAAACTCACTATTGGGCATGGGCCTCTTCTCACTATGAGACGGGTTTATGACATAGTCCACCACGCCACCCAAGTCCGGGTTGGCAGATTTCACATGCTTTTCGATATTTTTATGGAGAACTCCCAGGCATGCAGTTTTTCTAAGGATGTTCAGCACGCGCTAATTACAATTTGATAACGACATAAATACCTTCATAAAATCAGTGGTAAGCCCCATGGGTTTGACCTGCTGTGCTGTTAGTCTCTACCTTTAGTTAATGCTGCTTAAAAGATTACGTCTATGTTTAAAAGAACTAGCTACGACCCGTCTAATGGTAAACGATTAACCGCAAGGCGTCAGCTACATACACCACTCGTGCGTTGCCAACTCCAAACAAAGGATAAAGAAAACGAAGCTGTATTCATCCTTATTCCCTAAAGCTCTTTACCATCTCACTCTTTTGGAAGAAGGCACAAATAACTACTTAGGCCTGCGGAACGTTAAATGACCAAACAGATGACTACTTGTTTATGACAATCTTTAGTAAGAAGGAAATCACATTAAAATATGTTTTTAGTTTACTGGCCTGAACATCGGTAGCTGTCACTGTGGCACGGGACTACATGGACTATATATTCTCTCATAGGGGAATGGGCTATGTATTCTCTCAAAGGTCAATTATAATGGTGTTTCCTATTCGTACTGCCCTACATTTGGCAATGGAACACAACCAATGGAGACAGCTAGTTAACATAGTTCAAAAGGATCACGAAACTCAGCAGTGTGGGAAACGACTGAAGAGGGACATTCAAATTTGTAGTATTAAGTTACATTTCATTAGTACCTCTCTCTAGTCACACTGTTCCAGAGGACTTACTTCGCAAAATATAGTAAAATCCCACAACCACTAGGTACTTAACCCTTACCGCAAACTTGTGTGTAAACTTATGGCAGGTGCATTCGAAGTTTACATACTATTTAGCACAAACAAACAGCCACATTAAGTGTAAAATCCCAATGATATTATTCACGTCGACGTGTTTCGATCTAGGCCTATAAACTGTGGTCAGCTGTAAGAAATATGGGGAATAATACACGTTTCGGAATCAAGGAAGACCCTAAAGCTAGAACGTTTATTCTTTATTTTTATTTGTAAAACGGACATACATATAATAGTTTCGAGATGGTGGACCTTTTGTTAAAGTAGGTACAGCTAAGATAAACTTGTAGTAAAAAAGTTACAGATAAGAGGCAGGAACGAAGGTGATAGATCGCAGAAGAGGTGGATCTATGGAGTCAGGAAAGTGGCAGTAATCATGAGGAACAGAGAAAATTACAAACCGGCTCGAACATCTTGACCTGCGTAGAGATGTTGCGTCTCTCTGCGTTCTCTATCGTCTGTATCATGGGGAATGTTCTGAGGAATTGTTTGGTCTGCTACCCGCTGCAGAATTTCACCACCGTACAACTCGCCACAAATTAAAATTCCACCCTCACCACCTTGATGAAGTGGCGTTCTTCTACCGTACGATTCACACGCCATTTCCTGCCTCGTACGACCAAACTGTGGAACCAGCTACCTGCAGCGGTATTTCCAAAGCAGTTCGACATTAGAATCTTGAAGAAGCGAGCATATTTCTTTTTAAAAGGTAGGCAACGCACTTGTGATCATTCGGGCATTGCAGGTGTCTATGGGCGGCGGTGATTACTTACCATCAGGTGACTCGCTTGGTTTGTCTTCCTATGCTATAAAAAAATTAATAAAAAAATTGGGTTAGATCAGAATGGACAGAGTGCTATAGAAGGCAACTCCCGCACTATGAAAAAACCAGAGCTGCGCAGAATTTTACAAGCATTCAACTAACGAACATAAAATACCCCTAGACTCGAAACAACAACATAAAAACTTAACGAGGCTTAATCGTGTGAATTGAATAATTTAAGGTATATATAAATACCCATATGTATATGTTTTTCCGGCACAACAATTTGTGGATTACAGAAAGAGTTGTTTTGTGTGGGGATTGAACTCTTGGCGCAGTTCTAAACAACACCTGCGTGGTCCAGTGGATAGCGTATGCGACTGCAGATCGGAGGTCCCGGGTTCGATTCCCGGGTCGGGCAAATCTGGGTTTTTCCGAATTCTCAATATCAGCACGGAGTCTGGTGATGAGCCCGGTAACGGCAGTATGCTCGCCCCCTATTACGTGGGACCTAAAAATTCATGGCGATATATGGGTGTAATATTACACCTCTGCCTACCCCTTCGGGGATGCAGGCGTAAGCCAATAAAATAACTCTAAACAACAAGGTGACCGCTTAAACTACTACGCCGTTAGTGTAGTAATAAATAGTAAACTACATACATTTAATCCTTATCCATTGTACCTTCTTGCCATCTAAAACTATGGCTAGACATGCCATCCAAAATCATTTTTAAAACATAATTTTATATTGTCCACTAGAAAGTTACAATCCATTTTCTCACCAAGCCTCACAAGTCTAGCTTCAAAAGTAACATTTCGCAACGCAATCGTCTATCTCTCAAAGGACCTGAAAAAATGTTCTACGTAATTTTATTTAGATTCCTTTTAAGGTGAACGTGAACTTTGCTTGGCTGCCCCCGTTACCTTCGGCATCCAGACGTTGTTACTGTTGATAATATTTTATAGGCTCGTGGAATGCCGCTGTAGGGGAAATAGATTTAATGTCGACTGGGATCCGAATTATTGCGGCTTTTACCGTAAAGTTGGGGTAAACTTGTTTATTGTATCCATGGCGATGTACGTTGCCACAAGGTTACTTGCAATCCTGTTACAATTGACTTGCGTTCTTGTAAGCGCTTATAGATGCTTGAATAAGAAGTGATTTTAGTATCGTATTTTAAATTGTAAATGCAATGCATTGTACTGATGAGTACATCCGTGAACATGGCGCTTGCAACAGTGCCGAAATATCGGTTACTCTAAACAAAGGTACGTGGTATATATCCCGAAAGACAATTTAAAATAAGTTTAAATGACCACGAAAGTTTAAATTCCTAGATTTTAGTATCGTTCACTCGGGCGATGGATTATGATTCAAACCTATAAGGCCTATCTAAGAAACGAGGACTAAATCTAGTTTGAAGTTTAGTGCTGGCTTTATTTATGTACCTAAGTTTGTAAAAGTTATAGTAGATAGTTCATCATCATCGCCCTAGCGTAATGAGTCGTTATTCCGGTTGCATCCGAGACGTACACGCCTGGGAGCCCTTACTGGTATAATCAGATATGACAGAATATCAACTTTAGTAGGTAGTTATTTGTAGGTAGAGTAACTCAAATATTTTGTAAATTTGTTTGAGAAACGTGAAATTGAAATTTATACCGTCCTTTTTTATAAAGGGTCGAGCAGTCTGTTATTATAATAACCTTACTTTTGTAATAATATGAGGTCTTTATCGACAGACATGCAGGTATTATTTTAAACATGATTGTAACCTTTACCTACATAAGCTTATTGAAGTAACAGTAGGTATATGCCATCACACTCCATAATATGTACAAATTACCTATCTATCTGGTGCTTCTAAACTTTTACGATTTCTTTTAAATCTTAATATATAAAATCCTTGCGTTACTGACTGACTGACAGACAAGCTACAGCCGAAGCTATTGGGCGCAGGAAGCTGAAATTTGGCATGTATGTTTATATGAAAAATTCTTTCAGTGTTAGATAGGTCATTTATTGAGAAAGGCTATAGGCTATATAACATCAGGCTATGAGCCACGGGAGCGGAGCAGTAGCATTAAATAACGCGGGTGTAACCGCAGGCATCAACTAGTTGGTAGATATGGCTACTATACTAGAGAGATGACATGATGTCATTTTGTATGAATCTTATGTCTAATATATATCTCTAATCCTAGGGGATCCTAAGGGTCAGCTCAGACCAGCAGCGTAAATTCGATCCCAACTCGTGACACACCTTTATTTCTTTTCCCTTCCCCATCGTTAAACCTTTCGTCAGTCTCACTGGTAACCTTTCAGGCAGAATCATGCTTGAAAACTAGTATCACAAAAAGAAGTACTTAACCTTATAAATCTAGGTCAACCAGACACAATCTAGTATCAACTGGATTACTACATACATTAAAAAACCCCGACCAATAATGACGTAGTCAGTGTATTGTACACCTACATATTATTGGTGTGACCTGGAAAATAGACGTCAGACATGCATTATATCTACCTATTTGAGGTCCTGCTTGCGTCATTATACCACTTAGTCAAGTTAATTTGCATAAACATATATACGAGGCCATGAGAACCATAGTGGCCTAACTAAATTTTTTAAAATATTGAGTTTATGATTTATTCCAGTTCAAATTGATCATTTTGATAGAACCAGAGTGGCCTAAAAGTGATACAACGAATATTCACTAGATGGCAACTTAATCACTGTTACAGTTTTTAGTCGGTGATCTAAATTTTAAGTGCCATACTGGCCTAAATAAGATAGGATAATATTGTAAAAAAATTAGTTAGGCCACTATGGTTCTCATGGCCTAGGTTACATTATCTATGTTAAAATATACGGACAATATTTATAATATGAAATACATACTATCGCAGTTTTACAACTGTGATAGTCTGTATTTTCTGATTGGCTAAATTACTAATTGTAGTATTGGTTATAGTAGTAGTAGTAGTAGTAGTAGTATTGGTTGCATTCGGCCATTCTACATTTTTTATCGCTGGCACTAAAACTTCTAATAACTACTAAAGTTAAAAGCAATAAGGAAAATCTGTATATAAACAAAGAAAAAACTGCTTTTAACTGAGATTTGTGTAGCTTATTAAAACAAATGTAGCTGTGCCCTAAAACCTACTTGAAACATGAAGCCTTAAATGTTTCGATTCGAATTGATAGTCCCTGAGATTAGCCCATTCAAATACAAACAAACTCTTAAGCTGTATTACATTGATTTTAGTAAAATGATAAGCATTTTTATATAGATAGAAAGATTAGATGTAAATTCACGGGTACATAGCTAAGCAACTCAAGAATCAAACACACATATTGATCTTCCACAAATGAGCCTCTGATGTGCGTGAGATTATCCACACCAGTGAACATAGGCGACAGCCTGAGCGAACACTGCGACGCATGGCACTTAACACCACTATAAGTTGGCCTGCCGCTGTATAAACTTGTCTTATAGAAGCGGCTCATGTTATATCAGTGGTATCAATTAAATCATTTTGGGATTTTCAGGCAAAAGAGAGCTTTTTGATGCCGACCGATGAAATAAAATGCCTACACAGTTTTTTTTTAGGGTGGTTTATTTAGACCCTTTCGTAGTGTTATTGAATTAAAAGGGAATTCGAGGCAGCAGTGAATAGAGGTTGCAAGATGACAAATGACCACCAGTCAACCGAAGTCGACACAGATCACGCACTTCGGAATTGTTGTGACTATGACGCAAAAATATCTTGTGTAACACTGTAGGCAGTAGAAAGGGTCACGAATGAGAAGGTCAAGCGTTTTATTTAATCTGTCTTCCCTTATCTTCCTTTCTCATGTTGCATAAATGTCTGACTTTATCCAAACATCAAGGTAGGACAGATTCCAGTCAACCTTGTCGCATGGCCGACGTATTATAACGTCATGTTTGTAAATAAAGGGGCTAAGAATACCGCACCCTCTCGTCGCACCGCGAGCGGACGAAATGGAAAGTGTTACGCGTAGGCAGCGAATACTGCTCAATGTGTTTACAAACATTAACTAACAGCTGTTTGTCAACAACGATAATTATAGCATTGTACGTAAGCATTTGCCTGCAAAATTGTATGCGATAATATACGTAATACGTAACCATATTGCGGCGAAATTGTACGTGATATTTCGGTTTGAGTCGACGCTATAGAGGTGATATTATCCGCCCAATACTTATTGAATGAGTTTGACTCTTTTAACGAGGGCTGGTCACACCCAACATCACTCAACTAGTCTTCCTGCGTACAGGTATCAAGGATGGGCCATTTTGAAATAACCGTTTTTGCTATTTCTGCGCAAGAATGAGAACAGGATTCCTCCCGATCTGAATACATCTTAAATAGTTAGCATGTAAGTACTAGGTATACTATAAAAGTCATGAACAATATTAGTCGAATCGCGTTGTATTTAGCTTAATCGTAACATCCTTCCTCTAGATTGACTCACATCACACATCATACATCCTTATTGGTTCAAAAAAGCACATTTCTATCACGTCATATAGTAAATAGCATTACGCCGTACATGTGACCCAAAGTCGAACTTTCCGCACAAACTTGCGAACTACTTTGCATATTTGATTGACAAACTCAGAATATAATTACGGCGAGGTCTCTAGAGGCAGAGGATGAGCAGAACGAGTTAGCTTTGCTTTTGAGTTTGTTTCGGTTCGAGCACACGTGACACTTTGGGGTAAGCGCGCGTATTCATTACCCCATGGATGTCCGGGCGAAATGAGTTTGTTTAATTGCGTAACGTGTTTGTGATATGCTGAAGCAAACAGAACTGTTGTTATATTATTTCATTAAATTGTTTTCATTGTAATTTAAATGTCTTGACGTTGTAATTTAAGTTAGAAGACAAGAAAGAAAATAATTTATTATAACGTAAGGCAAAATTACAAAGAAAAAAGTAAAGCAATTTAAAATAGGGTTTGTGAAGGCACCTTATTACAAAATTAATGCACAGGTATATTATCAAAGTGAAATAAATTATTATTATATATTTAAATTATCTTAATATATAAAATCCTTGCGTTACTGACTGACTGACAGACACGCTACAGCCGAAACTATTAGGCGTAGGAAGCTGAAATTTGGCATGTATGTTCCTTGGGGACCGTAGGGGTGCACTAAGAAGGGATTTCCCGAAATTCCCACGGGATCGGCCAAAACGGGTAAATTAAAAAAAATGGCAGGCGTAGCTGCTGGCGTCCTCTAGTCTTAGGCTGGTTTCAGAGTCACGCGTTTGACCGGCGCCGGCCACACGCGCGCGCTTTCAATTACACTAGATTAGTAGTAGCGTTTCATAGTCACGCAGTTCAAACGCGCCGCGTATGAGACGCGCGCGCCGACCGCGCTGCCGAAGCTTCATACATTGCAATGAGAAACGCGAACTCGTTTCACAGTGGTCCGCGCGCCAAACGCGCTGTTGAGACGCGCTGGCCGACGGCGCGTGCCGCGCGCGTCACTCTGAAACCAGCCTTAATATATAAAATCCTTGCGTTACTTACTGACTGACAGACACGCTACAGCCGAAACTATTGGGCGCAGGAAGCTGAAATTTGGCATGTATGTTCCTTGCGGACCGCAGGGGTGCACTAAAAAGGGATTGCCCGAAATTATCACGGGATCGGCCAAAACGGGTAAATTTAAAAAAAATGCAGGCGTAGCTGCTGGCGTCCTCTAGTATTTTATAAAGGTCTAATATACATAACTTTACCCGTAACCTTGCTAGGGGTTGAGAGTAAATTATCAAAGATTTAAATTAAAACAAATCCACACCTAACTTATAAAACTTCCAGTTTCCCCATAGTAACCTCATCCCTTATTCCAACCGTCTGGTGTCAGTCTCAAATGTGTATTTTTGTGCTGAAAGCACACACCTATAGACTTCTGAATTAAATATAAGTAAGCAATAACATGGCTGCAATATTTAAAACGCTTTCGTAGCTGTATCCATATCACATCGATCAGCGGCGAGCCTTAATGACACTCCAGCTGACCTCCTTATTAAGGCTAGTAGCGACCTATGCAAAGGGGACATTTATTTTATAAGAAAAGAAGCGGTCAGTTCAACGGCTTAACTTCACAAATACACTCACGCATTTTTCCCATGGGGGTTGGCAGAGGCAATAGAACGCAAATCTTCAATTGAATGGTCATTTTACGGGTCATATCATTTTGTAACGCAAGGTACTGACCGATTTATGTCTTATTTACCTAAAAGTAGCTGATAGTAATTTCTTAACTACACTGCATGCTTAAAATAATATTTTAAATCGACTTGATAAAGAAGCAATAGATTGCGTTTTGTAGAAACTAGAATCGAAACAATGTATGGCTCATACTGACTGCCTCGTTGGTCTCGCGGCAAAAATGTGCGCGTGGGATGGGTAGGTCTCGGGTTCGATTCCCGGGTCGGGCAAAGTGTTATTGGGTTTTTCCGTTAGGAAATTACGGTAGCAGTATTAGTATTCAGTACCTAGCAGCACGGAGTCTGGTAATGTGCCCGGAAGAGCAATAGGCTCGCCCCCTATTACGTGGGACCTAAAATTTCATGGCGAAATGTGGGTGTAATATTACACCTTTGCCTACCCCTTTAGGGATACAGGCGTGAGTCTATTAAAACAAAAATAAAAAAAATATGGCTCATACAAATATTTGTTCTCTGTAATATTTAACACCTAACAGAGGGCGCGGCTTCGAAGCAAAATCATTGTAACATCTAGGTATCAACAACTTCCTATGACACATAAGATTACCTAATGCAATACATCGAGGCAATCTAGATGTAAACTAATTTCTGCCCCAATATAAATCATAATCTACCACATACATACAACACCATCTAGCCCCAAACTAAGCAGAGCTTGAAGTATAGATGCTGAACAAGGGATAAATATACATCATCATCCTCCTAGCATTATCCCAGTTACAACATGGAGTCCGCTTCGTAGTCTAACCGGATTTGACTGAGTATTGGCTATTCCACAGAGCGACTGCCTGCCTGACCTCTGCAACTCAAAGGGATAGCTATATTCCATGGTTTTAACTCATCGTCCTCAGCCTTTATCAGTCCACTGCTGGACTAGGCCTCTCCTTTGAAAGGAGGAATTGGCCTACTATACCACGCTGGCCAAACGGGTTGGTATAGGGTTTGTATCAAGTTTTCCTTCTCTTACAGTGCTGTTTTCTGCATAATATGCTCCCTCTGTCGGCTCTTACGACACCCATGGGATGATATGGGGTGGTGACAATCCGTATTCTTAATCCGTCACCACACGGACGGTTTTAACTAGTGTCAGTTTTATTCAAGGTACTGATTCCTTATAGCGACTGTCAAAGATCTTTATGACAGCCGGGACCAACGGCTTAACGTGCTCTCCGAGGCACGGGGCAAGCGATAATTTTACATTTCAACACGCATATAACTCCGAAAAGTCATTGGTGCGTGCCGTGGATTCGAACCTGATTCCCTCTGTTTGGCAGTCTGTTGGTATTTCCACTGGGCTATCGCTACGTATAACATATATAATATATATATATATAGATCACAAAATCTTGACGTCAAAAAATACACTTTTCTTCTTCATTAGTAACAGCTATCTTTTTTGACATGTCAAAAGCGTTCGACTACGTCTTACATCAACTGCTTTTAAATAAAATTGAAAATTATGGCATTAGAGGACCTGCATTAAACTGGATTAAATCATACTTGAGTGACCGAAACCAGTGTGTTGAGATTTCATATATTAACCACAGGAAAGAGTTGACAGCACACAGATCCAGTTACAGACAAAACTCATGTGGTGTACCTCAGGGAAGTGTTTTAGGTCCGTTGCTATTTATATTGTACATAAACGACCTCCCTGATATCACTCAAAATGCCTGTACTCTATTTACTGACGACTTATCAATAATATTGACTTCTGAAAAAAATGACATACCTAAATATACCACTGACATTAATAATATAATACAATTAATTCAATTATGAAATGGCTTGATAATAATAATTTGCACATTAACGTGAGCAAAACAAAATGTATACAATTTGCTACATATCATCAAAAGCATTTAAATCTGGACATTAACATAAATAGCCACAGATTGGACCAAGTTGATGAAACCAAGTTTCTCGGAATTACTTTAGACAGATATTGCAACTGGAAGTCGCATATAAATCAAGTATGTAATAAACTAAATAGGTTTGTTTATGTACTATACAAACTGCACAAAACTGCTAACTTAAATACAATTTTACTTGCCTATCACGGCTATGTCGAGTCAGCTTTGAGGTATGGTCTTATATTATGGGGCAATTCTACAGATATCCAAAGAGCGTTTGTCACACAAAAGAAATGCGTTAGGGCAATTGTCGGTATTCCACCCTGGGAATCCTGTAAGCCTATATTTTTAAAGTTGGAGCTGTTGACTTTGCCCAGCATCTACATATTCGAAGCTGCGAAATTTGTAAAAGAGCACATGGTAATGTTCACTCTGGCCAAAGACAAATACTTTCGAAATACACGTGACCCAGATAGAATTGTTCTACCTAAGATCCCCAGAACAACACTATTAAAAAATAATTGTTATGCTATGTGTGGACTGATTTATAACAAAATTCCTAAAAAATTTAACAAGAAACTTAAAAAGTGGCTAATAATGAAATGTTCAATTAATGAATTTATGGGTCTTAATTAATGTAATAATTGCAATATATATGGATATGTGTATAACTTTGACCATTTTTTTCTTTTATTTTCTTTTGACACTGACATTACTATTATAATATAGACATTAATACTGTATTGACATTAATTTATTGACAATTATTATTGTATATTGACATTACATTAATTTATATTATTTTAATTTTAATTATAACCACTATCACAAAGTGTAGTAATGTTAAATGTTATTAATTCTCATGTTTTGCAATTTCTAAATATAAGAATCATCACTATTTTTACAAAATTTGCCTGAAATTGCTTATCTTTTATTGTACTATGTGTGCCTAATATTTGCATGTCACTGAACGACTAAAGTTGTTGGAATTTATTGCTATTTTTAAGAACAAATGTACGTACCAACTTTTAAGCAAATAAATTATTATGTGTCTCTGTTACACGGCTATTCTTCTAACTTTTAGTGTCAAAAGAATAACCGGACCTTTGAAAGGCTTACACGGGGATATGGATCCAACGTGCAGAGGCCCGTAGAGAGCTTTAATCTAAAATGGGATGGGACTCATGCCGCGGAGCCTCCACAACTGCACTACTGAGTACAGCTATGGAATAGCCGCAACATATGTAAGACTATTGT
The DNA here is from genome assembly GCA_944739405.2 of Euclidia mi. Classification (NCBI taxonomy): domain Eukaryota; kingdom Metazoa; phylum Arthropoda; class Insecta; order Lepidoptera; family Erebidae; genus Euclidia; species Euclidia mi. Next base: position 64,437,150 of record OX123187.2, on the reverse strand, counting down.
AATATGTGGAGCCTTATTTAATTGGTTTATGGGATTGGGTGTTTGATGGACTTGTAATTATTATGATTCTATGGATGAAAAACGGCACCTGCCTGTAATACTCTAATAGTATCCGTCCGCATGGCAGGTGGTGACTCGCCAACTCACTGGATGGGCCCTCTCTTAACAGCCGCCCAAAGCAAACAAACTCTGCCATAGAGGCAGCCAGAGGGCAACACCGGTGCGAGTGGCTAGGGGTGTCGAGCGGTGCGGCACCGGTTTCGCCATCGCGGGCCTCGTGACAACGGAGACCCGGAGCGGGTTTCCTCGTAGTTACGCCCTTGAGAATGACACTTCCACCCCCGAGCCAGTAGCTCTTGCGGCTTCCCTCTGGCCGGCCGACCAAGGCAAGCCAGAGTTGAGAGTCCTGCGGGCGCTCTTGGAAATCCACCCCGACCAGCCAGTAAAGGCAAGCTGGAGACGAGGCCCTGACCGACTCTCTCAAGCATTCGGGACCGCAGTGTCGCCACGCACATTCAGCTCGCCACAAAGCTGCCCTGCGGTTGTAAGCTTTCTTTTCATCTTGTAATACATTTTTTGTTTATATTACTCGATGAAGGTGATGTTTGAAAGCTGTTACTCTGCCCTCTGAGATTGCGTTAGTCTCATGGTGAGATAACGACTGCCCCAGAGGGGTAAAAAAAATATTATTATTATTCCGTTTATTTCTTTTCTTTCTCATACATCTCATTTTATATACTTAATAAATAATAAAAATATAAAATGGGACCTCGGAGGCCCACCGGCATCGGGCACAGGGACCAAGCTACCGGTGGTTAGGGCTCCAGAGAAAGGAACCTCCGTACGATACGTGTCGTGTCCAGCAATACTGCCTTCTGTATAGAGGACTTGATCCAGCCGTCTAACGAGAGCCTCTTGAGGTGGTGGTCGAGGCTCTTGGCAATAAGACCATTTACGGTCACGACTATCGGTACAATGATCGCCGAGTCAACATCCCACATGTCGACAATCTCGTGAGCCAGGTCCAAATACTTAATTTGTTTATCTTTTTCGGCTTTCACGAGATTCTCGTCATGGGGTATGGTGACGTCGATGATCATTGCAAGGCGCTCTAATCGGTCTATCACCACTATGTCCGGCTTGTTAGCCGCAATAGTTCTGTCAGTAATGATAGACCGATCCCAATACAGAGTAGCACGACCATTTTCAAGAACTGGGTCGGGCACATACCTGTAGTACGGTATTTCAGAGTCGACAAGTTGGTACTTTAAGGCAAGTTGCTGGTGGACAATCCTGGCTACTTGGTTGTGTCTATGCAAATATTCACCGTTGGCAAGACGAGAACAACCGGATACTATATGTCTGAGCGACTCACCAGGCTGGTGACATGCCCGACATATGTCGACCGTCCCATCCCTCAGAATATACTTCCGGTAGTTGTTCGTCATGACAACTTCGTCCATAATCGCAAAGACAAAACCTTCTGTTTCGGCGAAAAGATCGCCAAAACGCAGCCAGGACACCGACGCTGGAAAATCTACGTCGGGCCCATGCAAGGCCCGGTAAAAACGTCCATGCAGCTCTTTACCTTTCCATACTTCCCTGCGCTCCTCTACACCAAGTACGGCAGGTTTGCACCAGTTCTCTTTGGCCAGACCCAGCGGGGTAAGCCCTCTGTCCACAGCGACCACATCTCGGTGTACACCCGTGTCGGTGTGGAGAAAGTATTCTCTGAGATTGCACACCTCGCGATTGTGGAGGGTCTTGGCACTCAAGAAGCCACGACCCCCACACTTGCGCGGGATGTACAATCTCATCACCGACGAACGCGGGTGATGCATCCGGTATGTCGTGAGTAGACAGCGAACTTTCCTATCCAAGGCGTCCAATTCTGTTTGAGTCCAGCTGAGTATGCCGAAGGAGTACATTAAGACGGGCATGGCCCAACCGTTACAGGCACGCACCTTATTTCCGCCCGATAAAAAGCTTTTTAAGACTTTCTTCAGGCGGCCAAAGAAACGTGCAACGCCTGTTTCATGCCAGCGTCATCAATGCCTAATGCCTGCGACATACCCAGATATTTGTAGGTTTCCGTTGCAGAGAGAGATCTAAGTTGTGTGAAATCTGAAAGCATTATACCATCAGATTCCACACTCCTGCCTCGCTTTACATGCATGACCGCACATTTATCCACACCGAACTCCATCTTAATTGAATTACTAAAGCTTTCAGTTATCTTTAGTAACTCAGTTAATTGGAGGTCAGTGGGGGCAAATAGTTTGAGGTCATCCATGAAAAGGAGGTGAGAAATAACCTGACCTCTAGTCTGCAACCGATAGCCTAGCCCTGAACTTTCGAGCAAAGTGCTCAGCGGGTTCAGTGCTAGGCAAAACCATAGTGGACTCAAACTGTCGCCTTGGAAAATACCCCGTTTGATCTTTATAGGTACGCCATACCCGCAAGGGTGTCGACACCCTGGATAGCGAAGCACCGTACTCCACTGCCCCATACATGCCCTCAAGAGGGTGCATAGAGTTGCATCTACTTTGTACAACTCTAGCACCCTCAAAAGCCACGTATGTGGCACAGAGTCATAGGCCTTCTTATAGTCTATCCAGCATGTCGCCAGATTCTTTCGACTACGGCGCACCTGTTGGCTTATGGCCATGTCGATAAGGAGTAGCTCCTTAGTACCACGTGCCCGGCTTCTACACCCATTTTGAGACTCAGATAAGATATTATTGTTGAATATGTGTAGTGCCAATTTTGTTCTCAAAATGGATGTAAAAACTTTATAAACTGTAGGCAGGCAAGTTATAGGCCTATAGTTCGTAGGCTCCGTGGTACTACCAGACTTAAAGAGCAGGTGAGTTACGCCAGTTGTCATAAAACTTGGCAGCGATCCTGAGTCCAGAGATGACTGGAATTGGGATGCCAAGCGAACATGTGCACTGCGTAGCCATTTTAACCAGAAATTGTGCAACCCGTCCGGGCCCGCAGATTTCCAATTGGCTAACGGACGGACTGCACAATTTACATCGCTGGCGTCTATGGCTACAGGCTCCATGTGAGGTATTACCTCACATGATCGCTCAATATCCCTAATCCAGTCACCCTCTGTATGGCTGACGGGAGTCGACCATAAATTGCGCCAGAACGCAATCGTGTTCGCATCATCTGGTCGACGCCCATCATCCACACCTGGTTCAGGTCGCTCCCAATTCCTATAAACCAGCTTCTCATCTCTTTGGAATGCGCGATTTTGGGAATATCGGTCAATCCTTTTTTTGTACCGCCTGATGCGATTCGCCCACGCATAGATTTTCTGCTTCAGGAAGTCGATGCGTTCTGTGACCCGTGACGGATATTCTTGAGGACAAAGTCCTGTCCCCTTAAACGTCCGACCCACAAAACGCATCACTCTCGGGCGAGTATTGCCCGACCTGAAGCAGATTAGCTTGCCTATGAGTGCCCTGGTCTCAGCAATACGCCGCTCAATTCTACGCTGCCAAGCCGGAACGGCATCTCGAGGAGCAATAGTAATACTGCTTGGTATTTTAATATTAGCTACTCGACACGCCGCTACGGCAGCGCAGTATAGAATTGAGTGTGTATCACTAAGATTTTCACTAGTGTCTAGGTAAGTAGGCAATAGTGAATCCAGGGCACACACAAGCGCTATATTTTTTCTATGCGTGGGTAAACGTGGCAGCCGGGGTCTGCTTTCTAATGTAGCATACCGATATTCCCCAATGGCGCACTCCAAAGTACTCCTTATCTTATCAATTCATTGGGTACTTACTTGTATATCCCTGTCCATCAGTTACTCACCTTCTTCTTGGGCCCTGAGTGAGGTGTGCACTATTGGAGCCTCATTGCGTGTGGAGGGTGTGATTTCAGGGATACCTCGCAAGTCTGAGCGTAGCCTCTCAAGTGCGTCGTCATCCAACAGGCGGCAGCGTTGAATGGCTCGCACTTGATCCGACAGTCGCTGTGCCGAAACGTTAACAGCCAGTTCCAAGGCCTGAAACAGAGGCAGTAAGCGGTCACGGTACGCCGTAAGGTTGGTTCCTCCCTCTGTAGCCACAAAATATGCCCGCATGACGTTCTCATTCATCGATTGAGTCCATCTCATGCGGTGCACATTACCACCGGTAGCGGGGGCCCTGTTCGAAACTGGTGGGTCTCGGGGTCCCGAGCGTGACGGTGGCCGGCCTCTTCCCCGGCGGCGCGCTGGTGTTGGTGTCGTCGGCGGGGAAAAATACTCATCACTCGATGAGCTCGACTATTATTATTATTATTTTGGGTGAACATTACTGTTTCTTAGCTCTTGGGCTAGTTTTAACTACATAAACGGGCCAAAGCCAAGTTAATGTAGTGTGTGGTGAATTATAAATAGGGTGAATGATGTTATGTCAGAGAATTTTCGTTTTCTTCGCTTTGCATGAACTTTCTGACTATTGTACATGTATTTAGAATTGCAGCTTTTTGAAGCGTGATGAATGTTGAATCTTTTAAATCTATCAGTTTGAGGCTATGGTGAAGATGGTTTGGTATCACGCCTGTAGTGGAGACGACTATAGGCACTACGTAGACTTTCTCTTGTCTCCAAATTCTGCTCACTTCATCTTTTAGTTCGGCATATTTACTTATTTTTTCGGCTATAGTTTTTTGTATGTTATGCGTATTCGGGATTGCGATATCTATAAGGTGAGTGATTTTATTTACTTTATCCTGAAGAGTTATGTCTGGTCTATTGTAGTGAATGGTCCTATCGGTTAGGATGGCGCGGTCATAGTAAAGCTTGTGTGTGGAATTTTCTAAAATAGTTTCTGGCCTGTATTTATAGTAAGGGGTGTTTGTGTCTTGTATGAGTTTATGTTTGAGTGCTAATTGTTGATGAATGATGTTTGCTACCTGATTGTGTCTATGAGTGTAGTCTGTCTGTGTGAGTTGTATGCATGCTTCAGTGATGTGTTGTATAGTCTCTGATTGGCTGTGGCATTTTCGGCATTTATCATTAGTGACTGTTGGATCTTTAATTATATACTTTCTGTAATTTTTTGTGTTTATAATCTGGTCTTGAATTGCAATTATAAAGCCTTCGGTTTCAGGGAATAAATTACCTAGTCTAAGCCATTTATTTGATGCTATTGTATCTATGTGGGGTTGCTCTATATCGTGAGGATGCCGGCCATGTAACACTTTCTTCTTCCAATTTTCTAGTTTGTGTTTTTGTGTATCCTGAGTGTCTGTGTGTTGTGTTTCTGTTTGGTTATTCAAGTTAAGTGGTGTGTAGCTGACATCATTTGTAACTATGGCATTATGAATGTCACACGTGTTGGACTTCTTGTGGAAAAAGGTTCTTAAGTTTCTAATTTGTTTTTCCCAAAGTTCATGAATGTCTATTAGGCCTCTCCCACCATTTTGGCGTTTGATAGTTAGCCTCTCTATTGCTGATTTAGGGTGTAGATTGTTGTGTTTGGTGAATGTAGTGCGTGTTATCCTTTCTATTTGCTGAATATCGGTTTTTGTCCATTTTATTATTCCAAAAGAATATGTTAAAATAGGGATTGCATAGGTATTCACTGCCTTTATTAAGTGCTTGCTTAAGAGTTGAGTTTTACATAGTACATTTATTCTTCTTTTGTACTCTAAATTCAGTGTTTGTTTTATTATTGTGTGATCAAGTCCTTTGAGTTGCCTGTATCCTAAATATTTATATAAATCTGTTGATTCTAAAGCTGTAATTGATTCTACTGTGTTAATATTATAGTCGCCAGTATTATTATTATTATTATTATTATTATTATTATTCTCTTTATTTTACCATTCTCTCATAAATTATATTTTACATTTTTATGTGATTTAGAAAAAAAACAGTATAAAAATATAAAATAAAATTACGGGGCTCACCGGTATCGGGTTCAGGGACCAAGTTACCGGTGGTTAGGGCTCCAGAGAGAGGAACCTCCTGACGATACGAGCCGTGGCCAGCAATACTGCCTTCTGTATAGAGGACTTAATCCAACCGTCTAACGCGAGCCTCTTGAGGTGGTGATCGAGGCTCTTGGCAATGAGACCATTAACTGACACGACTATCGGTACAATGATCGCCGAGTCCACATCCCACATGTCGACAATCTCGTGAGCCAAATCCAAATATTTTATTTGTTTATCTTTCTCGGCTTTCACGAGATTCTCGTCATGGGGAATGGTGACATCGATGATCATTGCAAGGCGCTTAGATCGATCTATCACTACTATATCTGGCTTGTTAGCCACAATAGTTCTATCAGTAATGATAGATCGATCCCAATACATGGTGGCACGACCATTTTCAAGAACTGGGTCGGGCACATACCTGTAGTACGGTATCTCAGAGTCTACAAGATTGTACTTTAAGGCAAGTTGCTGATGGATGATCCTAGCTACTTGGTTGTGCCTGTGCAAATATTCGCCGTTGGCAAGACGAGAACAACCAGATACTATATGTCTGAGAGATTCACCAGGCTGGTGACATGCCCGACATATGTCAACCGTCCCATCCCTCAGGATATACTTCCGGTAGTTATTCGTCATGACAACCTCGTCCATAATCGCAAAGACAAAACCTTCTGTTTCGGCGAACAGATCGCCAAAACGTAGCCAGGACACAGAAGCTGGTAAGTCTACATCGGGTCCATGCAGGGCCCGATAAAAACGTCCATGCAGCTCTTTACCTTTCCATACCTCCTTGCGCTCCTCAACACCAAGTACGGCAGGTTTGCGCCAGTTCTCCTTAGCCAGACCCAACGGGGTAAGCCCGTTGTCCACAGTGACCACATCACGGTGGACACCCGCGTCAGTGCTGAGAAAATATTCCCTGAGATTGCACACCTCGCGGTTATGGAGGGTCTTGGCACTTAAGAAGCCGCGACCCCCGCACTTCCGCGGGATGTACAATCTCATTACTGATGACCGCGGGTGATGCATCCGGTATGTAGTCAATAGACAACGGACTTTTCTATCCAAGGCATCAAGTTCTGTTTGAGTCCATCTAAGTATGCCGAAGGAGTACATTAAGACTGGCATGGCCCAACCGTTACAGGCACGCACCCTGTTACCGCCTGATAAAAAACTATTTAAGATTTTTCTCAGACGGCCAAAGAAGCGCTCCTGCAACGCCTGTTTCATGCCAGCCTCAGCAATACCTAGTGCCTGCGACATACCTAGATATTTGTAGGTTTCGGTTGCAGATAGAGATCTAAGTTGTGTGAAATCTGATAGTTCTATACCATCAGATTCCACAACCCTGCCCTTCTTTACATGCAAGACCGCACATTTATCTACACCGAACTCCATTTTGATAGACTTACTAAAGTTTTCAGTTACCTTTATTAACTCTGTCAACTGGAGGTCAGTGGAGGCAAATAGTTTTAAGTCATCCATGAAAAGAAGGTGAGATATTACTTGACCTCTGCTGTGCAACCGATAGCCTAGCCCCGAATTCTCGAGCAAAGTGCTAAGAGGATTCAGTGCTAGACAAAACCATAAGGGACTCAAACTGTCACCTTGGAAGATTCCTCGTTGGATCTTTATAGGATCGCCGCATCCGAGAGTCCGTCGACATCCTGGATAGCGAAGAACCGTACTCCACTGCCCCATACACGTTTTCAGGAAAGTGCATAGAGTTGGATCCACTTTGTACAACTCTAGCACTCTCAAGAGCCATGTATGTGGCACAGAGTCGTAGGCCTTCTTATAATCTATCCAGCATGTCGCTAGATCCTTTCGGCTACGGCGAACCTGTTGGCTAATGGTCATGTCTATAAGGAGTAGCTCTTTAGTACCACGTGACCCACTTTTACATCCATTTTGAGAACTGGACATGATTTTGTTAGTATATATATGTTTGGCCAGTTTGGTTCTCAAAATGGATGTAAAAAGTTTATAGACCGTCGGTAGGCAGGTTATAGGTCTATAATTTTTTGGATCCGTGGTACTTCCTGTTTTGAAGAGCAGGTGGGTAATGCCAGTTGTTAAGAAAATTGGCAGCGTCCCTGATTCTAGAGATGATTGGAATTGGGACGCAAAACGAGCATGTGCACTACGCAGCCACTTCAACCAAAAGTTGTGCAATCCGTCCGGACCTGCCGCTTTCCAGTTTGGTAACGGACGGACTGCACAACTAACATCCGTAGCTGTAATAGCTACGTCATCCATATTTGGGATTGCTGCACATGATCGCTCGACATCCCTAAACCAACCACCCTCCGTGTGGCTAACGGGGGTCGACCAGATGCTACTCCAGAACGTATTTGTAGTTTCATCATCTGGTAGACCTCCATCATCCACACCTAGACCGGGTCGCTCCCAATTTCTATACACCCACCTTTCATCTTTTTGGAATGTGCGATTCTGGGAATATCTGCCTATACGTTTTTTATAACGTTTGATACGATTTGCCCACGCATAAATCTTCTGCTTCAGGAAGTCGATGCGTTCTGTGACCCGCGACGTGTATTCTTGTGGCCTAATACCCGTTCCTGCAAAGGCGCGGGTCACAAAACGCATCACTCTCGGGCGAGTATTGCCCGACCTGAAGCAGATCAGCTTGCCAATGAGTGCCCTAGACTCAGCGATACGACGCTCAATCCTGCACTGCCAAGCCGGCACAGCATTATTTCGGGTAGCCATATCAATGTTCTTTTCTATCTTGACATTGGCTATCCGACATGCCGCTACAGCCGCACAGTACAGAATTGAGTGTGTATCACTGAGATTTTCACTATTGTCTAGGTATGTAGCCAATAGTGAATCTAGGGCACACACCAGCGCCAAATTTTTCTTATGCGTGGGCAAACGCGGCACTCGAGGCCTATTTACTAAGGCCTCGTAACGATATTCCCTGATGGCACATTCCAAAGTACTCCTTACATTATCCATGTACTGGGCACTTACTTGTATATCCCCACCATCCACTTCTTCAACACTTTGCGGCCTTAGTGTGTCAACTATCTCTGTCGTTACACGTTCACGCGTGGAAGGAGGAATGGGAGGGTTACCTTGCAAGTCCGAGCGTAGCCTCTCAAGTGCATCGTCATCCAGCAAACGACAGCGCTGGATTGCGCGCACTTGATCCGACAGTCGCTGCGCCGAAACGTTGACGGCCGGTTCCAAGTCCTGAAACAGAGGCAGCATGCGATCACGGTACGCCGTAAGGTTGGTACCACCCTCTGTAGCCACATAATATGCCCGCATGACATTCTCATTCATGGATCTAGTCCACCTCATGCGGTGCACATCACCACCGGTAGCGGGGGCCCTGTTCGAGACCGATGAGCCTCGGGGTCCTAAGCCATTCGGTAGCCGGCCTCTCCCTCGCCGGCGGCGCTCGGTGGCGACGACGGCGGGGAGAAAAACTCGTCGCTAGATGCGCTCGACGCCTCAACACTCACCGGCGATGCTGTTGCTGGTGCCGGCGGTTATGAGGCGGAGCTGAGCGACGAGTCCGGAGGTGTTAATCGTGCTGCAGCTGCTTTCCTGGCTCTGGTCAACATTTAAATTACATTTCCTTGCCTTTATATTTGTTATTGTTTGAGTTTTTCATTTTGACATATGGTGTCATTATTATTATTATTATTATTATTATTATTATTATTATTATTATTATTATTAGTATTATTAGTATTATTATTATTATTATTATGTTTAGAATCTTTCTTTGGACTCAACCAAAAGTCGGTTGGATATTAAGAACCAGGTACGGGCATAAGCCAAGTATTCTGGTTCAATGGTGTAGTTATATTAAGTTATTTTGTGGGTTTGATATAGAATTATTTGTTTCCGTCTCGTTTGAAGTTCGTAGTATGTTGTGCGTATTTGTGGGTATGGGAGTGTTTGTTGCATTTAGAGTAGTATTCTGAAGTGCGAGTGAGGTCGGGTTTAAGAAACGGCGTACAATAGAACAGGTGTCGAGTACAATTGATTTTTGCAGTGGTATGTATGTTTTTGGGTGCAGGTCTATCATTTTTAAAGCATTGTGTAGTGTTTTTGGTATTAAACCAGTTGACGAAATAATGATGGGGACTATCTTAACATTGTCTTGGTGCCACATTTGTTTTATTTCGTCTGCTAAAGGTATGTATTTTTGTATCTTTTCAGTGTGTTTTTGTTTTAAATTGTTTGTATTTGGAATGGCAATATCTATTAGGTAAGTTGTCTTGGTAGATTTTACTGTTAGTGTGATGTCAGGTCTGTTGCTGAGGATAGTGCGGTCAGTGATGATATCTCGATCCCAGTAGAGTTTTACTTTATTATTTTCTAGAACATTTTTAGGTTTATATTTGTAGTAGGGTGTGTGTGTTTCTGTCAGGTTAAATTTAAGTGCAAGTTGTTGGTGGATGTGTTTGGCGACGTTGTCGTGGCGGTGTGTGTAGTCTTTGTTCGCGAGTGCGCTGCAACCTCCTGTGATGTGATCGATGTGTTCAGTGTATTGGTGGCACAATCGACATTTGTCTGTATCTATTGACTCTTTCAAAATATATTTAGAGTAATTGCGAGTTTTAATTACTTGATCCTGTATTGCTACAAAGAATCCCTCTGTCTCACTAAATATGTTTCCTTTAGTAAGCCAGGTAGTTGATGCAGTTCGGTCTATATGGTCTTGTTCTAATTGGTGGGGATATTTACCATGCAGTGCTTTACTTTTCCAGTTTTCTAACTTTAAGTTTTCTTTTAAGATTTTGGTTTTTGGATCAAATTGAGTGTTGTCAAATTGTAGTGGGGTTCCAGAGTGGGATAAGTTGACTATTGCTTTGTGTAGTGTACTATCGTTAGCTTTTCGGGTAAAGTATGATCGCAAGTTTTCTATTTGAGTGTAGTGTAAGTTTTTAATGTCTATGAATCCACGACCTCCTAGTTTTCTGCTAAGTGTGAATCGTTGTACCGCAGAGTGTATGTGATGAATATTGTGTTTATTACATGTTGTTCTGGTTATGGTGTTGAGTTGGTTAAGCTCCGTATCCGACCATTTAATGATTCCGAAAGAATACGTTAGAATGGGGATAGCAAAGGTGTTAATTGCTTTTACTGTATTTCTGGCAGATAGCTGTGTATGTAGTATTTTATTAAGTCTATGTTTGTATTTTGTTTTTAATGTGTTTTTTATATCAGTGTGGTTAATTGATGTACTTTGTTGATAGCCTAAATATTTATAGGTTTCCTTGAGTTCCATACTATCTATAGTCCCTTCTTGTTGTTCAAGTTGAAATGAATCTGTTCTACTATGCTGGCCTTTAATTATACTATTGATTTTACACTTATTTGTGCCAAATGTCATTTTTATGTCTGTGCTAAATTTTTCTGTTAGTGTTAGGAGGTGATCTAATTCTTGTCTGTTACTTGCATATAGTTTAATGTCATCCATGTATAGTAGGTGTGTGAGTTTGATTTTATTATCTCTGTCAATTGTGTATCCGTATGTAGAGTTATTAAGTATTCTGGAAAGGGGATTTATGGCTAGGCAGAACCAGAGGGGACTTAGAGAGTCGCCTTGAAAGATACCGCATGCAATTTTGATAGACGATGTAGTAAGTGTTGTGGTTTTAGTTCTGAGACTGAGTTTTGTTGTCCATTTGGTCATTGCATATTGTAAGAATTCTAGTAGAGTTGTGTCGATCTTGTATATTTTCAGAATATGTAGTAACCATGAGTGTGGCACACTGTCGAAAGCTTTTTGGTAATCAATGTATGAGTAATATAAATTTCGGTGTTTTTGTTTGACTTGGTTGTGGATTTCGGCATCTATTATTAGTTGTTCTTTGCAACCCATTGAACCTTTACAGCAGCCTTTCTGTTCTTCTGGTATGATTTTGTTTACTGAGATGTGTGAATTGATTTTATGTGTGATGATAGATGTGAGTAATTTGTAAATGGTTGGAAGGCAGGTGATAGGTCTGTATTTAGTTGGGTTTGTAGTGTCTCTATCTTTGGGTTTTAAATAGGTTACTCCTTGAGTTAGAAAAGCGGGCATATCTCTTGGATTCTTTATAATGTCATTAAGTGAGTTTGCTATGTGTGAGTGTGTCGAGGTTAAGTATTTGAGCCAGTAGTTTTGTATTTTATCAGGCCCCGGTGCTTTCCAATTTAAAGTTCTTTTTATTGCAAAACTAACATCATCTTTGTTAATTACGATTAATGGCATTGGTTCAACTTTTTCCATCTCTTGCTCTTCTATGTTAGCCCATGACGTGTGTGTATTATGTTGTACAGGTTTAGACCATATATTTTCCCAGTAGTTTTTGATGTCTATTATGTTTGGATGTTGTGTAACTGTAATGTTCTCGGAGTTGAGTTTTTGATAAAATATTTTTTGGTTATTATTAAAGAGAATATTATCAGACTTTCTTTGGTTGCTTTTCTTGTATCGGTTCAATCGTTTAGCCTGTGCTTGTAGTTTTTGTTTATTTGAGTCGAGTTGATATACTAATTCCTGTCTAGTTTTGTTATTAGGATTTAATTTCTGTTGTTTCTTGTGTGTGAGGTTTCCATTGAGATATTGTGTGAGCTGTCCTATTTCTTTTCTCAGTGCTGTAATCTTATTTTCTAAACGTCTTTCCCATTGTGGTTTCTTTTGAATGTTGCCAGTGTTAGTTTGGTTGTTGGATGAGCGGGGGGTGTTAACTGTCTTTTTGGTTCGCCTATCGTGTAATGTTGTTACTGTTACTGCAACACAATAAATTACAGTTTGAATTTCTTCTAATGCAATAGTATCTCTGTTTAGCAGGTGATTATATACTATTTGATTTAATATGTTTACAGTTTTTATCATTTGTCGTGTGGTTTGTAATTTAGGTATTACGGGCCTACATGTTGGGTCTGTGCCTGTATATTTTATTAACATTTCGGTAAATATATTTTTTACGTGGCTAGGGTCTATTGGCGTTGCCGGTGTATTTGAAGGTTCATATTCTTGTGTTTGAATGTGTTCGCTAGTTCCTAAGGATAGAATAGTTACTGTTTGTGAACTAGTTTGCTGTTCTTGTGTGTATTGCGTAGTAGGTATTTGTTGAGGTATGTTTATTATAGGTAGCTGGCTGCTATTTGGGTGTGTATTAGATGTCTGTTGAACTTCTATAGTGTTATCGATATTACTTATGTTTGTTGTAGTTTGTGAAATGGTCTGTTTTATAAGTTCTCGTTCTGCTTCTGATATCCTATTGTTTCTATGTATTACTCTGATTTGGTCTGATAGGCGCTGTTGGGAGATATGACTTAGCTCTGGAAATTTTTCTATGAAGTTCTGATGTAACAATTGTCTCCATGCGGTCATATCGGTTTCGCACTTGGTTACTGTGTAGTAGCAACGGAGAAGCTCTATGTTTATATCATCAGTCCATTTCATCCGTTGTCTACTCTTTCCAGCTAGGGTGGTTGCAGGCATGATGTCTCGCAAAACACTTCTTGCTGGTGTGTTAGTGTTGAGGTATGAAGATTGTGTATTGTGATCTACGTTATTTGCATTATTATTATTATTATTATTATTATTATTATTATTATTATTATTATAATAATAATTATTATTATTATTATTATTATTATTATTATTATTATTATTATTATTATTATTATTATTATTATTATTATTATTATTATTATTATTATTATGTATAGACAATTGTCTTTGAACTCAACTCTGGGTTGGGTATTTTGAACCAGGTACGGGTATACACCAAGTATTCTGGTTCAGTCGTGTTATGTGTCTAGGGATTTTGTGTGTTTGTTAGCAAATGGCTTGTTTGTGTCTCGCTTGGAGTCTGTTGTATGTTCTGCGTGTTTGTGGTGTTCTGAAATGTGAGTGAGGTCGGGTTTAAGAAACGGCGAACTATGGAACAGGTGTCTAATACAATGGATTTTTGTAGTGGTATGTATGTTTTTGGGTGAAGATCGATCATTTTTAAAGCGTTATGTAGTGTTTTTGGTATGATACCAGTTGAGGATATAATTATGGGGACTATCTTAACTGTTTCTTGGTGCCACATCTGTTTTATTTCATCTGCTAAAGGTATATATTTTTGAATTTTTTCTGTGTGTTTTTGCTTTAAGTTGTTTGTGTTGGGAACGGCAATATCTATTAAATAGGTGGTCTTAGTAGTTTTTATCGTTAGTGTTATATCAGGTCTGTTGCTAAGGATAGTGCGGTCAGTGATGATGTCTCGATCCCAATAGAGTTTTACTTTATTGTTTTCTAGCACATTTCTCGGTTTGTATTTGTAGTAGGGTGTGTGTGTTTCTATCAGGTTATGTTTTAGTGCAAGTTGTTGGTGGATGTGTTTGGCGACGTTGTCATGGCGGTGTGTGTAGTCTTTACTGGCGAGTGCGCTGCAGCCCCCTGTGATGTGATCTATGTGTTCGGTGTATTGGTGGCATAGTCGGCATTTATCAGTTTCTATTGGCTCTTTCAAAATATATTTTGAGTAATTTCGTGTATTAATGACTTGATCTTGTATAGCTACAAAGAATCCCTCTGTCTCACTAAAAATGTTTCCTTTATTGAGCCAGGTAGTTGATGCAGTTCGGTCTATATGATCTTGTTCTAATTGGTGGGGATATTTACCATGGAGTGCTTTGCTTTTCCAGTTTTCTAACTTAAGGTCTTCTTTTAAGATTTTAGTTTTGGGATCAAATTGATTGTTGTTTAACTGTAAGGGTGTTCCGGAGTGAGATAAGTTAACGATTGCTTTGTGTAGTGTACTGTCGTTGGCTTTTCTGATAAAGTATGATCGTAAGTTATCTATCTGGGTGTAGTGTAAGTTTTTAATGTCGATAAAGCCCCGGCCTCCTAGTTTTCGGTTTAGTGTGAAACGTTGTACAGCTGCGTGTATGTGATGTATATTGTGTTTATAGCATGTTGTTCTGGTTGTGGTGTTAAGAGAATTAAGTTCTGTATCTGACCATTTAATAATTCCGAAAGAATATGTTAATATGGGGATGGCATATGTGTTAATAGCTTTGGCTGTATTTCTGGCGGATAACTGGGTGTGAAGTATTTTATTGAGTCTATGTTTGTATTTTGCTTTCAATGTATTTTTTATGTCAGTGTGGTTAATTGATGTGCTTTGTTGGTATCCTAAATATTTATAGGTTTCCCTGGGCTCCATACTATCTATTCTCCCTTCCTGTAGTTCAAGATCGAATGAATTTGTTTTACTGTGCTGGCCTTTCATTATACTATTGATTTTACATTTGTCTGTACCGAATGTCATTTTTATGTCTGTGCTAAATTTTTCTGTTAGGGTTAAAAGGTGGTCTAATTCTTGTCTATTACTTGCATATATTTTTATGTCATCCATGTATAGTAGGTGTGTGAGTTTGATTCTATTGTCTCTGTCAATTGTGTATCCGTATGAAGTGTTATTAAGTATTCTGGAAAGGGGGTTTATGGCCAGACAGAACCACAAAGGACTAAGGGAGTCGCCTTGAAAAATACCGCGTGAGATTTTTATAGGTGATGTAGTAAGTGTTGTGGTGTTGGTTCTTAAACTAAGTTTTGTGGTCCACGTGGTCATTGCATGTTTTAAGAACTGTAGTAGACTGTCATCGATTTTGTATATTTTCAGAATATGAAGTAACCACGAGTGTGGTACGCTGTCAAAAGCTTTTTGATAGTCAATGTATGAGTAATATAGATTTCGGTGTTTCTGTTTGACTTGGTTATGGATTTCGGCATCTATGATCAGTTGTTCTTTACAGCCCATCGAACCTTTGCTGCAGCCCTTTTGTTCTTCTGGAATAATTTTGTTTGCTGAGATGTGAGAGTTGATTTTATGTGTGATGATGGATGTTAGTAATTTGTAAATGGTGGGAAGGCAAGTGATGGGTCTGTATTTGGCTGGGTTTGTAGTGTCTCTATCTTTGGGTTTTAAATAGGTTACTCCTTGTGTTAGAAAAGTAGGTATGTCTTGCGGATTTTTAACCAGTTCATTTAATGAGTTTGCTATGTGCTGGTGTGTTGATGTAAAGTATTTGATCCAGTAGTTTTGTATTTTATCAGGTCCCGGTGCCTTCCAGTTTAAAGTTCTTTTTATTGCGAAAGTTACATCGTCTTTATCGATTACTATTAATGGCATTGGTTCAATTTTCTCCATCTCTTGCTCTTCTATTTTAGCCCACGACGAGTGTGTGTTATGATGAACGGGTTTCGACCATATATTTTCCCAGTATTTTTGTATGTCTGCTATGTCTGGATGTTGTGTGACTGTAATGTTCTCAGTGTTAAGTTTTTGATAAAATATTTTTTGGTTATTGTTAAACAAAATATTATCTGACTTCCTTTGGTTGCTTTTCTTGTATCGGTTCAGTCGTTTAGCTTGTGCTTGTAGTTTCTGTTTACTTGTATCGAGTTGGTCTTCTAATTCGTGTCTAGGTTTGTGTTTAGGATTTAATTTCTGTTGCTTTTTATGTGTAAGGTTTCCATTTAAGTATTGTGTAAGCTGTCCTATTTCTTTTCTTAGTGCTATGATCTTGTTTTCTATACGTCTTTCCCATTGAGGTTTCTTTTGAACGTTGTGCGTATTGGTTGTGTTTTTGTTGGGTGAACGGGAGGTGTTGTCTTTTGTCATTTTAGTTTGCCTATCGTGTAGTGTTGTTACTGTTTTTGCAGCACAATAGATGACAGTGTGAATTTCTTCTAATGTTACTGTATCTCTGTTTTGTAAGTGATTGTCAACTATTTCGTTCAGGGTATTTACAGTTTTTATCATCTGTCGAGAAGTTTGCAATTTAGGTATTAAGGGTCTGCATGATGGGTCTGTGCCTGTATATTTTATTAACATTTCGGTAAATATATTTTGCACGTGGTTAAAATCTATTGGCGTTACTGTTGAATTTGTAGGTTCATTTTCTTGAGTTTGGATGTGTTCGCTAGTTCCTAAGGATTGAATACTTTCTATCTGTGATATAGTTTGTTGCTCTTGTGTGTGTTGTGTATTCGGTATTGTTTGAGATACGTTTGCGATAGGTGGCTGGCTGCTATGTTGGTACGTGTTAGGTGTATGTTGTACTTCGATAGTGTTATCAGTGTTGTTTAGTGTATGTGTAATGGTCTCCTTTATGCGTTCGCGTTCTACTGCTGATATTCTATTGTTTCTATGGATAACTCTTATCTGATCTGATAGACGTTGTTCAGAGATATGATTTAGCTCTGGAAATTTTTCTGTGAAGACTTGATGTAATAATTGTCTCCAGGCGGTCATGTCGGTTTCGCAGATAGTTACTGTGTAGTAGCAACGGAGGAGTTCTATGTTTATAGCATTAGTCCATTTCATCCGTTGTCTACTCTTTCCAGCAAGAGTGGTTGGGGGAAGTATATCTCGCAAAACACTTCTTGCTGGTGTGTTAGTGTCGATGTGTGAAAGTTGTGTGTTGTGATCTACGTTATTTGTATAATTTTGTAATAATCGCGTAGAGTTGGTGATGTCAGACGTGGGCACAGAAGAATTAGCAAACGCTTCTTGTGCAGCATCGCACGACATTGGTGATGTAGTAGTGGATCGGGATGATTGATGATATTGTAATGTATAAGGTGACGATGATCTGGGTGATTGATATAAACCATGTGTGGATGATATTGGTGATGGAGAGTTTGTATAGTGTAGGGGTGATGAGATTTCATCATTAGTTGCAACAGTACTGGACTGGGCAGACCTTAGCGATACGTTGCCCCCCCCAGAATACGAGGGGCAGCCCGAGCCTGACGGCCCGGGGCGGGATTCTCCCGTGTGGGTACCCGCCTGGGGTAGTTCTCTGTTTCTAAGTCGCATCGCATATTGGTATTACTATGGCTCCGTTGGTCATTGGTGAGTATATAGCGCAATGCTGCCAATGTCCGCCCCTCACGTGGCTACAGGTGGTCGAGCCGGACGTGGAGTTAGATTTGTGAGGGGCTTATTATTATTATTATTATTATTATTATTATTATTATTATTATTATTATTATTATTATTATTATTATTATTATTATTATTATTATTATTATTATTATTATTATTATTATTATTATTATTATTTTCTTCATTTTCTTTCATTTTCTCGGTTAATTAACCGGTGGCAGACTGATGTTACGGGCCTAAGCCAAGTGAGCATCAGACATAGCTTGACTGTTAGACTGTGAGGTGTGTGCGGTGTTGGTCAGAGGTTGAGTACTGTCCGGTTCGCATTGTAGGAATTTTCTTACTAGTCTGCATGTGTTAAGTACTACTGCTTTTTGCAACAGGTAGTAGGTTTTTTGTGGTAAGTTTAAAGTTTTAAGAGACTGGTGTAATTGTTTAGGAATAACTCCTGTTGTAGAGATAACAATAGGTACAATAGTAACTTTTTGTAGATGCCATAGTCGTGTTATTTCATCCTTAAGCTCAAGATATTTGCTGAGTTTTTCTGCGATTGTGTTGTGAATGTTATGTGTGTTTGGTACGGCAATGTCTATGAGGTATCCTGTTTTGGTAGTCTTGTCTATTAGGGTGATATCAGGTCTATTATAATGAACGGTGCGATCAGTGAGAATGGCTCGGTCAAAATAAAGTTTGGTAGTAGAATTTTCTAGAACTGTTTTAGGGTTATATTTATAGTAGGCTGTTATGGAGTCTATGAATTTGTATTGCCGTGCAAGTTTTTGGTGTATGATATTGGCTACCTGATCATGACGATGTTTGTAATCAGTTTGGACTATGGACTTACATGCGCCTGTTATGTGTTGGATTGTTTCTGCGGCACTATTACATTTTCGGCAAGAGTCAGTGTGTAGGTTCTTTATTATGTGTTTTTTATAGTTCCTAGTTTCAATTACTTGGTCCTGTATAGCGATCATGAAGCCCTCAGTCTCTGGGAAGAGTATGCCTTGGCTCAGCCATGCGTTCGATGCTTCTTTGTCGACATTTTGGTGGCATAGGTCGTGACGATGTCTTCCGTGTAGTGACTTTTGGGTCCATACTGCAATCTTCGTTTTATCATCTATTAGTTTTTCAGTATCTTGTTTGTTTGTATATTTTAAACAAAGTGGGGTGAATTTCTGGTCATTTTGAGAAGTTGCTTTGTGTAGTTTAGATATTTCTGATTTTGTAAAGAAATATTGTCTTAGAGTCATTATTTGTCTGTTGTGAAGATTTGCTATGTCGATTAATCCTCTGCCTCCTTCTTTTCTGGGTAATGTTAGCCTTTGTAAACAAGATCTTGGATGGTTTTTACGGAATTTAGTCATCGTGGTGTTTATTTTTCGTTGCAAATTTTTGAGTTCTGTCTTGGTCCATTTTATTATACCAAACGAGTAGGTAAGTAATGGGATGGCAAAAGTATTTATGGCTTTAATGGTGTTTCTGGAGTTTAGTTGTGTTTTTAATATTGTGTTAAGTCTGTGTTGGAAATGCAGCGTTAGGCTCTGTTTTGTTTCCTTGTGGTATATTTGTTGTGACTGATTGTATCCTAAGTATTTGTATGTGTCATGGTCTTCTAGTGATTGTATATTTTCACCTGTATTTGATGTGTATTGGTGGTGATAAGCTTTGCCTGCTTTAATGGAATTTATTTTACATTTGTCTATACCGAATTCCATTTGTATATCTTTGGTAAACAGTTCTGTGAGGGTAGCTAGTTCGTATAGTTCATTTTCGGTTTGAGCGTATAGTTTTATATCGTCCATGTAAAGTAAATGGCTTAATTTGTTATCTAGTGTCTCACTTTGTTCGTCTGTGTCAGTGTATTTTAAAGTGTAGCCTAGTGATGTGGAGTTTAAAAGATTTGAAAGCGGATTTAAAGCAAGACAAAACCATAGCGGGCTTAGCGTGTCTCCCTGAAAGATTCCCCTCTGTATACGAATCGGGTTCGTTTCTACTGTCTCTTTTGGTGTAGTGATCGTGAGTACAGTAGACCAGGTTGTCATAAGTGTGTTCAGAAATTTTGCAAGTGTGGGGTGAATTTTATAAATATCTAGAATTTTTACCAACCAAGAGTGGGGGACTGAGTCGTATGCTTTCCTGTAATCAATATACATGCTGTACAGATCGGACTTTGTCTTTTGAACTTTTGTAAGAATTACTGAGTCTATGATTAATTGCTCTTTACACCCTTGGCTAAATTTGCGACATCCCTTCTGTTGTTCAGCCAAGATGTTGTTGGCTTCAATGTGTTGGTATATCAATTCCGATATGCAAGCTGTGATAATTTTATAAAGAGTTTGTAAACAAGTGATTGGTCTGTATTTAGCTGGGTTCGATAAATCGTTATTATCTTTAGGGATCATAAAAGTTTTACCTGTTGTTAAATATGGTGGTATTAAGCTAGGGTCTTGGATGAGTATATTAATATAATTATGTAAGTAGCTGTGAATATAGGTAAACTTCTTGTACCAGTAAGAATGTATGTGATCTGAACCTGGTGATTTCCAGTTGTGCAAGTTATGGAGTACCTTTTGTAATGTCTGTGGTGGTATATTTTCAAACTTCATGGCTTGTATATTTGCGTTGCTGTGTGTTGTTTCAGTATGTATCCATTCGGCTTCAGTATTATGGTTGACAGGGTTTGACCATATTTTTGCCCAAAAATTGTGAAAAGTTTCTGGTATGGGGTTGTTTGGTGTTTGAGTTTCTGCGTTTTGAGTGTTAGTAGTTATTTTCTTGATGTTGCGGTAAAAGAGTTTCTCATTATTAGTAAATTGGGCGTTCTGTTGTTTCCTTAATGTGCATGCTTTATATCTCTGTAGTCGACCTGATACAACTGAAAGTTTTTGTTTAAGTGTGTCTAGCGTTTGCGTTGTGTATGTATTTAACTCTTCGTGCATTGTGTGTATTTTATACTGTTCTATTATTTGATGTGCATGTTTAATTATGTTACTGTTCCTATTGCCGTTGATAAACTGTGTAAGACGGCCTATTTTACTTCTCAAGTCTTTCAGCTTTCGTTCGAGTCTCCTTTGCCAACTTGGTTTTTGGTCTTTACTAATATTTCGGTAGCTTTCTTTATTCTTCAACTGCATCTTTGCCCCGTTTGTTTTAGCAGCAGTCCAGGCTGCGCAATAAATTACAGTTTGCAATGTGTGAAAATCTGTGTTTATGTCTACGTATTCCGGTAAGATTATTGTGTTTATGTAGTTAACTATTTGTGCTAGATGTTTGGATGATTTCTGTCTCGGAATATACATCCTATTTGTAGGTTCAGTTTCTTTGTAGAATTGGAAGGCCTGTTCAAAAGTGTTATCTATGTGTGTTTTTCTTTCTAAATTTAAATCTGAGTTGTGTTCTTGCGTTGATGTAATGTTGTTGGAGTTTTGTGTTTGATTGTTCCTTTCTATGTCATTCCTTTCATTTTCATGTGTGTACGTTGTTATCGTGTCTGTTTCGGTGTGGGCGATGTTAGGTAGATTGTCTGAGTTACTATCATTTAGTGTTAATTCTGTGGCTACTTCATTTTGTAGTGTATTGAGTCGCTCGTTGCTGATATATTTATTGTTTATAATTGCTCTTCTCTGGTCTGCTATTCGTTGTTCACTTAGGTGTGAGAGTAAAGGAAATTTGCTTATAAACTCTTCGTGTAGTAGTTTTCGGTATGCTGTTTTGTTGGTGCCTAGCTTTGTAATTCGGTAGTAGGCCCTTATTATTGCTTCATTTTGTTCATTTGACCATCGCATGCGCATCTGTGTTGCGTTCCCCTGTGAAACTCTGGGTTGTGTTTGTGTTAAGTGTCTAGTGATTGGTTCTTGGCTATAATTGGATAGAGTTTGTGTATCTTCGGCGTTAGAAGGTGTGTGTGATTGATTCAATTTAAGCCTTACTTCGTTTTTAATCTGGTCTATAGTTTTTTGTGGCAATAATTTATTACGAATTATAGCTCTGCGTTGATCTCCTACTCTCTGTCGACTTACAACCATGTGCGGGTATTTTTCCATGAATGTAAGGTGTAATGGTTCAAGATAGTTTTTCGTGTCAGTGTCTAGTGAAGTTAATTGCAGATAAGTGCGCAGTATGAATTTATTCATCTCCTGTGTCCATCTTTTGCGCGTTGGAATAGTCGAGTCCGAGGTGGGTGCAAGTTCTGTGTCTAGATTGACATCTTGCACAACACTGTCGGACCTGCTAGTTGTCGATGATACAGCTCTTCCTCTTGTCATGTATGAAGGGCAAGTGGAAGCAACGGAAGAAAATAGTGAAGTGGTGTCATCATTACTCAAATAATCCCGGCTACGCCTTCGTAGCGACCTAAGGTTATATTTTTTTGTATTCTGGTTCTCCATTTATTTCCCACGAGTAGCAAGGGACGAAAAGGTCCACCACGGCAGAGCCCTGCGTTCACCGTGGCAAGGGGAAATTGAAACTGAATGTTCCCTAGTTTTCAGAGTTCGCATACTAACGACTAAGCTCCCCCCTAGCCATGCAGCTCTCGGCGTATCCTGTTTCACCTTAGCTTGGGTCCTTCTCCTACCTACTTCCCTACCAGTGCCACGTTAGCCACGCCAGTAATTTCTCTATCGTGTGTCCGCCCCCCACGTGATCAGATGGTAGATCAGGACGTGTGGTTGGATTTTAGGGGGCTTATTATTATTATTATTATTATTATTATTATTATTATTATTATTATTATTATTATTATTATTATTATGTGTCTCTTTTTCACGGCTATTCTTCTAACATGGTGTTAGAAGAATAACCGGTCCTTTGGAAGGCTTACATGGGGATATGGATCCAACGTGCAGAGGCCCGTAGAGAACTTTAATCTAAAATGGGATGGGACACATGCCGCGGAGCCTCCACAACTGCACTACTGAGTACAGCTATGGACTAGCCGCAGCAAATGTAGGACTATTGCAATGATGTGGAGTCTAATTTACTGGTTTATGGGGATGGGTGTTAAATGGACTGGTATAATGATACTATGGATAAAAAACGGCACCTGCCAGTGATACTCCTATAGCATCCGTCCGCGTGGCAGGTGGTGACTCGCCAACTCACTAGATGGGCCCTCTCTAAACAGCCGCCCAAAGCAAACAAACTCTGCCATACAGGCAGCCAGAGGGCAACACCGGTGCGAGTGGCTAGGGGTGTCGAGCGGTGCGGCACCGGTTTCGCCATCGCGGGCCTCGTGACAACGGAGGCCCGGAGCGGGTTTCCCCGTAGTTACGCCCTTGAGAATGACACTTCCACCCCCGAGCCAGTAGCTCTTGCGGCTTCAGAGTTGAGAGTCCTGCGGGCGCTCTTGGAAATCCACCCCGACCAGCCAGTAAAGGCAAGCTGGAGACGAGGCCCTGACCGACTCTCTGAAGCATTCGGGACCGCAGTGTCGCCACACACATTCAGCTCGCCACAAAGCTGCCCTGCGGTTGTAAGCTTTCTTTTCATCTTGTAATACATTTTTTGTTTATATTACTCGATGAAGGTGATGTTTGAAAGCTGTTACTCTGCCCTCTGAGATTGCGTTAGTCTCATGGTGAGGTAACGACTGCCCCAGAGGGGTTTTATTATTATTATTATTATTATTCACTCCATTTATTAACTTTCACATGGTTTTTTTTATATTAATAAAATACATTTCATTACAAAAAGATATGTTTAGAAATATA
This sequence comes from Euclidia mi, assembly GCA_944739405.2. NCBI lineage: Eukaryota > Metazoa > Arthropoda > Insecta > Lepidoptera > Erebidae > Euclidia > Euclidia mi. The sequence continues at coordinate 64,413,566 of OX123187.2, read as the reverse complement.
AAAGGGACCACGGAGACCCACCAGTGTCGGGTACAGGGACCAAGCCACCGGTGGTTAGGGCCTCAGAGACAGGAACTTCCTCACGATGCGCGCCGTGTCGAGAAGAGCTGCCTTCTGAATCAAAGACTTGATCCAGCTGCCTAGTGTGAGCCTCTTTAGGTGTTGGTCGAGGCTCTTGGCGATTAATCCATTCACCGACACGACTATCGGCACAATGATCGCCGAATCTACATCCCACATGTCAACAATCTCGTGAGCTAGGTCCAAATATTTAATCTCTTTCTCTTTTTCTGCTTTCACGAGATTGCCGTCATGCGGTATGGTGATATCGATTATCATTGCGAGTCGCTCTGCTCGGTCTATCACTACAATATCAGGTTTATTGGCTACAATAGTCCTGTCTGTAATGATAGACCGATCCCAGTACATTATTATTATTATTATTATTATTATTGTTGTGTTTCTCGATTAAATCGGTATCTTATAAAAACCACGGGCCTAGACCAAGTGGAGTTCATTTGGGGCACTACTTGATAGAAGAGGTTCGTCCTGCAAAAACTTACGCACTATACGGCAAGTGTTGAGTATAGCGGCTTTCTGCATTGTGATGTAGAGGTTTGTGGGTAGGTCTATTTGTCGTAAATAGTGATGTAGATGTTTGGGTATGACACCTGTGCTAGATAGCACCAGTGGCACAATATATACCTTGTCCATATGCCAAATTCTAGTTATTTCTTCCTTTAATTCAGTGTATTTATGAATTTTGTCAGTAATTGTCTTCTGTAGATTATGAGTATTGGGTACGGCTATATCTATTAAAAATACAAGTTTGTTTAGTTTATTTATCACAGTTATGTCCGGTCTATTGTAATGTACAGTTTTGTCAGTGAGTATCGCTCTATCAAAGTATATCTTGTGATTGCGGCTTTCCAGCACTGGTTTTGGAGAGTATTGGTAATATGGAACAGTTTTTGTAATAAGTTTATATTTGATGGCTAGCTTCTGGTGAACAATATTAGCGATTTGATTGTGCCTGTGGGTGTAATCAGTTTGAGCTAGTATCGGGCAGGCTCCGGTAATATGTTGGATGGTTTCAGATGCGCTATGACATTTTCTGCATTTATCATTTTGTGTGTTAGGGTCTTTAAGTATGAATTTACTGTAGTTCTTAGTATTGATTACCTGATCCTGTATTGCCAACATAAATCCTTCAGTTTCCGGAAAGAGTGATCCTAATTTAAGCCACTTATCAGAACTGTCTGAGTCTACATGCGATTGCTCTAGCTCATGTAGATGTCTACCGTGTAACTCCTTAGTTCGCCATCTACATAATTGTTCATTTCTGAGGGCATCTATTGTTTTAAAATTAAGGTCTCTATTGAAAAGATTTAAAGGAGTGAAGTTACTGTCTATTTCTATAATGGACGCATGTATTTTACTATTTTCAGCTTTATCATGAAAAAAATCTCTTAACTTACGGATCTGTCCTTCCCACAACATGGTCAGATTGATTAAGCCTCTACCACCTTGTTGCCTACTAACTGAAACTCTTTCTATTGCTGCTTTAGGGTGAGCATAATTGTGTTTGGTTAATGTTGTTCTTGTTTTAATTTCTAATCGACCTATGTCAGTGCGCGTCCATTTAATTAATCCAAATGAATATGTTAATATCGGGATGGCAAATGTGTTTATTGCTTTAAATAGATTTTTAGAGTGTAACTGTTTTTTACATATTAGATTAAGCCTCTTGGTATATTCTGATACAAGTTGTCCTTTAATTTGGGTGTGGTTAATGATATTGGATTGGTGAATTCCTAAGTATTTATATGTATCTGATGGCTGCATAGATGTAAACATGTTACTCTCTGTAGTATTGTTTTGACTGTTTACTATTTTCCCTTTTTGAATGTGTAGAGTGCGGCATTTGTCTAATCCAAACGACATATTTATATCTTTACTGAATTGAGTTGTATTATGTATAAGATGATCAAGGCACTTCTCAGTTCTAGCAAATAGTTTGATATCATCCATATACATTAGATGAGTAATGGATGTGTAAGAGTTTAATTTATAGCCACTAGTGGTACTATTGAGGAGATTAGATAGTGGGTTTAAAGCGAGACAAAACCATAGCGGACTAAGAGAGTCTCCCTGGAAAATACCATTGCCGATGTTAATTTCGTCCGTGGTGATCGTATCTATACCGTTAGATAAGTGTAATGATGTTCTCCAGTCGGTCATGGCATTCTTCAGGAAGCTAATTATGATAGGATTGATTCTATAAATCTGAAGAACTCGTATCAACCACGAGTGGGGTATACTGTCGAAAGCTTTTTTGTAATCGATAAATGAAATATGTAGGTTTCTTTTGTTGCTATGGGCATGTTTTAAAACTATGGAGTCTATAGTTAATTGTTCCTTGCATTCTCGATGTCCTTGTCTACAGCCTTTCTGTTCTTCTGACATAATATTATTGTATTCTAAGTGTTTGTTAATTTTTTGTGTAATTATTGATGTTATCAGTTTATAAATGGTTGGAAGACATGTGATCGGGCGATATTGTGATGGATTAAGAGTGTTGCTGCTTTTGGGTAACATATACGTGATTCCCTTTGTAATAAATTTGGGTATATTTTGTTGACCTGGGACAATATCAGAAATATTCCTCGCTAATATAGTATGTAGAACATGAAATTTCTTGTACCAAAAATTGTGTAATTTATCTGTTCCTGCCGCTTTCCAGTTTTTCATTTTCCTAGTGGTTGCTTCTATATCATCTACCGTAATATCACTTAATTCCATGCTTTCCACATTCATCATTCTATATTCTTCATCTTGTATCCATCTCGCTGTATCATTATGATCTTGTCTCTTTTTCCAAAGATCGGTCCAGTAGCTTTTTAGTTCTTCTGAGTTTGGCATTTGTGTGATTTGTGAATTATCTTTCCTAAACATTCTGTAGAAGCCCTTTTCATTTGAGATGAACAACTTATTGTTTTCCTTTCTCTGCAACGCTTTCATATAATTATCTAGCTAGCCTTTGTGATTTTACTGTTAGTTTTTGTTTTAACGTATCTAAATATTCTTCTGGTCTAATATTATTATGTTCATGAATCGTGTGTACTTTTGTTTTCCTGAATATTTCCTCAACTGCCTTAACTACTTTTCTACTTCTGTTGTTATTCATGTACTGTGTTAATCTGCCTATATCCGCTCTTAAATGTTTAATGTCAGTTTCAATTCTATTTTGCCATGCAGGTTTAAGGGTTTGATTTTTCTTACGTAGTGTGTTAATGTTAGGGCTTCGAATTTTATATCCCAGTTTCTCTGAGATGACAAGAGCGCTACAGTATATCAAAGTGTGGATATCTATTAAATCTGAGTCAATTGAGAAGAACTTGTTTAATACTTGTCTGTTGAAAATATCTATATATGTGTAAAGATTCCTACATTCTCTGAGTTTTGGTAGTTTTGGACGAGCTGTTGGGTCAGTACCAGTATATTGTGCAAGCGTGGCCTGTAGTTGGTGTAGAAATTCAGGTATAAATGTGTCTTGTTGCGTAATTTCAGGAGTCGTTTCGTGTTCTGTTGTTTGTGTAAGTGATTCTTGAAAAATATTCGTAAGTGAGCCTGTCTGCGTAGAAACGTTTGATTGTGTGTGTGGTATCATATTATATGTGTTAGTTATCGTTGATGTCGATACTTGAGAAAGAGGAATGTTGGTTGTTGTGACTGGCGTAAACTGCTAGGTATATTCTTGAGGAGTAGATATAGGCACTAGTTCTGTATCTGGTGATGGACTGTATTGTGTTTCTTCTGATGCATCTATCCTAAGTTGTTCCGTAACTTCTTGTTTAAGCCTACTAATAATTTAGTCTGATAACATTTTGTTTCTGACAATGACTCTTCTTTGATCAGCTATTCGTTGTGCTGAAACTTTGAGATGCGGAAATTTTAAAACAAATTGGTCGTGAAGTTTTTTGCAGTACGTTGTTCTATCTGTCTCTAGTTTAGTGACATACAAATATGTGCGCATGATAAAAGTATTGATTTCATCATTCCATTGCATGCGCACTCTCGGTTTGCCAGCTTTAGTGGTCGCAGGGCAGGTGGCTAGTGCCCCCTGCGAAACATCTTCAGCTAGGGTTAAGACTCTATTGGTGTTACTATTCTGTGGTTCTATATTGATAATTTCACTATAATTGCTAGTTATTGAAGGTGATGTTGAATTTGATGGTGTATATGACACGGTACTTGGGCTATAAGGCTCTATGGGGGAACTCATTCTGTCAGTCAGTCTGTCATTGTCTGCGGTTTCAGCTGTAGCATATTGAGTGGTGGAAGCCCGCCTGTTCAGCTCCACACCGCTGACGGATCGCATGCTGAAACACCCAGCGTCAGCTCCAGGTGTGCCCCGGCGATCACCCCCGGGCAGCGGTCCTCTCAGTTTCTTTCTTAACCGGGTCTCCATATTGAATGGGTTACCATTTCCATGTTAGCCACGCCAGTAAAATTTTCGTGTGTCCGCCCCCCACGTGAGTCAGATGTTCGACTCGGATGTATGGTTGGGTTTTTATTATTATTATTATTTTTATTATTATTATTTTTATTATTATTATTATTATGCCGTTTATTAAATACTGTTCTCATGATCACATTTTAACTATTTAAATATTATAAAACGAAATAAATTAAATATTAAAATGGGACCACGGAGGCCCACCGGCATCGGGCACAGGGACCAAGCTACCGGTGGTTAGGGCTCCAGAGAAAGGAACCTCCGTACGATGCGTGTCGTGTCCAGCAATACTGCCTTCTGTATAGAGGACTTGATCCAGCCGTCTAACGAGAGCCTCTTGAGGTGGTGGTCGAGGCTCTTGGCAATAAGACCATTTACGGTCACGACTATCGGTACAATGATCGCCGAGTCAACATCCCACATGTCGACAATCTCGTGAGCCAGGTCCAAATATTTCATTTGTTTATCTTTTTCGGCTTTCACGAGATTCTCGTCATGGGGTATGGTAACGTCGATGATCATTGCAAGGCGCTCTAATCGGTCTATCACCACTATGTCCGGCTTGTTAGCCACGATAGTTCTGTCAGTAATGATAGACCGATCCCAATACAGAGTAGCACGACAATTTTCAAGAACTGGGTCGGGCACATACCTGTAGTACGGTATTTCAGAGTCGACAAGTTGGTACTTTAAAGCAAGTTGCTGGTGGACAATCCTGGCTACTTGGTTGTGTCTATGCAAATATTCGCCGTTGGCAAGACGAGAACAACCGGATACTATATGTCTGAGCGACTCACCAGGCTGGTGACATGCCCGACATATGTCGACCGTCCCATCCCTCAGAATATACTTCCGGTAGTTGTTCGTCATGATAACTTCGTCCATAATTGCAAACACAAAACCTTCTGTTTCGGCGAAAAGATCGCCAAAACGCAGCCAGGACACCGATGCTGGAAAATCTACGTCGGGCCCATGCAAGGCCCGGTAAAATCGTCCATGCAGCTCTTTACCTTTCCATACCTCCCTGCGCTCCTCTACACCAAGTACGACAGGTTTGCGCCAGTTCTCTCTGGCCAGACCCAGCGGGGTAAGCCCGCTGTCTACAGCGACCACATCTCGGTGCACACCCGCGTCAGTGTGGAGAAAGTATTCTCTGAGATTGCACACCTCGCGATTGTGGAGGGTCTTGGCACTTAGGAAGCCACGACCCCCACACTTACGCGGGATGTACAATCTCATCACCGACGAACGCGGGTGATGCATCCGGTATGTCGTGAGCAGACAGCGGACTTTCCGATCCAAGGCGTCCAATTCTGTTTGAGTCCATCTGAGTATGCCGAAGGAGTACATTAAGACCGGCATGGCCCAACCGTTACAGGCACGCACCTTATTTCCGCCTGATAAAAAGCTTTTTAAGATTTTCTTCAGGCGGCCAAAGAACCGTACCTGCAACGCCTGTTTCATGCCCGCGTCATCAATGCCTAATGCCTGCGACATACCCAGATATTTGTAGGTTTCGGTTGCAGAGAGTGATCTAAGTTGTGTGAAATCTGAAAGCTCAATACCATCAGATTCCACACTCCTGCCTCGCTTTACATGCATGACCGCACATTTATCCACACCGAACTCCATCCTAATTGAATTACTAAAGTTTTCAGTTAGCTTCAGTAACTCAGTTAATTGGAGGTCAGTGGGGGCAAATAGTTTCAGGTCATCCATAAAAAGGAGGTGGGAAATAACCTGACCTCTACTCTGCAACCGATAGCCTAGCCCTGAACTTTCGAGCAAAGTGCTTAGCGGGTTCAGTGCTAGGCAAAACCATAGTGGACTCAAACTGTCGCCTTGGAAGATACCCCGCTTGATCTTTACAGGTACGCCATACCCAGAAGGCTGTCGGCATCCTGGATAGCGAAGCACCGTACTCCACTGCCCCATACATGCCCTCAAGAGGGCGCATAGAGTTGCATCTACTTTGTACAACTCCAGCACCCTCAAGAGCCACGTATGTGGCACAGAGTCATAGGCCTTCTTATAGTCTATCCAGCATGTCGCCAGATTCTTTCGACTACGGCGAACCTGTTGGCTAATGGCCATGTCGATAAGGAGTAGCTCCTTAGTACCACGTGCCCGGCTTCTACATCCATTTTGAGACTCAGATAAAATTTTATTATTGAATATATGTGATTCCAATTTTGTTCTCAAAATGGATGTAAAAACTTTATACACCGTCGGTAGGCAAGTAATCGGCCTATAGTTCGTATGCTCCGTGGTACTACCAGATTTGTGGAGCAGGTGAGTAACGCCAGTTGTCATGAAACTTGGCAGCGATCCTGAATTCAGAGCTGACTGGAATTGGGATGCCAAGCGAGCATGTGCACTTCGTAGCCATTTTAACCAGAAATTGTGCAACCCGTCCGGTCCCGCCGATTTCCAATTGGCTAACGGACGGACTGCACAATAAACATCCATGGCATCAATGGCTACGGGCTCCATGGGAGATATTACCTCACATGATCGCTTGACATCCCTAATCCAGCCACCTTCTGTATGGCTGACGGGAGTCGACCATATGCTGCGCCAGAACGCAATCGTGTTCGCATCATCTGGTCGACACCCATCATCCACACCTGGTTCAGGTCGCTCCCAATTCCTATAAAACAACTTCTCATCTCTTTGAAATGCGCGATTTTGGGAATATCGGTCAATCCTTTTTTTGTACCGCCTGATGCGATTCGCCCACGCATAGATTTTCTGCTTCAGGAAGTCGATGCGTTCTGTGACCCGTGACGTATATTCTTGAGGACAAAGTCCTGTCCCCTTAAACGCCCGACTCACAAAACGCATCACTCTCGGGCGGGTATTGCCCGACCTGAAGCAGATAAGCTTGCCTATGAGTGCCCTGGTCTCAGCAATACGACGCTCAATTCTACGCTGCCAAGCAGGGACGGCATCTCGAGGGCTAATAGTAATACTGTTTTGTATTTTAATATTAGCCACTCGACACGCCGCTACAGCCGCGCAGTATAGAATTGAGTGTGTATCACTAAGATTTTCACTAGTGTCTATGTAAGAAGGCAATAGTGAATCCAGGGCACCCACAAGCGCCATATTTTTTCTATGCGTGGGTAAACGCGGCAGCCAGGGTTTGTTTTCTAATGTAGCATACCGATATTCCCCAATAGCGCACTCCAAAGTACTCCTTATCTTATCTATGCATTGGGTACTTACTTGTGTATCCCTGTCTATCCCTTCCTCGCCTTCTTCTTGTGCCCTGAGTGAGGCGTGCGATATTGGAGCCTCATTGTGTGTAAGAGGTGGGTTTTCAGGGATACCTCGCAAGTCTGAGCGTAGTCTCTCAAGTGCGTCGTCATCCAACAGGCGGCAGCGTTGAATGGCTCGCACTTGATCCGACAGTCGCTGTGCCGAAACGTTAACAGCTGGTTCCAAGGCCTGAAACAGAGGCAGTAAGCGGTCACGGTACGCCGTAAGGTTGGTTCCTCCCTCTGTAGCCACAAAATATGCCCGCATGACGTTCTCATTCATCGATTGAGTCCATCTCATGCGGCGCACATCACCACCGGCAGCGGGGGCCCTGTTCGAAACCGGTGGGTCTCGGGGTCCCAAGCGTGACGGCGGCCGGCCTCTTCCCCGGCGGCGCGCTGGTGTTGGTGTCGTCGGCGGGGAAAAATACTCATCACTCGATGAGCTCGACGCCTCAGTAATGGCCGGCGCTGCTGGCGCCGGCGGCTGCGAGGCGGAGCTGAGTGACGAGTCCGGGGGTCTTAATTGTGCCGCTGCTCTGGCTCTGGTCAACATTTTTTCTTTGGTTTAATTGTATTATTTACATTTACAATGTTTATGTTTTTGACGTCTGATGTCATCTTGCTTTCTTGATATTTTATATATGCTGTTTTCCTTTTTGGTTTTATAAAAAGTTTGCTCTGCTATTATTTATAGGTATACACAATATGGTTATTACTTAAGTAAGTATACAGCCTCCGAAATAATAAAATAAATTAATACAAAATTTATCAAAGAAAATGATGTTTGTTGACGTTCAGTGTTGCCAGTTATTATTATTATTATTATTATTATTATTTTTGTTCTTTAAATTTGTTTATTCTCGAAAAAATCGGTATTTAATGAAAACCACGGGCCTAGGCCAAGTGGAGTTCATTTGGGACATTATATGTTAGAAGGGGTTCGTCCTGCAAAAACTTACGTACTATACGACAGGTGTTTAGTATGGCTGCTTTCTGCATAGTAATGTAAAGGTTTGTGGGTAATTCTATTTGTCGCAAATAATGTAGTAGGTGTTTCGGTATGACACCAGTGCTCGAGAGTACCAGTGGCACAATATATACTTTGTTCATCTGCCAGATTCTAGTTACTTCTTCTTTCAACTCTGTGTATTTATGGATTTTTTCGGTGATTGTTTTCTGTAGATTATGGGTATTAGGAACTGCTATGTCTATAAAATGTACGACTTTGTTAGGTTTATCTATTACAGTTATGTCCGGTCTATTGTAATGTATAGTTTTGTCAGTAAGAATTGCTCTATCAAAGTATATTTTGTGGTTGTGGTTCTCCAGCACTGGTTTAGGGGTGTATTGGTAGTACGGGATGGGCTTTGTGATAAATTTAAATTTGATGGCTAGTTTTTGGTGAACAATATTAGCGATTTGATTGTGCCTATGGGTGTAATCTGTTTGAGCCAGGGTTGGGCAGGCGCCAGTAATATGTTGAATTGTTTCAGATGCTCGATGGCATTTTCTGCATTTATCGTTTTGTGTATTTGGGTCTTTAAGAATAAATTTACTGTAGTTTTTAGTATTAATAACCTGATCTTGAATTGCTAACATAAACCCTTCCGTTTCAGGGAAGAGTGATCCTAATTTAAGCCACTTATTAGAACTGTCTGAATCTATATGCTGCTGTTCCAAATCGTGTAGATGTCTGCCATGTAATTCCTTTGTTCGCCATCTACAGATTTTTTCTTGCCTGTGCTCATCTAAACTTTTAAAAGTAATGTCTCGATTGGTTAGGTTTAAAGGTGTAAAGTTAATGTCTATTTCTATTATTGATGAGTGAATTTGACTACTGTCGGCTTTATGATAAAAAAAATCTCTAAGTTTTCGTATTTGCCCTTCCCACAACATAGTGAGGTCGATTAGACCTCTACCACCCTTTTGCCTACTTACAGTAATTCTCTCTATTGCAGCTTTAGGGTGAGCATAGTTATGTTTCGTCAGTGTTGTTCTTGTCTTAATTTCTAATCTGTTTATGTCAGTTCGTGTCCATTTTATTAATCCAAATGAGTATGTTAATACGGGTATGGCAAATGTGTTTATAGCTTTAAATAAATTTTTTGAGTGTAGCTGCTTTTTACATACTAAATTTAATCTCTTGGTGTATTCTGATACTAGTTGTTCCTTAATCTGTGTGTGGTTTATGATGTTGGATTGGTGTATTCCTAAGTATTTATATGTATCTGATGGTTGCATTGTATTAAACAAGTTGGTATCGATAGTGTGATTTTGAGTGTTAGTTATTTTTCCTTTTCGTATATGTAGTGTACGGCACTTGTCTAAACCAAATGACATGTTTATATCGCTGCTAAATTGGGTTGTAGTATTTATAAGATGATCAAGGCATTTTTCAGTTTTTTATTATTATTATTATTATTATTATTATTATTATTATTATTATTATTATTATTATTATTATTATTATTATTTGTTTCTCTTTCTCGGGTATTATTCTAATTTGTTAGAACAATACCCGGCCCTTTGGCAGGCGTACACGGAGACATAGGTCCAACGCGCAGAGGCCCTTTGAGAGTTTTAATCTAGAATGTAATGGAACACCTACTGAGGCGCCTCCATCACCGCACTATTAAGTACAGTCACGGGTTAGCCGCAGCAGGTGGGGGCCTATTGCTACTTATATGGAAACTAATTACTCTGGGCTATTGGGATGGGTGTTTAATGGATAGGTTTAGATGAAAACTATGGATGAATGCCGGCGTCTGCCCTAAGTACTCTTATAGTACGTCGAAAAGGGGCAGACGGTGACTCGCCAGCTCACTAGATGGACCCTCTCTAAATAGCCGCCAAGGCAAACAAACTCTACCATAAAGGCAACAAGAGGGCAACACCGGTGTGAGCGGCTAGGGGTGTAGAGCGGTGCGGCACCGGTTTCGCCATCGCGGGTCGTGACCCGGAGCGGGTTTCCCCGTAATTACGCCCTTGACAATGACACTTCCACCCCCGAGCAAATAGCTCTTGCGACTTCCCTCTGGCCGGCCGACTAAGGCAAGCCAGAGTCGAGAGTCCTGCGGGCGCTCTTGGAAATCCACTCCGACCAGCCAGTAAAAGCAAGCCGGAGACGAAGACCTGACCGACTCCCTGAAGTGTTCGGGACCGCAGTGTCGCCACACACATTCAGCTCGCCACAAAGCTGCCCTGCGGTTTGTAAGCTTTCTTTCTATCCTGTAATATATATCACAAGACAAAGGTGATGTTTGAAAGCTGTTACTCTGCCCTCTGAGATTGCGTTAGTCTCATGATGAGATAACGACTGCCCCAGAGGGGTTATTATTATTATTATTATTATTTCGTTTCTTTTTCTATTTTTCTCAGCTCTTAGCTGGTATAATCTACATTTACGGGTGGGTACCAAGTAAATGCAGAGTGTGTATCTATATTATGTTGTAGATGTTGTGTGAGGTGTATGGTTTTCGTCTAATGACATGAATTTCCGAACAATTCTGCATGTATTCAATATGGCGGCTTTCTGGAGGTTTATATAAAGGCTTTCTTTGAGGTCAATTAATTTAAGGCTATGATGAAGGTTTTTCGGGATGACACCAGTGGTAGAAATTACGATAGGGACGACATAAACTTTACTTTGGCGCCAAATTCGTGCTACTTCTTCTTTTAATTCAGAATATTTGCTTATCTTTTCGCTAATAGTTTTTTGTAAATTGTGTGTGTTGGGAACTGCTATATCTATGAGATAAGTTGTTTTATTATGTTTATCAACTAGTGTTATGTCAGGCCTATTAAAGTGAATAGTCCTGTCTGTTAGAATGGCGCGGTCAAAGTACAGCTTATGAGTGGTGTTTTCGAGGATAGTTTGTGGTGTGTATTTATAATATGGTGTGGTAGTATCTTGGATGAGATTATGTTTTAGTGCTAAATTTTGATGGATGATATTGGCTAGTTGGTTATGTCGATGTGTGTAGTCGTTCTGTGTGAGGGTAGTACAAGCTCCGGTTATGTGTTGAATAGTTTCGGGTTGAGTATGGCACTTACGACATTTGTCGTTTGTAACGGTAGGGTCTTTTATTATAAATTTTCTATAGTTTTTGGTGTTTATAATCTGGTCTTGGATGGCTATTATAAAACCTTCTGTTTCGGGAAACAAGTTACCTATCTTCAACCATTTATTTGAAGCTACTGGGTCTATATGAGTATTTTCCAAGTCATGTGGGTGCCGGCCGTGGAGTGTTTATAATTATTATTATTATTATTATTATTATTATTATTATTATTATTATTATTATTATTATTATTATTATTATTATTATTATTATTGGTTTCATTTGTTTATTCTCGAATAAATTCGGTATATAATGAAAACCACGGGTCTATGCCAAGTGGAGATCATTTGGGACATTATTTGTCGGTAAGGCCTCATCCTGCAAAAACTTACGAACAATACGGCAAGTGTTGAGAATGGCAGCTTTCTGCATTGTAATGTAGAGGTTGGTGGGTAGTTCGATTTGTCGTAAATAGTGAATAAGGTGTTTCGGTATGACACCCGTGCTAGAGAGTACCAGGGGTACAATAAATACTTTGTTCATTTGCCAGATTCTAGTTATTTCTTCTTTTAATTCAGTATATTTGTGTATTTTTTCTGTTATTGTTTTCTGTAGATTATGGGTGTTGGGTACTGCTATGTCAATTAAATAGACAAGTTTACTTAGTTTATTTATCACTGTTATGTCCGGTCTATTGTAATGTATAGTTTTGTCTGTGAGTATTGCTCTGTCAAAGTATATTTTGTGGTTACGGTTCTCTAGCACTGGTTTTGGGGTGTATTGGTAGTAAGGGACAGCTTTTGTGATGAGTTCCAACTTAATGGCTAGTTTTTGGTGGACTATATTAGCCACTTGATTGTGTCTGTGGGTATAATCTGTTTGTGCTAGGGTTGGGCAGGCGCCAGTGATATGTTGGATTGTTTCGGGTGAGTGGTGACATTTCCTGCATTTATCGTTTTGTGTATTTGGGTCTTTAAGTATGAATTTGCTGTAATTTTTTGTATTAATAACCTGATCTTGTATTGCCAGCATAAATCCTTCTGTTTCAGGAAAGAGGGACCCTAATTTTAGCCACTTATTTGAACTGTCCGAATCTATATACAATTGTTCTAAATCGTGTAGATGTCGGCCATGTAATTCTTTAGTTCGCCATCTACAAATCTTTTCCTGTCTATGTTCCTCTACATTTTTGAAAATTATATCTCTATTGGTTAAATTTAAAGGAGTATAGTTATTATCAATTTCAGTAATTGATGCATGAATTTTACTATTTATGGCTTTGGCATAGAAAAAGTCTCTAAGTTTTCGAATTTGTCCGTCCCATAACATAGTTAGGTCAATTAGTCCCCTACCACCTTTTTGCCTACTAACTGAAATCCTTTCTATTGCTGCTTTTGGGTGAGAATAATTATGTTTTGTCAGTGTAGTTCTTGTCTTTATTTCTAGTCTATTTATGTCGGTGCGCGTCCATTTAATTAATCCAAACGAATAAGTTAATATGGGTATCGCAAATGTGTTAATTGCTTTAAACAAATTTTTCGAGTTTAACTGTTTTTTACATACTAGATTTAGTCGCTTAGTGTATTCTGATACAAGCTGGTCTTTAATTTGTATATGGTTAACGATGTTTGACTGGTATATTCCTAAATATTTATAAGTGTCCGATGGTTGCATAGATGTAAATATGTTAGTATCTGGAGAGTTAATTTGACTGTTGGCTAGTTTTCCCTTTTGTATATGAAGTGTACGACATTTATCTAACCCAAATGACATATTTATATCTTCACTGAATTGAGTGGTATTTTTTAAAAGTAGATTTAAGCACTTGTCAGTTCTAGCGAATAGTTTAATATCATCCATATACATTAAATGTGTAATGAATGTGTCAGAATTTAATTTATACCCACTACTTGTACTATTGAGAAGATTAGACAAGGGATTCAAAGCTAGGCAAAACCATAATGGACTAAGAGAGTCTCCCTGGAAAATGCCATTTCCGATGTTGATTTCGCTGGTGGTGATTGTATCTATACCATTAGATAGATGTAATGTGGTTCTCCAGTCGGACATGGCATTTTTCAGAAAGCTGATTATGGTTGGATTGATCTTATAAATCTGAAGGACTCGAATTAACCATGAATGAGGTACACTGTCGAAGGCTTTTCTGTAATCTATATATGAAATGTGTAGGTTTCTTTTGTTGTTATGGGCATGTTTTAAAATTGTGGAGTCTATAACTAATTGTTCTTTACATCCTTGGTGTCCCTGTCTACAACCTTTTTGTTCTTCAGCCATAATATTATTGTATTCTAAGTGTTTATTGATTTTGTGTGTAATTAAAGATGTAATGAGTTTGTAAATAGTTGGTAGACATGTGATTGGACGATATTGTGATGGATTTTGAGTGTCACTGCTTTTTGGTAACATATAGGTAATCCCTTTTGTGATAAATTTGGGTATTTCTTGTTCACCTTTAATAATGTATGAGATGTTTCTTGCTAAAATATTATGTAGTGTGTGAAATTTTTTGTACCAAAAATTGTGTAACTTATCACTTCCTGCAGCTTTCCAGTTTTTTATTCTTCTAGTAGTATACTCTATATCATCTACTGTAATGTCACTAAACTCCATACTCTCCACATTCATCATTCTACATTCTTCATCTTGTATCCATCCAGCTGTATCATTATGATCCTGCCGTTTCTTCCAGAGATCGGTCCAGTAGTTTCTTAAATCTTCCGGGTTTGGGATTTCGCGTTCGAGTTGTGTATTATCTTGCCTAAACATTCTGTAAAATCTTTTTTCATTTGAAATAAATAATTTATTATTTTCCTTTCTTTGTAATGATTTAACATATCTAGCTAACCGTTGAGATTTTACTGTTAGTTTTTGTTTTAACGTGTCTAAGTATTCTTCTGGTCTGATATTATTTCGTTCATGTATTGTGTGTATTTTGGTTCTATTGAAAATTATCTCAACTGCTGCGACTACCCTTCTGCTCCTGTTGTTATTAATGTATTGAGTTAATCTGCCTATATCGGCTCTTAATTTTTTGATATCATTTTCAATTCTGAATTGCCATGCAGGTTTTTGAGATTTGTAGGTTTTGTGTGACGTGTCAGCGTTAGGGCTACGTATTTTATATCCTAATTTCTCAGATATTACAAGTGCGCTACAGTAAACTAAAGTGTGAATATCAATTAAATTTGAATCAATTGAGAAAAATCTATTTAGTATTTGTCTGTTAAAAATATCTATATAAATGTAAAGATTTCTGCATTCTCTTAGATTTGGTAATTTAGGTCGGGCTGTTGGGTCAGTACCAGTATATTGTACAAGTGCGGTCTGTAACTGATTTTCTAATTCAGATATAATTGGGTCTTCTTGTGTAATTTGAGGGGTAATTGTGTCTTCTGTTGGTTGTGTGTCTGAATGTTGAGTAGTTGGTAGAGCGCCTGTTTGAGTAGAAGCGTTTGTCTGGGAGTGTAATATAATATGCGAATCACTTATCAAACTCGATGATACTTGTGAAAGGGGGATATTAGATGGTGTCCTTGGTGTTGATTGTGTAAAATGTTCATGTGGGGTGGGTAAATTTGTATCTGATAATAATTGGTGATTTGTGTCTTCTAATTCATCTATTCTAAGTTGCTCTGAGACTTCTTCCTTTAATTTATTTATAATTTCATCGGATAGCATTTTATTTCTAACAATTACTCTTCTTTGATCGGCTATTCTTTGTGCAGAAACTTTTAGATGAGGAAATTTTAGAATAAATTGGTCGTGAAGTTTTTTACAGTACATAGTCCTATCTGTTTCTAGTTTGGTGATGTAAAAGTATGTGCGCATGATAAAAGTGTTAATTTCGTCATTCCATTGCATGCGCACTCTAGGTTTGCCAGCTTTAGTGGTCGCAGGACAGGTGGCTAGTGCCCCCTGCGAAACATCTTCAGCTGGGGTTATGAATGTATTATTGTTGTGTGGTTCTATATTAATCTGTTCGTTATAATGACTACTAATTGAAGGTGATGTTTGAATTGATGGTGTATATGACACGGTACTTGGGCTATATGGTTCCACAGGGGAACTTGTCCTGTCAGTGAGTCTGTCAATATTGTCTGTGGATTCGGCTGTAGCACATTGAGTGGTGGAAGCCCGCCTGTTCAGCTCCACACCGCTGACGGTTCGCATGCTGAAACACCCAGCGTCAGCTCCAGGTGTGCCCCGGCGATCACCCCCGGGCAGCGATCCTCTCAGTTTCCTTTTTAATCGGGTCTCCATATTGAATGGGTTACCAGTACCATGTTAGCCACGCCAGTAAAATGTTCGTGTGTCCGCCCCCCACGTGAGTCAGATGTTCGACTCGGACGTATGGTTGGGTTTTAGGGGGCTTATTATTATTATTATTATTATTATTATTATTATGTGTCTCTGTTACACGGCTATTCTTCTAACATTTAGTGTCAAAAGAATAACCGGACCTTTGAAAGGCTTACACGGGGATATGGATCCAACGTGCAGAGGCCCGTAGAGAGCTTTAATCTAAAATGGGATGGGACTCATGCCGCGGAGCCTCCACAACTGCACTACTGAGTACAGCTATGGACTAGCCGCAACATATGTAAGACTATTGTAATATGTGGAGCCTAATTTAATTGGTTTATGGGATTGGATGTTTGATGGACTTGTAATTATTATGATTCTATGGATGAAAAACGGCACCTGCCTGTAATACTCTAATAGTATCCGTCCGCATGGCAGGTGGTGACTCGCCAACTCACTGGATGGGCCCTCTCTAAACAGCCGCCCAAAGCAAACAAACTCTGCCATAAGGGCAGCCAGAGGGCAACACCGGTGCGAGTGGCTAGGGGTGTCGAGCGGTGCAGCACCGGTTTCGCCATCGCGGGTCTCGTGACAACGGAGACCCGGAGCGGGTTTCCCCGTAGTTACGCCCTTGAGAATGACACTTCCACCCCCGAGCTAGTAGCTCTTGCGGCTTCCCTCTGGCCGGCCGACCAAGGCAAGCCAGAGTTGAGAGTCCTGCGGGCGCTCTTGGAAATCCACCCCGACCAGCCAGTAAAGGCAAGCTGGAGACGAGGCCCTGACCGACTCTCTGAAGCATTCGGGACCGCAGTGTCGCCACACACATTCAGCTCGCCACAAAGCTGCCCTGCGGTTGTAAGCTTTCTTTTCATCTAGTAATATTTTTTTTGTTATTATTATTATTATTTTATTTTGTTTTTAAACAACTCCCTTTTTGTAGGGGTAAAATATGTGCCATGCGGGCCGCAGCCAAGCGTGTCACGTTAGATAGAATAAGCTGATGTTATGGATGATGATGTTAAAAACTTGCGAGTGATGCGACATGTGTTAAGTATGGTGGCTTTTTGTAGTAACTGTATCGAGTGTGCGGGCATCTGAAGGGTGTTCAAACTTTGATTGAGGGTTTTAGGTATTAAACCAGTTGATGATAAAACTATTGGTACGATATGGACAGTACCGGCTCGCCATTGCGTTTTTAGTTCAATGGCTAGGTCTTGATATTTTGATAGTTTTTCAGATATTGTTGACTGGATGTTGTGACTGTTGGGAATCGCTATGTCAATAATATAAACTGTGTTGTTGGTTTTATCATGTAGAGTTATGTCAGGTCTATTGTAGTGTATTGTTTTATCTGTAATTATTGTCCTATCCCAATATATTTTACACGATGTATTTTCGAGTACAGTCGCTGGTTTATATTTATAATATGGCGTTTTCCTATTAATGAAATTATTTTGATGAGCAAGGTGTTGATGTACTATTGCAGCTACTTGATCATGGCGGTGTTTATAGTCAGACTGAACAAGAAATTTACATGCGCCAGTTACATGCTGTATGGTTTCGGAGGCTGAGTGACAGTGTCTGCATAGGTCGGAGACTTGGTTTGGGTCTTTAATAATAAATTTCTTAAAATTTCGGGTAGCTATAATTTGGTCTTGTATAGCAAGCATAAAACCTTCTGTTTCTGGAAATAGTTCCCCTCTCGTAAGCCATTCGTTCGATTTTAATTTATCGACGTAGTTTTGACCCAGATCGTTACGGTGTCTACCATGAAGACTTTTTGCTGCCCATTTACTAATATTTAGCTCTGCACTAGTGATTTTTTCATTAGGTTGCAAATTACGGTTTTGTAAATTTAAAGGGGTGAGTTTCTTGTCTAATTCGTTTATGTGTTTGTGTAATAATGACAGCTGTGACTTAGAATGGAAGTAGTGTCTGAGTGTAGATATTTGTTTATTGTGTAGGTTTTCTATGTGTATAAGTCCTCTTCCTCCCTCCTTACGTGGCAAAGTGAGTCGTTCTATTGAAGATTTTGGATGGTGTTTACGGTGTTTTGTCATGAGCGTGTTTATTGTTCGCTGTAGGTTTTTGAGGTCTGTTTGTGACCAGTTAATTATTCCAAATGAGTAAGTGAGTATAGGGATAGCATATGTGTTAATGGCTTTGACCAAATTCTTAGAGTTGAGGCGAGATTTTAATAAAAGATTTAATCGGATCTTGAATTTCTTTGTGAGATCTGCTTTAGTTTCCTTTTGAAGAATTTTTCGAGTTATTATTATTATTATTATTATTATAATTATTATTATTATTATCAATTCCATAGGGGTTAAATATAATGACCACCATAAAATGCTTTGATACTTTAGTTCTTTAACCACAAATATATACTTAACACCAGAAAAATGAAGTCTATAATTACAATAGTACTAGCTATTTTAGTCACGACTGCACTTCAAATTGTATTCGTACACCCTATGTAGTAAATTATCACCAAATAAAAGGGTTATGTTAGGTTCTCTTGTGACCCTTAATTTAAAAATAGGAGCCCTGCGAAGCAGGCCTCCGTCAACTTAGTTTATTATATTGTAAAGTAGGTGGTGTAACCAAATCCTATATGTGTTGGTATTTCATACAACTAACAAAAAGCTTTGGTCGTAATTTTACAGTAAAATGCTGGTTTCATTTTAGTGATCACTTCTTACTTTTGGGCTAACAATGATTTATTTGGAGTTATTTTGCTTAAATAGGATAGCGAAATGTTAAAACTTTGGTTATAATTTTACATTAAAATGCGGGTTTCATTTTGGTGATCATTTACTATTTTTGTGTGTTATATGTTACTATATCTGCTGGCAAGTTAAACATAAGCCAATTCTATATGATGCTATGTGTAGTTATTACAAAATAAAGTCCCCTTTTCATTCTGTATGATCTCGATAAACTTAAAAACTACCTAACAAATGTTTGTATGGTTTTCACCAATAGATAGCGTGTTTCATTCACACGGGCGGAGCCGCGGGCAACGTCTAGTAATAAAACAAACAGCAAATAATGCATGGAAGTAAATTTATACATGAAGACATAAAATTCTAGACGTATTAATTATTTACATTTGTCAGGCTTTCAGACAGGTGTTACTTACAAATGCTTCTTTCTTTCACATAAAAGCAACATTACCATAAAACATTTTAAAGTATTCTTTTCAACAAAAAGAAAACTCGTTTTTACACGAATTGAGTCGTAAAGCTTCTGCCATTTCGTGTTGACACAACTGTCGATAGGTAAACATTTAGAGGGCCATGGTAATAATGGGTCACGGCAGTACCTAATGGTAACGCAGCTCCTGTGACCCCGACATTCAAGGGGATCGGATAGAGGAACACCATGGTGGTTTAGTGGGTAGTCCCGGCGCTTCACGTCGGGGAGTCTCCACACTCTCCCAAGGCTGAGACCTCGGTCCCGATCCAGGTTATCCCGAATATTGTTGGTTTCCACCATGCGACAAAAAATAAATAAAAGAAGGTAACAATTTGGTGCTCATGAATACTCATGGTATCTACGTTATCAGTGTTGGGTGTTGCGATAACAGGGCGCTTAATGGATGTACATATGGAAGCCATTAGTGTAACGTTGACTTTGTGACACGTGCGAATGACTGGACACTGTCCACTGTTATGTACTTACCTATACTAGGTATTATGCTGTATCGCCGGGGACGTTTTAACGAGCCACAGTGAGACGTATACATTAAACTTACGAAATGTAACTGACACAATATCTTTGATTTTTGGGTTATTTTATGTATAAAAGAAAATATCTTACGATATTATAGCATTTGAATGAACCGGCAATCTAAATATAGGCCCAAATAAGAAATTATCTGACTAATAAGGCAACCGATTTCTATCATATAGAGTTCGTCGATTTAGTGAGTAATAATAACCAAATTAAATAGTTAACTATCGATGCTAAACGATGAAGTAAACCTCTGATAGTTCTCCATAATGTTCTTGAAGGAAATGCGGGTTGGCTATCAACAGTGGCACTACAGTGTATCACCCGTTCTAATAATAAGAAGAGGCATGAGTCCAGTAGTGCGTGTTGCACGGTATATAAATATATTGGGTTTATATTATTATAAAAATGTATATTCTCATAGAAATCTCATTAAATTATTGTGATTGTTCCAGTGTCACAGCTGCGGCGATAACAACAGAAACTGTGGTCGGAGTCACACGCCGGACGGCGAGAGAATACCAGGAGACGGAGCCAGTTGCTCCGCGCCCGATGATCAGGTAACAGCAAAGGATGCATAGTTGGCACACGATAATAATATGTGTAATTAGATTAAGAGAGAGATGACGGCTTCTTCCCATAATCCTTTCATCCTTGCGGATATAATAGACAAAATTTAAGAAGCTGCGTTTACTATTACCAGGAATTCTTTCGAGCGTGCATGATTCAACTCCCTACAAATTTTCTAGATTAACTCTATTACCTTATATCACATATCTACATCTCATTTCGGAATACATGCAGTAGCATCGGCACAAATTAAAATTAGTTATAAAGTGACATGTGCCAATGTGACACCGACTAGCAACTTCAAGCGCATTTGTCGCCGTATGTTTAGTAAATAGATGATCGGTCACAAAATGACACCGCCTTGCCTTGGGGATCATGTAAAGCTGATGCATAGTAAAAAAAGAATAGTAGGTTAGCTAAGGCCGATCGGCAAGTTAATTGCCTACTCTTGCGTTGACGCACATGGTTGTCACTTTTGTTTTAGTTAAATATTTTTTGCGTATTACCAATTCATAAATGGGCTGTAAATTAATTAAACACGTTTTAATAATTAAAGTAAATGAGAGCAGAGAATTCGAGCTGGCTAGCAGTGTTGTACGTAAATGCGTGCGATCAGACGTGCGGCTCATCTCGTACTGAGGCCGCGGCGGGCCGCGCTCGTCTATGAAATTGGGTGCGTGAAAAGAGCGTGCGTACACGGCGCCGGCGAATCACGCGTACATTCAAACCGGTGGCAGCCGATTTGTATGAAGCTATCCTACTATTCTTTTTGTACTATGGCTGATGGTATTCGCTGTAATGCAAATCGATAAAAGTAATTACGAAGTGTCGGTATGCTCCAATATCCTTATATGATTTTAAGTCTGCTTTCTAGTCTAACCATATGTGTCAGAATGTTTGCTTTACTACAAAGAGAATACTGTAGCAAGCCGGTGATTCAACGGTATACTTAGCTATGATTTAGACAACAGTGTGACGATATTTGCAAATGTTTGTTTTTGTTTTTCGTGTGAGTGTGTGGCCAACTCTGGTGTCGGAGTTTTCAGACCGCCCGAAGGCCTCCGACATGGCCTAACGATCCTTATCCTGAGACAAAAACCGGGACCGACAGCAAATGCTGGTTAGTCTGTATTTTCGTAACGACACAGATCTTCGTGGCAGCTGAAAGCGACAGCATAATGTGATCTCCTGAGGCACAAAGCAAGTGATGACTAATAAATTTATTATTATGACGTAACTTTAAAAATATAATGGCACTCCCCTAGGAGCTGCTTGCAAGTACTAGTGCGTGGGAGGTAATTTTTACTTCAGTGTAGTTCGTTGACTTGCAACTAGATGTGCTATTCTAATAACATAATCTTACGCTACACAATGTCCATAATTATGGGCTTAATTTGCCTAAGACTTTAACATGTGTTTTTTGTCTACAGCATCGTGTCAGTGACAATGGCTCCACAAATTTCGTCAATCCATTTCCAGAAGAAGACCCGAGTAAAATTATAATGGGTAATTATGTTCTTTTTATTTTGTCAGTTTTAAAGCAAATATATGCTGGATGGTAGAGTAAAAGTCAAGAAATGAAATGATTTATAATTAATGTTACCTTACGTGGCTGGGATGAAATACAAGGGATTCGTGGAATGTCTACAAATATGCTACGTCGTAGCGCTACGCCGTAGAACTATGCCTATTATATTAGCTACTTAGATTAACGCTAATGGGTTGGGTAAATATATACATATATAACTTAACATTTACTGAACACGTGCTAGGAACTGAATATTTTAAGTTCTACGCATGGGCGTACCCAGGTTCTGAGTGTAGAGGGAGGGGGGGCAAACTTTGAGGCTGGTTTCAGAGTCATGCGTTTGACCGGCGCCGGCCACACGCGCGCGCTTTCAATTACACTAGATTAGTAGTAGCGTTTCATAGTCACGCAGTTCAAACGCGCCGCGTGTGAAACGCGCGCGGCCGCACTGCCGAAGCTTCGATGATGCGCTGGCCGACGGCGCGTGCCGCGCGCGTCACTCTGAAACCAGCCTTAGGCTCGCCTTACGCGCTTTCCTGTTCGTCCCTGTTCATCGTAAGACCTTCTTGTAGCCATTGATAAACGTTAACGTTTGGTATATTTTTTGGCAAAATGAGAACTATTCTCAACAATATTACAGTAGACAGCAGGGAGGTTACCCAAAGTTGAGGTGGGGCAGCTTCCCCCCTGCATCGGTACGCCCATGGTTCTACGTAGAATGACTGTAGAGTCCGTGGTTTACCTTGGTAAACGATGAAGACTGACACGATACGATGCGATAAAACGCAAACTCTTTCAAAGTAATGTTCATCGCGACGTAAGATGAGTGCAGAACTAAGAAGTACTAAGAACCACTTCTCTTTGATATTCTAGGAATTAGGTTCGTTGCCTTTAAGAGCTTCGAAAATTTGTAAGGTCTTAGCGACAAACACGATTGGGAAGTCATTTTGCGATCCCAAGTATCTTTGCTCAAATCTTGTGATCGCAAGTCAATCAACTAACCACTGAACTACCACTTGCACTTGTTCTTTCTCAGTAGGTATTGCCGATGCAAAGATTATCCGCGCGCCTCTAGCGGTGAATTTGGAAGTTGTCCTGGTACGACACTTTTGACAGCTTTCAATACAACTTTGCTTCGAGGTTATAGTGGTAATTGTATTAAGCTGTCAAAAGTGTCGTACCCGGTCAACTTCCAAATTCGCCGCTAGAGTAGGGTAGGTTGGTGTAAGATGACGCACTTTTGAAACAATCGGTCATAATAAATTAAAAATGCAACATTTCGAAATGACACTTAATATTCTAAATCTTTGACTTATTCGTTACAATAGAATATATAAATCAACATCACATCTATTGTCTTTGGACAAATTTTCATATGAACTTAAAAAATCAGAAATGCGCACTTTTACACAACCCATACGGTAAGTTGGCGCAGCAAAGTCTATAAGATGGCGCAGTTAATACCAGGTGATCTAAGGGAGACAAATATCGCATTTAAATACACCAAATCCAAGATATCCCGTACATTTATCTTGCCATCATTCTTGACACACTGAGCATTCTATCCAGTCTCCTTTTTATAAATTTCCTGACACCCAGGGCCAGGACATGTCCAGACCTTTTCTACAGCAGGTTTGTTGGGTGCTTTAGATTTTTTGTTTAGGTTTTTTAGGTCTTAGTTCAGCTTTTTGATTCCTTGCTGCCTCTAATTGCTGTTTTTAAGGTGAACCGCTAATTACTTCTGATTTAATACGTATCTGAGATTTAGGGAAAGGCTTAATATTAAGAATTTTATCAGACACTAGCTAGCTCTTCCTGGATGACTTCTCAAACATTTTTCACACTCCGCAGCGTAATACTTTTTCAGTATTCGATGAAAACCTCTATCGAGAGGCTGCATCTTGTGGCTGCTATGTGGTGGTAAAGTGACTGCAACAATATTATTTTTCCGGAAAAAAATCCACAGCAGAGCAGTGTGAGGAGTGATTGTCTAACACGAGGCCTATTCTCCTCTTGTTAAACAATCACTCCTCACACTGCTGAGAAATGAAGATAAAGTCCAATCCTCAAATTAAAAAAATAGGGTTTGTAAGATGGCGCGCGCTATCTTGTACACCCGCCTGTTGCGCCATCTTACAAACTTCCCCACAGAGCAGAAATCATTGCACTAACGCCATCTCCTATGAAATACCAGAATTATTTCGTTTCTTAGGTCGATATAAAGTATTTGTTTAGTTAACAATTCATTAAAAACACGTAATATATGCATTGTTTTATTCTGACTCAATTTCCAAATGAGAATAAAATTAGATTAAAAGTGTTCAAAATCTTAAAACTTACCTGGAACAATCGTTTTGTGAGCAAATCGAATATTTTTTTGGGAGTAAGTACCGGCACAAATAGTAAACAAAACACGTCTGAAATTAGCTGCTTACGACACACCAGAATCCACCAATCGCGAGTGCGCCAACTTATCTCCTGCGCCATCTTACACCAACCTACCCTAGCTAGTCAGAATCTTAGCAACGCCAATACTTGTTGTGTGTAAATGGCATATTTTTATTTGATAACAGATACAACAGAGATGTTGCGAGCTCCCCGCTACTGTAGGGGAATATACGTCCCCTCCATCACTAATAGTTTTAAGGTAAGATTTAAGATCTGTCACTATTAGATGAACCCTACTGTCTTATACTTAATCATGTGTGTGTGTGTTTGTATAAACATAGGCATACGTAAGCGGCGATAGCCCAGTGGTGTACGTAACGGACTGCCGAGATGATGGTCTCGGGTTCGATCCCCAGCTCTCTGACGTTTCGAAGTTATGTGTGTATTAAAAATGTTAATTATCGCTATAATAATGTGCCCGGTACATGGCAATAGCACAGTATAAAGACATACAGTAGTTCGACGCCTTTGATCTCGTAGAAAAAGCCGACAACGTCTAGACAACGGTAAGGAGGCTAGGGCTGCCACATTTAAACAATACCTAATTATTCAAACACCGTCTATTTATTTTAGAAAAATTACAATTGCTACGCTACATGAACATTATAGTGTAAATCACTTATTTATTATATTACAATAATTAACGATATATAATTACTTACTATAAAACAGTTGGCAATTTTTCGTGCGGTGACAGCTTTGCATACAAAGTGTCAGTCAGCACTTATTTCATCCCGCAAGAGTCGTGGGAGGCGGTTAAGGGTATGAAGCATTTTTTCAGATATACTAGGTCGTTATCGTACAAACCAAGTTAAAATAAAGCGATTGACGTAGCGGTTGTGGTTGTTTAATGGATGGCTAACCATGGGATCAGCTTGCAGAGCCTATGTTATCGATATGAAGAATTTTGCAGATCTATTTTCGAGCAAACTACGTTAAGGTACAGCAATAGACATCAAGGTCATTTTATGGATGGGTGACCGGGCTATGAGATTACTGAGAACATGTGTGGGTTTATAAAAAGGGGCCAAAAATATGGTTATTTTTTAGCTAGGACGCGCCGTTACCAAGTTACATATTAATATTTGATAGGTATATACTTACCTAATACGAAGGAATGAAATTAAAATCACGCTTGAATAGAATATTACCTTACAACTAGTATTTAAATCAATGCTTACAACTGTACTAAAATTTTCTTACGCCTGCCATGTTGTTTATGTAGAGTAATTACTACTTTATTCTGTGATTTGGCCAGACATGAGATAATGTAAAAAGTTAGTAAATTAGTAGGTACGTGCACATTATTTTAAGTGGTTATAGGTACATACGTTTCAAAATAATATAATTATAATTAATGAAATTTTAATTATTGGTGTAAGCAAATTGATGAAATCGTAGATTTTTTTAATCCTTATTTTTTATTATCTTTAAGCAGCATGAAGAATTGCAATGTCTCACAGCACAAGTTGTATGCACCATCTTAATTAATATTCATAAGCAAATAAATAAGTAACGAACAAAAAACAAGCACGCGCCAGCCCCCAAAAAGATGTACCTAGTTGGGAACTAAGGCGACATACGTAAGTAGGTACCGCTCTACCCGCGTCTCACCTCTTGTCCCCCGCACGATTGACCCGTCTAGACGCGTTCGTCGAACGACTGTATGGATTATTTGACTGTGGCAATAGGCTCACCCTCTATTACATTGGGACCTAAACATAACTGGCGAAATGTGGGTGTGTAATACACCTCTGCCTACTCCTTAGGGGACAAAAGGCGTGAAGTTATGTTATGTTAGGCATACGTCTGTATTCTTCGGCGGATGGCCTCTTTTACATTATACCGATACAACTATTTTTAACTACGCTTTTATTTAATGCTTTAAATAGTAAAAACGTCTTGCTGTTACTAAAAATCTTCAGAGATAACTTTTCTTCTGATCCAGTATTTGAAGTAGGGATCACAAATCACACCTACATATCAAAATAAACTCGGCGGTATCGTTCTATTTTCTACATCATCATCAGCCCCTTACAGTCCACTGCTGGACTAGGCCTCTCCTTTGAAAGGAAGAATTGGCCTACTATACCAACGCCGGCCAAACGGGTTGGTATAGGGTTTGTTTCAAATTTTCCTTCTCTTACAGTGCTGTTCTCTGCATAATATGCTCCCTCTGTCGGCTCTTACGACACCCATGGGATGATATTGTGTGGTAACATTCCTTATGTTATTCTTAATCCGTCACCACACGGACTATTTTCTTAACTTTTTGTTTAACCTAATATTCAAAGTAAAGATCCTGCGATTGCAATTTGCACTCAGAGACCAAACCATAGGAGTAACATTTCGTCATCATTATGTAGTTGGCATGTACATATGACGAAACTCTATTACAGTTATTACTTAATAATAGAAATGTTGTTTCCAAAATTGATGTGTTTAACAAATTTATTATTATTCCTGTTTGCAGAACCCCGCAGTAGAGATTTCGTACCAGAGATATTCACAGAGGCAGCGGCAGAAATCTCTCATCATCGTCAACGTCGTCGACCTCGTACTCAAAGTAAGTGCTATCTCATCATCATCATCAGCCCTTTGTACTGTCCCACTGCTGGGCACGGGCCTCTTCTCACAAGTGCTATCTATTTACTAGTATCTCATGGAATAAGACAGAACACAGCCTTATGGCGCTGATACACTTGAGGATTCACTTGTAACAGTGCTGCGAGCATTCGCCGCTTTTTATTTTGTCGAACCGAACAACGAACAGAGCCGAACATTGCTACGAACATTCTCGCGATCTTTCTAGCGAACACTTTAATCCTTAGGATATAGAAAAAATATACAGACCGGACTACAACAGCAGTTTTACCCAATATATTTACTTCAGGTTGACTTATGAATTTTTTCTAGAGTAAGAGTAAGATAAGTACATAAACAAATAACGTTTCTAAATAATAAATGCAGATGTTAATTAGAACAGGTTTAACAAATCACACAAGTGTCTGTTCCTACGTTCAGATTTATTTATCGATATCGAGGATTTATCAACATTCTATTGAAATGAATTCTGAGTAAACTAAATCTAAGGATTTATTGTAAACATAATCGTTATTTTATGTATATTTATTCTGAGTAAGCCCATCACTAGTAAAGTTAAAATTAGTGATAAACTACGAAGATTCGAAACGTGATTCGTATATTTATCTTTCTCTTACATTAGATAAAAATTATAAGTCAAAGTGAAGTAAACATATTGGGTTTAACCGCCATTGTAGTGCGGTTTCTATGTATTTTCTATATTCTCTCGGCTCGGCTCGTAGGAATGTTCGTAAGAATGGTCGCTAAAACACATTCACTTGTTTTTTCTGTTTTGCAAAATTCGCACGAATACTTATTATGAATGCTCAAGTGTAAATCGAGTGGTGCTATCATGTAAATTTGTTAAAAGTTGGTTTCTTATTCATTCGTAACTCAACTAGTCAAGTGGTCATCACCACTATACTTTGTAAAGGTTGATGGTACAAGAAATAACTAAAGGTACAGAACCCTTAGCGAACGAAGAACAAGAAGAATCCAACGAAGACGCAGCCAATCTACAGCTACCTGTAATGGAAATTAGTACTTAAAACAATTTACTTAAGTCGTTTTTTAAATAGTGAAATATTCCATGAAAATTACAGATTTCACTTACTGATTTTATATTCTGTTTATCTGCTTTCAGATATGCTTGGCGATAATCTACATCCTCACTCAAGACGGTAAGTATTCATTTATTTCATTATAAATAATAACTGGTCTCTTCATTAATGTAATAGTCTTGTCTAAAGTTTTGTTTTTTTGTCCGTTGTTTCATGTTTGTTAGCTATGTAATTGTCCAATATTACCTCTAAATAAAAATATTGCCTTTCATTATTCTAAGACTTACGACTAAATAAAAATTTATGTATTTATTTTTATTTAGACTTACGACTAAATAAAAATATATAATTCCAAAGAGCTTTATTTATATGTATGCTAAGATGTTTGTTTTCTTTTGTTACACCACCTAGGTATCAAACAAGAAAACGAGCCATCTATGGGTAAGTGCTTACCGTAGGCTATAGACGCTTGCAATTCTAGGGTCATACTCCTCCACTATCCAAAAGGAAGAAAGTATTCATTTATTTCATTATAAATAATAAAAAATTGGTCTCTTTATAAATATAATATGTTAACAGTCTTGTCTAAAGTTTTGTTTTTTTTGTACGTTGTTTCATGTTTGTTAGCTATGTAATTAACCAATTTTACTTTTAAAATAAAATATTTTTATTTTATTTACTTATTTATAGACGCACGCCTGTATCCCCGAAGGGGTAGGCAGAGGTGTTGAGGGTAGGCAATTTTAGACCCACAATATAAATAAAAATATTGCCTTTCATTATTCTAAGACTTACGACTAAATAAAAAATATAATTCCAAAGAGCTTTATTTAAATGTTTGCTAAGATGTTTGTTTTCTTTTGTTACACCACCTAGGTATCAAACAAGAAAACCAGCAATCTATGGGTAAGTGGTTACCGTAGGTTATGGATGCTTGCAATACTAAGGATCATATTCCTCCACTATCCAAAAGGAAGATTCTGCAACTTATGCGTAAAGTTGCAGAACCGTTGCTTAAAATACCTATAGGTATCACATACGCTTTGCTAACCCTCTAAACACAGCCTACTTACCGTAGGAGCATAGTATATAGAGCTAAGCAAATAATTCATACTCTAAATAATTTATTTCATTAAGGTTACAAAATAACACGTCGGAACGTCAAAATTAATTTTCATTCAAGTTCTGATAGATAATAGGGTAGCGTTATTAACCTCGAAAAAAGGCATCACCCAATGATCACCAAAAAAATGCGATCCTCTATAGTGTCTCTATATATCCTATATAAGGTCTCCATATGTCCTCAGTAAGGTACACAGTTACAGTTGGAGGGAAATGTCTGCTCTCCAATAATGCAAACAATGCTCTACTAATCATATATGTCCTAGAAAAAATAACTATAGCCACGCTTGCATGAAGACACCCTAATGCTTCATACAGTAGCTTTAGAGTTTACCTGTCAGAAAAAATGTGTGATGAATTCATAACACCGTGATACCTCGCATGTAAAGGAATCCTAGCTCTATACGGTATCGGTAAGGTTGAGATTGCTTCGCAGCCGGATACATCTACTTTTTTATTCCACAGTGAGCTCGAAGTTGACGCAGATCGTGTACACGGTGGCGTTCTCGATGCTGAACGTGGGGGTGTGTCTGCTGGGCTGGTGGCGCTGCTTCGCGAACAACTACCTGCACTGGGCCGCCGCTGCCACCTGGATACTGCTCATAGCTCAAGGTACTAATGCCATAGAACTGATCTAGTCTGAATGTGTGCCTGCTCGGCTGGTGGGATGCTTCGCGGACAACTACCCGCACTGGGCGGCCGCAGCTACGTGGATACTGCTCATAGCTCAAGGTACTACTCACTTAAGACCGATTTCCATATTCAATCTATACCTGAATTTGGCTACTAGAGATGCATATTTGACATATATACGTGGCACTCAGAAACTTTTGCGATACCTACTAAAAAAAATATTCTATAAGTAAATATGTTTTATTACATCTTTTTAAAGTACTCTCCATACAAAGTTTCATGCGTCTGAACCAGTTTTAGAAACACTTTTTTCAGTACGCCGCAGACGTTTACAGCCTGCTCGAACGCTGAGGGCGCATTATCCGGCGACTAAAATTGTATCCCTTTGAACTGATTTTTTATTTTTGGGAATAAGAAGTCACACGGTGCTAGGTCAGGGCTGTAAGGAGGGTGACCCAGGAGTTTGAACGGTGTGCTGTCTAGGACGTCCCTCGTTTTGATTGCGGTGTGGGCGGGCGCATTATCGTGGTGGAGCAGTAGCCCGCGGAGCCCTGTGTTTGGTCGCTTGTTGCTCACAACAGAGAAAACTTCTGCCAAGCATTTGGTAGTATACCATTCGGCGTTAATGCTTCTTTGGTTTCGTAAAGGAATTGACACCAAGAAGCCAGTCACATTGAAAAAGCTCGCGATCAAAAGCTTTCCCCTGCTTCTAGGTCGCTTTACTTTGTAAGGCGTTGATTCGTTTTGAAACACCCAAACCGTCGACTGGCGCTTTGTTTCTGGATTATATTGATAAATCCAGGATTCATCACCAGTAACGATGTCGTAAACACGCCGAGACGAGCCTGCTTCAAATTTGTGTATCATATCATGGCACCATTCCACCCTTGCTTGCTTCTGAACATCGGTGAGGTTATGCGGCACCCAGCGTGAAACTACCCGTAGATGCACGTATAGAATCTCGTAAAGACTTCCTGATCCAATCTGCAGTATATGCTGAATCTCTTGGTATGTAACTCGTCTATTGTCTTGGATCAAATTTTTCACTTTTAGCACGTTTTCTTCCGTAACAGGTGTCACTTCTTTCTTCATCCCCCGCATCATTTACGGCCATTTTCAATATTCGATCCATACATGGATTTTGAGATTCGAGATTCGTGTTTGATATAATATATTTTGTATAGAGCTTATGTCAAAAATGAATTTAAAATCTACAGATCTATCTATAGATCGAATATTGAATTCCGTAGTTAGTCGACCGCGCTTAAATTCATTATACCAACGATACACGGTTGCCTTAGAAGGGCCTTCACCCATGAATGCCATTTGAAGTCTATCATACCATTCGTCTGGTTTCAGGCGACACTTAAATTCGTAAAAAAATCATAGCGCGATGTTCTCGACGCAAATCCATTTTTCAATGAGACACAGTAATTTTAATTAGCTCGCCAAAAATGTGGTGGGAAGTTTTGTATCTCTAGTACCTAAATCCATAGATAAATTGGACGGAGTGGCGTCATGACATATAGATTAATCAGAACATCATCAGTGTTATTCTAATTGCATTACCTATGGTCTTTCGTCTTGAGCCCGGAGTCAGCATTCTCTACCTTAAATATTACAAATTACAATGAGTGTGTGCGTTGTTGTATACACTTATGTATGTCGGCACTAAAGCTCTTTAAAACTTTCTTCAGATGTTTGTTTTATCATTGGTTTTATCTATGTTTACATTATCATCAGTTTACTGTCACTTTTCCAATGCCTCTGCGCTATTGACTGCCGTTTGTTTGTCTAAAGGCTACGGAGAAGCAGCTAAACTGATAAATTTTGTTCCAGCGCTAAGCGGCCAGGGCCTAGGCTTCCAAGAGCCCCAGAACCAAGTGTGGTACATGCTGTTCATCGTGTTCGTGCCGTATGCGATGCTGCCGCTGTCTCTCTGCTGGTGCCTCGTCATCGGGATGCTGTCGTTCATCTCGCACGTGCTCGCCACCGCCGTCAATATCAAGGACTACATGGAGGAGACGAAGAACGCCGTCTGTAGTACCATTAATGTAAATTACCGCTTTTATGCTTACTTATAGAAAATATAGTTTAGTACTGTGGGCTTTCTCGCAAGCCTGACTACAGCGCTCGGTATCTGAAACTACTATAAGTTTATCAGATACCGTGCGCATTCGGTATGGGTATGGCAGAATAGACATAAAAGTAGAATAAATGCTGTAGAAATGAGAGCACTGAGAAGTATGTGTGGTGTGGCTCTGAATGACAGAGTAAAGAATTGTGTGTTAAGAGAGTGTTGTGGTGTAAAAGAAGATGTAGTAACAAGCATCGAGAAAGGAATGCTAAAGTGGTTTGGGCAAATAAAGAGGATGGATGACGAAAGACTTACCAAGCAGATATATAAGGCAAGTGTAAATGGGACAGCACGAAGGGGAAGACCAAGACGGAGGTTTTCTGACCAGATCGGAGACATCCGAAACAGGAAAGGTAAGAAGAACCCTGAACAGAAGAGCATGCATGAGGAATTTGATGGGAGTGAATGAAGCAAGAGAGATATGTCAAGATCGTTGCAAATGGCGTTCCGTAGTCTCTGCCTACCCCTCCGGGAAACAGGCGTGAGTCTATGTATGTATGTACCTAAGTATGTGCGCATTCTTGTAAAGGCCACTTTAGCAGTTAAGCAGTCAATACCTAATGAACTGTAAGAAATTGCGCAAACAACAAATGCTAGTAGGCATCAAACTGCGTTGCGAACAGTCTCAATAAGTAGTGAAATTAAATAGTTAGTCCCTAGTTTTATAGTAGACCTAATGTTTTAAAGTAGGTAAGCACGCACATTCAGCTGCCGAATAGCAACTGCATCACGCATCGCTATCGTACAGCGTTTCCGCCGCTTCCACGCCTGTTGAACTGTTTTTAGTCAGGTGTGCTCGAAAAACTGTTATCCAAAGTTACCTTAAAATCCTACAATTGAAATTTTTATAACGATGAATGTATGTATGTGTGGATATTTGTTACTCTTTCACGCAAAAACAACTAAACGGATTTTGATGAAACTTTGCAGTATTATAGGTTAGACATCAGAATAACACATGGGTGTTCTGGTGACTACCTGGCGGATGAAGCCGCGGGCAAAACTATACAAATATATTTATAGTATTTTGCCACGTTATAGGTATATATAGTGCTTTTTTTATTACTTGATAATCTGATTGAATTCTAATTTCCTTCCCTCAGGCAAACGCGTGCACGATGCGTGTGCTATTCAGTAATGCGTTGCTGTACATAGCCGTGAACTTCGCGGGCATGTACGCAAAGTCCCTGACGGACTGGGGGCAGCGCAAGGAGTTCTTCGAGATCCGCCGGTCCATGGTCACTAGGGAACGGACCAAGAGGGAGAGCAAACGACAGTGGAATCTGTTTCAGAGCGGTAAGATGAATTGAACTATGTTGTATAGCAACGTGTGTTTATTTAACAAATGATTTAAGAATTTTTACACAAAACAAAGGAATGTGCAAAGGCGGACTTAATGCCCGAGTTATCTCTGGTAGTCCTAGTCTACCTTTGGGTGGTGCATGGTTTTTAATTACAAAGGTGCCGCGCGCGTCCGCCCGCAAATCCACGCACTGTCGAAAGCGGACTTAGGGCCTGGTCACGAGATCGGTCTAAGCGGCGAGCGGCGCGGCAAAGGCGATGTACCTGGCGCGTTTACTCTGAGGCGGCCGCGTGCCGCGTTACAGTAAACGCGCCATGTACGTCGATAACGCTCGCCGCTGCCGCTGGCCGCTGTAGGCCGTGACCGGGCCGTTATTGGTCTATCTATCTATCTATATCGTCACGCCTGTCTCCCATAGGGGTAGGCAGAGACTATGGAACGCCACATGCTTCGGTTCAAACATACCTCTTTCGCTTCCTCGACATTCATTAACCTCATCATGCATGCGCGTCGGTTATGGGTACTTTTAATTTGGCCCTTTTTTAGTACGCCACCTATTTGGTCGGCGTACGTCTGCCTGGGGCGTCCCCTACCGACATTTCCATTCATTCTCGCACGATACACTCCTTTCGTATTTCTTCTTTCATCCATCAGTTCCAAATGTCCAAACCAAGACCAACGCAACATTCCTTTTTCAATCTTTGTCACTACATCTTCTTTTAGACCACACTTTTCCCGTATCACACTGTTACGCACTTTATCTATCATACTTACTCCGCACATACTCCTTAAAGCTCTCATCTCCACAGCATTGATTCTACTTTCATGCTTCTTCTGCCATACCCATGATTCGCTACCATACATCAGTGTTGGCGCCAAAACTCACTGCAGTACAGCAAGGCGAGCCTTACTTGGCATAATTTCGCTTCTGATGATGAACCATAAGGCGCCATTCACACTATTTCCTGCTTTCCTTTCAACATCTCCCTCACATTTTCCATCTCTCGTAAACAAAGAGCCTAAATACACAAACTCATTCACTTGTTCCACTTTTTCATCGCCTATCATTATGTTACATTCAGTTATACTGTTTTCCCTCTCTATGACCATGACCTTAGTCTTGCTTACATTCACTTTCGTGCCCTTCTTCATATACGCCTCATTCATTACGGTGACCATATGCTGTAAATCAGACGCTGACGACGCAAAAAGAACCTGATCGTCAGCGTATAGCAGGATCTTAAACACAGATTCACTCATTCTTAATCCACATTCAGACCCTTTCAGATCGGTCAAACAACTATCCATGAATAGATTGAACAGCCAAGGAGACGCTACACATCCCTGTCTAACACCACGATCAATGTTAAACCAGTCCGTGTAGGCCCAGTTTACTCTGACACAGGCACTTGAATCCCTATATAAGGATTCAAGTGCCTGTATCAGATTGCTGCTCACTCCATACACAGAAAGTGTTGACCAAAGTTCATCCCTCACCACTCGATCGTAAGCCTTTTCTAGGTCAATAAAGGCACAGAAAACCTTCTGGTGTTTCCTTAAGGGTTTTTCTGAAATGCACCTTAAGGAAAAGACTTGATCAGTACATCCCATTCCCTTTCTGAATCCCGCTTGCACATCCCAAATTTACTGTCCGTTTCAGAGATCACTCTTTCAATCAGTATCTTTGCATACAATTAGCCAACAACACTTAGGAGGCTTATACCGCGATAATTTTTGAATTCCTGCTGTGACCCTTTTCCCTTGTACAGTGGCACAATTACGGCCTTGTTCCAGTCACCTGGTACACGACCGGACCGGCAACATTTATTGAAAAGTAGGTACAGCAGGGTTGCAGTGACGCCTTCGCCTACCTTGAGCATTTCAGCAGATATCCTATCATATCCCGCAGCTTTACCCGTTTTCATACTTTTCATTGCATAGCGTATCTCTTCCATATTTATATTACTTTCACAATTATCTTCCTCATTCGCTACTATGTTCCTAGTGTCACTTTCGCCTCGTTCAAACAAATTCTCAAAATACACCTTCCACGACTGATCCAAAACTTCCAAAATATTCCGAAATATTATAAGAGAGCATGGCATGGCTCTCTTATAATATTTACATCCCTCATCACACCAACTTTTGAATCTCTGTTCTAACCAAGTGCCAGAATAATTTTATATTGGCCCGAAAATGCTGAGAAAACTTTCTATCAAATTTATCCTTACATTCTTCTTACCGTCTCTTTTACTTTATATTTCAACCTGTCATACTTTTCTTTCACTATCCTCTCATTGTCAGTCACACTACCTTGTACCCTTTTGTTGGCTCTTATGGCCAGTAAGTCCATCCATGCTTAGCGCTTTTCTGCGACCACACCACTTACTTCCTGATCCCACCATTCATTACAAATCTTTTTAACATGCTTCCTCTTGCTTACGCCACATACTTACTTGTGTATTGGTGTTATGTTAATACTAGTAGTAACGAATCACCGTTACCTAAGTACGTTACGACTTAGAGATATTGCGTGTTTTGCAAAGACTTAAAGATATTGTGTTCTCAGAACTTTTTGGCATAAGTGTTGTTTACACTTTGATATTTGCTACAGTGATACCGGACTTCTTGGCGAAAGAAATCTACCTTCACGTGAACAAAGTGAAGGGAGAGTTTCAGGAGCAACAGTTCAACAACCTCTACATACAACGACATAAGGACGTATCTATACTATACGCTGACATCAAAGGATTTACTGGTGAGTAAAACATTAATGGAGCTTTTAAAACGACGAAGTGGAGAATGGATGGAATGGACATGACACAATTTTGCCAAAACGCCTCGCTCTAACTCTTGCATCTTGACGTTTTCACTGAAGATGGGATGTGATTGTCTGAACAGAACTTTTGCAGTACTTTCATGTCTTGATTATCCCATCCACTCTAAAGATAACTGGTTACAAAGCACCTATATAAACAATTTTGATTCAATTAAGTATATCATTAGTTCCCGTTTCATCATCATCCACAGCCTGACTTTGTGCACTACTGAACATAGGCCTCTCTTTGCTCCTGCCATCGCGTTTTTTGCCATCAGTTCCCGTTTGCGATGCTAATATTAAATGTACAATTTTAGAGTTGTCAAGCAAATGCAGCGCGCAAGAGTTGGTGAAACTGCTGAATGAATTGTTTGCTAGCTTCGACAGATTGGCATCGGTAAGATTTTCTTCATTTAAAGGAAATGATATCTTTCATTATAATTTGCTCGATTAGATTTCGTTCATTAACAAAATGACGTCCGTGTGGTGATGGATTAAGAATACGAAATGTCACCACCCCATATCATCCCATGGGTGTCGTAAGAGCCGACAGAGGGAGCATATTATGCAGTGAACAACACTGCAAGAGAAGGAAAACTTGATACAAACCCTATACCAACCCGTTTGGCCAGCGTGGTATAGTAGGCCCATTCCTCCTTTCAAATGAGAGACCCGTAAAGAGCGGTTAAATCCATCAGACATCAGGCATCCTATAGATATCTAATTACTAATAAATATAATAAAGCGGAAGAGTTTGTTTGTTTGTTTGTTTGAACGCGCTAATCTCAGGAACTACCGGTCGGATCTGAAAAATTCTTTTTGTATACGATAGCCCAATTATTCCGGAAGGCTATAGGCTATATAACATAACGCTTCGACCCTTTGGGGCCGGGCAAAAGGCTAAAAAGGCTAAAAAATAATGTCGGCTAATCTCAGGAACTAGCAGTCGGATTTTAAAAATTGTTATTGCCTATGATAGCCCAATTATTCGGAAAGGCTATATAAAATTACGCCACAACTTTTAGGGGCCAGTCAAAATAATAAAATGGTCAAACGAGAAGGGGGAGAGTTGGGTCAAAGGCAAAAAAAGGCTAAACGAATAGGATACAATCTATATGGGTATCGTTTTCGTGATTTTCGGGACGCTGATTAATAATATGACATTTATTTAGTGATCCAAGATGGCGGACGAGAAATCAAAGATAGCGGATGAGAAAATTTAAAAAATCAATATGGGTATCGTCTCTGATGATTTAAGGGATGGAGAATCCAAATACAACATCTATTTCGTGAACAAAGATGGCGCATAGGAAATCAAAGATGGTGGACGGGATTTTTTTTAAAGTCGATATGGGTATCGTCTCCGGTATTTTAAGGACTGGATGGAGAATTCAAAAACATCATCTATTTAGTGATCCAAGATGGCGGACGGGAAATCAAAGATGGCGGATGGGCAAAATAAAAAAAAACAATATGGGTATCGTCTCTGATGATTTAAGGGATGGAGAATCCAAATACAACATCTATTTCGTGATCAAAGATGGCGGATAGGAAATCAAAGATGGTGGACTGGATTTTTTTAAAGTCGATATGGGTATCGTCTCCGATATTTTAAGCAATGGGGAATTCAAAAATACCATATATTTCGTGATCAAAGATGGCGGATGGGATTTCTTTTTTAAATCAATATGGGTATCGTCTCCGATGTTTGAAGGGATGGGG
Organism: Euclidia mi; assembly: GCA_944739405.2. Classification (NCBI taxonomy): domain Eukaryota; kingdom Metazoa; phylum Arthropoda; class Insecta; order Lepidoptera; family Erebidae; genus Euclidia; species Euclidia mi. The sequence goes on along the minus strand of OX123187.2, from coordinate 64,375,740 downwards.
AATCCAAATACAACATCTATTTCGTGATTCATGATCGCGGATGGCAAATCAAAGATGGCGGATGGGAAAAATTAGAAAAATCAATATGGGTATCGTCTCTGATGATTTAAGCGATGGTAAATCCAAATACAACATCTATTTCGTGATCAAAGATGGCGGATAGGAAATCAAAGATGGCGAACGGGATTTTTTTTAAAGTCGATATGGGTATCGTCTCCGATATTTTAAGGACTGGGGAATTCAAAAACATCATCTATTTAGTGATCCAAGATGGCGGACGGGAAATCAAAGATGGTGGATGAGAAAATTTTAAAAATCAACATGGTTATCGCCTTCGATATTTTAAGGGGTGGGGAATCGAAATACAACATCTATTTCGTGATCAAAGATGGCGGATGGGAAATCAAAGATGGCGGATGCGAAATCAAAGATGGCGGATGGGAAAATTTTAAAAAATCAATATGGGTATCGTCACCGATGTTTAAAGGGATGGGGAATTCAAATATCTATTTCGTGATTCAAGATGGCGGATGGGAAATCAAAGATGGCGGATGGGAAAAATAAAAAAAACAATATGGGTATCGTCTCTGATGATTTAAGGGCTGGAGAATCCAAATACAACATCTATTTCGTGATCAAAGATGGCGGATAGGAAATCAAAGATGGTGGACGGGATTTTTTCAAAAGTCGATATGGGTATCGTCTCCGATATTTTAAACAATGGGGAATTCAAAAATACCATATATTTCGTGATCAAAGATGGCGGATGGGATATTTTTTTTTAAATCAATATGGGTATCGTCTCCGATGTTTTAAGGGATGGGGAATCCAAATACAACATCTATTTCGTGATTCAAGATCGCGGATGGGAAATCAAAGATGACGGATGGGAAAAAATAAAAAAATCAATATGGGTATCGTCTCTGATGATTTAAGGGATGGTAAATCCAAATACAACATCTATTTCGTGATCAAAGATGACGGATAGGAAATCAAAGATGGCGGACGGGATTTTTTTGTAAAGTCGATATGGGTATCGTCTCCGATATTTTAAGGAATGGGGAATTCAATATTATGTAAAAATCTATGTTTGTTTGTTCATCATTTATAGACTCTGAAATGATAAGAGATTAAGTGCTAAGTCAATGGTAACTTTGGAAAAGGGGCTTGGAAAATAGGGAATTAAATAAAAACTCTTAAAAAGGCGATACGGAGTTCGCTGGGTCAGCTAGTCTAATTATGTAAGTACTATAATTTCTGGCGGCAGCTTAAATCTTTAGTCTATTACGAAAGTATTCCTTCACTCTACATATGTACCTACTTGTAAATGCCTCATTGGTCTCGCGGCATAAATGTGCGCGTGGGATTGAGAGGTCTCGGGTTCGATTCCCGGGTCGGGCAAATTGTTATTGGGTTTTCCGTTAGGAAATTCTCAGTAGCAGCTCGGAGTCTGGTAATATGCCCGGTACGGCAATAGGCTCGCCCCCTATTACGTGGGACCTAAAAATTCATGGCGAAATGTGGGTGTTATATCACACCTCTGCCTACCCTTTCGGGGATACAGGCTTGAGTCTATAAATAAAAAATGTAAATTTTAATCTTCAATGTTTGCAGGAGAACGACTGCCTCCGCATCAAGCTGTTGGGCGACTGCTACTTCTGCGTGAGCGGGCTGCCGGAGAAGCGTGAAGACCACGCGCACTGCTGCGTCAACATGGGCCTGCACATGATCCGGGCCATCAGGGACGTGCGCTATAATACACAGGTATGTCACCACCCATCTTGTTGATTAAAAATAATAGTAGGTTACTCGAGGCACATCCTTAACTCAGAGACCATGACTTCTGCAAAGAATATCGAAATGTGGTATAGTAATAAATAATGGAATGCCTATAAAATAGGGTTTATATTATTATATAATCTCAGTCAAAAGATGTCTGACCAGTTAGTGTTACTAAACTTACCACAAGACCAACTGGCGAGTCGTTTAAAAGGAATTGATGATTCTCTTGCTTTAATTCCAAATTATTTGATTAGTGTTAGCTGTATGGTTCGTATACTCGCTTCTTGCAGTCGTAAAATTGAATGATAGGTATATTATTATATGAAAATAGGCAGCGATAGCCTAGTGGAGATACCAACAGACTGCCGTGCAGAGGATATCGGGTTCGAATCCACGGCGCGCACCAATGACTTTTCGGAGTTATGTTCGTATTGAATGGTTAATTATCGCTTGTCCCGTGCCTCGGAGAGCACGTTAAGCCGTCTGTCCCGGCTGTCATGAAGATCTTTGACAGTCGTTATAGGGCGTCAGTACCTCTAAAATAAACTGACACTAGCCTTAACCATGGAATATCGCTATCCCTTTGGATTGCGGAGGTCAGACAGGCAGTCGCTCTGTGGAAAAGCTAATATTCAGCCAAATCCGGTTAGACTAGTAAGCGGACCCTAGGATGAAACTGGAATAGCGCTAGGAGGATGATGATTATTATATGAAAATCTATTTCGGCAGCCGGGACCGGCCGCTTGACGTACCTCCCGAGGCACGGCGGCAGCTATAATTAACAATTCAATACCCTCTAAATGCGAAAAGTCAGTATTGTGAGGTGTGTTGTCAATCCTGGATCCTCTACGTGGCAGTCTCTATTAGGCTATCGCTCCTTTTAATTTTGAATATTAGATAGTAACTCAGTTTAGAAAAAAATCGTATTCCAGGTGGACCTGGACATGCGCATCGGCATCCACAGCGGCACCGTGCTGTGCGGAGTGCTGGGCCTGCTCAAGTGGCAGTTCGACCTCTGGTCGCATGATGTCACGCTCGCCAACCACATGGAGAGCGGCGGACTACCTGGGTACATTATGCCATACTATGAAAATCCATAATTGCTTACTAACCTTTACGGCATTTTTATACTGCTCGCTTCAAAATAAGTGGCCTTTCAAAAACTTTTACAACCAATATTTAAAAAAGCTTCCTTAGCGGCAGCCTTCGTGACACTGTCCAAATATCAAGTTACTAGCTTTAGTCATTTATGCTTTGCTTTCTTTTATATTTATAGATAAATAATAACCAGTTAAGTTGTTTTAACTACGTCCTACGTTCGTGGTCATTGAAACTTATTTTAAATTGTCTACCACGTATGCCGAAATATCGGTTACTCCAAACAAAGATACGTGGTATATATCCCGAAAGATAATTTAAAATACATCCTACGTGCCTTATATTCGGATACCAAATTGTATTTTAACATTAATAAATGACTGAAGTGCCGATTATTAATGACCACCAACACTGATTGTTCATGTGTATTTTATAGTCATATGGCATTCGAAGTTTAGGTAGTCTAGATTACTGAAGTAGCTTTCATTGTTACAGGCGGGTACACATATCCGCGACAACACTGGAGTGTCTAAACGGAGCGTTCGAGGTGGAGCCGGGCAACGGCGGTGACCGGGACCCCTACCTGCGGGAGCACAACCTCACTACCTACCTCATCAAGACTACGGAGAAACCCATCAAACTCAAAAACAAGAACAGGTATGAAATATGGACGACCCAATGTAAGCACTAGTGAGAATCGAAGATAGGAAAATGTAATGCAGTTCAGATGCTGTAGCTGTTGTAACGGGTTTTCGTAAAGTCCTGTGATGGACTGGTTGCTGCATGTATCATAATAATCATCATCATCTACGGCCCTACTGTGTCCACTGCTGAACACGGTTCATTCTTCATACAAAATAATTTAACGGGTCTTAATCGCGTTAACTTAACTTATTTATCGGCTACTTGGAATCCAGTCATCAGCAAATGTAAACACCGCCGTAGTGATAAATCTCAACAGTGTGTAGACGTCATTAGTGTAGTGTGTCGGAGTACCAACATTGCGAACTTAAATAAAGACCAAGTGAAGGTAGGTGCCGAAACCCGCACTTCCACAAGACGGCGCTGAGCTCTCATTAGTCTCTCCGCGACCACGCTCGATGCAAGACGAGCGAAACGTAACAAATAGGTATTTATACCTTAAATAAGTTAAGTTAACGCGATTAAGACCCGCCAAATTATTTTGTATGATGTATACAAATCGCGAAAGTTTAAAAACGGTTCATTCTTTAAAAAAGAAAATAGTAATCAACTACTCACATTTCGGTAAACTCTACCAGGGCAACTTCAGGGGCGTAGCTACCGCCGTATTTGCCGTATCAATTATACGGGGCCCCCGGGCCACGGGGGCCTCCAAAGTGTGTAAGGAAAAAGAATAAAAACTTTCTAATTTATTTTATTTTACAAATGACAAAATTCTATAAAGCAATTCCTTTTTTTCCCGCCTTAAGCGTGCGTTCAAAAGTTGGCAACACTACATCGTTATGGCGGGCTGCGGGACTTCCCCGTTTTACTTACTTCATCTTCAACTCAGCGGGGAATCCCCGGGAATCCTTCATCGATATCGCGATGTACGTGTACGTTGTTGTACTTTGCATTGGATGTTAAACCACGGAGTGCAGTGCACTGTTTATTTACGCGCTTTATATAAATGTGCAAAATGTGCATTACATTGTAATTCAGCACAAACAATATTGTTCTTCTGGTTTAGCAGTATTAGTAACGATTTGTAAAAGAAATGAGTGAAAGGAAAAGAGATTATCCCAGCGGCGCTGAGAAAAGAAAAATTAAACAGAAAAGGGACGAGGTTATAAAAAAAGTGCCCAAAATTTCTTCATTTTTTCAGAGACAAGATACTGTGAGTGATTTAGATTGGAAAGGTAAGTACTACACTACTACCCAACCCATTTATTAGGGGCCCGTAGTGATAAACAAGGAAATCTTTTAATTTCGGTCTGTCCATCTGTCCGTCACAAAAAGTTGTCTCCCCCCTCGATTTTCACAATTATACTGTTTTTAGGGTTCCGTGCCTTGATTAAAAAAAACAAACTTCTAACTTATCTATAGGATCGATTTGTTTTGTTGTTTGTTTATCAGTCTGTATCGTATCGTTAATTGCGTGTTGAGAACTTCAGATGTGCAGACTCGCTTTCGGGTTCTCGTTTTGTATGGCCACTACACTACGCGCTGCGTTTAAATAGCACGCAGGTGTATAGTAATGCACGGACGGGCTGCAGGTGATTTTGTATCTACTAATAGGTACGAGCACAATCCGCGTAGAATCTGTGTGCGTCTGAACTGAACACTCTCTAACTGTGACCCTTAGTAACGTTATTTATTTATATATAACTCTTTTTAGTTTAGTATCAAAGCATTCGTATTTATTTTTTAGCAATTACTCGTTTATTTTTAGATTCTTCTGAAGCATGTTCTTCGTCACATATCCATCCGGAAATAGAAGAAAGCCAAGCACATACTTTATCGGATGTCCATCCAGAAATCGAGGAACCCCAAGTCAACGATTCTGATATATCTGCAGATAATGCAGATTGTAATATAATTTCATCAGATAGAGGAAATTTTGGTGACAATTTAACTGAATGCGAACGAAAAATAATTTTTAAATTGGGTCCATTTAAACCACAAGGACCATTTCCAAAAGTTTCAGAAAATAACCGACCTTTTTCAGCTTATTATTATTCATATTTCAATCAGGCAGCCATAAAAAATTATAAGACCATGGTTATGTTATTCTAACGTTTTAAACAAACCGTACTGTCACTTCTGTTGGTTATTAGCAGATCGTCAAAACAAATCGTACTCCTCTGTTTGGGTTAACGGTGTTTCGGTTAGAAGCAATTTCACACAAACTATTCTTGACCATGAAAAGTCACAGCAGCATATTAGTGCCTCACTCTCTTATAATAATTGGTTGCAAGGAAATACCATCGATACTCTATTGAAAAGTGAAATCGATAGTAAAATTACATTCTGGAGAGATGTACTGCATCGTATAATTAATGTTATAATTACTTTAGTATCTTGTAATCTACCTTTGAGGGGGCATGATTCTGATTCTGGCAATTTTATGGCAATTTCACGTCTGCTATCTAACTATGATGCAACTTTAAAAGAACTTTTTCTAAAACCGAAAGGTGAAATAAATTATTTAAGCCCTACGATTCAAAACGAAATTATTAGTTTGCTTGGTACTAACGTTAGGAACAGTATTATCTCAGAAATTAAAAAAGCTCCATTTCTGACAATAATTCTGGATACAACACAAGACTTGTCAAAAATTGACCAACTATCTGTAGTTTTTCGATATATCTCGGTTACAGAAAATGATGATAATGTGCCGAAAGAAATAAAAATCTGTGAGTCCTTTTTAGGATTCATAGCAGTAACCGATTGCAGTGCTGCAGGTCTGAAAACTGTCATTTTAAATTTGACTAAAGAATATGGAATTGATTTGACTAAATGTAGAGGACAGGGATACGATGGAGCAAATGTTATGTCGGGTGTGTATGGAGGATTACAAACCCTAATAAAAGAGCATGCACCAAATGCCGATTATGTTCATTGTGCTGCGCACGCTTTAAACTTGGTTTTGAACGATGCTGCGAGACATGTTCGTGAAGTATCGACTTTTTTCGATAATTTAGAAAAAATATATACTTTTTTTGGCAATAGTATAAAACGCTGGGCTATGCTAAGTGACGATTTATCTGAAAAATATTTGATTACCCTTAAAAAGGTATGTCCTACCAGATGGTCTTCTAGGAACGACGCTTTATTAGCAGTAAAGAAAATTTTTTTACTAATCATGAAAACTTTGTACCAACTAAATTTAATTTCAAATAAAAAAGATGAACGTGAAGAATGTAAAAGTATAATTAATATTTTAGAGAGTTTTGATTTCTTAGTGCTCGTTACATTTTTTTCTTCACTATTTGAAATTATTAATCCTGTTTCTAAAGCTCTACAGCATGAAAATAATGACTTACAGAAATCTAGTATTTTATTAAGTAATCTTTTAAATAGACTGTGCCAATTAAGAAATCAGAATTCATTTAATAGTTTGCTAAATGAATCCAAAGATTTAGCAAAAAAGTGGGGGGTAACAACTGTTTTTAAAAACAGTAGGCGAAAGATAACGAAGCGTTTTTTTGATGAGTTATCACAAGATGAGAGAATTTCCGACCCGGAATCCTATTTCAAAGTCAATGTATACTATTGCTGTTTAGATATATTAATTTCTCAAACTAAAGAAAGATTTCAGAGCCTTTGCAACCTGAGTAGTATATTCGAAATATTACAACCGGAGAAACTCCTATCTTCTTCAAGCGAAGAGATATTAAACGCTTCCGGAAAACTGTCTGCTAAATACAGTAAAGACATCTCACTTAATCTTTGTGACCAATTAAAGGCTCTAAAAACATGCTTAAATTCTGAAATTAAAAAAAATTATTCCATTAAAGAACTCATTGAATTATTGCTAGTAAAATTCAATAGTCTTGCATCCAGTTTTCCCGAGGTAATCACAGCATGCTTTTTATTCTCGACCCTTCCAGTTACAACCGCAACGGCAGAAAGAAGTTTTTCAAAATTAAAACTAATAAAAAATTACTTAAGAACTTCGATGGGACAAGAACGGCTGTCAGACATCTCACTATTGTCCATAGAGGCAGAAACTTTAGAAAAACTAAAATCATCATAAAGGGCTTCACACACAGCAGCTATAATGTAAATATGTACATTATAGCACGATACATCTCATTACATCTTTCCATAGAAATCGTCAGGAGACCACACACGACAGCTATAATGTATATTTTTACATCTTCGAATCTTAAGATACAGAGCGATACGAAAATATACATTTATAGTGCGTCAATCGGGACATATGCCAATGAAATGAAGGGAAAGAAACATTACATTACCTGTTGTGTGTGTGATACATAAGCTATACATCCCGGGATGTAATGTACATTAATATACATTATAGCTGCTGTGTGTGAAGCGCTTAAGCCATAAATGATTTAATAAATCAGTTTGCCGATAAAAAGGCAAGGAGAGTGAATATTTAAAATTCGATTTTTATTTGTAAAATGGGTAAATTATGTGATAAATAAATATTACTTCTCACAATATTTTTTTTCTTTCGTGAAAAATCTTTACCTCCATATAAGGGCCTCCAAAAAAATTTTTATACGGGGCCCCGACAAGGCACGCTACGCCACTGGGCAACTTTGAACTGAACTGAGAAAAAGAACACTCGGTGTTCCAATTACACTTAACCTGTGACTTTGTCCGCCCCAATATAATCAATAAAGCCACTTGTTATGACAGGCAGCGATAGCCTAGTGGAGAGACTGACAGACTGCTACGCAGAGGGTCCGAGTTCGAATCCACGGCGGGCACCAATGACTTTTCGGAGTTATGTGCGTATTCAATTGTTAATTATCGCTTGCTAAACGGTGAAGGAAAACATCGTGAAGAAACATGCATGTCTGAGAGTTCTCCATAATGTTCTCGAAAGACATGTGAAGTCTGCCAACCCGCACTAGGCCAGCGTGGAGGACTATGGCCTTACCCTTCTCATAGTGAGAAGAGGCCCGCGCCCAGCAGTGGGACAGTTTATATACAGGGCTGATGATGATGATGCTGATGATATGACACAACGAGCTTTATCATCATCATCATCAGCCTGCTGTAGTCCACTGCTGGATATAGGCCTCTCCAATGGCCCACTGAGCGCCTTATAATGAGTATCGCTACTAGTGATTTAACTGGGTACCTATTAATTTGTATGCGCAGTTTGCGTACGCAACAGCAGCCACCGCACGAGGGACAGCCGAGACAACCGAGCCTGGTGGATGACGAGATGACCACCGACTGGACACCAGAGTTACCCTTCCAACACGTATGGACTACATAACCTATTACTCATTATAAGTAACCCAAGCGCCTTTAGCTCATTTTCTCAGGAACTCGGTAGTCTACTAGAAACTTTCTAGAAGAGAAGTAATACAACGTATCGAATTCGCTGTGTACAATCAAACAAGTCGGCGCTGGACCAGTTTGAAAAAATCCCTTGGCTCGCTCATAGAGTCGAGGCACACTAGTAACTGGTTTTGTATACGAGTGTCAATGTGCGTGGAAAGTAGCACTGGAAGCGACAATGTCTTGCTGAGCGATTCTCGCCCTTATGTTGGTCGAGCGGGAAGTTGTTCGACTGTACAATAGTGGCGGATCCAGTAGTGTAGTATGGCAGATATTTGAGAAAATATTGTGAACCTATATACTGTTGGAGAGTTTTTGAGTCATCGCTTCCGGTTACGCTTGTTCGCTTGTGGCATCTTTCATGCTGATTTTGCAGCTAACATTACTGCCATGGCAAAATCAGGCTAGTAAATTTGTATGTTCTTTTACCTACCAGATAAATCAGGGACACATTTTTCGATCATTTACATAAAAAATAATATTTATTGTATAGAGAACCCTATTTTGCTTAAAAACAAATCCAATTTATTTCTCGGATAATCTGACAAATAAAGATGAAATTGAACATGGGCTAAATTGGATCATGGAATACATTGGATAAATCCATGCAAAACAGCCATCTGACCGCCGAGACAATTCACATGTTCACCTAATCCCTTCAAATTTAATTTCAATGGTATGATTGCAGTACTACGACGGCCCGGCGGGTGTAGTCCGCACCCGCCGTCTGCCCGACGAGCTGAAGAACGAGTTAGAGCTCGACGACGTGCCGCCGCTGTCCGACGTCGAGGTGAGCGACACCGCCCACCTCCCACACATCACTGTTTGTGCCACTCTTTCTTTCTTTCTCTCTCTGTCTTTGGGTAACACGACCTTTACCTCCTCACTAATTTGCTCTGTTCGCTGAACGCTTTTCAACAAAGTTACTCTCAAGTTTTTTTTTTCAATAGCTTATTTTTAATTAGGCACTAAATTGTAACACATACTGAGCCATAACGATAGCCAGGTAATTTTACTTTTATGAAAATTTACGCCCGTTTCCAATATTCTATATACCGATGGATTTGATTACTAAATACATAGACCTATTTTGTATGAAGCTTATCTATATCTACACACATAATAAGACAGTACAATAAGTATTCCGGTAAATTGAATATATTTACAAAATAAAACTCAGGGAGGCTAAGAATATGTTGTCTGTTTTTCTGTTCATCTGTTTGTACACGCTAAACTCCGAAGTTACTGGACGGATTTGAATGAAACTTTTTTTGTTATATTGCTATTAGGTCTGGGCAACATATAGGCTATAGGTAAATGATTTTGGAAAGTGGAACACAGGTGTTCCAGTTTCCGCAACAGGATGCAGAACCACAACAGCCCAGCTAAACTATACAATATATTGCGGTTTGGCAAAAAACATTACGGTTGATGAGTATTTTCTGATGAGCGATTAAAATTTGACGATCTCGAAAATCTGATGTGGAACTCTAAGAGCCCAGCTACAACATAGGTAACAAAATATACAGGCTTGAAGTCTTAGCAAAAGTTGTTCAGTCTGATGAGTATTTTCTGTTGACTTATTAAAATCGAAGATCTGAAACATCTGATGAGGAAATATAATATGAACCCATCTGCACTATACCATATACAGACTTGACGGCTTAGCAGTAGTTGTCCAGTATGATGAGGATTTTCTGTTGAAAGATCAATATTTATAACTAATCATTTAATCAATCAAAATACCCTCGAGGAAGGACACAAGATAGTTTTTTTCGCGATCACCGACATCCACGCAGGCGGAGCCGCGGGCGACAGCTAGTGTCAAATATATACCTATCTCTGGTAGCCAAATGTATCGAAAGATAGAATATTACAAACGAGCGTAAAATGTTTATAATTTGAAGTCAACTATGAAGCCATTCAAGCTTTATTACTCCACATCCATTCTCCCAACTTTTCTTCTTTATTCTTTTTGTATGTCATTAATAATTACTTGTGCTTTCCTAAAATTACTCATGTTATACTCACATTCTGCTTACAGATTTCTTTTAACATTTTACAAAATTGTGTTACTATCTTCTGATTCTTTACTTGATGAATATTATATCTGTTGACTGCGTAGGTATAGGTATTTTATTCATGTATACGACTTGATATATTGTGCAGAATTGGTTTCCACTACTTCTGTGAATCTACATCACTTGGAACCTCTCTTGTACCTATTCTTACGTTGAAATTTCTCGTATTAGTCTCTTATTCAACTTTCATCTTCAATTCTCTCAAACCAATCCCCAACACCATAATGCTGAAGCTAACATGTACCACAGGAGGATGACTTGATAAACCATCTCATCGAGGTAGACTCCAACCGTCGGATGAGAGACAGAAACATGCGTCTTTGGTCTCTTCGGTTCAGAAGACCGTCCTTAGAAGAAAGATATGGCAAGCTGGACGAGAAGACCTTCAAGTCCAACGTTATGTGTTGCTACGTGCTGTGGCTCTTCATCGTGGCCGTGCAGGCTATCATGCATTTCAAGTAAGTTGGAATTCCTTGTTTGCTATTTTTGATTGAGATGTTTTGGCGGAATTTGAGATCTGATCGTCTCATATAGAAAATGCAAAAGATTAGGATCAATTATAATATATGAAAAGTTCGAAAATTCCATTATAGTAAATAATGGATTTTTTAAACCATACACGAAGTATAATACGAACCTGATGAACGGCGAACGGGGAAGTGCTACACTCTTTTTGAATAATATCACCGTGAAGTAGCAGTATGTATACCGTTGCATTTCGTTGGATGAGTGAGAGTGCTGGGTGCCCCATCCTCCAAGCCTTCTTCCTCGTCCCACTCCTCTTTTCTCTTCCCATCCAGTAACGCATTTCTGGTTCCTCTGGTTTACTTGTGTCCATGAACCATCGATAATCGCTTACTATCAGCCGACTGTTCATCTGACCTTTGCTATAAAAAAATCAAGATTGATATACAATAATATAAAATGAACCTAGTGTAATTTTGTGTCTCCCTACAGTTGTTGGAAGTTGATGATAGCTCTTACGGTGGTGACGGTGCCGCTGACGCTGACGTTCCTGTTCGTGATGCTGGAGGAGTTCCCGGGCATCCTGCCACGCCTCTCCAAGGTCTCCACGCTGCTCTCCAGCAACAGGCAGCGCAGGAACATACACATATGCTGCTTCATCACTGCCATGTCTATAGCTAGGTAGGCTACCTCTTCTTCTTTTGAAAATAATCTGACATATGATAGCAGACAGCAGGTTCTTCTGAAATAAAACTTACCTTTTAGCTTAGATGATTTTTTGTTGCGTTAAAGACATATTTATTTCTGCATTTTGGTTGTTTACAACACTTACAGAAATCGAAACCCAATTCTAGACGAAGCCGGCTTTTCCTAGCTAAATGATGAGAAGTGAATGAGAAGAGAAGCCGAACAAAAGTCATTGCTTATTTTATTGTACTTAAAAAAGGGGGATAAACCCTTACCATATTTTTATCATCATAATTTGTTAACTAAAACAAACTTTAACAATTTATTGCCGTCAAAGCGAATCCACTCCATCGTCCGCCGTCGAGACTTCTTTTAGCGATAGGTATATTACATTAAACAAAATAAAAAATAAGAAGCAGCTATAGCCTAGTAGAGAGACTCTCGTTCTGAATGAAGTAGGGTAGACCGAGGCGAATCGGATCACTTTTTATTTGAGGACATAAAAATCATACTAAAGTGTTATATATGTAACTTTATTGGCCATAACGGTAAGCAGTAATTATTTAGCTACATATTAAACACTTCAAAACTAAAATAACTCATAAATTGTGCAAAATATTAATCAAAATTAAAAAAAATAGAAATATCCGAATCGCCCCAATTATCGGGGCGAATAGGATCATACATAAAATTAAGGTTTTCTCAACATTATAAGCTTTTGCATCAATGGCAATTTTAAAATAATAAATAATCAGGACAATATTAATTACTAAAACATAAATCACATGGATACGGGCCTTAATTCCCACCCAGACCAGCACTTTTGCATGGCAAAATTTCTTACGTGATGGTGGATGAATATTTTTTATCAGTAAATACAAAGCCAATCTTTGTGCTTCGCATTCGATTCTTATTCAAGGTGTTCTTTATTATTCTTCGTCTTAATATTTTCTTTGGTATCAGTCTGTTTCTCCTTTTTTCACAGCTTTTTCGGCACTTTTAAGTTCCTTCTTAGCATCTCTTTCGTCAAGATTAATCTTACACTGAGGTGGAGACAAATGCTATATTGGTTTTATTGTCTACCACGTGTCTTAATGACATCATTGGAGAGAGAAACTATTCTTTGTTAAATAGTATGTCGAAATTTTTTAATCTCAGCAGCCCGACCCCAGATTAATTCTTAGGCCAGTACTTCACATGGGGCTATAATTTTTGTTTGGGGACCATTTTTCTGCTTGTTCTCCTTATTGTTTGTCTTTTATATGTGTGAACCACCTTTAATTTAATAAACATGCTTAATTATTCTCAAAACTAAAATAAATCATTTTAAATAAGTGATCCGATTCGCCCCCGATGACGCGATCCGAATCACCCCATCTTGAAGACTTTTGAAATAAACATTTCACATATAAACCTATAATACTGTGCTTAAAAATTAAAATGTTTTATAAAATAGACCTATTCCCAAACTGTTTAAGCTATATTACTCAAAGTTTTAACACAAATTCTTACATTAACACCAACAAATAGTAAGCATGTACTTTAGATGAGCGTCAAAATTGTAACGCACTCAAAAAGTTACTCTCTGGCGAGCGGCGCTGACGCTCATGTACTGGTCGGATCTAAACGCCACCTATGGCAGGCGGTGAAAATGGCTTGTGAGACGTCAGTAGCTGGTATTCCTTGTCAGCGCTGTATTAAAAATATTCACAAATTTCTTATTTTGATCCGATTCACCCCCTGATCCGATTCGCCTCGGTCTACCCTACACTTAACACAATGCGTAGAGATCCGTGTCCAGCAGTTGGGCGGTTAATTTTACGTATAGAGCGGGTATTATTTAATTTTAATGTATGTATATTTATTTTGCAGCACACTCAAACTGTACATCTGCAAAGATTCGTTTGTGGCGCACGTGACGGATACAACCGACAGCAGTCACTGCAACTCCACCGATGTGGTCCAGACCTTAGATCCAGGTTCGTGCCTTAGTTTTAGATTATTTTTTACAGATTTTATTAGAACAGAGTTACTTAAACTCAACGGAACGAAAGTCAGACGAAATAACATTTTTTATTGCTCTCCGTAAAAGCCTTCCTAAAATATGAAGACTTTTACGGCTAAAAACAATTGTTTTTTGTATGTGGATTGTGGAGATACCGTACCCACTGGTGAAAAGGTTCGTCAAGCCGTAACGAAGGTGCTACATGATCGTTTTGTCGATTCTACGCTAAATAATTCATAGCGACGTAGCCGTGTTATTACTGTGGCACTTATAGGTACTTTTTAATAGAAGCATCAGTGCCACAATATTATCTGACAGTTTTAATTATAAAAATATTCTTCATACCCAAAAATAATCTGGGTGTATCCTAAACCTCTCAGTACGATACGCCGTAGTACGTCAAGTGGTCCTTCGACAAAATAACTACCTATGTATACCTGACTGCCATAATATAGTCAGTGCATTAACATTTTCAATTCTTCCTTCATTCTGCATGTTTACTTGACTACTATAATATGCTCAGGGCATCAACCATTTTGAATCCTCCTTGAATTCCTTAGGCGAGTGCTACCACCCCGAGTACGTGGTGTTCACATGGGTGCTGTGCCTGGTGGCGCTCACATCGGTGCTGAAGCTGTACTACATGATCAAGACCGTCATGGCTATCGCCAACGTCGCCATGTACTGCATACTGCTGCTGCGCTACTACAATGATGTTGATGAACAGGCTAACACGTAAGTGCTACATACCTAAACTACATGTTGCAGGTCCAATTATTTATTCCTCAAATAAGATTCAGATGTAGTACGAAGAAAGATACTGCAAGCTAATATTGAGGATGTTTACTGTGGAGAAATATGTTTGTCGTTACTTATGTTATTTTGGTAACAACTGCACGTCGTTCATAGTAATTATTTAAAACAATCATCGGAGATCAAACACACAAACGAAACTTGCTCGTCCTTTTAATTTTACCTACAGTCACGACACGACCTACAGCAGCGGGTGGCAGCGACGAGCGTTTTGAATGTACATTCAAAACGCTCGCGCTTTGCTGCGTTGCGGCCGCGCGCTGCAACTGATGTCGCGTCAGAGTAAACGCGCCATGTACATCGAAAACGCTCGCCACTGCCGCCTGCCGCTGTAGGTCGTGACCGGAATATTCCATGTAATTAGCTATTAGAATCAAATAATATTTCTTCCAGTAACTTACCCGCGTACGTTCAAATGCTGATCCTGATGATGGTGTTCCTGGTGGTGGTGATATACCACGCTCGGCTGGTGGAGGGCACGTCCCGGCTGGACTTCGTGTGGAAGCTGCAGGCCGAGACCGACCTCGACGAGATGGAGGACACGCAGAAGACCAACAGGCACCTCCTCAAGCACATACTGCCTGACCACGTCGTCAACCACTTCCTCAGCAAAGACAGGTGTGATGTAAGTTTTTTGCTTCCTTTGACGTTATATTTTGGTCCTATAAGGTTTTCAATGATCCATTTTTATTATTCTCCGCTTGAATGCCGCAAAAACAGCCACAATAGAAAATATATTATGTTTCGCACTGATCAGTGCGATAATAGATGCAGCATGGAAATAAATGTCGACTAAGTATTTAGATATTCGATTTCTAAACCACGTCCACGAAATATAGACCAAAATATTGGTATTGTACCAACATACGTGACATGTTCTTCTAGGGGAATGGGAGGATATGGACCGATTAGGGGAATGGGATGATAATTATGTGCAATTTGTTGACAGGAACTATACTCGCAGTGGCAAGGCGAAGTGGGAGTCATGTTTGCAGGCATTCCTAACTTCCACGAATTCTACTCGGAGCAAAAAGCGGTCGACTGCATGCGTGTGCTCAACGAAATCATTTGTAATGTACCATGCCTTCTTTTAAATATTAAATTACTTTGATAGATAAGTTAAAAGGGACAAGAATGCACGGAGTAGTTCGATTGGTGCAATTTCACCATCTTGTGGGTTTAGTCAGCAATTAATTTTGTTCGGCGTTCCTGTCTGAGTAAGATTTTCAGAATTCTATGCCGAATCTGTGCTATTATACATTAAGTAAGCATTATAACGATGCACGATAGCCCCGTGGTGAATGTAACGGACTGCCGAGAAGATAGTCTCGGGTTCGAACCCCAGGTACCCCGGGCACACACCTCTGACTTTTCGAAGTTATGTGTGTATTATAAATTAATTACCGCTCGCTTAATGATTTGCCCGGAAGATGGCAATAGGCTCGCCCTCTATTACATTGGGACCGAAACATAACTGGCGAAGTGTGGGTGTGTAATACACCTCTGCCTACCCCTTCGGGGATAAAAGGCATGAAGTTATGTATGTATGTAGTTATAATGATGCAAACCTCTGAGGCCATCTAGCGAATGACGGCATGATCAATCAACACGGCGATTTCTAACAAGCAAGTACTTCTGTCGGCCTGCAGTTCAACAGGCACGATAAATGCACGATTACCTAGCCTGTTCAGATGATCCTATCTAGCTGGAGGAACACTACCTCTTATTCATACACATGAGCTTGTCATCTCGTTAAAAATCGTTCTTACTTCTAATAAACTACCTAATCTTTCTCACGGCATAGTTTAGTGAATGGCATAGTTAACAAACAGGGTAAAAAATTTGGATAATGTCTGTCGAACCTACAGATATATTCTGACATTTTAATGGAGTTAGAAAAAATCTTGCAAATCTACCACGTTGTTACATAGGATTCAATAAAATTAAATATTCTAATGACAACTTTGTTTCCGCAGTTGATTTCGACAAATTACTGATGCAGCAACGCTTCAAAAGCATTGAGAAGATAAAGACGATCGCTGCCACCTACATGGCGGCGTCAGGACTCAACCCTCTCCAGAATAAGGTAAAATATTCTGCTCTGCAACATTTTCATATTTAACTTCTGTAACGGTGATCCAGCTTAATTGATCGATGAGGGAATTTATTTCCTAAAAGAACGTAGGATACTGTTAACAGAAATGGTCCGCCTCTATTCTGTTGGTAATGGGTTCCGTATTCTGTTCGGATTGTGATATTAGTGGAATGTTTTCCTGTGATGAGTTTTTCTGTGACTGATTTACGGTGTCGGGGGTGATAGGCATGTCTAATAGTGTCCTGATGTCTATGTTGTCTAAGTCGATGTCAACGTTTGATGTACTAGGCTGGGGATCGCTCGTGCTGGGGTCAGTTGTTACTGTATTATGATTTAGGGTCCTCTCCTCTCTGCTTAGCGCAACTCGAGATATGCACCTCTATTCCTCTTTATTTATGTGCATCTCTGTTTTGTATTAAAACAATTATTATTTTATGGTTTCAGTCAGGGGAAGACGACTGCGAACATTTGTGCGCTCTGGTGGACTACGCGTTTGCTTTGAGGGAGGCGCTCGAAGATATCAATAAACACAGTTTTAACAAGTTCCGACTCAGAGTGGGTACGTATTTAACAACACATTTCTTGCTGCTATTAATTGGTGGCTAACACTACTTTCTAGAGGCTTCGCAGGCAATTTAGAACACGGGTGGACAAAAGTCGCAAAATGCCGTGTGAACGTGCCGGAACACCCGCATATTAACATCACATGCACTCGGTTAAACATTATTTTCTGAGGTCTATCACCTGTCTGGTCGGTCGATTTCTAAAGATTTTTTGTTTATATAATATATTTTTCCACGTGTCGGTTCTAGATAAAAATAAATAAAAAATTACACTCAGGTATTAGCTGTGGTCCGCTGGTGGGTGGTGTGATTGGAGCTCTGAAGCCGGTGTACGACATCTGGGGCAACACGGTAAACGAGGCGTCGCGCATGGAGACCACCGGCGCCATGGACAAGATACAGGTCACCAAGTACACCAAGCAGGTAAGCATCTAAGCACCACTAGTCAAAGCTGCTAGGACGATGGGGATAGGTAGAAAGAAGACACAACATGTTCGTTGTAAGATAGTTATATTGCATTGTTATCATCATTGTCCCAGTGGTATCCCAGTTGCGTTCAAGACTGACGCCTGGAAGCTCGGGGTCCGCTTATTAGTTTAACCAGGTATGACATAAAATCAGCTTTGCCACGACCAGGCTGACCTCTGCAATCCAAATGGATAGCAACAATGTTTGGTCTACACCAGTATCAGTTTCATTTGAGAGTACTGACTCGGCATTGCGACTATCAGAGGTCTCCAGGACCGACGGTTTTACTTGCACTCAAAGCCATATTATTCGTCTAGTTCAGATATATACGTATACCTAGTGTTCTTGTGTGTACAATATGGACGGTATGGCGGTTTTGGTTGCCATAACTTACCTGTTTGCGTGCTGTCGTGTCAGTTGCTGGAGCGCAGCGGCTACGGCGTGGAGCGGCGCGGGCCGGTGGAGGTGAAGGGCAAGGGGGTGATGGAGACGTGGTGGGTGGTGCGAGCGAGAGGAGCCCCCACGCGCCCCGCCGCCCCGCCCGTGGTGCCCGCGCCGCCGCGCTCGCTGGCCTCGCTCGTGTACACCATGCTGCAGGCGCGACGACGCATCTACACGCACCCGCTCGACACCAACGACTTGCGTACGTCACACCTTGTTCATTACTCTTGTCTCGCGCGCTCGCTGGCCTCGCTCGTGTTCACCATGCTGCAGGCGCGACGACGCATCTACACGCACCCGCTCGACACCAACGACTTGCGTACGTCACACCTTGTTCATTACTCTTGTCTCGCGCGCTCGCTGGCCTCGCTCGTGTACACCATGCTGCAGGCGCGACGACGCATCTACACGCACCCGCTCGACACCAACGACTTGCGTACGTCACACCTTGTTCATTACTCTTGTCTCGCGCGCTCGCTGGCCTCGCTCGTGTTCACCATGCTGCAGGCGCGACGACGCATCTACACGCACCCGCTCGACACCAACGACTTGCGTACGTCACACCTTGTTCATTACTCTTGTCTCGCGCGCTCGCTGGCCTCGCTCGTGTTCACCATGCTGCAGGCGCGACGACGCATCTACACGCACCCGCTCGACACCAACGACTTGCGTACGTCACACCTTGTTCATTACTCTTGTCTCGCGCGCTCGCTGGCCTCGCTCGTGTTCACCATGCTGCAGGCGCGACGACGCATCTACACGCACCCGCTCGACACCAACGACTTGCGTACGTCACACCTTGTTCATTACTCTTGTCTCGCGCGCTCGCTGGCCTCGCTCGTGTTCACCATGCTGCAGGCGCGACGACGCATCTACACGCACCCGCTCGACACCAACGACTTGCGTACGTCACACCTTGTTCATTACTCTTGTCTCGCGCGCTCGCTGGCCTCGCTCGTGTTCACCATGCTGCAGGCGCGACGACGCATCTACACGCACCCGCTCGACACCAACGACTTGCGTACGTCACACCTTGTTCATTACTCTTGTCTCGCGCGCTCGCTGGCCTCGCTCGTGTTCACCATGCTGCAGGCGCGACGACGCATCTACACGCACCCGCTCGACACCAACGACTTGCGTACGTCACACCTTGTTCATTACTCTTGTCTCGCGCGCTCGCTGGCCTCGCTCGTGTACACCATGCTGCAGGCGCGACGACGCATCTACACGCACCCGCTCGACACCAACGACTTGCGTACGTCACACCTTGTTCATTACTCTTGTCTCGCGCGCTCGCTGGCCTCGCTCGTGTTCACCATGCTGCAGGCGCGACGACGCATCTACACGCACCCGCTCGACACCAACGACTTGCGTACGTCACACCTTGTTCATTACTCTTGTCTCGCGCGCTCGCTGGCCTCGCTCGTGTACACCATGCTGCAGGCGCGACGACGCATCTACACGCACCCGCTCGACACCAACGACTTGCGTACGTCACACCTTGTTCATTACTCTTGTCTCGCGCGCTCGCTGGCCTCGCTCGTGTACACCATGCTGCAGGCGCGACGACGCATCTACACGCACCCGCTCGACACCAACGACTTGCGTACGTCACACCTTGTTCATTACTCTTGTCTCGCGCGCTCGCTGGCCTCGCTCGTGTACACCATGCTGCAGGCGCGACGACGCATCTACACGCACCCGCTCGACACCAACGACTTGCGTACGTCACACCTTGTTCATTACTCTTGTCTCGCGCGCTCGCTGGCCTCGCTCGTGTACACCATGCTGCAGGCGCGACGACGCATCTACACGCACCCGCTCGACACCAACGACTTGCGTACGTCACACCTTGTTCATTACTCTTGTCTCGCGCGCTCGCTGGCCTCGCTCGTGTACACCATGCTGCAGGCGCGACGACGCATCTACACGCACCCGCTCGACACCAACGACTTGCGTACGTCACACCTTGTTCATTACTCTTGTCTCGCGCGCTCGCTGGCTTCGCTCGTGTACACCATGCTGCAGGCGCGACGACGCATCTACACGCACCCGCTCGACACCAACGACTTGCGTACGTCACACCTTGTTCATTACTCTTGTCTCGCGCGCTCGCTGGCCTCGCTCGTGTACACCATGCTGCAGGCGCGACGACGCATCTACACGCACCCGCTCGACACCAACGACTTGCGTACGTCACACCTTGTTCATTACTCTTGTCTCGCGCGCTCGCTGGCCTCGCTCGTGTACACCATGCTGCAGGCGCGACGACGCATCTACACGCACCCGCTCGACACCAACGACTTGCGTACGTCACACCTTGTTCATTACTCTTGTCTCGCGCGCTCGCTGGCCTCGCTCGTGTACACCATGCTGCAGGCGCGACGACGCATCTACACGCACCCGCTCGACACCAACGACTTGCGTACGTCACACCTTGTTCATTACTCTTGTCTCGCGCGCTCGCTGGCCTCGCTCGTGTACACCATGCTGCAGGCGCGACGACGCATCTACACGCACCCGCTCGACACCAACGACTTGCGTACGTCACACCTTGTTCATTACTCTTGTCTCGCGCGCTCGCTGGCCTCGCTCGTGTACACCATGCTGCAGGCGCGACGACGCATCTACACGCACCCGCTCGACACCAACGACTTGCGTACGTCACACCTTGTTCATTACTCTTGTCTCGCGCGCTCGCTGGCCTCGCTCGTGTACACCATGCTGCAGGCGCGACGACGCATCTATACCCATCCGCTCGACACCAACGACCTGCGTACGTCACACCTTTGGTCGCTTTAAAAACCCTTTGACAGCCACCCACTTTGTGTCAGTCAAGATTGGCGCGAAAGGAAGAAGTTTGCGTGTCACGCTCACACACTTCATTGACACCCACTCCAAAGGAGAACCGGAGTGGTTTTAGACATCTCGTAGCAGCCGCATAGTGATGCAGTTGCTACGAGATATCCAAGGCTACGTCGAAACCTACGGTAGCGTAGGTTATCTATGTAGGTACTCTACCACACTTTTTTCTAAACTGAGATACACAATGTACCTAACTACAGAAAAGTTATCTTACCTAATATTTTTATTATACATCGAGCTACCTACTAAATACTTATTACAAATTCAATCGATATCTAAGTTTGGGGCTGCTATTTTTCTAATTCTTGGCCATTACACATTAGATGCATAAAGTAATATTATACCTATTTGTACAGCTAAGCGTGGCGGAAGCATGCGTTCATCGCGAGCCGAGACTGCGCCGACGGGCTCGCCGCGACATCGTTCTGAGCTGCGACGAGCCAGGACCAGGCATGCGCACAGGCCGTAAGTACTTTGTGTTAATATCTCTATCTATCTAAACGTCACGCCTGTCTTCCATTGGGGTAGGCCGAGACTATGGAACGCCAAATGCTAATGCTCCGGTTCAAACATACCTCTTTCGCTTCTCCGACATTCATTAACCTCGTCATGCATGCTTGTCGCTTATGGGTACTTTTGATTTGGCCCTTCCGCAGTACGTCACCAATTTGGTCGGCGTAAGTCCGTCTTGGGCGTCCTCTACCGACATCTAAATTTATTTTTACTCGATACACTTCTTTCGTAAATCTTCTTTCATCCATCCGCTCCAAATGTCCAAACCACCGCAACATACGCCTTTCTCAATCTTTGACACTACATCTTCTTCCAAACCACACCTTTCTCGAATAACACTATTTCTCACTTTATCTGTCATTCTTACTGCGCACATACTCCTCAAAGCTCTAATCTCCACAGCATTAATTCTACTTTCATGCTTCTTCTGAAATACCCACGATTCACTCCCATACATCGACGCCAAAACTCCCTGCGGTAGGTACCTATAGCAAGGCAAGCCTAAGGTACTCGGTATAATTTTACTGCTAAAAATGGCCTGTACGGTGTCGTACACTTAAGGACGCGTTTACGCTTGTATCAAAAAACCACATATTTCCG
Organism: Euclidia mi; assembly: GCA_944739405.2. Lineage (NCBI taxonomy): Eukaryota > Metazoa > Arthropoda > Insecta > Lepidoptera > Erebidae > Euclidia > Euclidia mi. The sequence continues at coordinate 64,353,258 of OX123187.2, read as the reverse complement.
GTACATTTTACGACAATTTTAGATAATAACTAATAAAACGAATAATTACGATAAATTGATTACTTTTTTATCTATAAATCAATTTGAAAAAAAATAAAAAATATTTAATTAATATTAATGTAAAATCGATTCGAAACGGCCTCTTAAATCAAAAATAGGCATATACGGCTATTTTTGGGTACAATTTTCTCTCTATTTTTACATTTATTTAGATTTTCAAAGATAGAATAGGGTAGTAAATATAGTCAACTCAAAAACAATTAGATATTTTTTTTTCAAAATATTGTAAATTGACTCAAAAAAAGCAAAAAATCATCTTACATTTTTCTTATATTTTGCTCGCATACGTGTGTCTTAAAGTGTGGCAATAAGGTTCGTTTTATTTAGCCACTTTCTTGATTTATATATCCAAATTCTGCAATGAGATCTCAGTCTGCGCTTGAGCGCCGTCGGGAGTGGACTCTATGTCGCTTGTCGCTGCAGCCCGAAGACGAAAAAAGCAATATACGAATACGAAATATTCGCTAAAATCAATTTGATACTTCTCGTATTCTGTGCGAATTACGTACAAGTAAATTTCTTTTGTATAAATGGACATTATTACTTTATTTTCTCCGTTATGTTGAGTCAGGATATATTTCGGTATTTAGATATTATTTTGTTTCTTGCGTTGAAATCTGGTAAGATTATCTGGACTGATGGTATACCATCCCGTTCAAGTGTTGCGACTGGAACTCATAAAAGAGTAGACCTAGTTATGCCAGGTTGGGGCTCATTTTATTTGTTTTGGTGAGACCCTACCACTGGTACTAGTGAAGTAACCTTCCAAGGATATTCGATGAGTCTTGCTGGTACTCATATGTGAGTAAAGCTACGCATGTCGAGTTTGGGCTCATTTTGTTTGTACATAAGAGACCCTACTACCACTGGCACTTATGAAGTAACCTTCCAGGGTTATTCGATGACTCTTGCTGGTACTCATATGTGAGTAGGGCTAGGCATGCCGAGTTTGGGCTCATTTTGTTTGTACATAAGAGACCCTACCACTGGAACTTATGAAGTAACCTTCCAGGGTTATTCAATGACTCTTGCTGGTACTCATGTGTGAGTAGAGCTAGGCATGCCGAGTTTGGGCTCATTTTGTTTGTACATAAGAGACCCTACCACTGGAACTTATGAAGTAACCTTCCAGGGTTATTCAATGACTCTTGCTGGTACTTATGTGTGAGTAGAGCTAGGCATGCCGAGTTTGGGCTCATTTTGTTTGTACATAAGAGACCCTACCACTGCATTTTATGAAGTAACCTTCCAGGGTTATTCAATGACTTTTACTGGTACTCATATGTCAGTACAGCTAGGCATGCCGAGTTTGGGTTCATTTTGTTTGTACATAAGTGACCCTACCACTGGAACTTATGAAGTAACCTTCCAGGGTTATTCAATGACTCTTGCTGGTACTCATGTGTGAGTAGAGCTAGGCATGCCGAGTTTGGGCTCATTTTGTTTGTACATAAGAGACCCAACCACTGCAACTTATGAAGTAACCTTTCAGGGTTATTCAATGACTCTTGCTGGTTCTCATATGTGAGTAGAGCTAGCCATGCCGAGTTTGGGCTCATTTTGTTTGTACATAAGTGACCCTACCACTGGCACTTATGAAGTAACCTTCCAGGGTTATTCGATGACTCTTGCTGGTACTCATGGAAGTAAAGCTAGGCATGCCGAGTTTGGGCTCATTTTGTTTGTACATAAGAGACCCTACCACTGATATATAAGAACCAGCAAGAGTTATTGAATAACCCTGGAAGGTTACTTCATAAGTTCCAGTGGTAGGGTCTCTTATGTACAAACAAAATGAGCCCAAACTCGGCTTGCCTAGCTCTACTCACATATGAGTACCAGCAAGAGTCATCGAATAACCCTGGAAGGTTACTTCATAAGTTCCAGTGGTAGGGTCTCTTATGTACAAACAAAATGAGCCCAAACTCGGCATGCCTAGCTCTACTCACACATGAGTACCAGCAAGAGTCATTGAATAACCCTGGAAGGTTACTTCATAAGTTCCAGTGGTAGGGTCTCTTATGTACAAACAAAATGAGCCCAAACTCGGCATGCCTAGCTCTACTCACATATGAGTACCAGCAAGAGTCATCGAATAACCCTGGAAGGTTACTTCATAAGTTGCAGTGGTTGGGTCTCTTATGCACAAACAAAATGAGCCCAAACTCGGCATGCCTAGCTCTACTCACATATAAGAACCAGCAAGAGTCATCGAATAACCCTGGAAGGTTACTTCATAAGTTGCAGTGGTAGGGACTTTTATGTACAAACAAAATGAGCCCAAACTCGGCATGCCTTGCTTTACGCACATATGAGTACCAGCAAGAGTCATCGAATAACCCTGGAAGGTTACTTCATAAGTTCCAGTGGTAGGGTCTCTTATGTACAAACAAAATGAGCCCAAACTCGGCATGCCTAGCTCTACTCACACATGAGTACCAGCAAGAGTGATTAAATAACCCTAGAAGGTTACTTCATAAATTCCAGTGGTAGGGTCTCTTATGTACAAACAAAATGAGCCCAAACTCGGCTTGCCTGGCTCTACTCACATATGAGTACCAGCAAGAGTCATCGAATAACCCTGAAGGGTTACTTCATTAGTTCCAGGGGTAGGGTCTCTTATGTACAACCAAAATGAGCCCAAACTCGGCATGCCTAGCTCTACTCACATAAGAGTACTAGTAAGACTCATCAAATAACCTTGGAAGGTTACTTCACTAGTACCAGTGGTAGGGTCTCACTAAAACAAATAAAATGAGCCCCAACCTGGCATAACTAGGTCTACTCTTTTATGAGTTCCAGTCGCAACACTTGAATGGGATGGTATACCATCAGTCCACATATTCTTACCAGATTTCAACGCAAGAAACAAAATAATATCTAAATATCGGAGTATATCCTGAATCAACATAATGGAAAAAATAAAGTAATAATGTCCATTTAGGTATATAAAAATAAGAAACTTATTTGTACGTAACTCGCACAGCCAGGCCTATAACACATAGATACATATCACAAAAAACTCTAAGTCTCAAAGTTATTTAGTTGAACTACATTTCTGCAAGTTACCGTACGTAGTACGTACTGTTGCCGCCGTGTCGCTGTAGTGACGCGATTTTGTACCTACTAATTTTGTAAACGCGTCCTTAAATATGTTCAGATTAGTTGGAATGCAAGAAGAAAGAACGCAAGTTCTAACGATACCTATCACTTAAGGTTGGTTTATGCGTAAAGTTTACAGGAAAACGTTAGGCTACTCTTTCCGATATACCTAAATAAAATTACATGTAATTCTCAAGTAAACTGACGCCCGCTCGGCGAGGAGCGCAGCGTCAGCTAAACCGAGTATGTACAGTAAAATCGTACAGGCCTGTAAGGCGCCATTCACACAATTTCCTGCTTTCACTCTTTCAACATATCCCTCACATTTTCCATCTCTTGTAAACAATGACCCCAAATACTTGTGTATTCTACTTACTCATTCACTTGTTCCACTTTTTCATCTCCTATCATTATGTTACATTAGCTGAATATTATATATATAACTATCTTCCCTCTCTATGACTATGACCTTAGTCTTGCTTTCATATTCTTCTTCTTATACTTACGCCTCATTCATTACGGTGACCATCTGCTGTAAATCAGACGCTGACGACGCAAAAAGAACCTGATTGTCAGCGTACAGCAGGGTCTTAAACACAGATTCACCCATTCTTAATCCACATTCAGACTCTTACAAATCGGTCAAACAACTGTCCATGAATTGATTGAACAGCCAAGGAGACGCTACACATACCTGTCTATTAACACCACGATCAATATTAAACCAGTCCGTGTAGGCCTCGTTTATTCTGACACAGTCACTTGAATCCCTATATAAGGATGTAACTCCATACACGGAAAGTATTGACCAAAGTTCATCCCTTATCACTCGTATCGTATCGTATCTCGGATCATAAGCCTTTTGCAAGTCAATAAAGGCGCAGAAAACCTTCTGGTGTTTCATTAAGATTTTCTCTGAAATGCAGCTTAAGGAAAAGACTTAATCCGTACATCCCATGCCTTTTCTTATTCCCGCTTGCACATCCCAAATTTTACTGTCCGTTTCAGAAATCATTCTTTCGGTCAGTAAAGATACTATTATATAGATAGCATACAATTTGCCAACTAATTTATTTACTACCAAATTGCTTGGCACTTATAAATCTGGCCTCTTGGTGACAGTAAGCAAGGTTGAGTTAGGTACTGAACTGAAACCTGTGTGCTATGAACAATAAAAGCCAGCAGCAGAACAGGCCCATATTGTTACCCATCTCATTAGTCAGCTGTATTTCCAACGCACATTTGGCGAAGATCCAGAAAACATCTTGTTCTTATAATGCGTAGATACGAACACCACTAAGAGATTTGCACTATAACAAGAGTAATCTTTTGTTTATTCTGTGCCACTGCTGGCCACGGGTGACGGGTCTCTTCTCACTATGAGAACGGTAAGGCCATAGTCATCTACACTGGTCATGTGCGGGTTAGCAGAATGCACCAGTCTTTTGGTGGAGTGTGACCTTACCGTTTTCATAGTGAGAAGAGGCCCGTGGCACAGATCTACAGGGCTAATGATAATGTTATATTGCAGGACGTGTAACGAGATGGAGCTGGGCGAGATGCGGCGCACGTCGCACTCGCTGGTGGTGCGGCGCGCGGACGCGGCGGCGGCGCCCGCGCCCCCCGCCTCGCTGTCCGCGCCGCACACGCCCACCGGCGCGCACTCGCACGCGCACGCGCCCCCTGTCGCCAGCCACAAGCAGCACAAGGGCCTGGGTATGTGCACGATACAACCTGCTTCACTTTGCAAACTGAGACGATGACCACTACTAGCTATGGAGCTAGGACTGGGCACTGATAAAGTGCCCCAATTATAACTTGTAAAATAGTTTCAGGAGCGCATGTAAAGCTAGTCATGGCACAAATGGTGACCACTAACAAATACGTAGAAATTTTCAGTCAGCTGAACACTTTTGAGTAATAAATACCTACTGCCGATTTCAGCACGAATGGCCCGGGTCGATGTAACTTTTACCATTTCTTTTATTTTGAACGTAACTAACGCTCCGTTCGATGAATGAGAGCACCGCAGGCCCAAACAACCTCCTCGAAACTAAATCCTTTTTCTTGGTGGAGTAGCAGCTTTAGTTTTGCCTCTGCAATACGTACCAGTGACAAGTCATCCGAGTTTAATTATTACGTATCTACGTACCTATATCATATAGGGATTTTCATTTTAAATTCTCGTAACAGGAGCCCGACTGCAAGCGGCCAGTTTTTCGTACCGGACGAGACCTCGGGACAAATCGCCCAAGATTCAGGAGCAACCCAACGAGGGTTCCGGCACGTCAATCGTGAACGGCACCCCGGGCTCCTTCCGCATTCGCTCCAGTACCGCCGCCTCCTTCTTCAAGAAACGGAAGACCAAAGAACCGGTACCCAATGAGGGGAAAGAAAATGGCGATGCTGTGTCTACGAGGATGTAAGAACAGAAAGTTTGTGGTCTAAGGTCTGATAAGTGACTTTATGTGCTTTGGAGTGGCAAATCAGTGTTGGATCATTGTTTCCAGAAACTAAACTAGTTAGTATGTAGTTTTAAGAAGTCTACAGTGGATGTTTACTCAATAGCCAGAGCAGAAGTGACAGCTTTCATAAAGATTTGCTAGTTATCTACTGCTAAGTCAGAAGTTAAAACTTATCCTTGCAATATTATGCTTGTTGTACAGCTCTATGAGTACAACATTGTGTCGCCTAGTAGTTAGTGAATGTTCCTTTAGATCCTCCTGTTGCTCAGAAAGATAGTTTACGTACAACGTCAAACTAGCACAAAACATGACCTATATATCTTTTAATTGTAACCAGCTAAGTACATGAATATATTGTACATAATATTGTAGGAAAATAATACTTTTAGAAACTATTACTATTAAGCAAATATGACTATTATTTATTTTTTACCATATTATACTCTTTTGACATTATGAATTATTCTATGTTTTAGATTGTATTATTTATTATGGAAGCCACAAAATCTAGTATTTATGTGATTATATTATGATGAAATATAATTTTATTTTGAGTACGCCAAGCGTACATCGAATGTGGAATGTAAATATTGTAAAATAATACTAAATAACCAGTCGTAATTGGTGAGCCCTTGGGCGTGGGACCAAGCAAAATTGAGATGATAGGGATGGAAGAATTAAGACGAATTACAGAAAAACGTAATTCTTAGATAGATATAATTATTATCATAGCAAAATTATTATTTCTTGATTTTCTAGTCGCGTTAATCTGTTACAAGAGTTGGTCGATTAGAATTCGGTATATATCTCAATTAATAAGGAACGAGACATCTCTGCAACATTCGCTATGCTTTGCTACTTTTGTTTTAGACTATTTTACCGACAGCTTTTGAGGGAATGTTCAGTCCATGTCCCGTAAATGTCTATATTCCTTTCGTATATGTTTTTTCTGTAATTAGTGGGGGTTCATCAGTTGCGACTGGCGGCTATATCTAAACGTAACTTTAGCCCTAAGGTATCAGACAGCATTTTATGTTTTAGAGATAAGTGAATGTGCCACCCTTACCCGTAGAACAGAATGCCAAAGATTGTTTATGATCTCAGAAAGCATTTTATGAAATAAACCTAAGTATATTAAATCATATACATACATAATCGTGTATCGAATATTTAAGATCTGATTCTACTTAATATTATATTAATTGTAATAATTTATACCCTCATTCACAAAAATGTTCTCAAATACGTTTTCTCTCAGGACAATATGTCAGTGGACAGTGGGATAAGCAGATTATTAATTTTAAAAAAGATGTCCTTCTCTTCTATTTTTTACGTACGTAACATACTTTTTCACATAAAATACAGTGACTAACTTATCCGTTATGTAGGCAAGAGGCGTGAAACACATACACAAATGTCCCACGTGTTTCAATATAAGTGGGGCTTGTGAGACTAACCGAAAACAATGAATAAGCAAATATTCTTATTATTAGACAATGAAATGGTGTATTTACATGTAACGTATTGTCTTGTCATTGTAAACAGCCTACTAAAATTGTCGTAGATCTACTTCGATGTTGCCAAAGCCAAATTAAAATAAGTACATTTTGAACAAACATTTTAGAAGGTCTCGAAATAAAAAATCAAATGAGTTTCAATGTTTTATTTTAATATAATTTTGAACAGTTTATTCACAGAATAACATTTGACTTCACGAGCCACGCAATAACAATAATATATGAATTTATTATGATAAAGATATTTCCACAGAGCTGTCACTATATTGTCAAAAATAGATCGCGTGAACTCAGATGTTATTTTAACCAATCTTCCTATATGTAATATTTATAAATCGTTTTATAAATAAATCTTAATAAATAATAAGCTTTGGGAATATTTCACACATAATAGCATTCGTAATTAAATGTTTAATTATTCAATTAATATTGCTTCGATACATGATTAAACCTTCAAATATCAAAAATACCACTTGTCAATAAAAATTCGAAGCTACTTTCTAATCGTGGGTAAATTATTGAGATTTCTATACGCAGTTGCATTCACTCAGTTTGTCCTAAATCGTTCATTCACTGATCATTCGTTCTCTCTTACGTACACGAACATAGTTTGTACCTTCATATCGACGATCCTTCGCGCCCAGCGATAGTTATATTTGTAAAATAATTTACATAATTCATACAACATAATATTTCTAATATCAACTTACCTGTGATGCGTTATTGCTTAAAAAGTATACTGCGGAATACATTTACCAGTTCTAGCTCGCTACCTAGGCTCCAAGTAATCATATTTACACCTGGCAACTCCAGGTTCATACAAATCCCAATTACTTAGTTAATAATCTGACACAATATATTCCGCAGCTACCCGACAACACTACATAAAGTCTATACTACACAGCCGACAAACATTTTGGAAATGATTCAACATTGTTAAGTTACGTACAAAATGTTAGTTGAGTTATATTAATTGTTTCGTCTATTGGACCCTCTACTGTCTTAAACCGCCAATTATATACAAAGCTTGGAGAATACGTACAATAATAATAATGCTTTTAAACTGTCGATATTGGAAACTACAGCCGTACTCAGTGTGAGAAGAGACAAAAGGCTCGAACTAAAAGCATAGCAGTTGTCCCATGACAAAGAAGTTTTATAATGTTTCCTTTGATAAAACCATTCCAGGGTCAACATATTTTTCACTTAAAATCTATAGTGTACTGTAATATCCAGCAATATCGATGGGCTGAACCAATGTAATATAAGATACAATCTTTACATGAATTGAATATGTAACACAAAAAGTAGTCGTGTTTTGTAAGTTACAGTATAATTCACTTTGACCGTGTCACGCCCTTAATATAATTTGTAAACGTTATATTTATCACAAATTCTATACAAATATCATTAAAAGCATATACATTGAAAAGAAGGCATAGTATAAAAAAGAATTCTTTTAGGCATTTAGAAGTATTTTTTACTTGCTATAAAGCTTATTTTTTTTATATAACGAGTTTATTGCTTACATTAACGTGTGTTTTATTAATGTTCATATACATACTTATTTCCATTGAGGAAATATCATAATAAAATACGTACAGTCACACACTCATATTGAAATAATAAAGGTGTAGTCATATGTACAAGTCAAAACTACTAGGCTGTCACAAAGTGAATTTATAAAACTATATACATAACCGATACTATTCAAGGTACTAAAACAATTATTTGTATCACGCCACTTCTAATAATAGTAATAGATACAAGAGCAACAAACGAACATTTTAAATTTCAAATTTGTTATGTTTATTTACGTTATTTTGTTAATATAAATAAACGTTTTAATCTAAATAGACATCGTAATGTGCGCATATTACAAAAGTTATACCCTTATATGCGACAAAATATTTTCTTTTACATGTAAAGGTTGCTACACACAGTGCCGCCGGCTTTTGGCGGGCGTCGGTACCGCCGGTATCTGCCACAGAAAGCCGCCGGGCATCATTACAGTTGTATAGAACGACCACACACAAGTAGCATGTTGCAACCCGCGCGACTCGCCGGCCTTTTCACGCGGCCATGCCGGCGGCTTCTTCGTGCGGCAAAGCCGGCGGCTTTGTATGCCGCCGGGTTCGCGCGACTTGGCCGCCGACATTGTCTGTAGGAGCCTTAATAAATCTACTATCATTGTCCTAAAAAATAGCGTATTTATTAGACAATGCGCTACCAAACGACGTCGCGTAACCGTCAGTCTCTAAGTCTAACACAAGGCATTTGCTTCAAATTGTTTTTCGGGATATGTACATTGTTTCGAGTTTCCAATCGACACAGTAACAAGCGATAATAACCAAAAAATCTTATTTCCTACATAACACAAGACGTGACATGTCGACGCATACATTCATACAATAAATACAGGCAAGATCGCTCCGGACATCAACGACATAATATACCGCGAAAACATGCTAGTTTTAACTTTCTAATATTTTATGATCTACACCTTTTATTAATCAGAAGAGACGTGAAGCGCGTTTGGTGGGACGACAAGTGACCTCGTATCAATTTAATATCATATTTGTATAATTTGTAAAACTCGTACAAAAATATATAGTATGGCGCACAATGCTATGGCACCAAGGTTTGTATCGATTCGATCGTATAACGTACTCGTGTGGGGTTACAATTGGCTAAATTTTATAATTTAATTTATTTAGTTGTGAACAGGACGCACCATCGCACTTTGTAGAACTTCTGTCCATCTGTAAAGGAAAGAAATACAATTACTTACAGACAATTGGTACCTACATAATAAACATGTTTTAATTTGTACGCTGTTATTTGCTTTTTGAAGTTTGTGTAATAAACAGTTTTCTTTATTTTTTACAGACAGGTCAATGTGTCGTTATTTAATGTGATAAAGTGTTCCTGTCTTCAAAATTTCTAAAATAAAGAAATCTTTGCATTTATGTAGTTCAAAAGGTACAGCTCAGATAAGAGTTCAAACAGAAGCGAAACAACTAAACAACTACTATGCCAGAATACCAGAGAAAACTGAAATCTATTTCTCCGTGAAGGTCATCTGGTTACCGGCATATCAAGAGTTAGGTCGCGATATAAATTATACTTTTTCACATAATTTAAATCAAAATCAATCTGTACATAGTAAAGGGCTTGTAGCCAAGTGGCATTCGATTAGCGATATCGCTATTCGCTTAACGCAAAAATGTATGGAAGTGACATATTATGCTTTCGATATTTCACGTGGTCAACGAAGAAGGAATTGCTCATGATACGCTGGCAACAAAGCGTTAGCGAAAATAGAAATTAAAAGTGAATGTCATTTTTCATCACAAGTGGCATACCTGTTAAACGTGTAGTAGCTGTCTGCTCTGAAGAAGTACACGTGGTTCTTGAACTGCAGCTTGAACACGAACTCCTTGTCGATGCCGTCGTCAGCTGTAGGCATGCACACGCTGTACCTGTGAGTAAACAGCAGCCAAATATTATCTTTATGAATCAATGGTGAAACAAATTTAGTAGTAATGCTTTGAAAGCAAATAAAAATAGTCTGGTTCGACTAGAGCAGTAGCTAAGTGCTACTAGTAAAAAAAATATTGGATAGTTCAGGAAAAAATCTTGTGTCGCGAAGGGCTTGACAAATATTCTTTCGTTCAGATCCGAAACATGAAGGAGAGACAAACGTATGTTTGTCTATTTTATTCGTTTTCTTTCACGATTAAAATATATGTATGGATTTTGACTATTGTTTGTACCGTAACATACAGACATACGAAACAACCGTTAGATCGTTATGTGTAAACTGACCCGAGCAATGGTAGCGAGGCGAGCGGCGTGTCGTCCTGCCAGCTCTTGTAGAAGAATAGCGTGAACACGGCGAACACCACCCACAGCTTCTGCCAGCCCGGGGACTTCTTGAACTTGCGCAGCAGGTACCCCGATAACTGCGTCTGGAACATACAAACAAACAAACATTGAATAATAATTAATATGAACATGGATGTTTTGTCTTGGTCTGAGTGTTTCTTTATATAATATCCCATAAAAACAATACTTGTCAAAAATACCAAGTCTCGCGACCGTAAAAAGTTGTGAGATCCACGCAATACCACTTCGGTTAATTAAAAATCTTTAATGTTTTAAATAAATATATGGACTTGGCAATATGTAATTAGAAAGCAAACAAATATCAAAATAAAAGAAGGTATTCTGTAATAAAATAAAACAGTATTTTTGACGTATTTATGAAGTTAGAATCATCTGCTATTTACAAATATTATTTCATCATCATCATGTCAGCCTAGAGACGTCCACTGCTGGACATAGGCATCCCTCAAGGGTGTGTGGAGACACAGACCGATTTTGAGCCGCCCGCGTCAAATTAATATTTACTTAAGTAGGTATTATTGACTAAACTTACAAGTATTTCCATTGTCCTTCGAAATGTCTACCACCATTATCAATACACACACAGGCATGATTTATAATTTTTTTTTAACGAGAGAAGTACGCTTCTGTCTTTTCACTTCGTCGAAAGCGTCCAATATGCGCTGTTTTAATTGCTCGACACTAACCGGCTCACTTTTGTACACCCACAAAAAGAAGTCCATGGGCATGGAGGCCAAGCTCCTCGACCGATCCATTGGCTTCCAAACTCTTCCCTGTACAAACGCACAGCTGCACTCGCGTTTTCTGCACTCAAAAAGTACGCACAAAGCATAGCTACATACTCCCGTGATGTGAACTGATAAGCCATCACGTCGGGCAGATGTAAACAAACAATTAACTGTTGCGGCGAAAAATGGATGCGCTCACTTCCGCTAGCAATTTAGCACTGTTTGTCGCATCGGGGTGCGGCGCGGGCGCAGAGGGACAGGGGGGAATTTATCAATGGAGCAGTTTACTACTATTACTACTCATAGTACGCGGGTCGGTCATAGTTTTAGTTATGCATTTACCAATTATTACGTATTTTCGTGGACAGTTTTGAGACAGTTTTGGGACTTAGTGTTTTTATTTCTTACCAACACAAATATGATCAGTTGTAGATACTTAGACCCCGTTAATTTTTTTGTACTTATTAAAAAATAGTGGTGTATATGTTTATCCATTATCTAGTACCTATAGTACAAGAGCTCTGCTTAGTTTGACTAGATGGTGATGCGTGTATGTGGTAGAATATTATTTGAAAAAAAAAATTGGCCAGTTTCACCGCTGTCTAATAAGTGCTTGTTAAATAATTTTGGTAGCTAACTCATACAAATATCGTTCCAATATTTCATTTATCTGGAGACATATCCGGAGGTAGTGCAAGTGGGCCTATGACATGACTAGTTAAATTTATTTACTTTACAGCATTTCACAATCCAGTGCTGCACTCAACGACAACACAGCCTACTAGACACCTAATGTTTTCATTTCTACAAACAAAAAAATCTGTCAAAGCGGTAAGGTATGCGGGGCAAGGGGGGGCGACAAAAATGCATTCTAATTGGCCGGTTCAAATTTGCGGAACGTCATAATTCATATCTAGTGTTGGGATTGGTCCAAATTGGTCTTATATAAGACGTATAAGTCTACTGTGGTGTCCGAAAGTGTTCGCCTTACATGCGGCGTCTAGTAGGTTGGGTTGTCGTTGGCTGCACTTAAGGCCGGTGTTCACCGCCACTTTATCTTGGTTATCTTTCCGTTAAATTAATCTGACAATGCGCGCGCAGTATTAAATACGCATCCCATCCCATGTGACAATGCGCGCGCAGAACTAAATAAGCAAGTTAACAGTTGGTTTTCCGATCGCGTCGGTTATATCATTGTTGGTGAACTTGGGTCTAAAGTATCGCCTAAGTTGCTTCAAAGTATCACTGTAAGGGTCGGAACATATCTGACGGAAGATGCGTTGCGTATTATCGGTCGCGTAACGCCAAAACATACAAATATATAGAAAAACATTCAACCTTTCACACCTGACCGATGATCCCGATGATAGTACGTCGAGCGTTCAGCGTCTGTTCCGTTTCCGTCAACGCATCATCGGTCAACGTCACGCGCACCATGCACGACGTGTATTTTGACTGACGCGTTGGGTGAAGTTTGAAAATTAAATGTCATACAAAGTAACCGCACTGTAGTTGCTGAACGCAGAAACTGACTAGAGGCGTAATGTAGCAGGTCTAAGGCCCTTCTCTCACGAAGCGACTCTCAAACTATTTGTGTTTTGTACCCGTATACTACGCGTCGCTTGTGAGTAGCCGCCATACATATTCAGCTAATTTCGCACACGACGAGACGCTATGACGACGCGTTTGATGTCAGTCGCACGCTACCGTCTTGCTGGTCGCACGCTACCCGAGTAGTATATGCGTCGCATTACAAAATGGCGGCGGAACAAACTTTTCATATTATTTTTGTGCAGGAGGTAGACAACTTTCCATGTTTGTATAATTATAAGCTGCCAGAGTACGTAAGAAAAGATGTTACATAAAAGGCGTGGATTGAAATTTAGAAAAATCAATATATCAGGTCATTTATAGGTATACATTAAATTTATACACAATAATTTTATTGCCAAGGAAGCGAAGCGGTGGGGTTATTATTTAGATAGTTGGCAAGATAATTTCACAGATAAAGATTCAAATAATAATATGATTCTATTGACATTCTATAAAAATGACGACTCGTCCCTCGAGAAATGCCCTACTATTGATATTTTTTTCGATATACGGGTGCACCCAGAATTTTCTTTTATATTGTCTTCATCGCTAGAGTCACTAGACATCGTCGTACGAATGTTGTTCTTCAAATGATAAAATATAGTCTCATTAGCATAGCACCGTGTGCGGTAAAGAGTAGCATACCAGTATTCGATCATGGTTTGCATCTCAGTCCCGTAGCATTTGAATAGCTTCGTGAGAGAAGGGCCTAATTTAACGGAATAGACGCGACCGATGTAGATACGCTCGACATATTTTACGCCAGATATGTACCGACCCATCTGACGGAATAGACGCGACCGAAGATACGCTCGACGCATCTTCCGTCAGATATGTGCCGACACGCTAAGTCAATAGGATTTGGCCTAAATACGACGTTGATCAGAGCTTCGAGAGGATTGGTATAGGTTTCGATATCGAGTTTGCCATCTCTTCGCAGAGACATTGTTCGCTTCATCTTTTTTCTTGGTCGCTTCTTAAGACATCCACGGCATGAAGTCGGGTAGTGATATTTTGTATTCATACCACCATACGTGTATTGCAATGGATAAAAACTATGATATAATAAAAGTAGGCGGACATACCCGCATGGCCATGTGCAGGTGTCCGCGGTCCAGCGACGTGACGCGGTGCCAGCACACGTGCGCCAGTCCGCCGCCGCACGACCCCGCACTGCTTGTCGTTGTCGTATCTGTTACACAAATATTATCTACAAATACTAATACCCTTTATTCCATCGAAATCAATACCTTAGGACGGTTTTAATCTAGCGTATACGATCGTTTCGGCATACGTGCTTACACGCACGCTTCATACAACGGACTTGCGATTATTATGGTTGACATGCACCAACAGGCGCTTCCAACAACGTGCTCATATGCGCGCATAAACACAGTAGTCTGAAAGTGCTCTAATTGTAATAAAAATATATATTTGTTATTGGATATTATAATACTTGCACGTTGACAGATATTAGACCATTTAGACCTTGGTTCAATTGGTTCTTATGAATGAAAGAAAAGTAATAAAAATGTGAGCAATAGTAAATTATTATCAAATGTTTTTTTTGTAAATTATTATAATTTTAACAATCGTATAACATTACTAACGATTGACACAAAAATACACACTATGATTTAGTGCCAAGAAATGTAAAATAAGCTATACATACCGATCTCCTGTTCATAAGGCGTGAGTTCGGTGTCGACCTCGGTGTACATTTCCCGCGCCACCTCGATAGTGGCCTGTAACGCTTCACTCCAGCCAGTGTACTCGCTTTCGTTCGGAGCGCTCATTAGTAAGTTTACTTCTTCACCTGCAAGTATAACAATTTATTGGTTTTATTATTTTCACTTCCTGCTAGTTGTCGTTGATATCTTACGAGAGTATTCAATTGTGTTGAAAAAAAAGGCACTTGCTTAGTTACACAAATATTACTATTTGAACATATTTATAGCAATTTAGCTGTCTATATTTTAATGTGTATCAAATATTTGTACTAAATTTTACTTTTTCGATAAGAAAATAAAATTTATAATCCTGATTGTCTTTCACCTGACCGCTATTAGAATTTTGGATTTCTTTATGGCGCTACTCTAATATTGTTAGAATAGTGATCAGAAAACAAGGCGAGGATAAAACACGGATACACACAAGTTCGCCTCGTTGCTTCAACACTGTTGGAATAGGGATAACATCTCCCTCAAGTTGGGCATGCAGGGCATGCACGTTGTAGAGTGCACGCCGAGCGCACGCCGGACACACGGCCCGCGCACGCCCGTTGTAAGGGAGGCCTAATAAAACAATGGGTACATACCGGTGAGAGAGAACGAGTGCGGCAGTTCAGATCGCTTGAGTGTCAGCGAGTGGAGCGGCAACGCCACGTGCGCGCGGAACGTGCTGCTGCCTGACTTCGACGTCACCACCAACACGTCGCTGAACTGCACACACACACACAAATGTATTTTATACTAATAAAACATGTGCAGACTGTTTAGTAAGTCAACAGACGGATTTCAGCTTCATATTCTGTATTTGACTGTCGTTTCAAGATGTAAAAACATATACTTGAATTATTGAAAAATATGTCTATTGAACAGGTTGACAATACCGAACTCCTCTAAAAGGTTAAGTGATATAGGAATGACTGCCTCGTTGGTCTCGCGGCATAAATGTGCGCGTGGGATTGGGAGGTCTCGGGTTCGATTCCCGGGTCGGGCAGTGTTATTGGGATTTTCCGTTAAGAAATTCTCAGTAGCAGCACGGAGTCTGGTAATGTGCCCGGTACGGCAATAGGCTCGCCCCCTATTACGTGGGACCTAAAATATTCATGGCGAAATGTGAGTGTAATATTACACCTCTGCCTACCCCTTCGGGGATACAGGTGTGAGACTATAAATAAATAAAAATGTCTATTCATATCATACGTAACTCATGAGAACACCGAGCTCGCGCAACAAACATTTCAATTTCAGAGCACGGGACATTTGCACCAAACTTGTCTAAAACAAAGCGTCCTTGTTAGTGACCACGCGTTATTAGTTATTACGCAACTGTTCATGAAAGATTTGAACATTTTATCTAGGACTGTAGTTAGTCGAAAGACCGACGACCAATAGTACAACAAAAATTGATCGACTCGTATAATTTTCAGTTTCATATTGTCTTTTACCGCAGTTTTGTTTCGAGTCTCTGTTTACTCGCCAACACTGCTGCCTGGGACATTTTCATTATGAACTTAACACACGTCAGTGTACAATGTGTACCTTCATGGCATTACAAGCCAATACTAGCACATATCCCGAAAAATCAATGTGAAACTCGTATTAATAAGCAAACGTAAAATAAGTTTCTTTATGAAGTGTTCTAAATGACTTACCAAAAATAGCATCCGTTGTTGCAGCCCTCTCGACGAATGTTTGTATACACAGCCCATTCTTATGAATTCTCGTTCTGCTACTAAAATTTTGTCGTAACCTGAAAAATAATACATTCCCTCATTAAAAATGTAAAAATCTTGCATTAAATTTATTTATAGATATGTTTTCTGATTTTTACTGTGTAACGCGTAACTTACTTAAAATTGAAGTAAATGTACATTAATAATGAATAAGGTTTTTTAATAAACGTTTTTAAAGATTACTGTGGAATCGCATTTTTGAAACATATTTCTAAAGATCGCATTAAAATCTCATAAGTATCGTTATTATTTATACAGTACAGCCGTTTAACGATGGCGGGTCTGAAGTTCGCTCAGAAGGCGGTGCAGTAATCCTTTTTAGGAACTACGCGGTGGCAAGAAGCGGGGTGCGCGGGGCGGTAGTCTAGGACAGTGATGCACGTTTATGTAAATACAAATTAATACTTTATTCAATCAGAAAAGGAGAAAGACCAAATACGGCCTGTAGCGGCCAGAAAGTTGTGAATCGTTGAAATTAAACATATAATTTTTAAAAATTTTACATCGTTTTCGTTTCTTGATAGAGTATCGGTGAAAGAATTTAGTTTTTAAAGATTAATTATTTTGAATAAGCTATGGTAATAGCGGATGAATGTCTTATGTTGCCAGCATTAAAAATAAAATGAAGTATGGTAGGCAGAAATTGTTTTAAGGAAATAATATTTTTATTACTATATTAGAAAACGATATATTTTATTTACTTTATAAGTATATTTGTAAAAAGAATCAAGAAATATATAATTTATTATACATTCCATAATTATTAATCGGTAAAAATCGTTTTGTTTTTTAATCGATAGTAGAAATATTTTTTCAAACCATTTGCAACACTTTTTTTATCTGTTATGTCATTCGTGTTGCTACTGTGTATCGTAAATATTTTGCTCTGATTTATTGGTGTTTTCGTACGGTTTTAATGTAATGTAATTGAATATAAATTCAATAATAATGATCAGTACCTTCTACCCATGCTAAGAATATGCAGCGGTGTTTGTGATTGTGGTTAGCTTTTTTGGACGAGTATACATAGTACGAGGTTCCCTAGTACACAGGTGATTATTCATTATTATTGGCCACTCTTTATGTAGTTTTTGTTCTTTAAGACGCAAAGACATACTTTTATTTACATCTAGGTATTATATTTATGTTAAAATTCAATTTTGAGGTAAGTATATTTAGTTGCAGAATAATTTCCATTTCAAATATCTCGTATCTTATTTCCACCAAAAGTTATTTAAAAAGAAATTATACAGGTTAATAGAGTAGTCATTTATCTTCAAAACACACATGGCGTTGTGTTTGGCCGTGCCAGGCCCATAATGTATGGCCAAATGCTACATCTCCTTTAATCGATTAGTTTATAATTGATTTTGAATTCATTTATTTTTGTTATAATAATAAAAGTAGTAGAAGATATAAAATGAAGTAGATTTATTAAACCAAGCAATATAGTGAGATTTTGTTTTTAGTAAAAAAACAAATCGAATAAAATTTATTTACTCGTTTTAAATACCAGATTTACTTATATCAGTTATCTATTAAGGATGACATAGCTAAATGAAAAGAGTTGGAATACCTACATTTAAAATCTTTACATGTTATTGAATACACGTATATTTTTTCTAATTAATTTTAATCGATACCAATAAAAATCGATTAAATTGAGCGTCAAACACGTACATTGGACATCCCTTTTTACTTTTGAAGTTTTCGGTGCGATATAATGTGTCTCTATCACACCTTAGTATTCGTTTTACTATCTCTGTCTTGAGTACAGACGATGACAAAAGTATTTATAGTCCATTGAAAAGTTACATTTGGGGTTGCATTTATCAGACGATGCAATTTTATTTTACTGATGTCTGGGAAGGGCTATGGTAAAGCTTGATTCAAATTTGTAGGGATGCACCTCTTGTCCTTCGGCCGCCATCTTGGAAAAAGTGCAGATGCAGATAGTTTTTCTTGATTACCTGGTAAAATTTTGCCCGCTAAAAGAATATGTGAACAAGATTTTTGTTGCAAATTAAATTCTCTATAACTTTAGTCATAAAACTTTTATCATACTGCAAATATATAAAAAATAAAAGTTTAGTTTAGTTTGCCGTGTGGTTGACGGCATAGAATACAAGTGTCACCGTAAGAGCGTAAGAGGCGACTAAGGGATAACACGATGCAAATACCATCTTTGCGTAGAGACGGAAAACTCGACATCAAACCCTATACGACTGCCTCGTTGGTCTCGTGGCATAAATGTGCGCGTGAGATCGGGAGGTCCCGGGTTCGATTCCTGGGTCGGGCAGTGTTATTGGGTTTTTCTGTCACGAAATTCTCAGTAGCAGCACGGAGTCTGGAAATGTGCCCGGTACGGCAATAGGCTCGCCCCTTATTACGTGGGACTAAAGTATATCTGGCGAAAAGTGGGTGTAGAAATATTTGATATTTTATTAGACACGGTTTTCAGTATCTAAGTTGATACACCATCGTATTAAGTACTGTTTGTAGACCTTAGTTTAATATTGTAAATGTTCCGGTTAAAATATCTGCCACTTTTGTCAGGTGAGGTGCATTCATCATAAAATAATACTACTTTTATATAAATTCTATAAAGTCTGGCAATAACAGTTTTCTACACGAGTATACATGCGCGGTAATTCGCAAAGGCTAACTTCAGACTCGCCATGATTCGTCGGCCGTAGTACATGGATGTAGAGTGCCACAGGGGTCTATTCTAAGTCCATATTGTTCTTTAACAAAAAGTTAGAGGGTACTGCAAGGGTCTATTTTAGCTTCAATAACTATTTAAGAGACAATCTTGTAGTTCAAGCTGTCCACTGGAGTGGAGGGGAGTAAAGCTGGGTCTAATATGATCAATAAATATGCCTAGAACTCCACTGCAGTCTTAATCAATTGTTCGTATTTGTTTTTTGTAGTGCTTATAGTGTGGCTTTGCATGCCGTTCGTAATAGGTCGACAAAGTTGAGCAACGCTTGCACAAGTTACTACATGGATGGGTGACTGCATGTGGCACTTACATTAGGGCGCTACCGTGTATCGGAGGGCATGTAAAGCTGTCAGTCCCAGTTGTCTAAAGATAAGAATCGTTAAGCCACGTTTTAGGCGTTTGAACGGTCTGAAAATTGTGACACCAGAGTTGGTCACATACGCACACAAGAATAACCCCCTGTACCTTACAGTAATATAGTCAGTAGTCTTGAGTCGGTTAAGCAAGCTATTGTGACACGAAAATATAAAGATGTGCTACAGAGACTAACTCGTTTCATTGAACTCTCAGTGCCGAAACCAAATTCCTTTTTAAAGATGCAAGACGGTCCAAGGCCTTTGCCCAGCAGTGGGACACATTGATAAACTGATTGAAAAATAAAATGTGAAGTAGTGGTACCCGTGATGTCTCGCTGCAGCTGACAGAGCGCAGCATGGTTTTCCCCATGTTGAAGTTCCTCGCTGGCCTGCAGCGCCACGCGACTGCCCACCTCTAGCGCACCCACTGACGCTTCGCTCTCCAACGCGTTGTACAGCTCTGTCGATAAATACATTATTATGTCATCGTTTTTTGTACCTATTGAGATCGCTCTGTTATATTCGCGTAGTTTGTCTACAGGTGAGCGAAGAGGTGTTTCGTGGCGAAAAGGGTGAGGAATATACTTGTGTCCTAAAAGGTAATTAGCGATTGATTCGTTCCTTTATTAGATGTTAAACTGAAATAACTGATTTTTTCTTTAAAAGTCGATCAGCAACATTACTAATTATGGCTTTTTAAAAATCTTTTTAAATTTAACACGAAAACGCTGTAAACCATCATGGCGGTTGAGTGATATCAAAAGTGCAAAACAAAACAAATCGTCAATGAAGTCTGGTCTGATGTAAAGGATGAAAGTTTGAAGTTTTAGTTGTATTTACTACTAAAACGTCAACAACATGAATGGCGGACGCACTGTTAGACGTAATACTCTTTGATTGGTGTTCACTGTCACATAAATATATTATGTTTAGTTTTAGAATCCTAAAGAATAATATTAATCTTATCTTTTATAATAAACTAGCTGTCCCGGCGAACTCCGTATCGCCTTTTTAATGTATTTACATTTCATATTAATTTTTAACTCTTTTCCAACTTATTCAGAACAAAGTTACCAACAACATAAGTGTTTAATCTCTTAATTGCTAGGCAAAGTTGTTTTGCCATATAAATTATTTCTAGGGTAGAAAACTACTATTGTAAGGAGATGAGAAGGTGGTATATGAGTGATATGGTTAGATCACTGATCTAGTGATATGATAAAATTACTAATAAGTACTATTAAATACTATGGCTAGGTATTAAATAATTAAATCAAGTGCAAGTCTGACTCGCCCATGAAGGGTTCAGTAGGAGAGGTATCCACTGGACATAGCCATTATCTGCATCGAACATCAAATACCACTACCACTTTTTCACCACCAATAATAACATTTTTTATATTATAATATTTCCCATCCGCCATCTTTGATCACGAAATAGATGTTGTATTTGGATTCGCCATCCCTTAAAACATCGGAGAAGATACCCATATCGACTTTACAAAAAAATGCCGTCCGCCATCTTTGTTTTCCTATCCGCCATCTTTGATCACGAAATGGATATTGTATTTGGATTCACCATCCCTTAAATCATCAGAGACGATACCGATATTGATTTTTTTAAACTTTCCCATCCGCCATCTTGAATCTCGAAATTGATGTTGTATTTGGATTCCCCATCCCTTTAAACATCGGAGACTATACCCATATTGATTTTTTAAATTTTTCCCATCCGCCATCTTTGATTTCCCATCCGCCATCTTGAATCACGAAATAGATGTTGTATTTGGATTCCCCATCCCTTTAAACATCGGAGACGATACCCATATTGATTTAAAAAAAAACCCATCCGCCATCTTTGATCACGAAATAGATGTTGTATTTTTATTCTCCACCCCTTAAAATATCGGAGACGATAGCCATATTGATTTTTTAATTTTTCCCCATCCGCCATCTTTGACTTCCCATCCACCATCTTGAATCACGAAACAGATGTTGTATTTGCATTCCCCATCCCTTTTAACATGGCAGACGATACCAATATTGATTTTTAAAATTTTTCCCATCCGCCATCTTGAATCACTAAATAGATGTTGTATTTGGATTCCCCATCCCTTTAAACATCGGAGACGATACCCATATTGATTTAAAAAAAAACCCATCCGCCATCTTTGATCACGAAATAGATGTTGTATTTGGATTCTTCACCCCTTAAAATATCGGAGACGACAGCCATATTGATTTTTTAATTTTTTCCCATCCGCCATCTTTGATTTCCCATCCACCATCTTGAATCACGAAACAGATGTTGTATTTGCCTTCCCCTTCCCTTTTACCATCGCAAACGATACCAATATTGATTTTTTTAAACTTTCCCATCCACCATCTTTGATTTCCCATCCGCCATCTTTGATCATGAAATAGATGTTGTATTTGGATTCTCCACCCCTTAAAATATCGGAGACGATAGCCATATTGATTTTTTAATTTTTTCCCATCCGCCATCTTTGATTTCCCATCCACCATCTTGAATCACGAAACAGATGTTGTATTTGCATTCCCCTTCCATTTTAACATCGCAAACGATACTAATATTGATTTTTTAAAACTTTCCCATCCACCATCTTTGATTTCCCATCCGCCATCTTTGATTTCCCATCCGCCATCTTTGATCATAAAATAGATGTTGGATTTGGATCCCCCATCCCTTTATATATTGGAGACGATACTCAAATCGACTTTAAAAAAAAAACCCGTCCGCCATCTTTGATTTCCTATCCGCCATCTTTGATCACGAAATAGATGTTGTATTTGGATTCACCATCCTTTAAATCATCAGAGACGATACCCATATTGATTTTTTAAATTTTTCCCATCAGCCATCTTTGATTTCCCATCCGCCATCTTGAATCACGAAATAGATGTTGTTTTTGGATTCCCCATCCCTTTAAACATCAGAGACGATACCCATATTGATTTAAAAAAAAATCCCATCCGCCATCTTTGATCACGAAAAAGATGTTGTATTTGGATTTTCCATCCCTTTTAACATCGCAGACGATACCAATATTGTTTTTTTTTAAATTTTCCCATCCGCCATCTTTGATTTCCCATCCGCCATCTTTGATCACGAAATAGATGTAGTATTTCGATTCCCCACCCCTTAAAATATCGAAGGCGATACCCATATTGATTTTTAAAATTTTCCCATCCGCCATCTTTGATTTCCCGTCCGCCATCTTGGATCACTAAATAAACTTCATATTATTAATCAGTGTCCCGAAAATGCCGAAAACGATACCCATATAGATTGTATCCTATTCATTTAGCCTTTTTTGCCTTTGACCCAACCCTCCCCCTTCTCGTTTGACCATCTTATTATTTTTGTCTGGCCCCTATAAGTTGTGGCGTAATTTTATATAGCCTATAGCCTTTCGGAATAATTGGGCTATCATAGGCAATAACAATTTTTGAAATCCGACTGCTAGTTTCTGAGATTAGCCGACATTATCTTTTAGCCTTTTTAGCCTTTTGCCCGGCCCCAAAGGGTCGAAGCGTTATGTTATATAGCCTATAGCCTTCCGGAATAACTGGGCTATCGTATACAAAAAGAATTTTTCAGATCCGACCGGTAGTTCCTGAGATTAGCGCGTTCAAACAAACAAACAAACAAACAAATAAACAAACAAACAAACAAACAAACTCTTCCGCTTTATTATATTAGTATAGATAATAAACTTTAATTATATCAGAAAAACATAATGAATCTATGGATACTACAATCAAACCGATTTATTCTTAGTGGATACAAGTCTATTATAGGTAGCAGTCTTGCTAATTTTAACATGAATGGCATGTACTACCCTGTCACAGAAAACTGACATAAAGTAACAGTGCCTATAGTGTTGTGTTTCGTGTGTGAGTCCCGGGGTGCCATATCTTACTTCATCTCCTTCGCTTGTCTTTATCTATTCCTTTTCCCAACCCAGCCGTTGCTTATGTCCATGAGCGGTGGTGACAGCGGTGATTAAGTTGGTTCATCGCATGCAGATAAAAGTCACCGACAAAGCTCTCCAAATAGGCTGTGAAGTGGCAGTAGACAGGGCACATAGCTAGAAGAACATAAGGCCGTTGAAGCAGAAAGGTTCTGGAGTGGCGGCTACGCACCAAACGTCGTAACAGAGGTAGGTCTCCCGTAAGGTGGAGAGACGATGTTATTGCGATCGAGCGATGCGTCGGCTCAGGATCGGTGCATGTGGAGAGTGTTGGGGAAGCCTATGGACGTCTCTTGGCTGTTATAATGATGCTTGTGGGTGTTACCGATGGCGAGGCGGTGGTAGTGTAGTGCTCGATGCAGGGGCCTCAGCAGTAAGGCAGCTAGCGGCAGTGCCGAGCGCGCGTCGAAGTCTGCGGCGGCGCGCGCGGCGGCGGGGCTGCTGCGGCGCACACTCTCCACCACGCCCACCAGCGAGCCCGCGCGCGAGCTGTACCACTGGTACGCCTGCACACACCACCACATGTCATCGTTACATATTATAATTCGCGCATCCTATGTTGGCAGGACCGAAGCAATCAATACAGATTTATAGATAGAACCGCAATCCTTATGGATTTCGAGTGCTAATTCCGAGTGAGATCTGGCCCCAGTTTAGTTAGAAGTTGGCGCCGTTGGGAGCGCTGGCGTCGTTCTCCGTCTCTCTTGCTGCCGTAGTTCAGATACACCGTCTCTCTTGGTCTTACACTGGGAGAACGTCTGCCACGCCGCCGAGCCGAAATATGGTTCGCAAAAAGTAGCGCCCATAGGTAATGTGCCTCTATGTAAATACCAGAACACTTTGACTGAAGGTAGTCATTTGCGGCTGCGCAATGCACGTTTTAAAAATTCTTTGGTATCAGAAGACTCTGGTGGCGACCATGCGCAAACTTGTTATAGTGACTAACTTCAGGCCGACTAGATAGAATGCGCCAAATATGTAAAACTGAAGTAAGCAATCTGTGTCAAAGAGATAGTGCAACAACTTGGCGCGCACTGTAGCGGCCCACAGCGGTGATTAAGAGGCCGTTCCCGTTTTTTAAGCCATTTTAGCAGTTAACACGCGCGGAGATACGTGATTGTGACTTAGATATATCAACGAATTAAGAAATGAACGATGATACTATTAGATCACTTAGTCTACTATGGTACTATGGGAGTAAAAATAAGTGTTTAATTACCTACAACGGAAAAATCAAGTTTCCGCAAAGCATGTTTTGAAGAAATCATTTTATGAGCATTACGCGATGGTCCATGACATCGAAAATTATGTGAGTAATTAACTTTTAAATGCATATACGACATAACAACATCCTGCTCCTTGGTATGATGGGGCCAGAAACTTTGGTTTCATTCAGAAATAAACCAAAAAATGTTACGTAAAATGTCTTTAATTTGTCAGTTTACGTCTAAATGGATTATTTTTTATCACATAAAATACACTAAGAAATAAAAAAACAAATAGTCTCTAATAAGATTTGATACAATACCTTGCTAGGAAAAAAAAATCAGCTTCTAAATGTGATTACAAATATTTTAAATTAATTTTTAAACGAAGCTAGAAATCGTTATATAAATCCTGTACGCGTCTACAGAACTTTAGACCGCGCTGAGCGCTCATCGAGGTAGGACGTGTGCCGCTTGCCGTCGTCACTGCGTCTGTGTGCGTGCCTTGTAAACACCACTGTAATTATAGCGCGACCAACCCTTCTTGATGTGAGTTATTATTGTTGAATATGTATAATAAAATAATGGTAACGAAATCGATGCTCTTATAAAAAAATAAATACTGCAAGATTCAAAAATACTATATTCACTTAGGTCTTAAGGTGACTCTTATGAATGTCAGAAATTGTATCTAAATATATACATAACTCAAAGGTGACTGACTGACTGACATAGTGATCTATCAACGCACAGCCCAAACCACTGGAGGGATCTTACTGAAATTTGGCATGGAGGTAGATGTTATGACGTAGGCATCCGTTAAGAAAGGATTTTGATAAATTCTACCCCCAAGGGGATAAAAAGGGGATGAAAGTTTGTATACAACTTTGCCAATTTTAAACTGATCCAACTGAGACTCTGCATGCCTATAGCTACCATGATGTAGGCATCCCCTTGATTTTGATAAATTCCACCCCTAAGGGGATAAAATGGGGGCTGAAAGTTTGTATGAAACTTTGTCAATTTTAAAGCGATCGGGCTAAGACTTTGCATGCATATAGCTACTATGAGGTGGGCATCCCTTAAGAAAGGATTTTGATAAATTCCACCCCTAAGGGGATAAAAAAGTTTGTTTAAAGTTTTTTAGATTTTCGACTGATTGAACTGAAATTTTAAAGATTAGAGCTACTATGATGAAGACGTGCGCTTAAATAAGATTTTGATAAATTCAACCCCCATGGGGATAAACTAAGGGATGATGGAGGATATAAATGTATTAGTTTGAACTATCAGTACCTAATGGAACGAATAAATTAAGACGAACGAAATAATTTAAGTTCTAAATGTTGACAATAGATAGCGTTGTGCAGTTAGGTACGTCATTTTTGGACGAAGGGGAAGACCTAGGCGGACGTTCTCTGACCAGATTGGAGACATCCTACAGTGTAGTACTAGGGCTTGTAATATCGGAGAATATTGAATTCCGGAACTGAGTTACGATATTGGAGTGTCAATTCCGGAATTCCGGTACTGGCTCCGGAATCGGTATGCTCTTGAAGTAGGTAGATATTTATTGGTAGTTGGTATATTTATTATAATAAAATAAACGCGTATACTACAAAAATTAAACAAGTTATATATTTTCATCAGTTTACAATTCGTTATACGTTGGATAGATCAAAATTTAACCATTGAATTTGAACACTTCAACATTTTATACAGTTTTGATTAATTAACATGCCATGAACATTCAAGCCTTAGTAGGAAAAGTTACAAAGAAAAATAGTATACTTAAACATTGTTATAAAACCAGACAATTTAACATTAAAATAATAACCAGACCAATTCTCGAAATTCCTAGCTCATGGTTTGCCAACGTGCCATGTAATTTAGTGTATTAGGTGTACCGTGTAAGACTAAAACTATCAAAGCAGCGAAGTGCGCTTCAAAGCAGCGAAGTTAAAGTAGGATTGGGTAGGATATGTCTGTAGGAAACATCTCGAAATTGGACATACATCACCAAACAATGCAACCCTGAAGGAGTAATAGAACTGGAGGAAAGAGAAGTGTTGACAGGGTCAGGTCGAAAAAACGATTAATACTTTTCTAGCTGACTGGCAAGATAAAGCAAAAGGTCTGCATTTATGGAAGAGTGTGCGGGAGACCTTAGCCCAGCAGTGGGACAGTAACGGTAAAAATAAAAACAAATATTACTAAACTTTAAAGTAACATTTGGGAATAATGTGAGTTTATGCACTTTCCTTATTTTATGGGTAGTGGATTGATTCAATTGCTGAAAAATCGTGGGAGCGAGAATCAATAAAATATTTGAAATTGAATTGAATCCGCGCTCGCCGCGCTCGTCGCGCTCGTTTATGAGATTGTGTGCATGAAAAGTCCGTACGTACACGGCGCCGGGGATTCACGCGTACATTCAAACCGGCGGCGGCCGATTTGTATGAAGCTATCCTACTATTATTTTTATACTATGTACTGACGCCCTGTAACGACTGTCAAAGATCTTCATGACAACCGGGACCGACGGCTTAACGTGCTCTCCGAGGCACGGGACAAGCGATAATTAATAATTCAATACGCACATAACTCCGAAAAGTCATTGGTGCGCGCCGTGGATTCGAACCCGATACCCTCTGCATGTCTGTTAGTATATACACTCGGCTATCGCTGCCTCAAATCTCATTTATATTGTGTATTAATATTTTCAACCGACTTCAAAACGGAGGCGGTTCACAATTCGGTTGTATTATTTTTTCATATTTTTTAATGTTTGTTACCTAACTAATGCATCATTTATGGACCGATTTGGATTTATTTTTATTTCATAGGATGGGCTATAATGATATTACTTCCAGATTGGTCCCATAGAAAGTTTTCCGAAATCAGTTCAGTATTTTGGATTTTATAACAGAATGACTAGAATTAGTATTTATTGTAATCTAAGTAAATGAGATTTTGCATGTTTCTACGACTGTTTGAAGTCGGATGTTTTTTTAACAGCAACAATGGAATCTACCTGGAATTATTACATTTAAACATCAAAATACGTTATCCAAAATAATTATGTATTACGATCATACATTTTATTGATCAAAGTATCAATTTGTTTTGTCTCCGCGAGTTCACTGCAAGGTAGATTTTGTTGGGCTACACAGACGCACACATTGACACCTCGATCGCGTTGCCCGCGCGCTTGGCGTAAAATACCTATTCACGCAGTCCGTGAATTTTGGAACGGCCTCTTAACGCCGCACTTGCGCTGCTCAAAAACACGAATAAATCCAATAAGTACGAATTTATAGCCAACCGGAATCAACAGCAGCAAGTAATGTGTCACCGCTACACTACTGATTTCTATATATTACGACTACTACTACTGTCTGCAATCGACTACAAACACATACCTTCACACATATGAACGCGTGCTAGGATTACGAACAAATCGGTCACTCCCGCTTTATTTCAGTTTCTTAAGAAAAACGTTTACGCCACTCATAAAAACAACATTGTAGTTACTCACATCTGCCGTACTTGATAAGTGCTCGTAGAGTACTTCTGCTATTTTCTTATATTCCGGTTCCTCCCCATCTGAAAATACCATACAATTAATACCAACATACAATATGCAATCTTTGCAATAACACTACTCATAACTACTAAAATATTTCGACATCATAGACGATTGATTAAAATACGTGTTCGCGACAGACATTAAAAAACTATGATAGTGTATTCGAAACCGCGAGTGAAAATCGTGTAAGAATAGTACTATCCAATCGTGCGGTATACCGGGTTCGGTTCCCGGACGCGTCAAAGTGCAAAAATAACGATAGAACAGTGAAAATTCACGAAGCAATAATAAGAAGTGCCGTGTAGTGCATAAACATTAAACGTATACGTGTGCTAACCATAGGGACTAAGGCCCACTTGCACAACGATTCATAAATTGAATTAAGATGTATTTAACGAGAAAAAAAAAATTAAACACCACTAGCGCCTTGCACAACGAAAAATTTGTCGACTAATATGATTTAAGAACTGTCAAAATTAATTACCGAAAATCGGCTGTTTAGTGGCTAATTTCATTTAAGAGGCCGTTCCAAAATTCACGGACTGCGTGAATAGGTATTTTACGCCAAGCGCGCAGGCAACGCGATCGAGGTGTCAATGTGTGCGTCTGTGTAACCCAACAAAATCTACCTTGCAGTGAACTCACGGAGACAAAACAAATTGATACTTTGACCAATAAATTTTATGATCGTAATACAGAATTATTTTGGCTAACGTATTTTGATGTTTGAATGTAATAATTCCAGGTAGATTCCATTGTTGTTGTTAAAAAAAAAAGCCGTCTTCAAACAGTCGTAGAAACATGCAATCTCATTTACCTACTTAGATTACAATAAATACTAATTCTAGTTATTCTGTTATAAAATCCAAAATACAGAACCGATTTCGGAAAACTTTCTATGAGACCAAGCTGGAAGTAATATCATTATATCCTATGAAATAAAAATAAATCCAAATCGGTCCATAAATGATGCATTAGTGAGGTAACAAACATTAAAAAATATGAAAAAATAATACAACTGAATTGTGAACCGCCTCCGTTTTGAAGTCGGTTGAAAATATTAATATACCTAAAATATAAATGAGATGTTACTTGAGCTGAAAAAGTAGCCGAAATTTTTCTGGGGTATCCATCTCCTCATTTATTGTACTATTACAAATCAACTGATAGCCATCATCGCCGCTATGTACTGTTTGCTAAAATAAATAAGAAAAATTGGGCAAGTGCGAGTCGGACTCGCGCACGAAGGGTTCCGTACCAACATTTATAAAAGAAAATGTATAGTTGAATACTTTTTAAGTTTCTACCTGTTTATTAAGATCGAGTAACAAATTGCTTAAAAATTACGTTTGTTGTATGGGAGCCCCCCTTTATTATTTATTTTTTTTAAATTTAATTATTTATTTTGAAAGGTAATATACAACTACATATTCTGTGAAAATTAAAAGCGTCTACCTGTTACAGTTAGTAATTTTGAGCAAAAAATACAAAAAAAAACACGTTTTTTGTATGCACCCCCTGAATATTTTCATTATTTTTATTTTTAGTATTTGTTGTTTTAGCGGAAACCAAAATACATAATTTGTGATTGTGCTTTCTAGCTATCACGGTTTATGAGATACAGCCTGGTGACAGCGGAGGCTTAGTAATAGGGTTCCGATTTTTACCTTTTAGGTACGGAACCCTAAAAAGTAACGTCTTAATGTTTTGTCACATGTTGTTTTCAATACCATGCTGTCACCATTTATAACTAGTGATCGATGTTTATAATACAAGAATCATATACCTACGTACCAACATTTCAACTTTTTTCTGGCAGGAAGTATTTAATAATCAAACCTTATAGTACAAACCTCTTAGACGGTGATTGAGTCATTATTAAAAACAAAATTTTAGCTGGAACCATAGTATTTGTATACTCTTTGGCTGGAACTTTATAAAAATGTTGCAAAGGAAATCAGCTGTTCCATACAAAATTGAACTTTGACATTGATAAGTAGTTATTTCGAGTATAGCACGCACGCGCTTTTAATTACGGTTTAGAAAATGTGAAAACTTAAAAATATTCGTTTCCCAGGTATCATTCTTGGTAAGTATGACTTGGCAGTCATGTACACAACCAGTAGACTTCGGCTTGGTGATTACACAATATTCTTAACTAATCTGCCATAAGGCGCTAAAACTATCAAGCCATACCCAATGGCTAGATGAATAGCCTGTCGTGGGTCGTAATTGAAAACTTGCTCCAGTCATTAACCACATATGTGACAATGTCTGAACGCACCATCGCTCTATCTTGTGTTCCGTACATTAAATAAGAGAGAGCACGAAACAAACATGCACCGTCACCAACAATAGGGACGACAGTACATTCTTCAACTTCTCAACGTTCAGATTTTCTTTAGCCATTTTAAAAAAGTCTAACCGACAAAACCTACGCTCAAACTAAACGAAAACAAAATAAATACCAAATACAAAGCTGAGTCTATAACCAAAACTACTTAACCGAAACAAAGCAAATGCAATCCAATGCAATCCAATACATTCCAAGAAAAGAACAGCCAAAATCGTCAAATATACTTAATCCGCTAGAAATATTTAGGTATGGTATGTGCTATACAGCAACCAAAACGATTTAACGACCAACAACATCCAACCAACTGCGTACAACTAACCTACCTGACGATGAACGTTAAATAATAACTGGAGAGGGTCATTAATCCGCAAAAAATCTTAACGCATCGATTAAAAAAATGACGTAACTGCACAAGGCTATCTATTTGACGACCGGTTGGCGCAGCGGGAGTGTAAGCGACTGCTACGCCGAAGGTCGCGGGTTCGATTCCCGCTCAAGTCAAACATTTGTGTGCATGAACATGGATGTTTGTCTTGGTCTGGGTGTTTCTATGTATAATATGTATGTATTTACAAAAAAAGTATATATGTATGTTTATCCATTATCTAGTACCCATAACACAAGCTCTGCTTAGCTTGGGACTAGATGGTGATGTGTGTATGTGGTAGAATATTACTATTATTATTATTATATTGTCAACATTTATAACTAAAATTATTTTGTTCGTCTTAATTTATTAGTGCCACTAAGTACTGATAGTTCAAAATAATACATTTACATCCTCCATCATCCCTTAGTATATCCCCATGGGGGTTGAATTTATCAAAATCATATTTAAACGGACGTCTTCATCATAGTAGCTCCAATCTTTAATTTCAGTTCAATCAGTCGAAAATCTATGAAAATTTAAACAAACTTTCATCCCCTATTTTATCCCCTTAGGGGTGGAATGTATCAAAATCCTTTTTTAGGGAATGCCTACGTCATAGTAGCTATATGCATGCAAAGTCTCAGCCCGATCAGTTTAAAGTTGACAAAGTTTCGTACAAACTTTCATCCCCTATTTTATCACCTTGGCGGTAGAATTTATCAAAACCTTTTCTTAGCGGATGCCTACGTCATAACATCTACCTGTATGCCAAATTTCAGTCCGATCCCTCCAGTGGTTTGGGCTGTGCGATGATAGATTACTATGTCAGTCAGTCACCTTTGAGTTTTATATATATATTTAGATACAATTTCTGACATTCATAGGAGTCACCTTGTGACCTAAGTGAATATAGTATTTTAAAATTTTGCGGTATTTATTTTATAAGAGCACCATTATTTTATTATACAACTCAACAATAATAACTCACATCAAGAAGGGTTTGTCGCGCTATTAATACAGTGGTGTTTACAAGGCACGCACACAGACGCAGTGACAACGGCAAGCGGCACACGTCCTACCTCGATGAGCGCTCAGCGCGGTCTAAAGTTCCGTAGACGCGTACAGGATTTATATAACGATTTCTGGCTTCGTTTAAAAATTAATTTAAAATATTTGTAATCACATTCAGAAGCTGATTTTTTTTCCTAGCAAGGTATTATATCAAATCTTATTAGAGACTATTTGTTTTTTTATTTCTTAGTGTATTTTATGTGATAAAAAATAATCCATTTAGATGTAAACTGACAATTTAATGACATTTTACGTAACATTTTTTGGTTTATTTCTGAATGAAACCTAACATTCTGGCACAATCATACCAAGGAGCAGGATCTTGTTATGTCGTAGATGCATTTAAAAGTTAATTACTCACATTATTTTCGATGTCATGGACCATCGCGTAATGCTCATAAAATGATTTCTTCAAAACGTGCTTTGCGGAAACTTGATTTTTCTGTTGTAGGTAATCAAACACTTATTTTTACTACAGTCATACAATAGTAAACGAAGTGATCTAATAGTATAATTGTTAATTTCTTAATTTGTTGATATATCTGAGTCACAATCACGTATCTCCGCGCGTGTTAATCGCCAAAATGGCTTAAAAAACGGGAACGGCCTCTTAAGAACTGTCACACTGATGTTGGCAACTTGTCATTAGCGACGAGAATTAACTATAATTATGTAACTGGACCGGGCGACGCATCAGGGGTAGACCTCCCACAAGGTGGACCGACGATCTGGTTAAGAGGCTGACATGATGATGATATAACTGATAACAATGACCTTCTTGTGTTATTGTTAACCCTAGAATCCTACACTACCTGGGGCACATATTATTCCTACACTGGGGCGCTGAAACACCCCATAAAATGACAGTAATTATTACCCTTTCAGCCCAGTTAAAAATTTTTGACACGATTTTGACAGCCCCTGCGCCTTAGATGTGATGGCGTCGAAAAAATTGCGTTGTACAAAATATATTATGTAATAAAATAAAATAAAACAATTAATAAAAATACGTTTAATTATAAATAATCAGTAGGTAACTTGAGATCACAAATCAACCTTATTACACAAAGTTAAACTTAGTTTGAGCACTTTGCACAAACTTGTACCTGATGCTCCCAACAAATAGGTATTTTGCACCTTTGACACATAGTCCTGGTTTTTCCGTCTGTGGATGTTGGACAAAAGCCACACCGTCCTTGTTTTGCACGATAAGGAACAGCGCTTGTAGAATCTCGTAGTTTTTTGAGGATCGCTGCAATGGACTCTTCTATATCCCGCCTCAAAGTTGGCATCCGGTACCGGTCCCCCAAATGTTCATGTATCAGTTCCAAACCTAATTGTTTCAAAAATGTTCGCCGAGACTTTATATTTGGCTTATTATTTGATCTTGAACACAACCCAGGAATAACAACTAGTCCCAACTTCTATTTCTTCGTCGCCACATTCGTGGTCTAGAACAGAGTTTATTACCTCGTCATTCAAACCTCTGACAACTACCTGACACACAATAAATAGACTTCATTGAATTTCACCTACATAACATCTAAAAATATCAGTATTTAATTAATATAAGAGTATTGTTTTAATAAACAATCAAATTCAATATCATATTACATACAAATCCATCAATCGTAATAAATAAAGTAACTTACGATTTTACTACACTGGGGTATTGGCGTACCCCACAGCACTTATACAGGCAACCACATCACTAGGGTCTAGGGTTAATGCTCAAAAGTTTCTAGTTATTATTTGTCAATTGTCATTTCGTTGCTAGGCGACGACAATGCGTTTTGTTTTATGAATATATATATAGTCTAAGGTTTTATGCAAAAGCATACGCATAACATCGTTAAATTGTAACAAAAAGTCATCATGCCATGAAACAAAACGTAGAAACTACTTTACCGACCTCATAAAATGTTTAACTAAATCTAAGCGTTGTTGTCGTTGTGCAATAGGACGCTAAATACTTTTAAGTTAAATTATTTTATGCTGCTAATTCTGTTCAACAAATTTAAATTAAGGAGTGACTTAAATCAAACGTTACGCAAGTGGGCTTTAGATATTGATCATAAATAGTGTTATCAGTTGCCATAGATAAGAACTAATAGTTGATAAATAGCTGTTTTGTTTACATAGTAGTTTTATAGTTTTATATGTGTTTTTTAGCTTTGAATAGGCTTGAAATCACGTCTAAATGGTTTCTTATTGCTAGTTATTGGTTTATATAGTCAAAATAATCGTAATAACAAACATTTGCATGTTTATCATTAACTTTGTTTATGTACGATAGTGTTTACCTAAGAAAGTTTGTATTATTTATGCATCGTAGGTTTTACTATGTTATCTTAGAACTGAATAACGATATTTTCATGGTGCTTGTTTTATTAGATGCTCTATATAGTTGCACACAACGGCCCACCAAAATTACATATATAACTTTAGTATTTAATAATTTTTTATAGAAAATATAGTGCGCGGGCCCTTGTGTGGCAACATTTTTCGATAGTTTTTCATGAATAACGTAGTGATGCAAACATATAGGTTTATGTATTGTATACCATTAGATAGAGCATTTTAAGACCTATCTAGCTATGTATAGAACATATATGCATGTACCATAGTATGTAAGTTATTTACATGTATGTACCTAATTGAAAATAAAGATTTGTTGTGCAAATGTTGGTGCGGTGGTCGTCGTTAAGGTAAAGTTTCGAAGTACCTAAGCGACCATATTTTCGGCCAGTTTGTTGGCGTCCCAACCACTATCTTTGTAACCGAGTAACCGTCAGTAACCGAATGTAACCATCCAGCACCGAACAACTGAACAGCATCGCTCCCAACGTATGAAGATGTTTTATTTCTGAAGCCCCAATAGATAGAAGCCATACAGTCCTCACACGCGTAGAACACACTCGTCGTAGGAACACACTTCAGTCACTCACCACCAGCGCTCTGTGGCGGACCAGCTAAGGTTCGATTCCTGGCATCCGTCACAATACGCACTAAAATGCAACGTCATTGAATCAAATATTTAAAAAATCCCAGTATGAACGGCGCCTAGAAACTCGTACGGACAGCTCACTAAAGGTACACGTGCACGTACGCGTAGCTCATACTGACTACGTACACGGAACGGCTACGTGACGTAGCCTATCGAGCAAACCTTGCATATTGCGAACAAGAGCTACGCACTACGCGACGAGATCAATCGCGCTAATAGTTTGCCACTATGCAGTACCATTGTGTACGCCAGTGCTACGCATGTGCTACGTTTGCCTACTGTAGTGCTACGTACCGTCAGTGCGCGTGCCGTTGGCGAGCGTGCGGTCGAGGCGCGCGAGCAGCTTGCCGTTGGGCAGCGCGAGCGGCTCCAGCGCGAGGCAGGCTCGCGCGAGCGCCGCGCTTGCCTCGTCCACCTGTCCCTCCGCCGCCGCCGCCGCCGCCAGCTCTGACACGCACGCACTCCATTTCTGTACACATACAATACAGCACAATAGACTTTTAAGTCATCCGAGTTGACGTTAGCCACTGCGGCAGTGGCTGCGCAATGCACGCGCGCTGAGCGCAGACTCGAAGAAAGCGCGTGCCCAATGTGAGGGAGGTCTTAATCCATCATAACAAGGAGCTGTTATCATCATCAGCCTTATAAATATACTAACCCACTGCTGGGCACGCGCTTCTTCTTATTATGAGAAAAGCAAATCCATAGACACACTGACAAGTGCAGGTTGGCGGACTTCACGTATCAGTAGAGACCTCTCAGGGATGCAGGTTTCCGTCACCATATAGCAAGTATTTTTTTTTTATTTAACCTATAGCCGTGTAGTTGACGGCATAGAATACAAGTGTCACCACCCCCTATCTTCCCGTGGGTGTCGTAAGAGGCGACTAAGGGATAACACGATGCAAATACCTATAATATTCTTTGCGTAGAGACGGAAAACTCGACATCAAACCCTATACGACTGCCTCGTTGGTCTCGCGGCATAGATGTGCGCGTGGGATCGGAGGGTCCCGGGTTCAATTCCTGGTTCGGGCAGTGTTATTGGGTTTTTCTGTCACGAAATTCTCAGTAGCAGCACGGAGTCTGGAAATGTGCCCGGAACGGCAATAGGCTCGCCCCTTATTACGTGGGACTAAAGTATATCTGGCGAAAAGTGGGTGTAGAAATACACCTCTGCCTACCCCTTCGGGGATAAAAGGCGTGACGATATGTATGTAAGTTGACCTATGTTTTGCCTCTGCTGGGCAAACGTCTCCCTTACATTCTTCCAAGTATCCCTATCTTCTGCCAAATCGGGCTAATTTCTGTCAAGTATGTCAAGTAATAATTAACAATATAATACGAGATAATTTACAAAGACTTACCACAGTGATAAGTTCTAGGTCTCGCTTGTACGTCCGCTCAGTCATGAGCAGCTCCTTGGCCACGAAGTACGTGATGTCGTTGTTGCGTCGCTTGGGCCCGTCGCTCACGCCCTCTCGTAACGTGCCCAGTAGGTTCGAAGATATGCTGGACAAACATAACATACAGATTTTATGGAACACAAGTAATCATACAATCCCTACAAAATATCGACAAAAAGTAGCAACATCCTTTTCTGTTTAGAACACCAAATGACAACGTAAAAAGATTTCAAAATAACTTCCAATGAGTTTTAAATAAAATAATTTGGAGTGTTATGCGAGCTGGCTTCCGTTATTGGATGCCGCCAGTAAATTGTACAAAACGAAAATGTATTGACATATTTTACGATGCAAATAGTAAGTTTACCGAGATACCCAAAATTCCATAAATGTTATGCCTATGACGTTATGGTAAGAACGTAGTCGAGATACGCTTGGGCATGCATCTATCTTTAAGTAACCAAAAAGGCATTGAACATTTCTGGCAAGGAATGTCAAAATAGCTGTTGAAAATTTTTATACAATATAGATATGGTAATCATTGAGCTGTTGGTTCAAGATCGGCAAGTGTGTAGAGGGGGGAGGTCTATGTCCAACAGTGGACGTCTTTCGGCTGATATCATGATGGTAAAGAATGGTAATGTAAATTAGATACCTATTATTGTTCCGCCTCGTGAGCGTATCGCCGGCGTCGCTTTCACCGCCGCTCAACACGTCCATACTGTTCACTGATTCCGAAACCACCGGAACTGCAAACAATATTTTACTTATAAATAACCTTATTAATACAGAGATATAGACCGAAAAGCTATCACGATTTGTGGAATTGTTTAAAATGTCACCAATACTTGGTGTCGTTACATAGTAACTCGATAACGATCTAATTTACATATTAACCAGGGCCATCTGAAGACGTATTTATATTTTATAAAGATTTGTTGATCGAAGAAGAATATTGATAGCTGATAAACTACTGCAAAACATATTGTTATTCTTTATAATGAATATACCTCGCTCACCGGTAACATTTCCATTGATAGTATCACTGTTTCTATCCACAGTCTTGTTGTCAACTACGTCGTGTCCGTTGGTCAGTGGTTTGTGCACGAGTGGCGTAGACGTGCACACGGGCTCGCCTGTCGCTCGCTCGCACACTGACTGACTGACCGGCGACATGCACAGACTTGCTGATGACACCGTGTTATCCTCCTCTTCGGGAGATGTGTCCTCTGTGGGAATAGAATACGTTGAAAATATGATCGCAATCACTTTAACATAAGAATGAGATTTCACTTTGAAAAATAAAACTGTGATCAAGTACAGCAATGATTTGTGAATTATAAATTATATTTACATACATAGACTCACGCCTGTTTCCCGGAGGGGTAGGCAGAGACTACGGAACGCCATTTGCAACGATCCTGACATACCTCTCTTGCTTCATTCACTCCCATCAAATGTTATGAAATGCTCATTCTAATGTAGAGAATTAAAACAATAATAACTTAAGACACAAACCCCGATCACGTTAAGGTTAAAATGTTCAGAAAATTTGTTTCACACTTTTTATAATATTGCTCATAACCCACTACAATCTACTAAACACCTTTGAATAGAATGTTAATACTGAGAGTATTAAAACATGATCGGAATCTGTAGTTATAATCACGGTTAACAAAAAAAAGAATGATTTAGACCCGAGTCATAAACTATGTCTGCAAAATAATTATTTCAAGCAGTGAAAACAAACGATATAAATTTCTATGCACGACATTATTAAAAATTGAAAAGTATAATAAGCATGCAAGGAGTAATGAGAAACCTGAAAACAAATTAAATTAAAACCTGAAAGGAAATGATAAAAATAAAAATTAACCTGTGTAAAAAATAAACAGAGTTGAAATAAAAGTAAATTAATAAGAACATGAGGTAAATTTGAAGTTGATTCAAACTGTATGTTCAGAAATCGATAAAAGAGCAATATGGCTCTTTGTTTTTTTTTTCATTTATAAACTTTAGATTGTACAGAAATTCGAGCTTATATTCAATCTGAGCATAGAGTTCTTCTCAATTTATAAAGAACCAACTTACATATAAAATCCTGGCAGCTTATAAAACGGTCGATAAACACAAAAGAGGTACATAGCATTGAAAAGCGTAATGTTTTTATTTATTTATTGTTTAACTATCCCCGTCGAGGCGGGGCAGTGTTGTGTATTGCAGGGACACAGTACACACACACTCACATATAAATTCAAAAAGGAAGTAACGTTTCAATAATCGAAACAATATTTAAATAACGTGACAATAATACGCCCACTTCACACGGTACGGCGATGCGAGGCAGTTTACCCATGTAAATAGCATTAATGATGTCTTTTAACAAAATGGAATACTGTTGAAATGGGTGCAGTAAATTTAATGTAGTCTTCTTAATTTTTAAGGTGTTTATCGAGTGAATATCAGCATGATGCGTTTACATTTTTATGTATTGATATATGCAATTATGTATCATGTACCTAATGTAATGTATGTGTATCAGTCTATAACAGCGTAGGCGAAGATAAATACAAATTACAATAGTTAAGAGGCTCAAAATAAGTAAAACACAACGGGCTACTACTTACTTAATTATGTCGAACAGTTTTAGTACCAACGAGGCAGCTGGATTTTCACCTACGTCGAATAACGTTGATGTGCTAAGCGGGAATGAACGCATAATGTTGCCAACGTTAATAACCCATAGATAAAATATAACCAGTAGACTTATACTTTTATAGATATTTCAGTATTTGACTTCGCCTCCACTTTGTGATACTATGGCCCAATGTTAATTAAACAAAGATAGCGGTGAAATGTGGTATTTTATCTGTGTATGTTCAAAGTGGAATAACTTTAAATGTATGAAATTCACATGCATGTTCATTGCGTCGCCGTAACCGTGGCAAGCAGACGTCCCAACATAAACAATTCAATGAAATCGTAACATTACAGTCTATTCGGCTTGTACACTCTCAATCGAAAAGTCGAAATACTTAAGTACTAGGATTTTTTCTCACATCGTACCGACAGTTATTGCGCTAACTAGGGAGGTCCGTGCGACCTCTTACACGCTAACTCTAAAATTGCTTCGTGCACACACGATCGTTTTATTTATTCAATTATAATTGAACACTATTTAGCGCAGGGTATAAAGGTTTAAATTTCGAATATATTGCGACGCTGATATGCAAGCAAATCATATAGTAACAGGCGTTTTCTTTAAAACATATTGCTGTTTCAGTCGTTTATCGATAAATCCAATGTGCTCAAAAAGAGCAACAGATATTTTATTATTATTTAATACTCGAAAAGAAAACGTTTTATTTGCGTGTAATATGTGAAGAACGTAAGCAACACATTTCAAATACAACGTTTTCTTCGATACCTGTAGTGGCATCTTCTAAGAAAAACTATCCTTGAATAGTTATTGTTCATCCCTCCAGTCTAAATAAATTTATCAGAAATCAAGTACTTCGAAATACCATCAACTTAAACCTTTTACTATATTGCCATTAAAACGCTTCCTTTTCAGGTTATACGAATGTATACGTATACTAATTAAAATCTACTTGCATATCAGAAATATAGTGAAAACATTATAAACATAGTAAACTAAACTAAACTATATAAGATTCATAAGTTTAGGATTGATCGACGCACATACATACATACGCACCGATTGTTATTAACATTGCATTTTTAAATAAATAACATATTAATAAAATATTCACTAAAACGGTTTTGTGCTTTGGAAGCCACCATTCATACTAACAAAATATAAAACAATTTTGTAAATATAATTTCTACATTTAAAAATAAATATATTTCTAATATAGATCATATAATACAGGGATGTTATAAATACGAAAGTTTCACAAAGAAAATGTTATTATCTTCATCTGAAGAAAACATTATACGTACGTTTCCATTCAATATGTTTTGGCATGTTACCGAGTGACTTAACTAATACTAAATCCACGAAAAAGTCGCGTCTCCTCTACACCAACATACAATTCGTCTATTTGTTCGATAATTTATTCCTATCTAATAATAACCCAAGTGTGTATACTTAGTATGTTGTGTTTATGAGAAAAAGGCAGAAAACTAAATAGTATTTTTATGCATTTAAATAAAGTGTTATGATATATTTTTGTATGTTTTTATATTCTTTTTTGTAACCCTTCCCATTTTTATCGAAATACTCCATTCGCCATTGGGAGTTGTGTCGGCCTTTGTACCTTCGATAAAAATAGATAGTTCCTATATGTTACTTACACTTGAAAGAAAATCTTATCTATATCCCGTACCGAAGTGCTAACTGATAGAACATCCATTATTATAATTTGAATAATTTCTTCATTTTCTTTAATAAATCCCTCGCTAAGATGTTTGTCACAGATTTATTGCAAAATATATAATATCTGCAGCAAATATATAATATAATATACTATAAATTAATATACAGATCTAATTTTATATTACGCTAACAGAAATTGCTAAAAGCGAAAATAGTCGATGCAATTTTTGCATAAAATTTTTACTATGTTCTTAATATTATTTTTTAAACAATAAAGTACAAGGTACAGTCATACCCAACAACGGACAATTATAGATTTATTTACGTTACTTTTGTTTTTAGGTTGCATTTTGACACCTGGTTTAATTGCAACAATCTGTTGGTGATTTCTGTAATCCACGTTTGAGGACTGTACCTCAAAATCAATAAAAGTAGATGTGAATAAATTTATGCAATCATTAAGTTTCGATGATTAACAACACTATTTTACTCACACATACACACACGACACGTATATTCACATATCTATGTCAACTATAACGTATTAAGATTTCCAAAATTCATTATTAAAAAAGTTACATAATAAATTATATTATAATAAAAAGTGTTGGAAAAAATTGAGCAGATTTGGCACAAATACAGATCCCAAGTTGATTTGTATACTAGTAAGTAATGTCGTGGTTAAACGTAAAATAATATCAGTAATAATAGGAACAATGAATGTCGACAAACGAACCACGTGACACGGGCGAAAAACAATGCAGTACTATCGTTTAAGCATACAACGCTTCAATGAAACAACTAAGATCTTGGATCCCACCACACAAAGTAAATCACAGCCTTTACAATAATACTATTTTCTGGATATCATTTTTATCAACGAATTTAACTTTTATAAAGGTTGAAAACATTAACATATCCGACTGGAAGAAATTGGCACTACATTCTTATTATACCTGTATTGCATTTCCTTGAAGCTTTGGCCCTAGGGTCGAAACAAACTAACGCAACGATACTAGGGTCATGTTTATAATTGAGTTATCGTTATATTGATCAATATTTCTTGAGTAAGATGTGTAAAAAAGGAATAATTTGGATCAATACACATATAACTACACCTAAATACTTAATAAGCTATAGGTAAGTCCGCGTACACACGTTAGTCGAAAGGGTCGCGCTATCCGGGAATTGGCACTAGATATTTTTAAGTCATTATTTTGCTAAATATTCAAAGTGACAATGTAAATATTCAATATAATGAGTACCCTAATATCAAATATCAATATAACAATAATTGCATTAATTAGAATTCAAATTTGGAAACGCTAATCGGCCGGCACGCTCACACACCGGATACAAAACGTTCAACCGACGAGACGAGGGGTGACAACGATCAAACTAAATTATAATAATAAATTGCACCGGGACTACGCGAAATTTAATCGTTTTCGTCGTCGGAGCAAAGAGGCGGAGGCAACGTGGAAACGTCGAACTTTTGCTCAGGGCTGTCGCTGGAAGCTTGCGAGTCGACGTAGTGACTAGAATAAAATCTCTCTACATTATTCAGACTGAAACGTTGGTCTAGATCGCGAGCATAATGATTCTGACTATCATTCCGACTTCCATCGAGATCGTGCTCGTATTGCGGGTAGCATTCCTGCGTCTGGAACATATCGACTTCCTCATAATGTTCCGGATACGGACTTCCCCTGTATTCCTCGTATTCATCTTTATCTGGTGGCAGCTCCGTATCGGAGTAAGCAACCGACTCTCCACGATCGAACAAGTAGCTACCTGATTTGTGCATTTTTGGAGCACGCTTAATGGTATCGATCGGATAAGCGTAATCGTCTGAGTCGTCTCTATCACTCTGCTCCTCATAGAAGCCTCGCTGTTG
The DNA here is from genome assembly GCA_944739405.2 of Euclidia mi. NCBI lineage: Eukaryota > Metazoa > Arthropoda > Insecta > Lepidoptera > Erebidae > Euclidia > Euclidia mi. The sequence continues at coordinate 64,310,111 of OX123187.2, read as the reverse complement.
GTGCTGACCGGAGGGTTCACCGAGAGCGTCCTCAGACTGACGATAGCTTGAAACAGACTTAGATTTCTTTAAAGACGACTGACGACTACTTTTATTCGAGTAAGAAACACGAGGAGGACTATCTTCCGAAACGTAAGGCGGTTCCTGCGAATCGAGATAAGGATGTCGCAAGCGACCTAACCTATCAAACCTTGGAAAACCCATTTCGTCCTCATCGGCAGAAGAACCGAAACCTTGGAATTGCATAGGAGCTATATTGATCGGGAACTGCTGTGCTTCGTAATTAGCACTCTTATATTTTGCATACTCATCCTGTCCTTCATCTTCGGAATAACTAGCTTCTTGAATGTCGTAATTTTTCGAATCACCTTTAGACATCTCAGAGGAGCCTGATTCTACTTCAGGTAGATAACTATCAGAGCATTCTGAACTCTCCATACGACGCAATGTTTCCTCAACAGCCAAGTATTGACCACCAAGTTTATCACTTTCAGACGAGTATTGGCTCTTAGTAGAATCTTCTTCTAACACATCTTGTATTCTTTCTTGACGTTTACGTGCGCTGGTTACTTGTTTCTTACGCCTGAACGTCTTCATTCGTTCCCTTGGATCTCGTATGACATCTAATGAACTATCAGTATCATTGCCGCTAGGAGGACTCTTTAGTGAAATGTTACGAACCAGAAGCGATTTCTTGACGGGTGCTTTTAACGGTTGTATCGGCGGAGACTCAGAACTTAAGCTACTAGAGTAATAAGGTGAACAGCGCGATAAAGGAGTTTTAGTAGACCTATCAATTGACTTTTTTTCAGCCAGTTCTCTATGTACTGAAGGTATTTCGGGTACAGCAATCACAGGCAAATCAGAGGAAGAAGCAAGATAATGTTCGTGGAAAGACCAACTCTTTTGTTTACTACGATATTGCTGAGATGTTTTGTATTCTTTTATTTGGTTCTTCGAAAGAGTTTTGTCATCATAACTTGCATGTTTAGCCAACGGTTTGTAATCTGATCTTATAAATTTACTGCTACTACCTTCTTCCCGAATAATATTTGAAAATTCTTGGCTTTGATAACGTTCACTGTGTTTTTCTTCTTGGCTGTAAAGTTGAGAAGGCATATCGATATCCAATTCTGGTTGTGGACTCACGAAATAAGGTTTGAAGCCGCTGTCTTCACTTTGACACCGTAATGTCGGCTTCGTATATCTATGCGTTTGTTCCTCGTAACTTAAACTTTTTGGCGGTACCTTCTGGTATCGTTCATGAGTTCCCTCTTGTGGCTGAAAACCTTGATCAAACCTCAAAACTCCATTTGCATGTTTTTGTAAACTACTCAAAGAGCTAGAGCTTGACTTATCAGACTTATCACTGTAGCTAATAGAAGACGATTTATCTGTTTTACCAGTGTAGGATGCCGTCAGCCTCAACACCGGTTCTTTAGCCTCCTCAACTTCAGGAGGAGGCGAAGAAACTTTAGTAATAACTATTTCAGTATCAGTCCTGTCTTCCACTTCGGGTTCTACTACCACTGTTTCTTCAGACTTTGTATCGTCTGCTTCTTGTTGGTCTTCGCGAGCTGTAGCAACAAGAGTGTGGCTCGTACTCGCGGACCAGTCAGATATAGACTGTGCAAGAGTTAAAGTACTGTCGCTTTTTGTACCTGAGCTGCTGTCAATACCCTTTCTCGAAATAGTAGTCTCAGAACTACACAACTTATCATACTTCACATTTTCAGAGCTTTTATCGAGACTGCTGCTCTTAGAACTTATTTCTGCCTGTGAACTCAGTTTAGGCTTGTGATCCGATTTTTTGCTGGCTTGTGACGATGAATAAACTTTAGTAGACGCTTTATCAGACTTATCGCTTTTATTTGCAGACACAGCCGATATACTTTCAGAAGCCGACAGATTTGCGTACTGACGAACAGTGTTTGTACCGGTTGACCATTCAGAAATGCTAAGGCAAATAGATGTGTCCTCAGAATGTGAGCTATGCGTGCATTTCTTTTGAGGCAACCCAATTTTGACCGTGCCATCCAAATCAGTACCGAAGGAACTAGTTTCTTCTTCTGAATGACTACTATGACTGCAACGCTTACAAGTTCCGGGACTACCAGTACTCAATTTAGCTACGGCACGAACAGTATCCTCAGCATTTGTCTGCGACAGAAGGTCATCAATTGATGTATCTGAGTTGTTTGATCCGAAAGAATACTTTTGTGTACCTAGTTGCGAAAAACCTTTGTCAAAATCAGGTGACAAAGATTTGCTATCAGCACCAAATACATCATCGGCATATAAATGATCGTCCTCGAATATTGGACTGTGGTTTGTTGGCGACTTTTGTGGTTGTGATATTATTACTTTATCATCAAGGCTGCTCTTTATGTTGAACGACTTATGTTCCGAACGAGAGCAACAAGAGCCGACGTCACCCATAAGACAGGTCGCTTTACTTATCGTGCCACTAAGGCATGACTTATCATAGTTCGGTACCACACTTTTATGGCAAGTATACTCGTCGTTTTTCTCTAAAGGTTCAACCATGTAACCAGACTGATCATACGGTATTATTTTAGGACTTCTCGGAGATGTGTCCTCGCTTAGCTCAGCCGACTTCTCAGACTTTGGCTCTGGTATATCTTTTTCTAATTCGTCATCATTATTTAACGTATCACTATCATCGTCCGAACCAGCAAGTTGATCCTTTGAGCTTTCCGACTGTAGAATTACTTTTGTAGGTTGTTCCGGTTCATTGCTCATGTAATAAATGTGCACTTTTTCTATTATAGGCGTTTCTAATAGACTCGAAGGCAGTGAAGGCCATTGGTCAAAGTCACTAGATTCTCTTCTACCTATCTCGTCCATACTACCTGGTTTAGCAACAGCTTGCGGTGGTAACTCTGGTAATGGCCAATCGTCAGACTCTTGACTCTCGCTGGCAGAAGACTGCTTAGATGGAACTTTAGGAGAAAGTTTCCCAGGCTTAGAAGGACTTTCACCACACCTCTTAGGGTCTAATGCATCATCAATCATTTTACCCGCTTTTTCGACTTCTTTTTTAGATTCATACATTTCACTTATTTTAGTTTGGTCAATTGGTATATCAGGCATTTCGGCCGACGTTCGTCGATCCGTATCTGATATGTAAGCTACGTTAGCGTTACTAGGCGGATCAGAGCTAAGACTAGCCTGATGATCACTAGAATTTAGTGATTCTTCGTTAATGCTCTCTGATCGTGAACACGCTTTAGTGGAGTCTTCGTCAGCACTCGTCTTTTCAGACGCAGTACTACGTTCTGATATGCGGGATAACGTGCGACCAAAAGTTTGTCCATAACCAATGACAACATCATTAGTATTACTTGATGAAGTTGCCGGATACAAGAAGTTGACCGGAAAATCATTAAGATCGTCAGTGAAATCAGCATCAGTTGAATCTTTAGATGTGTTTGCAGATAGCGGAGGATTTTTAGAAAATGTTTGAAAATCATCTAACATCCTTTGATTATTATATTCAAACACGTCTTTGTTAATAGCTAGATTTTCGTAACCTTCATGGTCTTGTGGTATCCATGCTTCTTCAATACTAGTGCTGTTTTCACTGCCCGATGCACCGAAAAATGGACGCCATGTTGGTTTAAGCTCTTCACCACGACGATATGCTTCACCTAATGATCCAGAAGTAGATTCCGTCGTTTCAAAAGAGCCTCTTGATTCTACACTAAGTGATCCTCTAGAATCCATGCTGGATTTCGATGAACTTTTTTGGTCGTCAAGACGCCTCCTTCTAGAGGATGAATCGTCAACACTAAGCGATCCTTTAGAAGGAGTAGTAGTTGTGGTTGTGTCGACGCTTGATTTAGACGAACTTTTCTGATCCTCCTTGAGAGATCGTTTCTTTAAACGAATTTCTCTTTCGAAGGATGAAGTTATCACGTTTCCATCGTCATCAAAATCTATAGTCGTGTTTTGGTCCTCTTGCGATATCGTAATCGCGATTTTGGTCTTTTTAACAGTCTTTTGTAATTCCTTAGCTGCTTCTGAAGTTTTCGATGCGGCTGACTGGCTCGACTCAGATTCTTCGATAACGCATTTGCCTATTTTATCTAAGCCACTTTTTCGGACGTTAGGTTTTGAAAGTTGCTCCACAGTTTTATCGATGCTCTCTGAAGTTGAGTCTGAATCTGATGGTGCTTTTTGTGAATCTACTTGTCCTTGCTTTTCTAACGTGGGAGTAGGCGACTTTCTTGCTCCGTACTTTGACGGGCTCCTGGGACTTTCAATACGTGTAATTTCAGGTATCGGTGAAGGTGACTTGGAATTTGACTTTGAATGGTCACTTGACAATGTATGCTGAGAAAGCAAGTGCTCTTCTCCATATTCCATAGCTTGTTTCAACTCCTCCAAACACTCACGATCCTTCTTGTTTAGCTTTTCGATGTCTTGTGATATGCCTAAAGGTCTAGCAATAGAACAACTAACACTGGATTCATCGTCAATAGAACTACCTTTAATGGCACTTGAAGGACTAACATCTTTCTCTATACTAGTCCAAGAAGTGGACTCCGAGCTTCTTGAACGTTCTGCACTCAACTTAAGAAGCTCACTGCGTCTGGACTTGGCCGTCAAGAGTGTTTTTTGGTCCGGTTTTAGTTCAGTGGGAGATTTGTCGCTCCCGGAACTTCCAGTGTGCTCACCCTCGGATTTATTTGACTTAGAAGTACTGGAGTCAATAAATGGTATGCTCTCTATTGTCGGACTATTTTCTTGAGGCGGAGTTACGATTATTTTATTTTTATTCGTCCATTTTCGTGAAAGATCTATGGATCTTGGTGGTTCCCGATACACTTTCGCTTCAACCTCACTGTCTGACATTACTTGCGACATGGATTCCTGCTTTAGGAATTCTACCAAACTTGCGGATGATTCGTCAAATGTTCCTTGAGGATCTAATTTTCTACCACGAGTTTTATTGCTAGCGTCTGAGAGGGGCAATTCTGTATCTAAAGTAGTCTCTTCGTTGTCTACAGTGACCCATGAATCGGAATCACCGCTCTTTGCACGAGGAATTCTCGCTTTCTTCGAACCCTGGTCTTGATCAGATGAACTATCTGCGTCGATGTATGGTAATGTTATACCAAGCAATTGGCTTTCGTCAGAAACTTTTAACTCGCTGACTTCTGTCAGCGATTCTTCTTCACTTGTCAAACGCGATACTTCTGGCTTCTTTTGAGAAGATGACGTCACTAGCTCATGTACGTCCTGATCGCTTTTACTTTTCTGGAGTTCATTCTGTCTTTGTTTATTATAAATATCTATTTTACGACGCTCCATTATTACTGTTTGAGTATCATTCTCAATAACAGTGTGTTGGGAGCTTGTCATCCATTCCATAGATGAGTCATCTTCTGTTTTTTCTTTGTAACTATTGGATGGCGAAGTATCCTTTGTTTCTTTGAATTCCGGTTCCTTCGGCTGTAATTCTGGTTCTTCAACAACAGTGGGGTGAACATCCACTTTAACCACCTCTTGTTTAAAGTGCTTCTCATTCTCTGGAGGTAACATAGATGCCGGCGTCACGTAATTCCTATCTAAACTCTTGGATTTGGCCTTGGAATCTAAATGAATATCTGCTTTTCGATCTAAACTTTTTGATTTCGCTCCCGGACTTATCTTTTGATATACAACTTTGCCTTCAATTTGCTGTTTTATCTCTTGTTTCTTAGACAAAGTCTTGGGAGATTTTTGTAACGCCGCAAGATCGTCAAACTTGTCCTCTAGTGATTGACTGGATTTGTCGTCCATGCTTTTATTAATTTTATTATTCGTTTTTGATGTCTTTTGATCCTCAAAGCTTCTACTGATTTTCCCGCCTAATTTGTTATCTAATTTCTTAGGTGATTTAGCAATAAAAACATGATCTTCAGCTTTACTATTAATTTTAGTTTCTATGATAATTTTGTCACCTTCCGTTTTGACTAATATTTTATCTTCCGGCGGTGGGAAAGGTGGCATAGTGTCTTTCACTGGACTGATAAGAGTTTTTGTTTGTTTCAAGGCAGCTTCAAATAACATCTGTTGTTTCTCTTTACGTTTAGCTATTTCTGTATCACTTTCTTCTTGAGATTTTGTTCTTTCTTTACTTCCGCCACGTTTGACATCCATTTTCTCCAGTGATTTTGACTTTTCTTTAGCGATTTTCTTTGCATTTTGTTCGAGCTCTTGACTTTTAGCTCGGGCTATGTCTAGAGGAGGCACTGTTAAGAAATCTGGACGTTCTTTTAGTGAAGAAGGTAATGATTTTTGTGTTTGTAGAGCCTTGACTTTAGTAGCGTTCGTGTCTAGCGAGCCACCTTTGTTTAGTTTACTGGTAATCTTTTGTTTCTCATCAGGCTTAGCTTTGAGAGTGAGTTTCTTTTTCTCTTTTCGTTTGATTCTCTCAATATCTGGCACTATCTGGTCTTCGCTTAAGTCCGATAGTTTTCTGATACTGCCTCTGGGAGAATTCAACGAAGATGTCGGTGATCGTGATGGAGACTTAGAGATTGGTGAGCGAGACAATGGTGATCTGCTTATCGGGGAACGAGAAGCTTGCGATTTCAGTTTAGTTAGGTCATATCTACGTTTAAATGACCGAGGGCGTCGTTGCTCCACTAAGTTTTCAAGTAAAGCCAGCTCTTCATTATCTATGACAACAGACTTAATTTCCTCAGGTTCAGCACCAGCCTCCTCTTCTACTTCCTCTATCTTATCAATCGTATCCTTCTTAGGTGGCGATATTTTCGATTTGTCGTCTATCAATGGCTTCACTTCTAATATTTCGCCTTCTTCGTTGATGTCCTCAACGGTGTCGTCTTTAGAAGAGAAAGCGTTCATGGGCGGCAGTCTATGTAACTGAATAACAGGTGTGTCCAAACTTTTAGCTCTGCGGCTAGCAGTAGGTGAATCTTGAGTAGCCTTTTGCCTCTGAAGCGAAAACACGGAACCTTCAGAGAGATTTAGTCGAGCGTGAGCAAACAATATCGGTGTACCACCGGTTTTTCGCAACATTGGCGAAATCAATTCATCCCTTAAACTCTTTTTGATATCAAGTTTAATGCCTTCTTTTTTATCTTCTTTAACTTCATTTTGCTCTTCAGACTGTGACCGTAGCCCAGTAACTTTAGCAATTTCCAGATCTGCCAAATGTTCATCATCCGATTTAAGAAACTCGGTACTTTCTAATATCGGAGAGGGTATATTTTCCTGATACTCCCAAGTTGTTTCTTGTTTTACGTCCGGCATTTTTATAGCAACATCGTCTTCAGAACTAGGTATAGATATAGAACGTTCAGAAATACGTCGCAATTCTGTTGCGTTGCCGCTAATACTATCAAGTACCTGAGGATTGTATTTAGCTTCAAGCTCAGCCAGCTTCCTACATTGGGGTGGGGAGCCCTCGATTTCCGTAGAACTCATGGTTTGTCCTCTATGCCATGCTCCTGATGTTATTTTGTCATATTCCAGTTGTAGAATAGGCTCCAAATCTTTGCGAGATTGAGGCGGAGAAAACTCCAGTTTGGGCGCTGCTTCTGTAGTACCGAAAACATCATCGGAGTCAACACTTTCATCGTCTGATGAAAACGATGTAATTCTTATCTTATTATTGCTTTTGCCTTTGATTTTGCTACCAGGGCCTTTCTTTCCTGTACCTCTACCTTTCTGTGCTCGCTTTGGTAGCTTATCAGACTTCGATTTGATGTCAGCTCGTAACTTTTCGGCGGCAGACATTGGCTTTGGATCTTTACATATTGGTGGCTGTTGAACATTACGACCATTTATGGCGAATTTAATCTCATGCACATATAGAGGCTCCTGCCTTATACTGTCAGTCTGGCTGGTAGCTGAGTCACTTTCAATTTGACTTAGCTTCGAGTTTAATGTTTCAAGTAGTATAGGGTCTAAATTCTTTGTGATATCTCTCTTCGGACTAGGCAGATGCTGCAATTGTCCACTCTTATCAACTTCTAAAGTAACTGGGTCAACTTTTGACAAGTCGATGTTTTGTGTGAACAAAAAGTCACGATTTTCGACTTCCAAGAATTTTGAAGTGTGTTCCACTTGAATACTGTTTCTTGGAGATTTGGGCGATTTAGGTGATTTCGGAGATTTCGGCGACTTAGGTGATTTAGGAGATTTCGGTGATTTTGGCGACTTTGGTGAACGCGGAGATTTTGGATGATCATGATATTTGCATCTAGGATGCGCACTGACTACATGGCGTCCATTTTGTGGTGGCATCATTATAATATCCGGCGGTTGTCTGGAGTCTTCGAGGGGTGAAGGCGCAGTTCCATTCATGACATGTCGTTTATGCAACACATAAGGAATGTCATACCCGTCGTCTACAACCTTCTTGTTGTCTTTAAAACCGGCTTTGAACGCATCGAATTCCTTGAAATAGTTTTTCGGTAAATCAAACGGAGGTCGGATATGGTCGGGCAGCCTTGACGGTAATTCGAAGTGAGATCGCTTAGTAGCGATCGGCGGCGCACTTGGTATCTGGCGGAAGATGTAATCTTCATCACTAGACTCTGCCGGAGTCAAATCAATAGATTTTTGGTGCATAAGAACGTGCCTGCGGGAATTAACGCTACTGAACCGAGGCCTATTAGCCAAACTATTCGGATCGCTCTTAGTCCTTTCAACAGTAGGATGGGTGTAAGGAACAGTAGTATCAGCCAAACGACTGCTGGAGCTTGTCTCTAGAATAAGTTTAGGGTTATACTCGTCAAAGTGGGTTTTAGCCATTAATTCTTCCTTCAAATTCTCTTTACGGATGATGTGAGTATGAACCTTGCCACCTCGTTTGTCGAATTCGGACTGCAGAATCGAAACTGTGCCAGACTGTATGGCTGCAGCCCTGGCTTTGTTTTTAGCATACTCAATGCTATCCATTGCTGGTAATATTCTGACATTAACTTCAGACTCGTTGGACGATTCCTTAACGAGATGCGACGGTGGGGCGTTCTCCTTACTAATAGATCGCGTCAAAGATTCTATTTTCTCTTTATCGAAACTAAATACAGTCTCGGATGATCGACGTCTTTGATAGCTATGGATTTTTGCAGCCCTACTGCCGTCGATTTCAGTATCAAGCCCTACGATTTTTTCAGGCCAAATATGTGTTGTCTGAGGATGATTATCTTCTTCCTCAGTTGACAGTTCGTCACACTTCTTGGGAGGACTCAAATCCGAAAACTGGCCGCTGTACTGATCCAGTTCAACGTTCTGCAAGCTTGCACAGTGCATCGGGCTTGGTTCCTTATGGTGCTTACTATTACTAGGGAAAGTGGAATACGGAGTTGAGATATGATAGTAATTGGGGGAATTCGCCAAATTAGCTATCAAGTCTTCGTGAGATTTATCAAATAACGTCTTTTCACGATACTCAGGCTTTTCCATACCGATGAAAGTAGCCTGCGTATCAAAGAAATCTTTACCAGAATCGGGACTAGAAGAAGGTGAAATTGGCTCAAATGGATCGATATAAGCGTTTTGTATGCTAGCAATGCTACGACGTCTAATACTAATTTCGTCGGGTTCGTACAAGTTCTTCTTACAGTCATAGTAATCAGATTTAGAGTCTTGACTCGAAGTTCGCGATCCAGACCTATCGGAGCTCTTACTCTTTAGTGTCTCGCGGGATTTCTTACTGTCAGTATGATAGACGCTGTCACGGGACTTTTTGCTAGACTCAGCGCTACTCTTGGAGTGCTTCGAGTCATAAATATCACTCTTAGACTCCTGGCTCGAAGTCCGCGAACCGAGTGCGCGTTTTATTTCTTTGTAGAAATTGCCATCCGAACGCACTGAAAGTTTCTCACGAGGCAACACGCGGGGGTCGTCAACGAGGAAGGGGTCGAGGGGAATATCATTATCGCTGCGATAGCGCACGACCGGTTCGCCTAAATCGTGTTCGCGGTCGTCGCTCTCGGAGAGGTGCGACAGCGAGCGGTCGTCGTCGGACGGCAGGTCGTTGCCCGAGTCCAGCGAGCACGAGCGCGTGTGCGCGCGGCCCGGCGCCACCGCGCGCGCGTAGCGGCGCTCCGACTCGTCGTCCGAGCGCTCGATCAGCTCGTAGCTGTCGTGCGAGATGTCATCCTGCGAGCCCGTGCGCGCGAACGGCACGTCGAGCCGCGGCTCGCCCACGGCGCCCGGGAACGACGACGAGTACGCGCGCCCGAGCATCGCTCGAGCCGACTCGACAGAACCGCGCTCACCGAATACGAATGCCCTCGTGCGAGCCTCGTCGTAGCGCGTGATGGGCGAGTCGAGGCGCGAGAGCGCGTCGAGCGAGGCGAGCATGGAGCGGGTGTCGCGGCGGCGCTTGGCGCGGCCGGCCGAGTCGAAGCTGTAGTCGCGCAGGTTGCGGCACGAGGCGCTGCGGCGCCACGCCACGCGCGCCGGCGGCTCCACCACCTCGAGCTCCTCCTCGCACTCCTCCACGGGCAGCGAGCCGGCCGAGTGCGACGAGCGCGTGGACGGGCACGTCGAGTAGATGTTGCTCTGCGACAGCTCGTACTCGAGCCGCTCCGACGACTTCTTAAAGCTCGAGGAATGCTTCGCCAGAACGAAGTCCGGGTAACCGCTAGAGGCGATGGCGGGGCGGTGCGCGGGCGGGTGCGGGGGGGACGTGGCGGGGGGGCTCTGACCTGAGGGGCGCGGGGCACGAGGCGGCGGAGTGGGCGCGCGGCCGCGACCACTCGCACGGCACAAACTCGCCTGGCTCCATGTACTCTCCGGAGAAACCTGCAACACCATCACACCGGTATTATAACGATGCCGACTCTAGGGCTCTCGGATCTTACGTTGCCTAAATGTTTATCTACTAACCAATGGTGTCGTCGTCCGATGAGGCAGAGGCGAATCCTCCGTATCCGGATGATGATTGACCTCGGCATGGGTCACTAGCTCGGGAGCCTGCGAACATAATTCATATTCACTACACTGAACCCTAAATTTATTCTCCTAGGTTCATAGTACAGTGTCGGCATGGTAATCCGTCATTATAATATGAACAGCAGAATTTTGAATGCTTGTGAATTTAACCCCGTTAATTAAGTGCGTAAAGGAAAAGTGCTAGATGACCGAATTGGTGCATTAACGGATGCAGTTGATAAACCTTCTCCCACAAGATATTTGAAGTGATCTGTTCGTATATAAAAATAGTAATAAAATATGTTCGTATGATAATAATAAATAATGCGACAATATTTTTATACCGATCATGGTTGGTATATTAAGCTAATATTGTTTTTTTTTTTGTAATAGCAGTACTACCAATATTAAAACTAAATATATATTGGGCGAAAAGGAGGTAAGAAGGGCTTTTTCAAATTAACCACAGCAAGTTTGTGGTCATTACAAAAATCAACGTGGTACAATTAATAGATCAACAATTTATTATCTCTTTGCCCTAATGCGCGTCGTCAAACAAAATACTAAGATCACTCCCATATCTGACAACAACATATATGTTAATTTTCTGTTTATAATTGTTAGACAATTGCTGAGACAGCATTTCAGCGAAACGCTATTATTACTTTAAATTTTTAAGAATTGAGTAAAGATGAGATACTTAAAATGGCGCTTCTTTTAATGCTACATTTCACATATTTGTTGAATGTGCAATAGAACAGCACTTATAAAAGAGCTGACATTTGTTTCGTGGTCTTAAGTACCATTTCATATTGCTCTGGGTGACTCTATCAAATCGAATTCGTATAATATTTTAAAATAATTTGTGTTGTGCTTGACAAACTTGGCATGTCATTTTTATTTGATAAAAATATATCTTTAATTTATTTAATGCCAAAAATAGCACGTGATTTTGTTATTGTTCACGTGCATTCAAATTGTTCATTTCGTTGGTCTGACTCGTTTCATTGTCTAACTCATATTACTTTATTTTGGTGAATTCAGTGTCTCTAGTAAAAGACAATTCAAGTTTCAAAAGGGATCCAAAATGTTCTTAAATTACCTTTTACTGGAAGTACGGGTCATTTTTGGACATAACATGAACAGATTGAACATTCAGTGGTATTAACATTTACTTACAATTAAGAGACCCATGAACATGACACATCCATGCCTGTCTTCTATATTGGTTACACATTATGCTTTATACCTACGCCCTCTGACACAGAGTGAACACAGAAACTTAAAATTGTTCTCATAAAAAGACAGTTACCTCAAGACCATGACGATTTTTTTTTTATATATTTAATCTAATACCCTTAGCATGGAGTTCTTATGTTTCGGAAATAAGACATCTACGTGAACACAAAAAAAAACATAGTGCAACCAAAATAGAGTTACGATAGAACATCACTTAGCCGTAACGACGGACAAACAGTACGTACATCTCATTTGCATTTTCTTGTAAAATTGGTTATGCAATTTTCATTCCTAAATATTATATGGCATTGAAGCATAATATTTTGGCATATTGCCCAAGACTTACCCATAACGCTAAGATTTAATTTATCATTACTTTGTTAGGGTAGGTGATGCCTAAGAATTTTACAGTATTTGTATGCATACTCGCGCTTAAACAGCAATCGACGTTGCCATATAACCAACGTAATGAGATATACACATCCGCTATATTGTAGTTTACGACTAAGTGAGTACACTAAGATGATACGACAAAGACTGTTAGAGATGAATCATTGAACAGTTTAGAGACATTGCACGAATAGTATAGTAACAAGCCAATGGAAGGGCTCTTACGATTTGATCGCAGTACAGTTTTGTCAGCTGAAAGAAACAAATACAATCTCTATTGAAGTCGAAACAAAAGATCCAACAGATTTGAGAAATAGTGTAAATTTGATTTTAAAGACTAATTTTGAAATTTTAAGCGTGTGCATATGGCAAAAATAAATGCTTTATCACGATGCCAATGGGACAAATAAAATTATCAAATCGACAGGCAGCAGTATTAGATGAATAGATTTTACTGAAAAGACATTATGCTCGCTTAGCAACCACATTTCTAATATTCGTAAGATGTACAAATTTTTAGCAACTTTTTAGTGTATGGTCCCTATGGCAGAACCCGATCGTAGAATTAGATATAAGATAATTTATGAATTCTCTTCATATATGGTTTTAATGACCTGTACAAATCCGGCTCGTAGGACCATATAATCTGCTAAGAGTACAATGTGTGTGTTAACGAGCCTATAAACCGTAACATGTCATTTTATCTAATACATATTACCTTGTGAGGTATTTAACACTAGAAGGGTCGTGTTTCATACTATACCTTTAAAGACCGCTGCCGTCAATTTGACGCTACTAGAGATTCAATCAAAATACTCATAAAAGTACTGAGTATTTCGCTTTAAAATGAAACAAAATATCAAAACTTTATTTTTATGAATAATTTGCCAATTATAACACTTAAACCGAGTATCATTTGTAACAAATAATAGTTTTTTTTTATCTTTATTCATCTTCCTCAATTTATCGACGTGAAAAAGTAATCAGTTGTAACGTTTCGACCTTTTTTGAAATAGGGTTGTACTAATTTCAAAACCATGTTTGGGTAAAAAAATATCGTTGGAACGTTTCTCGTCTTTTCGTCTCGTTTCGTCTAGATACGGAAACCACATAGGTACTTACTCTCGACATTCACCAGCAGCCAAAACTTTATGCCAAATTTATCGGGTTTGTTTGCTATATTGTAAAAACTGACAGCGAGTTTTTGATGGAAACAACTGCTCATCGACTGTAAAATTTTCTCCAGGAATGTAACACATTTGACAATAAAATTATCTATAAATTTGTTCATGATATGTCAGAAATCATCGCTAATATATCATTAGCTAAACGAATAGGACGCGTGCTTCTCATATCAAATCGTAAGTATTTCCTGATTTCCTTCTACCTTTTTTACTCATAGTCTTATTGAAAACGGTTGGTCCCCAATCTTGCGACCACAAGATGACCAAATCTACGTGGCTCATGTTGTAGGCTCCACGAACATAAATCAAAGCAATAAATGCTTCTAGCTCGTCTAGAGATAAGTTCTAAGTGTCTTCTTTACTCTTGTCATGTGCTTCCTATTCAGTACATTATTTTATACGCCGAAGAATGTACTCATGAATAAATAGCCTCCACGCAGAAATTTGCTTGTTATTTTCAACGTATCGTTTGGCGTATGGAGTAGGCCCTGAGATTTCTGTAAGTATATTTTGCTGATTGCGACGTCCCACTTCACTAGCATCTGCTGAAACACAAGTCCATTCTGTGCCGTCACTTGCTACCTGTAACATACCGACTTCCGGCCCCGAAGATCTCCTAGCTGAACGTCTACCGCGCACTGTTCGTCCGCCGCTAATAAAATTGATCTACGAGATACCCAGCGTCCTCTGCGCGAATTTACAATAATACTGTTATCTGTAGCAGAGGAATCTGCTTCGGAGTCGTCAGATGAAGAAGTGACCTGCTGCGGCTGAAATTCTGCATCTCGGTTTTCACAAACATTGTCTGATAAATCATCACCACTTTCATCACCTGACACATCTTGTTGTTTGTCACGATATCGCAACAGTTCTTGTTCTATTTGGGAAGTAGTGATACTGCGACGCATTTTTATAAAAAATTACGACTGAAATTCCACTAAACGAAACCAACGACTACAAAAAGTGTAATTTAAACAAGCCAGGCAATAACAACTAACTCAGAATTCAAATTCGAAATAAAACAAAAGTACTCTCATTAGTTCGTAGAAAAATTTATTTACTATTCTTATCGCTGCCGTTACATTGACGGTGTGCGGTCTTAGTAGGTATTTATAAAGGAATCTCATATACCACATATATACTAATAGTTTTCTATGAGGATTTAAGCTAACAATAACAAATTAGGAAAAGTAATAAAATATGAAAAGGAACAAAAACATAGTTTGTAAAATATTTAAGAATGAAATCGCCGTACCGTCAAATTGACGGCGTTGGTCTTTCTAGTGTTAACTGCTTATAAACACAAAAATAATTCTACGATCAGACAACGAAATCACTAAAAGTGGTCACTATAAATGACACTTGTGTCGATTATAATCGATAAGGTACCTACATGACGCGTGTTTTTGGATGTCACATATCTGTGTAGGTGTGAAAGAAAATTGTAGAGTGTGAGCGAGCTTAACATGTGTGTGGGTGGGAAAGAGAAGTGTGTAGTTTGTGGCGTACCTTGTCCCTCGTGGTGGCATAGGCGGTAGCTGCGAGAGGCGGGCGAGTGGCGGGGGCCGGCGGGCGCCGCGCCCGGCACGCCGCCGCGCGCGCCTCCTCCGCACTGTAGCCCTTCATCATCAGAGAAGCCTCCAGGTAGTGAGGTTGCTTGTCCCACTCCAGGGAAATCGCTGCAACGTCAACACGCGTCAGCACCAAGCACCACACCCGCCACCGGGACACCGGGACACCGGGACACGCCACGCATACAGTACCAGGTATTATGGTAAATAATAAATGTACAAATCAAATGTGATGCAGGTAAAAGAGAGGAATATTGAAAAAAAAAATTAATTTGGTAATAATTTAGGAGTGACACCGACTTTGTAATCCAAACCTTACTTTGTTCACATGTAGCATACTGTGATGACTGATGACATTTGGGTGACCAGCGTCAGCCAAATGTCAGTACAGAGATAAAATGAGTCTGGTTACGCATTCAACGGCCGGGCCCGGTGCCGGTCGCAGGTGATGCCGAGCCCGTGGAGGATGGCGGTCCGGCACCCCGTGCGGCCGGCACCTGGGCGCGGCGGCGCGGCGGCGCTGCGGTATGCTAGCCCCAGGGTGAGGTCGCGCTACGTACCGTCGGAGCCGGGCGGCAGCGGCAGCAGCGGGTGCGCGGACAGCGAGGTGCCGAGCGGCGGCGCGGGCGGCGGCGCGGCCACGTTGCCGCGCGACCCGCACACCGAGCGCGACGCGCGGAACGAGCCCGACCTGCCGACATCGGGCAGAGGATGGTGACACACCAGCTTTTGGTTCCGCCCCGAGCGCCCCGGCCGGCGCCGAGACCGACCGACCGACCCCCCTCCCCCACGGCTCTCCTCAGGGTGTCCGACCCCCTATCTAAGCGGGCGGCGGGTGACCGACTAAGTTCTAGCGTCCTTAGCAACTAGCGCGCGTACACTTAGTGGGTGCCGACGACGCCCTCCGGACATCCCGAACCGAATCGAATTTCAAAAAGTGCAGTAAGAGTCCGTATCTTAGTGCCTTCGCTTAGTGACCGCTATATTGGTACGTAAGCAGCGAATTGGGAAGTATATGATGGGCAATGTCTGGCTCCGAGTGAGCCTAGTGTCGCGCGAGGCGCGGGGCGCAGGCCCTGAGCGAGAGCCGCGCGGGTCGACACACCATCCTCCGACCGATAGTCTCAGCGCCCGCCACTACACCGCGTGCTACTCGCTCGGTTATTTGGAACAAGCGGAAATTTCAACGGATACAGCGCATGCTCGAGATTATACTAATCACCATCGATAAATACAAACTATGTCGAAGCCTCGCTCTAACCAATTCGTTTTCGATTAGTCGATTTAGGGACACTTCGTAAGTTACATCATGCAAAACCTTATCGTTGCCGAGTCGTTCGCTCTCGTCACACAAACGCCCACAAGACAAAACCAAAAGCTAGTGTGTCCCGCCCATGCTAACCACTCACCTTGTTTTAAGTACTTAACTTATGTTAATGATTATGTTACACGAGCCGTACACCTGCCTACGCCCTCACATACTGGTACAATTTAACAAACGACTATATTACATCTAGAAGCGTCTAGCTACGCCTAGCGTTCAACATAACGTGTAAAGTAACAAAGCTATTCATTATACTAGAGCTTAAGCTGTCAAATAGTTTATTTTATACATGCAGTATAGAGTTGGACACGAGATAAACTTGACATTGGACAAACGATCTAATCAAATGAATGAAATGGTATGGATGTCAGTTTTATCTCGTGTCGCGAGTAAGTCTAGGTCGGTACATAGCTGCGCAGTAAACGTGGCTAAGCTTAGAGATACAAGTGTAGAGTAACGGGGACGCACCTTTGGAATGTCTGTCGCTTCACGTAGTTGTCTCGAACGTACTCCACTATCTGCTTCTGCGTTTTACCGCTATACCTGGAACCGAAGGACACATTCTACTGATAAAAAATGCCATATTGCGGATGTGGTAACGTGATGCATCGAGCGTTGTGTTCTTAAGACATATTTATTTCTGCATTTTGGTTGTTTACAACACTTATACAAGTCAAAACCCTATTCCAGATGATGCCGGCTTTTCCTAGCAAAATGACTTCTTGAGAAGAAAGGCCGAAACAAACTCAGGGTCATTTCCTTTTTTGTCATTTCATTATATTCCATCTCTTCATTTATATTCTTTTGAAGTCCAGACATAATAGGTTTAGATGCGAGTACAATGCAGGGTATCATCTGACGCTTATAACTGACTCAGCCCGCTGATGGCCCGCATTCAACAGCCATCGTACGGCGCAACCTTGATTGAGGGAGCCAGCACGACCTGAATCATTATGCCTCCACACCATCAGTAGGTGTATGCATAAGCATGTCAGCCTAAGCCACCAGACAGGTTGCCACTACTATTAGTTGAAAGTTTACTAATTCCCACATTGTACTTACTCCTTACATTTTATCATAAGTTTGAGTACACGTTGTAAACAATAATATTTAAACAATAAAAAAATATACAATAAAATTTCATTTAATTAAAATGTCACTAAGTAAATAAATAATAATAATTTAATGTCAATATGAAAATGTCAAAAGCAAAATACAATAATTACTATTAAATATATAGAGTATATAAAGTAAATAAAGATAATCTGATGTCATTTAAGAATGTCAGAATATAAACATAGTTAAATTACAAATGTCAAATATTCTTAATATTATATTATTTACATGACATTTTAGCCTGCGTGCGAATTGGAGAAACTCAACCCTAGGCATACTTGTTTTCTAGGTAATCCTTTACTGAGTAGTACGCTTTGGAACACAAACTGCTTAATAAATACTTTGAATTTATTTAATAAGTTTAAATAAATTCTGAATTTTGTTGTAGAAGCGTATACTTTGACACTTATACGAGTTGCAAATTTTTTGCAGTCTAGTTAAAGGTAGCACAAGTTTATTTTAATTTCGTGTATTTATACTATGCATGTCGCTTATTTTCGAAAACATATTTATATTTTTCCTGACGTTTATCAAGTTTTCATAAATATATAGAGATGCAACAGTCATTATTTTAATTTCCTTAAATTTTTCCCTCAGAGAATGCCTTGATCCAAGACTGTAAATTGCACGAATAGCTCGCTTCTGCAGCACAAACACTGTTTGAATGTCAGCTGCATTGCCCCATAATAAAATGCCATATGACATTATACTATGAAAATAACTGAAATATACTATTCTGGCTGTATCTATATCAGCTAATTGACGAATCTTATAAACCGCGTACGCTGCAGAGCTAAGTCTATTCGACAACTTACTTATATGTGGGCCCCACTGAAGCTTAGAATCTAAAGTTATGCCTAAGAAAACGGTGTTATCTATAACCCCTCGAAACATTTTGGCCACCTTAGAGGCATCTCAGGACACCCGTAGATGTATTTTGGCCACTTTCGAGGCTAGGCTTTCGAGCTAAGTACGGGCGCGTAATATATTCGTTGAAAGAATGGTGATAATTCTATTTATTAAGTTAATATTGTATATCAAAAGACGCGTAATTAAATAAGCTTTCGAATGATATTAATTAACACCAAATAATATACTTAAAGCCCACGTAAGAGCGGTATAAAGCGCGCCGGTATAATATTTTACCGCCATTTTCGAGCGGGCTATTATATTTCTAACATATTCATATTTCTCGTCATTTTTTATTATGGGAGGTATATAAGTTTTGTACACGGTTAGAAAGTTAATTTAATTTACTTTCAGAGAAACTAAATATAATGAAAAAAAAACATTTTAATTTTAAACATAAAAATTATAAAATATAAATGATTGTTAATTGCCGCCAATTATCGTATTTTATTTTTTCAAACATATTTTTTGTTATACATCAGATTCAAACCTAGATAAGTTTCTTTTCAACTAGATTTCCAATTAAAAAAAACCATATCTGATCAGAATCCGATAAGAATTATTCTTATTGGACTTTGCACAATTGTTTACTTTTTCCCGCCAAAAATAACCGCCATACCCGCCAACATTTTCGAAAGCCAATATCTCATGAATTATAGGAGTATTATGTATCATATGATAGGTTTATTTATATACTCATAATCTATATATATAAAAGAAAGACGTGTTAGTTACACTATTTATAACTCAAGAACGGCTGAACCGATTTGGCCGAAAATTGGCGGGCAGGTAGCTCAGAACCAGTAAAAACACATTGGATACAATTAGTTGCAAAAAATAATCTGGGAGGGATTTTAGAGAGGGTCGAAGTTTGTTGGGACAAACCTTCTACCTATTGACAGTAAGAACGCATGCGCTATAATAAGTGAGTGCTGCGCATGTGCTATCTGTCAGTACTGTCACATTATACTTACATTGTCATATGGTGCACTGTCATTACTTCATTCGCTCACATAAATAAGCTAATAATTATTATAACAGCCTTGGCTAATCCCTACTAAAATTAGGTATAAATGCGAAAATGTGTATGTATGTATGTATGTACCGATTTCACGCTAAACCGGCTGAACCAATATTCTCTACTCATAAATACAAAGAGTGTATAGAGATGTATCGGACTATGGCTTTGACATTTGACTGTATTGAAAGGGATGTTGTTGAGTACCTTTCGGAAGATAATGTCATGAATACTAACCAAGTTACTTCGTACCCTATAGAGTTCCTGAACTCCTTACAATTATCAGGACTACCTTCACGCAACTTGAGACTGAACGTTGGTGTTCCAGTCCTGTCAATGCGGAATCTTAATGCACCAAAGCTTTGTAATGGCAAACCTAGGACGAAACATTATAAAAGCTATTCGCTATTGCGAGTCAGACTCGCTCATGAAGGGTTCCGTAGTGGAGGTATCCGCTTACCATAGCCATTATCTTCGACTAACTATTAACCCTTAATTGGGCGCGCCTAAAAAGTTGCATAAGTGGTCGCATGGGGCGTGCGGCACCCCAAATTAGTTAATTAAAATAATATACAAAACAAATGCAAAATCAGACTTTTATAAATCAGAACATTTGAACATACAGATTAAGCAAAATTTAAACCTCTTTTTAATAAAGTAATAAAAAAAAATAACAAGATATGAAACTTTTATACACATAACAATTTTGGCACATTATAATGATATGGTCATTCAGGTCATTGCACACATTTTTATGGCACTTAGAGCGTTAAGTCTTTGTTTTCCTGTCGTTGGTTCTCAGACATATATGACACCTTTTGCATGAAGGCGATTGGCCTACTCCAGAAACCCGTAATTTATACCAGACAAACAGTCACCTGGGGTCTTACACCCCAAACACGCTCTCAAAGCCCAACCGTTCACGACCGAGCGCCGCTCGCAGCTGAATTGTGTATGTCACACGTGTTGAAGAAGCTACCTGGAAGACCAGCACGCTCCATATTTATTTTTTTAAGTTATTAGCCTGGAAACATGCGTTGGGGTGACACCCCACGCAACCAATTAAGGGTTAATAGTATTTCTTAGCGACAAAGCTTTATTTGCCGTTTTTAAGATGTACTTTATTTCAAAAACTGCTGACTACATATCGTTCAAACCAATGTTCGTTGGAGGTTTTATAACGATATACAGCATATATTTTTTTAGATTTGTCACTCTCTTACTTTAAAAGTTAGAGGGACACACACACCCATTTTACCACTTTGGAACCGTATATCTCTCAAAAAATTGACTTTGAGAAACAATGGTTTAGGAACCTCAAAGTAATTTTTAACGACCCATTTTCCACTTCAGTTCCATGTATGAAGAGACTACCAACTTTCAAACGTGCAAACTGAATAGTTTCGGCATAAAGTGGCTGTGACATACGGATAGACTGACAGACATAGCGCGTCTGTAAGGATTCCGTGTTTAGCCATTATTGACTGCAGAACTCAAAAAAATCTGTTTACAGAAATGTGAGAAATGTTTTAAATACTTCTAGCGGTTATATTTCTTATTAGTCCCTATGAACAGAATTAAAACGAAAATTACTATCGAACGATGAAGGAGTTTTGTGTTACCCCGAATTTAACGCGAGCGAAGCCGCGGGCAAAAGCTAGTAAAACAATAATTCATAGCATAAATTGAAATTAAACTACAGTTTACGGATTTTATCGCGATGTATTGGTTTCACTAAGTTATTACATTTGAAACGAATGATCTAGAAACTACATTTTTAATTTATTACTAGCCGACGTTTCGAATTCTTTACAGGATTCATGTTCACGGCAAACTGAGGTGATATTTGTCTTTTTCTTGAATGTATAAGTTATCTCAAAGTACCTGAACATTTTTCAACTACTGGTGTTACTAGTGTTACGAATGGCGATAATTGAAAATAACGCCATCTATCGGTGAATGAGATAACTAGAAGAGATTGGATGTATCGGTGGTTAAAAAGGTATTTCATCTACTCGATACTAGATGGCGTTGCTGTATCGACTGTTCCCGACTGTTGCCAGAATATTTCAGAAACGTCTGGAATGAACTAGTTTGTTATCCGGCCGGTATAAATACCGCGCGCACGAGCGAGTTCACACAGTTACAATTGAATAATCACAGCGATCAACAAGCGAAGGAGTGCGAAGTTTAAGTAAGGCGGAAGTGTTTTTTGGTAGTGTGAAATAGTGTTTTATTAGTGTTGAAAATTAAGTGTGTAATTATAGTGTAAATTGCATTAGTGTGTAAAATAAAGTACCTACAGCTTAGTGGCATAGTGCATTTAATTTATCACCGAACCTCAGCTCGTAACACTATTTACGCAAAATGAGCTCACAGTATCCTTAGGTCTTCTGGTGACTTTGTCCTTTTTGGGTTTCATTAGCCTTATAACAGGGTCCCAAGCTGGAGGAACATTAAACCATCTTCCCTATTGAATACGAGAGGCTATTGAAATTAAAAAACACCCTAATTTCAATAGGGAAGATGGTTGGAATGTTCCTCCAGCTTGGGAGCCTGTTATAAGGCTAATGAAACCCAAGAAGGACAAAGTCACCAGAAGACCTAAGGACACTGTGAGCTCATTCTGCGTAAATAGTAACACCAGTAGTTGAAAAATGTTCGGGTACTTTGAGATAACTTATACATTCAAGAAAAAGACAAATATCACCTCAGTCTGCCGTGAACATGATTCCTGTAAAGAATTCGAAACGTCGGCTAGTAATAAATTAAAAATGTAGTTTCTAGATCATTCGTTTCAAATGTAATAACTTAGTGAAACCAATACATCGCGATAAAATCCGTAAACTGTAGTTTAATTTCAATGTGTAACATTCGCGTAAACCCAAGAAGATATCATAGCATAAAATATGTAACCCCTTATCTATACACCACTATTTTTTAATTAGTACAAAAAATTTAACAGAGCACTAAGTATCTTTAACTGATCATATTTATGTAGTTAAAAAATAAAAACACTAAGTCCCAAAACTGTCCACAAAAATACGTGATAATTGGTAAATGCATAACTAATACTATGACCGACCCGCGTACTATCATAGTAAAATGACCCATTGATAAATTTCCGGTCCCGCCTCCGCCCCTCTGCGCCTGCGCCACGCCCCGACGATGCGACAAACAGTTCTAAATTGCTAGCGAAAGTGAGCGTATCTAATTTTGTTGCAAAAGTAAATTGTTTGTCTACGTTTACCCGACGCGATGGCCTATCATATCAGTTCATATCACGGGAGTATGTAGCTATGCTTCGTGCGTACTTTTTGAGTGGAAAAATCGCGAGTGCAGCTGTGTACCCATGGACATCTTATTGTGAGTGTACAAAAGTGAGCCGGTCAGTGACAAACAATTAAAACAGTGCATATTGGATGCTTTTGACAACGGTGGTGGACATTTCGAAGGACAATGGAAATACTTGTAAGTTTAGTAAATAATACGTGCTTAAGTAAATAATAATTTGATGCGGGCGGCTCAAAATCGGTCTGTGTTCTCCACACACCTTGACGAAGGCTTATGTCCAGCAGTGGACGTCTCTAGGCTGACATGATGATGATAAAATATTATTTGTAAATAGCAGATGATTCTAACTTCATAAATACGCCAAAATAACTATTTTCTTTTAGTCCAGAACACCTTCTTTTATTTTGATATTTGTTTGCTTTCTAATTACATACCTCCGTATTTAATTACTTGTTAAACTATAAATTTTACCGGTCCTAAGCCCGAATGAAGTATGAAGGAGAGGGTAGAATTAACAAAATTACAAAAAACTACCTACATTTATAATTTTTCTTCATTTTATTTTCTATGGCTACCTACATCATAAGTGCGACAGAGAGAATGCGAATGAGCAGGATGGAATATTATCAATGAATTAGTGAATGGATTGTAAAATATGACTATGATTTAAGTGAGATTTTCTACAAAAAACAAATGATAATAACTTTGCTCTTTATTGATATTATGAAATTCTTACGTCACATATATGATTATAATATCTTCGCTAATCTGTCCTTAAAGTTTTTGTACTAATTAAAAAATAGTGGTGTATATTTTCATTCAATAAAAAATAAATGCCGTTTTTTCGGTAATTGTATGAATATAATAGCCTCTTCAATTAAATTATTACACAATATTTGTTTATTTTTTGCTGTTATTTTATAATTAATTAGTTCATTCACAGTTAAAACATAAAAATATCAAATATAATTTTATTATTTGTTTACAATGATGTTTTGAATCCATAATTACGCCCCGCGCGCAACATGCAAAGACAGCAAAATATACAAAATTTCAAATGCTGACATTTAAATAATTTTCTAAGCAAGCATTGCTATAATTTTATATTTTTGTAAAGCTTATACCACCAGGTATACAAATAACAAAAGTAAGCAATTTATAACCCATATTGTTATCATGACAAACAACAATGGCGAGTAGGTCGTCGATAGACGACATTGTTTACAATAGGATCAAGTTCGGCGGGTCACATAAACTAAATATTCAGTCACCATTCAAACATTACTACAAAGCTTATTGAATCTTTCATAAAAACATCACTTCAAATATCAACACCAGAGTGACGAGTCGTAAGTTTAGGTTTAAGGTAGCACGGCAAGTGGCCTTGCTTCGCGGGTGGTCAGATAACGACTGCGTGATGCTTTAGCGATAAATGTCAAATTAAAGCGGTAACTTTGAGCGGATAAGATCCAACTCTTCTCCATTCATCCGTATATTCGTTTCAACTTGTTTTACATTAGGTGTTGAAAACCTAATACATTTTGTTTTTCTTTTGTTAAAAAGTAAATTATTAGCACTAAACCAATTAACTACTTCAGAGAGAGCATAATTTACATCGTCATTAGTTGATTGCTGTCGTCTAAGCTTAAATATAAGTGATGTATCATCAGCAAATAACACTATCTCTTCATTGTTTTTCATAATATATGGCAGATCATTAATATATTTATATAAGAAAAAGGAATGGACCAAGAATTGAACCTTGCAGCACTCCCATTGTGACCACTGAACCCATAGAATGTTTTCCATTAACATCTACTCTCTGTATCCTGTTGATGTAATTTCATGATCAATGTTTCATGAAAAACACAATCAAATGCTTACCCGTTAATTACATTTTTACATGAAAATTACTCTGTAAAGCTTCTTTTTTATTGATGGCTGGCGACGGTCATGGCCTGGCTGGCTAGCGGATTATCAATTAATGGTTTTGCCATTACATAATGGAACAGTAATCTAAGATGAACGTGGTATACTAAACCCCAGGGTTCTAAAAATCGCGGTGTTGTCAAATCACAAGCATATTCTACAAAGTAACTTGTATTATGCGTTTGCTTATGGCTGCACGATAGAGGAAAGAAACGGAGAAAGAGTCCGTGGTTCTACTACTTGATGGTTTTGTCTACTCACCTAAACGAAGATCCCCTTGATATGACCCTGGTCTTGTGTCTCGGCTGCCGCTGCACGCTGGAACAACGGAAGAAACCGTGGTTCTCGACGCACTTCTTCCAGAAGTTCTTGCACTCGTTGCGGCCGTCGAAGAAGAACTCCACAACGTCGCGATAGTAACCCTGGCAGAAACAAAGCATGATAATAAGTATAGGAAGCGACACAACTTTTATGAACAGTTGTAATTTTGCTCAACGTCTGTCATTTTGTTCAACGTCTGTCATACTATTGCTCAACGTCTATCACATTACTCAAGTCAAAGTCTGTCGTTTTGCCCGTTTATCATTTTACTTGACGTCTGTCATTTTACTTAACGTCTGTAATTTTGCTTGACGTCTTGACAGACGTTATTGCTCAACTTCTGTATCCTGTATCTTAAATACGAAATTAGAAGATCTAAAGCAGTGTTCTTAACTCCATAGTGATGTAATTTCATGATCAAAGTTTCATGAAAAACACAATCAAATGCTTTTGATTGTGTTTTTCATGAAACACAATCACATTTTGCTCAAAGTCTGTCATATTGCTCAACGTCTGTCACATTGCTCAACGTCTGTCATATAGCTCAACGTCTGTCATATTGCTCAACGTCTGTCATATTGCTCAATGTCTTTCATATTGCTCAACATACTGTCATTTTCCTTTGTGCAGTTACATTTTGCTTAGAACATGGGAATGATAAAGCAAAAATCGGGCAGGTTTTGGTAGCCCCTTTATAAAACTAACTTTATTTAATCTGTTATTTCCAGGCAGTTATTTATAAATTTGATACCAAGTATTTATATAATTTTTATTAATTCATCATACCAGGCGATAGACTGGGACGTCTATTACTGGATATAGGTCTCCCCAAGACTCTCCACACGGACCGATCTTGTGCCATCCGCATCCATCCGCTGCCCGTCATCACAACAAGGAAGTCGACCGACTTCCTTGTTCCGTCCTTCCACCTTGCGGGAAGCCTACCTTACCTCTATTACGACACCGCGATGTCCGATATATTATTCATTAATTAAATACAACCCTTCGACAACTTACATATCCTTCAGGATGCAGCTTGATGAGGAACTTTTTCCTCTTGAAGGATATCTTGCGTATCTTGGCCCAGCTGAAGGTGTTTATCTTGGTGTAGTTCTGGAACACTATGATGCCCATGTGCGCCACCGCCAGGTTGAGCGGCACGCCTTCGTGGTCCTTCGCCGGGTGCATTTTTATACCTGTGGACGAGATTATAGTTTGATCCTCGTGCCAATCTTCTAAACTACTAGCGGCAGCTACCAATATTTGATTTATCCATGGACTTGATGATTAGGGATATTTGACATATTTTGTATGGAGCTTATGTCAATGCCAAAAAATCTTGAAAGTTTGGATCTGATCGGTTATTGAATTTGGCTACTGGTAGATAGCTGATTTCATTATAAGGGAGTAACAAGTTTATTTTTGGCAGCAGTGAGGGTGCCGTACAAGAGACGTAGGATACCTATATTTATTTCTCTATTTTCTCAAAAGTCACGTGAGTGAAATCGAATGTAACGCAAATGCTATGGTCTTTCAATATTATAGAGTTTGTACTTACCATATAATTCACATCTCCGCGCCGTTTCTAATAAATTTAAATCTGCCTCCGCAGGACTCTGGCCTCTGTGAAGAAAATTAAAATATTAGACATACAATATAATATTCTACCACATTCACACATCACCATCTAGTCCCAAACTAAGCAGAGCTTGTACTATGGGTACTAGACAATGGATAAACATACATATATCGGAATGGTCATGAATGACAAATGACTACGAAACGGAAGTGTGAAGATGGCGCGCTTCGACAGAGTCTAGTGTGACGTTCGCTACAGTTGAAGAGAGGGGTGACGGTTGACGTTCAACGGAGCGACAACTCTCACTTCTCTTAAAAACTCCGGGCGGGCAACAAGTACCTAGAAACTGTCACTCGTTTCGTGTTCAGTAATCCAAACTAATTTTAGTCAGTTTTGTTGTGAAACTGTGAAGCGTTGATACCGGCCAAAAATCAAGCAACCCGTCGTCACATATATACTTTTTTTTATAAATACATACATATTATACATAGTAACACCCAGACCAAGACAAACAACCATGTTCACGCACACAAATGTTTGACTTGAGCGGGAATCGAACCCGCGACCTTCGGCGTCGCAGTCGCTTACACTCCCGCTGCGCCAACCGGACGTCAAATTAGAGAAGAGCATCCCACCTTTCTAGTTTCTACCAGCCTAATCTCAGTCGATCACAGTGACACGATTGAGTGACGGAGATGGTTACCAAAGAGCTTCCGTCCCATCAAAAAGAACTAATCACCATGCACATGAAAGTTATCCTACAAATTGTATAACAAACTGCAGTACCGCGCAATTTACTTTAAACTGTCGATTTAGGTACACGATATAATAATATTGGCTTGCAAGTTATCTAAGATTTGCGCAAACTTGTTCGCAATTATGGCCGTAACACACGCTCGAACTTGGTCCGAACAGACCACGGATTTGCTCCGCCTCCGGACCAAATCTGCCCGTCTGTAGAGCAGTCCGGCGAACATAATTATTATTAATTGAGTCCGCCTCGGTCCGCTAGTTTGCAGATCGGTCGGATCGGATATAGCTTACGTGAAGCAACTGTCCGATCCGGTCGTCTGTAGCGAGAACGGATTTGGTCCGCCGGACCAACGGGTTTTGTCCGCCGGACAAGTTCGAGCGTGTGTTACGGCTATTAGTCGGCTTGTCCGAACGGCGACGATAAGTAATTGATTTAGTAGACACGACGGAGGCAGTTACATCGTCTGCGATTTCCTTTACATTACGGACTCATAGGTGCAAAGGGCTCATGACCCAGATTATATCAATTTTAAGTGACTGTGCGAGCCGGAGCGAATCACATGTACGATTTGGATCGCCGGCAAAAAAACAGCAGTAAAAAATACCTAATATATCTTACAGTAAATATATTATGTTCGGCCCCATCTACACTAATAGGTATATATTAAAGCTGAACTATTGTTTGAACACTCTATTCTTAGGAACAAGCAATCGTATTGACTAATTCTTATTGTCCAATTACTCTTGATTACTGGGTAAAACCCATGTTAGCAATTACAATCCTCGAAATCATTTCGTC
Organism: Euclidia mi; assembly: GCA_944739405.2. NCBI lineage: Eukaryota > Metazoa > Arthropoda > Insecta > Lepidoptera > Erebidae > Euclidia > Euclidia mi. Next base: position 64,281,762 of record OX123187.2, on the reverse strand, counting down.
GTACAGTTTAGCAAATTTATGAATTTCTTAAGTTTGTAGGTAAGGCTATTCATCAGAATCGCACGATGCCATAGCTTTTCAGTATACATTCAATCAGTATTCATACTTACAGGTGCTTTTTATGGTTCTCCATGATCCGTCGCTCGGATTCTGAATCCTGTCCGGGGAAGAACTTGTAGCCGCTGAGGTACGTGTGGTCTGGGTAGTCTTCTGGCACGAAGTCACCGCACTCCGCTACAAATATAACAAATGCATCGGTATAATATTATAGGTAAGTATAGACCTAATAAAGGTCCTTTCTGTTCCAAAGGTTAGGTGTGAGAGCCCATACGCCCCTCGAGATTCGGCCCTTCTTAGAAATTTGCCAAAACTCCTATGAAGGGCGAATCTTGAGGGGCGTATAGGCTCTCACCCAAGGTCAGATTATAAAACTACAAACAACAGTCCCAGTTAAACATCAAGAATAGCAAAGAATACCTTCCTTTGTTCAAACAGGTACTATAATAAATGTAAATTTTTCGGGTTATAAACTGACACGGCTAAATCGCAAGCGGTTAAATCGTAGTGCGGTCTTGTTGACTACAATAAAATTAGTCTACTGCTGTTTTACGAGCACGCAATGCGGGAAGGCAAAATCATGTTTAAGAGACGTCTTACTAAATATCGTACCTAAGTATTTGACAGTGATTGAGGCGCCGCCTTTTAATAGACAAGCCTCGACGTAGCACTAAAGGCCACGCAGAAAATTTGATGAAACTAAATACGCCGCATGGTATTTCTTTCCATCTAATTTTAGTTTTATGAAAGTGAATAAGAGTGCAATAGAGTAAATCAATCCAGTAAGAAAATCAACTCTATAAAATCTCCACAAACTACTGAAAAGAAAAAATTTGAATGTCGTTGCAAAAACAAATATCAGAAACATATTGCAAATGTATGGACATGAATGATCTCGATTTAGTAGTTCTCAAGGGTATTGCAGTAAGTTATACATAAGTGAGTGCACTGTTACAGCCTACTCGAGCACGTAGTCGGGCCATAAAGTTATAATTTTACACGTTCGTAGGTGCCGCAGTGCTATAACGTCGTATTACTGTAAAGGTGAAGCGAATCGGTGATTGTAGTGTTGTTTGTATGATATCATCATGTAAAGTTTAAGGAGTGGCCGTATTAAAGGTTGTAGCGCGCCCTATAAACGGTGTGCTTAGTACTCTAATATGAATGTGTAATCAGTACTAATGTTTATACTTTTAAGGTTAATACTATTATCGTTATTGTGTAACCTTGCCCATATTTCGCGAGGGCGCTTTGATTCGAACAGCGTTAAGCGTACTGTTTTGCCTGCTCAGTGCAAGATGTTCCCATCTTCGTCGTCTGTCGTGCTAAACACCGACCAAGCCCCTTGTAGATATATGTATCGGCAATTCCATACGGACGTAGTTGAAGGTGCAACTAGTAGGTACATACATACATACATAGATTCAAGCCTGTTTCCCGGAGGGGTAGGCAGAGCTACGGGACGCCATTTGCAGCAATCCTGACATATCTCTCTTGCTTCATTCACTCCCATCAAATTTCTCATGCATGCTCTTCGGTTAAGGGTATTTCTAACCTGTCCTTTTTTTAGGATGTCTCCAATCTGCTCAGAGAACGTCCGCCTAGGTCTATCCCATCTTCCTGTCCCATTCACACTAGCCTTATATAACTTCTTGGTCAGTCTTTTGTCATCCATCCTCTCCATGTGTCCAAACCATCTTAGCATACCTTTCTCAATGGTTGTCACTACATCATTTTTTATCCCACAACACTCTCTTATCACACAATTCTTTACTCTGTCGTTCAAAGACACAACACACATACTTCTCAGTGCTCTCAATTCCATAACCAACTTTCACTATCACACATAAGTGTAGGTACTAACACCCCTCCATGTACAGCCAAAGGTGCCTTTTTGAACACGTTTTGACTGTTCATAAAAGCCTTCAAAGCTCCATTCTATTTCATGCATTAACTCTTCTTTCAATATCTTCTTCATTCTTACCATTCCTAGTGAACAGCGTAACTAAATATACAAAATCAATCACTTGCTCCACTCGTTGTCCATCGATCATAACATTACAAGCCGTAACACATTCCTCTTTTCCAAAAACCATAACTTTCGTCTTGCTCACATTCACTTTCATTCCTTTCCTCTCTAACGCACCATGCATGATTGTTACCATCTTCTGCAATTCCTCCGCTGAAGACGCAAACTAGTAGGTATGTTTTATTAATCATAAACAATATTTTATGATGATTTAATAATGATGTTATTCCTATCATTAGTTATTTACTTAATAACAAATAACAATAATTTCAATCAATAACCTATTCTAGAGGATGCTATTCTGAGGGTCCAAACGAAATGGTTTTAGTATGCGAGTACAACGTCGGTGTTCATCATCATAGGGCTCTTTACATCTATAGGAGATGATTTATACAGTGTCAGAAGATATATCATACTTTTTGGTGACTATACAGACCGATTCGGAAGCGGCAGCACCGACCACACCGTTGGCAAACCAAGCATCACTATTGGTAGATGCGGTTGTATGTCGTTCGTATGGTGGTGGTTGCGGTTACGATTTGAGCCAGGAGCACAAGCCAGATTCTGTCAAGGGTTTTGAGGTAACGTAGGTGCTGACATGGGCGTCGCCAAGGGGGAGCAGGGAGAGGGCAGCTGCCCTCCCCCCTAGATATTCAAAAAACCCTACAATTTATACTTTTCTCATTTTCTATATCAACTTGCCATCTACAAGGCCATCGGCTAGCGTCTTTGCCCTCACCTAGGCAATCGCCTGACGACGGCCTTAGGTGCTCACCTTGTACGATATAGCTGGCCATGAGCGCGGCGGTGTTCTCGTTGCACTGTATGCAGCCGGTGGCGAGGTCCTTCTTGACCTGCAGGCAGAACAGGTAGCGCGTGAACTCCTCCTCGAGCCGCGCCGGGTCCGACGTGTAGAACTTCACGCAGAACCGCAGCGTCGGCTCCAGCATCGACAGACCTACTTGACGGCACATCGGCTTCTCTAGGTCCAGCCAGTACTGGAACAACATCAATATTCGATTACACTTGCCTTCTGTACTTTTTTATCAAACTTTCACGATTTGTACACAAACTAATGTTTATTTAATGGAACGTGGTCATGAGTTGACGAGACTTCTCATCAACCCGTGACCAACCCGTGACGGCCAGTGTAACCCACGACGAAATGTCGGGAAATAAGAGGTTTTTTACTTTTATGACATTAAACCGATTTCAATAATAATATAGTCATAGAATAAAAATAAAATTCTTGAGACCAACTGGCACGCTAACAAACAGTCGGACAAACAAAGAACGGAAAGACGGAAGAAGGGATGAAATGATGAAAGGACGGTCGGACACACTGATAGAAACACGGAAGGACAGCACGTTATCACCTTCGCATATAAAACTCTTAATTAATTAACAAGTATGAAAAAAATTAGTGACTATTATTCACACGTTGCCGCATTGTGAAAAGAAAAAATCCCTGATCTATATTTTAAGTCTTCGAGATCCGTGTTCACCTTAATAAGACGCAGTCTCATCAACTTTCCTATAATTGAAACCACTTTCTTTAAATAAATAGAGACGCGAGATATACCCATCTCTTTTCCTATTCAGCTTCATCGCATCCTATGATATCATGATAACTAAGCTGAATAAATCACAAGTGGCCGTATTCTCCCTAACCCGTACAGCGTACGTTTGAACGACGTAATTGCCGAGTATTGCCCATTCTACCGCTATTTACACAACAATGCACTACTACTGGCACACATATATATGAAAGCGAACGTTTCATCTATTCTATGTTTACCAGTCTATGTATGGATGACAATAATTTTTTTGCGAAATTAGGACATATTATGCGAAACAAAACCAGCAGAATGGAATATTTTGCTGGTGTTGTTTCGCTTAGCGTACATTACGCGAATGAGCTTATCTACCTTTAAGTCTGAAAGCACGGAAGATTTGACAAATCCACAACTATAAAATAGCAGAATGGTAGCTGAACATGCATACCCCCGTAAGCCGGACACAACTATCAAAACAAATAGAACATAACTATAATTTGCATTCTTAATCATAGAAATTACTATTCTTTCTCTCTTCTACACTTGCTGTACCCGACAGGGTTCACAATGATCAGAATTGTACTTTTTTACCATCTACGTAACCATTGTGAAATGCAAATAAAGTATTGAGTATTGAAACGCTACGCTATCAAAGATACGTATGTATTCCTATTCGGTATTTTTAGCGTAGGTAGCTTATTACGATTTGATCGTTACAGCGTTTAGTTCATGTGTTAAACTACAAAGTAACAATTAAAATAAACGTTCATGTATTTAATACACCTTATGAATGAAACTATAATTGAATATTATCACTTTAAGATATAAAATTTCCTAGTTCTGCATTTTAGCATTTCCTTAACTTTATCCCGCTACATTGGATCACAAACTTATACATATAAAGCTACATCTGGCAAAAAGCTTGCACATTTCAGCGGCTGAGTTCAATAAACAAGACGCTAAGACGTACCTCCAGTTCCGTGGAGCAATCGTAAAAATCACCGCTATCCAATTACAGCTTAAGAAAGGATTCTTGTGCGTAAAGTTTCAGAGTATCGTCTTGTTTTACAACAGTTTAGGTACTCGCTTATATAATTCCAGACAGGATGTTGTCGGTTCTGCACAATCGTTTATGCGCAGTTCAGTTTTGTAGAATACCTTGTACTCGAGCCATTTTCCCGTATATCTAACCGACTAATCGTTACATCAAGTACTCTAGAAAGTTCCTAGAAGTCTGCGACACTTTTCTTGTAACGCTAGAAAATATTTTCCTAAAAGTTTATAAGAAAAAAAATTGTATAGGATATGGATAGGCTGTTTAAAAATTGTATGAATACAATTAAAATGCGAATACTAACAGTTATTCCTACTTCTACTGCCTACCTTGCGTCGCCAGAAGTAATAATGCTCAGTATGCCCGTCTTACTAACGACATGCTCCAGCACTTTATATGAATGCTAGCCTGAAGGCCAATTCTCGTATTTAACAGACAGCGACACTGAATTTTGACTGAACTGCGATTTAATTTTGAATTGACTCAATTGGTATTCTGCTTCACTTAATCTCATTACAGTATCATTTCGATATAATCAATTTATAGTCTCTTGTTGATCTCAGAGGTAATGTCAAAAACTCAAAAACAAAAACATGAATGTCGCCATTGTATGGGAAAATACATTAAAAGGAATGGTAATTGGATGCCACTACGTTTCCATGCCAAATTAAAATTAATATACAACTAAGTAATAAAATTTCGGTAAGTAAATGTATTGGTTCCTTGGATCGTGTGGAATATTTTCAATCGGTATAGCCATCGCAGCCCAAATCCATACATACATAGACTCACGCCTGTTTCCCCAAAGGGGTAGGCAGAGGCATATTAAACGCCCACTTTTCGCCAGTGTTTTGATCCCACGTAATAAATAGGTGGCGAGCCTATTGCCGCTTATTGGTACATTTTGTTTGCCAGAGCCTCGTCCGTTGATCGGCAGGTGCACCACTTGCAGGTGAGGTTGGCTTGGGAACCTAAGTTCTGTGGTGGGAACCCTATGCCCAAATCCACTCAAACTTATTTTATATATAAAACAATAACAAAGTAACAAACACTTATTTTGCTCAATTGTCAACAATAGTCAGCTGTGAACTGTCAAACCGTAGTATCATTTGGTTTTAGCTACAGTTTGACGTTTGTTGTACGTAAATAATTAGCAGAATACCGTCCACACTCGTTCACACTTGGTTCAGCTTTCGATGTAGTCACAATCTCATTCAAGTGTCAGTTAAGGTACGAGAATACCATTTATGACACCGAGACTAGATTGATATTGGAACTTGAACAAATATAATTACCAGAATTGGCCTTCTGGTGAAAACTATTTTAGCAGCTTTGATCCCCAAATGACTCACAGGACAAGACTGTGTAATCCGCTAATCATTGTTTCAAGCTTAGGTGGTCTTTGTGTCCGTTGGATAATGTTATTATGCAAAGTCCAGCGCGATTCAGGATATACCTAGGGCGGTTGTTGGCATTTAAACTTCATCATCGTCTCAGCCGAGAGACGTCCACTGCTGTATATAGCCCTCCTGCAAGGCTCTCCATCCAGACCGATCTAGAGCTCTCTACTATTCTTAGCATGTTAAATGTGTATATGTTATAAATAAAAGCTGTGAAGATACGTACCCATACCTTTGTGCCGTTGGCGTCCTGGTACTCGAGGCCGAAGTAGTCTGCCTCCAGCAGGTGTAGCTGCCGACATACTTGATCGAATAGCACCCTGCCCAGCGCCTTCGACTGCAACAAACAAACAATACTCAATAAATAGGTATATGTATCAGTAAGTGAACCGAAGTGATAACTAACTAGATGATGATAGTCTTATTCATTTACATCTATTACAAATGAATCTATAGTTGGTAACAAAAGGCAAATTGCTAGAACGAAAAGCCAAATCGAAAATTTATTTCCAAAACATGTTCGTCTTTCTAGAGCGATGTATTTTGTGAATTTGTAGAGTCAACAGCAAAAGTAGATGATCAAAATCAGAAATTCAATACTAATGAACGGAGTTCACGTCAGAACTGTGTGGCGAAGTAATTCAAAAGTAAGTGATTGTAATTATACCATAATTTACTACTCGTACAGCTGCCATATATTCGTGATCAGTTTTGACTCCAAAAGTTATAAACTCAATTCACATCAGAACTAAGAAGTGAAAAAAATGTTCAAAACTAGTCAACAGTTAAAATAAAATATAAATGATGAAACTGAGGCCACGTCATCATGAGGCAAATAATTTGTCCATACTTATTTTTTAATTACCCCAGTAATTTAATTTGTTATGTTTTACGGAAAAACAGCTGAATTGGATAAAAAATGCATATTTAATATAAATATTTTTTATAGACTCAGGCCTTTATTCTCGAAGGGGTAGGCAGAGGTGTAATATTACACTCACATTTCGACATGAATTTTTAGGTCCTACGTAATAGGGGGCGAGCCTATTACCGCTACCGGGCACATCACCAGACTCCGTGCTGCTACTGAGAATTTGGAAAAACGCAGTAACACTTTTGCCCGACCCGGGAACCGAACCGTAGTCTTCCGATCAGCAGACGCATACGCTATCCACTGGACCACGGAGGCAGTCTCATCTCTCATGTATTTTGTTTTTTGTAACTTATGTCAAATGTCTGATGTGACACAAAACGATAATTCAATAAATATTTATCTTTGCATGTTTGTGCATTTATGTCAATGTTCAAAAGTAGCTGATGCGATACAAAATTATAACTTAATGATTGCTTTATCCTAGTCGGCTACAATATATCTGTCACAGTACACAGTGTACCTATCTGTCACAGACTAATGCTATGCCTTGCGTTTTGTTTCTTTTTTTATGTTGTACTTTTTCTGTGTCTGTGACAAATAAATAGTTTTTCTATATGTATAAAAACCGGAATGTAGATTGATAATTTTATCTTTAGGGCATTATTTATATTGACTTCGCGCTTTTATCACACTGTTAGCAAGAGTTCTGTTGGAATAGTGCAAAACTCCAAGTATCGAAACTCTTTAATGTCAATCTGAAATTCGGCTGTCACGTACAATAAACATATAAATTTGAATTTAGAATACAATATTGATGAATTTTACTGATCACGAATATATGGCAGCTGTACTAGTAGTAAATGATTGGTATAATTTACAATCGCATACTTTTGAATTACTTCGACGTCACATAGTTCTGACGCGAACTCCGTTCATTAGTATTGAATTTCTGATTTTGATCATCTACTTTTGCTATTGACTGTACCTATGTGTATTTTATAAAGTAACACAAATTTATGCAGAAATAACAGGGAAAATATTTAAGGAATATGATTTGGAACCTATTTGGCTATTGATTCTTTGAGAACCATTGAGACACCATTTTCTTTTTAATTCAAATAGTTCACAATTATTCATGAAGCAACCGCAGAACCGCCGGTTTCTATGAAATACCAATCGGCTTAATTTTGTTGACGAATCTCGTCATCCAATGTACTAAAAACGATTATGTACTAAATTTGCGGTCAAAAACGTAGACTATAAATACAACTGCTCGACAGAATTAATAGAGAAATACGATTATATACGAGACCATAAAATTGAAGTGACTGAAAACATATATATTTTCTTATTTAATATTATTATTTATTTAATAATTATTTTTCTGATTGCCTAAGGCTATATCTATGTATGATGAGATGTTTTTGACTTAAAATAACACCTAGTAAGTACACCTACAGTCGAAACACAATAAAATAAGGACTATAAGGAGTGTGAAACCGTTAAAATACAGGTAAACCCATAATAATAAAAACAACTAAGTACAACACTTCCGAAAGCTTATCCTAGCTCAAATTCACACCGAAATTGTCACATCGTTAAAGAAATAAACACAAAATCCGACCACAGAATGCTTAGTTCAAAGCGTAGGAGAATTACAGGACGACTAAAAAGTTTCCACATAGATTCCTTTCATTGTAACGCGCCCGTTCAGCTTCGCGCAGCATTGCAGTTATTTTAAGTATTCCAAATAGCACTGTGAACCTTTTTATGGCCACCACAGAGCACATATCCGAAAATAAAAAGGACTTTAAGGCTTCTCTGTGCCATCAATGCGGGGTGAGCCTTTTTCCTTATACCTTATTTAAACTTTTGTTTTCTTTCTAACACTTTACAGGTGCTGGGGGCGGTGGGATGTTTCTGCGCCTTCTCTATCAAGGGGCTGAGATCTGAGGGTACGCCAAGTAAACAAATAAATAAAGGAAGTACCAGTGTGCCGTAGTCGTATACGTAACTGTTCTGTTTTGTTTGAACCTGGCGCAGGACGCCCGGGATATGTAAACAGACATCAATGCAACCATAAAGAAAAATATCCCAGAGTATACTTGTATTTATTATTTTTACATTGTGGCCTCATTCTTGTTCATTTTCATTCATTCTTCCATTCTTATTACGTCCGTCCACAACCTTTTTAGTTTAGTAACGATATCATAAACGAATATAAAATGTTTGTTTTGATGATGAACTCGGAGCAAGCCCATATTATTGAGTTTTGTTTTGTGTATTATCTGTACTCGGTAAGGACTAAGTTATGTATAAGTATGTTAAGCAGCGCAATTATGATTACCGACATATAAGAATACTAAAACACAGTAATACTATGCGAAGTTTTTAAGTTGAAGCTTTCCCCTTCAAAATAACGCATCACGCGCAGTAACATAACATGATGGCACCACTGTTTGTAAACGAATTTTTACGTGAAGAAGAGAAACAAACTGATTTTAGGTAAATAAATGAAACTGACCAATTTATTACTTCGTAAAGTGCAGGACCTATCTAAACAGCAAGGAGTCGCCTCAAGCTTAGCCTTTACCAATTCCATAGAATTTATAGTATTGTCTGTCCGTGTGGTGACGGATTAAGAATACGGAATGTCACCACCCGATATCATCCCATGGGTGTCGTAAGAGCCGACAGAGGGAGCATATTATGCAGAGAACAGCACTATAAGAGAAGGAAAACTTGATACAAACCCTATACCAACCCGATTGGTCAGCGTGGTATAGTAGGCCAATTCCTCCTTTCAAAGGAGAGGCCTAGTCCAGCAGTGGACTGATAAAGGCTGATGATGATGATGATATACTATTAAGTTCGTCCGTCGACGCAAACTTACAGCGTAAACAGGTAAATCAATATAAGTAACGTGATACACGTATCGCGTGTTTCGTATCGCTCGGCTCGTAACTTTAACTCGATATATAAAGTTTCCTAATGTTGTCACGCTGCCGTGTACCGAGTCAACCGTCAAGCGAACTGGAATAATTAAACGACTTAAAACTTCGTGATTTTGTCCATGAGACCTTCGATGTGATGACTGTGATGAGGGAATGGTTGTTCTCATCTCAGGAGGATCGTATGAATAAAGATTAATGTCATTAGGAAGTGTGTTGATGACTGATCTACTCCATGGATCTACTTCTTTCCGTATATGTAGGTAAATGTTCCAAGAGCCGTTTAATGATGATCCTTCTTAAGATTTTAGGTATAATTATTACCTATAACGTAGTGATTCCTTGTTGGAGTGTAGCCGTGTTTAGCTAGACAAGTATATTTTTCTGCCCTTCGGATAAAATAAATCATAATTTAAAAATCGAACTGGAATACAATGAATGCTAGATTCGACTAACTACCTATTTGATTCTTACAAAGTGTTGTCCACTGCATTGCGACATTCGTGCACCCATAAAGGACTGACCACACAGTCAAATCAGTGTTCAGTCATACTTTTGTTGACAAGCAATGAAATTAATACCTCCCTGGTCAATCCGCAGCGGTACTTCTCGCATTTCTTTTTTTTTTTGCTTTTCGTTTTAAGTGATACAAGGTATTCACTATTGTTGTTCATATATTTTTATAGTCTCACGCTTGTATCCCCAAAGGTATAGGCAGAAGTGTAATGTTACTTTAAACGTTACCCACTCTTCGCCATATTATGAATTTGTAGGTCACACGTAATAGGGGGCGAGCCTAATGCCATTACTGGGCATTTGCCAGACTCCTTGGTGCTACTGAGATTTCAGAAAGCCTAGTAACACTATTGCCTGGCTCGGGTTTTGAGCCCGGGATCTACTGATCAGCAGACGCGTACGCCATCCACTGGACCACGGAGGGACTATGTATTTGCCAATGCTTGTTAAGTAAATTGTTATCACTTATATTGATGTGTACGCTACGTGAACGTACCGAACACATTTTCTATTTACGTAATTGTTTATCCTTGTCTTTATATAAATACTGGAATATTCTTCGATTAATATATTTTGTAAGCTATTTTCACGAACATATTTTTTCTAGTGTATATGTTATATAAGAGCAATATCTACACCTATATCACTGCCTCTTATAGTTACATTGGATGCTTATATTCTTTGCGTTGCAAAGACGACTGAAATTAAATTAATAGGAAACATTAGAGACAGTTACTTCAATAAATTATAAAGTTCAAACTGTTTAAATTGTGTTATACATATTGCATTATAAAACAATAATGTTATATAATTATGTAAAAACTTTTCACAGCTAACACCAGCAGTAAACTTTAAACTGTATTTTGTGATGAAGTTTCAACGCTTTTTAAAATGAAAACACCATGAATAAAAGAAGACAGTATGACGGTCAGACAAGTTGATACAAACAAATGTTTACAAAAGTTGTAGTAGCCTTGCGGACTTGCGGAGGCGTGGTCGTACCGTGCCGCCCACCTTTACATAATAAAATCCGCAACACACATAGTACTATACTCGCAACGAACTTTGCAGTAAATCGAACGAAAAAATAAAGGAGGATATTTTGCCGAAATCAGTAGTAATATTCTGATGGGCTCTTTTTATATTTATCAGATTGAATGTTGCCTTACTTTTACATCACGATGCTATGAGAATACGAGCATTCTAGCAGTAGCAGGGACAATCGGCTTCTTTGCCTCAGCTCAGTGCATAGCTTAAGTTATCATTCCAACTTTTGCTAATCCATTCGTACAGTCTAAACGGAGAGTCCATAGAAACAAGTGTATTAAGTATAGCATTTAAATTGAAATATGTATACAATTTTATCGCAAACTAAAGGTAATTTATTTAAACCAATAATTAGTGTACAGTGTAGATATATTATTATTTAATCCATCTACCCGAATCAGTTAGATCATATCCTGTTTCAACGGATAAACTCTACATTATCATAACCATTCTATGGGATTACGGAAACCTTTTAACCCTGGACATGCTTTTCAATTTAAATTGTTTTGAAATTATAAAGCCAAAGATGTATCTGACGACATATGACCTTACTAATCTATACAAAGAAGTGCCTAGACTGCCTAGACTAAGCTTAGCTTGTCAAGAAAATGCAGGTGATCATTCTGTTTACGTATACTTACTCCGAAACAAACACGACATTTTAGGGTCACCAGGGATCACAAAAAGTTAAATCAATAAGAGTCTAGACCACATCCTCTGGTGTCAAACCGTTGACCTCGAGTCCCTCGGTAAAGGAGACACGTACGAGTGCCCGTGTGCGAGGGGACGAAATCGTGTCGTGTTATAAATAAAGCGTCACTGAATCAGACCCTAAAGGCGCGAATGATCTAATACGCGATTGATCTAAATACCTTTTAGCGGACAAATCGCGCCTCAACTAAAATGCTAATAACGCGATTTCCCCGCGGCGAATGATTATGAATGTTTATCTAATACGAAACAAGATGTTTTATAGGATTCTTTTGAACTCGTATTTTGCCGAGAAACGTTTTGTGTTTGGCCAGCTAAGTAATTCTGTTTTATTCTCATGGCAAGCATTGTAAACATACTAATCGCCGAGTCTACAATACCTTATTCAATCTCTTTTTCAGTTTATTTTTTAATAACCATGATCATATTCTACATGATGCAAAAACAACCGATTGACTCAATTCAAATTCAGATCATATTATATCGGATGATTCGCGTCAGCAATGAGAGGATTATATAAAATCATAGAAGATGCTAGTACCATCGCGTCGTAAATGCGGTTATGAGTAATAAATACACCGACAAACAAATGAGTGTCAACCGCAATGAGGTGAGAAACAAATGATCGTACGATGCGTAACCAAGTATTGTCGACACTCGGTGTTATTATGTCGCTAAAACGATTTATATTTTACAATAAATAACTTCACAATAATCTAGGATTATGCATGCCTACATATGCTTTATCTAGCAAACCATTAAGTTGTAATTGAAGAGTTTATTATTTTTCTGAAATCTACTGCATGAGCATAATAAATTAAATATTAACTTATTAAGTTTATCCTTATTGCGTGTCGCTTCAAATAACACGCCATATTTCGAAATCCTTGAAGCCTATTTAGCTATGGGAAGTGTGAAAGAGAAATGAAATTAAAAAACAATCAGGATTTTACGATAAGCTAATTGCTTGTCCCCTAGTCTGCTGAAATTGCCATCCTTTACTTTTGTGCAATGGATCAAATAAAGTTTCTATTAGACATATCCTCATAGCCCAAGAAATTCAATTACGTAATCCAATCAAATGCAAAACAATTTGTTTGCCGTCAATGTGGCACATTGTAGCAGTTATTACCGCAATAATGCGCCAACATTACTCCTTGTATTAGTTATAGACGACCGAGAGCGCATAATAATTGCTACTTAATATAATGAAACGCAGCGCTAATATTATTAAGCAGCTTGGTAGGGTAGGCACTAGCTGCCATGAGGACCCCTAACGACATGACATGCTGTATTACGAGGCTTAAAGTGCGGAATGATTATTAATAACTGTATAATTGTACGGTTAGACAACTGACACAAATAACATAAAAATTTAACGAACATCAGAGCAATCGGGTCGAAGGACCATACGGATATCTAACAACCTAAAGAGCACTCAAAGTTTTAAACTACCGTGTAATCTGTGCTCTTGATGAGTTAATGTTCCGATGTTTTAAGCCGTATAGTTTGACGGAGTCACGGCGGAATGGGCGAAGTACTATAAATTAAAATGTCAAAACAATATTTTTATCATACCAAACAAATAAAATTTATATCTTTTAGCAGAGTCACAATAAGCACAAATAGAAAAAAACATCAAACAAAACAATTTCGGTGCACAATAACTTTGTAGTATTAATATTTATAAGACAACTGTTAGTTCCCAAAACCAATAATATAAAATCGAATACATCTCTAGCAGTAAAAGATGACGGTTTAAAAGCTCCGTACATAGTGACCACAAACCGTCATTGTAATATTGAGGAACATAGGTATTTCAAACCATAACAGTTCCCTTGGGCGTTATTGAAGATTAAGAGATTATATCAAGCCGCGGACTAAATATTAATCGGATCTTATCTCTCATTTTAATAAACATTTATTATTCATGTTTATCCCAAGTCTGCACAATAATATTGAAAATACGTATGTGGTATTTTGCCCGTCTTTGTCTCCTACGAAAGTTTTATCCATTTCCGTAGCGTTGGCTATGCACTATTGATGCCTTGCAGATATCACTGGCGTCTATCATCATCATCATCATATCAGCCGATAGACATCGACTGCTGGATATATGGAGGCCTCCCCCAAGGCTCTCCACACAGACCGATCTTGAGCCATCCGCTTTCCGGCACTGGCGTCTATAGGTACCAATATTAGCTTCTTACCATCAGGCTTGCATAACAGTAATCGTTCGCCATTGTTCAAGTATGTTGTCTATCGTAAAAGTGCATATAATGAACGACCAAACCACTGAATCGTTTTTTATAAAATTTGTCAACGAATATATCAATCGTTTTCACAACAACCCATAACACAACAACAAAATATATTGCCTCATGCAGAACCCAAAGTATTAGCTAGCACATAAAGAGACATTCATAAGACATAAAATAAGTATTTATAAAACCAAATAAAATATCAGCAGCGACGTCTCTGCAGCCGGAACACAACCCGTCCCAGAACATCCGGCCGGAACAATGTTGGCGGCTCACATTTCTTTCCCTATTTGGTGGATATTATACATAATGTATTGAATATAAAAGCAAGCTTTTTGTCATCCCTACTTTTGTAAAGTTTGATAAAATCCTAGATAATATATTTACCAAATCTAAGTTTAGTTCCTCTTGCGAGTAATCGACCTAAACGATAATAACAGGTAGGTAGTCATCGGTCAAACGTTTAAACAGTAGGTACCTTACATTTCCCCCCGTGAGATCTCCACCTTTTCGTGGTGAGGGGGCTAAGTAACCGTGGGTTTCTGGTAAGTACACCCACGGTGGCCGCCTGACCATCTGGCGGGTTAATACCCGTCGGGGGGTTGCGACGAATGCTTCGGCGATACCCGACCCTCCGACACACGGGTACATGAGAAAGTCGAGTTGGTTTTTAGTGGTAACACCACATACTCCGGTTCTCATTCCCTCCAAGAGTCGGGGATCCGAAGGGATTTTCCACCTCGTAAAAAAAAGTACCTTACATTATCTTAAAGCTGCCCACAAAAATTTAATATAAAGACGGTTTAGTTTGCAATTTTCAGAAACGTGAATTCACTTTCAAAGTCGAGCTGCTATAAAAATTAATATTTAAGTTTATTCTCAATGTTAATGCGACAATGATTATCGAGAATATCAATTTAATGTATTTTCAAAAAGCCTTAAAATATACCAGTACAGAGTTAAATCAATTTCCGTGTCATGTCCATCTGAGTTGAGAGCATGCAGATATTATTAACTGCATAAGTGCATATACTTAATAGATTCCTGCGCCTCGCAAAGGGCACAGGTTCAAACACATTACGATAGCGGCACATATGACCGTTGCTTTGATATTAATCAGACTTAGGGACTTATATCTCATCTTTATTTACACCTACTTTTGACCTCGGATCTATTTGAAAAGGTTAACTAAGCACGGGTCAGTAGTATGCTTATTACAGCAAAAATATTATTTTAAACGAGGACAATTCCGAGCTGGGCTTTTCCGAATCCTCAGTAGCAGCACGGAGTCTGGTGATGTGCCCGGTAACGGCAATAGGCTCGCCCCCTATTACGTGGGACCTAAAACATTCATGGCGAAATGTGGGTGTCATATCACACCTCTGCCTACCCCTTCGGGGATACAGGCGTAAGCCTATAAATAAATAAAATTAAAAAAAAACAACTCCGAGTCCTTGCTTCTTACAGAAGTTCGGACAAGCTTGCCTGCTATGTATATGCAAATATTTTCTTTTTAAATTTTTGAGTTATATTCAGTTTCGCACTTATGTGTTTGGTACTTTAAACTGTCAACCGCGTACCTTAATTAAACAACAACCAAAAATGGCTTTGAAACAAACCATTCAAACTAAAACAATTAACAGAGTGCAAGCCATATTCGGTCGACAACATTTTATTAAACTAACTTTTTCGTACAGGCATTGCAACCAATTTTGGTCGAGTCCACTCCAACATGACTAATAGAATTACGAACCACTCAAATTAGAGCTACGTCATCTGTTGATTATGTTTGTCTACTTACCATAAGTGGATATCTTCACTACTAAGTACGTTTTACGTCATCAGATGACAAAAAACCGCAGACACACAAAAAAAACATACTTATTTACGTGATCACGTCATTGGAAATTCGGATGCCTGTATATAGACATAAGAAATACCTAATCATTGAGCGGTCGAGCCGTTTTGAAAGAGCACGATTCCAATACCCTGACACGAGATTTTGTGTACTCCGAGAGACTTGTCACCGGTTCAGCCACCACACGACTCATTTTATTAATTTGATGATTGGCCAGCTCTAAGTTGTACACCAGTCGTGGCGTCATACGCCGAACATATCGAGGCAAGTCCTGAGGCGGCTAAACCTTTATAAACCCTGTAACTTGGAAAGATAAAGAAGAGAGATAAAGTGGATTATAAACTCTTTTAAATCTCTCCAAACCCCAAAAACAAAATTGTATAACTATTTGGTTTATTTATCGCCATCAGAATTCTATACATATTAAAATGGTTGTTAAAAAGTCATTGATTTAAACTAAATCTAGAATGCCTCGCACAAGAAGCAGGTAAGTTACTATAAAACGTTACCTTCAAAACATATAAAACCAGCGAAATATGGTGACGAGGCCTAAAATATAAGACGGAGACAACCACGAGTTCGTTACAAAATCTATACGCGTGGCATTATTGAGATAAAATCCGAATGATGTTATTCTTTACCAAGAATCGTGTTTTCTATATACACGTGTATCTACACCGCATCACGATACCGAGGCACCGGGTATACGTGCCTGCCAGAGAATTGAAAATTTTATGTGTCTAAACATGAGCAGAATGTAAGATACACTCTTGTGGAAGAATCTTGCAGATTGTGGAAGTATTCGATAGAAACTCTACATTTTTTGGCGGAAATTTTCCGGTACTGGACCAGTTTCTAACCAAGACAAAGTATTTTTTTTCGTACTTTGCTTTGTTATTAAAGCGCATTGAATCTGTGGTAGGTACATTTCAGTAACAAACCACTTTAGCAATATAATAATCGTTAAGGAAATCTTTAAATTGAACTTTAATTAAATCTAATTCATAATTTTCTAGTGCAGGCAGAATTCTAGAAAAAAATATCAATGACAACAAATTTTGCAAAAACTGCATACAGTCTTCAAATAAAATTCAAGCTCTTTTATAGACCTACCTGTAAGAAATTATCAGTGTGTCACATAAGGTATGATCAATAGATTAATGAGAATGTCTCAAAGTTATACCTATTATAATGTTTAAGCCTAATATTACCTATACTTATCATGTTATTTTTATTACTTGGCGCTAAGACGCCGCTTGCGTCTTTTGGCCAAACATGTCGTTGCGAATACTTGGCAGTCGATAGGTCCACGTTCACCCCATATTTCACCAGCAACACTGTAATTGGATTTCGGACAAGTCTGAGCGCCTATTTGTCATATCGGCTCGTAATTGTCCAATACTCGAGCTCATTCGTTAACGGGAAAATGTGCCAGGATATCATAAAAGATAGATTAAAAGAGGCCGAACTAATAAGTCCCAAGAACAAGCAATAGACAGGCAATTGATAGCCAATTCCTAATTAAAATAGTGTCTAAACTTTATTAATATAGCTATATATCGTTATCATCGTTCTTGTAATTCATACTAAAGTGTCGAACGTACTTATGCGAGGTTTTTGCGTCTGTTTCGTAATAAATCGCATGTTTATTTCTCTGGTATTTTTAATGTTTTTACGAGCTGGCATGTTTGTGCACACAAACACAAGGGTAGGGATCAGTATTATTTCAACCAAAAGCTAAGCGCGTTTGTATTGTATAACAAAACAACCAACATTGCGCGGAGCTGTGTTAGCTTTATCCTCGAACGGGATTAAATCTTGGTTCAGACACTATATTCTGTTAACACGACACAGATTAGATTTGCATTGAAATTGTGTGTTCTTCGAGCCTGTTATGTTTGACTTATCCATCATACCAGAGCTACCAGGTAGTAGAGCCTTGTTGATATCAGCATGAATGGGCCGGCTCAACCGGGGAAGTACTACCCTACCACAGAAAATCGACGAAAAGTAACAGTACCTAAATTGTTGCGTTTCTTTCGGTGAGTGAGAGTGCCGGAGGCCCCATCCCCCATTCCTTGCCCCGTATCCCACTCCTCCTCCTATCCCTTTTCCCAACCCCAAGGGGCGGCAACACATATGTGACTCCTCTGGTGTTGCTTGTGTTAATGGGCGACGGTTATTGCTTACCATCAGGCGATCCGTCAGTCTGTTTGCCGCTTTTTACCATTAAAAAATCTCATGACAGTGGTAGCAAACGATTCCCAACAACTTCAAACAGCGGAGCGGGTACTAGAAAGCAAAACCTCCCATAACAATTCCCGTATCTCAATATGTTCACGCCACAAGGAGGAATTCTTGAGACGCAATAAAACCGCCATATTTACCGAGACGAAGCGGCCGAGGCACAGTTCACAGTATACCCTACACATAAAAACTCACCCTATTCTTAAAGTAAACAATTAGGCCAACCCATTTTATTTTTGCTTCAGTTTATTTATGGACTGGGTAAGGCTGTTGCAATGTACTGTTATTGTTGTGAAATAAACCCTATAGCACAGAAAATAAGGCTCTATTTGTTAACATTTAGTGGGATGAAGAAAATTATACTATTTCTTTGATATTGATGCGTATGATCCATTTTAGATAGGTCAACTTATTTGAGGTCATTTGAAGCATAATGACGCCATCGCTTCATCGGTTTTTGTGACATAGGGTATAAAGTCCTTATTTTAAAACGTTTCTAAGGAAAGTAGTTGAGTAGGTAGGTACTTGAAATTGATTATACTTAAACAAAGAAGATGAACATTGCGTCTCGACTTCTTCATATTTTAATAAATTACATATAGGCATCGACTTCAAGATTTAACACTATGCGTCTCAACGATAAATATAAAGGGTAGTTTCATAAGTATCTCTACTCTTTCGCCTTCTGATAACATCTTACTCCAATAACTGCATAAAGGAAAATGTTGGTCGTGGTGAAACGGACAATAAATTCAAGAGTAAAATTTATTCAATGTGTGCCAAAGTTTTTATGCTTACTTTTTGATAAGAACTTTGGCACGCACGCCTACGACGCTTTGGAAACATTTAACACAACACTGCATACAAATATTCGAACGAACAAGAATTTTTGCACATACTATAATAATACATATTATGTAGGTATATGACAGAAGAGCCATCAATATAATGTTCCAAGGTTTTACAAAAAACGCTACACCTTTGAACTGTCTGAGACTGCCTCGTTGGTCTCGCGGCATAAATGTGCGCGTGGGATTGGGCGGTCTCGGGTTCGATTCCCGGGTCGGGCAAAGTGTTATTGGGTTTTTCCGTAAGGAAATTCTCAGAAGCAGCACGGAGTCTGGTAATGTGCCCGGTACGACAATAGGCTCGCCCCCAATTACGTGTGACCTAAAAAATCATGGCGAAATGTGGGTGTATTATTACACCTCTGCCTACCCCTTCGGGGATAAAGGCTTCTTTGAACTGGGAGTCTTTGAACTGTATAATCCAAATCCTATTGCTACTATACATATAAATAATTTTTAATATGAATAACACTTACAAAATAGATCAAAATTCAATATCCTTTCTACAATTTTTCAATACATTCTATGTTAATCTGAGGCTATAGAATATAAGGTAGTTATTATTAGAAGATTAATTAGAATACCTAAGACTACAGCGTTTCGACCTAAATAAACGCGTTACAAAATACGTAAAACCTAAACATGAAGCATACTGGAAAAATATGATATTTAGCTTCGACCAAATTGACATTTGCAAACAATTTATTCCTGCATAAATTTAATTTCTCACAAGCAATCCAAAGGCTCGTTAGGGGAAACAGCGTAATGGAACGCTAATAAGCGTTATAATTAATCACGGCCTCCAGCCCTAGCGTCTATTATATAACATAATAGGTCACATTTGAACACCTATTTGGGTCACCGTTCTATATAATCTTGTATAAACCTCGGTGATATACTGCCCCATTCTTGGGCATATTCTCTCACAAAGAGAACGAAGGAGTAACGTTTTAGTCCCCATTACCTTACTGTTTGGTCGGTATTGTCTTTAAGGTTTTAATATATCAAACCAATGGTTGTTATTAAATACGCTTTACGTAGTAAGCTGCACGTTTTGTGCATATCCGTACAGTTTTATTAGAGTAGCTTCAAAACTAAATCTGTAATGCGTCATTTCGATATGTTGGCAAACGACGATACTTTTGCTCACTTAACGTTTTCTCAAATATTCCCAAATTCTAACTTTCTTAAAAAATCTAAGAAATTATAGCTTTTGGTATGAAATATTTCTCCTATCATTATTCACATCTACATTCTACTTTACACGTTGTAACAGCTAAAAATATAATCAGTCCCAAAACTTGCTCAATTTGTCAGAGAATGTTTACAATACTTGGAGAATTGGTATTTACGTAAACTGGAGCTAAACTGAGGTAAAACAAAACAACTCGGTATAAACTGTAGCATTAACATAAAATAACGTTCGGTAGGAATACTTTGTAAGGGTAAAGCTACTGTTTAAATTGACCAATATAAAGGAGGGGGAAAGGGAACAATAGGCTCATTGAAGCAATCAAAAGTGGCTGGCTGAGGGCTCCCACGATAACTTCTGGCCGAACGCCAGCTCTCAGATAAGGGTTGACACAAACATAGATTAAACACGACAGTCGCACGACTTTTTATCCGCACAATCATGACAACAAGATTAATAGTTGCGTTGTTTGTAAGCAGCATGTCCGCTGCATTGTCGCGATATGAACGCAAAAGGAAACTGTTGAGGAAGATACTAGTGTCTATTAATCGTTTCTACCAGATAACTAGATATAGATATATAGTGTACTAGAGGACGCCAGCAGCTACACCTGCAATTTTATTAAATTCACCCGTTTTGGCCGATCCCGTGGGAATTTCGGGAAATCCCTTCTTAGTGCACCCCTACGGTCCCCAAGGAACATACATGCCAAGCTTCCTGCGCCCAATAGTTTCGGCTGTAGCGTGTCTGTCAGTCAGTCAGTAACGCAAGGATTTTATATATTAAGATTGTATACATGATCGAATGATGTTCCAATCATGTATACAAAGCTGTTTTCTATATAGGTGTAATAACATCTTCTTTCTCTTAGCGTTATCTCAGTTTTCAGTCTGGGGTCCGCTTTCTAGTCTAACCGGATTTGACTGAATATTAGCTTTTCCACGGATCGACTGCCTGTCTGACCTCCTCAACCCGAAGGGATAGCGATATTCCATGGTTTAGACTAGTGTCAGTTTATTTAGAATGTACTGACGCCCTGTAACGACTGTCAAAGATCTTCATGACAACCGGGACCGACGGCTTAACGTGCTCTGTGAGGCACGGGACAAGCGATAATTAACAATTCAATACGCACATAATTCCGAAAAGCCATTGGTGCGCGCCGTGGATTCGAACCTGATACCCTCTACACGGCAGTCTGTTGGTATATCCACTCGGCTATCGCTGCCTTTTAGGTTTTAGGTGCAATTACATATTTATCTCAAATTGTCATCGTTCTAGCTTTGTCCCGTTTAGGTCTTAATCTGAGAGCACGATGCAACACGAACTCCGCGAGAGCCCTATAAAACAGCCTTCGCAAATATGATCAAATTTTGCTTAAACTTCAAAATACTCTTGCAATATTTCTCGCCGTTCGGAAACTCAAGTTGGCAAAGTTTCGGACACTTTACAAGAAATTCTATCTGCTAAGTTGTAAACTAGTTTTAAATTTAACTTTAAATCTAAATGAAACAGGCCTATGTAACGGACCGCACTTAAATCACCGGAGAAAATCGAGTATGTAATACTAGTCGTGTACATTTGTTACAGAAAGAAACGAAAAGTAATTTCAAATAACCAATTAGCTACAGGTAATGAGATAAGTATAGTTGTATTTCTTGTAGGAATGTTTAATAGCTGTTTGTAAATAGTTTTTAAATGGAACTGGAGTGTATGGAATCAAGACTAGAATCGAAGGTTATCGGAATAGCGATGAAGAATCTTTTGTATCTGGGTGCGATTAATAAATTATTTAGATATATATGATTCAACACCAGCCCTTTACTGTCCCACTGCTGGGCACGGGCCTCTTCTCACTATGAGAAAGGTAAGGCCATAGTCCACCACGCTGGCCAAGTGCGAGTTGTCAGACTTCACGTGTCTTTCGAGAACATTATGGAGAACTCTCAGACATGCAGGTTTCCTCACGTTTTCCTTCACCGATGAGCAAGCGATAATTAACAATCTTATACGCACTTAACTTCGAAAAGTCATTGGTGCGTGCCGTGGATTTGAACCCGAGACCCTCTGCGTAGCAGTCTGTCGGTCTCTCTACTCGGCTATCGCTGCCTGGTTTTATATGTGACTAGAGGACGCTCGCAGCTACGCTTGCTCATTTTTTTTTATTTAACTGTTTCTGTCAGATCCCGTGGGAATTTCGGGAAACCCCTCCTTAGTGCATTTCTGTGGTACCCAAGGAATTTACATGCCAAATTTCAGCTTCCTGCGCCCAATAGTTTCGGCTGTAGCGTGTCTGTCAGTAAGTAACGCAAGGATTTTATATATTAAGGTTAGTGATTACCAGTGTGCAGGCTGTGTCTATATGCCATCGTACTACGGTCCCATAATATCTAGCATCGCTACTTATCTGTCGAGTATGCCATCAATAAAATACTTGGGAGAGGTAAGACCCGGGGAATTAATATACTGCGATAACTATTTAATTGCTAACTTAAATTCATCATCACTCATATGCATCACTCTACTTAAATTCATTTGTACCAACTATAATAATGTAACTTACATGGATATGGATTATTCTACATCCATACCTTACAAAATGAATTTATACTTAGCCAGATCGCTTCTTAGGGAAATACTACATATTGATTATCAACGCAAATCAAATCAGTACATGCGTTTACACAGCAATGCAAAACCTAACTTACTAATCGATAAGTCTGTACAAACTGATATGGAAACAGATAACTCCATGGTTATAGAAACTCAGGCAAGTAATGTGAATGTTTCTGAAGGTAATACAGGTGACAGTAGTAACGTATCAGACAGTTTTTTTCGTTACTAAGTACTTAACTGTTTTGCATCAAAATATTGCTGGTCTTATAAATAAAGCCGATATGTTGTCAGTTTGTCTTGAGGAATTAACAGGGAAAAACTTAACAGTAGACGTACTTTGTATCACTGAACATTTTATAAAATCAGGCTACGAAAACCACCTGTGCATCCCAAATTATAATCTCGCAGCTTGTTTCAGTCGTAAAGATACCAGCCGTGGTGGTGTTTGTATTCTGGTTAGATCAGGTTATATGTATAAGGAAATACCAGCAGTCGCATTGTCTTCAATAAATGAAGTATTTGAATGTTGTGCAGTCGAATTAATAGATTATAAAATTGTGATAATATGCATGTATAGAACTCCAAAGAATTCAAATCTTAATGTCTTTTTTATAAAATTGGAACAATTGTTAACGGAAGTGTGTAAAAAGAAATACGAAAACATTATACTGGCAGCAGATTTCAACATTGATGTCTTTAAACGAATTTAAATATATACTTGAAACCTTTAATTTGTCCCTTGCTATATCACAGCCTACTAGAATGCAAAGTAAAACGTGCATAGACAATATTGCTCACAACATAAAAAAAACATGTAAGACGGAAGTGTTAGAATTCGCATTGTCTGATCACACTGCTCAATTATTGAAGTGCCCAGTGAATTACAATTATTCGATTAAGTATTGGCGTAGAACACAAAGAGATTATTCGAAAGAGAACATGGTAAAATTTCGTGATTGCCTAAAAAATATTTCATTTTCTGACATATATCAAACAGATGATCCGAATGAAGCATACACGCTATTCATAAATGAATTTAAGCTGTTTTATAATCTATGTTTCCCGTCAAGACTCTTTACAATAACAGTTAAAAGAAAGCTGAAATGGGTAACATGTGGAATTAAACTATGTAGCATGAAGAAAAGGCAACTTCTCTGGAAGTACAGGTGTAAATCTACAACAGAGAATAAACTTAACTATGTTAAATACTCAAAACTGTTTAAAAAGATTATAAATTTGACTAAAAGGGCTCAGAATAATTATAATATAAAAAAATCGCAAAATAAGAGTAAACTTACGTGGCAAATAATTCAAAATTCAAAAACTAACTTACCAAACGAATCAATTTGTAAAATAAAAATTGCTAATAGGATTATAACTAACCCGGCAATAATAGTTAACGAATTTAATGATTATTTCATAGATAAAATAGTACCCATAACGGCAACAGGTGACAAAGTTTCCTCACATATAGATACTTGTAAAAACTCAATGTTTATGACTCCAAGCGTGCCAATAGATGTACTAAACATCATTAACAAACTTAAAAATACCAATAGTGTAGGCAGTGATGAAATCTCTACAATGGTTATAAAATTTGTAGGAGATTTGATATGTGCTCATATTAGTTATATTTTAAACCTGTGCATAATACATGGCGTGTTTCCTGACTTACTAAAATTATCCATTATCAAGCCAATATTTAAAAAAGACAATAAAGAACTAATCGAAAACTACAGACCTATCGCCCTTATATCAATTATGTCAAAAATCTTTGAGAAGTTTATTTGTCACAACATATACTCGTATTTGGAAAAAAATAATATTCTCTGCACTGAACAAAAAGGTTTTAGAAAGGGAGTAACAATAAATATGGCAATATATAATTTTCTTAGCACTATAATGACCAATATAGATAAAAGAACGCCCGTTTGTGCAGTTTTCTGCGACATGACGCAGGCTTTTGATTACGTCAACCATTCAATTTTGTTAACGAAAATCGAATCCTATGGTATTAGAGGAAACATCCTAAACTTGATTAAATCCTATCTCTCAAATAGAAGACAACTAACTAAAATTACAAAACTTGATCTTAAAACTAAAGAAGAAAACAGCTATGTATCTAAAGAACGTGTGGTAAAATTTGGTGTCCCACAAGGTAGTGTATTGGGTCCTTTATTGTTCTCAATTTATATAAATGATCTACCAAAAGTAACTAAGTATCCTATGACACTCTTTGCAGATGACAGCACGCTTGCTATAGAAAGTAAAAGTAATATAAGCTATGAATCTGAAATTAACAATACGCTGTCATCTGTAATAAGATGGTTGGATAATAATAACTTAAAAATAAATTTATCGAAAACTAAGATTATGTATTTTAGTCAGAGACAAACCCAGGCCTCTAAAATGAACATAGGGTATAAAAATAATAACATACAAGAGACTGAACATGCAAAATTTCTTGGATTGATTATTGATAATAAATTAAATTGGAAAGCCCATGTTGAACAGTTGTGTAAAAGGATCAGCAGTGCCTCATATGCACTATATAAACTGGCCCCGACAGTCAACACAGAAGCATTGCTTACAGCTTACCATGGTCTTGTTGCGTCTCTCCTCAGGTATGGAATAATATTTTGGGGCAATTCTACCGACAAAGACATAGTTTTTAAGATGCAAAAAAGATCCATTAGGTCAATGTTTGGTTTACAGGTGACAGACAGCTGTAGACCATATTTCACTACATATAAAATCCTAACACTACCGTCAATGTATATTTTAGAAATCATATTGTTCGTCAAAGCAAACCCCGAATTGTTTCTCCGACTTTCTGACAATGTTCAACGTAACAGACGTCATGGCAATAGACTATGCATTCGTAGTTCAAATACAGCCCTGATGTGGAAAAGTGTTTTCTGTTTAGCTCCTAAAATTTATAATAAAGTGCCCGATTCATACAAGGATTTAAATATAAATCTATTTAGAAAAGTATTAAAAGATTTATTAATCTCGAAATGTTATTATGACATAAATGAATATTTAAATGATACGCTATAATATTTACATTATTTCATTTCTTGACATTTAATTATTGTTTTGTTCTTTTTTGACATTTTATCATACCTAAGTTGTTAATTGTTTTGTTAATAGAATTTGTTAGTGAGTTATTGATATGTCTATTTGTAAACTATACCAAAATATAATGTTAGTATAAATTCTAATTTGATTTGCACGCCAGAAGAGGCAGAATATGATGTACTTTAAAATACTATGTTATTTAAGATCTTTGTGACCATATTCTAACAAATAAAGTTTATTATTATTATTATTATTATGTATAGACAATTGTCTTTGAACTCAACTCTGGGTTGGGTATTTTGAACCAGGTACGGGTATACACCAAGTATTCTGGTTCAGTCGTGTTATGTGTCTAGGGATTTTGTGTGTTTGTTAGCAAATGGCTTGTTTGTGTCTCGCTTGGAGTTTGTTGTATGTTCTGCGTGTTTGTGGTGTTCTGAAGTGTGAGTGAGGTCGGGTTTAAGAAACGGCGAACTATGGAGCAGGTGTCTAATACAATGGATTTTTGTAGTGGTATGTATGTTTTTGGGTGAAGATCGATCATTTTTAAAGCGTTATGTAGTGTTTTTGGTATGATACCAGTTGAGGATATAATTATGGGGACTATCTTAACTGTTTCTTGGTGCCACATCTGTTTTATTTCATCTGCTAAAGGTATATATTTTTGAATTTTTTCTGTGTGTTTTTGCTTTAAGTTGTTTGTGTTGGGAACGGCAATATCTATTAAATAGGTGGTCTTAGTAGTTTTTATCGTTAGTGTTATATCAGGTCTGTTGCTAAGGATAGTGCGGTCAGTGATGATGTCTCGATCCCAATAGAGTTTTACTTTATTGTTTTCTAGCACATTTCTCGGTTTGTATTTGTAGTAGGGTGTGTGTGTTTCTATCAGGTTATGTTTTAGTGCAAGTTGTTGGTGGATGTGTTTGGCGACGTTGTCATGGCGGTGTGTGTAGTCTTTGCTGGCGAGTGCGCTGCAGCCCCCTGTGATGTGATCTATGTGTTCGGTGTATTGGTGGCATAGTCGGCATTTATCAGTTTCTATTGGCTCTTTCAAAATATATTTTGAGTAATTTCGTGTATTAATGACTTGATCTTGTATAGCTACAAAGAATCCCTCTGTCTCACTAAAAATGTTGCCTTTATTGAGCCAGGTAGTTGATGCAGTTCGGTCTATATGATCTTGTTCTAATTGGTGGGGATATTTACCGTGGAGTGCTTTGCTTTTCCAGTTTTCTAACTTAAGGTCTTCTTTTAAGATTTTTGTTTTGGGATCAAATTGATTGTTGTTTAACTGTAAGGGTGTTCCGGAGTGAGATAAGTTAACGATTGCTTTGTGTAGTGTACTGTCGTTGGCTTTTCTGATAAAGTATGATCGTAAGTTATCTATCTGGGTGTAGTGTAAGTTTTTAATGTCGATAAAGCCCCGGCCTCCTAGTTTTCGGTTTAGTGTGAAACGTTGTACAGCTGTGTGTATGTGATGTATGTTGTGTTTATAGCATGTTGTTCTGGTTGTGGTGTTAAGAGAATTAAGTTCTGTATCTGACCACTTAATAATTCCGAAAGAATATGTTAATATGGGGATGGCATATGTGTTAATAGCTTTGACGGTATTTCTGGCGGATAACTGGGTGTGAAGTATTTTATTGAGTCTATGTTTGTATTTTGCTTTCAATGTATTTTTTATGTCGGTGTGGTTAATTGATGTGCTTTGTTGGTATCCTAAATATTTATAGGTTTCCCTGGGCTCCATACTATCTATTCTCCCTTCCTGTAGTTCAAGATCGAATGAATTTGTTTTACTGTGCTGGCCTTTAATTATACTATTGATTTTACATTTGTCTGTACCGAATGTCATTTTTATGTCTGTGCTAAATTTTTCTGTTAGGGATAAAAGGTGGTCTAATTCTTGTCTATTACTTGCATATATTTTTATGTCATCCATGTATAGTAGGTGTGTGAGTTTGATTCTATTGTCTCTGTCAATGGTGTATCCGTATGAGGTGTTATTAAGTATTCTGGAAAGGGGGTTTATGGCCAGACAGAACCACAAAGGACTAAGGGAGTTGCCTTGAAAAATACCGCGTGAGATTTTGATGGGTGATGTAGTAAGTGTTGTGGTGTTGGTTCTTAAACTAAGTTTTGTGGTCCATGTGGTCATTGCGTGTTTTAAGAACTGTAGTAGACTGTCATCGATTTTGTATATTTTCAGAATATGAAGTAACCACGAGTGTGGTACGCTGTCAAAAGCTTTTTGATAGTCAATGTATGAGTAATATAGATTCCGGTGTTTCTGTTTGACTTGGTTATGGATTTCGGCATCTATGATCAGTTGTTCTTTACAACCCATCGAACCTTTGCTGCAGCCCTTTTGTTCTTCTGGAATAATTTTGTTTGCTGAGATGTGAGAGTTGATTTTATGTGTGATGATGGATGTTAGTAATTTGTAAATGGTGGGAAGGCAAGTGATGGGTCTGTATTTGGCTGGGTTTGTAGTGTCTCTATCTTTGGGTTTTAAATAGGTTACTCCTTGTGTTAGAAAAGTAGGTATGTCTTGCGGATTTTTAACCAGTTCATTTAATGATTTTGCTATGTGCTGGTGTGTTGATGTAAAGTATTTGATCCAGTAGTTTTGTATTTTATCAGGTCCCGGTGCCTTCCAGTTTAAAGTTCTTTTTATTGCGAAAGTTACATCGTCTTTATCGATTACTATTAATGGCATTGGTTCAATTTTCTCCATCTCTTGCTTTTCTATTTTAGCCCACGACGAGTGTGTGTTATGATGAATGGGTTTCGACCATATATTTTCCCAGTATTTTTGTATGTCTGCTATGTCTGGATGTTGTGTGACTGTAATGTTCTCAGTGTTAAGTTTTTGATAAAATATTTTTTGGTTATTGTTAAACAAAATATTATCTGACTTCCTTTGGTTGCTTTTCTTGTATCGGTTCAGTCGCTTAGCCTGTGCTTGTAGTTTCTGTTTACTTGTGTCCAGTTGGTCTTCTAATTTGTGTCTAGGTTTGTTTTTAGGATTTAATTTCTGTTGCTTTTTATATATAAGGTTTCCATTTAAGTATTGTGTAAGCTGTCCTATTTCTTTTCTTAGTGCTATGATCTTGTTTTCTATACGTCTTTCCCATTGCGGTTTCTTTTGAACGTTGTGCGTATTGGTTGTGTTTTTGTTGGGTGAACGGGAGGTGTTGTCTTTTGTCATTTTAATTTGCCTATCGTGTAGTGTTGTTACTGTTTTTGCAGCACAATAGATGACAGTGTGAATTTCTTCTAATGTTACGGTATCTCTGTTTTGTAAGTGATTGTCAACTATTTCGTTCAGGGTATTTACAGTTTTTATCATCTGTCGAGAAGTTTGCAATTTAGGTATTATGGGTCTGCATGATGGGTCTGTGCCTGTATATTTTATTAACATTTCGGTAAATATATTTTGCACGTGGTTAAAATCTATTGGCGTTACTGTTGTATTTGTAGGTTCATTTTCTTGAGTTTGGATGTGTTCGCTAGTTCCTAAGAATTGAATACTTTCTATCTGTGATATAGTTTGTTGCTCTTGTGTGTGTTGTGTATTCGGTATTGTTTGAGATACGTTTGCGATAGGTGGCTGGCTGCTATGTTGGTACGTGTTAGATGTATGTTGTACTTCGATAGTGTTATCAGTGTTGTTTAGTGTATGTGTAATGGTCTCCTTTATGCGTTCGCGTTCTACTGCTGATATTCTATTGTTTCTATGGATAACTCTTATCTGATCTGATAGACGTTGTTCAGAGATATGATTTAGCTCTGGAAATTTTTCTGTGAAGACTTGATGTAATAATTGTCTCCAGGCGGTCATGTCGGTTTCGCAGATAGTTACTGTGTAGTAGCAACGGAGGAGTTCTATGTTTATAGCATTAGTCCATTTCATCCGTTGTCTACTCTTTCCAGCAAGAGTGGTTGGGGGAAGTATATCTCGCAAAACACTTCTTGCTGGTGTGTTAGTGTCGATGTGTGAAAGTTGTGTGTTGTGATCTACGTTATTTGTATTATTTTGTAATAATCGCGTAGAGTTGGTGATGTCAGACGTGGGCACAGAAGAATTAGCAAACGCTTCTTGTGCAGCATCGCACGACATTGGTGATGTAGTAGTGGATCGGGATGATTGATGATATTGTAATGTATAAGGTGACGATGATCTGGGTGATTGATATAAACTATGTGTGGATGATATTGGTGATGAAGAGTTTGTATAGTGTAGGGGTGATGAGATTTCATCATTAGTTGCAACAGTACTGGACTGGGCAGACCTTAGCGATACGTTGCCCCCCCCAGAATACGAGGGGCAGCCCGAGCCTGACGGCCCGGGGCGGGATTCTCCCGTGTGGGTACCCGCCTGGGGTAGTTCTCTGTTTCTAAGTCGCATCGCATATTGGTATTACTATGGCTCCGTTGGTCATTGGTGAGTATATAGCGCAATGCTGCCAATGTCCGCCCCTCACGTGGCTACAGGTGGTCGAGCCGGACGTGGAGTTAGGTTTGTGAGGGGCTTATTATTATTATTATTATTATTATTATTATTATTATTATTGCTTCTCCATGAATATTCACATTATTTACTGTAAACTCTGGAAAGTTAACTGGTTTCCAGGGTCAAAATAAAATTTGCATGAGTAATAAATACTAGACTGATGCTCACGAAAGTTTAGACAAGGCTCGATCACCATTACTTGTATCTTCCTTTATAACCTGGTCATAGTCTCTCGGCACCGTTAATATCTAGCTATAGCCAGTCGACAACATGTCCTGTCTCATGATGTCATGTGTGTCATAGGTTGGATGGGTCAAGATCCCCTGAAGAAGAGAAAATATCTTCCGCATGGTAAAGCAACGAAAGAATTTGTAGAGCTTACGGATTCAAGTACTGCGACATGGCGCTGATTTTCTAGTTTAATTCCTCGACAATCCTCAACATATATCATAAAATGCGTAGGTAAGGATGGTTTTGTCTCAAAACCAAGAAAAGACAAAAAACACATTTCCCACGCTGACAACTACGCGGTCGACAGAACACATAAACGAACTACTTCTGAATGCCAACAAAATAGTCTTGAAAGCATTCGATAACTTAAGGGCCTCTTTCACCATCTCCGAGTAAAGTGTCGAATAGGCTATTCGCTAATTATACTAACAAGTAACAATTAACATCATGTGCCAATTTCACGTTTCAATAATCATTTTATTATTCGACTAGAGGACGCCAGCAGCAACGCCTACATTTTTTTTTTTAATTTACCCGTTTTGGTCGATCCCGTGGGAATTTCGGGAAATCCCGTCTTAGTGCACCCCTACTGTCCCCAAGGAACATGCATGCCAAATTACAGCTTCCTGCGCCCAATAGTTTCGGCTGTAGCGTGTCTGTCAGTCAGTCAGTAACGCAAGGATATTTTATATTAAGATAACAATTTCAACTAAACTTGTACAAAGGCAAGACGCCCAAAATCCTATATGTAGTTCATCTCTGAAACTGATAGCGTGCAGTATTGAAACATAAAATGTGTAGCCTAGAACACGTCTGCCATATCTCATTTCGGAAAACAATATCTCGACATATGCGAGGCAAGAATGCTATATTGAAACTGGCGAAAACAGAAATGGAGCCACACATTTCATTTACCTCAGATATACGGTTATGATACAACGGCTCGTTCTGTTTTACATACATTACATATTTAAAGGTGTGCGATGTGGGTAAGGAAAGCTGTTAGCCATATATTACAAACAATATTAAAAATCAGTTATAAGAGATTCTCTAAAATCTTGATACCTTTCATTTAATAATCTGTCTTGAGATGTCCACTGCTGGACAGAGCCTTGGGCCTCCCCCAGTGCTCTCCATAAAGACACGACACGCTCTCGAGCTTGACTTCACATATCTCGAATTTTCGATAATTTGGTTTTCAGCAGTGGCAGAAAAGTCACTGTGAGGGACAGACTATAGGTAGAAGACTGTTATCAGTTATCACGCTACAGGAAGTGCCTTTCAGAAATATGAGCTTATTAGCACGAATGTTAGCTGAGAAGAAGCGAGGTGGTGTATAGAAGCGTGACAACGTCATTGAACAACCATAAACAAGTAACATGTTTTTCGACGGTGATGTTTTTGTGACTGTATGCATAGTCTGAGTGCTCGGCCACAGTGAAAGGCGGGCGCGGGTGCGGGCGCGACGCGGGAAACTCAAACATATGGAGCTCTATAGGAGTGTCCGTAGTGGACGAGCGGGGCGGCGAGCGGTGCAGCGCGGGGAGCACGCGGGCAACTCAAACCATAGCACTTTCATACAAGTGTCCGTAGTGAATGTGCTGGCGGTAAGCGGGAAACAATGCGGAGCGTGCGGATCTCAAACTTTTATGAGCAATTATATTATGAGTAATTATTAAATCAAGTGCGAGTCGAACTCGCTCATTAAGGTTAACGTAGTAGAGGCATTCACTTAACATAAGCATCACATAGTCCCCTAGCCAAATATCACTATAAATTTTTCGCCAACAAAAATAAATTTGCTTTCCTTATTGTTTGTATATCGATATATTTTATTGATATTGAGCACCAAGGGTTTTGGGAAGCAAAATTTAAATTTAAAAATCTCCATAGGCACCCCGCTAGTATAGGACAGATATATATTTTTTTGTATATAAATCATAAATCGGTTTACATAATACATCTACTTACCAATGTTGAAAGTAGTCTTAATAGTTTCGGCATAAAGTGGCTGTGACATAGAAACGAATACATAGACAGACATGGTGAATCTATCAGGGGTTCAGTTTTAAGCCTTTGGCTAGGGAACCCCAAAGATAGGTTACTTACATATCAGTCAATCTTCAGAAATACTCTACTAATATTATAAATGCGAAAGTGTTTATAGATATATATTCGGTACCTATATATAATGGTAGATAATGTCATGGATACTGACCGAATTACTTTGTACTCTATAGAGTTTCTGAACTCTTTAGACTAATCAGGAGTCTCACACAACTTGAGACTGAAAGTAAATTAATGTTACCCCGACTTCAACGCGAGCGAAGCCGCGGGCAAAAGCTAGTATTATATAATGATGACCTTAAAAATGCAAAGTATCTATATAAATTCTAATTTGTTTTATTTATTAACATTACCACATATCTCTTTATAACCCTTCCAGTCGTTCCTGAAGTTACTAGAATTTCCAATTTTTATTCAAAATATTATTTTTATTTTTAATATTTGCCAAATATTTATAAACATTTTCCAAAGATCATACAAACCAAAATTATTATAACAGTTATAAATGTGATTTGAACCCACGCCTTCAGACCGTGAGGCGGTTGTATTATCCGCACGGCTACAGCCTTGTTATCAGTTAGATGCGAATTTGGTGAACAATTGACATAGTGTTACTATGGTGAGTGAACGTCATCTAACTGAAAACTCATATTCATCTAGCCGCGATCCAAAATTTGACAAACACTGTTCACCGCACCCGCGAACGCGCCACTACGGACACACGAAGACACGCGCGGCGCCGCGCGCGGCCCGCGCGCGGGCTGCCCGCGCTACTATGGCCAAGCACTCACGGTAACAGTAAAAAGCGCAGGCACTTCAATTTTGAATGTATCTCAATGTGCTCGTCCAGAAAACAACACACGGCATTTTGTAGCAACAAAATTATAAAAAAGTCCTAGCAATGTGAGTGGAATATATCACAACTATATCGATGAATGAATTGTTTCTCTATAATCAATTTGAAGTTAAACATCTATTTTTTAGTTACATAATAACAATACTTGCTAAACAGAAGCCAAAGCAACTAACACAAACATGACTTAAAATAACATCAAATGAAACTATCCCTAACACGCAGAACGTGTCCATAAGCAGCAAAGCGTGAGCTATATCCACGAAGTGCGGGCGGCGACCCGCGGTCTGCGCTAACACCCGTGCATCGACACTAACCGCCATGCTAAATTGTACAAACGCTGCACTTGGCGGCACCACACCCGACTTGAATGCCAATACGTTCAAAAGTGTTTACAACAGGATGCAGGACTGTAGAAAGTACTTACGTGCCGTGCCAGAACGCCTATCAAATAACTAGCGTTCACGTCGTGTCTTGGCTTCGAGTGTGCATGTGAATGCAAAGGCGTGTCGTTTAAAATTACGTCAGGCTCTAAACAGAGGCAATCTTGGTATTACGGTGTGTGCTTAGGTTATTAAGTAAGAACAACAATTGCAAATGCATCTCGCCATGTCATTAACCCACTTTATTCAAACTATTGTCGACCCAGGCACTAAGATAATATTTTCTATCACTTTTGTAAAGACCACTCCATATGTAACGATACCAAAATTTCGTCTACATACACAAGGCTAAAACTAAATTTCAGAGCAAGGTTATAGGCTATAAAGCGGCTACAAAATATCGACGACCAAAAATGAGAACTGTAAATGGCAAACGAAAATTAACTACACATAAAACAAAAAACTGCATTAAAGCCTCAGATTACTGTATAAAATTCAGGGTTCGAAAATATCCGATATTTATTATAAATATCAAAATATCGGATATTTACGATATATATCGGTTATATATCAAGTTTGATATATATCAATTTTGTATGAAAGTCATATTATTATTTCATTGTATTATTTATGAATACTATTTGCATGTGTTTCATAAACATACTAAAATGATCAAAAAATAAAAAACTGAAATGTTTTTAATGTTTTATTCATTTGAGTACTTAGTTTTTCGTAACGAATTTTTTCTGACACCACTGACGGACTGACGCCATTAACACCGGCAGAAGTGTTTTTAGATTAGAACTTACCATTAGGGAGAATGTTTTAACTCTACTCCCACGCCATCTACATTTGGGAAGTAGAAATACAGTTACAAACGCAAAAATAATATACTTTTTAAACAATTTTTGTATTGCAATATATCACAAAAAGCATTTGATATATATCGTCGAATCGAGGTTGATATATATCTTGATATATATCCATTGATATATATCCTCGAACCCTGATAAAATTGCAAGGCATATAGAAAGTAGGTACCTTGTTATCCAGTATCTATGTGAATGCATTTAGCTCTAAACAATTTTATTCTATTATAACCTCCGGTATTATTGCAGCTCGGCACGCGATCTGTGAATGTTGATACTCCGTGTTGTAATCAGAACGTGTGCTCTTGACATAATATACTGTACCACGACCATAATACTGTGTCGTTTTATCCAGATATATAAGTGATATGACTTCACTGCATAATAGCTTAGTGTACTAGTGTCATCACTTTCTGTATATTGAAGTGATACGTCACAGATTCAGTTCTTGAAACTCTACGAAGCGGTTTCAACTGCTTAGAGTGTAAAACCCAGTATTGCTTTAAAAAGCTGTCAATTAAGACGATTTTTTTAAAAGTATGTTGATGTTTCATATTTTACTAGAATCTATAGGAGTTTCAACCAATCCATAACAAACACTTGAAAAATATTAACAATAATTTAGCACGCTAATGTTTGTTATCGTTATTAGCGTGGCGACTGCGATTGCTTGTAGTTAAGTTACTGTGATAGGTATATTGTGTAACATATGTGGAAAGTTAATCATACTTAGTTATTATTTAAAATTACCATAACATAATATATACCTTGCAACACATCTATAATTTCAAGATTTAGTAGCAACAAATTGAAAGCACATTAGCTCTTTAAACTTTATTTAATATTAAAGCGCAGTGAGTGAACTCGACGATAAAATGCATTTCCTTCACTCAAGTGCAGACAATCTCGCCTTTAAAGACGAGAGGTTAAGGCGCTGTCCTAAGCGACTGTTTTGGTAAATGAGGGGGTGAAGCAGGGGAGGTGAAGGGAGCTTAGCTCCGTCTACTGCGGGGCGCCCCCCTTCATTCTCGTCGCGTGCGGCCGTATTCTGGCGACATCCGTATTCCAATATTTCAAAATCGCAAGCAAAACGTTTCAGTATATTGAATTGAGATACTGATATTAAAATTTATATTACATACATCAATCTGTTTGTACAGTATAGGCATAGCGCAATTTTTGTTCTCAGTGCAGCCATGAGCAAAACTGGTTTACATTAGACGTTATAGGTATTAAATGTTGACGAAAGTAGGTAAATACCTACGTGCCGTAAGATGATAAAAATAATTAAGTCAGTGCCATGTATGGAGATTCCATTGGCCATTATTATGTTTGTTTTGTTTTTGTATAAAAATAGTGAAGCAGTTCATAGAATACCTACATCTGATTCCATTCCTGCCAGTTTTCAAATCTGTTTAGCAATAAATTGGCTGTGACATACGGGCGGACAGACAGACAGACATTGCGAATCTATAAGGGTTCCGTTTTTACAATTTTTGGCTACGGTACCCTAAAAAACACAATACTGCTCTACTAAGCGCAAAAGCCGTATCTCAACTAAAGCGAGTTACGAGATAATTGAAGTCTAGTAAAAGTTGATTTCTCTTATTTATTTATGGATGTTTATTGTTATTATAGGTATAATTATTATGGCAAAGGTTTCGAAATACGTCGCCGTTTTTTAGGGGTTGTGAGTGATTGGAGAGGGAGCAGGAGAGGTCTTGAAACCCCCCTCACCATTTTCACTTGCCGGAAATACTTGGTTTCCTCTGGAAAAAAACATCTCCAAACATCGGTGTGTATGGCACTGCCAACTTCCACATTCATCACACTAGTTTAATAAACTAAGGTTGTCGGAGCCCTGCGAAGGGCTCTTATTTTCGGATTAAGGGTCAAAAGAGAACCTAACATAACCTATTTATTAACTTATTACAGTCGCACCTAACCCAAGGCACTCGAAAGCAATGACGCACAAATTTGACATTAGCTGTCAATATGATCATTCCAAGATGGCAGTTTTGCGTTTCGTTTCACGTTTTTCACATAAAACCTAAAAATTACATTTGTAAAACTGTACTAAAGTATAAAAACTATGTTCCGTTTTGCATAATTGCCGAAGTATTTATGAAATTTTGGAAATTGTTTAAAAATATTTAGACGCAACTCCGGCAGCCAAAATTACTTTTAGGGGATTAAAACGAACTACCTTAAGCCCCCTACTCTACCAATACCCTCAAATTCAGGCGACTCGTTTCGAAACCCAACCCATTATTATTTTTCAAAATAGATGAAACATCAAAAATATATGTGGATATACCTTATTCATGAGATACTGCTATGTCGCTTAGAAAATTATAGAATTAGAATTTGAGTTACTGCTTTTTCGTTAGCTCTCGTCATACATGTTTGTATGGAAAAATATAAAAAAAATTTTTCGCTTCAAATATGTATTGTTTCAAAGAAAATAAATATTAAAAGATATTTATTTATATTCATTTATAATTTATTAACGAAATACAGAGTTTACAGCTCATCAAAAGTTAGCTGTCTGCTGCAACCCGGCAGGTTTTCTTTATTCTCATCGAATGTTAAAAGCAGTGTGTGAGGTGATAAGGCTTCAATACTTATTATTTGCTGTTGTTCACGAGGCACAGTTTCATTTACTTTCCTTTTACGGCTTGGTATTGTAGAAATATCAAGCACTGATGAAACATTTTCCTCTCCTTGATCTCGCAATGCCATCCCTTGAGCTTGACGAGAATCAACAATTTCAGGCAACTGCCAATTCATATAAAACGCCACAAGCTTCTCCCAGAAAACATCATCTCTTTCTATAATTTCTATTTTTAGTGGTATACTTTCGCCACTCCACACAGCAAATAAACACTTTTGTTTGCGTGTAACGTGGCGTTGCCCCTGAATTTGGTAATAACAAATACAATATTTGTTTAGACTAGTCAGTTCACTTTTTTATCATGTTTCAATATTTGTATTTTATTTGTTATAATACAATTTTCCAGGCCATTCTTATAGACAACTTTAGAACATTAAATTTCCACAATCGTGTTTGGACCTATTAATCCATCTGGCGTGGCACCAATAAACGGATAATCCACAAGGCTCGATTGTTACATTTTCTTGCTTCGCCAGTTGTTGCAAAGCCAGTGGTTCATTTTAGACTCCATGCGCAACTGCTTTTATATTGCAAATATTTTATTTGTACAAAAAAATTTTTACCAAGTTGGCTTTACTGCTGTTATCTCTTCTTTTTACCACTATACCAAAATTTCAATCTGTCAACATATTCTTACGCAATTCGAACCAGTCACTGCTATCCCTCTTGTAATTTTTGCTTATCGCTACGGAATTTGAGTCAAATTTGTTAAAAAAATTGTTTGGCATTTCTTGGCTAGCACTTGAACAGATCGTGTTAGGAATGACTGAAGTCAAATGTGTATAAGACGTTGCAGAACTGTTATCTTTAACTTCACTGTAATTACAATAATGATAATTAGTTACGTACTTTATTATTAAAAAAATACTATATCTTGTGTTATAGCAAACAGAGAAGTTACCTTCTTACTTTTAAATGATTGATTTTAGAAATTAAAAAGATATTAGGTGTACTGAGACATACCTAATAGTTTATGAATAATCAAAGTTTTACCCGATATACCTAAAAAGGTTTATGTTCAAAACACAATAATACAACATTCGTTACCGCTTGTGTGCGGATTGCGGAGCGCCATATTAGCACTGTCATCATTATTGTTCGCCGTGGCGGCATCTTAGCGCTCCAGGCGCTCTGACAAGCTAATGAATTTGAAATATAGGTACATAAAATGATTCGATTTTATGTAATTACTCTTTCAAAAATTGAAAACTGTGGCAGCTATGTATTGTAAGAATAATTTATATAATTATATTATGAATAATCGATAATATATAAGTAACATAGTTAGTCATAAAAGACTCTTATGAAAATAATTTGTGTAAAAATGTTACATATTTCATAATCACTTGGCCATGGATGAATTTCTATTTTATTACGACGCTTTCTTGTACAAATCCTTTGTAGAACTTCATTTCTCTAATTGTCCATACTTTATTCTTCTAATTATATATTTATAAGTACAGAAACAATAACACATTAAACGCAACAAGAGTATAAACTTAGGTCCTAATTATATGTGCCCATAGTTACATGAAAAGCCTATTTGATTCAAAGTATTCAGTCTATAACATAAAACATGAAATTACGAACTCAAATCGGCGTATTATAATATCAAACAGGTTTATGTAAAATTTCGTGCAGCGGAGACGCAAGCGACATGACCTATCTCTCACAGGGCTCATAGCCGAATGATGAGGTCTGGGCGGGGCGTAAACTAGCAACTGACACTCAGTACACCGCTTATGTTAATAAGGTTTAAATTGCTGAAGCGTTTGATATTGATGGGATCTACCGAGCGTCAAAATCATAGACGTTTGGCAGATTTTATTTAATTTTACAAAATATACACGTATAATATGAAAATAAATAGGGTAATTCTTTAGTTCATTAGATTTTCTACAATATTATCAAAAAAAATATGACAGCTTACGATCAAAATATTGCAAACAGTGAGACGAAAGATTATTTTCTGCCTCGATTTTGTGATTTTTTTACCGTGATTCTATTTTACGTACATGAAAAATTCTTTCAAAAGTCTTTTGTTCAGACTTTTGACTTTAAGCTCTAATTTTTGCTAGTTTGTAATATGTACCGTTATGGCTAGATGCGCGATGAAAAATTAGGTGTTTCACGGCTTCTGAGGTATAACAGCGCCTTAAACGGGCCACTCGGTTACTTAGTTTCTAGAGCTCACAGTACAAAAGTTGGCTTTATTTTTATAAATGACGACCTCGTCTCTCTCGACTCTCGTCCTAGGCTAAATATAATGCTGACCAGAATAGATGGTCTCCTGATACATTAATGAGACCGAGACTTTTTTAATCGATAATTTTTCTAGTGGAAACTAATGGATTCACACTTGAAACTTAATTTTCTTTTCATATTGATGGATTAGCGGAACGATGGAGGACAAAAGAGATAAGCATATCGAATAGGCAAATGGATTTGCCATCTGTTCAGATGAATTTGTATACTATGTTTTAATGAAGAAAACTGATGGCAACAAAAAGTAGGGAGCTGGATTAAACACATTACTTAAATTAAAGTAGGAAAGGCATTAAAGGCATAAACAGACGTAAAGTTTAGGGAGATAGTGAGAGGCAATTGCAACACTCACAAGGGTCTATAATGCTCTCGAATTAATGATACGAGATGAAAAACTAGTCAGTTTATAAAGCAGAAATAAAATCATAATACTGAAATATTGGTTAAAATTGCGCGAGAACGGAATAGAATAATAGAAAAAAAAATATTTATTTGCATAAATGTGGTTACAATAGGTGTTATCAAAAATTGGTGCTGCACATTTACCATTTACATGGCATAAAATTATATAACGCACGTACACTACGGCCGACGAATCATGGCGGGTCTGAAGCTAGCCTTTGCGAATTACCGCGCATGTAGACTCGTGTAGAAAACTGTTATTGCCAGACTTTATATAACTTATATACAAGTCCGTGTGGTGACGGATTAAGAATACGTAATGTCACCACCCCATATCATCTCATGGGTGTCATAAGAGCCGACAGAAAGAGCATATTATGCAGATCACACTGTAAGAGAAGGAAAACTTGATACAAACTCTATACCAACCCGTTTGGCCAGCGCAGCGGGGTATAGTAGGCCAATTCCTCCTTTCAAAGGAGAGGCCTAGTCCAGTTGTGGACTGTTAAAGGCTGATGATGATGATATACAAGTAGTATTTTATTATGAATGCACCTCACCTGACAATAGTGGCAGATATTTTAACCGGAACATAAACAATACTAAACTAAGGTCTACAAACAGCACTGGATACGATGGTGTATCAATTAGGATACTGAAAACCGTGTCTAATAAAATATCAATTCCAATGAGCCACATAATTTTCGGTAGAAACATGATAAGCATAGTATGACTCGTTACAGACTTATAGCATTGATTCCAATCTTATCAAAAATATTTTAGAAGGTTATCCATATGCCTGTTGAACAATCCGAAACAAAAGAAACATACCTGGATGCAGCAGTAATTTTTTTTTATTGCATTGACAAACATAGTCATATTTTTTTTTAAATTGCATTTACAAACATACATAGATTGAACGGATTTTTCTTTAGGTAGACACATCTTTTAAGGCGCAATTAAGAATGCGCTCGTTTTGTATTCCAAATAAGTAGCTATTTGGAACATGGCACGCATGGTATGCACCCATGAATAAGTATCCGTGGCGACCTCTATAGATCATTATCCAAAGATATATGTTTTATATATTATGATAAAAGTTTATGACTAATGTTCTAAAGAATTTAATTTGCAACAAAAATCTCGTTCACATATTATTTGTGCGGCCAATAATTTACCAGATAATCAAGAAAAACTATCTGCATCTGCACTTTTTCCAAGATGGCGGCCGAGGGACAAGGAGTACGTCCCTATAAATTTGAATCAAGCTTTACAATAGCACTTCCCACACATCTGTAAAATAAAATTGCATCGTCTGATAAATGCAACCCCAAATGTAACTTTTCAATAGACTATCAATACTTTTGTCATCGTCTTTACTCAAGACAGAGATAGTAAAACGAATACTAAGGTGTAACAGAGACACATTATATGGCAACAAAAACTTCAAAAGCAAAAAAGAGATGTCCAATGTACGTGTTTGACGCTCAATTTAATCGATTTTTATTGATATCGATTAAAAAATATACGTGTATTCAATTACATATAAAGATTGAAAATGTGTTCCAACTCTTTTCATTTATATCATCGTTAATAGATAACTGATATAAGTAAATCTGGTCTTTAAACCGAGAAAAATAAATTTTATTAGATTTGTATTTTACTAAAAACAAAATCTCACTATATTGCTTGGTTTAATAAATCTATTTAATTTTATATCTTATGGTACTTTTATTATTATGACAAAACTAAATGAATTCAAAATCAATCATAAAACTAATCGATTTAAAATTTTGATTGAATAAATTATTCATTTGTATTTACATAACGTGCATCACTGGCCTAGACTACCGCTCCGCGCACCCCGCTTCATGTCACCGTGTTGTTCCTAAAAAGGATTACTGCGCAGCCTTCTGCGCGAAATTCAGACTCGCCATCGCTAAACGGCCGTACTGTAATGAAGATGACGAAATAAGTATACAATTTAAGGAGGATTAAATCCAGGTCCTAGAAGCTTTTCCCAGGCAGATAATAAGCAAAAGATGTCAACAATGTGACTTGTTAGCAAAGAAATCATCACAGAAAAATAGAAGCATGATTCATAAAGTCGTCTCTGCCTACCCCGACGGGCACAAAGCGTGTATGTAGGTTTCGATGATTCATCAAACCTCCTGTACGGCAGTTATGTTAATAAGAAACACATAACAATATCTATATTAAGATCACAAATACCCTGCTATTTACGTGTCAAATACCTTCAAAGCTCAACGAAATACGCTTGGTATGACAGTGACGTTGAGCCGTGGAAAACACAACGGTGAACAATATTCCCGCTGACACTTGTGCTACTCTATTGTATAACGGATATTATGTAACAAATACTCGTGGGTATGAATTAATATTGTGTGTACATGGCAACTATGACGTCATTCATACAGGTGCTACCTTGGGTGCTACGCTCACGTTAAGAGCGTTAACGCCGATTTTGGCTTCTTGACACAAAATATGTACTTTTCAAAGCTTGCCATCTCAGTGAGAATATATCTTACGAATCTGTAAATTACATATTATTATAGGAAATATCTTCTTCTATAGGTTTGAGATAGGATTTTTTATATTATGAAAGTATTTGTGACATACGGCCATATAAACAAACTGAGTTTTCAATTTTTCCCTGACGGAGCTAATTTTAAAGCTTTATATATTCGAAATCCCTTGTAAATTTCAGACACAAACTCGTTTATATGATTGTACATATCCTCAACAAAAAAAGCTAGTGAGGATTTATTTTTTATTTAGACCCAAACGTAAATAATCATACTATAATCAAAGTGAAATTTACGACAAAAAGCTACTGCTAAAATCGTTATTTTTACGATAAATCGTGCTTGTT
Source organism: Euclidia mi (assembly GCA_944739405.2). Taxonomy (NCBI): domain Eukaryota; kingdom Metazoa; phylum Arthropoda; class Insecta; order Lepidoptera; family Erebidae; genus Euclidia; species Euclidia mi. Next base: position 64,238,311 of record OX123187.2, on the reverse strand, counting down.
TTTTTCAAAATAAAGAATTTATATATAGAAGAATATATTCTTTAACGAAAATCTTCAAAAAAAAATTTTTATTTGGTTAAATTTTATTCAAGACATGCATTTTAAAATTACTCTAAAACTACTATAAAACTGCGCGCGTAAAACATTGCAAATCAGTACGCCGCGAGGCCCTCCAAGGTGTGGACGTATCGCTCGGAGCTCCGCAATGACCTCTATTGAACTCAAGCGTTGGGTGCAGTTATAGTGCGACCGTGACATCTTGGTGTGATTTTGGCAAGTAAAATAATATATTATGTTATATTTTTTTATCATATTATTAATGATAATAATTTTCGAAAGAACATTTCTTTTTTTTTCAGATTCTGTTGCAATGGAATGAAATAAATAAATGCGGTTTGTTAATTGCCAAAGATTTCGTTTTCCTAGGGCCCTCACCCGACGGCGTGTTTGAGGGAGGTATTATTGAAATCAAGTGTCCAATTACAGCAGATGGTATAGACTAGGGCTTTCATCCCGGGAGTCTCGGTCTCGAAAATTTCGAGAATCTCGATGATTTTGTTGTGCATCCCAGCTATCGAGACTTTTGAGACTTGGGTTAAATAATAACCATTATTCAAATTTTTTGTTAAACTACTGTTTACGGATTTTATCGCAATAAATAGTTTGATTGAGAGTACATTTAAACCTAATGACCTAGAAACTACATTATTTATTACTATCCGACGTTTCGATTTCTTTACAAAAGTTTTAGTCACGGAAGACTGAGGTGATATTTCCTGTATTAAATTTATAAGTTATTTCAAAGAACCTGAACATTGTACAACTTTTGGTGTTACTATTTACGCAGAATGAAATCACTTCTGGTGTCTTTAACCTTCTTGGGTTTCATTAGCCTCACACACAGCAGACTTTGTCGAGAGTCTACTCCGTGTGAACATATACAACAAGATGTTGATCTGTGAGGCTATTGAAATTTAATAAGTCAAGTGTGAGTCGGACTCGTCCTTGAAGGGTTCCGTAATAGAGGTATCCACTTAACATACCCATTATCTTCCCCTAATCTAATATCACTATAATTTTTTCGCCAACAAACATAACTTTGTTTTCTATAGTGTTTGTATAAACGACAAAGTTATACATGCGGTTTTTGAACATGTGTTATATCTCAAAAGCTGACTCCATCTCATTCAAAAGAATTTTTGTTAGAAGCTTTTATTACAACGTATATATCTTTTTCAGGTTCGTCTTTCTCTTACTTTAAAAGTTAGAGGGAGGGAGACACTCGTTATCATTTTGGAGCCGTTTATCTTTTAAAAGTTTTAGTTTGAGAAACAATGGTATTAGAAACCTCAAATTATTTTTTAAACATGTATCTAAAGACACGCCGCATGTACATGAAAGACGAAACAAATATAGTGAAACTTTTTTCGAAAGAATCTCGAAAGTCTCATTCTTCCCGGAAATTTCGAGATCGGGCTGTCTCGACATTTTTGTCCCGGGATTCGAAAATGTATCGAGATTTGGGCTTTCGGCCCTAGTATAGATGCCACTAACGATAAAAAATACGTATTGGAATTTTGATGGTTGGTACCATCAGCCGAAAACACAACTGGTTTTATCAGTTACCAGTTCAACTACACATTGCATACAAGCATCTGTGTCCATTGGCGGTCTGGACAGGAAAATAATTGCCATGAAAGTTGCAAAAGTTACTCGAGACGATGAATATTGTGCAAATTAAATGGGGCACCATTTCATTTGCCAACAGTTCAACCTACTATTTTATTACCATAAGTGCCTTTTACCTGAAATAGTTGACCCACGTTAAGTGTAGGTCGATGCCACTTAGAAGCACTACCTTCTAAGCTAACCCTTTTTGTACCTTACAATGTGAAATTTAAAAAAAATATATATAATTTATATGTTTTATTTTCTTAACGTACTAGAGTTACAGAATAGATACTACTTACGTACAAGCATCTCTTCTCAAACCAATTTATTGAAATTGCGACTCTTGCTACTAAGCAACAAAGTGCAATTCAGCTCGCATAAACATTCAGTGCCTAACGCGATATTCACCTAACCGTTCCCCCTCTTTTCTAACATATAACGCTGTCGCTGTCTGGCGCGGAGTGACGCGCTAGCTGTCGCGCTAGGGTTGTCGACTTCCCGCTTCTACTAAAATATATATTCATCGTCTATCTACCTACTTGACCACGTACCTATTAATAAATAATTATCCTATAAGTATCCTATCCCACTATTTGAGCTCGTAGAACAAAAACCACAAAAATTCTAGTCACAGGTCACAATTTCCATTTCCACTATACTAATTCTTAGTTATTTCCTAAACGCGTAGACCGATTTACATGATTCAAACAGATAAAATGGTTTTTGAACTAGATCTTTAATCTGACACCATAATCGTTGGGATATCTCAACAAACAAAAAATCTAATTTTCAAGTTGCTCTCGTAAAATAAATAAAATCAAATTTTCAAGTTGCTTTCGACGCGTCGTTAGTTCGCTGTCACCGCTTACGCGCAGAGCTTGCTTATAACATGAATTTTAATAGTGAACAACAAAAATGCCTCATCATAAGTGTGGTGCAAAGTATTGCTCATTTAACGGAAGCAACTTGCAAAATTCGATTTTATTTATTTTACGAGAGCAACTTGAAAATTTGATTTTTTGTTTGTTGAGAAATTCCAACGATTATGGTGTCAAATTAAATATCTAGTTCAAAAACCATTTTATCTGTTTGAATCATGTAAATCGGTTTACGCGTTTAGGAAATAACTAAGAATTAGTATAGTGAAAATGTAAACGACCAGAATTTTTGTGGTTTTAGTTCTACGAGCTCAAATAGTGGGATATGATACTTATAGGATAATTATTTATTATTAGGTACGTGGTCAAGTAGGTAGATAGACGATGAATAAATATTATAGTAGCAGTGGCAAGTCGACAACCCTAGCGCGACGCGTCGGACGCGGGCTTGGAAGCCGCGCGAAAGTGTAGGCACTTATCGCTGTAGGTACGGCCGAGTGAAGGAGGCCTGCTAGAGTAACGATGAAAAGCTGGTTCTATTTTTACTAGCGCAAAATTTTGTTTTATTATTGTCTGTTCTGATATTAACTTGATAAGCACGCACAAAATTTATTACCTATTACTGCACATTGGTAATGAAAGCTCCTAAAAACGAATGTGATACAGGTAAAAATACTTTTCGTTAATAATAGTTTTCGGCGGTGGCCATGCAAATAATATTGATGTAAAAATATATAATAATAATTTCATTTGATTAAATACATCCAACAGATGCCTACCCTACCTAACGTCGCGCGTCGCTTATGAGTTGAACGGATCAAAATGATTTAGCTTGACTATACTGCCAAGCAACACGCTGACTCTACGCACACAGCTGCGCGTGCGTCAGTGTTAGTGAGAAAGCGCTGCATTTACCTAAACTTGGCGCCGCGGATTTGACGTTAACGCTCTTAACATGAGTGATGGCTCTCGCTGCGGAAACGTACCGCCTCTCATTCGTAATCAACACTAAAACAATATCGGTATGAGTCAGTTGTTGCACAAAATAGTTTATTTTTGGCTATCGCCTACGACGTAGCATGTGAAACCATTCTTATGGACGTAGAACCTTTGTTCAAAATCAATTCCACGGGTAGAAAATGCAATGTAGACATGAAATATCCATTCTACAAAGCCCTTTTCATAAACAGTTCAACTCAGCACGGCTTTCTCCTTTTATACAAGAAGGGTTTTAATAAAACGATAAGCTGTCTTAGAATTAAAGGTGCTGCGTAGTATATCAATAAATAAATACAGTTAACTGTACATCAACCATGTTTTGGATTTTATAACGACATGATCCAGATTGTACTGCGACTGAGAAGATCAGTTCGAGAACTAAGTATTAAATCGAAACCAGGACTTTGGATCATAAGCGCATACATGTCACGGTATTAATTTATTTTATTTATATAGACTCACGCCTTTATCCCCGAAGGGGTAGGCAGAGGTGTAATATTACACCCACATTTCGCCATGAATTTTTAGGTCCCACGTAATAGGGGCGAGCCTATTACCGTATCGGGCACATTACCAGATTCCGTGCTGCTACTGAGACTTTCCTAACAGCAAAGCCCAATAACACTTTGCCCGACCCGGGAATCGAACCCGAGACCTCCCAGTCCCACGCGCACATTTATGCCGCAAGACCAACGAGGCAGTCTAATTTACTAAGACCCTATAAAAATGTAGGCGGTATTACGTAACACCAACGGAATGGTGAAATATGCCCATCTTTCTCCTCGTAAATGTTGCCGTCATGCGCTGTGGTGTGATAGTGTCAGTTCAAATGACATGTGGCGAAAGCCTGGTTTTTACTGTTTGTTTTTGTTATAAAAAGACAATAAATGAGCAAAAGTGTTAAGAAAGCGTGGTAAGAATGGTTTTTCTTTTCATACAATGATAAGCGGTAAACGTAGCTTATTCGCTCTTTCACTATAGGGGGGTTTTCTGGCGCAAGCTATCCGACGGTTGTCGGTTGCTTCGCCATAAGGTGCGTGTTTTTTGCCAGATCAAAAGCCTAAAGACACAGCGTGTTAACCGTACACCATCTCCTAGGAAGCCTGCCAATTATACTAGTTGTAAAAGCACACACAACGATGTTTGTCTCCGTTTTTCTCTCCGTTTGAGCAAACTGAAGCAGTTAAGCAGGGAAATAGCTTCAGATTTTCAGTTAATACGATACATTTGGATGAAATTTGAGAGTAGACTCATGGGATTTTTTGAGTTACTTTTGTAGATTAACATATAATCACATTATAATTCCTGAGCCATGAGCAGCTCTAGAAGACTCGAAGCTACAACCACTCGATGTCAATGCTTGAACTGTAACGAATCATGGGACTTCAAGCCCGTTATCTTGTTCAATCAGCAATACAATGGAATTTATCTATACTTCAAACTAATCGGGTAATACAAATAATGTTAAAATACACATCCTTGTTTTGTAATGGCACACGTTTTAGAAATTAGCACTATACAGAAAACGCTACAAATTATATAATCTGAATTCTAGAGAGTCCGATAAAGTATTCAGACCAATCACACACATTAAATACCGAAAAACAAAACAGTTTAGATCTAAGCAGTCCCCAAAATAGACGACCGGTTGGCGCCGCGGGAGTGTAAGCGACTGCTACGCCGAATGTCGCGGGTTCGATTCCCGCTCAAGTCAAACATTTGTGTGCAAGAACATGGATGTTTGTCTTGGTCTGAGTGTTTCTATGTATATTATGTATGTATTTACAAAAAAAAAATGTATATAAGTATGTTTATCCATTATCTAGTACCCATAGTACAAGCTTCTGCTTAGTTTGGGACTAGATGGTGTTGTGTGAATGTGGTAGAATATTATTATAATGAAAATGCGGTTCATCAAAGCTAAAAGAAACTCAAAGTGCTCTACTCCGGCTAGATTTACACACATCTTCCAAATTACTATTGTGTGTATACATATTTATCCACTTTCATCAGAAACATTTAGCAGTATTAATAAAAATTCATGTACACCAAAGCAGGGCCCGTAGCTGTTATATAAATTGAGGGGACAGAATCGTTCGTAGCTGGAACGTGTCCCTTGTAAATATCTGCTTAAACTAAGCCCGAGATTCAAATGGAATAGCAATGCTAATATTTCCAAAGTAAAGTCTTATAAATAGCAATGTTTATGGCAGAAAGGGTCCTAGGATTTAGAGTTGCCACTGACCTACATTTCGCGAACGAAGCTTAAATTTCGTACAGTTTAATATTAAATCGGGCAACATCTGAATGTTGTACAGAATTTTGAATGTTACGAGAATGAATCTTACGTCACGTTAATGTTAAGTGTAACAGGCGTCAACATTTGTCCTGAAACTATTAATTTATAACAGCATCATTTATACGAATGTGATAACACCGTTAAAATAACAAAAGTACTTGAAATGTAATTTATACAATACCACAATACAGAATTACCTAGAAAGAATTGTTATCGCTGTTCTCTCTGATTTAAAGCAATCAATTCCCTATTCTTTAGGTATTACTGGTAAATTCCGAATTCCTGATGGTTTATTAAATTTCACAACTGTAGAAAATTTTGCCGCCCCAGGACATGAAGACATCAGATATTATCACATGCAGTGTGAAATAAACCCAATGAGCAAACTGAAAATTACTAAGATTAAAAAAGGAATGATGCGTTGGTTCGGACATTTGGAACATTTGTATCGTGCGAGAATTAATGGAAATGTCGTTACGCCCTAGGCGGACGTACGCCGACCAAATAGGTGACGTACTGAAAAAGGGTCAAATTAAAAGTACCCATAACCGACGCTTATGCGTGATGAGGTTAATGAATGTCGAGGAAGCGAAAGAGGTATGTTTGAACCGAAGCATGTGGCGTTCCATAGTCTGCCTACCCCAATGGGAGACAGGCTTGACGATATATATAGATAGATAGAGCAAATCAATGCGTTCTGAGACAATGTCTCTGGCTGGCGCTCAAAATATTACCTCTGATATAACAGACCTTTCGCATAATTATAATTTCGTATAGAAGTAACTCGTTTGAAACTCAAAACACTGTTAGATGTTATTGTCCTCTTTCAGCATTTCATGCAAAGTTTTAATAGAATTTCACGAACGTACGATTTAAAACGAAATTACAGTTACATTGAAACATGAAATTTTAATCTTTATGCATATGATTACGAACGTTTAATAATGTAAACTCATTTTCACACTTTAAACACGGTTGTAATGTGTTCTTCCTTAAATAATAATTATATACATTTAAATCATAAATTCAAAACCAACTCTTAGCTTCCAGGACACACGACTTAGCTGCTGTAAGATAAATCTGCGTAAATGATTTAAATTAATTTCCGACCAATCGTAAGGCAGGTTTATCTAAAGTAAGTTCCAATATCAAGTGGGAGGTACTTAACGAAGAATCAGCCATTCTTCGTTTATTGATTTGAATGTATTCTCTTCTGCGTGCTCCTTAGAAGATACTCTCGAGTGAGTCCATGTGTCTAAGTTAAAATAGACTAGCTAGTGTCGCGTAGAAGGGCGTGCACCACTCGATTATTGCGAAGTAAACGGCTCGTGAACGGGTTGAGTAGGATTAATCGCACGGAACATTCTGGCCTTTTGCCACTTATCCCTCACTTGGTTTCATCGGAGAACAGTGTCAGCATCGTGCATCCAATGCAGTCACAAGTCGCATTGTGTAAGATTGATTATATCCTTCTAAGCTTAAAGTATTTTTACGTGAAAATGGAGTCCAAAACCTCACTCTACTAACTGTATATATAAAATCCTTCCGTTACTGACTGACTGACGGACAAGCTACAGCCGAAACTATTCGGCGCAAGAAGCTGAAATTTAGCATGTATGTTCCTTGGGGACCGTAGAAGTGCACTAAGACGGAATTTCCTGAAATTCCAACGGGATCGCGCAAAACGGCAAATTCGAAAATATGTGCGTGCGAAGCCGCTGGTGTCGACTAGTCCTATTATAAGAGTGGCGCTACGAATAAGAGTTCGAAAAATATTATTCCACAAAAAAGAGTTCAGTTTAATCAAAATGATGACAATGTCAGTAACATTGTCATCATTTAGATAATCTAAGACTGTACAAAAGAAACGATGCATTACCCCTAAGGCGAAGAAAATATATTCCACAACAAAACCAACCATTACAAGCAATCCTAAATGATATATTTTCTATTGACAAAGTTACCCTCGGAGTACGATGACCGCTATAGATTACGTCAGCAACTTAGCCCCGAAACTGGCCATAAATCTGGGATGGGGCTACTGCAGTGTCATCCCGTATATAATTATAGGCACAGGCAGATCGCACAGTGGCGGGCAGACATTCAGCGACGCACAAAGCATGTCAAGTGACGTCATAAAGGAACGTAGCTCATCCAACGTTCGAGCTACTGTTGACCCGCCTCCTGCGGACTCCTTGTTATTTCAACACGTCATAGGTACCTTCTGTCACGTGCACAGCGATACAATGAATAATATATGTTTCGAGATGAGTAGAATGAATATAGGTAAACTTTATATTAGTGTTGTTTTAATTAATCGGGTTTCTGATTGATTTATCTGCATCATTTTTCTTTTACATTCCTTTTCTTAATAATCAATTATTATAAACGACTTTTTAGCATTGTAGTACATAGTTATTGTAAATATATTAATATGATCCATTAAACTGTATCCGATTGTTTTAAACCAAATCAAAGTTACTTCCGATTGTTTTAAACCAAATCAAAGTTACTTATTATTGCTTACTTACACACATCAACAAAGTCTAGGGATATATTAATCCTAAATTATTTACGAGTTTATAGTTTAGAACCTTGTTAGTTTGCACAAAACGTTTATATACAGATTAAAACCTCTTTTATTCTATTTTCAAAATTTGAACATGGAAAGAAAAAAAACAAAATAATAAACAAAATATGGCGGCAAATTTGCTAGTAATTCGTTACATTAAAGAAAGTTAAAACTGTGTTATTATAATTATTAATGAAAAGGGTTTTTAATTGTTTTTCTTTTTTAATTTAACGTGACGTACGAACTTTAAAAGTCATGTCACGTCGTCATTTGAGTCGAGATGAAATGTTACGAGCCGTGGGCATGTTAGAAAATGGTGCAATTCAACGCGTCGTTGCTGAGCCCTACATACCAGTCAAAATGTGATATCAAGGTTGTGGTCACGTTATCGCAGTACTGGAGATGTGGCCGAACAGCACACAGGTAGATATCGTGTTACTACGCAGAGACAGGATCGATTTCTCCAAATGACCGCCAGAAGACAACCCAATATCACAGCGCTGCAACTAGTGCAAAGGCTCCAGGAGGACCACCAGCTGCTGGTAAGCGACCAAACCGTGCGAAGAAGGTTACATGAAGTTGATCTTCATGCTCGAAGACCATTGCGTGTTCCAGCATTGCGACGTGGCAATCGCGGTCGGCGGCTTTCGTGGGCTCGGGAGCATTTACCATGGAGTGACGAACAATGGTGTTTGGTGCTGTTCACCGATGAGTCCCGGTTTGGGTTTCACCCGGATTCACGAAGAACACGCGTTTGGAGAGCTCCAGGGAGAGTTAGCCGTCTACGGCACCCTCAGGATGTCCACCCATACCAAGGCGGGACAATCATGGTGTGGGCAGGAATTCGTCTTGGCGGACGAACCCAACTCGTTTGGATCCAAGGCAGCATGACTGCACAAAAATACCACGAGGAGGTAGTAGAGCCCGTTATTGTCCCACACAGAACTCAAATAGGCCATGAATTTCTACTCATGCACGATAATGCTCCTTGCCATACGGCGCGGCTGGTATCGACCGCTCTCCGAGAGCACGATATTCAAGTTTTGGATTGGCCTGCACAGTCGCCCGACTTAAATCCTATCGAGCATGCCTGGGACATGTTACAACGAAAAGCTTTGAGAGATTTTCCACCAAATTTGACGACTGAACAACAACTTTACGAACACTTGCAAAGGACATGGGACCTCATACCGCAGCAAGACATTGACAATTTAATTTTAAGTATTAACAATCGATGTCGATGTGTAATCAATGTAAGAGGTGGCAACACTGATTATTAATGATTAGATTTTACAAGATTTTTTCCATTTTTATTAAAATTAATAGTTTTTTAAGAAGAAATGTTTGTTGTTATCATACTAATTTTCCATGATGATTAAAAAAATTATTTTTTTTATTTAAAACAAAAAAAAACACGAAATGTTTTTTATTTTTATTAAAGACCTTAAAATAATCTATGGTTCTTCTATTTACTGTATCAGAAAATTCTTCATAGATTTTTAGATATTTGATGAAATATAAAATATCCCTAGACTTTGTTGATGTGTGTATATTACTTTTATTTTCATGGCGGACTTTCAATGTTTTCTTTTAATATTGTCAATTTACTTGAATTATGTTTAAATGGCATTAAATTATGACAGACCTGTATGTAGCACTTTACAGCTTCCTCTATAAAGAAGATAAGATCATTGTATTGGATCTCACGGGGACAAAATCACGTCTCGTATTAAGAGAATTAATCTCTTAACGAGGCGAAGATCCCTAGAGGATTGGAAAGGCAACGGTGCCCCTTGGCTTTAAGTTTGTCCCACGGGGCGTGTGCTACTTCCTACTGTTAGGATACAAGAGGTCGCCTTTTGTATGGAAACTAATGGCTTGGCTCATAAATATGTATGTATTTATATCAAACATTTTCTTTAGTTCGAGAAAATGCTTGGCACTCTCACGTGTCAAATATTATCGTTTGTTTTAATATATCACAATACATGTCCCAATTCAGACATGTAAATATTTTAAACATGTAATATATTTTATGCTATTTGCAGGTTTATGACGTAGTTACGTGTAAGGGTTATTATTTATTAAACATATTTTAATTTTTAGTTGGACGATTGATAGTAAGGCAAATAATGTAATTTTAGTCTCACATCGTACCATAATTTACTAGTTGATGAATGAAAATAAAAGCAATAAATCAAATACTGAACCCATCTGATCGTTGTATCCACAACAATCCCTATCAATAGATCAAACAATCAAACAAGTCCATAATTAATCAAACATCAAACAACAACGTAGAGAACAATAAATTGCATCATAGGAATGTAAAAACAAACAGAGAAACAAATCAATTAGGCGTACAAACAATGATTAGTGTATCGCAGTTAAACAGAGCGAGGCGCGATCGTGGGAACGCCGATGAAACGTGAATGCCGTTCGAAAGGGCACCCGGCTAGTCGCCACCCTACGCGTGCACATACTCTACTCAACGAATTTAATTAATATTATAAAGTATTCTGCAGTTAAATCAGTGGCGGCGCTAGACCACATGTGGACGTCGGCGACATCAAGTTCGCGAGGCCCTTTGAAGCGATGGCGAGGCTCCGTTTACTACGTAGTAAAAAAAAAACGATAAAATCAAATGAACCAAATTATAAAATAATGTATGATTAAGTAAATGACAATTCAAAAATGTTCACCCAACACGTCACGCACGTGTTTGAAAATAATTTCTGCTTGGCATTTTCCTGAATTGTTCGGTGTCGGCTACCTAAGCCAGGATGATTGGCGAAACGAAATTCAGTATGTAACTTGTAAAACTTTTTGCGAGGCCCCCTCAGGCGCGAGGCCGTCGGCGGTCGCCGACGCCTAGCGCCGCCACTGAGTTTAATGATATGAAATGCTGAATATGGGAGATATTAGTAATGTCAGTTTATCAAAGGGGCTGTTACTATCCGACTGCGAACGCTAATCTGAAAATTTTCCTACTTAATCTGGACTTAAGCTATGAAGTCTATATGTAATGAAGATGCTATGAAGGTAATAAATAGTGCCTTTTTTAATATTATGGACTTCATAAAGTAGGTCAAGTGACCAGAGAACCTGAATGGGCTGACAATAGCAACTGAATGTGGTTAAAAAAAATACCAATAGCCTTGACTACAGCTGTAACTTAGACCTATAACAAGGTAAATAGTTGCTTCACAAGAAAAATAAATGAGGTCAAACAAGCCAAATAACACGCAAATACTAAAGGTATAGGCCAGGCTTACTCAAACTGTGGTTCGCAGACCCCTAGGTCTACACGAAATACAGTAGTATAAGGTCCGCGAAATAAGTTTAAGTCATGGCTACCGATCATAATTCAGCACGTGCAGCCTATGCAGACTGCGCAGCAGCGCACACACATCTAAAAACTTTATTGTGAACAAATATAATGGAACATTTCCCCCTTTTCCGGCCGGGCCCGGCGCCCACTATCGGTGGGCATCGGTGCGGCTCGGTACAGCTCGTGCGCCTTACAGCGGCTTCGGGTGGCTTCAAGCGAGCATATATTGCTGCTTTTAATGAATTGTAATTTTTTTAAGAATTTTCTAAACTGATTTTGAGACCAATAACTTATCCACTAGACCACAGGATAAAATATTTTCCTATTTACTCGGGTAACTGTTGAGAAGCTGACAACACAATTCTTCACGCATGCGTCTTGTTGCTTTTGTTTGACACACACTGTCATAATGAGTTGCCTCATTTATGGATCTATTTTTCTTAGGCAGCGCGGTGTCTAGTATAGCGAAGCGATACCAATCATTTGTCTAGGGCTATAAATTTGAGTAACACTAGTATAGTCTACCAAGTTCCCAGCATGACAGGCGATCCTATGCTGAACTGAAGAATGCCGCCAACTGAGACGGCTTGTAATTAGTGCCATCGAAAGCAATTAGACGCCTTTCACTCGGCTTAAACTGTGACCTGTCGGTGGCGTCACTGTTCAACACTCATTAATAATGTCGTTAGTTGGCCTACTAACTGAAGCTACGAAAGATAATTTCCTTTCAGCGATGGACAAACATAATTTAGCATTTAGACTGTAATTTTGGTCTATGTTACGAGTGGTATGGAATTCGACTTCTGTCTATCACTACTTTCGTAGAAATTTTAACCCTAGTCTCATTTACTCTTACAATTACACTTTTGAATATTTGGAAAATTGAAAAACAACAATTTCTTCAAATTGGCTGAAATACATCTACTTACATGAAATTCTCCTTTTATTTCAAACTTCGATACCTATGTAAATTAGGAAACATCTGAAACGTCCTAAGAATATGAAATTACATTGCAAATTGGAATATTAGAAAATATGGAATTTCGTGCACTTAGTTTTTAATGACTATACAATCTATTTCAGTGTCCTTGCACGATGTAGGATGAATAAAACACTTATTACATTATTACAAACATATTTCGAGACATTTTGTTGTAGTTCAACGAACACATCAACTTTAATTTTCACAAGTGTATTCTCGAACCACTTTAAAGCATTTGAAAAAAAACAGTAACTACCAAGTAATTAAAATCTTAGCCTTTAATTGGTGTAACAATTCCTTGTGCTAGTGCAATTTGTAGTGCGGCTCCGGAAGAACACTGTCTGACACAAAATATTGTAAGAAACAATAAGCCAAAATTTCGTAGGTTAGTGAGCATAATAAGTTGTAAAGAACAATTAGCCGACAATTTGTACGTAAGTGAAACTCAAAGAGACGTTGAGAAGGAAGTACGTAGTATTTGGCGGCGGGCGTCATCCTAGCGCATTATAGCGACGAGGTATTTCCTCAGATTTATTGAAATCACGCAGCATTAAGACAGGGAGGAAATTACTAAATTATTTGGGGCTTAATAACGCTCAGTCAGGTTTAACTACAAATGTAACAGTCCTACCTTGGAATAAATTTATTTTCTTAAGGTATTACACTGGCTTAAGTCTAAAGACATGTTCAGGAAGTGAAATTTAGACTGAAGATGGCAAAGATGACTCAAATATTTCTACCTTGTCGTAGCGCCGGTGTCTTGACAGTCAAAAATAGTTTAAAATACATATTATACTTTGCACTAATCGAAATTGCTTGGTGATGTGATGTCTAAGAATAAAAGAAGTGTTGTACTTGGTCACGGATCCTCCGTGTGGTGAGAATATCACCACCCCATATCGTCCCATGGGTGTCGTAAGAGCCGACAGAGGGAGCATATTATGCAGAGAACAGCACTGTAAGAGAAGGAAAACTTGATACAAACCCTATACCAACCCGTTCCGCCAGCGTGGTATAGTAAGCCAATTCCTCCTTTCAAAGGAGAGGCCTAGTCCAGCAGTGGACTGTTAAAGGCTGATGATGGTGATGATAATGATTGTACTTCGTCGCTCAGTATTTTTCATTCTACTTCGCTTCCCAATGACCTCTACGAAACATGGGCAAGGCAACCACTTACATATATAGAGCGATATTTAACCAAAACCCCGTTTCACGCCACTAATCGAAGGCACTGGTGCATTCGCTGAAAAATGTGTTCGCCCAGTCTGCTGGGCGGCTTAAATAAATTAAAGTGCATTCAACCCTTGTTCGGGTAAACGAACTCGGAGACCCGAGCCAAAGAAAATTACTTTTAATGTAAAGAAATATCTGCCAACATTTGGACCCAAGTTCACCCACAATGATATAACGGTCGGTTGCAAAAACAACAGTTTAAAGTTAAACATCAAGATAAACAGAGATCGTTTTTTTACTGTTCATCAGTGCCGTTTGGGTGCCGGTTAGAAAACCGGACGTTTTTTAATGAAATGAGTGAGAAATGTAACATTGCCAAATGAAAATGTACCATTACAACATCAAATGACGTTTACTTGTACAACTCTTTTAAACAATCGTATAATATTATAATGCAGTCAAGTTCAGACGTTGTATTTTTCGTTATTTTTCTTTTTTGGGGTATCGACATTTTTTGGTAGGATTAATTTTATGACATTTGTCATTGTTATTGTTTATTGTGTAGCACTTATGTAGAAAAAGTAAAATAGCGTCATATGCTTAGAAATGTATCGTTACGTTTGACCGACTTTTGAGGTCGATTTCTGTACGGTGTAAAACTATTATTCTTACATGTCGTGCCTGTCGTATTTACTAAATAACTCCGCAACTTACAAATCCATAATAGGGCAGCAGTTAACCTTTAAGGGTCCTTCTAGACATAATTTGACTCATTCATAAATATCTGCAGAACATTTACATAGTCATAGTGCGAGAAACTCATAAGCGCTCATAAATTCAGTTCATTACCGTGTCATATCATAAGATATTCATATTATCATCACACACTCCTGTCACATTTATCACTACGAGGACACCACTTCGGGGACCGTGCGTCCTAATTCGCGTGGTGTGTCTCACAACCAAGCAGGTAAGAATAAAAAGATAACATTCAACGTGGTCGTGAAATGTCAAATGACTATTCTGCACAAATGACGTTGTGGTTTATGACTGTGTGGATCGATACTTAACGCTTACCAAGTGATGTGGGTTCTATTTGATCCCACACGAAACAAAACATAACACTTTGCGTGTTCCACAAATTGTTGTGTTCTTTGTGTCCATTGGTTTAATGATTCTAAAACGTAATTCCTCTGCGCGCGACAAAGGATTCATTCCTAGAGCAGACGCTGATATTTTTTAAACGTTATTAGAAACGCTGGTAATATGGATGATCGTAAACTACTAAAACGATATTAGTAGCCTGATGTTGCGTTTCATCACGTGAAGACGTGACATTACCCATTTT
This sequence comes from Euclidia mi, assembly GCA_944739405.2. Taxonomy (NCBI): domain Eukaryota; kingdom Metazoa; phylum Arthropoda; class Insecta; order Lepidoptera; family Erebidae; genus Euclidia; species Euclidia mi. Next base: position 64,223,058 of record OX123187.2, on the reverse strand, counting down.
TTTGTCGTGCATGCAAGATAATTGGTACTGCTGCGTGCTCATCTGTGCGTCATCCGAGTCCAAAGTATATCTCGTCGCGATAAAGCAAACAATCTACAGTACATTTTTAGCCGACAAAACTTTTGTTGTATTAGGTATATGACTAAGCATCTATTTCCGGATTTTATTATTTATGTTTAATTTTACTGCCATCAATGATGAAAAGTTATAAGACGCTTAAGTTTTCTAATGATAAATTAGATAGCTACGCAACTAAGTATTTTTGGCGTAGTTTTAGAGCTCACATTTCAGTACCACTGCTGTTAAACATCTATAATAGCAACAAACGGTTCACTCTTCAGTACCACTTTCTTAACTTATAATTACAAACAAAAGCAAATAATTTAAACCCCGCAAAAGCAAAAGGCCACCTCAAAAGTATAGGAGCCAGTAAAACAACAGTGAATTCCGTATTCATTCATGAACAAACATTGTGACGTCACGACTGTCCGAGCGCAACGGACGCGGGAGGCTGTGGGCCCCACAGTGGGCCCTCACATCGTAAGTTCGTAACCTAAAAAACGCGACAAGGATAAGAGCCATCAAACTGTAGCGAGAGAATAACGATCGGGGCGCGCCGGACGTGCTAACACTGGACTGCAGTAGATAATTGATCGGCTTCTCATCTCGACAAGGGGAAAAAACACCCGTCTTTTGGCTCAAGAGCTACGTCATAATAGAAAAGCTTCGCTTTATCTCACTAGAGATTCTTTTCACTGCAGAAGAGGTTAAATTGTCAACTCGCCTCTTAAACTGTGTGGAACGGGGTTTGGTTGATTTGCATACTGTCTCAAATTCGGGTTGTGTAGTTTGCACAAGTATTATAGATGTACAAAAGCCAACTATGATACGGGATTACATATATTATGTACGTCTTAGTGTAGGGGTAGTCACATTGTTTCAAGAAAGGAGTGAATAGAATTTGAGAATGTACACACTAGGTTGTTAAGGAAGCAACACCCTCAGATAAAAACGTCTGCATCGCTACAAAAGATATACAAACAGCATCGATAAGAGTCCATGTGTTAGTCACGATATCTATCTATTATCGCGCGTCCGACACGACGACGAGACAAATGACTAACTGTACGTAAATAAATGTGCAAACAAATGGTTTGCTTACCCCATTTTGTAAGTGTTAATTAAGTAGGAATATTTATCAGTAGTTTGTTTACACGATAGAAGAATTCACATAAAGACGATTTTCTCATGTATATATGCATACATAGAATAGCAATGATTTATATGTAGTGTTTCCGAAAATATTAATTAATCTGTCAGTAAATCAACAAATATAATTATATGACGCATGTTTAACCTCTCGTATGCTGGATTACCAGACATAATTATAAATCTATTGTGTCTCGTGCAGATCTGCTCTTAAGCATACGAAAGGTTAAAACACACGGATGCATTTGTTTAATGGAATCATGCCGCAACTTCGAGCAAATATTAAAAGTTTGAATATGCATTGCTCTGCATCAAAACTATTTTTTACATCTTTCACAGGAGTGATAAAATATTGTTTTCAACAGCGTACCATATTGAGAACTTCTTGACAGATATAGAACGATTTTGTCGTACTCATAGATTTATTATACTAACGTTAGATTGGCAATGGAGTCAGTAAAGTGAGACCAAAACAAGAAAACACTAGTGTGCGTGTAATGAGCTTGTATGCAAGACAAATAGTGTTGGGCATGGCTTGCCTAAACTATGATTATCGATAATATGGGCGCGGTGTGATATAGCCCGATTTAAAGCATGATTGAAGTAGTGTCAATAACTGAGAGAAGATAATAATAAAACTACAGATAAAAACTGTATTTTTTTATTTTTCACCAAATATATTTATTTCATTATAAAAATGTTGCAAACTTTCTTTGGAAGTATTCTGCAGTTTTGCTTCATATTTTATTCTAATTGTTAAATAAATTTCAATTTTTGCTTTTATTAGCAAGTATTTGTGATTAAATAATGCTGGTGAGTCATACATAATAATATGATTGTTAAGAACTTTGAAATGGTTTTTGCAAGACAAAAGGCAATCATTTACTTAAGTTATAACATTAATTCGGTAATATTTTTTCCTTTCATACATCTACAGAACATTCGTTCAGATTGGACCCCTATTTCATAAACATCTTGGGAAGGATAAATAAGGCCACCTACATCCTTTGTATATATAAGTGAATCTAGTTTAATATCACCGTAAAGTACACTAAGACAGGGGTCACATTTAATTTTCTTTACAATTTTTTTACCACATATCCACAAGATATATTCAACAATGGAATTGATTATATTACCCTTTCCTTCAGACACCCACGGCATAGATGACACGAAGTCAGAATCTTCATCGATTAAATGAACTTTGCAAACAGCGACATCCTGTGGTGCTAATTTTTGCACTAAACCCGGTTGTAGTATTAATCATGTCTATGGTACGTGATATCTGTGCTTTAAGAATACAAATTTTCTCTAAAGGCAAACAATTGGCTTTGTCGCTGATTTGCACTTCCACATGGCACATGAGTCGTTTATAGGCTGCTGTGAATTGTCAAGCAGTGGGATTATTATTGAATCAAGAGCGCACTAAACTAAAAATGTTTCCAAATGGTCCAGCTTTACTCTTTGAGAGCCCCTATTATAAAAACATTTTTCTTCAAAGTAATTGCTGCATATGGATGAATATTTTTTGGAAACCCAATCTTCTCTATTTATCATTTTTAGCCATTTTAATCGGACCTCATTATTTTGAGGAAAGCTGAAATAAGTATTTTAATTTATTTTTATTATATTTATAACTACATTTGGATACAGAACATAAAAGTAAATAATATTTATTTGTTAAATAACAGTATGAAAGGTATGCAACCTTTGTCAGTCAAGTTACAAATCAATATTTTCTTATCGATATGATTTGACATTACGTCAATCACTATGTAATTTAGCTTAGAAATAGTAAAAATTTACGTATTTAATATTATCTTTAATCAAATCTTTTTGCATTCAGAATATAAATATAATAAAATGTGATATTATAAACGTATCCGTTTGTGCATATATTTCTTTTCAGAATTGTAAAATATTGCAATAAGACCATTAAATCTTTCAACGGTACTTACGTATGAAATGAGTAATTCTGGGGATTTTCTCTCTTACACAAGTTACATACGGGTACTGCACAGGTTACCATAATAGTTTTTGTATGTATAATACCTGGATTTCACTAATAAACACGTTATTTTGGAAACATAAGCGAGTTTTGTACCGTTCACAATTAAGTACGTGAATGGTCTCGCCTATCTATCTCGCTCTAACATACTAGTTTCTATTTTTTCTCTTTCGCATCACCGATCTATACGTTAGTATATACTAAATCTATGGTCGTACTTGTGTTCCAAAAACCCAAAGTGAAGCTACAAATATCTATGCTGATACGACAGGCAGAACTAGATCTAGTAAAAAATGCATGTATACTCAGCGAATAGGCCTCGCGCCTCGGGGAAACATTCTCAGCAAACAAGAAATGTATACCTAACTATAGTTATAGTACATATAAAATATCGCCTCAATAGAACTGAATACAAATAATACTGTAAATCTTAAGTTCATTTTCAAATTGTTCAGCCATTAACATCAGTACAAACACAAACAAACAAACAAACAAGTAGGTATACTAATTAGAATAGTTGACGCATTTTTCTAACTGCACGTACGGCCGACCTAATTAAACTGCTAGCTACAATTAGAGCACAAGTATGCTACGAACAATGAGCAACAACAAGGAGAATGCATTGTTGATCGCTATTGTGGTAGATCTAAATGTGTCTGTGACCGATTACACAAATGATATCTGACCGACATTGATGAGTTAATAGTGAATGAAATGATTCGTCGACTCTTCAGATCTTTGCCAATTAAGAATGGAATTAGTAATGGAACATGAGGAAGAGTAGCAGCCCAACGATAAGGAAAAGCCGTTGCACATTTATTGTAGAGGGCATTAATATACCTACAAAGGCAATTGTATCAATGGTAGAGGGCCAAAAAGCACGCTAATAAAAGAGCACACGCAAGTATGGAGCGCACTCCCGAGATTCGTTCCGTTATAACCAAAAGTTTGGTAAAGCCATGCAAGATGGCGAAAAAATTTGTCTGCGGTTCTTTACTATACTAGGTACCAGTTATTGACGAATCTTATCACATAGATATTTATTTTTAAAGTTATAAATACCGCCAAGTTTTGAATAAGTACGAAGCACGTTTACTAAAAAGTAGTAAGTGTGACATTTCATAAGTACCTTTAAGTATTATTTTATTAACAGTTTAGCAAATAGGTACAGCATACAGCAGATAATAATCTATAAGTACTGTGTTTTTACAATCTTTTAGTTAACTTGTATTGTTACTAAGCATATTGTATTTAGCTTTGAAACACAACTAAATCTTTTGTCTGTCATTCTACGGAGTCTAAATATTTAAGTTGGTCGAGTTCCGATTAGAATCCGTTTCTATGATTGACTTCATTAGGTCCACAGAAAGGAACTTCTCAACAGCAAACAAAACAGACAAAAAAATTTGCTTTCACAAAATTACAATTAATATAAAATACAAATGCAAAACATACAATGCTAACGACAACAAACGAACATGTATAATTAGCTTCGGCAATAGTAGTTAACGCTTGCATTACAAATGTCATCAGCGGTGGGCACACTTTACTCGCTACGAATATTTAGATAGCGTAATGATATTGCGAGCGCGCCGTTATGTCTACTGCATCCTAAACACGAGTAATACACTCATCGCCTCAATTAAAAAACATAATTAAGGTAAACGTACGTAATTCCGGCAGTGTCCCGGTACCCGGTAACTAGTCGGTTTTTATCATTTTGTAGGTTTCTACCAAAAGAATATTGAAGTTTGAGAATTGCAATCCATACTTTATATTATTTCGTATAATTATAATATGAACGCTGCTCAATAACTGTAATGGTTGCAAAACTATACTACAATGAAAGTGTGGTGTGCGAAAATTTTGTGGAATTTCGAGGTTCTGCCACTAAACTACGAAGCTACCACATGGTATTGGTTTGCTTATCATATTGCTGCGGATAGCGGCACTGTGAGAGTGTTTATTTGCTTAAATATTTGAGTTAATTATCTCGCGATATAGTCCATAAGCGGCGATGAATTTAATGAAATAGTAAGTATTTTGGCATATTACATTTACTGGGACTCAGAAACCCCTATATGACCCAGTTCCCGGCAATATTATACCATTTTTACCGGATACTGGTACACGAGTTAACTCCGTACTACCCGTTGCACCGGAGCCCATTACTGCACCTTAGTGCCTTGCAATAAGTCTCATTATCCTTTGAAAGTGTAGTAGTAGAGTATTAATTATAATCTTATACTAATATATAAAGCTGAAGAGTTTGTTTGTTTGTATGTTTTTTTGTTTGTTTAGTTGAACGCGTTAATCTCAGTAACTACGGGTCCGATTTGAAAATTCTTTCAGTGTTAGATAGCCCATTTATCGAGGAAGGCTATAGGCTATATAACATCACGCTATGAGTGACGGGAGCAGAGCAGTAGCCTTAAATAGCGCGGGTGTAACCGCGGGCATCGTCTAGTATTATATATTCTGCCTGATGCTGAGACGTACACTACCACTTGATTCTAAACCCTATCATATGCAATGGCTTGATGTTTATATTTCAAAACGTATTTTATTACGAGGCATAAATACTTATTTATAATGAAAAATAAAACGGTGCTCTGCTCCCATTTCTTAATTCGTATAGAGTACTCGCATGATGGAGCTGGAAAGTGGCCATAGGCACTCCGCAATAAAACGACACAAGCCCATCGAGTTTGAGCTCGTTTCAATCTTATTGACGAGTACTCTGATCCTATATGGCAACCAAAGTTTGATGATGCGTTGTCAAAGTTGACTTCAACTCAAAGTAGATTTCAAATCATAGTTGAGTTCAACTGAAAGAGGAGTTCCACTGAAACATGAGTTCAACGTGACAGATCAATTTGGCGACCACAGAGCCCTCGAGCTACTTTACCGAAATTACCTATCCCGGATGTCAAAGAGAGTGAGGTACGGATGGCATTAGAGCAAATTAGGAAAAATAAAGCACCTGGTGATGAGGGAATCACTGCAGAACTTCTCTGAGCAGGTGGAGACACAACCTTGAGAGAGCTAGCAAGTCTTTTCAATACCGTCATCCACAATGGTTCCAAACTGGAGCGGGTGTGTGGTGATTCTATTCTTAAAAAAGGTTGCAAAACTTTATTGAAGAATTACAGGTCCATTTCACTCCTGAGCCATGTGTACAAGTTGTTCTCGAGGGTTGTAACAAACGACTCAACGACTTCCAGCCATCAGAGCAAGCCGGGTTTCAAAAAGGCTTCATCACCGTGGACCACATCCATACTGAAGACCCATGAGTACAACCAGCCGCTGTATATGGCATTCGTGGACCACCAGAAAGCCTTCGACTCTATCGAAACCTGGGCAGTTCTTGACAGCCTGCAACGATGACGCATTAGCTAACGATATATAGAGGTGTTAAGATACATAGAGTTGCGTAGGGGAGTCCGGCAAGGGGATGTAATATCTCCAAAGCTGTTCACCAAGGCACTTGAGGATGTCTACAAGACACTGTAGACATCCTCAAGTACATCTCACACCTTCAATTTGCTGACGTCATCGTCCTAATAGCAGAGACGTTGGAAGAGCTTAGCGGAATGCTGTCGACCTTAATGAAGCCTCCCCGGTGGATTGATCTTGGCATGAACCTGGCTATAACGAAGGTAATATTCAATGAACACGTCGTGTTTAGACCGATCTGCATTGAAGGTTCCTTGCTCGAAGTTGTGCAACAGTGACATACTGTTCTCGTCGCCTATCCCGCAAAGCATCAAGACAAAAGTCTTCAACCAATGCTTCCTACCAGTAATGATATACGGTGCTGAAATGTCGACACTCACGGTAGTGCTGGTCCATAGATATAAAATATCTCAGCGTACTATGGATCGAGCTATGCTAGGAGTCTCTCTAAAGGATAGAATTCGCAACGATTTCATCAGGAAGAGAACCCACATAGCTCGCCGTATAAGCAGTCTGAAGTGGCAATGAGCTGGCCACGTCTGCCGAAGGACCGACGACCGATGGAGCAGACAAGTCTTAGAGAGAAGGCCCAATTTCAGCAAACAAAGAGTGGTTGTTGAGCTGACTGCACGGTTGGCGTCGTGGTTTAAGAGACCACTTCGCAGCTTGGCATTTGCCTAGTGTTGTGGGTTCAATACTGGGTGTTCATCGTGTCGGTTGTATGTTGGTAAAGACTCCCGCGACACTGGGTTTATCCTTAGTGCGTGAGTTGTTCTATTAAAGAAAGGGCCTTGCGAAGCTATAGATTGTACCTAAATTGTAAGTAAACCAAGCGCATACGAAATTTTCTTGGAACTGTAGTTAATTGTTTTATATCTTAGATTTTGATCTCTTTTCAGAAAACTACATAACAATTTTGTTGTTTAGCTTAAAGCCAAAGAAAATTACTGTAAGAATTCACTTCTCACAGTAATTTTAAAAGTTAAAAAATAATGTGATGTAGGTATACCTACTTTTGTTTGTTTTTAGTTTATTTTAGAAAGCAGTTGAAAAGATATAAACATAGTATTAAGACAATTTTAATTGTTGCTTGTGATTTCCTTTGAAATACATTTCAATAAAAATATTTTATTTGACCCCTTTAGATTAATAACAATTACATTACACAATATTTAAAAATAAAACGTTCAAATATTATAAACTTTAATATTAAGCAAATAGGGTTCAAATTCGCAGTTAAAATTTGCCGGTATCTGGGACAATCTACCGTTTACTAGGACAAATCTACCGGATACTGGTACAAATGGGTCTTTTCAAACTTTATTTAAATTAAAGTATTCTTAACGTCATATATATCAAAAGCTATAAAATTGCTCGAAAACTAGAATAAATTATCTATAAACATCCGTATATTTCATTTTTGTTAGTCTTTTAACCTTAACATAGCAGACCTGCAAAGTCAGCGAAGTTCAGAATTTCACGGCTATTGGGACGTTTACCTTACTTATTGTCTGTCTCAATATTTATATGATTCGGTCTTGCGTTGGAAATCTAGTAACAATGACAACCCAAACATTTAAAGAAAGCAATAAGTCAATAGTCTGAAGATTGACAACAAAACTTATAATTTGACACTCATACATACATAGACTCATGCCTGTTTCCCGGAGGGGTAGGCAGAGACTACGGAACGCCATTTGCAACGATCCTGACATATCTCTCTTGGCTCATTCACTCCCATCAGATTCCTCATGCATGCTCTTCTGTTCAAAAATATATTAAGTTGCCGTATAAGAATTGAAATTAAAAAAGCTAACCCAGCGCAACAAGCTATATAATCTACGCGAAACCACTTGCAAACTATGATAACGGCAAGATATTCCGTGGCACAGCGAAGCTATATAACTTTGGACTATAAAGCGAGACTCGAGTCCTTTGGGAACCGCGGCCGAGGCGGTTTGCGGACTGCGGTCGCATTATGCACGGAGGACGCGCCGTACAAGGAGGACTCATTACAAATGCAAAATAGTAAGGAGTCGAAATTAGCGGGGCTTCAGCATTCATTATGCATCCTCGCCTCGACACATCGGTGCACGCCGCGAATCTATTACCGGTGGCAACACCATGTTTAATTTTATTTTTATGTAGTTAGCCTTCGCATCCTCAACACCAAACATCATAAAAGACCATTATCACTCTTGTGTTAAGGAAGGCGCGATGCCGCAGGCAGGAAACAGTTACTTTCGTTCGTTACATTAGCAAAACAGTGACTCCTCTGTGTAAAAGTTGAGGATGTCGGAGTATTCAAGAAGGCAGTAACACATATTTAAGACTGACAAACACTGCAAAGACGAAGTCTGTGAGATACTTAACATGTGTCAGGTCAGCCAATTTAAATATGTAACGTAATACATACTTATCTACTTTAAATAAAGATGCTAGTACATTTTAAGCAAATTCATTTTTGATAGCGTCGTGTGTTCCAAGCTCAAAATCTATAGCAATGGCTTTTCACTTGACTTTTTGTATCGCGCTTGAACATAAAATCTACCGTGTATGCACAAGCAGGTGCAGGTATGTGATACAGACTTGGCATGTACAACACGCACCATTATCCAAATTAGTTTAAAGGATATGTATCCGTCATTGAACTAGTGTTCTCGTGATTAGCGGAAACGTCACACATGGTGTGGCCCCATGTTGGTCTGCACGCAAATGCAATGAGTGCCCGAGCCTTGACGGACTAATGCTATACGACGGTTACATAATAGGATAATGAATTTGCAATGACATTCTATTTATAGACTTCTACGGGTGTGTAGGTTTATTTGAAAGAACAGCTTAGCTTAGTAATCGCAAGTACCCTAAACCAGTATGATCCTATTTTTTTTCTGGTCATTTTGTCGTACACACGTAAACTTTGCGCTTTTTGATGCCTTTGACTTTTCTTTAACATAAGTACTTTGCTTTTTCTGGCATTGAGTGTTCATTAAAGATCCCAATAGGCTAATATTAGTTTCGTGAATCAAAAATATGAATTATAAAAGGACTGTCGTAAATGAGAGGCAACTTCTTTCATAAACTAAGACTACAAACCTTTTCATTATTGCTATAGTAACACATAAATGAGAAGACTAATTAACCGATCTCATCAGATCAAAAGCTGCAGCTAAAGAATATAGGTCACGAGCAGCGGGAGCTGTTTAATCGTATCAGTTTATATGCACGTGCTGTGGCTAACCGCGGACACACCTGTGTAATAAGATATCAGTGGCCGAAGCCACTTGCGCACTGCAAAGATTATATTAACGACTGCCATCAATATCGATGTATTCTCGAAAGATTGAATTGGACAGGCAGATTGTGTGCAAAAACATGGAAGTGCCCTTCAAATGTACAAAAAGTAAGAATTTGTCTGCGTCTACTACAAACAACTCACATACACATTTTCCACATATAATGTCAGTCGTTATTGTTAAGATACAGTTATCACAACAACCTTATGGCGCCCGCACATTTCTTTAAAATACAAAAAGTCAAAGACGACTGAGGGTTATGAGATTCTACCAGAGAATCTAACAATTTCCCGACCATAAGGAATCGTAAGCTTATTGGAGAAGGCAGTCACCCTCACTTATTAGATAGAAGCATAGTTCAGAATCATCTGTTATACGAACAAAGACAACCATCGGAATATTCTGATCACTTATTCATAAATCAATCTCAAAGCGCAACGAAGCTGATTTCCGCACGCTTAAGAAATTACTATCTGCCAAACTTTCAAAGTAGCGGCGTGTATACTTAGGATTGTGATTCCAAAGTTTGTAAACTTGGCAATACAAGGATTATTCCCTAGCGGTCAAAGTATGGGCACCTTTTTAAATGAGAAACAAAGGGAAAGCTTAGTGGAATCGCTATACCTTGAATTGTCGTGGTATATGATAACTTGATAAGGTAAAATTATATTTTCTGCTGGTTATACTTACTTGAGTTGGATCACTCTATACTACTAAATTTTCTTCTGCTAACATTAAATACAGTTGTGACACACAATACTGAAAAAGTGCAGGTTATAGAGCTTGATAAATCAGTCCATTATCGACCTCGACCGCTGTAAGACGGTCGAAACTTCGGATATAAAGAAAACTTTACCACATTAGATATCTTGTTTGTTGATAAAAACAATTGTTGCACTACGGGCCAAGAAAACAGAGTTCTCTATATTCCCTCGGGGATACATAGACATACATTAAATCGTATATCTTATCGGACAAGACAATTCTTCCAAATCGGTAGTAAAGAATACATGACAAAATAATGGAAAGGCAAGAGGAAAGTGGCAAGGATAAGCGCCCGTGCCCCTGTGGGACAAGACGGGATCAATACGCATCAATCCACATTTGAGCGCGATATCGACAACGAGAGAAACACCTGTTTAGGGTAAATCAATCCCAATGCCGTTGTTGATAAGTATAAAATACTACTGGTCAGTTGCGCCGCAGTCTGAAAGTGCCTGTTAAGTTAATATGTCAGATAGGTTATATAAAATTCGAGTAAGACCCGTTATAAGAAAACTGTATGACAAATAAAATCAGTATCAATTTTGAATTTATGATTTTCTCAAGACCACAGTTCCTTTAAGTATAGCAACCAAACGTCGACAGATGCTGCATTATGACTTTAACGTAAACTAAACTAAAGTAAACAGCGATAAAATCCGAAATTCAATTAATTTCAATAGTAGGTCACCGGTGACCTACGGTAGCGGAGGATTGGCTGTCAATCATTTTTACTTGGCAGCTAAAGTGTTAAGAAACAGTTAGTCCTAATTTACTTTGGCACAGTGAGTACTCCAAAGCATTACTTCATTATATTTAAATATAATGAAGTAATGTATAATTGCATGCATGAGAAACTTGATGGGAGTGAGTGAAGCAAGTGAGGTATGTCAGGATCGTTGCAAATGGCGTTCCGTAGTCTCTGCCTACCCCTCCGGGAAACAGGCGTGAGTCTATGTATGTATGTATGTATATTTAAATAATTAAACTATAGTTACATAAATAAACGTAAATAGATTAACAAAAATATTTCATAAAAACAAAATCCCTGTGCCGCTTGCTCCAGTTTGAAACAGTCAATGCATTTACACAATGACAGCGATTAAGCTGATGGCTTCATATTTCGCTAACTGCTATCTTAAAAGTGTAATTACGCGAGACAGAAATGTTTTACACTCCGAAAATTTTTAGAGGTTGATAGTTGATATTTCCAAAATAAGCGCCCTTTAAGGCCAAGACATTGTTACGTCCAAAATAATTTATCAAAAGAATGTTTACAACATTCACGCACACCCAAACTATTATGAGATAATTGATTTCTGTTACAAAATGAGAACAACGGGGATAATAGTCGGATCACCGGGCCTTAATTCCAAAAGCCTATTTTTTAAGTCTATCTTTTTATTAATCTTTTTAAAATAATATTATACTGTTATGGATATGTGTCAGAAATTTAATATCCATTAACGGAGCCTTGTCAGCTTATCAACAGCGTGGAAGTTATCCTTAATTACCTACAATGTGGCGATAAAATTTTTGTAACCGCCGCCGCGCCGCGGCAACCGGCCCGGCCCACAAAAGTGCTATCTCATCTGTCTCATCTAAAAATAAAATGTTGACTAGGTTAAATATTTACCCTTAATTTCGGGACAACGGGCCAGAATAATTACAAATAATTTGTAGAAGGTCTTTAATAAACAATTTTTAGACAAGCTTGGAATAAATTTTACACTACGAGTACTTATGATGAAAAGATTTACGACAGTAATACTCGCTGGTGTGCCAAAAATCTACAGACTGAATACGGAGACAACAACAGATAAGGAATACATGGCAAACATTATCATGTCAGGCATTAGTCAGAGTCAGTCAGAGTCATCAATCATTGTCAGAGTTTTATATAATTTGTCAACTAATAACGATTACTAGGCATCCTGCATACTCAGACCGTGTGGAGACTTTTGAGCATTTATACATTAAGGCATACTAACCACGATTAAGTATAAAGCCAACTACAATTAAATACAGACGTATGACGTATACCTACGTCTGAACGAAATGTAGACGAGACCCAAGAAAAGGTGATTTATCATCCAGCTTAAACTTTTTTCCTAACGCAAAATGATTCAAAGCGAGGAAACTTGAATTCAAATAAAAGCGCATTTATTAAACATGTTTGTACCTAATCACATCTGCCCAAAACCTTCAAAACACATAAGTACATAAGTTTGCTTTTAATGTTAATCCGGCTCTAGTCCCATTCTCTTCTGATTAAGGTAAGTTTCGTACCAATCACCAAAGTTAGGAATGCCTAATGCCATCGAGACGCGTATTACTTAACAACAACTTACTAAGACCGAGTTTTATTCATCATCAACAAAAGCAAGTAGATATCTATTCGGCAATAGCTGCCATCATTGTTACTAACAGAAATTCTGTTTTTTTGCCAAAAATGCTTATAGAAGGGAAAACAGCATACGACTGAATTTGTGTTATGGCTTTAATGAAAACGCACTCGTCCAAAGACCACACAGCTAAATCCATATTGTGGCTGTTATGTCGACAACACAAAATGATGATGAACCTTAAAAACTCCTGAATTAAAATGAAATTTATCATATTAACCTAAAATTCGCTGCGCAACAAATTAAATAAGAAGAAATACCTCTTGCGTCCAACTATTATTGCTTTTTGATAACAAAGTAGCTTGCGCTTTAAAAGTAATCAAATCTCAACTCGTATGAATGAATACTATAATATCGAGGGGAAATTACTTATGCATAAGATATGACTTAATAACCAGACATATTCCACTATCGACACTTGATTATTATTAACCTTGATTTCAACAAGTTTACAGTGATCACTTTAGTTATCCTGGCAAAAACAACACTATGATGTGAATGATGTTGAATAAATAACATCCGAGTGCTTAATATATAATGTACTATCAATAGACTAAGTGATTTATATTTCAGTCAATGATTGTGTGATCCGTATGCCTGTTCCTGTTGTGAATTTTTATCATAACATGCAACAGCCTCTGATGCGGTAGTTTGTAAAACACAAATATTACGTGGTCCAAAATAATAATTACCTTACTAAGTAATCTTCCGCAACCTATCTTTTGCTTTTGCTTGCATACTTGCGAAAAAATTAATCTTTGTTGAGGATAAAATTCAATTTTGTATGGAACAGCTGACTCATTTTCTCCTTCGCGATTTCGTCAATGTCTCAGAATAAAAGTTATTCATAATTACGACTAGTCACCCCGAAGAGATTGGCACTATACAAAAATTATCGAAGAAGATTATTTTTATGAAGCAGTTGTTTTTATCGCGATGTCGTCGGCATCCCAGCCCAAATCTGTCGTCACCCGAGAAGGAGTTTGCACAAAGGTACTAAGAATAACGTTGTAGAACCAGTTGTGGTGGAAGGCTGTAACTGCTAGCTTTGACTGACCTGTATCTGGAACATGGATATGGAGTCGTCGAGCATCTGCACCCTGACGGCGAGCATCTTGCCGCCCTTCTTGGGCGTGGCCGGCGGCGTGCGGGAGCCACCGCCCGCGCCGTCCACCCCCGCCGGCGTGCTGGCCGAGTGGTGCATGCGGCCTGCAGACAACGACACAGACAATTACTATATCTGTATATTACCTATATAAAATCTTGCGTTACCGAGTGACTGACAGGCAAAGCACAGTCGAAACTACTGGGCGCAAGAAGCTGAAATCTGGTATGAACATATGTTCCTTGGGGACCGAATATGTGCAGTGTGCACTAACAAGAGATTGCCCGAAATTTCTAGACGATCAGAAACGGATAAATTAAAATAGAATGTGCGGGCGTAGCTGCGAGCATCCCCTTGTACCATAATAAAATGGCTGTAATACGTAGACAGCCAGCGGACTAGTGATATTTGTCACCGAACCAATAACCGTTGGTATAGTCGTGTTCTAGAGTGGAGATTGCGCCCAGGCAAGCGTAGTGTAGGACGCCTTCCGGCTAGGTGGAGTGACGATATACGCAAAGTGGCTGGCATGGACCCGACTGAATGTCCTGACTGGACCCGAAAAGCCGAAAATCGGGCTCAGTAGCGAGGCGAGGCCTATGTCCAGTGGACTTCGGCAGCCCTACTCAACATAACGACTCTATAAGGGCTCCGTGTTTTGCCATTCGGTTATGGCACTCTAAAACGCTTATGACACATAGTTGTACATCATCACTATCTAAGCCTTAAGACGTCCACTGCAGGTTCACATGGCCTTCCTCATATCTGTCCACATATAACGACCTTGATGGACCCGTGTCCATCCGATTCAGACGATTCCAACAAGATCGTTCGACCACCTTGCGGAAGGCCAATCTCTGATATACATGTATTGAAATAAATACTTAAGTACATAAGCAGGTGAATTGATGAGGATTAAATTCTGAGTAAAAGAGCTAACTAAATCTTTGAGGAAGCCAAGAGTGAATCTATTTGTATGAATGCCTGCGAAATGCCTCGGTTCTTTGCTAATTGACATCAGATTTCGCATTTTGGCCCAATCTCACTATTCTACAAACTAATGTATAATATGTACATTCTGAGAAATTTCTTGACATATTCTACTCCATTATTGATTTTATGCAATGAACCATCTTATGTGTGTATTTGAAGTGGAGAAACTGACTCTTAAAACACAAAAGAGACTGCTCGTAGTGTTTAGTATCAGCCTAACACTTAACCAGTCAATCTAATACAAAACAAGACATAAACTAAATTATATGCATGCAATTCATTTCCAGTGTTTTCCGTGCTAATAGTAATAACTTTAACGTTCTTAATTATTCAGCGTCCATACATTTAGATCATAGTTCAGCCTTCAAACGGCGTTTTCCATTAGACACCACGCTATAGCAATCACTAGCGACCGCCACAATAATACGTCCGCAATAAAATGTGTTGCTTTATGATTCTCACAGTTTATTAGTCAGAACGTAAAATTAAGTGCCCCTTCACACTAGCGATTGTCGAGCGTAGGCGTGCGATAAGCGACGGCGCGGCGCGGTGGAGGCGTCGTATTGTGGCGTTTTGTCTGTAGTTGCGGCGTCTTGCTAATTAAACGCGTATACGCGACATTAGCGCTGCATTCGCCATAAGGCATAGAAAACGCCGTCTCTGCATAGAAAGCCTACGTTCAACATAATTTACTAGTGTGAATGGCCTCTAGCTCTTAGCTACTTAAGGCCTCTTCACACGAGCGTTTGTATGGCGTAAGCATTCGATAAACGTATGCGCAGTGCATCGTTCAATTTACTGCAAAAAAACACACGATAACGCTAATATGAAGGAGCTCTTAACGACATTATAGTTTTAATAATGAAAATATCAGCTCCGATTAAAACCCACTATTACGGCACTAAGCCCTGTGTTACTCGCAATAATGACTAAATATACAACTGGCAAAAATAACTCGGAAGCTTTTACAGCTTGCCAAAATCAATTTATTTTCAATTTATTTTAATTTGTTGAAATTAACACGCGATTTCCTGAAATATAATAAAACGAAGTAGCTGGGTCTGTCTATCCGTTCTCGATAAAATCAACAAGTACTGGACATATTTTCTTACTGTTTCCATAAGTGGACGGATTGAAGTGATTAATAAGACACCTAACATACCAGACGAGGAAGCTCCCTGGCCAAAGCTAGTTTAAAATATTGTCGCACTCTTTCGCAATTCAATTTCGACTGATTACAGTTGAAATCATTAATAATGAATACCCTGCTTTTAGAATCAGACAGAAACTGTTCACAATGAAAGCTGTGAACAAGGGTTTCTGAGAATGGCCTAGCTGTTTCTGAAGAGAATATCAGTGCCGAACTTTATAGTTAATTAAATACGCTACTGGGCTTGTCAAAACGTCACATGTTTCTATATAAACATGAACGATAATGGACTATTTCGAGCCATATAGATTGTTGCTTTATATTGCCCTGCACCGTTAAAGCGAGCGGTAATTAATAATTTTAGTACGCATAAAGTAAACGCCAGAGCTGTAGACCCATGATAAAATCGACCGTCCTCTGCGCAAGCATTAAATATATTGTGTACTGGCCTGCCTTCGCTTCGCCCTACCTATGTCACTTCCAAACACACAAAACAACTCTTCATCATCATCAGCCTTTAACAGTCCGCTGCTGGACTAGGCCTCTCCTTTGAAAGGAGGAATTGGCCTACTATACCACGCTGGCCAAACGGGTTGGTATAGGGTTTATATCAAGTTTTCCTTCTCTTACAGTGCTGTTCTCTGCATATGCTCCCTCTGTCGGCTCTTACGACACCCATGGGATGATATGGGGTGGTGACATCCCGTATTCTTAATCCGTCACCACACGGACAACTCTTACGCGTTCATATTAGTTCACATTACTTCAGAAAACTTGGTTACATGTTTACATTTGTAATTCTATTATTATAAGCATTAATTATTTAATTACTTTGGCTTCTAAGTAATTCTAAGAAAACACACAAATTTGCCAGCAAAGGAAATAGTAATACATCCCTTGTTTTTTGCACAATCAGCTGCTCGGCAGTTTTGAAAGCATCCATTGTCTAAAATAAATTAACATCAGAATGCTTGTTCACCATCTGGTATAAAAAATATCCAAAATGCTAATAGAGGAAATGAGAACAAAGAACAACTAACGGAAAACCGTGTCTGTTACAACAGGTGCAATAGTCCCGTTTAGTCCTATATTAATGGAGGTAGGGTCGGCCACGCTTTAATGAATTTGCAACGGCAAGCAGAGAAATAAACAATCATATCAGGACTACTGTACAGTCACCAGTGTGCGGGGCTTGATGAAACCGCGTACGATATGCTGACTTCTTTGCTATCCGATATTACTATAGGAGATTTAAAGCAATAAAGTCAATATCCATAGACAGTTATGTACATATGCAACAGCGAATCCTTACTTTTCTGCGGATCACTAGGGTTCTATGGCAAAGACACCTGGGGCCCAATTCTGCTAAATAAATATAGTCTTGATATCATGTCAGTGTCATACTTACGTCACAAAAAGCGCATTCTTCTAAATTATCTGATATTTGAATGAAATTGTAACGAGATCGTATGTGTCAACGACGAACTGTTTATTTTAAATTATACGATAATGACATTAAGTTATCAGAATACCGCTTCTAAATCCATTCAAAATATAATATCAATGTCATATAAAAATAGCAGAATTGGCCCCCAGGTTTCCACGAATTCACATTCATCTTTGTAGATTCAAATATTTTAGCTAAATTAAACGTTTTGTTAAATGTTGGGTGCCAAAACAGACGGGTTCCGTTAGGGTTCCATGCCCTTTAAGTTTAGGGACCATTGATAGTATCGAAGGCAGTCTTATCTTTTGTAATGACCAACACCCCTATTCGAGTTGAAAAATTAATCAGGCTGTAAGTTGCCCACTAATGGTCATTAACGTAACCACTTGCCGTTAAGTGCTGAACACAGTGAAAACTGGGCACAATTTCCTTGCGAGATTTATGTAGATAAATATCATTACGTTAGATTACTAGGCTAAAAGTTACTGCTCCAAATTGCTTACGCCGCGCGCCGTTTCAAACAAACTTTAAAGAGTCAATTTTTGGATATGAATTTACCGTTATGGACAAAATTTGGCAAGCATCAATGGCCCTAAAGTTGTTGAGAACAATGCTTTGTCAAAGAGTTATATAATATAGCACAGGTTGTTTTTCAGGTCTTATCTATAGTTAATACAATTCTAAATTCCGCTGCTACAGAGAAAATCCTAATAAAAAAGGATTATCTTCGACCCAGGACTCAGTGGCAAACTGTAATTAAACCAAAACCAAGAAGCGCAAAGCTCTCGATATGCGTATACAAATTTAAATCACTCTAGTTTATGCATCCATGTGGATGGATAATGTTTGGCCCAGGCTTTTCTAGTTTGCCACGTGAGGATAGGTTGCCCCGCAATCTTAAGCCATTGATAGATGTCCCGTATGTAGCAATATCCTGTTTCTCACTAATACCACTCATGCTGATTAGGCGGCGTAGTGCCTCCATTGGGTACAGTAGTTCACTGTCTAAAGAACAGTATTAAACCCAATTAAGCCTAGCGATGTACGTGTGGTGACGGATTAAGTATACGGGAATTTCACCACCCCATATCATCCCATGGGTGTCGTAAGAGCCGACAGAGGGAGCATATTATGCAGAGAACAACACTGTAAGATAAGGGGAACTTGACACAAACCCTATACCAACTCGTTTGGCCAGCGTGGTATAGTAGGCCAATTCCTCCTTTCAAAGGAGAGGCCTAGTCCAGCAGTGGACTGTTTAAGGCTGATGATAAAGCCTAGCGATGGGCATCAGCTTTACTGTGTTATCGTGATACTGCCGCATTGCTGGAATCCAGCCGCATCCAAGGGCGAGGGTAGTAAAAACAAGATAAATTCAAGAGCACTTTCAAACACTACAAAAACACCTTCAAACAACTTTGTCCGCATTACTGTCTCGTGACTTATATCACATGCAATTGCTTATCGCTTGCTCGTTAGTTTCATCGCTATTGTGTAATCCTCTTTGTTAAGTGTATTCACGCAAATAAGATAAACGTCGCGTCAAATTTTATACTATGACCAATGTTCCGCCAAGTTGAATCGAATAGTCTATGCTAGGTACTAAGTACGTAGACTACTCCTACCACTTCAAGCTACATCATGATATTTATTCCATGATCATCGTTGGATCTAGTCATGGCATTAATTAAACAGTGAAGTAATATTTATAATCGGACTGCCTCCGTGGTCCAGTGTAATATAGCGATATGCGACTGCTGATCGGAGGTCCCGGGTAGGGAATGCAATCGATCTCGCGAGATCTCGGCCTTTTTTAGCGAGATTAATCTCGGTCGAAAATAGCGCGAGATCTCGCGAGATTTACGAGATTGCACTCGAGCATAAAAACGTCTTACTCGAAACGCGAACAGACGCGGACGGATCGCAATCTGTCAGTATCGGCATTAATAAAAAATTAAACAAATTTATACGAGTCCGGGGGTCAAAAGGCAAACTTTTGCAGTTCGTGGATGTCTGCCTGAGAACTGCGGTTTCAATAAGCGTTGAATCCGAAAGGGCCTTCTCAGCAGCTGGTTATCGGGCCAATAGAAAAGGAAGCCGTTTAGCAGACGATTCCTTGGATATTTTGTGCTTCTGAAGGAGCTACTTTGAAAATAATTCGTAACAGTGATTTGAACTGAACCAATGTTTCCTTTGATTGATATATGTTATTAATTAGGTCTGTAATTTCTAATAGTCTGCCTTATTGGTATAAGTATTTTGTTAATTAATCTGTGATATCTAAAAGGTCTAATGAGTACATGTAGTTTTATTTACCTAATTGATAATAATACTTACATCAGCTTAGTAACATAGATCATAAGGTTTTTTTTTACCTCTCGTTGTTTTGTTTATTATAAAATAAATGTTTTATTATGTACTAAGTAAAAGATTTTTGTTTGATATTAGAAGCGAAGACTGGTTGTTTCTTTCATTTCTTATTTGACAGATCCGTCCGTAAAAGTTTACTTCATAAAAGTTTATTTAAAAATTGTAGACAGGTAGGTACCTACGTCAAACAATGTTTGAAGAATAAAGGCCTATTCAAACCTGAGCGATATTCGCTGCCGCTGTGGGTAGAGGTACATACCGCGCGGGTTTCGCTCAGGTATTTAGTATCAAGTACCGCGGCTAGAGCGACCTGAGCGATATTCGCTGCCGCTGTGGGTAGAGGTACATACCGCGTGGGTTTCGCTCAGGTATTTGGTATCAAGTACCGCGGCTAGTTCTTACCTCTCTGAGCGAAACTCGACTACCGCGCGTTATTCTACCCACAAGGATAGCGAATACCGCTTAGGTCTGAAGAGTAATATTACCGCATACCCACTGGGTTTTCTCTGCCGCAGACGGTAGTGAATACCGCTTAGGTCTGAACAGGCCTTAAAAGTCTATTGAAAAATTCGTGAAAAATAATGTTTATCTTATAATACTTAAAATGATTATTATTTTTGTCCTAATTTATTCAAATATTGCGATTATTTACAAAAAAAGGATACAAAACTGCCAATCTCGCGAGATCTCAAAATTGGCGAGATCTCGCGAGATTGGCTTCATAATCTCGCGAGATCTCGCTTGAGCCCAAATCTCGCAAGATTTGCATTCCCTAGTCCCGGGTTCTATTCCCGGGTCGGGCAAAAGTGTTACTGAGTTTTTACGAATTCTCAGTAGCAGCACGGAGTCAGGTGATGTGCCCGGTAACGTCAATAGGCTCGCCCCCTATTACGTGGGACCTAAGAATTCATGGCGAAATGTGGGTGTAATATTACACCTCTGCCTTCCCCTTCGGGGATACAGGCGGGCAGGTGAGTCTATACTCTATATAAAACAAAAAGTAATATTCATAACAAGTTGAGCCCGCGATTACCCGCTTTATTAATTAGGGCGTTTGCGCCGTACCCGTGGCTTATAGCGTGAGGGTATAGCCTATTTACCTTCCTCGATAAATAGACTATTCAACACAAAAATAATTAATGATTCAAGCCGAATCAGTAGATCCTGATATTAGCACGTTCAAACAAACTCTTCAGCTTTATAATACTAGTATTATAATTATATTGATAGATGTAAGTAAGTAACATATTATGTAATGTTTATTATACTTCCGGTCCACCGTTGATGGCGGCTAGTTTTACCGATGGCGAAACATTAGGGCAAGTATTTAAACAGTACTTCAAGTAAACAAATACGCTATTGGGACTTACATGAACTTTAGTGTCGCGCAACTCTATCTAAAGTTCAGACTCAAGTTCTTTCAAGTTTAATAGGTAAGCCTCATAGCTCCAGCCTTAGGAAACTGTTGCTAAGTGGAACACTATTTGAATATTCGCAGTTTAGAGCAATTACTCTCAAGTACTTGTTGACTAATCTCGATGGCGCGATGACATCAGAAAGCGGTTTTTGTGCTATAATAACCCACACGATGACAATTTTATTGTTAGATCTCGCGCTTATCACATGATGTGTATCTATTTGTTTTCAACGTCATCTATCAGATACACCGCAGTGGTCTGTCGGATAGGCAAACAGATGCTTCAAGGGGGATTTAAGGAACTTTCCGTTTTAAGGCGCCTTCTGTATTATACGGAGACATTTTACTAGTTACTTTTATAAAATACGAGTTATATGACAAGGTAATTGCACTTTACCGGGCACATTGCCAGATTCTATACTGCAACTGAGAATTTCTTTGGTTGATAGGATGGCTTTCCTTTAGGCGTGTAGAATCGTCCAGCCCAAGAGTAACAGCACCTACCTATGGCACTTAACAATAATCTTACTGCCCTCAGAAACATCATCACAAAACTAGTTGCGCTATCTTCAGGAGAATGGAAGGAAAGTTCGCTCCAGTGTGAATGAAATTATTAGTTTGAGTGCAAATCCCACAGCTCCCTACTTACTGTCTTAAATTTGATTTTGTCTCAGACAGAACTTTTTACCTTTCTCGGATTTCTTTATGTGTAACTAGTCGACGCCAGCGGCTTCGCACGCACATATTTTCGAATTTCCCGTTTTGCCCGATCCCGTGGGAATTTCGGAAAATCCCGTCTTAGTGCACCTCTACCGTCCCCAAGGAACATACATGCGAAATTTCAGCTTTTTGCGCCGCGTAGTTTCGGCTGTAGCGTGTCTGTCAGTCAGTCAGTAACGCAAGGATTTTATATATTAAGATTATTCGAGATCACGAAAATGCCGTGATGTCGATTTGCAGTCGCGAGTCAAGATCCCGACACTTTCCTCGTGCACAAGAGCAAAAATTCGTTGCTGGTGGTAAACTTTTACCGTATTTGCATAATCATAATCGTAGTAGCAAAAACCCCTATTAATTTTAGTACAGGGTACTCTAACTTGTAATAGTTCGACTTCACTGCCTATAGGTACACCAGAGAAGCGAACGAATTAGTTATCTTTAATAAATAGTGTGAAAAACTTGCATCATAAGAGCGGTTTTGCATAACGTCCGATCCGCATCAGATTCGTGTCCATTCCGAATTCGTGAAAATACAGTTCTACAAATCACAATGACGGATGTCGGAGGTAGTGCGTAACGTATATCATAGAAATAGTTCTACAACACTTCGGACCGTATTTTGACGGGTTCGGTTCGGATTCGGATCGGACGTAGTGCGAACCTCCTCAAGCCGGTCCCTCACTGCCGACGATCGTGGCTCCAACGGAAACGCTGCAGCAGGCTTCGCCATTTGCTACGATCTTGTGTTTCATGGAGAGCCTGAGACACCGGCATTTGAAGTTCTTCGGACACCTGGTCAGACCATCTTCGTCTTCTCTGTCGCTTGCCATCCACTTTGCCAGTTATGATGAGCTTTTCGAGGTTATCTGTGCCTCGGCGAGCTATGTGGCCGAAGTATTGCAATATCCTGTGGAGGCAGACAGTCGAAAGCCGTTGATGTTTGTTTAGCTTGAGCTCTTTTAAAATCGAGATATTGCGTCGCGCCGTCCAGGGCATGCGAAGCATTCTGCGCCAGCTCCACATCTCGAAATCGTCGATCCTTTTTCTCTCGCCTACCTTCAGAACCCCTTCGGAATCGTAGAGAAATATAGGAAAGACCAACGTGCGAACAATGTAAATTTTAGTTTTCCTTCAGATGTTGTGATTTTTCCAAATCTTGGTGAACTGCGTCATTGCGGGCTTAGCCATGCCGATGCGTCGACGGATTTCCTTTTCGCAGCCGCCTTTGCTGTTGATCACTGATCCTAAATACTGGAATTCCTGTACTGTTTCGTAATCATCCAGCAGGTTGGTACGCTGTATTTGGCCCAGCCGATCGACCACCATTAATTTGGTCTTATTTTTATTGACGCTTAAACTAAATTCTGCACCGACTTGTTCCAAACGCTGTAGTAGCTCCGCCATTTCTCTTTCAGATCCAGCCAGCAGGGTGGTATCGTCGGTATATCGAAGGTTGGATATTTTAATACCTCCAACACTGACGCCGCCTTCCCATCCTTCTAGTGTTTTCTGCGGAAAACACTTTC
This sequence comes from Euclidia mi, assembly GCA_944739405.2. Taxonomy (NCBI): domain Eukaryota; kingdom Metazoa; phylum Arthropoda; class Insecta; order Lepidoptera; family Erebidae; genus Euclidia; species Euclidia mi. The sequence goes on along the minus strand of OX123187.2, from coordinate 64,199,194 downwards.
AGAGAGGCGTTCGACAGGGTTGCGTGATATCTCCCATTCTATTTAACATCTATGGTGAACATATAATGCGTTATATGTTCACCATAGATGTTAAATAGAATGGGAGATATCACGCAACCCTGTCGAACGCCTCTCTGAAACTTAAAAGAACTGGATGTGTGATTTCCTACGCTAATTGTTCCAAAACCAGCCTCTTATAGGTTTCGGATCAGACAAATCATGTGACTCGGCACGCCTGTTCGGTGAAGGGTCTCTTATAGATGTTGCCACCTTACAAACTCAAGGGCTTTTTGGTAGCCTAAGAAGCATAATAAGACTGGAGTGTTGAATTCATAGCATTTTTCTACAATTAGTCTCAGGTTTGTAATTTGTTCTCTGGTGCCTTTGCCTTTGACGAAACCAGCCTGTTCCTGCGGTATTTGCCTATCAATGTAGGATTTCAACCGGCTGTTGATTATGTGCAGCATGATCTTGCTAAAGTGGTAGATCAAAGCGATAGTTCGGTAGTTACTACAGTTCCTTACCGACACTTTTTTTGGAGTGGGATAATCGAGGAGTGAACCCAATCAATAGGCCATTCGCACGTTTTCCAGATTATGCTGCAAATTTTGTGCAGTAGCTTAACACCTTCCGGGCTAAGTGCTTTTAAGATCTCTGAGGTAATTTTGTCAGGTCCTGGTGCTTTGTTAACTTTAAGCTTACGGATGGCATCCTCTACCTCGGATATAATGATGTCTGGGAAATTACTGGTTCAGGAGATATTGAGGCTCAAAGCCACGAATTTTTTTTTCGAATTATTCCAAAATCGTGTTTAGAATAATAAATGTACACTTTCTGCCAAATAAACATAAACAACATTTTCAATATTTTCCTAAAATAAACGGCTTTAAAGTTCCCGACACGTAGTGTATGCCCACCATCAATCAGCTGCGAGGTCATTCCCCTCGGACGCGCGACCACGTGATCATAAACTGCTGCCACCGCGGCGCACGGTGTAGGTAGATACGGCCGGCGTAGGTACGATGCATAACTCGCGCCAATTTTTTCTGCAAGCGCGCGCTATACATTGCCGCTAATAAAATGTGTCTATTTTTTTAAGCTTAAAAAAATATTTTGTTTCCCAGGTATTATTTTCACGTAGTATGACTTGACATGATGTGCAAACCGAGTAGACTTCGGCTTGGTGATGGGTCTTGAGACATCCTGTATAAGTATACGATATATCTTTGCTTTTACAAATAAGGTTTGAATTATTATGTGTAACTAAATCTATTAGTTTTAACTAGGTACCATGGATTTAATGCCCTGATATTAAGGAACTTGACAGACGGACAATGAAGTGATTCTATAAGTGTTCGGTTTATTTTCCTTTTTAGGTATGGGACTCTAAAATGCTCTTTAAGTCATACCATAAATTTTATATTTTGCTTATCAGTGTCCCCATTAGTTGACTATTAAAGTTAAAAAATGTATGTCCACCGTGTTTATTTAATGATATGGTTCTTGATAAACCTGCCTTTTTATGATGTACATGAAGATAAAAATATGTGGTATGTAAATATAGACTACAACCAACAGTTTAAAGGAAAACTTTCTTAACAAGATTATGATAAAAGAATAGCAATTCATTTCTCAAATACTAGGTATAGTAGTAGAACACAGGTATATTTTTATTTCAAAAGCTTCTATAGCATTTTCTCTAAGTATCTTCTGCAGCACTTACAGAATTAATAATTATTGTTTTCTTGTTTTTTTATTGTTATTTTTATTTGTGTGGGTGTGAGAATAAAAAATATTTTATCTTTATCTATCTATCTTATAAAGAAAGTATATGCATATAAAAATTATTTTGCTAACTCAGTCATGAAAAGGCATATACATAAGTAGCAAATGTCAAGTATACATCTACAAAATATTACATAAAGTAAGTTTTGTAGTTAAATTCAATACATTAAAATTTTAAATGCATTTAGTAACAATCTTGTTACTTAATTATGTGATTTAATAAAAAACCTTTAAGTAAGTTGGGAAAACAATCTTGTTACTTTTAATTATGTGGTTTAATAAAAAACCTTTAAGTTGGGAAAATGCATAAGTAATTAATAAAATCATTAAAAAACAAACCTACAACTATGTTTTAAAAAGTTGTTTCTAGAGGTTGTGACATATCATAGGACTTATTTTAATTATCTATATTAATTACAAATTAAAGTAGGTATTTACAGTTACAGCCTTGATTTTTAGAAGTATCTATAATATAATATAGCTTCTATTATGGTACTAGTAATTGAATAGTTTTCCAAACATATCAGTAAAACATAAATCAACACACTTCAAGTAGTCTAAATTACCTTATTAGAATTTATTAAAGTAACAGTACTCACCAGGCAGGGTATGGTACCCTATGGTGGACAGATGTCCGGTGGAGTTACAGCTACCTGGTGGCAGTTCTGAGTCCATCATATTGCAGTTTGTTCACCTTTCATCAAACTCAACACTGGCACATTACATGCCATTGTACAAACTACACTACACATTAACACTGTTTATCCACACTGTCTTCGCCCTTATCGATATCTGCGACAATGGAACATCGTAATTATTTTTCTGGATTTTATAACACTACAGTCACATCACTTATACACTTTTGCATACTACAGCTTCATGATGAATGGAAAAATCAACAAGATTTATAACATGTAACAGTGGTTGATGGTGTCTAATACGAATTATTGCATACCCGATGCAAGACCGGTGGCCCACTTTACACCCCAAGACATAAATAGTTAGGTTGAATGCAATAACCAGAAAATAGGTCAACGGAGGTGTGCCCGGCCGCCGCGACAGAGACAACAGACGCACTGCCTCCAACGCTCGCGGCGCATCAGAATCTAATAAGAGCCTTTGCAAACTTAATTACAAGCTACAGTGTATTACTAAAACTTCGCACTAGACCTCAAGATTCGCGAATTATTTAACAAGATCTCGCAATATCTTTATCTACGTACAACGTATTACGTACAAATAAACATTACTATAAACACATCTTGTCTTACTTTCTAACAAGCGCAGATGAGAGAGAAAACCGACGACGCAGCGAAGCCCCAACTCCCCTACATGTCAACCACCGTACACCATCCAAAGTCATTGATCTAATTGGTCATTACTTACACACACCTTTTATCTCAGCCAAAGTGATTCCTATGTCACTGTAGTCAATTTATGAGATAATATTATGTCAATCGAATGCAGTAAAGTGTTTCTATAGTGGCGAAAGCCTTTTTACACGCCCCGATATAACTACACCGCCATATTTATTTACCTACTCAATGTTACCAGGATATTACTCTCAAATTACAAATCTACTACTGATTAAAAATCTACCATTTAATTATTTTGTTAAGTTAAAGGCCTTGCCACACGGCACAATTTTACCACTGATCAAATTTTCAATCGAATTGGTTTTGCCCGTCTGCACGACACAATCTAATCACTGACTTTCATTTCGCCCACCCGATTGGTTAAAATCTGGTGGTACCGCCCACGCGATGAACTTGAGTTGGACGCCTGGCGTCTACACGTCACGATTTCATCAAGTGATTTATTCAAGTTGGACGTAAAATTGTGCCGTGTGGAAAGGCCTTAAGACAGTTTAGATATTATGTTGGGTGAATTTTGACCATTCTATGATTTTGACAGCCAAAGGTAACATTACCAACAAAAAGTCATGCACGAAAGGCATTGTAAATAAAGAAAAGAAAATGGAATAAAGATTATTATTATGAATGTGTAAAAAATTAGACAGTGCTACCAGCTTATAAAATAATTCTTGTGTATGTCAATTTGACACTGGATGACATTGACAGTACACGCCTTGCTGTTGTCAAAGTGGTTTTGTGTTTGTATTTGTGTTGCTGACTTTATTATTATTGTGATAAAAAATCAAGAATTATCTATTTTTAATCGATTCATATAATGTAAGGTATAAACATATGTATTAAGTATATTCTTTATAATATGGAGACTACGCCGTTACTAACGAGACCAAAAAAGAAATCCTTATGGTCAAGGTAATATTTTTTTATTATTTTGCTCTTTGTTTGACACAGTACTAGAAGATTAGCATTGATTTGTTTTACTATTTTAGGTTACAATGTTGGAGGTTCCGTAAGAAGAAGTTTAGTTCTAGAGTAATACATTTGGGTCAACTGCCTGATGAAGAATTTCCGCCTAACTATGTTTGTAATCAGGTTAGTATTGATGTATTAATTATCATAAGAACAGCTCACTATAGCCACAAAATAATAAAATATTCCTCATTCGATTTTCTGCTTGCTTACAGTATCAGGATGAAAACTTTAACTTTTCAGTCGTGTATCAAAGAAAGGAATATAAACTTCATATTACGAACAGCCTCCCCTCTCGTTTTGTTTCCTTGTGATAAAGGGGATTGTTATCATAATGTAAATATTTCATAACTAATTGATGGTAAATGTTGTTTACATAATAATGACAGTAACACCACTAATTATGCATTCAAAGAATAGAAACTAATTATTTTGCCTTAAGGTTTGGAAGAATCACACTAACTTATCATTATCATTTCGATTACTGTATTATCAACATGGTAGTCTAGACAAAGATAATGATTTGGGGTTCATTTTAGACATGTCATTGTCCTCAAAAGAAAGATATTGACATCAGTCCCATTAATTTCATCCTAAGAATGATTTAGTATTCATATGTACTGCATAAGTACCTATTTGTTTTCTTCTAATTTATTTGTAGTGTTATTGCTTATACTGCTGCTAAATGAATGATGGTTAACTCTAAACCACATTTAATAATGTGGTGGAAATGTTCCAATTAGAAAGTTAGCTCTTACTTTTCATACAATGTTGTTATGGAGGTCACCAGTGAGAGTAAAAGTAAAGCTAGTGTTACTGTATTTACTTATTATTGTATATTAATTGTTTCTACTATGTATTAGTAACATCAATTAATGATTTGGTACATATTTCATAATAAGTACTCTTTAAGAGGAAACACAATGGCCGTTTTTCCATACAAACATAGTCTCCTGTTTTCTTTCTGGATAATGCCAGTAGAGCAATTATTTTTTTCCAAAAGATGTATGGCCCCGATTGGCATGTTCCTATGTTTTCCTTTTTCTCATAAATTAAATATTAAAAAAGATATGAACCTTCAAATACCTCAAAAATTGGCCCGATTTTCCGCTGTGTTCAAACATCCAAAAAACAAATTTGGCTAGATTATTTGAAAACAGGAAAAGGGACACGGCCAAAGCCTTTCTTTAATTTAATATGAAAAAACTAGTTAAATTGGTGAAGTTATGGGGAAGGAATCCGGGGAATACGAAACATTGATTTTGTGTACATTTAATAGGTATTTTTGGTCCAAGCTGCAGTTGTCTCTATCGCGCTCTGCGGGGGGAGGCTTGAGGCTGCACGACAGCAATCGATTTTACAAATACCTATTTTTCAATTCTCCCGCCCGTAGTGTTTCCTCTTAAGTTTCCTATTAGGCTATGTTTGTTAATTTCCACATGAGCAGGATGCATGCCAACAGTATTTCAGGAAGTACATCAGGTTTCCTTAAGAATCATTACCTTGAGTTGACCCCTTTGTTGATGCCTTTGAAGACTCAAATTGAGTCAAATCCCTCCTACATTTTCATCTAAAGTAGGTACTCATATGTAGATAGATTAGCCTTCTTAATTCCTAGGCAAGCACTTGGATTGCAAAACGTGGACCATTTGGCTTCATGTAGCCAAATGGTCCACGTTTTGCAGTGGCAAATCTAAATGTATTTCTATCATAGCTACCTTAATACAAAGTGTAACTCCTCCTTATAAAATACAGTCAGAACAAAATCGAAAAGTTATATGTTTGACAGGCTCCTTAGAAAATCGAGTTATTTATAACCTGGAAACTTCCTCACAGAACATGATACGTAATACTTTCTTTACCAAATTGCCATATTTCAAGCGCCTACGGGAGCCTCGACATTCACGCGGCGTAGTCTTAAGCCAGTTTCTTAGGTTGTTTGTTCATGCGGACGGGCGCGCGAGGCACCTTTGGAGCTAACCAACTCGTGGCGTATCTTCAAAGGTGCCTCGCGCGTCCTCCCGCAGTACCATGCACCGTGGCTACCGGGCTTAAAATTACTTGAATTATACGTCTTCAGCTGTCATTTCTCTCACGCACGTGCAAATGCCGATGTTCACGAACGTTTGACACTTGACTGCACGGATCTCGTAGGTAGTTATATTAGTGGTCACCTTGCTGCTTAACCATCCGCGTGTTGCTAGATCGAGCGCCACATGGAACAACACGTGTGATCCAAAAATCTGTATTATATAACATTCTTGCGTTACTGACTGACTGGCAGACAACCTACAGCCAAAACGATTAGGCGCAGCAAGCTGAAATTTGATATGCGAGTTCCTTGGAGACCATAGGGGTGCACTAAGAAGGGATTTCCCAGAATGCCCATGGGAGCAAGAAGCAAAGGTTTAAATTAAAATATAATGTGTGAGCGTAGCAGCGGGCATCTTCTAGTTGCTTATAAAATCTCCCGCGGATCTGGAATGAGTGCTAGTGCAGGACATCGCAGCTGCTTTTCGATAAGAAAAAATATATAACTTAGTAGAGTATAGTGTCTAGAGTTCTAGACTGTTGATAATATCTTGACCATAGTCTGTCGCTAGAAGCACCTAAAATATTCATAAACCAACAAGAATGTATAGGATTGAGGTAGTCATTATTAGGTATCAAGCTGGCGTTCTTTTTATTTAAACCGAAGCATATTGTTATCAAGAGTTAAATCGTGTACGGGTTCCCCCGCGCCACGCTATGTGACCACACAAAGGGGGAAACCCTATGCGAAGACAATAACTTTGAACCTAGCAGGGAAAGCCCCAAACAACATTTAGTTTCGGAATAAACAGCGTAAGATTAATTTTACTTATCTATGTGGGGCATTCTACGACGGTTATATTTAGCAGCGAACCTCATTTATTGACATGATTATAAACATATGGGTCAAATCTCTACATTGTTAAACTAAGATAACTCTCAACTTCTTATGCGAAATGTATGAAAATATTAGTTTATGCAACAGTTTATGTTTGTTTAAGTTGTTTATACTCGGAGGTCTGAATTGCCCGCACTATTTATACTAAATAGGTATTCAGCTTTGAAAATGTATCGCGCAATCTATGTCCAATAAGTTAATGATTCATTCCGTGATAAATTACAGTTTACCAATAAAACGTAATAAACTGATTGCGCACAAGTAACTCCCTTCTGCGCAAATGAAAATGTACAATAAATATCTGGCATATTTTTATTTTAAGATAAGCTAATGCTATCAAATGGCAAGTCGCACATTCGATTGTAAATCTTATCTTATGGTAATCAGTTGACCGCCGGAATCAATAACTTTGACTATGGAATTCTTACTCAAGACAACTTATGAAAAGTAATGTGATATAATCTGTGCGGAAAGAGAATGGGCGTGGCGAAAATTGGAACTAACATTAAGATATGACCTTTAGTCATTTTTAACTTATGTACGTACGATTGAAAACCCTCCTGTCTGAGTAACTCAGGCTCAACAGATCAAGATTTTTTGTCGCACATAAATTAACAATATTGCCAACATGAGAAATACGGTAAGTACGTATTGTTGCGCCCTCAAATCAAAAGTCTGTTCTCTTTCCGCACAGACTCTAGTGAGCATACGAGAAAGTTTATGTTTAGTAAGGGCTAATCAGCGCTGTAGATTGCCTACTGCTATACGTATAAACTCACAAACTTTACTCATTTCATCATCGTCCCTTGTAGCCCGGGGTCCGCCTACTACTCAATCAGATTTGACAGAATATTAGCTTTTCCACAGAGCGACTGCCGTCTGATCTCCGCCATCCAAAGGGATAGCGATATTCCATGGAGACCAGTATGAGTTTATTTGAGGGTACTCACTCCCCATAATGACTGTCAACGATCTTCATGACAGCCGGGACCGACGGTTTAATGTGCTCTATGAGGCACGCGGCAAGCGATAATTTACAATTCAATACGCACGTAACTCCGAAAAGTCAGTAGTGCGCGCCGTGGAATCGAACCCGATATATTCTGTAAGGAACAGACTGACAGTCTGTTGGTATCTCCACTAGGCTATCGCTGCCTTAAAACTTTACTCATTTATAAGAACTTTATTGGAAGCATATAGCTCATATTTAATTCATACCTATAAGCAATTCTTTGCTTGTGTAATAAATTACGTACTTAAATTGACATTTTGCCTACATTGTGGTATTTAATTATATTTAATATGTATTTAAATATGTCGCCAACATTTCCTCCTGATTGAATGATGATTCAATACACTACACTCCGATTGTGCACCTCGATTCTTTGTTCATAAATCGCTAAAAATTGGCTCGTCATTCGGTTAGGACCCGTGGAGTGCCAATGGGAGAAAAGATACTCTTCCTTCGGCAAAAATTGCGTTAAATTGCTTTAGACCTGGGCCCACCCTTAAAATAACTCTAGCTACTTCAATGCAATAAGCATGCCCAGGTATTCAAAATACAATAGTGTGAAGAGTCTTAGGTGCCTAGAATTTCGAATCGGTACCCGAAATTCGGGGTGGGCACTAGTGGCATAGATTCAACGACGCAATGTCAGCATAGTAAACGCCGCTCATGGAGTTCACTAAATCTGCTGCCTACGGTGATAACAGTGCCTACTTTGTTTCAACCTCTTCTGAGGAAAGAAATTTTAAAGCGCTAGAAAACACCGCAGGGCAGTTTATTATATAGACTGGGTATTTAGCAGCCGTGGATCCCAATACTGTGCAATTTGGACACTTTATCTTTAGAACTGGTGCTATGATGGAAAAGACTTTCTTCACGCACACTTTTGCATAATTAAGTTACTTATATTTTTTTTATGCAGACTGAAAAGGCATTTGTGACTTCTTTGGCGTTGCGAGTGTCCATGGGCGGCTCTAATCGCTTGCCATCACGTTATGATTGTAACTAAAAGTTTCAGCAACAGTTTGAACAGACCAACCTAGAATTGGATAGAAAATTATTTAATGTGCACCAGATACAAGTTGTCCCTCTAGTTCTATATAATTATGTAATTGAGGATAACTAGTCGAGACTATAGTTGCAAAACTTCTGAAAAATTCGGAATAATTCCGGAATACTTCTGGGAAAGTTTCTTTAAATCAGAATTATTCAAAACGAATTTAATTAATATTTTTATTTTATTTTGCTGAAAAATCGTATTTTGCATCGATCGTCGATCACCGCCGCCCCCTCTGTGCACCGGCCGGTGCCGCCGCGCGCGCCGGCGCCTGACTGCAGTGTTGCCAGATGATGATCTAGCATTCTCCCCAAATCTCACCCGAAATCCCCCCAAAATGTTAGTGTTTTGAGAAAAAAACCCCAGTAATTGGAAAAATATTTATTTATTTAAAAACAATCAAATTAAATGTATAATAATTCAGCAATTGCTTCCATGACTGTATCAGCATCTCCACTTGCGTCGTCTGCAGTTCCATACATTTTCTCCGAGTTAAATATCTTGAGAATCTTTGAAGTTGGTTTAAAATTAACACATCCTTTCGGCATTCAATATCTTATTCTCAAAATGGATTCGGCCGTGTTGATGGCTAATCTGTTTCTCAGTTTGTCTTTAATAATCGCAACTTGCGAGAAGGCTCTTTCCACAACCGCGTTAGAAAAAGGCAACGACAAAATTGCTAATGCCACTTTGCTTACATGTCCGTAACTTCTACCACCGACTGCATTTTTGAAGCCATACACTTCAACCCAGAACTCTTCGGTATTTTGTGTGGATTTCCAGGCTGTTCGATGTAACGCATTCCACTTTTGTACCACTGAGTCAACATCATTGCAGACGGTCTTCTAGTGCACCGCGTATTGTTGTGCTAGTGTGTGTGTTTGTGCGCGTTTCTATGGTGCATTCTAATTAAGTAGTGAGTAGTTTGTTCACGTCTAAAACTTTTTCAAAAAAATCCAATTACCTCCAAGCTAATTTTTTTCCCCCCGCAGAACCCCCCAAAGGATTTGTCCCCCCAAAAATCCCCCCGTGGTCTGAAAATACCCCCAAATTTGGGGGGAATCCCCCCCATCTGGCAACAGTGCCTGACTGCCACCTGCCACGCCACGAGTCGTGCGTGTAGGCGATGGCGGTGCGGGGTGCGGTAAGAGGGGAGATGCTCCCCGGAGAAGTTTTCCCCCCCGCGAGAAAGATTCGTACCCCGCAATCGAATGTTTCCGCCGAATATTTCGCCCGAATAATTCAATGGGAATAAACGTGTTTATGTGTGGTGTGGTGGGTTTTTATTATAAATGGGATTGAATAAGTATATGTTGATGTTTTTATAGGTAGATATGTTAGCCTACGATTAACAGGATTTTTATACTTTTGTGTTTAGGTAGGTACCTGCCTATTTCGAAATCGAATGCTATTTTTATAAATGTTAGTTGTGGAATAAAAAACTAGGCCTAGCATATTTGATTTGTTTTTTGAAAAAGGGTTACCTACCTATGTTTTTAGTTAGTTTGTATGTAGTTCTGTACGCATCGCGAGTATTCGCGGGTCGCATAGGTAGGTATTAATCATTACCTACCTACCTAACGCGTGTAATAGCCCAGTCAATAAAAACAAATAAAGGTAAACCTTGCAAGCAAACAAAAAAAAATATAATTTACAACTTCCAAGCGCGAAATAGTTAGTAAGGTCGATTTTGCTGGTTTTTTTTTTGACATTTGAAATATTCCCAAAGTTTCCGAATATTTCGGAATACTTCCGAAGTTTTCGACGGGAATGATTCGGAATTTTTCCCGCCAGCATCTATAGTCGAGACATGTCAACTAAAGATGCGTTCCAAACTCAGCGGAATCGGTACAGAGTTTAGTTTGACATCTCTAGAAATCTCTATAAAATCATACTGCCTTTAATTGAATCATGTGTTAGTCAAAGATAGCAATAGACTCACATCAGTTTAGAGGATCTAACAAGAAAAATAGGCCCAATTTTGTTCTGATAAGTTAACATTAGATGCTTAAACTAGGCTTAGAGCCTGTAATATAACCAACCATCAGGAATTTCCCCTGCCATTTTGTTACAAAGACTAATTTAATAAAACATGCTGCTATATAAATCTCATAGGTGCATATACTTAACTTAAAAACATTTTAATAGAATACTATGAAAATTATAGTGCAATGGGTTAACTATTAGGGATTTATAGACAAAAATTGAAAAACATGTCATTTCGGTATATATTATGTACCGTGTATACTTACATCCATAAATATGCATTTAGTAAAATGCGGTTATTTTAATATTATAACCAGACACTCCAACTTTATTTATGTAGATGGTGCTGTTTTTAGTTATATCATATCTAGTGTGCATGGCGAATCATAATGGACAAAACATCGAACAGAGAGTTTGTCTTAACTTTTGCATCGCCAATGGAACTTCGTGTTCGGAGTCAAAGAAAATGTTACAGAAGGCTTACATTGAATCGACTTTATCAAAAACTCGTGCTTATGCACTCATAAGCACGAGTTTTTGTACGCTTTGTACCACTGTTCAAAGCGTTTAAAATCGATCAACCACCATATCCACCAGAGATGGCTCCAGTCGACTTCTTTCTTTTTCCTAAACTCAAATTACCACTTGGTATCACCCATTTTTAATCGGTAGAAGACATAAAAAAGGAGAATTCGCGGCGAGAAGTAAACTCAATTCCAGAAACAATGTTTAAAAATGTTTTGATGATTGGATTATTCGTTGGAGTAACTTGCATACCTACTTGAAGGTGATTAAATAAATTTGGATGAATAACGAACAGTTTGTGTATTATTGACATTGACATAGGTATATATTACTGCGTAATTATTGATCTTTTCCCGGTACTTTCTTGACATAGTAGTATGCTGATATTCATAAGACCGAGCTTTTAAAAACCAGTGTTTATATTCTTGGTACCGCAGCTGACGCGTTTTGGAAAGAAATTATAGAATGATGGCCTTTCAATCAGCTGTAACCACAGGTATTGATCTATCAACGAAGTACACCTAAACACCACGCGTGTTCACTATAAGTAGGTATAATTAACTTAGCATGCGGCGATAATGACCTGTATAAGGCAAACATTGCGATCAATGAGTAACTAATTCGAACATGGAGCGTTTTCGAATAGCAAGGCCAATACAAACAGTAGTGTTCATCCTCGCATTACCAAAATATGTTTTTCTTTTTTTTATATAATATCTTCTTTAAAAAGTCAACTTCCGCATTAGGAATAAATCCTGTGTCGCGGAGGACTTTACAAACATACAACCAACGGGCACAATGAACACCCAGACTCGAAACAACAATTTATGGATCACACAAAGTGTTGTCTCGTTTGGGATTCGAACCCACAACACTAGCGCAGTGTCGAGCGGTGAAGCTGCCGCTTAAACCACTACGCCAACCGTGCTGTTAAAATAATATTGACTAGAGGATGTCCGCAGCTACCTCCGCACAATCTTTAAATTTGCCTATTTATTCCCTATCCCGTGGGAATTTTGGGCATTACCTTCATAGTGCACCCCAACATTCCCAAAGGAACATGCCAAATTTCAACTTCTTGCGCCCTATAGCTTCGGCTGTGCCTTGTCTGTCAGTCAGTCAGTAACGGAAGAATAGGTAGAGCGTATATTATTCATTTATGAATAGGTATAATAGATTTAAGTATTCTAGAGTATTATATATTTATAATACCAATTTTTATTTTTATTTATTTACCAACAAAATTACAAAAGAAATTTCCTTACATATTAACTCGCCAAACTGTGACGTTTGATGGCGAGAGGCGCTCGTTTACATAAAATAAACAAATGAAGAATAATCAAAATAATTAAATCTAATTACATACGTATTACAATGACACAGTGAAATCTATTCTACACTATATTTCTAGAGCTATATCTCTATAACACATATCTTTATAACCTTAGTCTAATATAATATAAAGATAATAAATCATATCCTACTGCAAAGTTCAAATACCTTAAAATCTGTTTAGTAGTTCTTGCGTAAAAGAGTAACAAACATCCATCCCTCCATCATACAATATTATTTAGCGGATCTTAGTCGCGATAACTACGGTCCCCAAGGAACATACATGCCAAATTTCAGCCTCCTGCGCCCAATAGTTTCGGCTGTAGCGTGTCTGTGAGTCAGTCAGTAACGCAAGGATTTTATATATTAAGATAATATGTAAGGACTCGAATAATGACTACGAATGTTTAATTTTATACAAGGACACGAGCAAACATTGATAAACAAATGTTGTGTAGGCTTGTTAATGACCTGCTCTGCTACCAAACAAATAGGTACCTACATGTTTTTGTCGTTCATACTTGCTGATAAAATTTTAATTCCCACGTTCAAGGTTAGTAATCAGTACCTTTGAAATAATTTTCTACCAATAGGTAACAAGAAGGCATTATGGTCATATCTACGGCTTGTATACCAGTATCCACAAACCTTATAACTCCATTTTAACCTCCTGAGAACCAAGAATTTTTTTTTCAGGATTTTTAATGAAAACTATTTGGGTCGACTTATAAGGTCACTAAATGTAGTTAAAAAATGGAAAAAAAAATCTAAGTTGGAAAATCTGGATTTTCTCAATGTCGTATATATACAACATCAGTTCTGTAGGCCTGGTGTGTTAATTGTAGTATATTTACAACATACACAGTATTATGTGGAATTTAAGTTTAGTTTTGTCAATAAAGTAAAATATTAATATAATATAATACTAATAGGTATATAATATAATATTAATAAGTAAAATAATTGTACAGTAAAACAGGTGAGATCAAGTCATAAGATATTTATTTATTCTTTTACCAATCACGTTCAACAGATTGGCTTATTTTCCTTACATACTTTATATCTTTGTACTCTGAATCACAGACAGTGGATTAGCTTTATCAACTTACAAATAAAAATTATTACTTTAATCAGTCGTGATGGCCTTATGACATTAACATAAACTAAACAACGTCCAAAAACAATACAAATTTATCAATAGTTTGGAGTCTGAAACTCCAAAAAACAATTTCTTTATCTTGTGCTGCATAAAAACACGTTGCATTTGATACAATATGCGGTGGTATGTTTTTTGCAATTATCATTCCTACATCTCTTTTGTGTATCACAGTATGCTACTAAATGCTCTGCTTTGTGGCTAACGAAATTGTCTACTCAGTATTGGTTGAATTGCAGCCTTGCGTTTTTTATGTTTCGGCTGCAGCTCCTCGACGTCATCGCAAGATTCAGAACCTGAGGACATTATGTTTTGTGAAATCATGGATTCTACAATCATCAACCTAAATGCTCTTAATTGAGGAATCTTTTTTGCGGGTGTATTGCGTTGGGCTTCACGGTCTATGAATTGGTACCAAGAGTTGCAAACAGCTAAATCCACCATAATAAAACGCAACGTCCACTTCCTGTTTCGAGCACGTGCAGGACACACTGATAACACACATAACACACTGATCCGTGGCCCAACTCGACGATTTCTGCAACCCCCAACAGAAGAAGACAAAGATATTTCTGAATCTGGACGGCATCTTTCTTCTGCGTCTGAACCACTTGCAGAACTGCTGTCGTCACTTCGTTTCGAAAAGAAGTCTTCTGCTGGGTCGTCTTCAACAGACAAATCAATATCTGATGCCTCTAAGAAATCCACAATCTGATTATCTCGCACACCTAGTGAAACAACAAAATAAATGAATGAATAAGTGTAAATATCTAATGTTGTATATTTACTACAATAGAAATGTATCATACACACACGTCGTTGAGAACCTGTGTATTACCAGTACAACATAAGGCTTTTATTGTAGATTTATAAGTTTTCTTGAGTCAAAACACAAAAACATATACATAATGAGTACAAATGCATCAAAACTAACAACGAACTACTAAAATATTGAGGAATAACATAATATTTCACAATAAATTTGAAATAAACTTACCACGCGGTTCCGGTGTCGACGCCATCATTCACTTGAAATGAACAATTTAAAAAATGTAAGCCACTTCCTCAGCCATTTAGCACCCATCATGGCGGACAGATACTTTGGCTATCAGATTATAATAAAATTTTAAAGAAATTCCATAATCGATTTTAAACTTTCGCAATTTGTATACATCATAGAATTAAATATTCTATGAAATTCCATAAGATGGCGGAGTAGGAATTTTTCATTTCTATGTTGTAAATATACTACAGTTTCACTCAGGAGGTTAAAACTGCACAAAATGTATGGAACTCATATCTACATATATACACATAAAGAAAATTGGAGTGTCTGTTTGTAATATTAAAATAACTGCTTTTTACTTAATGCATATGGGTGTGTGTATACACGGTACATAATATACCGAAATGACATTTTTTACAATTTTTGTTTGTCTGTTTGTACTCGCTAATCTCTGGAACGGCTGAACAGATTTTGACGGGACTTTCACTGGCGGATAGCTGATGTACCAAGGAGTGACTTAGGCTATAAATTAACCGGGTACGCGAAGTAGTTCGCTAAGGACGCGGGTCGACAAACTCAAATAACAGAAGAATATGTTTATGTATGTTGATCATACATTTATAATGCACATCATGAATGATCAGATATGTTGTTCAATATTTGTCTACGGATGTTTATCGCGTTGATAGGTAATTAATTTATAAACACCGCGTTATGTGCCGACCTTTCTTCCGGCTGACGATGATGATGATTTTCGGCATTACCACTACATTTTAAGGTAGTTAAATGTAAGATATACACGTGGCTATTTTATTGTCCTGTATAGTGACAGTACAGATGACTCAGATTATAAATAGCTTATCTTATTTGAGGGCCATCAAGCAAACAATTTGCCTCACAATAGCTTTGTGGGACAATAGGACCATATGGCCCCACGCTGGCTACACGGCTCGGAATAGTGATTGGTTTTAAGTTTTTCGTCTCTTCCCAAAAATACTATTTGCTTCTTGTATTTCCCTAAGTGTCTAAACACACTATGCCGAACTTACGCGACCGAATTTCGGCATGATTAAGCCTGCAATGCTAGTTGAATAACTGGCGACACACTATGCTGAAATTACGTGCCGTTATAGCGTACAGCTTAACTTCGGCCGGGCGTAACCGCGTAAGTTCGGCGGCATCTTTCATAGTAGTAGAGCACATATTATACGCCACCGAAGTTTGGTTCGATTGCCGACGAAGATACTACTAGTAGTAGAGCGCACATTATACGCGACTGATGTTTGGTTCGATTGCCGACGAAGATACTACATAAAGTTGCGTAATGGAATTTCGGCCGCGTAAGTTCGGCACTTATGGCACAGAATATATACAAGTACTAAATTCTTATGGTGTGTCATACATATCAGCCGAAAACGTCGGGACGTAATTTCGGCCGCGGAACTTCGGTCGCGTAAGTTCGGCATAGTGTATTTAGACACTAAGTTGCCTATATTACGACACCCACGGTGTGAAATAGGGTAGAAATACTGTGCTCTTAAAATCCGTCACCAAACGGCAATTCATGATCAAAAATTCAAAAAGCTACATAACCTGTTCCAGAAATACAACATCATCACATTCCTGCCGCTGGTGCTGTACGAACAGTTCCGTTTCTTCCTGAACCTGTACTTCCTGGTGATGGCGGTGAGCCAGTTCATCCCCAGCATCCGCATCGGCTACTTGTACACGTACTGGGGACCGCTGTGCTTCGTACTGGCCGTCACGCTCTTCAGGGAAGCTGTTGACGACTTTAGAAGATATCGGTGAGTTCTACAAGCTTCGTGAATATTGAATGAAAGAAATTAACCTTTTTATTGATCTGCCTTCCAAAACTATATAATCAGGTATATAACTATATATAAAATTCTTCCGTTACTGACCGACTGAAAGTCAACGCACAGCGAAAATTATTTAGCGAAAGAAGCTGAAATTTCACATGTATGTTCCGTGGAGACTGTAGGGGGTAAGGAGAAACGATCAAATTTAAATAAATTGTGCGCGCGTAGCTGCGGGCATCCTCTAGTTCATTGATGCCAAAAGTGGTCCAGATGGACCCCCAGTGGTCCACGGGAGACTCGACGGGGGTCTACGTTGCAGTGACCGAAAAATGGGGGTGCACAATTCGTAAGCGGTGGTCCACGAAAATTTATCTGGTTTCGATACCCTGATTAGAAAAAGGGCATTTAAAAAGATTACCTAAATGCAAATTATGTATCTATCTTGTACATACATACATATACTCACGCCTTTTTCCCGTCAGGGTAGGCAGAGACAACAGAACGCCACTTGTTTCTATCCTTACAAACCTCACGCGCTTCCTCTACACTCATTACTCTTTTCATACATGATCGCCGGTTTTATCTATCTTGTAATCAACTTAAAATCTTTTTTAATAGTTTCAAATATTTTGTATCATTTTCAATGCCTTTTTCTAACTAGGGTAGGTAATGAACAGCTAAAATGTTGGCTTGTTGTAGTTAAAGATAAAATAAAGTTAAAGATAGAATGGCAGACATTGCACTTGAGAAACCACCGGACAAGAAGCTGAAATTTAGCATGTTTGTTTGTAGGCAAATGTAATAACCGCACTAAAAGAACATTTTTGGAAATTCCTCCCTAAAGGGTAAAAAAGTCCCGCGCTGGTGGAGCCACGGGCGTCAAGACAATCAAATCAAACAATACCACAACAATCAAACAATCTGTAGCACATCAGAAACATGAATCTTTGACGATACACGCGTATATCCTTTAGAAATTCACACTAGACCTTGGTCAACAAGCAGATTATGTATATTTTTTGTATAGATTAACATAACATTAGACTCGTAACCTGTTTTTTATTTATAACTTAATGTATTCGGCGCTATGTTTATGTAGAGTCTATGCTTAGCTACAGTTATAATAAAACGATAATAATGTAAAATTCGCAAATCGTAAAAGTTTATAAAAATATGGAATGTGGACGCAAATCGATTTTAGAGCCATTCTCATATTTTCTTGATTTTCTTGAGCAGAGCTTGTACGTGTGGTATTTGTTTGTAAAGTCTCCCGCCACACAGGATTTAGTTTTATTGCGAGAGTTGTCTCTAAAGCTCGTTTCCCACGGTGCGTTGTTTTGCGGACGGACGGCAACTTATAAGCACAGATTATAGAACAAGAATTCTATAATCTTTGCTTATAAGATAAAACCGCGAGTAGGATAACTTTAAAGGTCCGCGTATGTCCGTCCAAAAAATCACGTGCCGTGGTAAGCGGACTCCTTTTAGATATACGTAGTTTGTTTATATTTTTTGTCTACTGACTTGATCTGGGTACAGGCTAATAAAAATACAACTGCAAGTAAGGTCGTCCAAACGAGTGAGTTTGTCAGACCGTCAGACGCAATAATTTTATTGATGCTTGCTATTTTGTTATCAAGATGGCATATATAATAGTAAATGAAGGAGACGTGTGCTTCGTTACTATATGACATAGAACATAAAATTGGTGTAACTTATTACATTTTGAACCATTTAAAAACGTCATTATAGCTTAGTAGATGTTCAAAAATGTTGCGTTGTTTCGACACTGTTGCCCTTCAGTCTCAGCCTCAGTACATCTCAGTTTTAATTAGACATGAGACCGATATATCAAAACGAATCTGAACTCTGATTGCAGTCAGAAATCGTATCGTAAATCGATTTTAGAAAACGCGAAAAAGTACCACGATAACGCAAACAATCTAATCCGAACCAAATAGTGCAAGCGCAACCAAACTACAAAGTAAATTTTCGATAGTTTTCATATTCATTCGTTCTCTTTCACACTACCGAACGACTAGTTAGTTAGAAAGAATGAAAGTGCGAATTTCATTTTTTTTTTCTTACTAATTTTGTGATACGTTGAAAGAGCGAAAGAGATGAAGCGAATTGTCGCCAAGCAAGCGAATCGTTTTGGATTTTGGCGGTTTTATGAATTGCAGATTGAATAGAAAAAATAAAACTAAATATCGAGGCGCTAATTCAGATTGCAACGATTTAACGTTTATTTTGAAAATTGCAAATAGTTATTAGAAATTTATGTTTGGAGAGTTTTATTTGACTTGATTGGTCTCATGCCTAAAATACAATAAGATTTCGATTGTTTGCATTTGTCGTACGCTACGCTCCAACATCCGATACTGAAATCGATTTTGAAATCGATTACAAAATCTGAAATCGGATTTTTATCGGTTTGCGTAAAAATCCGAAAACGCCCATGCCTAGTTTAAATACTTACATATCAACTGGTCCAACATAGTAACAGAAATGATCACGTACATGCACAAGCCACTTAATATATAAATGAGAAACATTTCTCCCAGTAAAAACAAATTAATATCTTTACTGACATAAAATTGTATATTACATATGTATCCATTTATCTTTTGATCGCTCGGGGCGCTCTCACAATGACCGGAGTCTTGGCATCGCGCACAGTCGCGCTCCTACCGGACGCAATTACTGCATAAGTGAATAACGGACTACTATATTCGCCTCTTTGTTTACTCCATGATATCAATCATATTTAAACCTTCAAAGATATGCTTCAATGACTGTTATGGATATGTTTAAATATCTCGTCCGTATGTTGACGGATTAAAAATACAAGGTGTCCCTACAGCATTTAATTCCATGGATGTCGTAAGAGACGACTAAGGAAAATACAGAGGTATAAGCAAATAGTCTCGCGTGCATGCCTCGTTGGTCTCGCGGCATAAATGTGCGCGTGGGATTGGGAGGTCTCGGGTTTGATTCCCGGGTCGGGCAAAGTGTTATTGGGTTTTTCCGTTAGGAAATTCTCATTAGCAGCACGGAGTCTGGTTATGTGCCCGGTACGGCAATAGGCTCGCCCCCTATTACGTGGGACCTAAAAGTTCATGGCGAAATGTGGGTGTAATATTACACCTCTGCCTACCCCTTCGGGGATATATAGGCGTGAGTCTATAAAAAATAAAAGTAAATAGTATATTTGCAAAGAGATGGCAAACTCGACATCAAATCTTTATACCCACCCGTCTGGCCAGCGTGGTAACTACCAGTAGGCCAAAACATCCTATTTAAGTACTTACAAGCTTTTGTGCTACAAATTAGTAGAGGCCTAACTTCAGGCAAAGGACTGTTAAAAGCATGTAATAGTAGTGTAATAAAAAAGTAAATGTCTCTTACAAAGGAACCCTTATAAGATCACTTTCTTGTCCGTCTGTCTCTCTGTCTGTCTGTCCGTCTGTCTGTCGGTCTGTCTGTCTGTCCGTGTGTCACCACCAATTTTCTCAGAAACGGGTGGACCTAGCAAATTGTAATTTATACCAGATACTGAGGTCTATGGTTTCTATTAGGTGTATGAAATCAGGGTCCTGGGTCAACCCGATAAAAAGATATTGTCAAAATTAGATTTTTGCGAAAACTTGTAAGTACCAAAATTAACCTTAATTTTCAACTTTTTTAATTTTCGGAATTTTTCCTTTACTTGTGCTGTAAGACCTTGGTTTTAACCAACATTGACAATTCTAGGTAAACCGAGTACCCTATAGGTTTTGGGTCGAAAACCTATACGGTAGTTCCCGTTGAACCAGAATCACGAAATTTGGCCAAAAGCAGGGTCTTACAGCACAAATAAAGGAAACATTACAAAAAATAAAAATGTGGAAAATTTAAGGGTGTCCCCATACATACATAGTAGACTCCATTTAAGATAGTCCTCTAAGTTATATGGGCGCTCATACAGATTTAGAGGACTAGCGTAATTAGCACCAACCTCAAATAATGTAAAATGCGTACGGAATACGGAACCCTCGGTGCGAGGGTCAGACTCGCACTTGCCCGAACTTTTTTATTTACATAATGCTGTTCTAAAATAAAATAAAATGTTGTTCTTGATTACAGTGCACCTGACTGGTTTACTTTAAGAGGTGACCTCATAAGCACAAAATAAACAATAAAAAGTAGGACAAGAAATTAACACACTGAATGTATAAATAAGATGGGTGAATAAAAGTACATGTTTGGAATTTGTAGATAGAAATGTAGTTTAATTTTGATTTTATAATATTCGGAAATTGCTCTAAATCTAGTGGTTAACGATCCTGACGAGTGGACGACTAGTAAGGTCTTGAGTTTCCTACCCAGGGCAAATCTTTGCGTAATGAATTACTTGTAGATGCAGGCTCTGCCTTATTTGGGATCAGATGACGATATACTAGATGCCATCATCATCATTGGCCCTCTGTATAAACTGCCCCTTTGTTAGGCATGGACCTCTTCTCACTCTGAGAACAGTAGGTATTATTATTTAGTAATTTGTCAATAGCATCTCAGGGTCTAAACATAAATATTATCGCCAAAATTGTCTCTGCTATGTATCGCTAGACCTAAAATGACACCCCTAAAGCAAGTCTCATACACCTTTTCTTTAAGTGAACTCTTAGCTCTTTAGGAGGTTTACTAATATTTTCTGAATTGTGTATTGGTCCGCGTCGCACCGCCCACCGCGGCTTAACACAGCTTCATTATACTCCAATTATCGTAATGTTCTTGATATCGGAATAGCACGCGAGTTGTTGCTAAAATTATAATAACCGTTTACTCGCTCCTGATTATTATAGCGATTGTATAATGTACAAGTCATCGGCCTAGGCCGATTGCATCAAGCGTGGATGAAGTCTGTTTTCCTAGAATAACAAGCGAACAAGCGATGTGTTGGACCGCACTTGGCCAGCGTGGTGGGCTATAGCCTTACCCATCTCATAGTGAGAAGACGCCCGTGTCCAGCAGTGGGACAATATACATACAATGCTGATGATGATGACGCGATGTGTAGAGCGATTCACGTAGTTGTGGTGTTGGTGGTACCTAACTATGTATTTGTGGCCTAGCTACCGACAGCTCATATCGACATTACAATGGCTTATTGTAGAATTTATTAGTATAAATTACAATTACCTATCAGATACAGTTGCTAAGTTACTCAAAGAAGCGGTCGGACGTGGGTGCAAATATATATACATAACTTAAAATAACGTGCTCCTCCCAACGTTACTTTAAAAGGAAGAGATTAAAAAAATAATATTGTTGAAGGAGTTTCAACAGAAGTGACATATCAACTCCTTATCTATATTTACTACATTATAATTCTTGATAATCTCCCGGGGTTAAGTCCGCCCCAGAGAGGAGGTTATTGCGACATACTGCGCGGCATTTCTGATATTTCATACAGAGAAAGTAACATTTAAAGGACATATCATTTATTTCATAATTTAAATATAACATGTATACCTACTACATTAATAGTAATGCTTATTTTAATTCATCATCCCCTGAAAATATCCCTGTTCTGTCAGTAAGTATTACTGCGAAATAAAACGATAGTATAATCAAATTATTTGAAATGTACCTAGTAATTTCATTGTTGTATATAGTGTTAAAATTAACATAAATACGGGTTTCCCGATCACTCAATAAAAGTAAATAGAAGATTAATATGATAATCATTACTTGTAAACTGTTAAAATGATTGCAAATTCGTGTAAAATAAAATTATTATTAGATACTAGTCGACGCCAGCGGCTTCGCACGCACATATTTTCGAATTTCCTGTTTTGCCCGATCCCATGGGAATTTCGGGTAATCCCGTCTTAGTGCACCTCTACGGTCCCCAAGGAACATACATGCTAAATTTCAGCTTCTTGCGCCCAGTAGTTTCGGCTGTAGCTTGTCTGTCAGTCAGTCAGTAACGCAAGGATTTTACATAGGTATATACAGATTTGATATATAAGGTTTGCTTTAAAAGTGTTTAATCTTCATATTATGCACTTCGAACAATTCTTATATTAATATTATTCTGTGTCTGTTTGTAATTTTAAAATAATGTTTGTTTTCGCTAATCTCTGAAACGGCTAGACCGGTTTTGACGCGACGTTCACTGGAAGATAGCTGATGTACCAAGGAGTAACTTAGGCTATAAGTTAACCGGGTACGCGAAGTAGTACCCTCTGGACGCCGGTGATACCGCGGAAAACAGCTAGTTCTAAATATAAATAAGTATTACATACATATTGTTACGAATGGAGACATTTTGAAAATAACGCCATCTATCGGTAAATGAGAGAACTAGAAGAGAATGGATATATCGGTAGTTTAAAAGTGCTTCATCTATTCTCTACTAGATGGCGTTGCTGTTTTTTACTCGAAGTATCTACCTTCTTTCCGCACGTTACGAGAACATTCTAGGAGAGACTAGAATGGACTAGTTATGATTTCCGGCCAATATAAAAGCGTGATTTCCGGCCAATACAAAAGCGCTCGGATTCGCGGACCGGACACAGTTTAGTTGAATAAACAGCGATAAACATCGAGCGAAGGATCTGAAGAGGAAGTGTGTTTTCAGAGTGTTTAGTAGTGTGAAATAGTGTTGTTATCAGTGTTTAAAATTATGTGTGTTGTGAAATAAAGTACAGTTTAGTGGCATCGTAACTTTAATTTATCACCGAACCCCAGCTCGTAACAATATTTAATTTATAAGGATTTAATTTCGAATTTTCCAAACCAACAAATAATAGTGAGTTATCGAAAACCTTCACAAAATAATAATTATATAAATTAAGTCTATAGAAATATCATCAACCTTAACAATTTACAAAGCATGTGTTTACTGCTAGATTAGCATTTTATCAATATCATGCCAACGCAGACTTAGCCCTGTGTGTTCCAGCACGTTTCTGCTCGTATTCCATAACTATGTTACCTCATTCACGGTTAGTGCAATAGCCCATTTATTTATTAACTACTGCTTCTCCATGTACTTAATTTTTTTGGTCATAGCAGCACAATGGGCTGCTGAGATTTCTTGCACATATTCCTAGCAGTCTTTTGTTTGTTCCTTGCATGTAGCAATCGGTTCATGAAGCCTTCAGGGCTCTTTAAAGGAACGGAACGCGACATGTGTCGAGACCTGTTTATTTCATTCCTCTTCTCTTTCATGACACGGACAACTGAAAGCGAGAACGACCCGAACCGCGGCACGCTCACTTCACTCACTTCACTTTGTACGTAAGCATCGAAGTGGCCGAATGACAAGTTTTCTGAGAAGCGCAGTCGTCCCACGACGTTACCTTCAGTACCGTAACGCACATACAGTTCACCATCACGGTACACTTCGAACATCCAAGGGAACACTTGGCTTGCTGCTACCAGCTCACATACACTGCCATACGTGGACCTCCGTAACATGTCAATGCAGTAATCAACGGCGCTGGAGTGGTTGTCACCGTTGCTATCGTGCGTCATCACGGCAAACTCTTCCCAGTTGACAGCCACGTGCTTGACGATCTTCTCTCGCACTTCCCTGGCCATCATCTGTGTCTCATACATTAGATAAGAAATGGCTCGGAACAGACAAGCTCCGTCTCCAACGATAGGAACTACGGTGTGAGGTACTAAATCATCACCAATGTTTAAATACTCAACCACCATTGTGCTGCCCGTATTAATTTATACCTGTCTGCTAGTTAGCGGTTGGGTGTGGGTGGCTGGAGATCGGTCTAAGCCCAGCATCGAATGTTTCTAGGAGAGATAATGATTATAACAGTGTTTACAAAAAAGACTACTCGGTTGGACGTTAAACAATCTCGCTTACTCTGTTATCGAGACGAATGCTTAATCGCGAATGAGTTGAACCGCGGGGAAAAAATGTTTAAATACGGTATTAAACTAACTTGACCGTTCTTCCAAACCTAATTAAACATGAGAGTAGCGCACTTGACTTCCGGTCGGTTAAACACGATTTCCTTCCGTATTGCCTGACATTTTGACTCCTAGGTACGTCACGTCCTCTTTCCAATGGCGGGGAGCATACTTGTGCTGTGATTTGAACGAAGCACTAGGGATCATTGGCGTTTTGAATTTCGGTCGGAACGGTCGTGAGCTTAATAACTGTTAGCCTCACGAACCTACGAAATATATTAATTCTACATATAAAATACTAATCGATTGGTATTTATTGGCGGCAGTTACAGATTTAATTATTTTAAATAAGTGTATATTCCCTGGTAAGTGTTTCTAAAATTCTCTAACTCTAAACTATTGCCGTGATCAAATCTTTTGCGGCATACCTCCAATTTGAAATTATTTATCAAGTAAATGTTGAGTTTTAAATAAATGGTGTTACCATTCGTTTTTAGTGATTTTTTGACAGTTTAATATGGAAACTACCGCCAATGAGAACGTGTTGCCTGCACAAGCTACAGGAACAGAACGGAAGAGGAAGATCAAAGATGATTCGAGCAGTACGGACTCTGACAGCGCGTCATCGTGCTCTAGCTCAAGTGCTCCCGACATCAAACAGAGGCGCAAGTCAAAGGCTAAAAGGAAACGGCGCAACCGTAAGTTTGATACTTTATTAAAAGAATTTAAAGAAATCAAAAAGCATTTGGCTAGTACTAATCATTCCTGTTACCAAAACCAAAGTGAACAGAGTGACGACACTTACTCTGACTACGTTAACCTTAATGCAAGTAATGAACTGTATGACGAAACGGGTACACCTCCAACGGAGAAACCTGTCGAATTCACTTTAGCTTTAGGCACAAAAGCTCAAGAACCTTCGGTTCCTGCGGCTAGCCTTGAGTACATACAGCAGTTGAAAAACATACAAAGATTTGATATGGAAGAATGGAATAGTGTTCGTTACTCGGAGGTACAGAAACAGTACCTACGCTCGCCGGGCTTCGTTTCTTTACAGGCTAATGACGAAGTGAAGCGTTATGAATCGTCACGGATGGACTATAGTTTGGAAAAAGCTTTCGCTGCCCTTACGTATGCACTGCTCAAACAACGTAACACCTTGCAAAACGACTTCACAATTTTTTTAACGTGGGCTCAAGAACAACAAGGATCATTATCATATAGCACAGTACATGAAAAAATTAACAATATTTTCGCCACCGGTGAATATTGTAAGGTGTACAATGATACGCTTCAAATGGTTTGTGGCCACAGAGCAGAAATCATACAGCGCAGAAGAGAAACTATTCTGGCGTCTGTAAAAGACTCTTATCACAAAAGCACGCTTCGCAAGATACCGCCGTCGAACATCGACCTTTTCGACGCTGACAAATTTAGCAGCGTGCTCGAAAGATCTGGTGGGTTGAAAAATGTGTTTTGGTCTAACCATAAGGATCGTAAATTTCGTCCGCAGAACGAGTCCAACGCTGGCCCATCCACATTGGAACCCTACTGCAAGGACAAAACGAAAATGCCCACTCGACCTCGTCCTACCAGGGGCAACGCCCCGCGAGGTCCATCAAATCGGGGATCATTTCAACCATGTAAACACACCCGAAGCCGACGGGATGAAAGAAGGGCACACTCTCCCGTATCTCAACGAGATCGGAGGGGTCAGCAGCGACGACGCTATTGACAACCCAAGCACATTCTGTGCGGGACGCCTCCTCTCATACTACAAAAAATGGGAACAATTGGGAGCGCCGCCATACATACTAAAAATAATAAGCGGATATCACATACCATTCATTGCCAAACCGCCTCTTTGCCTGCCAGGCAAACTAAGCAGAATAACTCTTCCATCATTGGAAATGGACCAAGTCATACAAGAAATGTTGGAACAGGGAGTTCTGGAAACCGTATCGTTCTCACCGAGCTACATCTCCCCTATATTTTTGAGACCAAAGACGGGCGGAACCTGGCGACCAATTTTCAACTTGCAGCACCTGAACAAGTATGTACAGGTCGACAAATTCCGACTGATAAATGTACATCGAGTACCAGATTTTGTACAACCCCAGGATTACATGGCAAAGTTGGACATTCACCAAGCTTACTTTCATTTACCCGTAGCGGCAGGTCACAGAAAATTCCTCCGACTGCTGTACAAAGGAAAATTGATGCAAATGACCTGCCTACCATTCGGTCTGAGCTCAGCGCCAAAGACTTTCGCGAGTCTGACAAACTTTGTCGCCGAATACTTACGGAAGCGAGGAGTACGTCTTCTGGTATACCTGGACGACTTTGTTTTAGTGAACCAAAGTCAGCAGCTGCTCATGGATCATATCCAACTCGCTGTCAGTACCCTGAAATGCCTGGGCTGGGTATTGAACCTAAAAAAGTCTGTAACCAAACCAAGCAAGGTTATAGAATTCTTGGGAGTTGTCTGGGACCCCTGGCAAAACGAGAAATACCTTCCTGTAAAATCTGCCAAAAAGCTGAAAGACCAGATCACCAAGACGCTTCAGTCGGGAAAAGCAAACCTAACAGAACTGCAGAGAGTAATCGGTATCCTCAATTTTGCCAGTTTCGTTGTTCAGAGGGGACGCCTGAACTATCGTCATCTTCAAGAACAACTAAACAAGACTCGGCAGGTGGCTCAACAAAAGACGCTACCCCTAACAATTGGTACTATAAGAGATCTCGAATGGTGGCAGCACAACTATGTAAAACGCAGCAAGATACACATTCATGCTCCTGTACATCATTTAGTAACAGACGCCAGCAACCATGGATGGGGTGCAAAACTGAACAACGACAGTCTTGTTGGGACCTGGTCTCCAAACGAACAACACCTTCATTCCAATATAAAAGAAATGATGGCAATCCGCAATGTCCTCAACGACCAAGGTCAGAACCTGGCCTCAACAGCACTTCACATTCAATGCGACAACCGGACAGTGGTCTCATACATCAGAAACGAAGGAGGTACCCAATCGCAGCCCTTGAGGGAACTAACTCGGGAAATATTCACCTTACTCGATCAGCACAACATACATGTCAATATATACCACATCCCAGGCCAGTACAACTATCAGGCGGACAGACTATCACGAAACCAAAAACCATCAGAATGGCACCTACTACCATCATTCACCGAGGTTGTGTTTGCGAAATGGGGAACACCAGTGATAGATCTTTTCGCCTCGAGTCAAGCCCACGTAGTCGAATCATATGGGACACTGAACAGGAGAGACGGAAAAGCGTGTGTTTACGACGCACTGAGCGTAACCTGGGATTATCCCTTAGCCTGGGTCTTCCCACCCCCACACTTAATACCAAGAGTACTCGGCCACCTGAACCAAGCACAAGGGACTTACCTTGTAGTAGCACCACGGTGGGAGAAGGTATATTGGCGGCCGGATCTAAAGAGCCGCTCCCTGTCAGCACCGTTCACAGTGAAGAACCTCGACCGAGTACTAGTGGACACATCAACAGGTCTCCCTCCACCCAAAGTGTCAACAATGACCCTCGAAGTGTGGCGTTGTGGGGGTGGGAGAGGTACTTAACTGATTGGACTGACGAACAAAAAACCCTACTCACATCTAGCTGGCGAGAGTCAACCCTAAATACTTATCGCCCTGCATGGAAAAGGTGGACCAATTGGGCTCAAAGCAACCACATCAACAGACACGCCCCGTCGGGTGCTGACTTAGCAAGATTTTTAACGGATCTACACCAAAAAGAAAAGTTTGCCCTTAATACAATCTTAGTTCACAAATCGGTAGTTTCTACCTTTTGTGACCCAAACATTCGGTATAAATTGAGCTCACACCCACTTGTCAAGCAGATTTTGAAAGCCATAGCCTTGAGCAAGCCCGTAACTAAAAAGCCACCTATCTGGGATATAAATAAGCTGGTTGACTATCTAGGAACCAAGAACCCCGATACACAAAGTCTTTACGAAGCTTCATGTCAAACAGCAACTATCCTTCTCCTTTGTTCTGGGCGTCGGGTACATGATTTAACCTTACTGAAAATATCCCCGGATCAATTCATCGTAACGGATGAATTTGTAATTCTCAAACCTAGTTATGGTTCAAAAACCGATTGCGCAACATATCAGCAGTCAGGGTGGAAACTGACAAGAAACCCTGACAAGGTTTTAGATCCAGTATACTGGATTCAGAAGCTTACAAAGCTATCTCAACAGAGAAGACTTGAAGCAAAGGATGACAGTCTCTTCCTTACAACAGCAGGTAAACCTAAGGCCGCATCAAGAGCTGTCATCTCAGGCTGGGTAAAACGCATGCTGAAGGAAGCTAAAATTGATGCATCTCCTGGAAGCTGTCGATCTGCTGTGGCTTCCAAAAATTGGTTTGAAAATGTCCCCCTCACTGAAATCTTATCCAGAGGCAACTGGAAGTCGGCCAATACATTTGCGAAATTTTATCAACGAGATATCGCTGATTCATCCGATATCGAAAGGCCATTGATCACCCGGTACTTCACACCAGCTGATTAAAAACTATCGTGATTATTAATTAACCTATTTATATTTGCCACTTATATGCTTTGTGTAATGTACATATTATGCAAATTTGCTCATGATTCATAGAGGAAAGAAATATACATATTCTCTAAAAGCAAATTTATTTTTATTTGTCACTACACATAATTAATCACATTGACGTCCTCTTTCACCAGGCGAAACCAAACAAATCTCTCATGTTTAATTAGGTTTGGAAGAACGGTCAAGTTAGTTTAATAGGGACGTTTTACCTTACAATAAAACGTTTATTAAACATACTTACCTTCTTCCAAACCTAATAATTCTTAACTCTGCCTGGTGATATTAAACATTCGATCCAATGATCCCTAGTGCTTCGTTCAAATCACAGCACAAGTATGCTCCCCGCCATTGGAAAGAGGACGTGACGTACCTAGGAGTCAAAATGTCAGGCAATACGGAAGGAAATCGTGTTTAACCGACCGGAAGTCAAGTGCGCTACTCTCATGTTTAATTAGGTTTGGAAGAAGGTAAGTATGTTTAATAAACGTTTTATTGTAAGGTAAAACGTCCCTATTTGTTTTGAAGTGAGTAATCTGTATAACATAATAAAAATAGTACAGATAACAAGACCTCAAATTAGACAAAAAAAATGAAGAATATATTTTTCTAATGCTTTAAAAACAACAGACGACCGGTTGGCGCAGCGGGAGAGTAAGCGACTGCCACGCCGAAGGTCGCGGGTTCGATTCCCGCTCAAGTCACACATTTGTGTGCATGAACATGGATGTTTGTCTTGGTCTGGGTGTTTCTATGTATAATATATATGTATGTATTTACAAAAAAAAGTATATATGTATGTTTATCCATTATCTAGTACCCATAGTACAAGCTCTGCTTAGTTTGGGACTAGATGGTGTTGTGTGAATGTGGTAGAATATTATAAAAAAAAACATGTTATGGCTCAATTATTGTTGTAATACATCATGTTAATTTTCGCTTGCTGATGCCTCGGTGTGAACGATCCCGACTGTCTTGAAGATGTTTAACAGTCGTTATGGAGAGTCCTTATCCTTGGTAGAAGCAGTGATAGTCGAGTGGAGTCGACCAACGACTTTTCGAAGTTAAGTGCGTATTAAATTGTTTATTATCGCTCGCTAAACGGTGAAGGAAAACATCGTGAGGAAAACTGCATGTCTGAGAGTTCTCCATAATGTTCTCGAAAGATATGTGAAGTCTGCCAACCCGCACTTGGCCAGCGTGGTGGACTATGGCCTTACCCTTCGCATAGTGAGGCCCGTGCCCAGCAGTGGGACAGTTTAAAGGGCTGATGATGATGATCCTTGGTACTGTTCTCAACCCTCCCTGGAATATTGCTATCCCTCTGGTTTGCGGATGTCATAGGGCAATCGCT
This sequence comes from Euclidia mi, assembly GCA_944739405.2. NCBI lineage: Eukaryota > Metazoa > Arthropoda > Insecta > Lepidoptera > Erebidae > Euclidia > Euclidia mi. The sequence continues at coordinate 64,168,367 of OX123187.2, read as the reverse complement.
CTGCAACAATGTAAATATTCCGTCAAATTCGGTTGGATTAAATCGAACCCCGGGCTCCAAGGTCATACATCTTGGATGCAACGGGATATTGATAGTGTCAAGTGCGTATATTAATGTTTCCTTTTTAACCAATGCTGAGGACATTGAAATTTAACTATAGTTTTAGTATTTTTTATGAACTCAAGCCAGTATAGCCGAAGGGGTAGGCAGAGCAGTGTAATATTACACCCACATTTCACCATTTATGAATTTGTAGGTCTTACGTAACAGGGGGCGAGCCTATTGCCGTTACCGGGCACTTTGACAGACTTCATACTGTTACTGAGAATTCGGAAAATCCCAGTAACACATAGCATACGCTTATATCCTTTGGACCACTAAGGTAATTAACGGATGATATCTTTGTTCTGAATGTAGAGGTTAACACAAAGTACTTGAACATTGTTCAATTATTATTGGTGTTTGTGTTTATATTTACGCAGAATGAGCTCATGGTGTCCTGATGTCTTTTGGTATCTTTATCCCTCTTCCAATATCACCTTAACCTTCCGTGACCGCCATTCCTGTAAAGAGATCGAGACATCGGATGGTTAATAATAATGAAGTTTCTAGTAAATCATTCGGTTTAAATGTAATCTCAGTCAAACTGATAGTTTTATTTTTTTTATTTATAGCCACACACCTGTATCCCCGCAGGGGTAGGCAGAGGTGTAATATTACACCCACATTTCGCCATGAATTTTAAGTCCCACGTAATAGGTAGGGGGCGAGCCTATTGCCGTACCGGGCACATTACCAGACTCCGTGCTGCTACTGAAAATTTCCTAACGGAAAAACCCAATAACACTTTGCCCGACCTTGGAATCGAACCCGAGACCTCCCAATCCCACGCGCACAATTATGCCGCGAGACCAACGAGGCAGTCAACAAACTAATCGATCGCGATAAAATCCTTAAACTGTAGTTTAATTTCAATGTGTAACATTCGCGTAAACCCAAGAAAATAAAATGCAGGTCCAGTCGAAATAGCACAAGTAAAATATCTGAATCGTGGTAGACTTTTGCATATTGAAACAAAGAATAAGTACCCAGACTCGGAACACCCACAAAGTTCCCATCTGGACATCGAACCCATAAGAAGCGTCGTCATCACTGGCAGTGGTGACTGTGGTGAGTCCACCACTTAAACTTCTGGATACGTGTAGTCTGAGTCTTACTCCTAGCGTTATCCCAGTTTCAACCCGGGGTCCGCTTACTAGTCTAACCGGATTTGACTGAATATTATCTTTTCCATGGAGCGACGTGCTGACATGCCTGTCTGACCTCCGCAACCCCAAGGGATAGCGATATTCCATGGTTTTTGACTAGTGTCAGTTTATTCAGAGATAGGTACTGACTCCCTATAACGACTTTCAAAGATCTTCATGACAACCGGGACCGACGACTTAACGTGCTCTTCGAGGCACGAGGCAAGCGATAATTCATAATTCATACGCATAACTAAGAAAAATCAGTGGTGCGCGCCTAGGATTCGAATCGATACCCTCTGCATGGCAGTCTGTTGGTATCTTCTCTAGGCTATCGCTGCCTCGGTTACGTGTAGTCAGAGTATCTGTCTAAAAAAAACGGTTTAAGTGATGTCAATGGAGATGACACGTGTCGTGGGCTCAATACTTACGCTCAGAAGAACTTTGTGATAGTGCCGAGTAATTGCAAGCCGATCACTTTACCACTAAAATACAATAATGTGAAGTCAGCAAACAAATAAGTAGGTCAATGGTTGGAGATAAGTTGACTCGTGCCTGCTTACCTACTTGTCCAGTAGGCAGAACCTACAGATGCTTCGATCTTGACGTTTATTATTCATATGTTGCCATCAACAAAAGCCGAAATTAAAGGTAATGTTGTTGCTCAACATTTATAACAAGCTGCACAGTTGGCGAAGTGGTTTAAGCGGGCGCCTCACCGCTTGACACTGCGCCGAAGTGTTGTGGGTTCGATCCCCACACGAGACAACACTGTGTGATTAATAAATTGTTGTATCGAGTCTGGGTGTTCATTGTGTCCGTTATTTGTATGCTTGTAAAGTCCTCCGCGACACAGGATTTAGTCCTAATGCGGGAGTTGTCTTTTTAACAGAGAGAAAAACATTTAAAAATATATAATTTACCTTGTTCTCAGACGAGACCGCGAAGTAAACCGTCAGCGCTACGAGCGCATAGTCCTTGACGCTACAGTGGACGGGTACCGGCCGTTCCGCACGGAACAGGTCCCTGCCTCTGAGCTGCGAGTGGGCGACATCGTGATGCTGCAGAAGGGACAGAGGGTGCCCGCGGACATGATCCTGCTGAGGACCAACGAGACCATGGGCACCGCCTTCATCAGAACCGACCAGCTGGATGGAGAGATCGATTGGAAGCTGAGGTTTGTGCTGCAATGTAAAGGTTCATTGAACTAGCGGGTAGTCCTGGATGCTCCAGACTCCAGTGGACAGGTAAATTTTCCGATGTTTTAAATCTACGATTGATAAGATCGGCAATTTTGTAGCGTTATTTTGTTTCTATTGGTGGTGCTATGTTCATTTCAGTAGGCGTAGGCGGCATGGCTTAGATAAGACATCCTAGCCCTAAGATTCGAGTCAAGACCTGTCGTAGAGAGTAGAAACACCAGTATTTTAGTATATAAGACATACTTTATGCATGAGATGGCAGATAAAGGCGATAAGCATCATCGTCTTAGTGTTATACCGGTTGCATTAAAGAATTGTTTCTTAGGCCCTTTCTAGTCTAGGCAGATTACCTATACATAATATCAGCTTTTCCACAGAGCGAACACTAACTGACCCCCGCTACCGAAACGGATAGCTTCCACAGCTAAGACTAGACTCAAATATTTTCATGATAATTAACAATTTATTTGGGACATAACTTCGAAAAGTAAGTGCTGCGCGTCGTGGGTTGAAATCCCATTTGATGACGATAATACTCTATACTAATTTCGATTGCATCACAAGAAAAATGTTTGATAAATAAAAATAACAATGTTTATTATGAGTTGTCCGGATGGGCTTACCCAGCGACCGGGTCGCGAGATAAGAATTTAAATATTAATAAAAGCTTCCGTTATCGGCGCTCGTGTCAATGACATTAGTCATCAGCTTCCCCGCGTACTATCAACAATATTATTACTTACATACTTTAATAATACATTAGAAATATAAAAAAAAATGTGGTGTATTTCCCGTTTTATGCACAGAAGTATCTTATTTACTTATAATCAGCTGCTGCTCACGTGCTAACATACGGGAGGAAATTTGGCCGCAAATGGATCAGCTACAATACATTAAACGACCTTGTCACATATTTCATACTCATGCATATCACAAGATTCCTTGAGGTACTCGATTCGCGTGTGCCACGCCTAGCCTATCCCGCACACAGGTCTATGCCAACGCGCTCTCGACATAGCTATTGGACGGCATATTTTGGACATCTTTTGGAATTTTATTCTTGTAGCGGTGAATTTGACGATCTTTTATAACTATGGCTTACGAAAAATATAATATTGGATCATTTTCTGTTTCAACTGAGGTTCAACAGATAGATAAGAGAGTAATATAGAAATATACATCATTATTACGACTTTACATAGGAATATGCAGAACCCAATCCTCGTAAATTGTGGTGATGGGTCTGTCCATTGATACAATTGCTGTTAAAAGTAAATGGCATTCAGTGGCATTACCCATACGTGTCAGTGTGGATATTTTACGTTCATAAGCATATTGAGGGTTAGGTCCATAGATGAGAGAATTAGTATCAGATGGAACGCACGGCACAGTTGCGTGCGGCCACTAAAGCAAATACAAAATTGAAAAGCGAATACAAACTCGTCTCAGTGCGCTACGACGCATCGTACAGTTCACGCGTCACGATCACTTCAACTTATAAATTCTCAAAATGCCGTCTTGCGCTCTTAAACACTGTAAAAGTTGTTCCTAAAAACAAAAACAGGAAAATGGAATATCTTTTCACAGGTAACTATTGATAATTTGACTGTTTCCTAATTTAATTTCGATAAAATTCGTATTTGTGCAAGAAATATGTAAGTGTTGCCAGTTTTTGTCGACGCCGTTCTGCCTGAATTAGGGAAAATGCACTTGTCAATTGATTATGTGATAATGATTGTCATGTTAATGAAAAATACGTTACCGTATTATAAAAGTATATTGTAGATATATCTTCTTTCTCATAAATATAGTAACAGAATGTCAATTTCCATTAGTATATACCTTACATAATATTGTTTTGAGTTCGATCCCCAAACGATCCAAATATTCGTGTACACCCTGCTACTCGTCAAGCTTATACACTTTGACCTTTGCACCGTTCTTATGGCGTAAAGAATAAGTATCAAAATCGTACAGCAAATGTTTAGCTTGACTTGGCGCCGTGTGTACATACATACTTATGGCGTAGGGAATAAGTATCAAAATCGTACAGCAACTGTTTAGCTTGACTTGGCGCCCTGTATACATATATACTAATGGCGTAGGGAATAAGTATCAAAATCGTACAGCAACTGTTTAGCTTGACTTAGTGCCGTGTGTACATACATACTTATGGCTTAGGGAATAAGTATCAAAATCGTACAGCAACTGTGTAGCTTGACTTGGTGCCGTGTGTACATACATACTATTTATTTCTCAACTAATCGACGCCAGCGGCTTCGCACGCACATATTTTCGTATTTCTCGTTTTGCTCGATCCCGTGGGAATTTCGAGAAATCCCGTCTTAGTGCACCCCTACGGTTCCCAAGAAACATACATGCTAAATTTCAGCTTCATGCGCCGAGTAGTTTCGGCTGTAGCTTATCTGTCAGTCAGTCAGTAACGCAAGGATTCTATACATATAGGGGAGACCAGGGATGAACGTAACAATTTTCAATATTTTTATAATATCTCTAAGATCTTTTTGAATATCAAAATTCTAAATATTACACATGACAAATTGGTTTTTCAGCTATCTTTTGACACCAGTTTAAATGCAACTGATATGATAAATTTTAAGGAAAACGATTATATAAAAAATCTGGAATTTGTTACAACCATCCCTACCCCTAGGGTTGATTGTAACAATGTAAAGGGATAGTTGTAACATTGTAAATAAAAACAAACTTTTAGGGTTTACACTAGTATCACAATTTTATTATTATAAAAACTAAACATTTTTATAAAACAAAACAATCTTCTAAAATAATCAACATAATTTTTAAAATAACAAATATATGATATATATATATCTTATTGATAATCTCGGATTGCGACGCATAAACAATCTCAACCAGTCTTCACCGGCACACTCATTGGACCTCCACGAGCCGGGAATATTATATTTAATCACTAATTGAAACGCTAGCTTTCGTACTTCTTTGGTCGTTAATCCGTAATTAATTTGAGAACAATGGAGTAAAATATTCGGCCAGTATTTTTTCTTCCTCGTCAGTAAAAACTCTTCTTTTTGATACGTAGCCAACATTTCGAAGACTTGTTGAACCTGCTTCAAGCATTTTTTTCTTCTTTTGTACATATCTATATAGGCAGCGATAGCCTAGTGGAGATACCAACAGACTGCCATGCAGAGGGTATCGGGTTCGAATCCACGGCGCGCACCAATGAATTTTCGGAGTTATGTGCGTATTGAATTGTTAATTATCGCTTGTCCCGTGCCTCGGAGAGCACGTTAAGCTGTCGGTCCCGGTTGTCATGAAGATCTTTGACAGTCGTTACAGGGCGTCAGTACCTTCTAAATAAACTGACACTAGTCTAAACCATGGAATATCGCTATCCCTTCGGGTTGCAGAGGTCAGACAGGGCAGTCGCTCTGTGGAAAAGCTAATATTCAGCCAAATCCGGTTAGACTAGGAAGCGGACCCCAGATTAAAACTGGGATAAAGCTAAGAGAATGATGATGAGAATGATGATGTACATATCTATATAAAGTTACATGGCACAGCTGATATGAATTGGCAGCGTCTCGAAATGGTACTTTTCTTAGCACTACTTCTTGTGCGGCCAAATCCATTATTTCTGCACTAACTAAACCTCTGCTGGTCGTTCGTTTATGTATATTAGGCATGCTGGAATAAACAAATAAATCTATGTTACCCACCTACATAAAAGCATAAAAATCTCAAGCAAAATAAGCTTTTAGTTATCAAGATCATAATCGGGATGAAAGTAACAAGTTGTTACTTTCATCCCTTGATTTAAAATTACCCGAATTTGACAAACACATGCCGATAACCTAAGAAAAATGTTGCAAAAGATACCGTTTCAAACGTAAAATTTGAAAGACGGATAGTCGTACTAACTAACTGATGCTTAAAGCCTAAGCTTGAACCTAGCATAATAAAAACAAGCATAGTCAAAAAAATCTGTCAAAACTTACTTTGGAGGTATTTTCGCGGCACCAACTCGCTATGTCCACAACCTGACGTCACAGCGCTGTGAATGCAACTGAGGTAAGGGGGGGGTTGGAAATGGTACATATTGGTGACACTGTCATCAGTGCAGCCAACATAATTCGTTCGAAAATTCATTTGTTACGTTCATCCCGTGTTACTTTCATACCTGGTCTCCCCTATACAGATTTAAGATTTACGAAGTAGTTAAAACTTAACTCGGTACCTACATTTAAGAAATGTATTTATAAAAGCATTAATTAAATCCTTGGTAAATTCTTCAAAACCGCAAATGAATATAAGAATATTACATAACTATATGCAAAATACTGGGAGATTATTCATAATCTGGCAAATTTACACACACATAGACGCGCGTGTCCGTACAGTGCCAGTCGCCAAAGGTCACGCACACATAGCTGTCAACGTGCCACACTTAGTTGGACGAATGCGCTCTATCTGAGACTAATTCTCTCATCTGTGGTTAGGTCACTCACAAGAATGTGAAATTTTCAAATTAAGTACTTACAGGTCCTACATTAACATTTATTTAGTGCCATGTTCGCAATGCAGAAGCGTAGGAACGTGATGTTTCTTAGTTTTGTTTGTTTATAAGCCCGGCGTTGTACAGAAGGAGCAGAAATCTTGTGGCAGAAGACACCTCACGTACTTCACGGCATGCAACCATTAGAAAGCAAAGCTACATCTTTACACATCGGCTGAGTCTATGGATCTACGAACATTGCCTACCAGTTTTACCTCTTATTTTTATTTTATGTACCTCATGAATACACACAAAAAGTATTTCTCAAATCCGACTTTTATTTCCAGAGATTAGGCGTTCAAACAAATACGTAATTTTTTAACGCCGTGTTAAACTTTGTTGTAATTCGCTCATTTTAAAGCGGATTTTTATACAATACCAGCTGTCCGCTCATAAATTGCTATATTTGAGTCGCTGGTTAGTAATAATGAAATACCGATTCGCTATAACATTTTGGAAAGTTAGACCTTAATGTGGCAAATATAAAATTTATTGTAAAAATATAATTGTAATCAATCATATTAAATACACTGCCGTCAAGAAACTGCGTCCTTCTCATTTTTAAAAATAACCTCTTGAATTATCAGTGGCGATGGCATATGTGAAGCAGCGATAGCCCAGTGGTGTACGCAACGGACTTCCGAGACGACGGTCTCAGGTTCGATCCCCAATTACCCCAGGCACACACCTCTGACTTTTCGAAGTTATGTGTGTATTAAAAAATTATAATTATTGCTCGCTTAACAATGTGCCCAGTAGATGGCGATAGGCTCGCCCCCTATTAGGTACATTGGGACCGAAACATAACTAGCGAAGTGTGGGTGTGTAATACACATCTGCCTACTCCTTCGGGTATAAAGACGTGAAGTTATGCTATGTTATGATGTCAGTAAGTAAAAAAAATTACAATACGTAGAAAACTGTGTAAATGTTGCCTTAGTCTCATGAAATAAAATTAAAACTGCAATAAAATTCAAGGAGCAGACTAACTTTGAGGCACTAAAATTAAACTTAAAGCAGACGAAACCACGGGCAGCTGCTATTAATTAATATTTTATTTATTTTATTATTGGTTATTGACGACCCGGTGGCGTAGCGGGCCTGAAAACAACTTCCACGCCGAAGGTCGCAGGTTTGATTCTCGCTTATGTCAAACATTTGTGTGCGTGAACATGGATGTTTGTCTTATTCTGGGTGTTTATAGGTATAATAAATAAATAAAAAATAATATTTCTACCACATACACCCATCATCACCTACCTATATACCTTCACATATATACCTTTTTGTTGTTTTTTTGTTAATACATACATATTATACAATATATCATATGTTAGTATTTACAAACGAGGCGGTTTTCATTGCGGGGTTTTTCATTTTTGGTGTGTAAGATTACATAATTAGATAAATGATAAAAAAAAACTGAAATAATTATTGTCGTTTATTTCATTTGGAATAGAAACTTATATAAATACCTTATTAAATACTCAGTCGAATAACTAAAAGTTAGCGTTTCTAAACGTTAATAGTTCCACTGGGTTAGTAACTACATATTTCTTATTTATGGCACTTTGCGGTTCCGACTGAAGAGGTTTCGAGGATTTATCAGATTTCTCACCACGAGCACCTTTCAGTTTACCATTAACCGAACCTGGACCAGCCTTCTGGTCTTTTGTTGTTCCGTCACGATTGCCCTTGCCATTGGTGTTAGTGTTGCCAGCACTGCGGCGACTAGATGCATTCTGGTATTTCGCAGATTTTTTGTTAACTCTCTGACGGTGTTGCCCCTGCTGCTTACCGTAGGAGCCATCATCTATATAGTTTGGTATCGTAATTGGCTTCACTATTGGAGCTACAGGAGTTGTGAAAAATATAGGCAGCACTGAAGACCCAGCAGGTCTTACATTGTGTGGTGACATAACTACTGACGGTTTATTTGTTACTGACGTGAGGCGGCTGGCTTCTTGGCTCGAGGCATCGTTACGACGCGCCGGTGACACATTCACCGCGGTAAACCCACTGCCACCTATCTGGTTTGTTGTCTTTTTAGACTGCACCGGCGAAACAGGCTTGGCTGTAGTGCTACTTAGGATTGAAGGCACAGCAGGTTTAGCATTCCGCGGCGGCAAAGCAGATGGCGCATAACTTGCAGCCAACGTACCATTGGTGGTATCGTTACTGCGTGCTGGTGATATAGGCACTGCGACGAAGCCAGTGCCAACTATCTGGTTTGCTGTCTTATTAGTCTTCACCATTGGAGCAGCAGGGGTGGTGGAGGTAACAGGCAAGACTGCAGACACAGCAGGTTTAACATTCCGCGGCGGCAAAGCTGATGGCGTAAAACTTGCAACCGACGTACTACTGCTGCTGGATTCTCTACTCGTGGTATCGTTACTACGCACCGCTGACACAGGCACTACGACGAAGCCAGCTTCTTCTATGTGGTTTGTTATCTTATTACACTTCGCTGTTTGAGCAACAGGGGTGGTAGAAGTGACTGGTGACGCTGAAGCCCTAGTAGGCTTAGCATTACGCGGGGGCAAAGCTGTTGACACATAACTTGCGACCGACGTGTCACTGCGACTGGCGTCTCTAATCGTTTTATCGTTGCTACACGCCGGTGACACAGGCACTACGACGAAACCGGCTTCTTCTATGTGGTTTGCTATCTTATTAGTCTTCACCGATGGAACCACAGGGGTGGTGGAAGTGACAGGTGACTGTGAAGCCCTAGTAGTTTTAGCATTACGTGGCGGCAAAGCCGTTGACACATAACTTGTGACCGACGTCTCACTGCGACTGGTCTCTCGGCTCATGTTATCATTACTTGGTACTGTTAACACAGGTACAGTCTTAGCGTCACGCAGCTCATTCAATTCCTTCCGTAAACCTGAGACGGTATTCTCGGTAGCCTCCAACTTCTGTTGTACATTCGCTAAACTGTCCTTCAGAGAGGCGATAACCTTTAACAGGCTAGCTACCTCGATGTGGTCGAAAATGGCAGACGGTTGATTGTTCATGTTGTTTGCTGGGATGGTCGGCGTATCCGACTCGGTCTTCTTCAGCTCCGTATTACTGCCTTGCATACTTTTGTTTGTTCCATGAAGAGTGTGTGTTTCCTTTTGGTCGTATTTGGTTGCCAGCAAATGCCCAAGCGGCTTGGAAGCTGCTTTTTCCTTCTCACTGAAGTTATTCGGGCATATCTGGCTGGCAGACTTCTTGTTCATGTTGTCCAACTTCTGCTGTAGGAACGCTAGCAACTCGTTCGCCAGTTCGGCGATGACAACAATCCGCTCCTCACCCATAGTGATAAAAAAATACGAATTGTCGTCGCGTCGGATACAGCGCTCTACACAGCGAACTGTGTAGGCAGACTGAATACGGTTTGCAACCCGTCACCCATTTTTATACTTACTATACTTACTCACGGATTACAAATATGGCGTAATAAGCATGCTGGGGATATTCCCAATAACGATAACCGTTTGACACCAAACTATGATTTGAAAATAAACGCTAACGCCTTTGCTGTAGATTATAGTTTTAATAAGTTTCTAAAAAGTTACAAACATTGTGCAATATATATGACGAATAATTTCCTATAAGTGAACTGATAATTGCAAACGATCGTGCAATATTTGTACGTATTGCTGGCAGATTGCAACTGTTATGAAATAAGGCTGCCCAACGGAATTCAATCACAATACAAATCATTAGTCAAAAATTCGGAAATACCAACCATTGTGGCAAATTATACAAAGATGGTTTATTCCTGCTATTGTACATAATTAATTATGTTAACTCTAGTATACCTACACAATTCTAATTTCAATATTGGTGTTGCCACCCAGTTAATGAGGAAATATAACAGTTTTAAATTAACTCGTAATTTTATAAATGAGAATAATAATTATGTACCTAACTATCCAAAAATAATTAACCTAATTTACCTTATTCATTCTACCTACTTCTATGTACTACAAATATGAAAGTTATGTGTACATAAATTGATGTTTTTAGCTCTTTTTGTGACCATAGATGCATGATTGTTACTCTGTCACGCAAAAACTATTGAACGAATTTTGATGCAACTGTGCAGTAATATAGATTATACATCACATTTACATAAAAGCTGCCTGCTACCTATTGTCACGAGAGAGAAACCACGAGTAAATAATTAATAGTAATAATTTATACCCTTCTTGGTTGTCTGGAAAAATCGCATTTTGTGATAAGACCGTTCGTGTATCACTAGTATTTAATTTATTGTAATCCTTTGTGGTTCTGGCCTATGTCCAGCAGTGGACGTATTTGGCTGATACGATGATGAGGTGATGAATCCTGACAATCCTGTATTGCTGGTGAACAACAAACTGTTCTGTCTATCTTTCTAATAGCCCTCTTACTAAATGTTTCTCCTTGTTGTCATGTTATTGAAATAAACTTTTTTTTGTCCAGGATTCCTTTATCATCGACGCAGAAGTTGCCCACGGACGCGCACCTGCTGGACTTCAACGCGCAGATCTTCGTGGAGAACCCCGAGAAGGACATCCACTCGTTCATCGGCACCTGCACGCGCGTGGAGAACGAGGAGTGCGACTCCTTGGACATTGAGAACACGCTGTGGAGTGGATGCGTCGTGGCATCTGGACAGACCACTGGACTTGTTATTTATACTGGTAAGTTTGTTATATAAGTAACAGTCCTCCCACGCCTGCCTTGTACTTTTAACCATTATTTTACCCCTTGTGGCATATTGATACATACATACATACATACATAGACTCACGCCTGTTTCCCGGAGGGGTAGGCAGAGACTACGGAGCGCCATTTGCAACGATCTTGACATATCTCTCTTGCTTCATTCACTCCCATCAGATTCCTCATGCATGCTCTTCTGTTCAGGGTGTTTCTAACCTGTCCTGTTTTTAGGATGTCTCCAATCTGGTCAGAGAACGTCCGCCTAGGTTTTCCCCATCGTCCTGTCCCTTCCATACTTGCCTTATATATCTGCTTGGTCAGTCTTTCGTCATCCATCCTCTCCACGTGTCCAAACCATCTTAGCATACCTTTCTCGATGCTTGTCACTACATCTTCTTTTACCCCACAACACTCTCTTATCACACAGTTCTTTACTCTGTCAGTCAAAGAAACACCACACATACTTCGCAGTGCTCTCATTTCTACAGCATTTATTCTACTTTCATGACTCTTCTGCCATACACATTGATAATGTTTTCTTTACTAGGTCATTATAGAAACCCGCCGTCTATATTTCATGTTTCTAGGTGCAGTAGTTAGGGCTCTGCGGTATTTCAGTCGGGACAAGTAATCTGGACCTACTGTAAATAAAGTTCTTCTGCTACTGACTGACTTATGGAAAATGCACAGCCAAAACTGTTAGGCGTAAGAGGCTGAAATTTTTGTGCCTTGGGGACTGTGAGGGTGCACTTAGAAGGCATTTGGATGGGATGAAGGGACACCCAAAATTCCTGCGGGATCAGGCGGAACGATTAAATAAAAAAATAGAAGAAAGATAAACTATTTATTTGTCACAGACACAGAAAAAGTACAACATATAAAAAGAAAAAAGAAACAAAACGCAAGGCATAGCATTAGTCTGTGACAGATAGGTACACACTCAGCTGTATTGTTGCATTGTGGTAGTCTCCACAACACAACGTTGGTATTCTGTGTGTACCTTAAATGCCGCACGGACGTTAATCAAAGATAAAAAGAAACAAAAAATAAGCATACGTACATAATCTGGCAAATGAGCAGTCTAAATAATGTGCAGGCGTAGTTGCGAGCATCCTCTAGTTTTATATATAGTATTACTATTAGAACTACTACAAGGCTCCGCCCGCGATGGACACCCTTAGAAGAGCAATTTAATAAATCCTTTCTTAATGCTCTCCTACATTCTCCAAGAAACATACAGCCAAATTTCAGCTTGTTGCGCCCAGTAGTTCGGCTGTGCGTTGTCTTTCAGTCAGTCAGGAACGCCATAATTTTTACATATTTGGATAGCAGTTTGTATGAAGCCATCTCGACAAAGAAGTTTGATCATACATACATACATACATAGACTCACGCCTGTTTCCTGGAGGGGTAGGCAGAGACTACGGACCGCCATTTGCAACGATCCTGACATACCTCTCTTGCTTCATTCACTCCCATCAAGTTTCTCATGCATGCTCTTCTGTTTAGGGTACTTCTGACCTGTCCTTTTTTTAGGATGTCTCCAATCTGGTCAGAGAACGTCCGCCTAGGTCTTCCCCTTCGTCCTGTCCCATTCACACTTGCCTTATATATCTTCTTTGTCAGTCTTTTGTCATCCATCCTCTCCATGTGTCCAAACCATCTTAACATGCCTTTCTCGATGCTTGTCACTACATCTTCTTTTACCCCACACCACTCTCGTATCCCACAATTCTTTACTCTGTCAGTCAGAGAAACACCACACATACTTGTGTGCTCTCATTTCTACCGCATTTATTCTACTTTCAAGTCTCTTCTGCCATACCCAACTTTCACTACCATACATAAGGGTAGGCACTAACACCCCTCTATGTACAGCCAAACGTGCCTTTTTGGACACGTTTTGACTGTTCATAAACACCTTCAGTGCTCCATTCACACTATTACCTGCATTAACTCTTCTTTCAATATCTTCTTCATTCTTACCATCTCTTGTAAACAACGTACCTAAGTAAACGAACTCATTCACTTGTTCCACTTGCTGTCCATCGATCAAAACATTACAAGACGTACATTACATTCCTCCTTTTCAAAAACCATAACTATATAAGTTAGATAATACTATCTACATAAGTTAGTTTATATACACAATTAATATTTACACAATTTTTTTATTAATATATACACAATTTTACACATCCACATCGCAGTAAATTTATGCTGGGCAACATTTTTTAATGTTATGCACAACATTCTATAACGGAAAATCGAGATATCTCGACAGATTGTTGCTTTAAGTTATTGTATGGTATAGGTCGGTTCACTAAAGATGACCACTGCGCAGAAATGATTTTTTAGGTCCCCGTGGAGGTGCGGGGTGAGGCGCGGGTGGAGTGCCAATGGCGCGGCTCCGTTCTTGTCGCATTCCCTAAATGCGTCAAGAATGGAGCAACGCCATTGGTGCACGAATGTACATATGCGCGACGGCCGCCATTTGTGGTCAACTTTCGTGAATTTACCTATACCAAAGTTGTTGTATTTCTAAATGTTGAGCAACAAAAATAATTTGATGTGGCTTGATAAAAGTATTTCCTTGTTTAGGAAGCTAGTGAATACTTGTATCCGCTAACATGATAATATAAGGTTAAATTAAAAAAAATGTGCCCGAGTAACTGCGGGCATCCTCTTAGTCAGAGATCCGTAGAAGAGCAACCTTCACCGATCTGGTTATTGGATGAAAAGTATTTTATATCAAATTTTGCATATCAAAGTATATATCGAAAATGAATTAGCAAAAAAAATCCGGTTCAGACTAGGAAAAGTAGAAAAAAAATGTATTTGGCTTTTCATTTAACATTGAATATACGCGTTTAATGAATAAATTTAGTACTAACCGAATGTATGAACCCTAAAGGGTACGTTAACATAGGGTTGCCAGTTTTTCCTGCCGTATTTGGTAGGGTTGCCACTTCGATTCCTAACTGGATACTAGTTATATTTATACATTTTTTAATAGACAATTCTTACATTAAAGTGACCCCTACTTCACTGCGAACACGATGACATTGGGTTGCCTACGCAAAACCAGTCAGGAAAAGCGGTTGCCAATATTTTTTTTGCCTGGACCGGTTTTTTTTCTTCAATCCATTCAGATATATTTTTTAACATGCAAAATTTGATATAAAATACTTTTTATCCAATAAACAGATCGGTGAAGGTCGCTCTTCTACGGAACTTAGACTACTAGTTTTATAAAAGTATTCTAGAGCTTCTACACGGCTTCTTCCGCGTGCTTCCCAACACCCCCAAGAAACATACATGCCAAATTCCAGCTTCTTATAGCCAGCAGTTACGCTGTGCGTTGTTTGTCAGTCAGTCAGTAATGCCAGAATTTATACACATTTGTTGATTAATTATTTGAAAAGCAGATTTTACAAGGCCATCTCGACTAGAAAATTAGATAAATATATATTTTTTACACATTCACATCGCAGTAACATTTCATTTTATTACAGAAAGCCGAGATAACCCCAAGATAGTTGCTTTAAGTTTTTGAATGCTACCAAACGTTGCAATGTTACTAAATGTTGTGCAATAAAAAATTAATACGATGTGGCTTTATATTTATGGAAAGAAAAATCAGTTTTCTTTTTACGAAGCTACTGAAAACAATTATGCTTTTTTTATACACTTAGTAATTTATGTAATGCATCTTAATCTCATAATAGTCCTCTGTGTTGAATTAATCTGCATTTTAAGAGGACTTGCCCCCAATGGGTTTAGATTTATTTTTATGGGTAAATGGTTTTTGACTCACTCCATTACCAGAGGGCTTCCGTCAGTCTCCGCCATGGCTTTGATAGTTAATAGCGTGATACTTTTAAACACGCTTTTATTAGCTTCGGTTGTATGTTATATGAAACGGAAATTTTGAACGCGTTTTTGTCTGACTTTGAAACGTCAGATTAATTTGAAACTTTTAATATTTATCAAGGACGATAAACAATTTAATTCGCACACAACTTTGAAAAGTCAGTGGATCCTTTGAATCCACGGCGGGCAGCCGTGGATTGCTGCCCCCCTCTGCCCTCCCTTGGCGACGCCCTTGCTCATTTTTTTCAAAGTACAGTGTAAGTGTCAGATAAAATACGAGAATTGGCCTTCTCTTAATAGTCGCTTGTCGCCCCTGAAAAATCACCTACAACTGTGAGCCACAGTTGTCATGAATATTATTGTTCTGTGGAGTCAGTGCCCTCAAACATTCTGACACTTACGAAAATATCAGATATTATCTGATATTTTCGACGCTGTCGTATGATCCGTAACATAAAAAGTATACCTAATACAATAACGATATCATACATACATATCGTCACGCCTTTTATCCCCGAAGGGGTAGGCAGAGGTGTATTTCTACACCCACTTTTCGCCAGATATACTTTAGTCCCACGTAATAAGGGGCGAGCCTATTGCCGTACCGGGCACATTTCCAGACTCCGTGCTGCTAATGAGAATTTCGTGACAGAAAAACCCAATAACACTGCCCGACCCAGGAATCGAACCCGGGACCTCCCGATCCCACGCGCACATTTATGCCGCGAGACCAACGAGGCAGTCGTATAGGGTTCCCTTAGTCGCCTCTTACGACACCTACGGGAAGATAGGGGGTGGTGACACTTGCATTCTATGCCGTCAACCACACGGCTTCGTTTTTTGGCGGCATCAACCGTAAATGTAGAAGTTGTTGTTTACGTAAATGTAGCAGATTTATTTTTTCATAGCTACAAGGGACCGTAGACATGGGTATATAGTTTTAATCTCGACTCGATATCGCCACGCGTACCCCAAATAAAGGGTTTTGATAGACAGACAGACAAACGGACAACAAAGCGATCTTATAAGGGTTTCATGTTATTCCATTTTGGGTATGGAACCCTCAAAGGACCGAGTTCAAAATCGGTTCATCTCTTTAGTACCTACGATGCCACAGACACGTCTAATTTATAAGAACTACCTATATTTTGCGTAGCAGGTCGAAATCAGTGATGATGATCTTGCTCCACAGGTAGCGAGACCCGTAGCGTGATGAACAACGCTACTCCTCGCTCGAAGGTGGGCCGGCTGGACCTGCAGGTGAACAGCCTCACCAAGCTACTGTTCGTGGCGACGCTCCTCATATCGCTGCTGCTCATCACGCTCAAGGGCTTCGCGGGGCCCTGGTACGGGTTCCTCTTCAGATTCGTGCTGCTCTTCTCCTACATCATACCCATCAGGTAAGACAATAGAATAATGATATCTGACAACAATCTTCACGGCGGCAGTCTTGTCCTATATTGGCAGAGCCTGTACATTTAGACCTGATAGCAAACTAAAATATTCTTTACCACACGCAAGGGTGGATCTAGATTGCCGGAAGGGATATAGGGACATAGGGGATTTTTGTTGTTGTTGGATTCGCTCGCGGTATAAGCCGTGTCGTATATACTATCTACAAACTCTTCTTTACTTAATCTGAGCTTAAAAAGATAATTTTTCTTTACAGTTTGCGAGTAAACCTCGACATGGGCAAAGCCTTCTACTCTTGGACTATCCAGAAGGACAAAAAGATTGAGGGTACCGTGATGCGGTCCACCACCATCCCCGAGGAGCTGGGCAGGATCCAGTACCTGCTGGCAGACAAGACCGGGACTCTCACCAAGAATGAGATGGTGTTCCAGAAGCTACATCTTGGCAATGCGCTCTACGATAAGAATAATTTTGATGAGGTATGTACTGTGTTTGATTATTTATAGTAATTTATACATAAATAAACAATAGACTCACGCCTGTTGCCCGAAGGAATAGGCAGAGACTACGGAACTCCATTTGCAACGTTCCTGACATACCTATGAATCTTATTTTTTATTGTATTCTTAATGTTTCGTATTTACCTTCTCTTGATCACACCAAATACCTCAGATGCTAGTGCTACACATACTACCTCTTCCTTAAGGGACTGCCACAATTCTTCCATATCATTTATTCTATCGAACCTCTCAAATCTTGCCATCAATCTGCATTTATACTCTTATTTCACATCTTTCTCTTGTAGGTTTTCAACTTTTATTCTTTCGAAATCCCTCTCTTGGTTACGTTCTCAATGACTTACACGCCTTAGAGCCTGAGGTCCGCTTACTGGTCTAACCAGATATGACAGAATATCAACTTTGCCACAGAACGACTACCCTCTGACCTTCGTAACCTGAAGGGATAGCGATATTGCCTGCTTTAGACCAGTATCAGTTTATTTGAGGGTACTGACTCCCCGTAACGATTGTTAAAGATCTTCATGACAGCCGAGACCGACGATTCAACGTGCTCACCGAGGCACGGGGCAAACGATAATTAACAATTTTATGCGTACACTAGCTGACCCGGCGAACTCCGTATCGCTTTTTAGGGTTCCGTACCTAAAAGGTAAAAAACGGAACCCTATTACTAAGCCTCCGTTGTCTGTCTGTCTGTCTGTCTGTCTGTCTGTCACCAGGCTGTATCTCATAAACCATGATAGCTAGATAGCTGAAATTTTCACAAATTATGTATTTCGGTTGCCGCTATAACAGCAAATACTAAAAATAAAAAAAAAATAAAAAATAAGGGGGGGTCCCATACAAAAAACGTGTTTTTTTTCGTATATTTTGCTCAAAATTACTAACTGTTACAGGTAGACGCTTTAAATTTTTACAGAATATGTAGTTGTATATTACCTTTCAAAATAAATAATTAAATTAAAAAAAAGTAAATAATAAAGGGGGGCTCCCATACATCAAACGTAATTTTTAAGCAATTTGTTACTCGATCTTAATAAACAGGTAGAAACTTAAAAAGTATTTAAGTATACATACAACGAACGTGATTTTCTTTTATAGATGATGGTACGGAACCCTTTGTGCGCGAGTCCGACTCGCACTTGCCCAATTTTTAAGAGTTTTTATTTAATTCCCTTTTTCCAAGCCCCTTTTCCAAAGTTACCATTGACTTAGAGCTTAATCTCTTATCATTTCAGAGTCTACAAACAAACATAGATTTTTATATAATATTGAATTCTCCATTCCTTAAAATATCGGAGACGATACACATATCGACTTTAAAAAAAATCCCGTTCGCCATCTTTGATTTCCTATCCGCCACCTTTGATCACGAAATAGATGTTGTATTTGGATTCACCATCCCTTAAATCATCAGAGACGATACCCATATTGATTTTTAAAAATTTTCCCAACCGCCATCTTTGATTTCCCCTCCGCCATCTTGAATCACAAAATAGATGTTGTATTTGGATTCCCCATCCCTTTAAAAATCGGAGACGATACCCATATTGATTTTTTTTTAAATTCCCGTCCGCCATCTTTGATTTCCTATCCGCTATCTTTGATCACGAAATAGATGTCGTATTTGGATTCACCATCCCTTAAATCATCAGAGACGATACCCATATTGACTTTTTAAATTTTTCTCATCCGCCATCTTTGATTTCCGATTCGCCATCTTGAATCACAAAATAGATGTTGTATTTGGATTCCCCATCCCTTTTAACATCGCAGACGATACCAATATTGTTTTTTTTTAATTTTCCCATTCGCCATCTTTGATTTCCCATCCGCCATCTTTGATCACGAAATAGATTTTGTATTTCGATTCCCCACCCCTTAAAATATCGACGGCGATACCCATGTTGATTTCAAAAAATTTCCCATCCGCTATCTTTGATTTCCCGTCCGCCATCTTGGATCACTAAATCAATTTCATATTATTAATCAGCGTACCGAAAATCTTGAAAACGATACCCATATAGATTGTATCCTATTCGTTTAGCCTTTTTTGCCTTTGACCCAACCCTCCCCCTTCTCGTTTGACCATTTTATTATTTTTGTCTGGCCCCTAAAAGTTGTGGCGTAATTTTATATAGCCTATAGCCTTTCATGGGTGCATAGGGTTCTCACCAAGAACTAAGGGGCCCAAGCCAACCTCACCTGCAAGTGGTGCACCTGCCGATCAACGGACGAGGCTCTGGCAAATAAAATATCCCGGTAAGCGGCAATAGGCTCGCCACCTATTACGCGGGATCAAAACAGTGGCGAAAAGTGGGCGTTTAATATGCCTCTGCCTACCCCTACGGG
Source organism: Euclidia mi (assembly GCA_944739405.2). NCBI lineage: Eukaryota > Metazoa > Arthropoda > Insecta > Lepidoptera > Erebidae > Euclidia > Euclidia mi. Next base: position 64,148,500 of record OX123187.2, on the reverse strand, counting down.
GAAACAGGCGTGAGCCTATGTTTGTATGTATGTATGTATGTATGTATGTATGTATGTATGTATGTATAGCCTTTCGGGATAATTGGGCTATCATAGGCAATAACAATTTTTAAAATCCGACTGCTAGTTCCTGAGATTAGCCGACATTATCTTTTAGCCTTTTTAGCCTTTTGCCCGGCCCCAAAGGGTCGAAGCGTTATGTTATATAGCCTAAGCCTTCCGGAATAACTGGGCTATCGTATACAACAAGAATTTTCCAGACCGACCGGTAGTTCCTGAGATTAGCGCGTTCAAACAAACAAACAAACAAACTCTTCGGCTTTATTATATTAGTATAAATTGATAGATGTAAAAGCAAAATGTGTTTATTGTGGGTTATCCTTGGAAGATAGACATATACCATTGCGGACGTTTTTGTAGATCTATTAAAGAGGTACAATCCCACCATACATTGTTTTGTTATAACTCGAAAGGTTTTGGCAGCGTTTTCTAGGAAAGCTCCCGATCGGCTCAATTTTTGCCGGCGTGTTGAACTAATATCGTCGTAATATCGTCAGTTTGCACAAAACCTAAACTTATTATACACTAAAACCTTCCTCAGGGATCACTCTCGATATTGTTGAAAACCGTATAAAAATTTGTCCAGTACTTTTCGAGTTTTAAGCGAACAGACAGACAGACACCGCGGCGGGGGACTTTGTTTTATAATATGTATAGATAACTTCGAAAAGGCAGTGGTGCGCGCCGAGAATTCGAATCCGATACTCTGTGCATGGCAGTACGTTGGTATCTCCACTAGGCTATCGCTGCCTCTTCCTCGGTACACCCCCGTATCCAACACATTTTTTTCAATCGTTGATGTATTATTACAAAATCAATCATTATTCTCACATTTTTCGCCTTACGCGTATACTTATGAATCCTTCGGTGATCTATAGTGGAAATTGATGATTTTGGAAAACAATAAGTACAATAATAATAATGCATATTTTAAAACGAAATTGTTTTAAAATCCCGAGCCCCGGGAGGCAGGTCCATGTTAATATCAACGTTTGATAGCATTCAGCCTAAATGGCACTACCTATTCCGACGACTAGTGATCAAACATGATGTTTGTCACACTAAGTCTCCACTGCAAACCAATCTCAAGCAGTACTTTTCCATTTTAGTCCACACTCTCATAACCGAATCCACCTAAAACTCCAATTCCTCCCTTCCAAATCCATCACGCTTTACTTCCCACCTATCCATTGAAATCGCCTAACAAGATCAATCTTTCGTTATCCTTACAGTTCCTCAAAATCTCTCTTAAACTTTCTTAAAACTCCTGCCTCACGTCTAGTTCATGTTGTGACATACCCGTTATTATATTGACTGGTGCGGAATACCCTACAATAAGGACACACGAGTAAGTCCTACTTTCATTCTCATCCATAAGTAGCCTAGCATTTACACATTCATACTCTTTTACGCACTCGTTCATTCGCGCAGACAGTATTATACCAACTCCTTTGCAGGCACTGGTGATACTATCTGCCCCAGACCAATGCGCCGTGCTTGGTGGTGTCCCAGTTTTCCTTTTTGTTTCATTCATACAAATAACATCAATCTTTCTATCATCAATCATCTGAAATACTTCATCCTATTTGCCGTCCATTCCTCCTCCAACATTCAACGGCCTGCTTTCCATAGACCGCTTTTCGCCCTCGCGTGGAAACGGTGGAACGCGACGTGATTGGTTGGGAGCCCGGTCCCGCCGTATGGATAAGTAGTTTTTGTTCCCATAGCGTTCCCACAAGATTTAGGGATAACACACTGTCCATCCCTGCAGAGCGTTTTTTGGGCTTAAGGTGGAATGCCAGCTGTGCTCTGTGACCACCAACGCAGGCACCCTCTGTTTGCGACCAGCTTGCCCTCTGGTCATGAATCCCTCGGCACGGGTCAGTTCCCACCTTAGATCGGGGTTTTGTGTCGGGTGTGCTCCCTAAAAGTTAGTTAATTTTGAAGTTTTCCTTCTGCTAGACAGGTTGCCAACCAAGGCTAACGATGCCCATCCCCCCTTAGAACGATGATGATGAAAACTTTTTTTATGGTCGTTGCAGGTAGAAGGTCTGCTGACCCAGTACGTGACGAACGACGCGGCGTCACTGCCCACATCGCCGACCACGTCCACGAGTGATATGGCGGCGTGCAGCCCGCGCCAGGTGTGGGACGCAGTACTAGCCATCGCGCTGTGCCACAACGTCACCCCCGTGTACGACTTCGATACTCAGGCGGACGAGGCGCAGTCGGGTAACTAACAACTAGCTACTATATGTAGTACATAGCAAGCTAGCCAGCACCTCTACTAGTGACATGGCTGCCTGCAGCCCGCGCCACGTATGGAACATATCCTTATACGCTAGATACGATTTTTCCCTACACTTTCTGCTGGATAAAAACTACTAACCCTGGCGAAGAATTTTCTCGTCACACGCTTTTCATAAAACTGTTATTGTGACAGACATGGGCAGCTCAGTGATGTCGGAGAGCTGCGGCGGCGCGGTCCCGCAGCAGCAGCTGTGCGACTACCAGGCCTCCAGCCCCGACGAGGTGGCGCTTGTCAAGTGGACTGACACGGTCGGTACACGGTTCACCTACAATCATTACATATTTATGTACTAAATAGTTAAAACAGGATATACAGCACGTACCGGACGATGCAGCAGAGGTAGGCCTCGCGCAAGGTGAACTGAGGATCAGGTTAAGATCGCGAGAAGCGGTTTGATGCGGGCGGCTCAGGATCGGTTTGTGTGGAGAACCTTGGGGTGGTCTATGTCTAGCAGTAGACGTCTCTAGGCTGACATGATAAAGTGTTGCCCTTTAACCTAATGAATTTAAATCTTTGTTATCAGATGGGTGTATCACTGTACCGTCGCGATCTGCACAACATATCGCTGAAGCTACGCGCTGCCAACGAGATCAAGCAGTACTCCATCAAACAGATATTCCCCTTCACCAGCGAGAGCAAGATGATGGGCATCATTGTACAGGCAAGTACCATTTATCCTAAGTTGGAGGAAGAGGGATGTGGTGATCCTCCAACTAGAGGAAGGATCCTCTGACCAGGCTAGGTGATCGTGCCTGGTGGACTGCAGTCCGTAGGATTTACTAATAGTAGGGGAGCCCAAGAAAGGATTTCGGGATTTACTAGCGCGTCAGATATTAATAACATCCATGCCCTACGTATTTTTAATAAAGTAGGAATGTTAATCTATTCGTTTGCATAATTGAAGTGGTCGTACGTAAGAATTGAAAATGCACAAACAATAATATTAATCGAGCGTGTCATATTTTCAAAGAGGATGTTAAGTGAACCTAAAAAAAGGCTCTCATTGAATAATCTGAAGATTTGTGCGTGACGCAAACTCGGGGCCATTATTAGAACCTGCAAAAAGAATTCGAGATTTTGAAATTAAGCGCGTCGGATTAAGATATATATTATATGCTTCATGCCACATCCTAGACGTGCTTTCTCATAAGTATAATTAATGTAACAGGTTTTATTTAATTTTTGAAAATTTATAGCCTTTTGAAACTGAAAATGTTAATAATGTATACCTTTTTATCGGTGGGGGCACCGATAAAAAGGTATACATTATTAACATTTTTATCTTTATATCATCTAAGCTTTGCAACCCAATAGGTCTCTATGACGCTCGACTTAATCCCAATTTAATCCCTGTTCGCGGGTGAATGCAGCGCTTGCGCGATTCAGGACTTTGGTTTCGTCGAGTCCGTTAGATTTCGGCGTCTTGAGTCTTTTCGCTGTTGTACGATAGATGGCCTCGGTGGTATGTAGTAGCCAGCTGAAATTCGGGTAGATGGCACTGTTTGTAACACTTGATATATTGAGATAGATGACGCTGTTCGTAGCACCTTCAAACTCAGATAGATGGCGCTGTTCGTAGCACCTTTAAACGCAAATGGATGGCGCTGTTCGTAGTGCCTTCAAACGCAGATAGATGGCGCTGGTCGTAGTACCTTCAAACGTAGATAGATGGCGCTGTTCATAGCACCTTTAAACGCAGGTAGATCGCGGGGTTCGTAGCGCCTTCAAATGCAGATAGATGGTGCTATTCGTAGCACCTTCAAACGCAGATAGATGGCGCTGTTCGTAGCACCTTCAAACGCAGATAGATGGCGCTGTTCGTAGCACCTTCAAACGCAGATAGATGGCGCTGTTCGTAGCACCTTCAAACTCAGATAGATGGCGCTGTTCGTAGCACCTACAAACGCAGATAGATGGCGCTGTTCGTAGCATCTTCAAACGCAGATAGATGGCGCTGTTCGTAGCACCTTCAAACGCAGATAGATGGCGCTGTTCGTAGCACCTTCAAACGCAGATAGATGGCGCTGTTCGTAGCACCTTCAAACGCAGATAGATGGCGCTGTTCGTAGCACCTTCAAACTCAGATAGATGGCGCTGTTCGTAGCACCTTCAAACGCAGATAGATGGCGCTGTTCGTAGCTCCTTCAAACGCAGATAGATGGCGCTGTTCGTAGCACCTTCAAACGCAGATAGATGGCGCTGACAACAATATGTTGTTAATTGCAGGAGGAGATGACAGGCGAGTTGACGTACTACGTGAAGGGCGCGGACGTGGCGCTGTCGCCGCTGCTGGAGTCGCGCTGGCACAGCGCCGAGTGCCGCCGCCTCGCCGCCGACGGACTGCGCACGCTCGTCATGGCCAAGCGCGTGCTCACTGAGCAGGAGTACATAGACTTTGAGGTTAGTCCTTAACCTCCACTACACCGTAGAATATCAGTGTCAGCAAGTCTGGTATTATGCAGGGGTCTTATTACTCTCACGACCTAACTTTAGCGTGATTTTATTTAATTGTCTTCGATGGTTTTCTTTTTTTGTAACTTATGTTTGGTTCTGACTGCAATAATCTGACTCTGAGTCTAATTCACTGAGTATGTTAGGAATTATTCTAAAATATTTAAAAGAGTGTGCAATACAGCTAAGGCTATATTCGTTAGGAACAAAATTAAACAATGGCGAGCTATTAATGAAGCAAAAGGTAAATCAACATTAATAAGTAATAGTTTTAGTCTTCTTGATACTGATAAATTAATTCATAATGACGAAGAAGTCGCACACACATTTAATAACTTATTTGCTAGCATACCACTTACTACTACTAGAGAATTAAAATCATCAGCTATAGTCGCAGAAAACCTATTGGAGTCTAGTGTAGGAAAATGTGAAGTAATATTTAAGTTCCATTGTATTAGTTCTACCGATATTATAAATAATTTTAAGTATCTAGAGTCTAAAAATACAGGTGATCTCTGGGGCATTTCTGTTAAGGTTTTGACAAGTATAATTGATGTAGTGGATCCTTATTTAAGCAACTTATTCAATAAGTTATTAAATCTGGCAATTTTCCAGATCTTATGAAACATAATAGATTAATACCTCGGTTCAAATTCGGCAGTAAGACTGATCCTAGTAATTATAGGCCAATATCGATACTACCTGCTTTAAGTAAGAAAAGATCTTACTCAAGCAACTACTAAGACATTTTAATCCAAACAGCCTCCTTCATAGTGAGCAATATGGTTTTACCAAGGGTCTCTCGACAACAGATGCAGGAGTAGCGTTACTCAAACATATATACAGTGCTTGGGAGAATTCCTAAAATGCTGTTGGTGTGTTTTGCGACCTTTCGAAAGCCTTCGATTGTGTCTGCCATGAGACGCTCTTGTGCAAGCTTAGACATTACGGCGTCCAGACTAAAAGATTGGTTGTCATTAAGTCGTACTTAAGTGACAGGATTCAATGTGTTGAAATAAATGGCTCAAAATCAAGTGGATTACCTGTTGATTTAGGAGTGCCACAGGGCAGCATCCTAGGGCTTTTCTTGTTTCTTGTTTACATAGACGATTTACCTTTTAACTTGAGAAACATTTGTGACTTTGTACGGTTTGCTGACGATACTTCTTTGATATTTAAAGTAGATAGAAATAAGGAACACATCAACGAAATAAACAGTGCACTCATTCAAGTGGCTAAATGGTTTAATGTAAACAATCTAGTACTGAACGCCAAAAAAACAAAATGTGTTAAGTTTGCTCTGCCTAATGTCAGAAACCGTGGTCCTAACATAGTTTTAAACGACGATGTACTCGAAACAACAGAATCCACATTATTTCTAGGATTAAGACTTGATTCAAAGTTACAGTGGGGTGCGCACGTTCCATATCTCTCAGGGAAACTTAGCTTAACTGCTTATTAAAAAGGTTCGTAGGTTGACCGATGTCGATACGGCTGGATTGGTTTATTTTAGTTATTTTCATAGTGTAGGGTAGAGCTGCTGATATCGAAAATATTTTTATATTGCAAAAACGGGCAGTCAGGGCCATTTATCAGTTAAAGACAAGAGTCTCAGTCAAAGAAAAATTTTAAACTATTTGTATTCTTACTGTAACGTCACAATATATTTATGCCATAATGCTGGCATAAATGCATGCATGTAAATATAAATTCTTATAAAATGAATAGTGACATACACAATATCAATACTTGAAATAGACATAAACTATGTGTTCCGTATATTCGTTTGCATAAAACGCATAGCTCTTTTATTGGGCTACCTATTTATATTTTAGACTTGCCGTTAAGTTCGTTTCAGGCAGAAGTTACCTAAAAATAATCTTATAAATAAGACATATTATAGCTTGAAGGATTATTTTGATGACAAGTGCGTTTGGAAGTAGTTGTTCGCTTTTGATTAGATCAATAATTAAGTAGTTTTATTTTATAGTGTAGTTAATTACCATATTCTCATTTCATACTCTATTTTGCATTCATGTTCCACACTTTCATTATAACTTTGCGGATTGTAAAATGTGGGTAACTCGTGGTCATGGGCTAACTAATAGGTTGTCAATTGCTTTGGTTTCATATATCGTTACTTTCTGCTACATTCACTTCCACCATAGTTCTGACGTTGCCTACATTAAAAGACGTAAGTGGATGCTCCTGTTTCACCACATTTACTTTGGGAGGCTTACCAAATGAACATCATTTACTGCTCGAGTGCTTGAGTATGATATCAATAGTTACTAAAAATTTTACTAGTAGATTGTGAAACAGTTGCAGCTCCTTACAAAAATAAAATGTACAACCATTATATTTGATTGAAAAGAGTGGCCATGAGTTTTATTGCCCGTTCTTTCTCGTGGTTCTACCTATTGCATTGCGAACGTGGCAGTAAATGTAAATGTACAATCATTAAGTAATTAACTTAAATTTTGACGTTCATAAGCGTCACTTTGTGGCCTAGATGAATAAATGATTTTGACTTTGACTTTGAAAATAAAATATTTTTCATTTACTCGCGAAATTAAGTGAGTATTATGAGCCAGTTTCCGTTGCTTTCAGTATCTGACGGGTAGGGTGTGCTATGTCTGATATGTATCCGTAACGTAACGGACTTTCCATGACTGCAAGTGCCTTTTTTTATCTCGCAGTAAAAACCTGTTGCGTACTCCATTCCACCACTTAATATTTGAGTTAGGGGCTCGGTAGAGAGGGGGTGTGTGAGACTCCTCTAAATGCGTTAGGGACTACATCCTATAACAATCACTAGATTTCTGTTAGTAGCAAATCTACAACAGAGTTGTTGTTTCATTTATGTTCCACTGCATACCTTTGACTATCCACTACATAAGATTAATGGCATAAACAACCTTTTTTTCTGTCTTTTGTAAGGTTGCGTAGCCAAAAATGGCATAAAACAGAACCTCTATAAATTCGCAATGGCTGTCTGTTTGTTTGTTTATTTATCTGTCTGTCTGTCCGTGCGTATGTAACAGCCACTTTATTCATCAAGTACTGAAACTACACATTACATAATTAACAGTGATATTTGGTTAGGTGAAGATAATTGCTATGTTAAGTGAATACCTCTACTGCGGAACCCTTAATGAGCGAGTCCAATGTGCACTTGATTTACTTATTTCTTTACAGACCGAATACAAAGAAGCCCGTTTATCCGTGACCAACCGTAACGAACGCACCGCGGCCGCGCTGTCGAAGCTACAACACGGTCTCACGCTCCTGGCGGTCACGGGGGTTGAAGACAGACTGGCTGAAGATGTACCCAGGACGCTTGGCATGCTGAGGACTGCTGGTATTAAGGTATATTCGTTGTACATTTTTATTTTTTAAAGACATCTCCGGCACTAGTGATACGGCCGTGTCGCGGGGACTTTACAAATTTACAAAAATCGGACACAATGAACACAAAGACTCGAAACAACAATTTATGGATCACGCAAAGTATTGTATCGTGTGGGGATGACAAGGCGGCCGCCAACTATGCAGTCAAAAATCTTTGAAAAGTCTTAGAGGTTTGGGAGAAACATCGTGTCGATTACTGACTTCCTAACGCGACTGAGAGCTGATACTTAAATATTAATCACGCAGAAAGAGAGCAGAATAAGTCCAAAAGTGGACTGCGAGGGACTTTATAAGGAGTTTTCAAGGATAAGGTAGATTCTTAAAACTACCAATAGGGATGATTCTTGCAAGTAAAATAAATAATATAGATTCTTTTATCTAGTTAAACATGCGAAAATTAGCACAGTTTGATTCATCAATTAATCTTAAAACTAAAACTCTACCTAACATTTTTTATTATCAATTTATACTCAACTTGACTGCAAAAAAAAAAATGACGTTACTACGAGGGTCAAACTGAAAGTTCTTAGAACTGGCCACTTATAAACAATATAATAAAAAAAAAATTCTAAAATTTGAAAATAGAACTCTTTGCCAATATTACTGAGTATATATTTCATTCATTTGTCATTTGTTTTACGATTTGGCGGCAAATTGAAAATTGCCTGTGTCACGTCAACATGAATTTAACACGAGAAAATTTTCGTGCAATGATTTTTTATGACTTTCGATGTCATTTAAGTCAACAAGAAAGTTATGATAGACTACGATTGGCCTTTCACGATGAAGCCCCATCTCGTGCGACTGTTTACAACTGGTTTAATGAGTTTAAACGTGGTCGCACTAATCTCACTGATGATGTACGTGAGGGACGGCCTTCTACGGCGACGACTGAAAATAACATCTGTGTTGTGCGGCGTATGATAGAGACTGACAAAAGAGTGACCTATCAGCAGATTCGGACAAGCTTAGGCATCGGTATGAGTCAAGTGCACAAAATCCTCCACGAACATTTAGCGGTCAGGAAGCTTTGCGCCCGGTGGATACCTCATAATTTGACTAAGGCTCAAAAACTCCATCGTGTGGATTGGTGCCGTAAAATGATTGAAAGATTTAACGGAGGTGACTCAAATGCTGTGTTCGACATACTAACAGGTGACGAAAGCTGGATTTACTGTTATGATCCTGAAACCAAAAGACAATCTGCTCAGTGGGTGTTTCCTTTCGAGGAGTTGCCAACTAAAGTGAAGAGAGATCGAAGTGCGGGAAAAAAAATGGTGGCCTCGTTCTTTGGAAGGATAGGTCATTTCGCAACAATTGTGTTAGAGGATCAAAAAACAGTTTCTGCAGAATGGTACACTACCAATTGTTTGCCACTTGTCTTGGAAAAAGTTCGAGAGAAACGACCTCGCAGTAGGATCCTCCTTCACCACGACAACGCCTCGTCGCACACCGCCAAGCGAACGATCGACTATTTGACGACATCAAACGTTGAATTACTGGGTCACCCGCCCTATAGCCCCGACCTCTCGCCTTGTGATTTTTATTTATTTCCAAAAATTAAAGAAAAACTTAAAGGAAAGCGGTTTATGAATGCTGAAGAAGCGGTGGCTGCGTATCGCGATGCCATTGAAGAGACCCCTAAGGACGAGTGGGCAAAGTGCTTTTCCCAGTGGTTCCATCGCATGCAGCGGTGTATTGACGTCAATGGACAATATTTTGAAAAGATATAATAAAACTAATAACTGGCTAATGTAATCAGTTTTTGATTTTCTAAGAACTTTCAGTTTGACCCTCGTACTACTATGTTTCATCCAAAGTTCGTACAAAAATATTGTTTTTTGACATTTCATTTTAAGTGTATGATTGAAGTAGGTAGTTTGAAAGATTCTCTAGGATTACTACCGCTCTCCGGAGTATAATATGATTATTTAATAATACCATATAATTTTTTTTTTGTAAAAGAAGACTTCTTCTATGTGAATAAAAATATATTTTCGCATTAGGCTTTTTGATAGTAAAAATGCTTTATTTTTGGCTATCAAAAAGCCTAATACGAAATTTACTCAACTCAACTTTTTCAAATTGTGGCTCTTTAAAACCCCAGAAATTTTGTAAATTTTAATTTTTGGCTCTTCGTACTCAAAAGGTTGCCGCCTTCTGCGCTAGGACGATGATGAACCTTTGTATTACTTCCCCAGATTTGGATGCTAACGGGCGACAAGCTAGAGACGGCGCTGTGCATCGCCCGCTCGCTTCAACTGGGCGGCGGGTCGGGCTGGCACACGGCGCGCGAGTGCAGTAACAGGCGGGACGCGCACCAACTGTTGCAGGCGTTAAATAATGCGGATGAAGATATGGATCTTATTATTGAGGGGGAGACTTTGGAGGTATGATTAGCCTATTTGTAAAACTTCATTATAATATTTCACTGTCTCCGTAGTCCAATGGATAAGCGTCTGTTGATAGGGAGATCCCGGGTCGAACAAAGTGTTACTGAATTATCAGCTCGGAGTCTGGCAATGTGCCCGGTAACGGCAATAGGTTTCGGCCTATTATGTGAGACCTGAAAGTCATATGGGTGTAATATAGGTGTAATATAACCTCTGCCTACCCCTTCGGGGATACAGGTGTGAGTCTATACAAAAAAAAAACAGTATTGTATGGTATGGTAGCACGACCTGTTGCCGCAATTCCACGTCTTGGCGTGATTTTGCTTACAGAAACTTCACTATAAGAATTCACTGACGGCATAGGATCAGGTAGTGTGGCGTCCAATTGAACAATTTTTTTTATTCATAGATAAAAAAATAAAATAACCATGTTGTGTATTTAATGATTTTATAATCGTTGTGTGTTCCTTTGAATACGTCATAAAATGTGTTATGGATGATTTATATTGTACCGGATGCATTACCATTAACCCATGAGAAGGCGCGCCCTAAAAAGTTACACGAGCAGGCGCGCGTGAGCAAAACACTCACGCTAATTCAAATGACGTTTTCTTTGAAATTAATTAAATTTTTACCATAAATTTACACGTTATAATAAATAAGAAGTCGTTATTTAATTAAATAAAGTGTTTTATTTATATGAATAACAAAACATGCAGTCTTATGTGCGAACCAAAAAAGTATTGCACTTAGGTCTCAATATTTGACTAACTTTACATAAAAAAAAACTAAAAATATACAAAATCGCAATAAAATGGAATGATTTAATTTTCCATGAGATCTTGAGTTATGTGTCCTTCATAACACATAATTGGGCACATAAAATTAACATGCTCAGTGAACAGTGATATACTGCTCAAAATGCGCTTTTTGCTTGCTTTTTATAAACGCATTTTGCTAATGTGGCTTGCCACACTTCCAATAAAGTGTGGCATTTTGCGTCAATGTGTCATTTTGCGAATGTAGGATTGTGCGCCTAATCCTACTGGTATCTACTAGTGATACAACAATTTTGATTCTCTACATCTAATTTCTTAGGTGTTGGCTCAAATAAGACCGCGTAAGTTTTATTTTTTTAACTTCTATAATATTTTCAGTTATAGAATTATGCCTATAAAAAATACACTCATTGGGATTTTTCATCTGTTTATATAAAATCCTTTCGCTACTGACTGACTGACAGACAAGCTACAGCCAAAACTACTGGGCGCAAGAAGCTGAATTTTGGCATATTGTTCCTTGAAGATCGTGGGTGCACTAAGAAGGGATTTGCCAACACTCGCTTTGCTCACACTATTGTACGGGCGTAGCTACGGACACCCTTTAGTTTGACATAAGTCTTAAGCTTTTACAACACTTGGGACAAAACCACCCTTTCTCCTTTGAGGGGCTTGCCGATCACCCATTGTATACCTTGTTTACTATTAGAAACAAATAAAATATTTAAATAATATATCCACTAAGTTAATCAATAAATATGCACAATAAGTACGAAAATACATTTAAATAAATTTCTGCCTACCCCTTCGGGGATAAAAGGCGTGACGATATGTATGTATATGTATGTATGTTACTAAGAAAAAAAATACAAGACTTACACGAACGGGCGCGCGATGTGCAAAATGCCGCGCTTCACGAGGCACCGCACTCAAACCCATCACCACCCAGTCACGGTGGCGCGATTGTTGCGTCAGGGGAATGGGTATGAAATTTTGTGAAGGTACTGTGAAGCTTGTAGTGCCACAGTATGGCTAAAGTCGAAATTTTCAGCAATAAATTTATGCTTGAGCAAAATGCTCATCGCGCGCCTTCTCACGGGTTAAACGTGTACTTTAAACACGAACATTGCTATATAAACAACTGTACGTATTATGAGATTCAGTAGAATAAGTTATACAAATTACTAGCCCATTTCTTATACGTGCACAACTTCGCATTTGTATGTCTACACAAACGTGTATGTTTACTCATTCATGCACGTATACGCTAGCTTTATTTGCGGCTGATATTTATTCCGCTGATTATACTGAAGCCGTTATATAGATAGACTAACTAGGGGTTAGCTTATGACTAGTAAGCGGACCCCGGGTTGCAACTGGGTTATCGCTGGGAGGATGATGATGATGATGATTGTACTATTTGCTATCATGGCAAATATAACCAACTACATGGATCGATGTTTCACTGGCTCACTACTACACTCAGATCTGAGCGCGGACGCACGTCCAACCCGCTCCGCGTCTAACTACCGACTGACTGTCAGTACTGTAAGTCGTGTCAGCTGTCAGATTGGCGAGTACTCCCTCTACTGGTGTACATGAGACAACGTCAATGAATACAGATTTATACATAGAACTGCAGTCCTTAAAGGCCTTGCCACACGGCAATGAAATCGTGACGTGTAGACGCCAGTCGTCCAACTCAAGTTCATCGGGTGGGCGGTACCACCAGATTTTAACCAATCGGGTGGACGCAAAGAAAATCAGTGATTTGATTGTGTCGTGTAGACTGGCAAAGTCAATTTGATTGAAAATTTGATCAGTGGTAAAATTGTGCCGTGTGGCAAGGCCTTTCAGGATTTCGTGTACCGATTCCAAGTGGGGTCTGGCCCCAGTTTAGTTCCTAGTTGGCGCCGTTCTCCGTCTCTCTTGCTCTCGTAATTAAGATACACCGTCTCTCTTGCTCCTATACTAGGGAAACGACTGCCACGCCGCCAAACGGCAATTTGGGTCGCAGAACGTTTGTCTTTAGAGCGCTCATATGAAATGCGCCTCTATGTAAATATCTGAGCTCTTTGACAATGTATAATATCTATTGTATAGATAAGAACACTACAACGATGATGATGTTATTACGCAGGTGTGCCTAGCATCTTACGAGGAGGAGTTCGTATCTCTCCTGTGTCGCTGCAGTGGCGTGGTGGTGGCGCGGTGTTCGCCCACGCAGAAGGCGCGGGTCGCGAGACTACTGCGGGCCCGCGGCCATGTTGTAGCCGCAGTGGGCGACGGCGGGAACGACGTCGCCATGATACAGGAGGCTGACATTGGTATGCACTTTATACTGAACTTTGTGTGAAGTGATTAAGGTGTATTATTGGTCATCGGACGCATTACCTTCATTATTTAATAAGTCGCTGGCCTCTGGAATTTTTCCATTAGAGTGGAAAAAGGCGAAGGTAGTTCCGGTTTATAAGTCCGATAAAAAAGACCTTGTCTCTAACTACCGGCCTATCTCTATATTGTCCGTTTTTGCAAAGATATTTGAAGCCATTGTGTGTCCTTATATTCAACAATATTTTAAAATGTACATTAGTGTTAGTCAACATGGTTTTGTAGCGTCACGATCAACATCTACCAATTTAGTAACATTTACTGAGGCTCTTATACAGGCTGTGGACAGGGGAAAACAATATGACGTCATATACACCGACTTCAGCAAGGCTTTTGACAAAATGCCGCACTCTATACTTTTGCATAAACTAGCAGCTTACGGCATAACAGGGCCTTTTCTGGAGTGGTTCAAGTCGTACCTAAGTGAACGCGAGTTCTACGTCGTTGTAAATGGCTTCCGTTCTGCGACACAGAGAATTATGTCTGGTGCCCCCCAAGGTTCACACTTGGCGCCAATTTTGTTCAACATATTTATTAACGACCTCCCGCAATGTTTTCATTTTTCAGAAACCTATTTATATGCGGATGATTTAAAGTTTGCCCGAACAATTGAATCACCTAAAGACAGCGACCTCTTACAAGACGATCTTAACCAGCTGATTAGATGGTGCAATAATAACAAAATGCAACTTAATAATAAGAAATGTTATCATGTTAAATTCACCAGAAAAACTAAGTATATTAATACCGAATATTTTATAAATCAAAGCAAGATTCAGGAAGAGGAAATAATAAGAGATTTAGGGGTACTGTTTGATAGGAAAATTACCTTTGTACCTCATATAGATCATATCATCAAAAAGGCCTCAAGAATGCTAGGGTTTATACTTAGGAATACGAAAGGTTTTCGAAATAGCAGCACTAAGATACTGTTATACAACAGTCTGGTGCGAAGTGTGTTGGAGTATTGCAGCGTTGTATGGAGGCCTCACTACGCTACTCACATGTTACGGCTAGAACGTGTACAGAAACGTTTTGTGTGGCACTTAGCGTTCGAGTCGAACTCGCGCAGCGAGGGTTCCGTACAACCCTGTAAGTATATATAATTATTTTAAAAATATGTGAGGTAACTAAAAATTTAGGGTATTCAAAATTTTTCCTATGTGATTTATGCCAGATTTCAAGATTCTAGATCGTCTGGAAATACCCTTTAGTTTTGTCTTGAGCATTTGATATGAATTTCAATTTTATACCTCTACGGGTTCATGAAGAAGTCATCGTCATCAGCCTTTAACAGTCCACTGCTGGACTACGCCTCTCCTTTAAAAAGAAAAAGAAGGAGGAATCGGCCTACTAAACCACGCTGGCCAAACGGGTTGGTATAGGGTTTGTATGAAGTTTTCCTTCTCTTACAGTGCTGTTCTCTGCATAATACGCTCCTTCTGTCAGCTCTTACGACACCCATCGGATGATATGGGGTGGTGACATTCCGTATTCTTAACTCATCACCACGCGGATGTATGATGAAGAAGCAGCATCTTTAAAATTATTAAAAATATTTAATAAATTATATGATGTAACTAAAAATTTATGGGTATCGCAATTTTTCCTTTATCTATGCTATAAGAGTTTGCTTCGTGCCAAATTTCAAGATTCTGAGTTCACAGGAGGATCCCTGTAGGTTTTGATAGTTTGAAAATGTGTTTAAATTGCCGTTTCTGTTGATTGCGTTGACATAGAAGTTTGATTTTATTACAGCTTAACGGTGTAATAGACCTGAGTATTTGATCATCATCCTCTTAGCGTCACCCCAGTTTCAATCTGGGGTCCGCTTACTAGTCTAACCGGATTTGGCTGAATATTAGCTTTTCCACAGAGCGACTGCCTGTCTGACCTCCGCAACCCGAAGGGATAGCGATATTCCATGGTTTAGACTAGTATCAGTTGATTAAGAAGGTACTGACGCCCTGTAACGACTGTCAAAGATCTTCATGACAACCGAGACCGAAGGCTTAACGTGCTCTCCTAGGCACGGTACAAGCGATAATTAATAATTCAACACACCTGAGTATTTGATATGAATTTCAATTTAATAACTCTACACGTTCATGAGGCAAGAGGTACAGACATTAAAATTTTAAAAATGCTTTTATTATATAATGTAACTATAAATTTACATTTATGAATTTTTTTTCTTTATCTGTGCTATAAGTAGTGGTCTTGTACCAAAATGTCAAGATTCTAAGTTCATGGGAAGTACCCTGTAGTTTTTGATTTCCTTATGAGTTTCGAAAATTTGCGAGAATTTGCGGCATAAACAGCTATATCTTTTGATTGCGTTGGCTTAAAAGTTTGATTCTGTTACAGCTTAAAGATATTATAGATTTGATATGAATTTCAATTTAATACCTCTATGCATTCAAAAGGAAAGGGCTAGTAACTTTAAATTTCTTTTTTTTTATCACAATAATATGATGTAACAAAAAATTATGGTTTTCGCATTTTTTCCTTTATCTGTGCTATAAGACGTTGGTTCGTACAACATTTCAAGAATCTAAGTTTACGGGAAGTACCCTGTAGGTTTTGATTCCCTTGCCAGTAGTTGCGAGTTTGAAAATATAGTAAAATTGCTGTTTCTTTTGATTGCGTTGAGATAAAAGTTTAATTTTGTTAGAGTTTAAAGGTATAATAGACCCGAATATTTGATATGAATTTCAATT
This sequence comes from Euclidia mi, assembly GCA_944739405.2. Lineage (NCBI taxonomy): Eukaryota > Metazoa > Arthropoda > Insecta > Lepidoptera > Erebidae > Euclidia > Euclidia mi. Next base: position 64,131,984 of record OX123187.2, on the reverse strand, counting down.
TAATAGCTTTACGCGTTCATGAGGAAAGGGGTAGTAACTTTAAAATTAATACAAATATTTTTTTATATGATGTAACGAAAAATTTACGATTTTCGCAATTTTCCCTTTATTTGTGCTATAAAACATTGCTTCGTACCAAATTTCAAAATTCTGCGTTCATGGGAAGTACCCTGTAGGTTTTGATTCTCTTGCGAGTATTTGCGAGAAAATATGCGGCTTAAATTGCTGTTTCTTTTTATTACATTGACATAGAAGTTTGATTTTGTGACAGCTTTAAGGTATTATAGACTTGAGTATTTGGTATGAATTTCAATTTAATGTCTTTACGCGTTCATGAAAAAATGGTAATAACTTTAAAATTATTAAAAATATTTTTATGATATGATGTAACTAAAAATTTTCGGTTTTCGCAATTTTTCCTTTATGCATGCTATAAGACATTGCTACGTACCAAATTTCAAGATTCTGTAGGTTTTGAGTTTCGAATATTTGCGGAAATTTGCAGCATAAATGGCTGAATCTTTTGATTGCGTTGGCTTAGAATATTGATTTTTTCATTGCTTCAAGGAACCGCAGATTTGACTATTTGATATAAATTTCAGTTCGATACTTCCACGCGTTTCTGAGAAAAAGGGTCTTGACAGACGGACGGACAACAAAGTCATCCTATAAGGGTTCCGTTTTTTCATTTCGAGGTACGGAACCCTAAAAATTACCATCTTATAGAACTCGGCTGCAGCATTTCAAAGTACACCCTTTGTCTACCCGCAGAGATCTCGCTGATGCTCTATTTTTGGTCAAACTGGTTCAAAATAAAATAGACTGCCCAGGCTTGCTGCAACTAATAAGGTTTCGAGTGCCCTCTAGATATCCCAGGCATGCCATAACACCATTATGTCCACCATTGCGCAGATCTGTGCTTGGTGCTAACTCACCAGTACCAAGGTTTTGTAGGATAGTCAATGAATACAGCGACTTAGTAGATATACACCAAGACAGCATTGGTAAATTTGTAAAATTATTCCAAGGCCAAAAACTTTTATAATATACAAATGACTGCAAAATTTAAATTAAATGAATTAATAGTGTGTATTGTATAAAATGTATTGTATATAAAATGCAAAATGATATTTAAAAAATAAACTGTTATTTGTAATCATTTCTAAAATTTCTAATTTATTTATTATTTAGTGTGTGGGTAGATTATTGTTGTCCAGTTTATTATTTATTTTATAAGATTTTATTTAATAATAATTTTCATTTAAATAATCATATGTTGTTATATTATATAATTCATTATTTAAATAATATGTTATAATACTTGTAATCAATAACCGTTTTTTGAGCATGTCGTGTTAGCCTGTAAGTGGTTGTTACACATGTTAATGTTTTTAGCTAGTAAAACGATATGTATAGTGTAAACAATCGTTGCTTAACCTAATAATAATAAATAAATAAATTCCCTGATTCAATAAAACTAGAAAGTAATTTAAAGGATTTTTTTTTCTTAAGTTGTTTTAAAATCCGTCCAGTGACTTATAAAACACCTTGCATATTTTTTGTTTTGCGGCAGATTTCGAATGTTATCTATACGATATTATGTCGGCAGGCGTGGGTATAGAGGGCGCGGAGGGTCGCGCGGCGTCGCTGGCGGGGGACGTGAGCGTGCGCCAGTTCCTGTGCCTGGCGCGGCTGCTGCTGGTGCACGGGCGCCGCGCCGCCACGCGCTCGGCCGCGCTGTGCCTGTTCATCGTGCACCGGGGACTCATCGTGTCCACCATGCAGGTCAGTGCCTCTAGCACCAGGTACGCGCCGTCACGTGACCGTCACGTGAGCGTGCGCCAGTTCCTGTGCCTGGCGCGCCAGGTCACGAAAGTACGGTTTCGTAACCCATCGCATACTGCAGCTACGTGCTACGTGTTGCACAGACCGCATACATAAAAACCAGAACTGTCCCGGTGACACATCATGTGCAGGTGCGAATTTGCGGTCGGCTACGAACTCGTACCTAATGGTGTGGTGTTACTCCTACTAGAAGAAGAACCCTCTGACTACTACTACTAGTACCTGCTGGACTGCAGACCGGCGTCAGTACTGTTAAATTGATAAATAGTCCACGCGTGAAAACTTTAATTGCGCGAAGTAGGATTTTAGTGCCGGTAGTATACGTTAAATGTCGCCATGTTGATTGTCTACTCCATTGTTTGCTAGATGGTGTCAGAACAACTACTAGCACCAGGTACACCTGATACACCACACTGTGATGTGTTCCCTTATGTACAAAACAGTACTCCCCGCCTAACGACCTACCCGTAACAAACAGGTCTTAAAACGGTAATTCCGCAGCACACGTGTATTTTTACTACACGTAATTTTAATCGCTTTCCTAAGGCCATGACCAAATAGACAAATACAAACGCGCCTCTTGTACGGTCTAACATTTTGTCATAGCTGCCGCAGCTTACGCAAGCATTAAATCGACGGACACGGCTCTCGAAAACACTAGAAAGAAAAAGAAAATCCACAATGTTCTCGCTGCTACTTACGCGCCATCTTTTCCCTTGTGGGTGCTGTTACAGTTTCCTAAATACAGCAATAGATGTCTGTATGTATAAATCATCATGTCATCCTAGAGACGTCCACTGCTGGAAATAGTCCTCCCCCCCAAGGTTTTACACACAGACCTATCTTGAGCCGCCAGCATGCAACCGATTCCCGCGATCTTAACCAGATAGTCAGTCCGCCTTATGGGACACCGCCGCCTGCTAACCCTGCTGTGTACCTACTACCAGTACCAGTATAGATAAATAATGTATTAATTGTGCTTATAACTTTGTTTGTTTGTGTAGGCCGTGTTCTCGGTGGTGTTCTACTTCTCGTCCGTGTCTCTGTATCCTGGTTTCCTCATGGTCGGCTACGGGACGCTCTTCACTATGTTGCCGGTATTCTCATTGGTAAGCCAATATTATATGTTTTACTTTTGTAAAATATGATTTGTTGTGTGATAAATGTGAAATACTGTCTCCGTGGTCCAGTGAATACAGTATGCGTCTGCTTATCGGGAAGTCCGCGTTTGAATTATCGGGTGGGGCAAAAGTGTCTTGAGTTTTTCGGAACTCTCACTAGCAGCACGGAGTCTGCCAAAGTAACCAGTAACGGAAATACGTCTAATTACATGGGACCTACAATTCATGACATGCCGATATCTGGGTGTAATATTACACCTCTGCCTACCCCTAGGAAATTAAATCATGACTTTGTAAAAAAAACTAAATATTTTGTTATATAAACACAGCGGGAGACACAAGAAAATTCACAAGAGGGTATAGTGAACTCATTGTTTAATAGTCTGTGTATTTTGTAATTTTTGTTACTCCATTCGTCAAAGTATTCTTGAAAGTTAATATGAAGCAGTGCCTTTACCATAAGTTCCTCCACCGCACTTCTTACCGTAAGACTCTTACGTCGATTCGATAGCCGTTCAGCGTTCTGATTGGTCTACTACATGCTTATATCGTTGAAGTACACGGTACCAGGCAATAAGTGCGTAAAACGTCAATCGAATCGAGTTCTAACGTATGGTTGGTAAACTCATGGTAGAGGCACTGATCTTCCTTCCACTCCGCACAGTACTTTAGGTAAAAGAAGATTGTGATGCCAAAGCTTGTTGTTTATGTGTCAGGTGTTAGATAAAGACATCCCGAGTTCGACGGCGCTACGGTACCCGCAACTCTACAAACAGCTCACCAAGGGACGCCAGCTCTCCTACAAGACCTTCTACATATGGACCGGCATATCGATATATCAAGGTACCTATACTCGTATGAAAAACTTTTGTACTGTAGTGAAAATTAAACATTCGCGACACTGACTATGTTGTAAGATACATATAAGGTACAACCCATTTTCGTTTCGTTCGTGTTTAGCTCTCCGACTAGAAGGAGGAGCTCTAGTAGAAATCTCGGTGATTGTGCCTAATGGACTGCAGCCCAACGGCAGTGTTTAAAGAACTTGCGTATATAGAAATCGCTTGTGAGAACTTCTATAGCTTGATACAGGTTCTAGTTCCGTCGTGTTGTTTAGATGTCGCTAGTGTTGTCTTCGCCATTGTACGATATGTGACCTCTTTTTTAGGGTTCCGTACCTAAAAGGTAAAAACGGAACCCTATTACTAAGCCTCCGTTGTCTGTCTGTCTGTCTGTCTGTCACCAGGCTGTATCTCATAAACCATGATAGCTAGATAGCTGAAATTTTCACAAATTATGTATTTCGTTTGCCGCTATAACAACAAATACTAAAAATAAAAAAAAATAAAAAATTAAGGGGGAGTCCCATACAAAAAACGTGTACTTTTTCGTATATTTTGCTCAAAATTACTAACTGTTACAAGTAGACGCTTTAAATTTTTACAGAATATGTAGTTGTATATTACCTTTCAAAATAAATAATTAAATTTAAAAAAAGTAAATAATAAAGGGGGGCTCCCATACAACAAACGTAATTTTTAAGCAATTTGTTACTCGATCTTAATAAACAGGTAGAAACTTATAAAGTATTTAAGTATACATACAACGAACGTGATTTTCTTTTATAGATGATGGTACGGAACCCTTTGTGCGCGAGTCCGACTCGCACTTGCCCAATTTTTATGTGCTAGCCGGCAAACAAGCCGATGGATTGTCTGATAGTAAGTGATTACCGCCGCCCGTGAGCACAAACAATACAATTGGAATCACAAGTGCGTTGCCTTTTTTTGGGATGGGTAAAGGAATAGAAGGTGAATCGGGATAAGAAATAAGGAAAAGGGAATGTGCTTCCGGCACTCCCACTCACCTAACGAAACGCAGCATTATAGCAGCAGTCGAAATTATGTGAGAGGGTAGTACTTACCCGGTCGAGCCCGCCCATAACTTCTAAAATCAGTAAACTACTACCTATAAAGCCTCAGTTGTGTACGACAGTTGGCGTAGTGGTTTAAGCGGTCGCTTTGCCGCTTGATATTACGTCGAGTGTTGTAGGTTCGATTCGCTAACGAGACAATACTTTGTTTGTTACATGAATTGTTATTTCGAATCTGTGTTCATGGTGTCCGTTGGCTGTATGTTTGTAAAGTCCTCCGCGATACAGGATTCTTGTGCGGGAGTTGTCTTAAAAAAACACAACTTTTTGTCTCCATTCTTCCGACGATACCTAGCGAGAGAATGCCTTGAACTATAATAACCTACGTGTACCATATGGTATACGTGTACGTACTATATGGTATACGTGTCCGTACACAGAGACCTAGTTAGTAATTTTTGACCATCCCGATGTCTCGCAGGCGGTGTAATAATGTACGGCGCGCTAGTCCTGTTCGAGGACCAGCTGATCCACATCGTGGAGATCAGCTACACGGCGCTGATCCTCACCGAGCTCATCATGGTGGCGCTCACCATCGTCACGTGGCACTGGCTCATGGTGGTCGCCGAGCTCGTCAGCCTGCTCATGTACATCGCCACGCTACTCATATTCACTACCTACTTCGGTGAGTTACAACTTCTACAATTAACACAAAAGGACACGAGACAAGAACAACCTTATAATTCATGATTATAATAACATAACTAGAGGACGCAAGCAGCTACGCCTGCAATTTTTTTAAATTTACCCGTTTTGGACGATGGGATCCAGAATAACGACGATATCCCTTCTTAGTGCACCCCTACGGTCCCCAAGGAACATACATGCCTAATTTCAGCTTCCTGTAGTTTCGGCTTTAGCGTGTCTGTCAGTCAGTCAGTAACGCAAGGATTTTATATATTAAGAAGATATCGCTTAAGCGGCAGATGCTATCAAATCGTCTGCAAATAAGTGACAATACTTCGCTGCAAACAAATTGGTCTAGCTTCGATAGATCAGCATTCTTATATGCATGGGACACGCAAGGTTTTCGAGTATTCTAACAAAAGCACAAAACCAAACCAGTGCAAACTCCCAAGTAAGGCCAATTTACTTACAGCGTGCTAATGTCACATATTTTCAGATAAAATTGAAAGCGTCTTATACTTACAATTGTGTGATACTAGTTTAAATGATGCTTCGCAATAGTTCCCAAACAACAAACTTCAGTTTCGTCTCCGAAGTTTTGAGAGCATTTTTTAAAGTCTCAATTTATGGTGTGATTTCCAGACGCCGACTTCATTCGTCACTGGGACTTCTGGTGGAAGGTAATCGTGATAACGCTGGTGTCGTGCCTGCCTCTCTACATCGTCAAACACATGCACAGGAAGTGGAGCGCCCGCCAGTACAAAAATATACGAAAATGATCACTACACCCCACACGTTTAGGTTCATTTTTTAATGTGATTCACACTACTGTAAGTCTATTGCACACTTTTAGTAGTATTATAGGATTCTTGCACTAATCGTGTTATAAACAGTAATTATTTTTCGCTCGTGTGCCTATAGAATTTTGACTTAATCCCTCTTTAATCAAAGCAGTAAAATTACAATGCACTGTTTCATTATTTAGTATTTACAAATGCCTGTGAAGTAAAGAGATGGAGCACTATAATCATACTGTTTTCTAACTTTATTAGCTTAGTGGACAAGAAATATGCATAGTCTTAAGTTTTCATTGTATATTTGTATCTTTTTTTCCATTTCCCAATAGTATTTTAAGCTTCACTTTATGTATGTATATGGAATCGACGATAAGATTTTTTGTTTTATATGTTGACGTAGAATATTAATATATACTGTTTTGTGTAAAAATCATGTCAACCAATGTGTGCTGAGCGGTGCTGTAGTGGGTTCAACTATGTTTTGACAACAAACACATAGACTTGATATTAACATCTCACATAGACTCAAAGGATTCCTTCACTCTTATCTGACATTCTAATGGGTTTGGTTTAGTTAACACAGCAAAATGTCACATAATAATAATAAGAGAACACTAAGTGCACAGCTATTGCACCATAATACTGAAATACAAAGTAAGTTCCCACGTAAATCAGCATACAGATAAATTGTTTCCTTTTTTTAAATCATAACTTTTAATATTGCTGAACACTGCAATTGGCGATGCAAAGATTATCCGCGTGCCTTTAGCGAGGAAATTTAGAAGTTTTCTAAGAACAACAATTTTGACAGCTTTCAATACAACATGCTTCGGGGCTATGGTGAGGTTAGGTATTTCCCTGACGTAAATTGTGTTGAGAGCTGTCAAAAGTGTCAAAAGTAGTAGTGACCTGCGAAAGTGTCGTTCTAAGGCAACTTCTAAATTTCGCCGCTAGAGTCGCTAGTTAGGATCTTCGCATCGCCAATATAGTAAGTGGAATGTTCTATAACACAGCCTACTAGCATAATATGATACACTGTCAATAAAAGCTTAAAGCACAGACATAGATCTACATAGATAACGCAAATGCATGCACTTTGCGTGTCTGAACTCCGATCAAGCGTCGAGGTTGGTCGCCACTAACTTCAGTCCCCGCGCGTCCGTTTTACCGTTAAGTAAACTTTATTCACATTACGTTGCCGCGTTTGCTTCGGACGTTTGATCTGACGTTGTGTACTAGGAGACGATGAATATCGCACAAGCGATACTGTCGCGCATCGCTTCGACTTCGTGATACGGGCAACGTCACAGTAGGTATTAAAAAGTCGGCACGTTTGGTTTCAATACAAATCGTGATAGTTGCGTTATCTATGTAGATCTATATCTGTGACTTAAAGTTAAAATAATATTCATCTATCCCTTATAGAAAATTGTTTAAACTTAAAATAAGGATAGACCTAAGTGTAGAAATGAATTAAAGTATTCATTATATGTATAGTTATATTTATTACAGGTATAGTTTATTATGTATAGTTGTTGTATATTATAATCAATTGTTTATGTATTAATAATTTATAGGCAAGGTGTGACTGGTCGCATTTTTAGATGATTTTGACTTAGTAGGAATGTGATAAAGTACCCAGTATATTGATCGATTTTAGATGTAATACAGAAAGCTCGCAGAAAGTCAATGTATGACAGAGAGTTCTTGTATGTATATATGCTTTGTATTAAGTTGTCATCTGGACCTTTAGTACAACTTTCGAATTCACGCAGTGCGGGCCAATGAGTGCACCGACCGTCATTCGAATCGAGTAGTGATGTGCGGTGGCTATATTCGTACTAACCCCTGTACTCGTGCTTAATGATTCAAACAGTCAAAATCAACTGTAAAATGCGCTCTATTGATGTATAGTATAATTATTATGAAACAATTTCAAGGCTGTGTAAACACAAAATGGTGATGAATGTCACTTGTCGCCTTAAATTACAAAGGTATTTACTGAACATCTGTGTCCCAGCAGCGAAAATGGTGACTCGATGTAACTAATATATTTGACATCTTTTCTCTTTTGTTGACTGCTATTGTCAATAGAATCTCATTCCAAAAGATATGTAAAATGGGTTACGACCAATTTTACCCAGCTCTTTTGCTAGTTCGACATTATTATGAAAATTATTTAATTTATTAATTTTTAGTGCAGTCACTTTTATGACAGTAAAATCATAGACATAGAGACATAGACTGTACAATACATTCACAAAATTGATCACTGTTGTGAATCCAGATATCCTAAACAACAGCAAGGTATATGACCATCAGTTTGCACGATTTTAGCCATCGTTACTTGACGTTAAAAACGGTCAAATGATCGGGCTATGTTTCTATGTCTAAGCGTTAAATAAATGAAGCAGGTACTTATTTGCAAACCCACTCTGACATGACATTCGCTGCCGGAATCTGATAAATCATGTAAAAAATATTTATTCCCGTTTATTATATAAGTATTATGGACATCACTTTTAAATCAGTTGTTATAAAACTTTTAAAATTGAACCTTATTTATTTTGACATAATTTATTTTTGTTACTTTTTTTCGAGATTGTTTATTCGCTGTGATTGAGTTTTATTTATATTTTAGCTGTGTAAGCGCAACGATTCCATGGATGTCTGACGTAATATGCGAACAAAAACTTTGGATCCGATTTGTCATATCTACCTATATTTTCGAAACATTGTAATCCTAGTAGCCAATTCTGTATGATTGCATTAGAATTGCAAGTAATGCCGTCACATTAGGGGTCCAGAGCACTGACATTGATTACTAAGCACCTAGAACCTGGACTTACTCCGTAATGATCTGTAACGGAAATGATGACAAAGCATAACTTTTTTATACTGAAGATTTAGCAAAGCTCATGTAGGTAGTTCGGAGTAAAATTTCGACATGGTTAAGTAGACCTACTTATACACTTGGGTCCATTGGTAAAAGGCTGATAAGAAACGTGTCGAGGAATTAAACTAGCCAAACGTTAGGAATTTGTAAATATCCATGTTCGAACATAGTAAGGTCAAACTTTGATTCTCACAAAAAAACTTGTCATGTGCTTTGATATCGCTAGGAGCTTTTACCTTATGTGCATATTTAAACCAAAATAATTGTCATGAAAAATTGGTTTGCATCAAGTCAAAGATTTAAGATCCTGACGAAACACCGTAAAAGTTATGCAGTTATGCACTTATTAAATTATTCTTCATTATAACAGCTCTCTTGCTTCTTTTCCACTTTTCATGTTGTAGTTTTCGTATCTATAACATCTTATAACATTTATTTCGTCAACCGCAGTTTCGTAGTTCTGAAATTTCTGTTCAAGAATCTTATCTTCTGCCTGTTTTTTCTCACTTTCATATCTTCAGTTTGGCTGCAATAGATATAGTTTAGTTTGCCAATTAATAATTTTATGTTTTCGATTAGCGAAATATATATGGATTATCACTGCAAATACTTTTTGTATGCGATACGTGGACAACACTCTGCTATGTTGTACTGCTCATAAAATGTTAATTCTCATTAATATGATCTCATAACCTAATGTTTTCATTTCTACAAACAAACAATTCTGCCAAAGCGGTGAGGTATCCGGGGCGAAGCGGGTAACAAAAATGCATTCTGATTAATAAAATAAAATTTGCGGTACGTCATAATTCATAACTAGGGTTAGGATTGGTCATAAGTAAGACGTATAAATCTAACATGTTGTCAGAAAGTGTTCGCCTTACGTCTGTCGTCTAGCATGCTGGGTTGTCGTTGATGCTAGGATTACTAGGGGTGTTTGGCGACTATCAAATAGATAGTCGCCAAACACCCCTATGACTTAAACCCTACCGATATGACGATCAGTATACTGAGATCCAATAAATTTTTGTTCGCTAAGAGATTATAAAATAACGTTATTTTCAATACTTTTGAACAAGGTACAAATTGCGTTAAATGTGATATATGTATAATAATATTTATTTGGTTTAAACTTTATTAGTATTCCATAGAAATGTATTTTTAAGTGTTGGTGCGTAAGGTATATTAATCATGTGAGTAATGTTCTGTAAATTATAATATTTTATATGGCATTTGCGTGTTTTATTCATTGGATCTAATCATACGCTGAGGATGCCCTGCTAGATCGAATAAAAAATGAGGGGATCCGCAGAACCGCAGGCGAACCAAAGTCACCGACATAGCTCTCCGAATAGTGACAGTGGACAGATAGACATAGTCAGAAGAACCGATGGCTGTTGAAGCAGATACTTAGTTGTGGAGTGGCGGCCACGCATCGGACGTCGTAGCAGAGGTTGGCGCAAGGTGAACTAATGATCTTGTTGGGATCGCAGGCAGTGGATGGATGCGGGTGGCTTAGGATCGATCCATGTGGAGAGCCTCGGTAGAGGCCTGTGTCCAGCAGTGGACGTCTTTTGGATGATATACTTAATGATGATGAATATTAGACCTGACTCACTAGGCCCATTAGTGATGGTAAGCAATTACCGCCGCCCATGGACACAAGCAACACCACAGGAGTTACAAGTGCGTTGCCGCCTCTTGTGGATAGAATAAGGGTCAGCGCTGACAGAACGGAGCGCAGCAGAGAGGATTTTATTAACATACTTAAAAATAAACTTTAAAATTATTACAATAAAGTGCATAAACGGATTCCCGCGTATCCTCGAGGACGCGCGAGCAGTTTTTGTCAGGTTCAAGCATTTATGCACTTTATTTCAATGATTTTAAAGTTTAATTTCCAGTGCGTTTATAAAATCCTCTCCGCTGCGCTCCGTTCTGTCTGCGCTGACCCTAAGGAGTGGGATGAGGGAGAAGGAAAAAGGGATAGGGCCTCCGGCACTCTCACTCACCGAACGAAACCCAACAGTTTAGGTACCTACTGTTACTTTACGTCGATTTTCTGTGGGAGGGTAGTACTTCCCCGGTCGAGCCGGAACAGTCATGCTGAAATCAGCAAGGCTCTATTACCGTTAAAAAGGCTCTACTACCGTTACCTCTAGATCCGTAGTCGGACTGCAGTCCACCAGGCACGATTGCCTTAATACCTAGCCTGGTCAAAGGATCCTCCCTCTAGTTGGAGTTTAATTTTTAAGTGTAGCGCTCATAGCATAGCTCACTTGGATTAACGTTCGTTACAGATCGGCTAAGTTAAGCAACGCTTGCACAGTTCACAACTTGGATGGGTGACCGTGTATGGCATTTACATCTGGGCGCTACCGTGCTTCGGAGACGGATGGAACGTGAAGCTGTCGGCCCCGGATCTTGTCTAAAGATAAGGATTGTTAGGCCGCGTCGGAGGCCTACGGGCGGGGCGATCTGAAAATTCCGGCACCAGAGTTGGCCACACACTCACAAGATAAGCAAACAAACAATTTTTATGTATGTTTAAGAGCCTATGTACTTAAAAGAGTAGATCTGGATAGGTGTGTGGCAGTTGTTATAGGTCATAGTCATCATCATCATCATCTTAGCGCTGTGCCAGCTGTGAGCCCAGACCCTCTCCTTAGGACACGGGTTAGGCTTTCCTATTACAACGCCTCTACTTCGTTCGATCTTCGGCATCCTCAGTGGTAAGGCGATTGTCATGCACATTCTCCAACGAAATCAAGCCAGCATTTCTTAGCTCCACCGGAGCCCGGCGAAAACGGCATGGCAAGACATTTGTTACCCACGTAACATGGTAAGTAGGTAATGTAAAGTAGCCGAAACGTCGAATTTTAATAAATAAGATACTTTCTAAATCATTCAATTCAAAAGTAATGTTAGTAAAACCAATATATCGCAATAGAATCCGTAAAGCGCAGTTTGATTTCAAAGGTAGGAGTTTGAAATACTTGCAAGATACCTTATAGGTTATGTAGCGTTGCACGTGGGTCAACGCTATTTGATAAAATAAAATATCAACATATCGGTAACAATAGCAGTTTGTACCTATATTTCTGTAAAAGAATCTATACAGCTTTTAGCAAAGAAAGGAAAAGAAAGTTATGAGGTTCATTTTAACTGTAAAATGTGCAGTGAAAGAGACGCTATCGGTGCTTGTAACATTATTATTGCGTATCATGCTTAGTTTAAGAGGAATATCTTCTTTTTTAAATATCCGCTTTAAAATATGAAGATTTTCAAAAAAGTTTTTCTAAAAATCTAGAGATGCTAGCTTAATGGGGATACGAAATATTTATTTTTAATGAATATATCTATTAGCTTTTTTAATTATAAGACGGTGTCCGAAAAATGGTCTTCATAAAACACTGTGCAGCGCCACGATATAATATTTAAGTTGCTGGTGGTCGAACGTGCAACGGTCTTGGTCGCATAGGACCGGCGCCGTGCTCAGCGCCATCTTGTGTGTGGTTCGGGTTTCGGGAGCTCACTAGTTTTTTATTTACAACCGTAGGGTCGGTAGATCGAAATACTACATTTATAACGACCATATCCATCCCGATAGATCGCTGTATAGCATAGCGTGTAGGCCTGCATTATGCCAGAAGATTGCCAGAAGCTAATAGACTGTTTTGAATCAAGACAAAAGAAAAATAATATTGAACTTTGTAATAATGGAGTACTATGGTTACTTTTAAATAATTTAAATATGGTATCCTCCTGGTTAAAATTTTTGTATTTGTTGATTTCCATCGCTCCATGTAGGCCATATCCTGGAGTATTAGTGATGATCGTTCGATAAGACTTGAGGTTAATGCTATAAGACGACGCGACGGTGAGCTCACGACAGTTCCTCCACGACCACAAAGGAGAATAATGCTACGTCCACACAACCTTACGGTCTACCGGGCTGTTACCACAATAATTAAAGCATTTAATTACCGATTAAATTACTGCGTGAATTCGTGTGGTTACACTAGAGCATAGGCCATAGAGCATAGGTATTTACATAGAGACGCATTTCATAAGGGCGCTCTGTAGACAAATTTTCTGTGAGCCAAATTGCCGCTTGGCGGCGTGGCAGTCGCGCTGTGAGTCAGTGACAATTGTCACTGCTGTGAGTCTATGACAGCTGTCTCCGTCTCTATGAGTGCAAGAGAGATGAACGTTCCTCCAGTGTATCTTAACTACGACAGCAAGAGAGACGGAGAACGACGCCAGCGCCGCCAACAGCGCCAACTACGTACTACACTGACAACCGCCAACACGCCACTTGGAATCGCCACACGAAATCCTTAAGAAATGGGCTTCCATTATGTAAATTTGTATTCTTTGACTAGAGATTACCCAGATATGTCAATAAATTAGGCGGTAAAAATATCATTTTTCAAGATGGAGGTTGAAGCTGCAGCTGTGTGGTATTTTATGAGTGCCAATTATTTATACATGAATCTTTTATTTTTTACAAAGCTAAAGCAAGAATAAAAAGAAGATGGTGGATGATAAAAATGCACAGAAGCGAATTCCAAAAATTGGAGTTTTTTCATTTGACCATATCGGTAGATAGTTACACACTGGACAAACGGTAGTGTGGCCACAAACGCATTAGTTACTGCGGTAATCTTCTTTGATGTGAGAAAAAAGCAGCCGCCGGAGCTATTGTCTACCGCCATTTGCCATATTGATTGGCATTGTTAAATGATGGCCATAAATCGTGGTTACACCTAGGTGTTGTTGAAGTTATGGCAATAATTATTGGCATATCACGGTAGTGTAGCCGTAGCAAAAGGGGGATTTCGACGACCAGGTGGTGTGAGTAAAGTGTTCCGACTGCCACACCGATGAGTTCGATTTCCACTCAAGTCAAACATTGTGTAGGTACGTTAACATGGATGTTTGTCTTAATCTGAGTGTCTCTATTTATAAACCTTCACAAAATAGGGCTAAGCTCACACCAGACCCATTGCAACCACGCGAAACGTCGGAGAAAAGCAGACTATCTAATTAAACGTAATTACCACGTTAAATGAGATAGGTACTTTACCGACTTAATGCTATTAAGATCCGTTAAATAATCGTATGGTTAAATTGTTAAATTCGTTATACCTACTAATACCTACTCTTTTATTTCAATAAAACAAAAGTAAAGCATAGGCACGAATATATTCTTAAAAACCTCAAATACCTCTTATATACCCAACATGTCTTATATAATAACATTATCTAACTAAATATCCTAGAAATTAAACAATATAAATACATACGAACGTTTGCTACCGGCGTGATGGTGATGTGATAAAGGACTGGCTATCCATAGCCACAGTAGGCGTCTGCCCGCCGCGCCGAGAGTGACGCGAGATCACGTGACGCGCCCACGCCAAGTCCCGGGAACTTCTCGACCTTTGACTTCGAGTCTTTGAACTTGTAGAACTAACTGATTTGCCCGATGTACTAGAGGTTGTAACGGACCATACGGAATCACTTAATTTTCTTTCTTGGCAGAAAGTTATATCCGATCGCGTTAAGGTGCTCGTTGAGTACATTGGCTTGGAAGCTTTTTTATCGGAACGAGGAGTAGGTTTTTCAATAGTCAATTGCGCGATGGATGTTTCAATTTTTGGCGGACTTTTGGGCCTATTTTCAACTGGAGGTCCTTGAGGCTTTTGTTCGCACTCTTCCTCAGTATCTATTTTAGAAGTTGTTGAACCCTCGTTAGTGTCATCACTACCAGTCATTATAACTGCCATCAATTTCTCAGTATTGTCGTTTAAATCGTAAACCTTATGTGTAGTAGAGTTTATAGATTGTTTGGATTTGGAAAAACGTTTTTTTCGTTTCTGATTACTATTAAACACGGTACTTGGTTTTGGTAATACGGCTGGAAAGTTGCTTTCTGTTTTAGTATACCCAATATGAATTGGAGGGGGGTCTCTTTTGCCTCTGCAACTACATCCATTTGGTTCTCCAAACATATAGTTGTAACATATCTGTAAAAAGCATATGAATACAGCAGTAACAAAAACTACAGCTACATATAATGCTGGACACCAGTCTGCATTTATATAAATGTATGACTCAGTCAGTGTTTTCCAAGGATTCCATTTTGCTACTCCAGCGTCTTGGTATTCAAAAAGATTGCGCCTCTGTAGACCTTTGCCATAATTTTGCACTGCGGCTGCTATTCTTAGGACACCTCCGTAAGCCGAGTACAATTTTTCGTCGACTAGATGGGAAGCTACGTCACGTTTCATCCAATGCCATAGATCGTTGTTCAAATTGACAAAATCTGCATGTCGACATTTTGATGGAGAACTGTGTAATATACATCTAGCGGCGGTCGTGTAATAAGTTAGCAGAATATTTTCCGAGCTAGGAGACACCAAACTAATTAGACCTTGACTTTTGAACGGTAAGGATATCGCCGAGGGTGCCGTGTTATCATCTAATGTTGGTGATGGTAAGTGAATACAGTCATTAGCATCTCGTTTGGTAATCAAGCACGCACACGGGTCCAACAGCCGCCCTGAACCAATTGTTATTTTAGCAACTGTCAAATTTGACCACCGTAGGACTCGGGAAGGTGGTTTCCATCCCACCCCTTGAGTGTTTAATAATATTTTGATTTCATCCAAGAGATCATGAACTTGTCTTGCACTTTTGTAAGAAATATAACCCGCGTAATAGGCAAATCTAACTGTCGGAAGAATTTCCGCTCTTAGGTGAGCTCCTATAGTATCAGATAGAGCTTCCGTAAGTATCTCCGCCGTATGGTTATCAACTCCCTTTTGAACAGAAATCAATGCGTTCTTAAAATACTTTAGAGTATCTTTTATATATTGGTTATTAATTCTCTCTGGGTTTATTACAGGTGGTATCAGATCTTCGAATTCCTTACGAGCTCGTAATTTTGCTACGTCGTCGCTTGTCCAGCAATTTAGATTAAGTTTAGCGTTATTGAATATCGCACTGCCTGCATTCTTATTCGTAACGTATGTTACTCTACAAAATATTAGACATAACATAAAAAATAACATTGAATTCAAAATGTAACATGTTCAATATCGCAAAATGTACATCGAAGTTGTCAGTTACTGTTGTTAGCTTTCAAAAATAATATATTTTGCTCTATGATAGCTAGACTCTAAGGACAAGACTTTTTCATGAAATGAACACCCTTATTGGAGGTTTTATCTAAAATAATTATACTTTAATGTGGTTTTACTGAGTTTTACCTATTTGTTAAATATATGCTGATTGTGTGACGATTGACGATTTACACTGAGATCCAACTGACTAAGATAGTAAAGTAATTTGGTCATATTATCTCGACGTATCGACTGTTTGTCATATCAATAAATAAGATAAAATTAAGCTAATACATATGTAAAGAAATCTAAAATATCTTTAAAAAGCAGCGTACTAGATACATCTATGTGCCTTTTTCAATAGTCAGGTGTCGTCAATCCCTATCGGTAATAATGTACTTAATATTTTCTTTCTTTTGTTCAGACAATAAAACTGAATTTTGTAAAGACGACAATATGAAAGGAATCAAACGACTTTTTCAAAGAATCCCGTAAAGAACGAGATCCCGTAAATAATTTAGTTGTATATAAGGTTCATTTGGCTTAGGATAACACGGACGCATAAAAAAAATGTTTGCTACTGTTTACCTATTGTTTACTGACCGGCCGGCCAGCCCTTTTTGCTTATTATTATACTTTTTGCAATAATATATTCTATGTCCGAGGCATGGTTGATACTACAATCGAGAAAGTATATAATATTTTCCTGAAGCCGATTATTAAAAGTATTAAAACATTTTAATTTTAACTAAAATTTTCATGTTTCACAAAAGGTTGTTAAAGCCTGAATAAGTGTTATGCCCGCCCATGGGCGGGTTCGGCATGAAAGCTCGGAATCGACTTTTTTCCAAACCTGAGATATCTGCAGGCCGTTTTGGTAACGAATAAGTTTTAGTAAAACGATTAATTTCACAAAATCTTCCTTTTTTCTAATGATTATTGGCTTAGATATCGGAGGTTGAAATCCAACCGCCCATGGGCGGGCTTGGCGTGTCAGTTAAAACGTTTCACCCGCCGATGGGCGGGCACGGCACTGAATGGGTTAAAGCAAAGTTGTACTGAAAACTTGAAAGCTGTCAAAAGTGTCGTACCCGGATAACCAGAGAGGTTGGACTCGGATAACTTCCAAATTTGCCCCTAAAGGCGCGCGGATAATCTTTGCCTCGCCAAAAGCTATGACCATAGATACAGATAATATACTAGGCTATGAATCTACGTCATCCACCAGCTAGTCCACAGAGTACATTAGCTCACATTAGCTAGTCTGAGGACACACATCGAGTCTGAAGGTTATCATATCTGTATAGGTAAATTCACGAAAGTTGACCACAAATGGCGGCCGTCGCGCATATGTACATTCGTGCACCAATGGCGTTGCTCCATTCTTGACGCATTTAGGGAATGCGTCAAGAACGGAGCCACGCCATTGGCACTCCACCCGCGCCTCACCCCGCACCTCCACGGGGACCTAAAAAATTATTTCTGCGCAGTGGTCATCTTTCGTGAACCGACCTATACCTACATGTACGGCATTTTGTGTAAGACATTTTCGTAGGTTTGCATTTAGTACATACCCGGATGCCCGCGCACCTGTTTAAAGTGCTTACTCAGCATCGACAAATTTCAAGTGCGCGTCGCCACTTGAAGACGGGCGCGTTCAATAAATTAGTTTTTGTTCGATTGTTAATAACGTGAGAGGAGTGGCGTTTATTTTTCTACAACCTAATGAATGACTCATTCTAATGGTACAAAACAAATAACGTTTGAATGAAATGTTTACTTTAGGTGAGCGGCCGTAACGTAAACAATGTCGTCTTTAACGACTTACTCGACACTTTTGTATATCATAATAAAAGTATTAGCTGAAAGTTGTTTGCTCTTATTTTTTCATATACCTACCTGGTGATATTATCTATGTAATAAAATAAAGTTATAATTATTTTTATTATTAAATACTTGCAGAAAATTATTTAGACTTTACATTCCGCGCGCAGGGCGTAATTATGGATTAAAATCATCATTGTAAACAAATTATGTAATTAAATATCATACTTTTATGTTTTTATTGTAAATTAATTGATTAAATATAAAGTTACAGCAAAAAAATAAATAAATATTGTGTATTACTTTAATTCTAGACAAAAAATTATCGTGAAATTTGCATTTTTTTTTATTTCATGTAAAAACGTTTAAATACATATGTATGTATGTAAAGTTACATTTATGCGTTGTATTATTTTTTTATTATGAGTATATAAATAAACCTTTGATAAAATATATAATACTCATATTATTTATGAGATATTAGTTATCGAAAATTTTGGCGGGAACTTCAGTTCTTTTTTGCGGGAAAAAGTAAACACCTGTTCAGATTCTAATAAAAAATAATTCTTATCAGATTCTTATCAGAATTGGTTTTTATACTTGGAAATCTAGTTGGAAAGAAAGTTATCTAGGTTTGAATCTGATATATAACATAAAACGGTATTTTAAAAATAAAATGTGAAAATTGGCGCCAATTAAAAAAAAAATCTTTGTATTATTTTTTATGTTTAATATTAAAATGTTTCTTTTCATTATATCTATTTCATCTAAAAGTAAATTAAATAACCTTTCTAACTGTGTATAATACTTATATACCTACATCCTCATAATAAAAAACGACGAGAAAAAGGAATATGTCAGAAATATAAAATGGCGCTCAAAAATGGTGGAAAAAAATCTTATTTTCACGTTATACTGCCCTTGCGTTGGCATCAACCATATTATATGGTTTAAATTTATATCATTGGAAAGCTCATTTAATTACGCGTCTATTGATATGCAAGTTATGCAACATACCGCAATCGGTTAAGTTATCCGAGTTCCACAAACAGATTAGGGCACAGCGGAAAAGTTTGGGAAAAATTACAGTTTACACGCTCATCTGTTTTTGCAAAAAGGGACAATAGTCACTTTATGCACGGTCAAGCAGTCAATAGCAAATTGCCCCAAGCGATGGCCACGTTGGCAATGCAATAGGTAGAACCACGAGAAAGAACGGGCAATAAAACTCATGGCCACTCTTTTCAATAAAATAATTATAATGGTTGTACATTTTATTTTGTAAAGAGTGCAACTGTTTCACATTGTAGACGTCAACTAGTAAATTCTTTAGTAACTATTGATATCATACTCAAGCACTCAAGCAGTAAATTATGTTCATTTGGTAATATAAGTACTGAAATACTCAAGCTAGAGCCATGGTCGCACCTAGTGTATAAGTGTACATGTAGTTACCTGCCATGTTTGTTTAATGCAGGTAAGCGTTCCTAGCACCCACAATAGGTGCGACCACGGCTCTAATGTGCTCACATTATCTCAGTTTAATTTTTTGAGGTTAGAATTTGAGCTACTAATTCCGTAATAGAATTTTTTTATGAAATTTATATAGCCTATGTCACCCGGGCCATTATTACGAGTCTATTGATACCCTATTTATTAAAATCGGTTCAGTAGTGTAGGCGCTACGGTGGAACATACATACATATGTACATACATAGACTGCCAAACACATTACCCTTCCTTTTGGCTTCGCCGTAGTCGGGTAATAAGGAGCCACTACATGAATTATACCTGTCAATATTATATAATTATACCTGTCCGTCAAAAACTTAATATAAATGCCCCACAGATCACCTGTATTTTTTTTAGAGTCTAGGGACTTAAAAGTATTTATAATATAGGTAGAACTAATACTATGGAACTTAAATATTACTTTACATTTGCTACCACTAGACTCTAATAGGGTTTCTGCGACAATAGCTGATGATTTTAATTAGAAACTTAATCCGAGACCGAGACCTACTTATGTATTTTTATTTAATATACTTTTTTAGATGTGTACATAACTTTTACTTTCCAAACAAAATCAACTATTACATAAATATTAAAAGCAACTTAATAATATCTTAAAATTAAAATAAGCATATTTAACATAATTAGGTATATAAGACGAAAAATAAATGCAACATCGCAGTCAATCGGAAGGGTGCCCAGAAGACTGGCAGCATTGCCTCGTTGTATAGCAATGCTTATCTTTTGTGCTAAATACGTGCCAGCCCTCTGGTCACCCGAGGCGTCGATCAGTAGTGATGGGTAGCACACTTTTTCAAAATGAAGATCGTGCGAGGCACTCTTTTTCCAAAGTGTGCTAGCACGAATGAGGCGAGGCCGCGAGGTATTGGTAGCACAGTGAGTGTGTGAGTACACATAGTGTGCCGCACTCAGGTGACATCGCATCGTGTGTCGTGAGTGACACGGCACACATTGGCACGCTCACAGAACACGGCACATTTTTACGGTATTCGCCGGCTCACCGTTTGATAAGACATACTTGAAATGAGTAACTTACTGTAATATGTTTTGAGATTTGTTTAATTACTTGAGTAGGTACCTACTTATATCGTAAATATACTTAAGTTTTATCTGCATCTCATTTATCAAAGCATAAAAGTAATATTAACTCAAGCAACATCGAGTGTGCCCCAACTGTGCTGTGTGCTAGCACGTCAAAATAAAAAGAGGGAGTAACTCACCACACCGAAGTGAGTCACTACAAGTGTGCTAGCACATGTGCTGAGTACCCAACACTATCGATCAGTCTCTTTGCGAGATCCCTAAAAAGGGATCTCGCTTGGGATCTCGCACTTGGACATTTTAATAAATCATGTTTTATGGCAATAAAAAAGATAGTGGCAACTCTGATTCATTTATGTCTTTAATGTCAATTGGATAGTGAGTCAAACGTCAACGAAGTTGTCAATATTTCGGATTCGCGGCGAATTTATCGTTTTATTTCAATTCAATAGTGTTCATCAATTTTAAAGTGCCGAATCTAACGCTGAACGCATAAAATAAACACTCGCCATTCACTAGGTTCACATGAAGATGTTTATTATTATTGAGTGAAAAGAAATTTATTCACATTTCACTATGTCTAAGGTAATTAAAAATCATAATATCTTATTTTTAGGAAACGAACTAAATATTTTCAGGGACCCATTAGGCGAGGCATGTGCTACTAACTATTAATTTATCATATTATTTGTTCCAGGATATAAGATCATTCTTCAAACCAAAGAAACCCCAACAACCAAAAGTACAAGATGATGAGGATGTCATACCAGAGTCACCCGATGTACAAATAAAAAACAAGGTGAGTGGGAACTTATTTAAGGCAGTACCAGATTAAGTAAAGACCATATCAGGGGTCTAATAAAAAAGGGGGTAAAGTCCAGTTGAAGCAATTTTAAGTCACTTACAATAAACAAATAATGTTTCAATAATAGCACATATTTACTGCTGTGATGTATTTATAGAAGTGAAATTGTATTATCGCTTAGTTGAAGCTCTAATTTCAGCCAGACAAAAACACGCCTGTTAATCAAGAAACTTAAATAATGTTATGGACTTTGCCACATTTGTTAGTAAAGCAAGGGCTATACCGGTTTTGTTATTAATGGTTACGGACTTTGCCACATTTGTTAGTAAAGCAAGGGCTTTACCGGTTTTGTTATTAATGGTTACGGACTTTGCCACAGTTGTTAGTAAAGCAAGGACTTTACCGGTTTTGTTATTAATTGTTACGGACTTTGCCATATTTGTTAGTAAAGCAAGGACTTTACCGGTTTTGTTATTAATGGTTACGGACTTTGCCATATTTGTTACAATATAATTTAAATATAACATAACTGTCAGGGTTGTGGAAAAACATGAATTTTCAGTTAGTTTGAAACTCAAAAACAGTTAACAAAGCAACGCGAAAAATCTAATTTAATAAAAATATATGAGTATTCGTTTCGTTGGTCTCGCGGCATAAATGTGCGCGTGGGATCGGGAGGTCCCGGGTTCGATTCCTGGGTCGGGCATTGTTATTGGAATTTTCGTCTCGTAAATTCTCAGTAGCAGCACGGAGTCTGGAAATGTGCCCTGTACGGCTATAGGCTCGCCCCTTATTACGTGGGACTAAAGTATATCTGGCGAAATGTGGGTCCAGAAATACACCTCTGCCTATCCCTTCGGGGATAAAAGGCGTGACGATATGAATGTATGTATGTATAATTATTTAAAACTAAATTTATGTGCACAACCCTAAAGAAAGTAGTTACTGTCCTTAGTTTCTTTGCCTTATTTTGCTTCCGATTTTCGGGACTCGCGACTCTTTTACTGGCTTTATTTTTAGGTACAATGTTAGGTTGGCATTCCATCTTCACTTTATCGCCTTCTTTTATTTATAGTAAAAAGTTTAAACACTTATATTTAATTAAAATAAAACTACGACAGTGCAGTTTCATTACATGCGGCCCTTGAAATATATCGTCTCTGATTGGTTCAAATGGACATTACTAATTTTGTTAAGCCGTATACAGACTTTGCGAGGCATGCGCTGCGCACGGCGCACAGCGCATGCCTCGCAAGGTGTGTACCTTTATATTCGTGGCGAGGCATGTGCTACGCACGTGCGAGGGCGAGCCAACGAGTGTCGGCAAATGCTACAAGATCAAAGTGCCTCAGTGCGAGCATTACATTACTTGTGGACGTAGCCGCGCATGCACGTTCGAAGTGTGCACCGCGTACAATATCCACGTACGCCTCGACTGCGAAAATGAAACTGCGATTGTTCGGGCCAAACAGCGCGCAGCGCATGCTCGGGCCGATCCAACCCACACAGCAGCAGTCAAGATGGCCTTTGCATCGCGTGCGCGTATCCGCTGTTGCTTTTATAATTATTAATTCAATTATTGAAAAAAAAAGGAGAGAAAAATGTCGTCGTCGTTGGTGGGTTAAAAAGTTGTTCCGCCTGCGTTATGAATGCGGAAATAAGCTGTAATAAAATTTCTTTGTCGTCCATAATGCGTGCGAACATCACAGCGGAGCGGAAACAACCGTCCAAACGCAACGCACTGCTCGCAATGAACCGGCTGCCGCACTGCGCACACGCGCGGCTCGCACGCGCGTCTGTGCGTAGCACATGCCTCGCAACAAACATGAAGACAGACAAACGAGGCGTTTGCTTTGTACGCGATGGCTCGACCCTAGCATAATATTATGTTGGTATAGTTTTTCAACACGCACGCGCTCAAACAGAGGCATTCGTTGTGCGCCGTTCGTAGCGGATGCCTCGCAAAGTCTGTATCCACCATTATGTCGGCCGGGGACTTTCCCGATTTTGTTATAAAACTTTCCGTTTATGCGTAGAAATCTATTGGATTAAGCCGGATTTGTTCGTATCTCTCAACGTAAGTGAGTTGGTAAAAACGATGTTGCCACAACCAATAAAATTAAAATCGACATTTCACATTTTAGTGGACTTTGCCGCCTTTGTTATTAGACCCCTTATATATCCTGTAATAAGGGTAGGCTAAAACTAAGTCCAAGCAATTTCGGACTCAGTTTTTAAAACTATGCTAACAGAATTCAGACCCTAATGTACATATTTTCCATAGCTATATCATTAATACAATATTCATATGAAATGTAATGTCCTCATTGAGAATAAGAGAACAGATTCTGCAAAGCAAAGCTTTATTATTACTTTGGTTCTACAATATGACTTCACATAGGCTGAAAATATTTAGCTTTGTTAATTAATGTTACATTCCAAATATTGTGAAATGCATGTTCCTCACTTTGGTGTTGTCATGGAAAACGTCATCTCTAGTATGAGTTCATAATTCTTGTTAGTTAAGTATTGTATGCCTATGATTTGAGTTTGTGCTAATCTTTACGTTTTCTCAGAAAAAGGAAGCCAAAAAGAGGCGTGTTTTAAATGATGATTCAGATGAAGAGATATTCTCAAGCAAAAAGAAATCTAGCAAAGAAGCAGATACATCAAGCAAGAATAAGAAACCAGCCAAACCACCATTAAAAGAAGTCAAACTTGTGGACATCTTTGACAGTGGCCCTATCAAGAGAACAGAGCCATTAGTTAAAAAGAAAAAGAAAACAGAAACAGGAATTCATTCAGATGATGAGTTTGAGAAAAGCCTGCTAGAAATTGATAATTCAGAATTAGAAATACAAGCAAATGAATCTAAAGTATCCATTTCTGATACAACTCCAAGTAAGTCTGAGAAAGAGTCAGGTGCCGAAAATTCACCATCCGAGATAGAGTCAAGTACAGAAAAGCCTGCTACAAGCTCAACATCTAAAGAACCATCATTATACAATGATGTTTCAAAAGACAAGAAACATAAACACAACAGTCACTCAGAATCTAGCAGCAAGAATTCGAAGAAATCTGATGATCGCAAATCAACGAAAAATGACAAAAAGCATAATGAATCAGTATCTGTTGAGCCCACTAAGGATAAAAAATCAAAGATAGATAATAGCAAAAGAAAGTTTGCCGAGTTTGTTGATGATGAAGCAAGTAATGATCATGGCAGTGGGAAAAAGAAGAAGTTAAATGATAATCATGAAGTTGAGAATAAGGAGAAATCTAGGATAAAACATGAGGAAGAATTTAATTCATCTGTTGTTGAAGACATGGATGTGGATGTTAAAGGGAGTGCCAAAAAGAAGAAAATTAATAAAAGTCTAAATGAGTCGGGTAAGAACATGTTTTTGGAAAAATAATTCAAAGGCAAATAGACCTGTGTGGTAAGCTGTAACTGTATATTCCTGATGTAAAGACCCACAGTAAGAATAATTTATTACTACGCCATTGACAGCTCACGTCAAATTCATAAGCCTCCTCACAGATTTTTTTATTTATTCAAGTTAAAATTAGATTTACTCAAATCTTTCGATTTATTAGATTAGATTAAAGTTCATATTTTTCATTTCAGTGCTAACAGATGAAGAGAGACATGAAAGGAAAATAGCTTCTGCTGCCTTGTACAAAAGTTATCTCAACAGATCTGGACCTAAAAATTTGGGAGCTAAGGAAATACCAGAGGTAGCTATTATTTTATTTTAAACATCATTAAAAACAATTAAGCTTGCTAGACTAATGGTTGCTTTATTTTGGATACTTCTTGCCTTTGTGTGGCATGTGTCATACATTTTTATTGTCTATATAGTGTCTCAAAAAGGTAGTATTGATGCTTTTGACACTAATTTATGACAACCATCATGCTCCTCCTACCAATTGTAGTTTTCCTGGCTTTTTTTTGGTATGTGTTGCCAATCTTAAGTAAATCTTTTTTCATAGTCTATACTAGACTACACAAAGGCTTACAACATAGTATATCCTTACAAAATTATATTGCTTAAGTACATGGCACTACACATTGTAATGAAACATAATTTAATTTGTAGGGAACACCAGATTGTTTGAAAGATTGTGCCTTTGTATTGACGGGAGTGCTGGATTCCTTTGAGAAAGATGAAATCGCAGCCGCCATTAACAAATATGGAGGGTGCGTCAAGAGTGCAGTCACTAAAAAGGTAAGTTTTCTTTTGTTAACGGTTCTCAAAAAAAAGTTTGTCGTAACAAATTTTCTTCTGATTAATGTGCTTAAATATTTATTGGTTGGTTCAAACCAACCACCCTGAGTAAGTTAAAAATTCTGTAAACCTATGTTAATAATTGAAATTTGTGTATGAACACATGTGCTCAGGTACAAAATGTGCCATTCATAAAAACTTAATGTTATTATATTAACTACTGCTAAAACTTCAAATTTTTTATTCCTTTGTGCTATCTGTCCACAAACACTCCCCGTCAAATAAAATACGTTGATGTAGAATAATACCCTTTATATCCCTAGGTAACACACGTATTAGCCGGTGAGGATGCCGGTCCCGCAAAAATGGCAAAAGCTGAAGAACTAGGCATCAAAATCATAAACGAAGATGAATTCCTCAAAATGATCACAGACCTATCTGCGAAGAAAACTGATAGTAAACCAGCAATAAAGAAAGAAATCAAAAAAGAAAAAAGTCCATCTAAAAGCAGAGACAAATCTAAAGATAAATCAAGTGCGAAAGGTAGAGATAAAAAAGATAATCATGTTGATAGTAAATCAAAGAAGAGCCCTGAAAATGTCAAATCTGAATCAAAGTCTTCTAAACATAATTTAGATGTGAATGAAAGCAAGAGTCATGCTAAATCTAAGAGTCCTAAGAAGATTAAAGAAGAAGAAAAGAAAGAAGTTAAAATAGAAGCTAAGAGTGAAAAGAGATCTGAAGTTAATGAACCAAGTTCAAGTGGCACCACTGGCCAAGTTAATGGTAAGACCTGTCTTATTATTTTCATGATCATGTTCCTAGCTATAGCGTTATCCCAGTGGCAACCAAGACGTCGCTTTTGAGTCTGGGGTTCGCTTCCTAATCTAACCGGAGGGCCAAGACAAGGAATGCTTATTCCGATTTCATGAGGAGCGAATGCCACTTTTCTAGGCTGTCTGATTTGACAGGATATTAGTTTTTCTAGAGCGTGTTGAATTGTTAATTATCTCTTGTCTCGTGCCTCGGAGAGCACGTTAAGCCGTCGGTCCCGGCTGTCATGAAGATCTTTAAAATAAACTGAACCTAGTCTAAACCATGGAATATCGCTATCCCTTCGGGTTGCGGATGTCAGACAGTGATAGTCGCTCCGTGGAAAGCTAATATTCCGCCAAATCCAGCTAGACTAGCAAGCGGACCCCAGGTTGAGACTGGGATAATGCTAGGAGGATGATGATTAGTTTTTCTAGAGCACGACTGCCATCTGTTCTTAATCCAAGAGAATGCGATTTTCAATGGCTTGTTATGTCAATTGTCATTTATAAGCTCATAAAGTTCCACCATAAGACAAAACTCTTCTTATTCTTCTTCTATCGCCATAAGTATTTTGAGACAAGTATTTTCCAAAGACGTTTAGATAAATATTTGATTGATAATATTTTTTACAGCAAATGCCGCTAAGCCAGACACCGAAGATTCATCAAACATGAATATGTGGGTGGAGAAGCACAAACCACAGAACATTAAGCAAATCATCGGTCAGCATGGTGACGCTAGCAATGTTAAAAAGTAAATATGCTTTACAACACTTTATAGTCAGATCGTAGTTTCATTATATAGAGCTCTGACATAGCCGGAATGTCTATATTCCCGTGTCGCAATAGCGTACATAGGAAGGCGGACACCACAGTGAGAGTGCTCGTTCCTCGAGTGGGTAAACGACGTGGGAGGTAGGGGTAGCGACTGAGGAAGTCGGGCAAAGCCGGTCGCATAATAATATCGTAGAACAAAACGCTCATGCACGCTCGAGGAACGCACACACTCAATGTCAGCCAGCGGGCCAGCCTAAAGTAGCTTCATCAAATTACTTATTGAGCTCGTATGTGCTCTGCGTCGTTATGATACCAGAATATAGAGTCTGATCTCATAACGTTACTGTAAAAATAATGTACTCATGGCTCATTTTCAGATTAATGAACTGGTTAACGAAATGGTACGTGAATAGAAAGGCAAAGTTACCCAAACCTAGTCCGTGGGCCAAAAACGACGACGGTGGATATTACAAAGCGGCGTTATTGTCAGGACCTCCTGGTGTCGGTAAGTAACATTGTTCCAGACATAGAGCCATATTTCATAAACTTACAGACAAACATTACAACGAGGTTATGCTAGTTACACACTACAACAGGAATAAAAGATGTTGTTTGTGCAACGATTTGATGTTTTGAGCTCTGATATTAAAGTCTTAACTCTACACTACAACTAAGAAAGGTCCAGATTTGAGAAGTGAAAAAGTCCATATTTGTACAAAAATTGCATAGTGGGTTATGAAATTACACCCTCGTAGTCTGAACCTATTTCTGCAAACTGTAAAAGTGTACACATTTGAAAAACAAATTCTTTTTTTCTATAAATGTGTCCCACTGTTGGACAAAGGCCCCTCCCTTGGACCGCCACACATCCCTGTCCTGTGCTATGTTCGGCCAGTCGCTGTCAAATGCATCCAGGTCGTCCCGCCATCTCCGTTAAGGTCTGCCGCGTCGTCGTCGACTATCATGAGGCACCGCACTGGTGACTAAATGATGGCTGGTCACCTCTGCCGTATGCACCCAGAAAGATGGGCACCTTTCTGGGTGCATACGGCAGAAGTGACCAGCCCAGTCCCACTTCAGCCTGGCAGATTTTAAGCCAACATCGTCTATGCGTGTTTTGGAACGTAGCCTGGTGTTCCGGACACAGTCAGTCGATTTTACACCTAGAATGCTACGTTCCATAGCCCTTTGGCAAATCTTCAGTTTGGACTTCTATCCGTCAAGGACCATGTTTGGACACGGTAGGTTAGGACGGGCAGTATAAACATGTCGACGAGTTGTTGCTTGAGTGACAGTTGAAGGTTGCCCTTCATTAGCTCTTTCATTGGCCGAGGCTCTTCCATTTTCGACTCGCCGTCTTACTTCTTGTCTTGCCTGTTGCTAAAAGAGACAATCTGGCCCAAGTATATATACTCGTCGACGCAATGTATAGTCTGCCCGTCTACCGTGACCCTACGTTTCGTGCTATTGGTCATCGTTTAAGTTTTAAATCTTATTCTGGTGCCTAAATAAACCCCTTGTTAATTTTTAGGTAAAACAACGACGGTATCTCTGGTATGCAAGGAGCTGGGCTTCGACGTGGTGGAGTTTAACGCGTCGGACACGCGCAACAAGACGCTCATCAAGGAACAGATCGGAGAACTGCTTACCACCAGCTCGCTCTCTAACTACGCTAAAGGTAAACTAATAATAACAAATACTCTCCTGACGCAGTCGGGTAAAAATAAAACACGTTTATTACTCATTAAACAAGATTTTCACGTGCTTTGTGGGAAGGAAGGAAGTTTACGGACGGATTAGACCGAGGCTTGCATCTTTCTGCCATCCTCTTTTTCGTTTTTTTTATGGTAATGGGCAAACTAGCAGACGGATTGCCTGATGGTAAGCAATTACCGCCGCCCGGACACAAGCAACACCACAGGAGTCACAAGTGCGTTGCCGCCCCTTGGGGTTGGGAAAAGGGATAGGATGAGTAGTGGGATCAGGGAGAAGGGATAGGGCCTCCGGCCCTCTCACTCACCGAACGAAACGCAACAGTTTAGGTACTGTTACTTTACGTCGATTTTCTGTGAGAGGGTAGTACTTCCCCGGTCGAGCCGGCCCATTCATGCTGAAATCAGCAAGGCTCTACTACCTATAATATTCCTTCTGAAAACATACAATACATCAAATATAAATATTAGTTCAATACTAATATTCCTAGTAAAAATGGATGAGTAAAATCGATACTAATATTATAAATGCAATAGTGTTTTTGTTTGATGTTATTTTCGAACAATATTATGGATAAAATCGATTACATGTGGCAGAGATGAGAATGTTGCGATGGATCTGTGAACACACAGATACAGAATATACTGATAGTAGGTTAAACTTAAGTCTAGGATTTTCCAATTTAATGAAAAGACACCAATCTCCTGTACTAGTTAGAAAACTGTATCACAGGAGGTTAGGTCCCTCTTTCAAAATTATATTTAGGTAGGTATACTAAATAGTACAATATAATTAAAAAATTGGTTGCCTGTAAAGTCGGTATACGGGCGAAAGTTTTACGTGACAACGACTTTGAGTGGTAAAATAATTTTAATGTGAATATTCATTCGTATAGTAGGAAGAAGGATGAAAGACGCGTGCCTTTCACTTTTTATGTCTGTCTCTCTCGCTCTTGGGCGGGACGCGTGCCTCTCACTCGCTCTCATTGTGAGCGCATAACGTGAGCGGAGCGTAACGCAGTTTCTTGAAGTGTCACCCGGCAAACCAATTTATAAGACGTTGTCACGTCAATATTCAAGTGAACACAAATAATTATTATTAAGTGACAGTAAGAAATTATGCTTACTTTCTAATTAAGAGATAAATTCATTAAAAATGGATTATATAATACATTACTTTCGCGTGCTGATCATTTTATACAAGAAACAAACGAGGCGAAATTTACTAATTGGGGATCAGCAGTATAGCTAATAGTGTCAATGTTGTTGTGCCTTTAGCATTTATGCATTACGATTATAAACTATACGTGTGCATTTTATAAAACTAAATGAATTCACAATATTACAATGTCAGTGGGTCACTATGCTAATGGAATGTCTTTAAGTACGTAAGACAATGAATAAGTTTGGACATAAAGATTAATAAATTATTAGTAGATTGATTACGTAAGATTGATTGAAGAGATTAAAACCCATAGTCTCACACTAAATATGTTATGTAACAGGCACAGAACGTAGGCGTCAATGGTTATAGTAATATAGCTATATTGCGGCGCTTCTAGGCGCCTTCATAGTCTATAGTATTAATGTACCTAATTTCGGCAGCCTTTCTGGCCGGGCAGTCAACGTCACCCGTTGAGTGATTACTCGGTTTGTTGAAGCGCAGACACGTCGCACATTTTGGAGTTTGCGATTTCTTGTTGCAGTCCTGGATGGAATGTCCTTCTTCACCACAATGTCCGCACGTAGTGGCCTCATTCTTGCAAGACTTAGCCGCATGCCCGTACTGCTGACACTTATAGCACCTGGCTACAAGGGTGTAGTCTCTCACCGGACAGGAAGTCCAGTTTATAAATATCCTGTTCTGAGTGATTATGGCTTTACGGATTACGGCTGTTACTTCTAGTATAAAATTGCAGAAATCAGAGTCTCTCTTGCCAGATTTGTGACTAAATTTTATTGAAGACAAAAATGTAGCTAAGGTAATAATAATGTACCTGGTAATTTCTCAGCGACATTCTGTAGAAGAGAATATAGCGATCATTAAAGGAAAAATAAATTACTGACGATCTGAGGTCGGGAAGTGGATGGGGTTGCGATTTTAAGGGTAGAAAAGGGTTTATCTCGATTGCCAGCCACACTACAAGTCCTACGGAAAAAACCTCAATGGCAAAGTTGTAGGTAATAAAAAGATCTACAACTTTCGTATTTACATTTTATTCACACAACGTCATAATTTATGTAAAAAATTCAAATAACCAAGTTTTTGGTTTTTTATTTTTAACTTTTACAATACATACATACATACATAGACTCACGCCTGTTTCCTCGAAGGGGTAGGCAGAGGCATATTAAACGCCCACTTTTCGCCAGTGTTTTGATCCCACGTAATAGGTGGCGAGCCTATTGCCGCTTATTGGGACATTTTGTTTGCCAGAGCCTCGTCCGTTGATCGGCAGGTGCACCACTTGCAGGTGAGGTTGGCTTGGGACCCTAAGTTCTTGGTGGGAACCCTATGCACATTTTTACAATAGTTTTTTCTTTTACACGAAATTTGGTGAAAACTTGCCTTTTTATGTTCCAAACACACTGTTTATGTTTTTTATTTAAAGTATTTATTTTTACGCCTTATTTTGACTTAAATCTAAATAAAACCCTTATTTTCAATTGAAAATTGTCTCGTCAATATATATCAGCTTTTTTTTTAATTTGTTCGGCGTTTTGTGCGTTGAAATCTCTACTTTCTGATGGTGTGAATAAAATATACATTACTAAGGTAAACGTTCTCAGAAAATGCAACGAAATGAAACAACCTCAAGACCGATTTTTTTAATCATAATGTACAATTTTGAGATATTCATTAAAATAAACACTTTAATTACTCGAAAAACGTGAGATTCCATGCTACATTGATAAATAAGAAATTAAAAATCGATATAATATACAACTAAAATGAACAACCAAATAAGTTAATACTACTGTTAATGTTGTTACTACTGCATTGGAGTTGCAAATAAAAAACAATTTAATTTCACTTCATTTAATAATTAATAAGACATCTACAATATTTTGAGAAAGTTATAGAATCTTCTTTAAATTATAGCGTAAACTCCTATTTATCACTATTTTAAGATAATGTATGTAGGTACCTGAGTAACCCACAGAAAATTTTAACCCACCATTAGTTATTTTATAGATAAAAGGGGAAGGGCTAGGTGGATCTGGGCGTTCTACGCTGTAATTTAGAGAAGATTCTATAACTTTCTCAAAATATTGTAGATGTCTTATTATATAGACTTATTTGGTTGTTAATTTTAGTAGTATATTTCGATTTGCAAGTTCTTTTCTATCAATGAAGCAAGGAATCTTACATTTTTCGAGTAACTAAAGTGTTAATTTGTAATAAATCGCTCAAAATTGTACATTATAATAAAAAAATCGGTCTCGAGGTTGTTTCATTTCTTTGCATTTTCTGAGAACGTTTACCTTAGTAATGTATATTTTATTCACACCATCAGAAAGTAGAGAGTTCAACGAACAAAACGCCGAACAATTTAAAAAAGAAAGCTGATATATTGACGTGAGCATTTTCAATTGAAAATTATGGTTTTATTTCGATATTAAGTCAAAATAAGGTGTAACAATAAATATTTTAAATTAAAAAGATTAACAGTGTGTTTGGAACATAATAAGGCAAGTTTTCACCAAATTTCGTGTAAAAGAAAAAACTATTGTAAAAGTTCAAAATAAAAAACCAAAATCTTGGTTATTTGAATTTTTCATATAAATTAAGACGTGTGAATAAAGTGTAAATACAAAAGTTGTAGATCTTTTTATTACCTACAACTTTGCCATTGACGTTTTTCCCGTAGGACTTGAAGTTTTGCTGGCAATCGAAATAAAGCCTTTTTTACCCTTAAAAGCGCAACCCCATCCTCTTCCCGAACTCAGATCGCCCGTAATTTATTTTTCCTTAAATTTTTGCTATATTCTCTTTCTTTTCCAATGGGTTTCATCCATCCTACTATAATTTTCTATCGTTTCAAAAATTATCTACCCTGGTCTAAAACCTTTGCCATCATACAAAGTTATTATATTTTAAACTAATTAAATATTGAAGGTATGTAGCAGGGATGTTACGGATATGGAATTTCGGATATGGATACGGACACGGATATTGAAAAAACATTATATCGGTTTCGGATACGGATATGAAATTATTTCGGATTATCCGGTAGTTTCGGATAGTATCGGTTACGGATATTAGATTTCTAAGGAATATCAAAAGTAATAAATAGAAATGAAATGAAATGAAATGATTATTTATTTCGTGTAAACTTTTTTAAAGTGCTTACGAAAAGTCAAATTAAAATTGTTCAGTTTATGCATCATTTATATTTTTGTGTTGAATTAGAGCAGCTCAATCCCAAACATTTTTATCGCCTATATAATCAGTAATTGTATAATATGCTTTTAAACACAGTGTAGTGTTAACAATAATTTTGAATTTATTTATAGATAAATTTCTTATATTAAGAGGGAGCTTGTTATAAAAGCGAATACACTGCCCCGTAAAACAGCTTATTTTGTGGAGGCGGGTGCTATGAACTATAAGATTATTCTTATGTCTAGTATTAACAGTGTGTAGATCACTTTTTGTACTAAATGTATCAATGTTCTTGTGGACATATAACAGATTCTCGTATATATATTGCGAAGCAACAGTTAGAATGCCTATCTCACTGAGCTTTTCTCTTAGAGAAACACGAGGACCGAGGTTGTAAATACCCCTTATTGCTCTTTTCTGCAGAACAAATATTGTGTCAAGGTCTGCAGCATTCCCCGAGAGAAGAATCCCATATGACATAATACTATGAAAGTAGCTGAAATAGACCATCCTAGCTGTTTCTATATCTGTGAGGCGTCTAATTGTCTTAACCGCATAAGCTGCAGAACTAAGTTTGCCCGAAAGTCTTTCTATATGCGGACCCCATTGAAGTTTGGAATCAAGCATAATACTGTTTCTTGTGAAGAAGATTATGTCTGTTAAAATAACTAAGCAATTCACTAAGTATTAATTTTTTTTAAATTTTACTAAGCGTTGGCAATACAGAAATAAGTTGAAAATTAGAAGGGTCTGATGTGTCGCCAGATTTAAATAAAGGTATAACTTTACTATATTTCATTAAATCAGACAATATTCCAGAAGCAACGCAACCATTGAACACTGTTGCAAGATGTGGAGCTATTATGGTAATAATAGATGAAACAGTCTTCACTGACAATCCCTACAAATCCATTGTCTTTTTCATATTTATAGTTTACATACATACATAACGTCACGCCTTCCATCCCCGAAGGGGTAGGCAGAGGTGTATTTCTACACCCACTTTTCGCCAGATATACTTTAGTCCCACGTAATAAGGGGCGAGCCTATTGCCGTACCGGGCACATTTCCAGACTCCGTGCTGCTACTGAGAATTTCGTGACAGAAAAACCCAATAACACTGCCCGACCCAGGAATCGAACCCGTTATAGTTTTAAATTGATAAATAACATCTTTAGTAGTCACAACGGTAAATTCAAAGGCTGCACCACATTCTGGCACGCAGTCCCTAAGAAGCATTTCAGCAGACATGGAAGATGAGTCAAGCGACCCTGTAGTTATTATAGGTATATTAGAAAAAAACTTCTCAAATTCTGTCGCTAGTTCCAGGTCCTCTGCAACACTCACATTATTGATATTTAATAAGAAGTCACGGCTGCGTGCTTTGGCTCTGCCAGTTTCATTGTTGATGACATTCCAGGTAGCCTTTATAGTTTTCTGATAATTTTATTTTATTTCTCAAATAAATAGATTTTGCTGTACTACAAGCTTGTCTAAATATTTTGGAATATTTTTTTACATAATTAATAAAGTTCTGACTATTATTATAAGTTTTTTCATCATACAGTTCATATAACCTAATCCGGCTTTTATGAATACCTTCAGTTGCCCAATCACTAAACATCAGACGTTCAGTTACATTAAATTTTTTGGATGTAAATACAGTCTGAAATTCGTCATTAATCAAGTCAATCAAAGAGCTATATAACTGATCCGGATGGTCATGATGAGGCAACCAACGCATTTTTCGAGATAAATTGTCTTTAAAAGTTTTAAGTCGATTTTCATTTATTGGTATATATTTAATAATTTTTCTCTGGACTTTCGGGCATTTTCTTGGACAACAGATTAACTGCCCACTGTGATCTGACTGAAGCATATTAATCAAAGATTTGTGTAATGGTTTTTTATTAGTAAATATATTATCAATACAAGTACCACTTGTGGCAGTCACTCTAGTTGGTTCATAAAAATTATTACATAAATTGTATGACATGAATAAATTAAAAAATTTGATAGTCGAAGATCAAGATCTTTCACTACACGTCTTTCAGGCCCTTCTCTCACGAAGCGGCTCTCAAGCGATTTGTGTTTCGTACGCGTATCCTACGCGTCGCTTGTGAGTAGCCACCATACATATTCAGCTAGTTTCGCACACGACAAGACGCGTCGACGACGCGTTTGGTATCAGTCGCATGCTACCGTCTTGCTGATCGCACGCTACCCGAGTCGTATACACGTTGCATTACAAAATGGCGGCAGAACAAACTTTTAATATAAATGTTGTCCAGAAGATGGAAAATTCTTCATGTTTGTATAATTATAAGCTGCCTGGGTACGTAAGAAAAATTGTTACAGAAAAGGCGTGGATTACGATTGGAAAAAAACAAAATGACAGGAATAACATTTATTTAACATAACATTTATTTCTTTTGTAGCCGTGTGGTTGACGGCATAGAATACAAGTGTCACCACCCCCTATCTTCCCGTGGGTGTCGTAAGAGGCGACTAAGGGATAACACGATGCAATACACGATCTTTGCGTAGAGACGGAAAACTCGACATCAAACCCTATACGACTGCCTCGTTGGTCTCGCGGCATAAATGTGCGCGTGGGATCGGGAGGTCCCGGGTTCGATGCCTGGGTCGGGCAGTGTTATTGGGTTTTTCTGTCACGTAATTCTCAGTTGCAGCAAAATGCTTCTCAGTCTGGAAATGTGCCCGGTACGGCAATAGGCTCGCCCCTTATTACGTGGGACTAAAGTATATCTGGCGCAAAGTGGATGTAGAAATACATCTCTGCCTACCCCTTCGGGGATAAAAGGCGTGACGATATGTAACATTTATTTATTTATAGGTATACATTAAATGTATACACAATAATTAGATTGCCAAGGAAGCAAAGCAAAATATGGGGGGTTATTAGATAGTTGGCAACATAATTTCTCAGATTTTGTGGTGATGAAAGCGAGGAAATCTGAAGATTCTCAGGTGGTAAACCTTCTCTTTTACGAACTTAATTGTGCAAAACAAACTGCCTTAACAATGTTGGCTACGTCTTTATCTACTGATCTACATCTTTCTTATGAATATTCGGAGTTAAACAACTGCATCAAATAATAATGATTCTTTTGACATTCTATAAAAATTACGAAATTTCTCGTCATCCTTCGAAGAATCCTCTACAATTTATATTTTTTTCGATGTACCGATGCAGCTAGAATTTTCTTTTAAATTTGCGTTTATTCTTGTAATATAAATACACAAGAACATATCCTTCATCGCTAGAGTCACTAGACATCGTCCTACGAATGTTGTTCTTCAAATGTAAAAAAATGTCTTATTTGCGTAGCACCGTGTGCGCAAACGAGTAGCACCCCAGTAGGCGATCATGGTTTGCATCTCAGTCCCGTAGCATTTGAATAGCTTCGTGAGAAAAGGGCCTAGGTTCGTAATTTCGTAATGTAATTAAATTGCTGACTAGTTATGACTTGAACAACGAAAGAAAACAATCAATCCAAAGGACGCGCGCGGCGTTATCGTAACGTGTCTCATTTAGACGCCGCCCCTATCCGAAATTATCCGAATCATTTATTTCGGATTCGGTTACGGATATGGATATTTTTTTATTTCGGATATCCGATAGTTTCGGATACGGATATGGATATCCTTAACATCCCTGGTATGTAGTTACATTAAATCTGTATGGTGACAAAATATATACTTAAATAAAATCTTTATGTTTAATTAGTGGTCCATCTAAGTTCTGGAACCAGCCCAGGGGGGGTCATGACCCCCATGACCCCCCCCCCCTGGATCCGCCCTTGTAATCAGACTTTGTTCAATAATTCCCAACCAGTTCTGTAACTCCGGTGTTGAGATCATTTCTCTTCTCTCTTCATGTTCTTGTCTCTGATGTTGAGAGGTCTTGGGTGTTGGGGTCGGTGGTGGAGAGCGGGGTGTTTTATCACTCCTACCATAAGGACTATCCATGTTGATGAGTTTACTTGTATTCTAAATGTAATTTTCCATTATGAAAACAAACTGCTTTACTGTAATGACAATGCGCCTACCACATCAAAAATGCAAAAATGTAGGTCAGCGTAAATTTATATTATTTTTATTGATTACACGTCTGTACGCAACGACGGCTACTATATTCTCTCAGTCATAAGATTGTATAAATATTATCATGTTTATTTACAGGCGAGACGGGCAAGCAGGCTGTGAGCAAGAAACACGTGCTGGTGATGGATGAAGTAGACGGCATGGCGGGTAACGAGGACAGAGGTATGTAACGAAACTCCACCACAGTTGAGCTTTGATTGTCTACCACAGGACAGAGCAATTTTGCGCAGTATCCGTATAATAATATGAGGTTCTTACTGCTTATAATGACTGCCATAAGTTACAATTATATATCCTTGTTGGTACATATATTTGGTTGCCCAACCTTTTTTTGGTGAGATGTGGCCCTTACTCTTTTGTAGGAGTGGAATTATTGATCTGTATAACACCTAGATTAGCAAAGAGCGCATATTTTTGTTGCCATATGTTATGGGTCCGTGGACCTAATATTGTCACATTGTCCTGTGTCAAATGTGTCGACACTAAAAGACAACAAACGTAAAAAGGGTAGATAAGCAGTGAAATATTGCAATTTACTTTGATAAAGAGTCAGGCTATTTCATTTCCCACTTAAGTTATTTGTTTATCACGAAATTTTATTGTAAATAACAATAAAAATCGCATAAAATAATTGAACTTCACGGTGTTGTCAATTAATAAAATGTTGAATTGCCCGGTTTTACGGGAGTTTCGTAATGTGATGAACGTTGTCATTTGACTACCGGAATTACAGGACTCATTCCTTGTTTCTTACTAAGACTTATTCCTCATTTAATACGAATCGGTAAATAATTATTTTAATTTAGTTTTTTTCCTGTTTTGTCTTAAAGGTTTTATTCCTTGATTTTTAAAGAGAAATCGATGATATACAATCAACATCTAAATGCCTTAAAATATTTTCATTTAGTAAGTATATTTATTTTGTTTATTTCAATTTCTATACAATTCGGTAGCAATTCTTACACAACTCAAAATGGTGTATTATGTTTTTAGGGTTCATTTATTTATAATTGTATGTAAGAGTGATTCTTCTCTCGGATATGTTTTCTGGGGAAAACATTTTTACAACTGGAGAACACTGCATTCCACGATTGTCGTTCAGTTGTTGTCTCATTCAAATTTACGGTTTGGAACGTTATTTTTGAATAAGTGAAAGAGATGAATATAGGTTTTTCCTAAGGAGCTTATTGGTTTCAAAGCTATGTCGGCTATCTCAGCTGGTCGCCACGCTATTTTGAATGTCATGTGGGAGTTTGTTACTCTAGTTGTTATGTTACCTCAATGAGTGGTATAGTATAATTATACAGATCGATTATTATTGTCACATTGCTTGCAGGTGGTCTTCAAGAGTTGATATCGTTGATAAAGTCAGCGTCGGTGCCAATAATCTGCATGTGCAACGACCGCAACAGTCAGAAGATGAGGTCGCTCGTCAACTACTGCTACGACCTGCGGTTCAGTCGGCCGCAGGTCAACCAGATCAAGGTACGGTATTGTTATTTAATTTATAATCATGTCAGCCTAGAGACGTCCACTGCTGGACCTAGTCCTCCCCAAAGGTTTTATTTATCTTATTTATAATGAACAATATTATTTTGCCCCATTCTCGACAATTGTTCATCTTTTACAGGTTTTGTGGGTATATCTATATGATTCTGAATTATAGTTGGACTGGTTACATTGCACTATTTTTGAGATATAGATTTATGGTTAAATGTTTTGTCAATTTTACAATTTATCTAGCAGAAAATATGTAAAGAAAACTTTTTTCGTAATTTATCTTGCATACTTGTAGGTACGCTTATTTCACAGCGACTTCACGTTCGATTACAATAATTTTCAAATTCTCCACACTTAACAGCAGAATCGTCATAACATCAAGAGCCTTGCCTGATTCGTTCTCAATGTTACAGTAAATTGCAAAATGCGTTAGATTATAATATAAGTAGCAAGATTGTAATCTATCAATAAACTGTATTACTTAGTTTGTGGTCGGAGGTACACGATGAAATTTCACTAATTAATGAAGTAACTCATATATTCCAGTCAGCGATGTTGTCGATATGCTTCAAAGAGGGCATCAAGATCCCTCAAGATGTTCTGGCTCAGCTGATCACGTCGGCGAACAACGACGTGCGCCAGACGCTCAACCTGCTGTCGATGTGGGCCGTCGACCCCTCACGGAACGATGCCGACTCGCTCAGGAAGGACGCGCAAGTCAGCAAGAAGGACGTCAAACTGGTAAGACGACAAATATCTTGTGATCTATGATTTAACTAGAGAATGTCCGCAGTTACGCTTAAGGCAGCGATAGCCTAGTGGAGAAACCAACGGACTGCCATGCATCGGGTACGAATCCACGGCGCGCACCACTGACTTTTCGGAGTTATGTGCGTATTGAATTGTAAATTATCGCTTGTCTCGGAGAGCACGTTGAGCCGTCGATCCCGGCTGTCATGAAGATCTTTGACAGTCGTTATCCCTATAACGACGCCCGACGCCCTCGTCAGTACCTCTAAAATAAACTGACAGTATTCTAAACCATGCAATATCGCTATCCCTTTGGGTTGCGGAGGTCATACAGGCAGGCGCTCCGTGGAAAAGCTAATATTCCGCCAATTCCGGTTAGACTAGAAAGCGGACCCCCCAGTTTGAAACTGGGATAACGCTAGGAGGATGATGATGTCCGCAGTTACGCTCACACACATCGTATATTAGTTTAACGGTTTTTGCTCAATCCCATGGAAATTTCGGTAAATCCCTTCTTAGTGAACCCATACGATCCTCAAGAAACGTTCATGCCAAATATCAGCTTCCTGCTACCAATAATTTTGGCTGTGCGTTGTCTGTCGGTC
This sequence comes from Euclidia mi, assembly GCA_944739405.2. Classification (NCBI taxonomy): domain Eukaryota; kingdom Metazoa; phylum Arthropoda; class Insecta; order Lepidoptera; family Erebidae; genus Euclidia; species Euclidia mi. The sequence goes on along the minus strand of OX123187.2, from coordinate 64,091,529 downwards.
AGTCTGTAACGCAAGAATGTCGAATATACAGAGGACAGAAAAACTCAAATTGCATTTACACTTATAACTGTTATATGACTTGGCTGTTTTCTCGGTGATCTTATATCTGTATTTTAGATGAGTTTCGTACATTTCACGTCATTGTAGAGAAAACAATGGACCTAGTATTGAACCCTGTGGTATAGCAGTTCGTATTTGTATTATTTTAGAAAGCACGTTCAAACCTTATATCAGTTTAGTCATAATTTTATACATTTTTCTATTCAAGTACAATTTATGTAACCTCAACTCACTTCCTCTGATACTATAGTTTTCCTATTTATTTAGTAGTAGCTCATGGTTTAATGTATCAAAGGCGGCACTAAAATTTAAGAGATTAGGCTATGAATTGAATTGTGTCTGCTCTTCTGGTATCCGAATTGTCTGCCATTGAGCACCCTATTTACTTTTAAGTGACCAGGAATTGTGAACTTTATTATTTTCTCGGGTTTTTCGTACCAACCCTATGGTAGAAAGGAAAAAATAAACATTAAGATCAAACTGCGATGACAACAACCTTCGGGTTCTGTGGTCCGCTTCCAGGGCGCCTTGCAGGTTTTATGATATTATTATCATACCAGGGTCCATGGGAGGCGATCCGCAAGGTGTTCTCGGCGGAGGAGCACAAGACGATGAGCATCAACGACAGGAGCGACCTGTTCTTCTACGACTACAGCCTCGCGCCGCTCTTCGTGCAGGAGAACTACCTGCAGGTGGCGCCGCATTGCCCCAAGTAAGCTCGTTGTTATACATTTGGAATGTGATTTACATACATTTTGTAGGATTTACATACTCTATAGTTTGTTTGTATTATGAGCGAGGAGTGTTCCGAGGAGTTTTAGGTCCAATACCCACTGCAGAATTTCACCATCGAACACCTCACCACCAGTTAGTTCCACCCTCATATCTTGATGAGTATTGTTCTTCCACCGTATACTTCAAACGCCATTTCCTGCCTATTACGACCAAACTGTGGAACAAGCTATCTGCAGCGGTATTTACAAACCAGTTCGACATTGGAACCTTTAAGAAGCGTGCATATTCTTTCTTAAAAGGTCGGCAACGCACTTTTGATCCTTCGTGCATTGCAGGTGTTTAAAGGTAGCGGTAATCACCTACCATCAGGTGACGAGCTAGCTTATTGGTATCCCTACGAAATAAAAACAAAATCAGGATAACACTGATTTAAAATACACGATGTATGATGAGAACGTTTGTGAACAGACACGAGGTACTGCAGAGGATAAGCAACGCGGCGGACAGCATCAGCCTGGGTGACCTGGTGGACGCCAGGATCCGCGGCAACCAGGCCTGGAGCCTGCTGCCGATACAGGTACGCTCAGACTTGTACTGCTATTACAAAACGTCGCTTTTTAATATTATTGTTTATGTATATTTTATTTATGCATTTTAAAACCGCCAATCTTAAAAAATCTAATCACTATCGTCAAGAAATAAAGTAAAATCTATCAAATGTAGACTTGGATGTTACCTGAATATAAAATGTTAACTTACAATCATAAAATATGTTCTAAACATAATTTTAATTGCTGGCTTGAAACAACAATTCTTAGATCACACAGTCACAACATTCATAACCATGTTGGCCAGTTTAAGCTCAACGCCAACGCCATTGAATTAAAATTGAATTTTCACATTTTTAAACCGCAATTAAAAGCGCGCGCGTGCAATGCTTGAAATACCTACTTACTTATCTAGGGGTGCATAGGACATCTACAGAACAGATTGGTGGGGTAAATGTATCAATTTTGTACCTAATTAAAAAATGTACTAGAGGACCCGTGCTGCTCCACAGCATATTTTAACATTATAAAAAAGCTCTTACATATAGGTATGATGAGTTCATTGTAGCCTTATCTATTAAGTAAAAAGATGATATTCTTACCAAAAATATATTTATCACAAAACTTATTTTCTCACAACATTGGCTTTGCGTTGCACCTTAGGTATCGTGAAATTTCCACCTTGACATTACTGAATGGTTTGCCGCGCAATAGGGATATAATATAATAATTATGTATAACTGAAATAATGCTCTTATTAACGACTTCAAAAAAAGAGGATATCAATTCGATATGTAGGTATGTATGTAATATTATTGGAATTGCGTAATTTTCATATAATGTATGATAATCTGTTAGGACTTCCAAATAAATATACAAAATTTCAAAGATGTATGTATGTTTGTCTACGATAATCTCCAAAACTACTGATTGAGACTGTTTCTTGTATTGACTAACATTTACTCCAACTTAGGGAACAGAGCAAGTTTCATCAAATTCGGTTCAGTGGTTTTCAAGATATGGTCTAATTCGTGTAAGTGTGACGGTGTTTCTTATTGATGCGAACTAACAGTCTAAGGGAAAACTTCTAAAGTATGTTATATTAGGTATTCCATATAATTATAACTAACTATGAGGAAATAAAAAACAATTTTAAAATTAAATCGACTTCAAAAATAAATGAACTTAAATCGTAAGTAACATTGCTACCAAAACTAACATATATGCCAAAAATACAATTTCTACCAAAACTACTATTCGTACCGAAAATTCCTATCAAAATTACTATTTGTACCAAAACTACTATTCGTACTAACACTATCATATCTACCATTTTTCCAAAACTAGCATTTCTACCAAAACCGCTGGTGCTGTCAAAAATACTTTTTCTCTCAAAACTACTATTCTTACCAAAGCTACAATTTCTACCATAACTACCACTTGTGATATAATTATATGACAATAGTACTATAAAACGCTGTAATATGTTCCACATAAAAAAAATTAAGATGCCCGAAGAAAGTCCGTAATTTAAAAACACAAAAAAAATCCTAACATAAAACGTTATTTACCTGTCTGTAGGGTTGATTTTCCCAATATTAAGCGGAAATTTCACTACATTTGGGAAAAATTTCTCGGGTCGCGGGTATACTGACGTCGATACCGCGACCCCGTCATGAGGGTCAATAGAGGAACACCGCGGTGTTTTAGTGGGTATTCCCCCCCCCGAACATCTAGGGGGGAGAGCCGAGCCACAAACCCCTCCCTCCACCTGCCCCAAACTCGGTACAGAGTTGGCGGAGGGGTCCCATTGAGGGTCAGTCCGTAACTGGATTTCATCTCGATACAAAAAAGGGGGAAAATTCCTCAACATCAGAGATTAGTTCACCCAACATTAAGGGTTATCTGGTAACATTCGGGGAATATTACCTGCCATCAGCGATAATTCACTATAGTGATAATTTTACCAACATCGGGTATAATTTTACACTCCACCATACTCACACCCGTATGAAAGTAAGGCAAGGTCACCTTAAGGAGGCATAACGGTTTTTCCTGGCAGTTACCGCAAGGAACTTATTAGATGGCATAAAAATATTTTTGAATTTAGAACCGTCCATGGAGAGAGAAAGCAATGGAATCTTAAGAAATTTATAGGAAAATATTGAAAAATAAGTTCAATGTCCACGCCTATCTTCCTTCAAACTTACCCAATTTAAATGAGCATACCATCAAATGAAAGAACTCTAATCAGCGCGTGTAGGCCTATAATTTAGGCCTATAACGAAACGCCTACCTCAATGAGAACCAGATAAAGAAGCAGAAGGTCATTGACTACGGCTACGAAAACGTAAAAAATATATGGGAGAAAACTGTTTTTGCATATAACTTGATGAATGTGCAAGTTAGGTAATTTCTAATGCTTGATGACAAATCTATGCAGCGAGAGCTTTCATTTAAAAAAAAAATCATGCGAATCGATTGGGTAGAACGGTCTGGCCGACTCGTATTATAAAACACAAATTCTTTTTATATATAGATGGTGTCTTTTTAATTTCCCAGCTATGGTGCTGTAGTAAAAAAAGTTCGTAATGACTGGTACAGTATAGGATTTTAGATTTGTTAAGGGTCTTTTTACACCCCCTAGATACTGAGTAAAACCACTTACGTTACTCAGTATCTATAGTTGGCATAGCTTTAGTAAGTTATTTATTGTATTGTTGTACAGGCGATGTACGCGTCAGTGATCCCTGGTCACGAGTTATCTGGCCATATGTCTGGTCAGATCCAGTTCCCGGGCTGGCTCGGCAAGAACTCGCGACACAACAAGATGCGACGCCTCGGACAAGAGATACATGCGCACACTAGACTCAGGTACACACTACATAAATCATCCTCCTAGCTTTATAACTGCAACCTGGGGTCCGCTTACTAGTCTAACCTGATTTGACCGAATATTAAATTTTTCACAGAGCACCTGCCTGTCTTTACGATCCCGTGGAAATTTCGGAAAATCCCTTCTTATTGCACCCATATTGTCCGTAAGGATCATATTATCTGCACCCCTTTTGTCCCAGAGAAACATTCATGCTTTCTGCGTCCAACAGTTTTGGCTGAGCGTTGTCTCTCAGTCAGACAGTAATGCAAAAATGTTAAGGCGCTGTGTACAGTACACTGAGTTCAGCTGTTTCTGTCACTGTCGGATTGTATACATAAGAAAGAGAAACGCGATGACGACGGGACGTTCAGAACGAGTTATTTATCATTAAATACATTAATCCCTACAAATATCTTATTCCAATCGATAAATAAAAACAACAGTTCCCTTTATTATTATATATTACATCACTGTTATTAATATTATCAAGATTTGTTTATAAATAATACAGTTACAATTGCTACAATTTCAATTTTAATGGTTATTTTATGGCTTTTTTTATCGAGAAAATTTACCGAAAACGTGTTTTGAACACAATGGTCCCCCCATAAATATGATCAAGATTAACATATATTTTTTTAGCTGCTCTAAAATGTATACATTTGGCTAAAAAACTGTTTTGTGAAGCCTATTTTGACTAGGTACAGCGCCTTAAGAGATTATATGGCTAGCGTAGCCATCTACAGTACTATCTAAATCTAATAGATGTATAACTATTATTCCACAGCACATCAGGTTCAAAATCGTCCATCTTCCTGGACTACGCGTCTCACATCCGCGACGCGATAGTGAACCCTCTGATCAAGGACAAGTCGGAGGGCATCGCGCAGTCGCTGGAGGTGCTGGAGTCCTACCACCTGCTGCGGGAGGACCTGGACTCCCTGGTGGAGCTGTCCGTGTGGCCGGGACAGAGGAACCCCACCGTTCTCATAGACCCTAAGGTAACTACAATATACCTAGCTCTCATCAAGGATAAGTCGTGATCTGCGAGACCAATATATGCTACATAAATCTGAAACACATTCTACAACTCTTTTTCCAAGATGGCGGCAACAGAACAAGGGATGAGGCCCTCCAAAATTATATTTAATCCCCTTCACATGTAAATTTCATCTTCTTTCAAATGCCATTTACCAATACCAATTTTCGCTATAACCGACACCTTCGCAGGCGAAGCCGCAGGTGGAAATTAGTTACGTATAATACATATGGTATGATATTGAACGTACAAACAGGTGAAAGCCGCGATGACCCGCACGTACAACAAGAAAGCCAGCGCGCTCCCGTACGCGCCGGGCGCCGTCAAGCGAGGCCGCGCCAAGGACGAGGAGGAGCTTGAGGGAGACGGAGAGGGAGAGGAACAAGATGAGGAGGAGGAGGAAGTAGAGAGCGACGTGGAGAACGATGCGCTCATCAAGGTAATTATGATTACACCTTTATCATGTAATATACAGGGTGTCACAAGACCCATCACCAAGCCGAGGTCTACTCGTTGTAGACATCATGCCAAGTCATACTAACCAAAAATAATACCTGGGAAACGATATTTTTTTTGAGTTTTCACATTTTTTAAACCGCAATTAAAAGCGCGCGCGTGCAATGCTCGAAATACCTACTTATCCATGGGGTTATAGGGTATCTAAAGAACATATTGGCGGTGTAAATGCATCGATTTTGTACCTAATAAAAAAAAACCATACTAACTTTGAGCCTCAATATCTCCTGAACCAGTAATTTCCCAGGTATGATGCCGAAGTAAAAAATGTTCTTAGTGATTGGTACAACATGGGATTTTAGTATTCGTCAAGGGTCTTTTTACACCCTAACCTGTATAATCATGCCTTTATCATACATATAAGGCTAGATAGAAATTGCATACCTATTCAATATACACACCTAGTGATGAACATTTTGTATAGTTAAGTACTTACAACATGTTCACAATTGAGTGAGTAAAATAAAACTTTATGTAGTCCCTCATTAGTATTTTAAGACTTCTTAGTTTTATACTTTACACTTGAGGGGCCCGAATTTTAGTCATTTGATACCAATGTGATATAATGTTATTTGTATAGTGTAATATTTTTAAGCGACCATTGTATGTACTCGTTATAACCAACATCTATTATCGATCACTTCATCGTAATTTCGGCAATGCTGCAAATATAAAGTTATTTATAACCGCTCAAGGTACCGCTTTAATTTGACCTTTATCGCTAAAGCATCATGTGGTCGTTATCTGACCACCCGCGAACCAATGCTACTTGCCGTGCTACCTTAAACCTAAACTTACGACTCGTCACTCGGGTGTTAATATTTGAAATGATGTTTTTATAAAAGTAGATTAAATAAGCTTTGTAGTAATGTTTGAATGGTGACTGAATGACGGAATGTTTAGTTTATGCGACCCGCCGAACTTGATCCTATTGTAAACAATGTCGTCTATCGATGACCTACTCGCCATTTTTGTTTGTCATGATAACAATATGGGTTATAAATTGCTTACTTTTATTATTTTGTATACCTGGTGGTATAAGCTTTACAAAAATATAAAATTAAAGCAATGCTTGCTTAGAAAATTATTTAAATGTCAGCATTTGAATTTTTTTTATATTTCACTGTCTTTGCATGTTGCGCGCGGGGCGTAATTATAGATTCAAAACATCATTGTAAACAAATAATATAATTATATTTGATATTTTTATGTTTTAATTGTGAATGAACTAATTAGTTATAAAATAACAGCAAAAAAAAAATAAACGAATATTGTGTAATAACTTAATTCAAGAGGCTTTATTCATTCAATTACCGAAACAACGGCATTTATTTTTTATTGAATAAAAATATATAGATAACGTTACATTTATGCTATGAATTATTGTTTTATTATGAGTATATAAATAAACCTATCATGTGATATATAATATTCCTATAATTCATGAGATAAAGGCTTTCGAAAATTTTGGCGGGTATTGCGGTTATTTTTTGCGGGAAAAAGTAAACAATTGTGCAAAGTCCAATAAGAATAATTCTTATCGGAATCTTATCAGATATGGTTTTTTAATTTGGAAATCTAGTTGAAAAGAAACTTATCTAGGTTTGAATCTGATATATAACAAAAAAATATGTAAAAAAAAATAAAATACGAAAATTGGCGGCAATTAACAATCATTTATATTTTATATTTTTTTATGTTTAAAATTAAAATGTTTCATTCCGTTATATTTTTTATCTCTGAAAGTAAATTAAATTACCTTTCTAACCGTGTACAATTATACCTCCCATAATAAAAAAACGACGAGAAATATGAATATGTTAGAAATATAATAGCGTGCTCGAAAATGGCGGGAAAATATTATACCGGGCGCGCTTTATACCGCTCTTGCGTGGGCTTCAAGTATATTATTTGGTGTTAATTAATATCATTCGAAAGCTTATTTAATTACGCGTCTTTTGATATACAATATTAACTTAATAAATAGAAATATCACCATTCTTTCAATGAAAATATTACGCGCCGTACTTAGCTTGAAAGCCTAGCCTCGAAAGTGGCCAAAATACTTCTACGGGTGTCCTGAGATGCCTCGATGGTGGCCAAAATGCTTTGAGGGGATAATAGAAAATATTACAACTCTTTAAGATGTTTGTAGTGACCACTAACAAAGTTAAACAACCCCAAAACATTAATGTATTCTATTTAATACCTTCGTTTACTTAGTCTACTAACACAGCAAACACGTACATACCCTGAGTGTAATGGCCTTACTCATATAATACTTACCTACCTAATATTACTTAGAAAAAGAAAACAAAAGACGCCGACAAGCCAGGCCCCAGCAAGGAGAAAGCTTCCTCCAAGCCTTCAACGAGTAAGAAGAAAAAAGAGAAATAGCATCGGCGCTCCGTCATGGCGTTCCTCTTCAGGTGAGGAGGCTAGAGGACATGGACCTGACTAGTGTAGTGGAACAGTGATAGTGAGATGTAGAACAACCCAGTGAAACCGTGTGATATGTACTGTGTATTAACGCTGTGATTTTAATTAACATTGTATACAGAACTTTCAAGACTACTATGGTGAGTTACAATGTGGCAAATTGGGCAGAATGCTGAGGAATCCCTGGTTGAAATGCCTCAACTGCCAGTTCAAAAGCAATCTGCCCCGGTCCTAACAGCAGCAATCTGCCCCGGTCCTAACAGCCAGCTCAAAGCACGCACCTTCCATCAGATACCTCAAACACGGGTTTGTTTATGGTGTATAGGCCATAGGTTCTCAAAGTTTTAGTTACACCACTGGCCATTCCCATGTGTCTAATCTTTACAATATCCATCTCGAATATATAAATCATGTACTTTTTTAAATGTAAGATGTGTGACATACTAGTCGACCAAGCCAACTAGACGAATGTCAACGTGACAAAATTCAACATAATTCAATAATCATAATCCAGAAATTCCTAGTACCGATTGCATGCGCATTGTACGTTCACACGCCGCGTTCGCACGTTACGATAAATAATTTCTGGATTATAATTGTTGAATTATGTTGAATTTTGTCACGTTGACATTCGTCTAGTTGGCTTGGTCGACTAGTAGTGACATCTCTCTAAGAGTTGTCAAACATTTAATTACTCGTGCCAAAATCGGCCTCCAAATTCATTACATTAGTATCACATAATTGATACATACATAGACTCACGCCTGTTTCCCCGAAGGGGTAGGCAGAGGCATATTAAACGCCTACATAATTGATATTTATCCAAATAATGTTTGTACAAATAGTGTAGAAGTTTATTGATTCAATCACTACAAGAGTGATTGTATCAATCATGTTTCTAATGATTGAATGAGTCATACAATCATCCTATTACCTATAAAAGCTGCTTTAGAGAACAGTAACTGATGGTAGTATAAAATCCTGCTGCTGTTGTATCCTAGTGACAGAACTGTAATAATTGTATCGGATAATAATAAATTATATAATCATCAACTATTCTGAAAATAAGAAAATTACGAATCTTTTTATTATACATTTTGATAATTGACTTGAAAAGTCAACCTATATTGTTACATGTTTATTCATTAATACATAATATAATCACTGTACCTATACTTTTAACTAAATCGTTAAATATACTACTATCTATATTACACTACTAATATTAAGTTATATGATATAGGCTCTGAACAAATATCTGTTATACAAATATTTGTTTTGTATTTCCACCATACCCACCCTTTTTAGATAATAGTTCCAGTACTTTTAATTTTATCTTCACATTTAATATGTTAAAGTAATGAAGAATTGGTACTCTTCTATTCTATGTCGTCATTATGAACAAATATTTATTATTTTATAGCTGGGTATCCAAACATTTTTCTATAAGATAATTGGTGTTAATTATTTTATCAATGTATGTGAAACTAAATATAAATCAGCCACATCATACACAAAGTAAATCAAAGAGCCTGTTCCCACTAAGACGGACCATCTATTTTTTAGCCCATCTAAATGTGTCATATTAATAAAATTGTACTATGCCCTATATGTACTGCTATTGCATCTGTCTCTTAAGACGGTCTGAGAAAACTGTTGGTCCCTCTTAGTGAAAACAGGATCTACTCTAAATGTGTCCTGATATGCAAATACACTGATGTAATAGATGTTTAGTACCATCATATATATCACTATATCATTCAGTATTTAATACTAGTAACAATATTTGTACCTAAATATAAAATATAATTTTAAATTCTAATCATTCCTGTGTAAGGCAAGCTATACAAACAGGTTTGTAAATACCTGTAGCACATATTTTGTTCAATCACAAAAATATGGAAGCATTTGAATTTGTGCATTTAGGTAGTGGAAAATCTCCAATTTTTATTAGTATATGATACTTTCATATCATCACAATTGTAAGACCATTCTACTTGACAGTGTATAAATAAGCACTATAATAACTATGAAGCCCAATATTAAAATTAAAATAATCCCTTGAATGGTTGATCTTACCATTCTTACCTGAAAAGAAATTCTTATTTTGATAAAGTTAAAGTGTATGGGTATTCTCACATCAGTTGTCTGAACAATATCTATGAACTGTAGTCATCAATAAATTACAAAACTAATATTCTACTGCTATGCCATATGATTTAATCAATAGAGGCGGATATTATTCAATTTGTCCCAGATATGGAATGTTGATGCTTAGACCGCTCAAGATAGAGCAAAATGGAGAAGACAGACAGGAGAGCCGACCCTAGATAATGGGATAAGGCGAAGGAAAGGAGAATCATTTGAGATGGTGTGATGTGAACTTCTAAACCTTTGGATTTTCAACTGTACTTACATATACATACATAGACTCACGCCTGTTTCCCCGAAGGGGTAGGCAGAGGCATATTAAACGCCCACTTTTCGCCAGTGTTTTGATCCCACATAATAGGTGGCGAGCCTATTGCCGCTTATTGGGATATTTGTTTGCCAGAGCCTCGTCCGTTGATCGGCAGGTGCACCACTTGCAGGTGAGGTTGGCTTGGGACCCTAAGTTCTTGGTGGGAACCCTATGCACCCTGTACTTAGACTTCTTATAACAATCATGAAGTGAAGCTAAATCACTTCTCATGTAACTGAATAATATTGTAATATTAATGTTAAAATATCTACTGTTCCACTGATCCATTGAATAAGATTTCAACTTTACAGCATAGTTGAAATCTTATTCAATGGATAATCAAATGTTCTATCATGTTAAAGAAATTCTATTTCAGCAAAATTAAAATGAAATTCACTTGTCTTTGGTTCAGTGCCAACAGCTTTTATAGTACAAAGCCTATGTTTGGTACTTTTTCCAAATCATTTTTAAAGCAGTCCATCCACATACTGAATCACATCCAGCATAGAAAATGTTATATTGCTCTAATATTATATTAGCTTTTTTGTGAACATGGATGTTTAATATATTATATTGCCAATCAAGCACTCCAGTATAAGCCACCAATACTTATATGTTCCTGTTAGACCATTCAAAATCAGTATTAAACCTAAATATCTCTTTGTCTTCATGTCAACTAGCCTCTTCACTGAATGTTATTTTTATATACTTGTGTTAATTAAAGTTGTCTACTTTAATTTGTGTTTTATTTATTCATGTAATTTGTGCCTTTATTTTTTAACAGGTGATTTACTTGGCTCTAGCTACGAGATTGTTGCTTGGTAATGATGTGTATGTAGTATGCCATAAAGGTTCCTGGTCTTATAAATATGCACATGTAGAATATTTATTTTGGGGGAAATATGCCTCTTGATGCCTCTCTAGATGTCAATGTCAAATGAAATCTACCAGCCACTTTTTATATTATTAGTGTCACTCCATCCAGCTGGAGAGTGCCCTACACTATATTATTCTGTATTACCTACAATAATTGTAGGTAATACAGCAATATAGTAATTTTGCGGCATAGATATCAATGTGTCAATTTGATAGGCTACAATAAAAAAAGGAATGTAGGGCTTACATAAAAAAAAATTAAGAGATCTATAATGCCCCAACTTACAAATTAAACACAGCTTATCAAATATCTAAATTTATCCTAAAAACCTATTATGTGTAACCTAGAGTAACTTTTAATTTCTTGTGATCACTAAATATAAATAACTCCATATGCTATGCTCATGAAAAACACACACTTATTAACCAATTTTGCAAATAATCACAGGATATGCGTGAAATAAAATCTGTATTCTGAAAATAAACAACAAGATAATAACAGCGATCTTTATTACATAATGGTTGTAACTAATATTTCACATCGGCAGAAACTGATTCAAACTGTACTAGAACTAATCTTTACGAATTAATTTTACTCTAGGGTCATCTGGTCTCAACACGACGTAGGTGCTCTTGTATCTTCTGTTGTCTCCATCCTGTTTAAGATAGTTGTAGCACCCCACTGTGGCCAAACCCATGCCTACTAAAGCTAGGCCAGTTGTGGCCAACACTTCAGGAATTTCATTCCATCCTTGCTGTAGAAGTTGTCCGAGAGATCGTCTCGAGGCACCAGCCATTTCGTTTCACTTTAAAACTCGCTGTATTTTCTAAAATTTCGTACAATTTCAACTCCAGGTTCTCACTGACAGCTGACAAGTAAATGACAGTGAACAGTGAATGACAGATGACTTTTATTTTTGTGCTGCCACTAAAAAAATACATTTTATAAGCAAAGAATTTTTAGAAGCCAGAAAAATGGGATACATAGAAAGAGATAGAATGATCTGCATCTGCTATCTAAAAATTTATAATAATACTAGCCTAGCTGTAGTATTTGTATACTCTTTGGCCTAGCTTAGTGATTACACCTTAAAGCTATGGACCAGAGAGGTTGGTTGGACCATAGAGATATTAGAATAGAGTGGCAGAACAGTACCTAACTCAATACTGTGTCGTGTCCGTCGGTGCGAGAGAGAACACAACATTAAAGGCATGAAGTTATATGGCACTAACACACGCTCGAACTTGGTCCGAACAGACCACGGATTTGCTCCGCCTCCCGACCAAATCTGCGCGTCTGTAGAGTAGTCCGGCGAACATAATTATTATTAATTGAGTCCGCCTCGGTCCGCTAGTTTGCAGATCGGTCGGATCGGATATGGCTACGTGAAGCAACTGTCCGATCCGGTCGTCTGTAGCGAGAGCGGATTTGGTCCGCCGGACCAACGGGTTTTGTCCGCCGGACAAGTTCGAGCGTGTGTTACGGCTAATAGATAAACATGGAGACCGCACTCCGAATACCTACTTGAAGCTCAAATGATGTATCGCTATCTCGCTCACTGTGGTCATACCATCTCTTTTCAACCAACCACTGCCATATTGACAAGATTTACTTGACATATGGTGGCCAATGTTGCCACATTACCAAATCCTTAGGAAATGGGATTATAATTCACTGTCTCGCCAACCATGATTATAAGCGTTCGAGACCTACAATATTGGGAGTTTTAACAAGTGATTGGATTTCAACTCTTGATTTAAATACACATTAATTGACCGTGTAAACTTCTGATTTGCTTAATATGTCGGCTCTTTTTAAGAGCTTACTCGGAGATTTTAATAAGAAGATAGCAATACTAAATCCACGCTAAAATGAGAGGTCAGACCACAGAGAGTGAGATAGAGAAATGTAGGTATTTGACTCAAGGCTTTGTTCCAGCTGTGGCCTCCATGTTTATCTATACCTTCATGATTAAAGGCCGCCTGCATCTCTCTCTAACAATACATGCACAACATCAACATTACGCAGTGGCGTGCTACCTGTAACTATTATTTATATCAGTTTATCAGTAATCAATAGTTTAAAAATATATAAACATTTTTGTCACTTCAAACTATCTTCGTGTATCAATAAAAACAACTTTTAAACTATTGATTACTAATAAACTGATTTAAATAATAGCTACAGGTAGCACGCCACTGCGTAATGTTGATGTTGTGCATGTAGTGTTAGAGAGAGATGCAGGGGGCCTTTAATGTTGCGTTCTCTCCCACCGGCGGACACGAATAGGCCCCACTCTGCCACTCTATTCTTAATATCTCTATGGGTTGGACGTTTAGACTAGAGAGAACATGCTCGCCATATTTCCATATACCGAACGTGCAACACGTAATGTCGGTTGGTCTTAGTTGGTTAACCATAACGTCAAATTACGCGTCTCATTTAAAGAGGCATAGACTCCTTACAGACTCATATCTTTGACTGCATTCTCTAAATAGCCGTGCTGTAAGTCCCATCATCAAGGAGTGATGGGATTTGACAGTGAAAGGAGACATCGATGTTTTTTGAATGAGGGATAAATACGGAAACAACCTATCGGACATGAATGTAAAATTGAATCGTACCCGCAAGCTTCGGCGTGGCAGTCGGTTGCACTCACGCCAACTGGGTTGTCAAAGTAGTTCACTGCTGTACTAATTTTTCCATAAAGGCGAATCATTTGTGCTGGCGGATCACAAATCGGATTACCTATAGCTCTAAAAAAATCGAGCAGTGTCCAAGCGATAGTAGATTTTATTTCAGGCATATCCTGTGATTATTTGCAAAATTGGTTAATAAGTGTGTGTTTTTCATGAGCATAGCATATGGAGTTATTTATTTTTAGTGATCACAAGAAATTAAAAGTTACTCTAGGTTACACTTAATAGGTTCTTAGGATACATTTAGATATGATGCGACGCACACAAATTGCCAAAGCCTGCTGCATTAGCCAATCTGGTATAATTCGTACAATACATAATCTAAGTGACAGTTTCTTAGCATCTCATCGCAACACATCGCTCATTAGTTTATGAATACTTTTTGTCAATAGATTTTATGGCTTAAATGAACAATTAAACACGTGAATTTTTTTAGTACTGTCTGTCTGGCAAGTCTTTGCAAAGCACTGTCCGGCGTCGACAGCAAAAACTACAATTTAAATATTTTAGTTGTTGTTTACTTCTACGGCTTAAATATATCGACACATACTAAAGTTAGACATTAACCAAAAATATTTATCGATAAATCATCACTGTTACGAACAACACTCGGTTTCCTAACTCTATGTTTTGTCTACTGTTTGGCTACCACGACGCTGCTATAAGAGCGTGCTGCTAAACCTATCGACAGCTCTTTCTATCATACTGCATGTGCCATTAGAAAGAAGATATCAAACATAGCAACCGCTGTTGTTATTTAGTGTTACTTCTATGACATAAGGTTATATTTCTTTGCTATGGACCGTCAGTTGTAAGTCCCATCCACCTAGGGCTGGCTCGATACATGGACGGGCGTCCATACATTGAACTGTGCGAAGATCAGCGAGGTGAGGTTGGAGAAGTTCTTTCATCAACCCAATAGATGCCAATTCAGTTGTTAATAATGGGGTGGATGCATGGTGGATGGCACAGATGGCAAAAATATCATCTGCCAGTGAACAGTGATTTAAATCCCTGTCCATCAATGAGCACTTCAGACTAAACTAAGTTACAAGACGTGTCGTCTTAACTTTCATTGCCAAATTTGAGACTATACGTATAGATATATTGGTTAGGTAGGTACCTAATAAATAAGGAAGATCTGGCACAAAAATATTCTGAGAGACTTAAGACTATTGAGATCAATGCACGAATAGTAGGCGCATAGTGTAAACTGTTTTACCATTTGTTATTTCATGATAAATAAATAACCGTTGCGGTCGGACAGTAGGAACAGATAACACAAAGTCAAACTTTAGAGCTTTACTGTTACAGTACGATTTTGATACTTATTGCGTAAACTATAAGAACGGTACAAAGATCTAAGTGTCTAGCTTGACGAGCAGCCATGTGTACGTACGGTGGTCGGGGTGGGATTTCGAAACGAGTCGCCTGAATTTGAGGGTATTGGTGGTGTAGATGGCTTAAGGAGTTAGTTTTAATCCCCTTAAAGTAATTTTGGCTGCCGGAGTTGCGTCTAAATATTTTTAAGTAATTTCCAAAAATCCTTAAATACTTCGGCAATTATGCAAAACGGAACGTAATTTTTATACTTAAGTACAGTTTTACGAATGTAATTTTTAGGTTTTATGTGAAAAACGTGAAACGAAACGCAACCCGCCATCTTGGATGGATAATATTGACAGCTAATGTCAAATTTGTGCGTCATTGCTTTCGAGTGCCTAGGGTTAGGTTAGGTGCGACTACCGGTTACCTACGTATGAAATCTTCTTGGGTGCGACCTGTACGTACGACTGTAATAAACTTCCTTACTTTATAGTAATAAGTAACTAAATAGGTTATGTTTGGTTCTCTTTTGACCCTTAATCCGAAAATAGGAGCCCTCCTAGGAGGGCTCCGTCAACCTTAGTTTATTAAACTTGTGTGAAGAATGTGGAAGTTGGCAGTGCCATACACACCAATGTTTGAATTTTTTTTTTCCGGAGGAAACCAAGTATTTTCGGCAAGCGAAAATGGTGAGGGGTGGTTCCGAGACCTCCCCCCCTAACCCCCAATCTCTCACAACCCCTAAAAACGGCGACGTATTTCGAAATTTTTATCGGTGGTCGTACCAGTCCCAAATTAGTCATGGGAAAAGATTCTTAAAAATTCACCAAGTTGGAAATATTATTATGTAGGCTTAATGCAGAAATGTATGTAAGAAGTTATTTATTGTATAATAGGTAACGTTGCAATTATTATTTATTATGCGTGTCCAGTGGATCAGTGGACCATTGGTAGCGTATGCGTATTACTATGCGTCTGCTTATCGAAAGGTCCCCGGTTCGATTACCGGGTCTGGCAAAAGTGTTACTCTGTTTTTTCTATGACAGCAGCTGATGGCGAAAGATGGGTGTCAAAAAGTGCAAGGCAGCTATATTTTTACTAATTTAGCCGGTTTTTTTACTAGTATATCGATGAATTTAGCCAAACAAAAAATATACTCCCAACAGATCTTGCTTTTCGAATTATTGAAGAAAACATCGCATATGTATCGATATCGATAACGTAATGCAATGTGCTACGTGGTGCGGCCTTGAGCGAATAGCGGAGGAAATCGACCGATCAAGCAAATATCAACCATATGCCAAACGCAATTAACATTATAATAGCTACAACTTAGAATACCGCCATCTATGGTCCAGTAGTGGAATTAGCTCGTCAATCGAATCTAATATGACTAAAGATCGTAAACATAGACTAATATATTATAACTGGAAAATCGTAAATACGTTATGCCGCTAAAGCAAAATAAATCTTATTTGTAGAATAGCAGGGTTTGAATGGTAGGGTTTATTTCCAAATCTTTGAAGTAGGCTAGTTTTGAATAAACTTAAACTGCAAATCAAACGAATTGTTTCTTTGTAGTGCAATAAATGATTATTGGTTTATATGTGTGAGTTTGGCGACAGCAGTTCCTATAGTAATTCTGGTGCATATAACTTCCAGTGTATTTTCTGTTCGGTGACTTTATATCATACTTTATATCATATAATTATTAAAATTTATGATAAACACACAATTCTTCAAATTCTAACGTAACATAATAAATAATCTTGCGTTACTGACTGACTGACTGACTGATAGACAAGCACAGTTACTGGATGGAAAAAGGTGAACTGGGTCATAGATTTATTAACAAGAATCAGATGTAGCGTATTCGTCCAACTAAGCGTGGCACGTTGACAGCTATGTGTGCGTGACCTTTGGCGACTGGCACTGTACGGACACGCGCGTCTATGTGTGTGAAAAGTTGCCAGATTATGAATAATCTCCCAGTATTTTGCATATAGTTATGTAATATTCTTATATTCATTTGCGGTTTTGAAGAATTTACCATGGATTTAATTAATGCTTTTATAAATACATTTCTTAAATGTAGGTACCGAGTTAAGTTTTAACTACTTCGTAAATCTGTATATATAAAATCCTTGCGTTACTGACTGACTGACAGACAAGCTACAGCCGAAACTACTCGGCGCATGAAGCTGAAATTTAGCATGTATGTTTCTTGGGAACCGTAAGGGTGCACCAAGACGGGATTTCTCGAAATTCCCAGGGGATCGGGCAAAACGAGAAATAAGAAAATATGTGCGTGCGAAGCCGCTGGCGTCGATTAGTTGAGAAATAAATAGTATGTATGTACACACGGCACCAAGTCAAGCTAAACAGTTGCTGTACGATTTTGATACTTATTCCCTACGCCATAAGTATGTATGTACACACGGCGCCAAGTCAAGCTAAACAGTTGCTGTACGATTTTGATACTTATTCCCTACGCCATAAGTATGTATGTACACACGGCACCAAGTCAAGCTAAACAGTTGCTGTACGATTTTGATACTTATTCCCTACGCCATAAGTATGTATGTACACACGGCGCCAAGTCAAGCTAAACAGTTGCTGTACGATTTTGATACTTATTCCCTACGCCATAAGTATGTATGTACACACGGCACCAAGTCAAGCTAAACATTTGCTGTACGATTTTGATACTTATTCTTTACGCAATAAAAACGGTGCAAAGGTCAAAGTGTATAAGCTTGACGAGTAGCAGGGTGTACACGAATATTTGGATCGTTTGGGGATCGAACTCAAAACAATATTATGTAAGGTATATACTAATGGAAATTGAAATTCTATTACTATATTTATGAGAAAGAAGATATATCTACAATATACTTTTATAATACGGTAATGTATTTTTCATTAACATGACAATCATTATCTCATAATCAATTGACAAGTGCATTTTCCCTAATTCAGGCAGAACGGCGTCAACAAAAACTGGCAACACTTACATATTTCTTGCACAAATACGAATTTTATCGAAATTAAATTAGGAAACAGTCAAATTATCAATAGTTACCTGTGAAAAGATATTCCATTTTCCTGTTTTTGTTTTTAGGAACAACTTTTACAGTGTTTAAGAACACAAGACGGCATTTTGAGAATTTAAAAGTTGAAGTGATCGTGACGCGTGAACTGTACGATGCTTCGTAGCGCACTGAGACGAGTTTGTATTCGCTTTTCAATTTTGTATTTGCTTTAGTGGCCGCACGCAAAAGTGCCGCGCGTTCCATCTGATAATTCTCTCATCTGTGAACTGGGTGATTTGGCATGTATGTTCCATAAGGGATGAAAGGACTCTCCCCTACTATGATAGGATTTGACAAAACCACACAAAACAAAAAGTGTTGTCCTAACTGCAGGCATTGTCTTACAAAAGTAAAAATATTGATATAAAACTACAGTTTAAATTCAATTACCTATATCATATTATAAATGTGTAACATTTGCGTAAATCCAAGAAAATACTATAAATCTGTGACTAAAGTAAAAATAATTATTAAAGGGTTAGGTTGTATGTAATATAGGCTATGTTATATTCAGCATCATCGTCAGCCTGGCATAGTCCACTGCTGGATACGGGCCTCTCCAATGGAACTGAAAGAATTAGCAAGCTGAAGTGGCAGTGGGCCGGTCACATTAGTCGAAGACCGATAACTGTTGTTGGAGTAGTCGTGTTCTAGAGTGGAGACTATCTCTATGGTGGAGACCGCGCCTTGGCAAACGTAGTGAAGTGACGCCTTCCGGCTAGGTGGAGTGACCATATTATACGCAAACTGGCTGGCAGCGGCTGGACGCAAAAAGCCGAAAATCGGGCTCAGTGGCGTGCCATCAGAGAGGCCTATGTAATATTATTAATAAATAAATCAAGCTCTTAGTTAAAGTTAACATCACACATTTATTCTCAACATGAAACTAGTAGTTCTAACATGTATACTCAGTAAAAACTGGGTTTTTAATTTTACACTCTCTAGGATCACCTGGTCGTACTATAATATACGTACTTTTATACTCTCTGTTGTCACCATCATTTTTTAAGTAATTATAGCAACCTACAGTCGCTAATCCCATGCCAAGAAAAGCCATTATCGTAGAACCCATTATTTCGGGTATAAACCACCATGCCTTTCGCATTAATCCGAAAATCGACTTTTCGAATTTCACATGATGACCGATTATTTTTGGCTCCGGTGTCATTTTTGTAAACGGTGTTTGTAAACTTTACTAAAATATTATCGATTCACAGCGATGTGCTTCGAGATGCTGATATAAATAATTCAAACAACAGCAATCAACAGTCTTCAAAATATTCAGAAAATTTTATGAATGTTTTGTTCACAGATAACGTAAAGTTTTAGAAAGAAGGTTTGCTATTCTGTGCCTCACTACTACATATTGTCTAAGCAGGTCTGTTATTCGGTCATGCATAACTTTTGCGCAAAGTTGAGGCTAATTTCCAGTCTGATTAGTGCGAGTGCGAGTGCAGGTGGTCAGTGTGGTCGGTGCGTAATGAGCAGAACTAAACATATGTTGATAGCAACAGATTAGTGCCAGTACTAATTTTCAGCCAATCACACACAATATTCCCTATTAGCTTATCACTTGCATTCGCACGAATCAAAGGTGAAATTACTCTTTTAGAGAGAGTGCGATTTTGGGAATGATTCGCAAATATATGTCACTACATTAAACATTTATTACACCAACTCAGATAATTTCTTTTACTTATTCTGAGCATAGGTACCTAGTATAAATTGCAACACTTCTGCAAAATCAACCCACAACAATAATTTGCAATCGTCATCATACGTACAGTACTTTGATAACAGTTTAAGCATTGGCGTTATGTTGCGAAAGATACTGACAACTTAATAAACCCTAGAACTTTCTATCTATCTATCTATCGTCACGCTTGTCTCCCATTGGGGTAGGCAGAGACTATGGAACGCCAAATGCTCCGGTTGAAACACACCTCTTTCGCTTCCTCGACATTCATTAACCTCATCATACATGCTCGCCGGTTATGGGTACTCCGTACTTTTAATTTGGCCCTTCTTTAGTACGTCATCTATTTGGTCGGCGTACGTCCGTCTTGGGCGTCCCCTACCGACATCTCCATTCATTCTTACACGATACACTTCTTTCATCCATCCGTTCCAAATGTCCAAACCATCGCAACATTCCTTTTTCAATCTTTATCACTACATCTTCTTTCAGACCACACTCTTTCTGCCAGAACTATTTTGCGTCATTAACGTGCATTGCAAATTGCCCACTCAAGCATACACAACAGGTCGACAAAATCGCTATCTAATCGTCTAGGAGACGATTAAGCACATACGCACGTATCCACAATTAGTACAAGGGACGCTTAAATCGGACCTTTATATTATTATTGACCCCTTGTTCAACCCTTTTACTGGTGGTGGCAATATTTATGCCACCAACTTTTTACTTTTTATTTTGTTACAACTGTTTATTTTTTTTCTTGTACGACAATACTACTACTTAGTGCGGTTTCAGATTAGCGTTTTATACGCGCGTATAAGCTCGTTTTTGGAAGCGCATGTAGGCGCGTATAGGCGCGCCTTTTGGCACACGCGCAACTCGTACGAGCGTTGACGCGCTTCTAAGCTCGTATAACCACGAGCCGCCAAAATCCATGTTGACACTGACAAGACGTCACTACCGTTTCGAGCGAACACGCCCGTTTACGTGAGTTTGGATTTTTGAAGCGCGTATTGTAGCGCGCGTGTAAGCGCGTATGCTAAAACGACCGTATACGCGCAGAAAAATACGCTAATCTGAAACCGCCCTTAAAAAGTACCAATTCTGTGTGACAATGAACGTATCACAGATTATTAAAAAAAAAAAACATTGACACATTTGACAATTGTCAAATTTTTGGACGGAGGTATTTTTAAAAAAAATCATCAGTTTACGATCTGTATAAAAATCCAAGAATATCTTCATATTGCGCCGTAGCCAGGTTACGATTTTATATTTATTGTAAAGTAAATGGTATTCTAATTATGCTAAACTATAATTTTTCTAACAATAACTTCTAATTGTTCTCAAAATTGGCTCCGAACATGGTGGCAACATATATGCCATTACCAGTTACCATTACCATTGCACTTGTCCGGTTTGTTTTAGATTTGTATAGAAATATATAAGTAATCTTTACTTTTCATATTTTCTTTGACAATGAGTAAGCGAAGACAAGTATTGGCGGACAAGCAAATAGAAGAAGAGCTTGAAAATCTATTCGGTATACCAGATGGCTCTTTATCTGAAGATGATGAAGTAGTGGCAGATACCGAGTGCGTTGAAGATTCAGACTTGCTTTCTGTGTTATTAGGTGAAGATGCTCTGATTAGCTCAGCATCGGAACAAGTACAAGAAAGTCCCGGCCTAACAAATTCACCTCAACCGTCTACATCTAGAGCAGATGTTCAAATTTTTCTCCATTGGAAACTGCAAGATTTCAGTCATCTGTGTCTGAAGCCGGAGAAATTCCAAACTTTTCAGACTTTTCTTCTTCATCAGATGATGAATCGGATGCAGATGAGGTCGAATGGAAAAAGCAATCTTGGCAGCAAAGTCCTAAATTGGAAAACTTCGATTGTCCACCTTTACGCTGTTCAAAAAAGACTATCAAATGCCCATTACTAATACCAGAATATACAAAACATATGGGTAGTGTCGATCGTTTCGACCAAAAAAGAACATCATATTCCTTGGGTAGAAGAAGTCGCAAATGGTGGACCCGAATATTTTTTTTTATAGATGTTGCAATAACCAATGCCCATATGTTACATCAAACATACACCCGAGAGCACAATGTTATGAGCCAAAAATAATTCAGAATTGCTTTTTTAAGGGAGCTGGTGGATAATAAAATTTTTAGAAAAAGATCATTCCAATCAACGCCAAAATATGTAACTAAAAAAAAAGAAACGAGTGGAAGAGACTCATGAAAGACAAAAAGAATTTACGGTGTACCAGAAGAAATCAGATTTGAAAGATTAGATGAACACTGGCCTATAGAAATAGACTTATAAGAGGTGTCGCTACTGCAGCACTAAAGTAAATAATAAGAGGTCTAAAATAGAATGTGAAAGGAGTAAAGTGGCACTATTTATACATCCATGTTTCAAATTATTTCACCAAGAAAATCAATGAACGATTCGTCGTTCATTGATTTTCTTGGTCCCTCACTGGTGCTGGCAAGGATATTGCCACCATGTTTTTCTCTTATTGTAAACATGTATATTTTTTTTTCTTGAACATTAATTATTGAACTACCCGCAATGATTCCATAAAACGACATTTTATTTTTCTGACACAAAAAATGCTTCTGCCAGTGAAAGGGTTAAGCAAAGTCTCTTCCTTTAAAACTCAAGCAAGGCACATGTTTGTATTATGTTAAAAAATAGTGACAAGTAAATCTTCTCAAGACATTGCAATCAAGACATGAATTTTTTGTCCCTGTTGACTCCGTCGAGATCAGTATGGACCCGCAGTATACAACCCACGTATCTCATGGGGGTCCATGAACTACAGGTTTAGATTCTTTGCCTAAAATGAACATAATAACTACCGTATATTTATATGATTGTCTTCCTCCAAGCGTTAACCTAGCCGGATCCCAGAATTCATTCACTAGTCTTGAGACGGAGGATCTCAGGTAGGATGTCGGGGTTCAAGAGAAACACTGCTAGGCTGAACAGGTTCTTTATTATGTCTCACTACCGCTTACATACAGTATGACCGAACTAGGTAAGCACTGGCCTGAGGGCTGGCGTGTAGACTCCTGCTGCTCTCCGACGCTCGCAGGGTAGCTGCTCGTAGGGTCGCCGATGAGCTGGCCAAGGTGCGCTACGCAGGCAGCTCTGTGGTCGAGGTTCTGGCTGAGCGGGGTCTCAGGCGGTGCAGCCGATGTGGGCCGAGCGGTCAGGCTCAGGCGTCCGTGGCCTGGCTGTAGGAGCTCGTAGGCAGGAACGGAGGCTTGGGTGGCAGCTGGCTAGTAGCGGCACGGCGCCAGCAGCTCGTGGCTTGTAGCCCGTAGAGAGAACGTAGCCCGTAGGAAGAACTGGAAACAGCATAGAGAATACACAACAACCGGTCAGGAACAGGCGGTCCCTAGATCGGCTGCTATGCTTAGGAGACACAGATACTACAGACAGAACGTATAGGCACACAGACAACTAGAATATGCTTACCCCCAGCGGGACAGTAGAAGTAGGATAGTAATAATAGTAGGTAGTAATAGTCACTACAACCATCAGCGAGACGGTGTGTAGGGCAAGTGCTCGACTTAGATCGCGCACCCATCTTATATAGATGTAGGCCTATGACTCACAACTGCCTTTGGCTGGTGAACATGACCATATTAGGTAATATTGCGAACGGCTAAGCTGGCGTTAAGCGCCTGCGAGATATTATAACGCAATACGTGTAGTATTACGTTACAATACCCCGCTCTGTACAGCAGGATTTTTCGTGTCTAGACAAGAAAAATCCGTCTAACTAACGGCCATTTTCAATATTCGAACTATAAATAGATCTGTAGATTTTCGATTCGTGTTTGACATATTTTGTATGGAGCTTGTGTCAAAAACTGTCAAAACCTAATCTAAAATCTACAGATCTATCTATATTTCGAATATTGAATTCCGTAGTAAGTCCTCCGAACTTCTGTAGACAGTGCTAAGTAGACAGTGAATATGAAACTCAAACTGCAGGTAGGTACAATGAAAGAATCCAGTTAGGTTAGGAATCAGTGTAGTTAATTAGTTTTAAATCTTTAATGTGCCAACTGCCAATAGATTTACCCGACGAATCCGCTAATTCGTATACTAGTGGTGACTTTTTAGCAATAATAGTACACTTGGCAAACTTAGGAGCTAGTTTTTTGCCAAATGTTTTGTCGCCACGTTAAACCCAGCCGGTTTACGACGTAAGTTGTATGTGTGTGTATATAAAGTACCATTGTTTTGGTGTTTACGTGCGACACAAGTATCACACGAAGATATAAACTTAATAATGTCAGCGTGCATACCAGGCCAATAATAACGCTGCGCTGAACGTTTATACGTTTTAAAAATACCTAAATGACCCGCAGCGAGTTCCGAATGGTATTCTTTAATGGCGGTAGTTCTATCCGAGGTATGTAGGACCTCTTTCCAATCGAATACTTTACGCAGTGTACATTTAGATACCATATATCTGTACAATTTATCATTCCTGATAGAATAATTAGGGAAAGATGTAGGTGAGTTTTTACAGCCATTGTAGATTGTAGTATACCACTGATCCGAGGTTATAGTAGTCTCGTTATCAGTGTTAGTATCAATAGCTGACACGGTAGCATTAACTTTATTAGGCAAGGAATTACTACGAGAGTAATTATTAGATAAAGAAACAGAATTAATATAGTTTGGTAACAATTTAAATCTTTTCCAGAAGTCAATACCTAAAATTAACGAACTAGTGACTTCTGGAATTACGTACGCTTTTAAGTTATAAGTTTTATTTTCAAAAGTGGTGGGTAGGTTGATATAGCCGATCAGTGTCAAACGATGACCACCCGCCGATCGAAAAAATATATTAGGGTTGTCACACTTATTCAAAGGGAGATTAGTTTGAGAAATAATTTTTATATGAGAATTATTGCCCAATATAGTCACGGCAGAACCTGAGTCAAGTAACCCAGTAAGGGGTAGATTCTTAATGGTTACATTAACATAGGGTCGAAAATCAGTATTAGGTTTTTGATCACGGATCGCAGCCACAGAATAACTGGAAAAATACACTTTTAGAGTGTTCAGCCAATTTTTCCAGTCTTCTTGGTCAAAATATTTAGGTTTAGAAGATGTACAAACGGTAGGGTTTGTCATCTTATTTGACGAACTACGATCCGAGTAAATTCGTTTTTTGAAAAAGATTTATTTTTACAGTTAGGACAATTTACGAACGTGACATCCCTAAGGCCACACTTAAAACATATCGGATAACGTTCTCGCTTGCACGTCCCTAGTGAGTGATCAGTTGAACGGCATCGCGGACAAAACACACACCTCTTATTAGTTATTTTTGTAGGAACAGCTGATTTAGATATTATCATGTTGACATTATAGTGTTGTAGGTTAGGCACAGGTGTATCGTTCGGTGCGACATTTATAGATGCGACAGAAGCGTAGTTTTTTAGTTTAGACGGTTTATAGTACTGTGAATTATTATAGTGACCGTGCGTGTCCTTTTTATTTATGTAAGCTAAATCAGGTGCTACTGTGTTAGACGTAGGGTAACTAGGTTCGTGAAATTGTGTACTTAAACACTGGAACCTCTCATAGTTTAGACATAGTGTTTTTAGAGTGTCTATAGTGTCTATAGCCGTAGTACATGAAGCTAGTACTGTAGAATAACACGGTCTAATATTGTGAAGCAATATATTTAATTTTTCATGTTCGGTTAGTACCGTGTTCGGTGACAATCGCGCAAAAAGTTGGAACATAATTGATAAATAGATGATTATACCTTCAGTTTGCCCTTGAGTAAGATTACGAATCTCGGCTAAAAGTTTATAATCATAGTCGTACGGTGTAAAATCAGCTGTGAGTTTACTAGCTAGTTCGTCCCATGTAGAAATGGAATTTTTAACACCGCGAAAACAGTGTAACGCATTACCAGTAAAAATTTCGGACGCGTAATCGAATAATCTATTGGCAGGTAGATTTCTAACCGTCCTAAAATTCCGTCACGCGATGTAGAAATTCGCGAACGCAGCCTGTTCCGTCGAATTTGAGTTTCGATAGTTCGCCAACCCTCTAATGCTCACAGTGGACAGTTACCGGAGTCGACGCTGCCTGTGCAGGGATTGAATCCGTGCAAGTCATTGTGACTCCGACTTCCGCCGACGGAACATTCGAGTGTTCTATCTTAGATAGCTCTGCCGACAGCATCCGAAAGCGTTTAGTCAGGTCGGATATTTTCTTGCCATATTTAGGTTCGGATTTGTCTAATCTGCCCATTCTGTGGTAGACCTGGTTGTGCAAAGCCGTAGTTCGCTTCGCCAAGTTGTGGTCGTATAGTTCCTTAAGGGAAGAGATTCGCGAATCTAAATCGGCAACTGACAGGCTAGCTCCCTTGAAGTCGTCTGCTATGTCTAGGCCTGACTCTAGGATTTCGTCATTCGGAATCAGCTCGAGTAGTTTAGGTAGCTGCTTCCGTAAACCTAAAACAGAGGTAGCCGGCTCCTCTCCGCGAATAGCGACCTCGTAGGCCAATTCATTTTTATTAAGTAGGAAGTACTTAATGGGGTTAGTGCTCATGATGAAATGAAGTGTATGATAGGAAAAGAACGTAAGTATATTACAGCCCTCTGTGTGCAATCGTTCTGCTTTACAAAGAAACTACGACGATTCGGTGTAAAAATGTAGACAATAGATAAGTGACTTGCAAAAACAAAAAACGGTTATTTCAAATTGCGAACAGTTACGTAGGGAATCGGTAGTTGTTTGAATTAGGCAATAGTAAGATAACACATAATAGTTATACAAGAATAGAAATTAAAGATAGACAGCAAAACACAGATATACACAAGTTAAATAGTACGTACCGGTTCGCTGATGTCTGCACCTCCTCGTTTACAAAGACTGACCTCCTAAACAAGAACAACTGCAGTAATTGGAAGTGAGACAAATAGAGTTGGGCGCCACTGAGACGGAGGATCTCAGATAGGATGTCGGGGTTCAAGAGAAACACTGCTAGGCTGAACAGGTTCTTTATTATGTCTCACTACCGCTTACATACAGTATGACCGAACTAGGTAAGCACTGGCCTGAGGGCTGGCGTGTAGACTCCTGCTGCTCTCCGACGCTCGCAGGGTAGCTGCTCGTAGGGTCGCCGATGAGCTGGCCAAGGTGCGCTACGCAGGCAGCTCTGTGGTCGAGGTTCTGGCTGAGCGGGGTCTCAGGCGGTGCAGCCGATGTGGGCCGAGCGGTCAGGCTCAGGCGTCCGTGGCCTGGCTGTAGGAGCTCGTAGGCAGGAACGGAGGCTTGGGTGGCAGCTGGCTAGTAGCGGCACGGCGCCAGCAGCTCGTGGCTTGTAGCCCGTAGAGAGAAGACAGGTGCAGTGGGCCCGTAGGAAGAACGTAGCCCGTAGGAAGAACGTAGCCCGTAGGAAGAACGTAGCCCGCAGGAAGAACTGGAAACAGCATAGAGAATACACAACAACCGGTCAGAAACAGGCGGTCCCTAGATCGGCTGTTATGCTTAGGAGACACAGATACTACAGACAGAACGTATAGGCACACAGACAACTAGAATATGCTTACCCCCAGCGGGACAGTAGAAGTAGGATAGTAATAATAGTAGGTAGTAATAGTCACTACAACCATCAGCGAGACGGTGTGTAGGGCAAGTGCTCGACTTAGATCGCGCACCCATCTTATATAGGTATAGGCCTATGACTCACAACTGGCTTTGGCTGGTGAACATGACCATATTAGGTAATATTGCGAACGGCTAAGCTGGCGTTAAGCGCCTGCGAGATATTATAACGCAATACGTGTAGTATTACGTTACAGTCTAACCCGTCTTGGCTGAATTCTCTTCCATAGAGCTGACTGCCTGTCTGACCCCTACACCCAAAAGGATAGCACTGATATTCTAAGGTTTAGACTAGAGTCACTTTATTCAGAGGTAGTAACTCCCTAAATCGACTATCAAAGATCTTCACGGCTGCCGGGACCGACGGCTTAACGTGCTCTCCGAGGCATGAGACAAGCTGTAATTAACATTTACTGGTGGTACAACCACAGTATCAGTTTTTCTGCCCCCAAGTAGTAACGTACAAATGTGCACTAGTATGTTCCGGTTTAAATAATGTAGTAATTTCACTAGCTTAACTTCGTACGTCTTGAGGTAGGCAGCAGCTTGGCTGTGTCTCTGACATGGCTAAAATCTATAGGCGGTGGTAGCTGCTGACCATAGGGTGAAAACCGTCTGCCGCCTTACTGCCATAAAAAAAACAATTCAATATTCATATAACTCCGAATCCGATACCCGCTGCATATCAGATTGTTGGTATCACCACTAGGCTATTCGACCGGTTGGTGGAGCGGGAGTGTATGCGACTCCTACGCCGAAGGTCGCGGGTTCGATTTCCGCTCAAGACATACATTTGTGTGCGTGATCATTGATGTTTGTCTTGGTCTGGGTTTTTCTATGTATAATATGTATGTATTTACAAAAAATAATTATATATGTATGTTTATCCATTATCTAGTACCCATAGTATGTACAAGGTCTGCTTAGTTTGGGAATAGATGGTGTTGTGTGTTTGTGGTAGAATATTGATAATAATGTAATTACATTTATAAAAAAGAAATATTTTTAGTGAATTTGCAATTTTTTTTTCTTTTGTATGTTATATGGTGCATTTTGATAACTATTAATGAAACGATAAAAATCGGATTTTCTATTAATAAACGCATATATCAATGTCATTATGACAATTTTATATTGACATTTTGTGGGGTGACGTTAGTCAGTGACGTAAGTGACGTTATTGTCATTGAAAAGGTCAATGTTATAAAAAGGTCTGCCGGATAAAAAATTACATAGTTTTTAACTATTTGTATTACAGAAACGGCGCACTTGCCCACTATTAACCGAGTCGTTGTCAGTAACTCAGTTTGACCGGTCGTGTTCAGTGATATACACAAAAATGGCTTCCCGGTTCCAAGGTGTCCAACAAGGTCCTCCTATTGAGGTTTTCCAGTGTAATAAGATGTTCTTAGATGATACACACCAAAATAAAATTAATTTGAGTGTGGGAGGTATGTATAATGCCACAGCTATAACGTCTTAATTTAAAAATATTGTATTATTTAGTTTGAAACTTGGTCACCTTTTAACCTCATTATGCAATCTTCCTCTTGTTTATTAAGTTTGTTTTGATACACATATACGTATGTATCCTGGTGATTGTAATATTTGTTTCTTTAGATTTTATCTTATATTACATCATGTGAGAGGAGTTTGTAATTAGTTAACTTACAATATTGCCTCAAGTACCTAAAAAAAAATTCAAAAAATTACATACATTTATGACATTTCATATTTTTTTAGCCTACAGAGATGAGACAGGTAAACCCTGGGTTCTCCCAGTAGTCAGGAAGATGGAGAAACAAATGGCTGCTGATGACACCCTCCTGCATGAATACTTGCCTGTACTAGGTAAGTGAAAATTTAACAACACTGCTATTAGTCATATAAATAATAATGTATGACATCTGTGGATAAAAACAATTTACTTTTATTATACTAGCTGTTGACACTGTTCTACTTGTCTAATTTTTAATCTTGTGACTACCACATATTATCAGGTCTGATTGTGAATAGAAAGCATCCAGACCCCTATTTTATTTGTATTCAAGTAGAATACAAATAAAATTTCATCAAATTCAATTCTGCTGCTTTAAAGTGATATTGTTTGAACATGCTTTTATGTTATGTTGTCTCTGACATACCTATTTATAAAAATCTATGAAATCCTAAAATCTAAATATTGTGGAATAGGATAATATGCATCTCAATTTTTTCATTTATTATTGATTTATACTTGCTTTCAAAACATACTTGTTTGAATTCCTAGTACATCTTTAAACATTAATTTAAATGTTTATGAATTTTATTACAAATCTACTTTAAATTTTATGATCTCATTAAAGATTTCATCAAAAAAAAAATATAATTTTGTGCAGCATGACAAGTATTTTCACCAATTTATTTTCCTGGACTATTTTGTTATGTAACCTATACATCAGACAGATGTTATTAAAAAATGGTAGGTAAGATAAAGTAGAATCCCAAACAGACTTTTCCCAGGTGGCAGATTCTTGGGGGTGCCAAAATCATGTCTGGTCATTGAAAGATGGAGAAATGATTAACATGTAGTCTTGGACATTGCTATGTACCTTGACACATACTCTTTCTTTTTGTTGTCTGAAATAAATGTTGCTGTGTCATGAGTCATGATAATTTATAGGCCATTTATTAAATTATGCAATTTATATGTAATAATCGATTTTAAACTTACGCGATTTGTTTACATCATATAAAATAATTTAACGGGTCTTAATAGCATTAACATAATATAAAAGTTAACGCGATTATGACCCGCTAAATTATTTTGTACAATTTATATGTACCAAGAGATTAATCCACTGCATACACTACCGTCCAAAAGTTTGGAAGCAGCAAGGTGCAAACAAATAAAACAACTTCGACATTTTCCCATTGTTCTGTAGTCCAGTTTTTATGTGTATTTGCCCATTCTGGTGTATTTTTCTTGTGTCGAATTGTTAGTTTTGGTTTCTTAGCAGCAACACATCCTTTAAGGCCCACAGACACAAGTCATCGTTTAACAGTTGTTACTGAGATGGGCGTTTCTCGCGTGTTATTCACAGTTGCGGTAATTTCTGGTGCTGTTAAGCGTCGATTCCGTTTAGACAGAACTCTGATGAAGTTGTCCTATTGATTAGTAATGGTCTTAGGTCTGCCAGATTTTTTTCTGTCTAAGTTTGTTCCAGTTTCTTGTTTACAAGCAAGTGTGTAGTGAACACCTTTACAAGAAATTCCGAGCCTCGCTGCGATTTGACGTTCACTGTACCCTTCCTCACGAAGAGTACAAATAGCGCTTCGTTGTTCAAGCGTGATTTGCCTGCGTTTTGCCATTTTCAGAAGACAAATTATGAAAAAGTCGTAGTCAATAATTTTCGAATACTGATAGTTATTGGTGGCACAAATTGCGCGTGCCAATGCTCAAATGCGACTAAACAGGACCCAAAGAAGTTGAAAACAACAAAATAATACTACCGCATTAAGTCATAAAACACGTGTTTCGTCAAAGTCTAGGAATTTGTTAAAATTTATTTAATGAGAGCCGACGATTTAAGTGTTGTTGTTTAAACAATAGTAAAAAACAATAAAGAAAATTAAATTATTTTATAAAAAAGAATAGACCACGGTATTGTTTAGTTTTGAACAAAAACAGGTGTGCTTCCAAACTTTTGGATGGTAGTGTATTTGTGTTTTAGTAGATTTTTAACGCTGGTGAAAGAGGCTTTCTTTTTTATCAAGTTTCTGCCCTGGTTCAAATAATTTGTAGATCCACTACTCATGCTTAATGACAGAAAATATTAATAACACAATTGTCACACAGCACCTTTGGGCCGCGTGCATATTGGCGGATTAATGCTAATGATGCTATGTGATGGTGCCTAAGTAATCGTCGTCTGTGGGATCTATCCAAAAGTAAACTAGACCCTACGTTACTTAGAACAGCAGTCGGCAACATTCGGCACGCGCGGGTCCTAAATGCGGCCCATGAATTTCTCGTAAAAAGTCATAAATTCGAACGAAAGAAAAATAGCAAGAGTAGGTATAAAAAGTAATGGTTTTAAAACGATTTATATAAATGCGTCTTGCGAGTTTTCCGGCTCTAATCAGTTTATAAGGTACGGATTCCTTTCCTTTCTCCCGATTTACCTTTTTAGTGTAAATTTTCATTATTTTTTATTTGCATCCGGTACTTCTGCTTTAATGCTAGGTACATCAGAAATTTGGCACACGGCTCTTTTGTAGTGTTATCTCTGACTGACGCGACATGTGTGAAACATGTCGAGTAGGTACATAACAATATTCGATTACCTCATTTCATTCAAGTGCGCTGATGATTTGACCAAATCACTTATCAATAGATATTTCACTACGACAATCTGCTTTTAAATATTAGTATTATATATTTTATGGTCTTCTACATAGATTATACACTAATAACTAGAGATAGATACGCCACTCTTGAAACAGTTTTAAAAAACGATGTACTGTGTCCGCTAGATGGCTCTGACGCCTTTTAAGCGTGGCGTAAAAATAAAATGTTTAATTTCAGTGTTAATTAATAAGTAAATGACAACTATTATGTAAAATAATATGCAATTTAAAAGTAAAAAAATATTAAAATCACAAAAAGTAAAAACTTGTTTCTTGCTCAGCGTGGTTTCGATCCACGGACTTATAATCTGTGGGCACAGCACTCTTCCACTGCGCCACGCAACCCTTGGCAGAGTTGACGAAATTACCGTTCAGTTATCGCTACAGATATTTCTAGATATAAAAGCTAAAATGACATTCCGCGGGCGCTTGATGGCGTTAGTTTGTATGGATAATTTTTAATTACGGGATTGCATTGTAGGGAAGTTTTATAGGCCTGGTCTTCTAGAAAGCTGATAGTTGCTACGCGGAAGTTGACGTCACAATATGATAGTTTCTCTTGCACTCGTTTGTTTCTAAGATATATATATATATATATATATATATATATATATATATATATATATATATATATATATATATATATATATATATATATATATATATATAAGATATAGATATGTTTGAAGATGGTAGGGTAAACTATAGTAATGTTGGCACACCCCCCCCAATGATTGGCACTTTCTTCGTCGCTAGCGCCATCTGTTGTATTATTTACGGTATTAACAAGTAGTCATTAAAATAGAGATCTAATAATAAGGACTTAACGTGGCCAAGTTTTATGTTCGACTTGCGGCATCTGTACTGTATAAGTATTATATTTATCTATGGTAGTAGAAACCGGCTTAGGGTGCCAATCATTTTACTGTTTACCCTACCTGTGCAAATTCCACGCATTCAGGTTTCAATTAAAACAGAGATTGTGTAGTATTTGTTTACTGCGTAGCGATTGGCGCTTACATTAGATAAATTAGATAGTCTTTAAGTATATCCAAAGATAAAGGCCAGTGTTTTGTATATCGGCATATCGCCAGATAAAGCCTCGTATTCATTAGGCAACATTTGTTGATAAACTGTTTATGACGTGTTTATCATCAAGTTTACCGTAAACACTGTTTCTGAAACATGGCCGTCCACACTTGTCAGTTGTTGCTAGGATGTCGCCCGAGAAGGTAGTGATGCTCGGTGCTGCTTGTGCTTACATAATAATTCATAAGAGAGCTACTAAAAAAAAAAAAAATAAGATAAATATAAATAAGAAAAGGTGGTAGATTCGGAATTATCTCTTAAATAATAAATTACGTACTTCATGACCTTCGTGAATTTGATGGTACACAAGTACAAGACATTTTTATTTGGTATACAAGTACAAGTCTTTTTAATGACCTAAGCTTTATGTTTTCCCTGGAAAATTGTGAGCGGAGAGTATGCATCTTCGTTTCCACTTCTTTTTGCGACATATTCAATTCTGCAGCAATATCGGCCCAAGCATAATTTTTTAAAATTTATCTTTATAATCTCTATTTGAAGAGTCTCAAAGTACATGATGCTGTTGATAAAGCTCTATAGATGAGCATCGAAACTTGGTTGTTGGACCACACTACTTCCATGTTAATAAACTCGCGCAACACACGTCCACACCTGTTGACTTTTGCTTATAAACAAAATGTTTCGGCTTGTTTTCCGTTTGATTGGGGAACACGGCAACATGTTTCAGAAACAATGTTTCATCACATTTGTTTATGTAATGTTTATATACTATATCCAGACATGATGAAACACTGCTTATAAACTGTTTATAAACAGTGTTTATCAACAAATGTTGCCTAATGAATACAAGGCTTAAGTTTTTAAGACCCACGTAAACTTTATCGAGAATAATGGCCTATTCTCCAAGTCCGACATGTAGGTATGTCCTGTCGATTATTATTACGCAGATTATTTTCTTTTCAGTATAAGGTCGTTTGCACATTGCTGGTTATAACATTATTCTAATTAGCTCCCTTACCTAAATTGAACGTTGTGCTGAAGTGCTTAGTTAGAAGAGTCCGTTACTTAACTAATGTTTCTTAAGCGTGCGTGTCAATGCGTGCGTGTTCAAAGCGTATGTGCGGTGCAGAAGTCCCGACAGCGTGCTGTACGCATCGCGTTGTCGTGGCGTTTTCTCAGTAGATTGAACGCTTTTGCTGCCCAGAAAACGCCTTTACTACGGTATTACCGTTAAGTTGATAGCATTATCCGACTTGAGATTCGGAATCATCCGCAACCATGTTCATAAAATTTTATGCCAAAATCAATGAGTTAGTGACAATTCGCATTATAATAATATTTATTGCTAATAACCGTTATCTTATGTAATATCGCTATCAGTGTCGTACAGCGGTTTGCTTCGCTCTGCACTTGTAATCTTGATTGATAAGAACTCACCTAATGAACACAACAACACCATTGAAGTTATCGTAACGGTTATTTTTATGTTTCTCATCGATGTTTTATTTCCTAGCATAACTTTATGACTTGCTAAAACCTCAAGTAAGCTTAAATGTTTTTTTCAATGTAAATAGACGTTACTATACTATCACATCGGGAAAACGTTGGGTATAGTGTACTTTTAATCTTTTGACTGTCACAGCATTCGAACGATTGCGCCAAGCGCATACAAATGATCATGGTTCTTTCGGATTCTTTATGAGAAATCCATAACGAGGCATGGAGATTCGCTGGTGACAAAAAAGCTACGAAATATTTTGCTTGCGGCCTTACCAATTCCTTTGGCCGGATACTTACATGTAGTTTATAGCGACCCCAGGGCTTAAAAACAAATAATTATAGACAACTTTATAAAAAATTCAATATTATGAACCATTTCTTTATTATCGTTTATCTACCTACGAAATGGAAGCTTTTATTTTAGGAAAATTATGATCTGATCGTAGACAAGATAGTTGTGCATTTTCACACATTTCACAAAATTGCCCACTATTACATTGGTGTTGGGTAATGCTTTTGTTAACAGCCCGGGCTCTGTCTCTTTTGGCCACAGCTTGATGTTGCATAAGTGAACCAAGCTGTCCAGCTTTCAAATCGAATGGAGTTTAGAACATTAATAAACTATAACAATTTACTCTGCATAGCCCAAATGTTCAGTGGGTTGCGTTGCGCCTTTGGGATTTGAAAAGGAAATACGTCGACGAGGGCGAAGGAAAAGGGACCGAATGGATATCCGTCACTCTCACGCATTGAAAAAACCGCAGGAATATAGATATGTACTATTAGTTTACGTCGAAATTTGATGAGAGTGTAGTACTTTCCCGGTCGAAATCAGTAAGGCTCTACTACCCAAAGAAGTTGTCGTCATCATCTTCTCAGCCTAGAGGGATCGACTGCAGGACATAGGCCTCCCCGAAGACCGTGACCTCTCCAAACAGACAGACCGTTAATTAGCCGCTCGGATCCAACAAAAAGTTCCAACATAAGTAAATAAAATACACCAACAGTTTTGAATAACTGTTACAAAAACGTTATTCTCTTAGGTCATAAATCTATCCATAAGTACAACATTTCAACGATATAAATATAGCGGTACCTATAGCCTCAAAAACCTTTACGTGGCCTTTGGCATTAGTGTTATTAGTATGGATAAATTCAGTATTGTCTTATAACCTACTTAGGGTTAAAAGACGGTAGGTAAGTAGGTACTGGGTCACTGTAAATTTTATGCCAAAAGTACTTATTGTATTGCGTTCGTTATGCTGCGAACCTTTACTGGAGATATTGTATAACAATATGCAAAAACAAATTAACTCCAATTCTTAAGAATTCGTGGTAGATGTTTTTATAATTTGGTGTTCATAAACCCACTTACTATAAAAATTAGCTTAAACTTAAGCAGTTACTACCACAGGCAAGAAAATTAGGCATCTATCACATGCTGCATCGTCTGATAAAATATTTACTTATATCTATAAAACTATCAGCGCCATTGTTGTGAACTGTAAGTTTATTTCTATACATAAAACATAGGTACAGCAAATTATTTGTGAGTATACTTGTTGAGTGGAAAGCTAAATTAGGAATATGGGCTCAATTGTTTTGCGTTTGTAATTCGTCACAATGCGTCATTTCATCCTGAGTCCACATAATGATCAACAGTACAAACACTGTTTAGCGCCGTTCCATCGACCCACGTTACTCAAGGAGATATTTTTTGCGTGTTGACTGTCTGGGTAACGAATTGCATGACGTATAAATTATCGTGAGGTCAATGACGTTTGAATGTCGAGATTTCGTAATAATTACGACCAGCTGGGAAACAAATTAAATAGATAAATTGTTATTTCTTTAATTTTTTTTCTGGTCCTAAAAGCATTCGGTAAAATTCTTAAAAATCGGGCGTATTTTGGCGCCAAATAATAATAATTGACGGCAGGTTCGTTCCTCATGTTTCTGTTTACGAAACAAAAACAAGATCATAATGTTCGGTAGCGCAGAGTCAGACTTAGGTGTAAGGGCCCAGGTGACTTCCCGCAATCCTTAGCTAAGCCACTAGGCCACAAGCCTAGACGGCACGGACCTCTATGGGAGCCGGCTGACAAAAGCCAATCTACTTACTCAACTACAGACTAAGTATACGGTCAGTCTGACGCTGAATGTGTAGCCTTCAGCGCAGTTAATAGTTTTGTTACGCGCTACATATAACTAATTAACGCTTTGTGTTATGCTATTCTCGCGACATAATGACGTACAAGATATTGACGCCTTACCCGCGGAATAGTACATACATCGTAACAACTTATTAGTGATAAGTCATCGATAAAAGATAACCCTTTATTACAATTTATGATCCAAACTATTTATTTTTCTTGCGTCATGGTAATCTAAATAAATTGTATTTGTGGCAATCATATAGAAAAATAAAGTAATGTTTAGGAATATCACCAGCTATTTTACTTGATACATAATTATACAGTTGCTGTTTCGCAAAGCAAACTAAAATCTTCTGTGTACATCTAGATAAGTATACAATTCTTCCGTTAGGTACTGACTGGTACTGACACTACTAACTGACTGACAGACAGGACAACGCCAAAACTATTGTGAATTCGATTAAAGGAGCAGTTCCCCTTTTGTATTTAGACTACCTTGCCGTGGGACTCGTGAGACTCCAGGCTGTTAGACTATTCAGCAGTTTTTTCAATAATGTCCGGAACGCGGATCCACGCGAGACACAATAGCTTTTTAATTGTGTCTAGCATTCCGGCATACAAGAGATTAATCGCAGACTGACGCAGGCACATTGCAGCTATTTCAATAAAAAACGTCTATTTTATTTAGAAGTTTAATTTAGGTAAAAGTGTAAAATATATTTTATGTAATTGTATGGTTATTGAACAGGTCTGGAGCAGTTTACGGCGGCCGCCACCTCTATGCTGCTGGGTCAAGACAACCCAGCCATCGCCGAAGGACGTGTAAGTGTCCAACATTACAGTACCAGTGAATATATGGTCCGCCATTTCTAATCCCAATTTTCATTTGAACGGGTAGTTAAACGGACTACGGGACGTCGTTTATGTTAATACGAAAACAGGTCACGGAAAAAAAGCATCGACGCTTTTGGTCAGCTGTATATATCAAATCCTTGCGTTACTGACTGACTGACAGACACGCTACAGCCGAAACTACTTGGCGCAAGAAACTGTAATTTGGCATGTATATTCCTTGGGAACCGCAGGGGTGCACTAAGACGGGATTTCCCGAAATTCCCACGGGATCGGGCGAAAGGGGAAATTCGAAAATATGTGCGCGCGAAGCAGCTGGCGTCGACTAGTAATTCATAATAATATGAGCATCATCAGCCTGTACATAATCTATCCCACTGCTGGACACAGGCAGGCACGGCAGTATGAGAAGGGTAAGGCCATAGCTCACCACGCTGGCCAAGTGCGGGTTTGCATATTTATAACCAATCATCATCCTCCTAGCGTTATCCCAGTCTCAACCTGGGGCCCGCTTTCTAGAACCATATCTGGCGGAATATTAGCTTTTCCACGGAGCGACTGCCTGTCTGACCGCCGCAACCCGAAGGGATTGCGATATTCCATGGTTTAGACTAGTGTTAGTTTATTTTAGAGGTACTGACGCCCTATAACGACTGTCAAAGTTCTTCATGACAGCCGGGACCGACGGCTTAACGTGCTCTCCGAGGCACGAGACAAGCGATAGATAATTAACAATTCAATACGCCTATAACTCCGAAAATTCAGTGGTGCGCGCCGTGGATTCGAACCCGATACCCTCTGCATGGCAGTCCGTATGGTATCTCCACTAGGCTATCGCTGCATATATAACCAACTTTCCCGTAAATAGTGGAAGAAATCATACTAGTATTTCGATCAAAATGTAGTGAACCACACTAAATTATAATACATTATTTTCATATATCGATACTACAGTTAACTAGGTGTTTCCTGCGAACGGGGTAGTACGTAAATAATTCATTAGACACCCGTTATGCAGTGTTACACAATAATAGCACTCGTCTCTGCACCGCCACAACATATATGACGTATTATTGTGTAGGTATTGTCTTTATAAATAGACGATGAATGTTTGTGAGAAATGCGAAATAATCTGTGTTGCTAAATGTATGCAGTTATCGGTAAATTATTATTATCTGTATAAAGTATGCTCGTATTCTCAAGGTTTTATTTATCTTGCCTTGTTAGTTATGTAGGTCAAATCTTACAAGCTGAATTAGGACTACTCTTACAATATTATTTAGCGGGTCTTAGTGGCGATAATTGACTTAAAGGCATAAATACCTCTGTTATTCTCCTACGCTTCTACCGGCTTGCAACGGTCGTGGTCGCGTAGGGACTGATGATGTACTTATACAAATCGCGAAAGTTTAAAATCGCTTAGGACTACTCTTGTCCTTTGGAGGAGACATTTTGCATTATAGCTGCCCATTTTTTCTGAGTGCATTTAACATACTCTCATCGCTCTCCTAGCGTTATCCATGATAGAACCCGGGGACCGCTTTCTAGTCTAACCGGATTTGACTGATTAGCTTTTCCACAGAACGACTGCCTGTCTGACCTCCGCAACCCAAAGCGATAGCTATGTATGGTTTAGAATAGTGTCCGTTTATTTATTTATTTATAGGTACTGGCTTTGTATAACGACTGTCACGGATCTTCATGAAAGCCGGGAACGACGCCTCAACGTGCTCAACGAGGCGCATGACAAACGATAATTTACAATTATATTGTATATTCTCTCTAGTAAGAATGAAAGGTTTGGTTATTGAATGTATGTCTAAATCACTTTATTGTTTGTCGTGCAGGCTTTCGGAGTGCAGACCCTGTCAGGAACGGGCGCTCTGCGTGTTGGTGCCGAATTCCTCAACAAGCAGCTTAAATACACCACATTCTATTATTCTCTGCCTACATGGGGTAAGTGAGGATAATATCCTCCTACGAGAGATTTAATCAATGCTCAAACCACCAGTTTCTGAATCATGCAAGCTGTTTTCTGGTGGGCAAAATTCAGCTCAACACATGAGGGGCCTCAGCAGTGGCGAGGCGTTCTGTCAACTGAAACTGGAGATTATGATCACTTAATTGATTCCTCATTGGTTATCTATTTAGTACCCATATTATCTATCTATACTTATTATAAAAATGAATCGCTGAATGTGTTGCTAAGCGCAAATCTCGAGAGCAGCTGAACCGATTTCGCTAATTCTTTTTTTATATTTTTCAAATATTCCTTGAAGTATGAGGATTGTTCTTCCGGAGAGAAAAATTAAAAAGAAACATCGACTGTTAGGCGGTACGAAGTTCGCCGGGTCAGCTGGTTCATAATAAATTTACTACGTGA
This sequence comes from Euclidia mi, assembly GCA_944739405.2. Taxonomy (NCBI): domain Eukaryota; kingdom Metazoa; phylum Arthropoda; class Insecta; order Lepidoptera; family Erebidae; genus Euclidia; species Euclidia mi. The sequence goes on along the minus strand of OX123187.2, from coordinate 64,051,163 downwards.
ATCTTCCCGTGCGCTTTCCTTTCATAAAAAGGCATCCACATTAGTACAATTCTCGATCCTTCGTCCCGTGAGTGGTTGTTGGTGGCCGTACCAGTAAATAAATCCATGATTAACTTCTTTCCTCTCCACCAACAGAAAACCACCACCTAGTGTTCGTGAACTCCGGATTCACTAGCCCCCGTACGTACCGCTACTGGAACGCTAAGACCCGCGCCATCGACTTCGACGGGTTCATCGAGGACCTCAAGAATGCGCCTGAGAACTCCGTCATCATCCTGCACACCTGTGCACATAATCCTACGGGCATTGACCCCACTCAAGAGCAGTGGGAGAAGATCGCTGATGTCATGGAGGTAACGAGGATATCAATCAGTCAATCGCAGTCCACTGCTGGACATAGGCCTCCCGCAACACGCGCCACAGAACACGGTCCTCAGCCTGCAAACGTACTGTTCGAATTCGATGCATATTTCCTACTTTTGCGTTTTCATGGGTTCGGTTCAGATTCTGATCAGGTGTAGTGCAAAACCGCTCTTTCTACATCAGTTTTCTTATTAGCTGTACTCTTTTGGTGCCATCTGCGTAACGTTCCCCAATTGTAAACCACTCGAGTAGAGATTATCCAATTTTCTGCCCCAAGATGTACCAAAGAACGATCTTTTGCTTTTATGCCTTTTAATAATAGTTGTCTTGTTTATAAAATTGTCTGTTGCTTTTATGCCCTGTACATAAGCCATATTTTTTGGTGCGTGCCAGGCGGGTAGACTGTTCCCGTTCTTCGACGGCGCGTACCAGGGCTTCGCGTCGGGTGACCTGGACCGCGACGCGTGGCCCGTGCGCTACTTCGCCAAGAGAGGCTTCGAGATGCTCTGCGCGCAGTCTTACGCCAAGAACTTTGGACTTTATAGTAAGTAGACGAGACATTTATTGTTAAAATAATAGTAGTTATTAGAATTGAGAATTATATCATGTCGTTTAGTTGCTTCGGACACGTAGAATGATCTAGATAATATTCGAGTACCTATAAACTTTGATATTGTTTATCGTATTATTATATATCAAAATAATATCTATATTATTTTGATTTCTAGAATAAGAGACCACGATCAAACTAAATGTTTATATCTTTTATTCGTTTTCGGTCATTATTATTTGACATAAATCTTTCATACTTACATTTGAAAAAGGCGAGGAAGAGCGGGGAGTACTTGTTTCGGCTTGTTGGTGGACTTTTAATTATTTTAATTTGTTTTTGGGGGCTTGAACCTGGTGAAGGGAAATTTTATCCAGGGAAACACTAAGACATAAAACTTTGGAAGGAAACAGAATCTTTTGGAAGGGGTGGGTTTCCGTATCTCCAGCCTATCCTCCCTCTGGATGAATTTGAAACGCCTGTTCAGTATGTTTGAGCCTCCTATCAGGTGAGACTAACACCCAAGACATTACACAGACGAGCGCGTGGGCAACCTAACCCTGGTCCTAAAGGACGCGTCGCTGGCGGCGCCGGTGAAGTCCCAGCTGACGTGGATCGTGCGCGGGATGTACTCCAACCCGCCCGCGCACGGCGCCCGGGTCGTCGCCAACGTGCTCAGCAACAACCAACTGTTCGACGAGTGGTATGTACAGACTAGTACTAGCCTTTATACTTTATGCCTTTTTTATTTATTTATTTACACTTTAATGTACACATTAAAAACATTATTAGAAATCTTATAACTAAATAGAGTACAAGGGGCCTTATCGCTGAAAGCGATTTCTACCAGGCAACCTTAGGATTGAAATATTATATGCAGGAGTTTTTTTTTCTTCTCTGCGGAAATGCATTTACGCACGTACCTATGTGGCACTCGACGGCTGGAGTGCTAGGCCGTAATACCCACTAAAACCACAGCGCATACTTCAACGCCACTTTGGGGGCGCCAGGGGGTCGCGTTAGCATTCTACCCTGACACCCCGGCGGATAGCCCGAAGGCCACAACCTCCTTGGCATCGGATGAACGTGTTGGGCTCCGCCGCCAATACACCCAGCTGTTGCAGATGATAGGGAGGACGGCAACCTGACAACACCGCATCTCCTCTTCCTCTGTGGCCCCACCGCGACGCAACAATGGTGCGCTCCCATTTGGTCGCGGTCGATAGGGCGCGCGGCAACGAAATACCGACACGCCTCTTCTCCCGCGACCGAGCCCGTCAGAGAGGGACAGACAGAACTGTCCCCCGCCCCCACACCTTTGGACGCATCCTGCGCAGGGCCCTCCAAGACCACGCGGAGCGTCAACTCCCGGGATCTCTCTTAGCTTCACCGCGACAAGGTGGAGATCCCACGGGCGGGTTATACATTATGCCTACGTCCGCGTTCCACCGAGAAAAATCGCCAACTTCTGCAAAAAAGCTACAGCCACAACACGGCAAAAATTTGGCATTTTTTCTTTATACTTATCTAAATTATTAACATACAAAACGATTCATATTGGACTTGACTGAATGATCAGCTTTGTAGAAATGTCATAACACTAGTGGATAACTTACTGTAATTATTACGACGGGGGAGGAATAGTCCATTCCCTTCATTCTCATATTAAAACGTTCAATGTTAACAATATTAATTCTCCTCAATAGTCTGCCATACGTATTAATTAGGTACGGCATGGTTTTAATGTCGGCAATATTCCTTTATAGTAAATTCAAATTCAAAATCCTTTATTCATTTGGGTCACAATGTGACGCTTATGAACGTCAAAATAATAAATTTATAAAATAATTACTTATACTCAAATTTAAAACATTATTACTGTATGCTTCTACATTTACATTTACTGCCACGTTCGCAAAGCAATAGGTAGAACCATGAGAAAGAACGGGCAATAAAACACACGGTCACTCTTTTTCATCGCCAGGTTTTGCATAATACACAATTTACATTTTGTAAGGTGCTGCAACTGTTACACCTTCTATATCACTTGTATATATTTACTGTACATAATAATACTCAAGCATAATACTTTGGTTAGCCTCCTCAGAATAGACATGGTGAACAGGAGCATCCACTTACATTATATATACCTAATAATGCAGGCAATCCGCGAAAGTGATCAGAACCATGATGGAAATGATGCAGTTAAATATTAAAATCTAATACCAGCCCGCAAGAGCGTCATCGACCAGTCATCGCAAGTAGCACCCGTTCACGAGTATGACGCATGTGCCAGCCATCATCCCTCTCGCCGTAGTAGAATACCGTACGACATTACACTGTGAAAAACAGCCTCGTGGCAGTGACTGAGCAGCATAACAATAACATTTCTATTGTGTATTGTTAAAGGAAAGTAGTAGACATACATACATAGACTCAGGCCTGTTTCCCGGAGGAGTGGGCAGAGACTACGGAACGCCTTTTGCAACGATCCAGACATATCTCTCTTACTTCATTCACTCCCATCAAATTTCTTTGAAGTGTCTTCTTCGTATAAGTTTAACCTAAAGTGCATCGATATCGTTTTCTAAATTGATTAGTGACAAATAATGTTGTATTTGTAGGAGGGGACACATCAAGCAGATGGCTGACAGAGTCATGGGCATGAGGGAAGCACTCAGAGCCGAGCTCATCAAGTAAGTCACATTTATACACGACCGGTTAGCGCAGCGGGAGTGTAAGCGACTGCTACGCCGAAGGTCGCGGGTTCCATTCCCGCTCAAGTCAAACATTTGTGTGCATGAACATGGGTGTTTGTCTTGGTCTGGGTGTTTCTATGTATAATATGTATGTATTTACAAAAAAAAAAGTATATAATTATGTATGTTTATCCATTATCTAGTACCCATAGTACAAGCTTCTGCTTAGTTTGGGACTAGATAGTGTTGTGTGAATGTGGTAGAATATTATTATTATTATTATACACTGTGTGTAACATAACCGTCTCATAGAAAGTGTCACTACCCCATTTCATACAGAAAGTGTGGCGACTAAACACCAAATTTCTACGAGGTTTTGAGAGAATAACCTATAAGGCGTGACAGTTTTCTTCCTGCACTTGCTTATATACATCTACGCCAAACAATGGTAAATTTTCTCGATTCCACAAATCTTAAAACATCCTTTATTTTATTACAATTTATTTTCCTTAGTTTTCTACTCTTGTTTCTACATAATGGTAGTTTATTAATTTAATTATAAATTAACCAGGTTATTAATTTACATTATAAAAAGTATATTCAAGGAAAAATTCATATCACATTATGATCTGAAATTGTAGAGCAGGAATCGTAAACAAAAATTACCTTTACGCACAAGTAGTATCACTACTAAGCAAAATATAAGAAACAGATACGCCTTATGCCTAATTTCTCACTATTCCAGGCTAGAAACCCCCGGCAACTGGGACCACATAGTGAACCAGATCGGCCTGTTCTCCTACACGGGTTTAACCTCCAAGCAAGTGGAGTACCTGATCAACGAATACCACATATATCTGCTAAAGTCTGGCAGAATCAACGTGTGTGGTTTAAACCCGTCCAACGTGCAGTATATGGCGCGCGCCATGAACGACGCTGTGCTGAAGTTCCCCGCTGAAGAGTAAATAATATTTTGTTATGTAGTTCTAAAGGCGATTGAACTGTATTGACAGCTAAAATGGTAGTCTGAATTTTGAGTTTTAGTAGTGACGTTTGGTGAGGCGAGTGGTTTACTTGCCAGTATTTTACTTTAGACCATGTTTTTGGCGGTTTTACTTATGTTTGAATAACAAAATAATTATATAAAAGTAGAATCAAAGACCACCATGAATGAAGCGTGCTGGTTTAGAAGTCGGCTTGAACGCTAGCATATTGAGGTTAAGTGTCAGTAGGCGTTCAGTTGCATTTTGATCAGTGTAGCTTTTATGGCTTATCCATGACTTTATTCCTATAATATTAACATACCACAGCAGCATATATGAGTCGATTGATGACGGATCGTCTGACATCAATAATATTCTGAATGCTTGTTTTCATACCGAAAGCTCTCGCCTCACTAGCGCCACCTACTTTAATCACTTGAATATACAGTTCAGTCGCCGTTCGGGACGTGTGAGCGTTACATGCACTGTATTACTGCTTAGATAATGTAATAATTGAGTATCACTCGCATTTCCTGCCTGAAATATTGTATATGTAAAGTGTTCAAAATGATGTGGACAGATACAACGCCACAGAAGCATTTATTATTCGTCGCTTACATTATGGAGTTGGGTTTTACTTGCACCGCGTGAAGTCTATTTATACGCTCTATCACGTGAGATTTAATGCTCTGAATGTCGTGGTAATGGGAGATATATGTCATTCCGTGCTCCTAAAGACATCCAACTATCATAGAAAAATTTATCGAAAACACAGTGCATTTTTGCTTTGTTAGTCTACTTTAGTTAAAACTAGTAGAAAAACATTTATAAGATTTTACCTTCCTTATCATCGTCATCAGCCCTTTATACTGTCCCACTGCTGGGCACAGGCATCTTCCCATTATGAGACGGGTAAGGCCATAGTCCACCACACGGTTGGCAGACTTCACATATCTTTCGAGAACATTATGGAGAACTCTCAGACATGCAGGTTTCCTCACGATGTTTTCCTTCACCGTTAAGCAAGCGATAATTAACAATTTAATACGCATATAACTCCGAAAAGTCATCGGTGCGCGCCGTGGATTCGAACCCAGACGCTCTGCGTAGCAGTCTGTCGGTCTCTCCACCAGGCTAACGCTGCTATATTACTTTATAATAAACTTATCTTTATGTTTTAAGGAATCCAAGTCCCAAGAAACAAATACTTACTTGCCCTTGCGATCTACTTGATTAGTCCAAGAGTATAAATACTGAGAGGTTTCATGTGAGTCTCCCAATTTTATTGAATTATCTAAGTGTCTGTTTCATTGTCCAAGCAACTATTATCCAGGAACATCTATTTTGCAATTACATTTTGACACTTTCATTCGAAAAAAATATTATTACGTATAAGTAATCGCTTTCAAAAGTGAATTCGTTCGGCAGAGTAAAAATATTTAATTATGTTTTTCATTCTCGCCGAATACAAATTACGCAATCGATTTATTCGAATGTATGGTCACAATTGCGTTCCTACTACATAAATATAAGGTGTTTTTGTTCCAAGTCTCTTGGATAATGTTCTTGGCAAATGAAACAGTGATGTAACAGTAGTCTTAGCGCACACACGTTCCCAAACATCACGATTAGCTAAGTACCATAGCAACTGCAGAACTAGCGTGGCACCTAGAGTAAAACATTCATTAGTTACAATACAAATCGATCTACTTTGTATAAAGTCTATCCTTATTGAACCCGTCTTACTGATGCTATATCGCACCTTAATCTTATAGTACTGAGGAACAAAACGGCTTATTGAAAAGGCCATCCGTCGTTATGTACTATGGAAAATAGCATCTTAATTGCGTGGAGCTAAGAACCAATATTGTTCATAAAAATATTGTAGGCTATGGTTTGCATTTTTCTATCGTCAATTTTCTTGGATGGACTTTATATAAATATCATATTCGACCATTTTATCATGTACAAATTAGATGCCTACTTTGTCGCATTTCACTACAACTTGATCTTTTAAGTATACATTATGCCTTTGCAGGCCAGAGAGTAGAAAACACGATTTGAGATTAAAATTCAGTATTTGTTTTATGTTCTTTTAATATTGGTTATAATTGCCAACATAAAAAAATAAAAACCAGTAGTCTTGAAAGCGAGATCCAGATGATTTATTTCTTTACAATTTATTTTAATGTATAACTGCTGGAAGACAAATAACAAAAGTCCTCCTAGTTGCAAAGCCTCTAAGGCAATGGAGGTAGAACAATCTTATTCTAGTGTTGCATTTTTTATTTATATTTCAATAATTTTCATAAAATAATTTACGAATTTCTTGCCCATTTACAGCAAATTTCTCGGATGAAATGGTTTATCAAGATATCAGCGAAAAAAGCTTTATTTATTTATAAAGTGATGATTTTTTTAATAAGTTGAACATTGTTTTAATAAGTTGAACATTGTTAAGGCCTTCTTTGGCCCTTATATTCGCGTACCTTAAATGAGGTGCTTTAAATATAAAGTTCAATTGATTTTAAATACATTAAATTATGAGCTTCTACAAAAAGAAACCATTGACTTTCTTTTTACTTTTTATACGTGAAATCATGAATTTGTGCTCAAATAAAGACTTTTGGCAAGAGGCTATTAGAAATGTTTTTATCGTGAACTAGGTGTTATTTCTCAGAACATCATCATTTCATAGCAAAGATATTAAAGAATTCAATTTTAATGTTTCAGAAGTGTTTTCATTTTATTTATTTGCAGAGTTTAAAAATAACGCGAGGGTAGATATTCTACTCATTACCTTCATAAGATTAGTTTTCTATCGTCTTTTCCAATAACTATTTAGGAATATTTTGAACAAGAAAAGCAATATTACTATATAATTGCATGTATACGTGCATTAAAATATTTTTATACATTTTTTGATAAATCCGTTAATATTAAATGAATCGGCTGTGACACGTTTTCAAATTTGAAAATTAATTTGCGTTCTTACTTTGGTTCTATATACCAATAATAGTAACCATGATTTTAGAGCTTTTAGGACTATTAACGGTTCTTTCGGCTCTCGGAAACAGGTCTCTATGTCCTTATGTAATCCGGTCGAAACGTTGGGCGAAAAAAGGATTTTATGTAATCTAAATAAGTCAGCTTTGAAGTAAAAACATTAAAAAAAATAAAAACTTTTTGCTACTATTATTGTTATAACGAGCTGTATCGTGTTACCATATGTTCACAAACACAGCTTATTTTTATTTTCTCATATTTTCTATGTAAGAGCCAGTATTAATTTGAAGCTTTTAGTTTGACCAGATGCAAGCAATTTTTTATGCCTTTATATATAGCAATTTATTTATTGTCGTGCGAAATCTTTATAAAATAATTATGTTGCAGTTAAATAAACTTAAGTGTTATAGATAAGTTGTTTTATTGTGAGACAAAATCCTTTAATAGATTTAAGATCCATCCACAAAATCACGATATAGCTGCAACACTGTACATTTTTAAATATACGTTGAAAAAAAAAGCTCTTTAGATTTCAATTAGAATGCTATAACTGTTAGGTTATCCTTATAAATATACACATGACAAAAATTCACCAGTAAGACCGATACGTCCTAATGGTTTATGAAGACTAAAACATAGGACGCATTATCGTGTATCTTCCTCTGTATTGCAAATCACATGATTGTATTCGACGGAAAATCGCTTGTGTAATTTGTACGTACATGCCTCATATGGCGTGCACGTATATGCAGTAAGTATACGTGCACGAACGTGTAATGCGTTTTGTCCAACGCGCTTATGGTGGGTTTAGGCTTTTGTTCGGTTCTTCTTATTGATATTTATGTAACGGATTTCAATTGCGTACTCACATAATTTCGTCACATAGATATTAGTAGGTAGGTAGCAGTGTTATAACTCTCAGAAGTTTGGAAGTTTAAAAGGTTATTTCTTTTGCAGCGATGCGCGGTCCAAATTATAACGACATCGTCTGTCGGAGTGCGATAGCAGCTTGTTCGGTATGTGTTGCCATTACAGGTGATGGGAATCAAAATTTAATGTACATAATGATGTATTTTATATTTTTACTATGAGATTATACACCTTTGATTACAACACATGCCGTTTTTATCGAATCTGTTATGGACATGTCGAAATAATGTTTCGACCACAAAGAGAAGCTGGTTCCATGAAACAATATATTTCGTTCAAGTATTAGCTGGTACTTTGTTTAGAGCACCAAGGTAATCGACATAGCTCAAAGAATTAGCAAGCTGAAGTGGCAGCCGGCTGGTCACATTTGTCGCAGAACCGATAATCGTTGGAGTAGTCGTATTCTAGAGTGGAGACTGCGCCCAGGCAAACGTAGTTCACTCACCTAGCCCGCAGGCTAGGTGGAGTGACGATATACGCAATTTGGCTGGCAGCGGCTGGACACGAAGATCCGAAAATTGGGGCTCATTGGCGAGGCCTAGATCCAGCAGTAGACTATGGTAGGCTGCTGATGATGAGGATGGTTTTACACCAGAGTTATTTCCGTAACAAAGCTAGTTCTACCTAGCAAATCGCCTGACTTCCCCAAAACCCTGACCAGAACAGATGCGTCACATGCCAGCGATTGCCTATGTCTGGCAATTCACGGTCAACACCACAAAAGTAGAATCTATTCAAACGCTTACGATTATACCCAAATAAGGGCAGATTAAATCTGTATTTATACTTTATACCTACCTCTGTACTACTCGATTTTATTTTTTATGCTGTGCAGGGTCAATTGATCGTTGTGAATTACAAGTTGAGCATAATGATAATAATATTTATGCTATTCTAAACTAAACGTGGATAACGAAAATGCATTTATGCATTTGCCCGAAAGTTTAGGCATGGGTTGGTTACAGAAACATAAACACAGAAACCATGGACGCCAGCACAATTATTTTCAAGGTGGTGTACACATGACAGAAATAACTTAGGATTAGGATTTTATTTTGGAGAACTGATTTTGGTTTAGGAGGGGCTACCTTGAAGGAAGGTTTTATTAAGGAAAACATTAAAGTGACACTTATCTCTGTAGGGAAACTGACACTTTTGGAACAGGGACTTGAGTCCAGGGAGGACTCAAGGGAAGACCCTGCGCCCTTGGATCCGCCACTGACTGACATTCATTTGAAGTCGAAATATGGAGAGGAGAGGATTACAGGAAAGTCCTCCCCTCTTCAGGCCTCCTCCAAGAGTTACAAGCCTGAATGTATGCCATTTGCTTATTCCGTTTTTATAACGAACCGCGGACATATAAACATATTTTGCTCTTAACCTTTTGAGCGCCATAGTCACATATACGTGACAAGCGAAAACTGTCCCTGGACGCCAACGTCACAAATACGTGACAGGAAAAGCGGTATACAAAAACACGAAATAAACAATATGAACATTACTTTAATGGCTACTTATTTATATTACCTTAAAATAGAAGTTCTAATTCTTGTTTATTTCTGTTAAACGAATTAAATAGCATTATAGATATTGAGATATTTTACGTTAAAAAGTAAGAAGTCAATTCTTAAAAAAGAATGTTCCTCACACGCCACAGTCACAAATATGTGACCGCTAGTGTTGTAGCGCATGTTAGATAATATCAAAAAATTACATCAAAGATCATTTTAAAACTTTCATCTGCAATGTATTATTCTAGATATAATTTAGTACGAGGATAAAACAGCATTAGTTTTATAGAATTAGTCCTAAAAAAAAAATTTTAATAGCTACATAGTCGAAGATAAAATTGATTAGGTCGAATTTCGATATTCGCTAATCGAGACTCAGGCGCATCCCTAACTCAACCCGAATTATCAGTGCCTTGTACGCCATGGTCACAAATAGATGACAAAATCGTGACGTCACAAGTACACGATCAGGAAATAGTGAAGAAAATGAACAATATTGAAATATTTATTATTTATTTTATATTAATTATAATGTGGCTGTTATAATGAGTGCGAATTTGATGACTACGGAGGAACTTCTTCGCATATTAGAAAGAGTTCCTGAATCCTGATGACGAAGACTTTTCGGAAACAAAATCTTTAGAGTCTAAAGATTGTGATAGATCAGTCGTCTAATGTTTAGACGACTATGATTTAGAGTACCTAAGGAAGTACCTACTGTATTTTTTCTGCTTTTATTTTAAGCATAAATTAATGTGATTAAAAACTAAGATAATATCAGTAGGTATGTGGCCCAGTATTGGTATTAGAAGACCAAAATTATGTAACTTATTTTTGTTAAAAATAAGTTAGATAGGTACATTTAGGCATATTATTTTTTCGTGAAACAACTATAGATATTCTTTTATGTTTATACGTAGGTACCTACCTATACATATATTTAAACTGTTTGAACATTCGGAATTATAATGATTATAAATAGTACTTAATTTAAAAAACGTGTTTAATTTATTTTAAAATAAACACGTTTAAAATAAGTTTTAAAATACATCATACATCCTTATTTCGGAAGCGAAGTAGTCATACAAATGGCGAGCCGTCCACGCCATGGTCACAAATAGAAGACATCAGATAAAGAATAGTGTTGTGGCTATAGTTATTATATTTAATTATATTGTTGTCTCATAACTGTTATTACGGTGTTATACAAGTCTGTAAATTATGTATAACTATTACTATCCCAGATAACAATGTAAACTTACTAAACTTGCAGCAAGTTTAAATCAAACTTGCTAGTTTCACTTGCTAGTTACACAATATTCGCATTGGAAGGCTAACTAAAACACATCATTTAGTAACTACATTAATTGCTTAAGTATTATGTCTGTAACTAATTACTATTTACAAGTAATTTAGTACAATGTGTAACAGTTGCAGCTCCTTACAAAAATGAAAATATGTACCATAATATTGGCGATTTAAAAGAGTGGCCTCGAGTTTTATTGCCCGTTCTTTCTCGTGGCTCTACCTATTTTTTTGCGAACGAGGCAGTAAATGTAAATGTAGAAGCATTAAGTAATTTAATTTTAAAATTGACGTTCATAAGCGTCACCTTGTGACCTAGATGAATAAATGATTTTGATTTGATTTGTGACAAACTTGCATGAAGTTGGTTTTTCAAAGGATTTGGATGTCGACGAACACAGGTTGGTGGTCGGTCGACCTTCTAGATACAGTAGGAGGTGCTCGACGACCAGCTGTTGTCGGACCACCAAACTGTGCTCGTCGTCATCCAAATCCTTTGGAAAACAAACTTCATGCAAGTTTGATGCAAGTTTGTGACAGTGAAACTAGGAAGTTTGATTTAAACTTGCTGCAAGTTTGTTGTTATCGGGGATAGTAGGAGGAAGTGTAATTAGGAATTAAATTTCAATGTTATAAGGACATTTATATTCTGAAATCGTAGACGAAAATAAAAATACCATTGAATATTGATTTAGTATTGGAATCCCTATTTCTTTCGTAGGTATTTGCGTGGAATTTGTGGCTTGGCGTTGAGGGCAGGTTCATGTGTTTTTGCTCTGGCGTTCAAAAGGTTAAATTTTCATGCCTCTGATAATCAGAAGGAGATACATATCTTGCGGAACTAATAGAGCAATTCCTTACACCTGTCACATTCTATGTTGGCCGGACTGACTTTAGGCACTAGCGGCTCTCCCCCGAGGGATCTCCACATTGTCGTGGTGGGAGGGCTCAGTAACCGTGGATTGGTCACCCGCGGTGAAGCTAAGAGGGATCCAGGAGGGGACGCTCCGCGTGGGCTTGACGGAGGCCTGCGCAGGATGCGTCCAAAGGGGCGGGTGCGAGGGACAGTTCTTCTGTCCCTCGCAGTCGGGTGCGGTCGCGGGAGGAGCGGCGTGTCGGTGTTACGTTGCCGCGCGCCCTATCTCACGCGACCAAATGGGTGTATGTACGTGTGTGTATGTACGCACCACCGTTGCGTCACGGCGGGGCCGCAGAGGAAGAGGAGATGCGGTGTTGCGTTGCAGTCCTCCCTATCCTCTGCGGCCGTCGAGTGTTTTGGCGGCGGAGCCCAACACCTTCATCCGCCGCCAAGGGGGGTTTTGTTCGGGGCCCGCCTGAACATCTGGCGGGCCAATACCCGTCGGGGGGTTGCGAGGAATGCTTCAGCGATACCCGACCCTCCGACACACGGGTACGTGAGGAACACGGGTTGGTTTTTAGTCAGTAAGAGTCTGACAGTCCCCTTCGTCCTTCCCCCAGGGCGGAGGGACTCCATGAGGATTTTCCAACCCGACACAAAGGCACTAGCGGCTGCGCAATGTACGTTTTAGGCACTCTTTGGTAACGGGGGCTGGAGGCAGGCAGTACTGTACTGTACATGCGCGACCTTATTATAGTGGCTAACTTCAGGCCGCCAACAGATTGCGCAAGGCATTGGGCTATGGGTTCTGTAAGGTATGTATCTGCGTCACCACATAGGTTAAGTTAAATAAAACATCGAACATACTTCATATATTTTAATAATATACATAATATAAAGTATAAATCTAAGTATCCATAGCGTCTTCACTTGTGAGTGCTGTGACAGTTACAAGTGGGCGGGAACCGAAGCGATTTGCAACTGAAATGAACAAAATATTTATTAGTATTGTCAGGCATATATTCATTTGTAATGACGCATAAGACAAGTCATATATTGGATTGAATATTGTTTTAAGTACTAGTACTTAAAACAATATTCAATCCGTGTCACTGAAATTTTGATAAACATTACGAAAAATCAATACTATTTTTCTACACGGTTTTTCAATCTAAGCGGTCGCTTCATCGCTTGGCACTGTGTTGAGTGTCGTGGGTTGATTTCCACTTCATACATACACATACATACTTACATAGACTCACGCCTGTTTCCCTGAAGGGGTAGGCAGAGGCATATTAAACGCCCACTTTTCGCCAGTGTTTTGATCCCACGTAATAGGTGGCGAGCCTATTGCCGCTTATTGGGACATTTTGTTTGCCAGAGCCTCGTCCGTTGATCGGCAGGTGCACCACTTGCAGGTGAGGTTGGCTTGGGACCCTAAGTTCTTGGTGGGAACCCTATGCACCCCATTTCCACTTCGTGTGATTTACTAATTGTAGTTTACTTCTGTCTGTTGATTGAATGTTTGTGAAGTCTCCCGCGACACAAGATTTAATCTAGTGCGAAAGATGTTTTCTATCGGCAATAATGTGCGTGCGTTCGCATACCTTCTTGCACGAAGGACATGTGTGTGCTGGCATGTATGAGTGAGTCCTTCTACAATGATATTGCAATATGGAGTTTTCGAAGTGTGCGTTAGTGCCTTTTCTGAAGATTGAGTGATATGTAGGTAACCTATCTACACTTTTTACCAATAATACTATTGGTCTGTGCGTGCGTGAGTGCGTGTGTGCGCGTGTGTACGTACCCTGTTCATTAGCGGTGAGGTCATACACCTCGATGCAGCACTGCTTGTTGTCTCCGCCGAGGGCCACGCTGAGCGGCGCGTGTGTGTGTATGTACGTGTACTGTGTGTATGTACGTGCGTGTATATGTACGTACCCTGTTCATTAGCGGTGAGGTCATACACCTCGATGCAGCACTGCTTGTTGTCTCCGCCGAGGGCCACGCTGAGCGGCGCGTGTGTGTGTATGTACGTGTACTGTGTGTATGTACGTGCGTGTATATGTACGTACCCTGTTCATTAGCGGTGAGGTCATACACCTCGATGCAGCACTGCTTGTTGTCTCCGCCGAGCGCCACGCTGAGCGGCGCGTGTGTGTGTATGTACGTGTACTGTGTGTATGTACGTGCGTGTATATGTACGTACCCTGTTCATTAGCGGTGAGGTCATACACCTCGATGCAGCACTGCTTGTTGTCTCCGCCGAGCGCCACGCTGAGCGGCGCGTGTGTGTGTATGTACGTGTACTGTGTGTATGTACGTGCGTGTATATGTACGTACCCTGTTCATTAGCGGTGAGGTCATACACCTCGATGCAGCACTGCTTGTTGTCTCCGCCGAGCGCCACGCTGAGCGGCGCGTGTGTGTGTATGTACGTGTACTGTGTGTATGTACGTGCGTGTATATGTACGTACCCTGTTCATTAGCGGTGAGGTCATACACCTCGATGCAGCACTGCTTGTTGTCTCCGCCGAGCGCCACGCTGAGCGGCGCGTGTGTGTGTATGTACGTGTACTGTGTGTATGTACGTGCGTGTATATGTACGTACCCTGTTCATTAGCGGTGAGGTCATACACCTCGATGCAGCACTGCTTGTTGTCTCCGCCGAGCGCCACGCTGAGCGGCGCGTGTGTGTGTATGTACGTGTACTGTGTGTATGTACGTGCGTGTATATGTACGTACCCTGTTCATTAGCGGTGAGGTCATACACCTCGATGCAGCACTGCTTGTTGTCTCCGCCGAGCGCCACGCTGAGCGGCGCGTGTGTGTGTATGTACGTGTACTGTGTGTATGTACGTGCGTGTATATGTACGTACCCTGTTCATTAGCGGTGAGGTCATACACCTCGATGCAGCACTGCTTGTTGTCTCCGCCGAGCGCCACGCTGAGCGGCGCGTGTGTGTGTATGTACGTGTACTGTGTGTATGTACGTGCGTGTATATGTACGTACCCTATTCATTAGCGGTGAGGTCATACACCTCGATGCAGCACTGCTTGTTGTCTCCGCCGAGCGCCACGCTGAGCGGCGCGTGTGTGTGTATGTACGTGTACTGTGTGTATGTACGTGCGTGTATATGTACGTACCCTGTTCATTAGCGGTGAGGTCATACACCTCGATGCAGCACTGCTTGTTGTCTCCGCCGAGCGCCACGCTGAGCGGCGCGTGTGTGTGTATGTACGTGTACTGTGTGTATGTACGTGCGTGTATATGTACGTACCCTGTTCATTAGCGGTGAGGTCATACACCTCGATGCAGCACTGCTTGTTGTCTCCGCCGAGCGCCACGCTGAGCAGCGCGTGTGTGTGTATGTACGTGTACTGTGTGTATGTACGTGCGTGTATATGTACGTACCCTGTTCATTAGCGGTGAGGTCATACACCTCGATGCAGCACTGCTTGTTGTCTCCGCCGAGCGCCACGCTGAGCGGCGCGTGTGTGTGTATGTACGTGTACTGTGTGTATGTACGTGCGTGTATATGTACGTACCCTGTTCATTAGCGGTGAGGTCATACACCTCGATGCAGCACTGCTTGTTGTCTCCACCGAGCGCCACGCTGAGCGGCGCGTGTGTGTGTATGTACGTGTACTGTGTGTATGTACGTGCGTGTATATGTACGTACCCTGTTCATTAGCGGTGAGGTCATACACCTCGATGCAGCACTGCTTGTTGTCTCCGCCGAGCGCCACGCTGAGCGGCGCGTGTGTGTGTATGTACGTGTACTGTGTGTATGTACGTGCGTGTATATGTACGTGCGTGTATATGTACGTACCCTGTTCATTAGCGGTGAGGTCATACACCTCGATGCAGCACTGCTTGTTGTCTCCGCCGAGCGCCACGCTGAGCGGCGCGTGTGTGTGTATGTACGTGTACTGTGTGTAAGTACGTGTACTGTGTGTATGTACGTGCGTGTATATGTACGTACCCTGTTCATTAGCGGTGAGGTCATACACCTCGATGCAGCACTGCTTGTTGTCTCCGCCGAGCGCCACGCTGAGCGGCGCGTGTGTGTGTATGTACGTGTACTGTGTGTATGTACGTGCGTGTATATGTACGTGCGTGTATATGTACGTACCCTGTTCATTAGCGGTGAGGTCATACACCTCGATGCAGCACTGCTTGTTGTCTCCGCCGAGCGCCACGCTGAGCGGCGCGTGTGTGTGTATGTACGTGTACTGTGTGTAAGTACGTGTACTGTGTGTATGTACGTGCGTGTATATGTACGTACCCTGTTCATTAGCGGTGAGGTCATACACCTCGATGCAGCACTGCTTGTTGTCTCCGCCGAGCGCCACGCTGAGCGGCGCGTGTGTGTGTGTGTACGTGTACTGTGTGTATGTACGTGCGTGTATATGTACGTACCCTGTTCATTAGCGGTGAGGTCATACACCTCGATGCAGCACTGCTTGTTGTCTCCGCCGAGCGCCACGCTGAGCGGCGCGTGTGTGTGTATGTACGTGTACTGTGTGTATGTACGTGTACTGTGTGTATGTACGTGCGTGTATATGTACGTACCCTGTTCATTAGCGGTGAGGTCATACACCTCGATGCAGCACTGCTTGTTGTCTCCGCCGAGCGCCACGCTGAGCGGCGCGTGTGTGTGTATGTACGTGTACTGTGTGTATGTACGTGCGTGTATATGTACGTACCCTGTTCATTAGCGGTGAGGTCATACACCTCGATGCAGCACTGCTTGTTGTCTCCGCCGAGCGCCACGCTGAGCGGCGCGTGTGTGTGTATGTACGTGTACTGTGTGTATGTACGTGCGTGTATATGTACGTACCCTGTTCATTAGCGGTGAGGTCATACACCTCGATGCAGCACTGCTTGTTGTCTCCGCCGAGCGCCACGCTGAGCGGCGCGTGCGTGTGTATGTACGTGTACTGTGTGTATGTACGTGCGTGTATATGTACGTACCCTGTTCATTAGCGGTGAGGTCATACACCTCGATGCAGCACTGCTTGTTGTCTCCGCCGAGCGCCACGCTGAGCGGCGCGTGCGTGTGTATGTACGTGTACTGTGTGTATGTACGTGCGTGTATATGTACGTACCCTGTTCATTAGCGGTGAGGTCATACACCTCGATGCAGCACTGCTTGTTGTCTCCGCCGAGCGCCACGCTGAGCGGCGCGTGTGTGTGTATGTACGTGTACTGTGTGTATGTACGTGTACTGTGTGTATGTACGTGCGTGTATATGTACGTACCCTGTTCATTAGCGGTGAGGTCATACACCTCGATGCAGCACTGCTTGTTGTCTCCGCCGAGCGCCACGCTGAGCGGCGCGTGTGTGTGTATGTACGTGTACTGTGTGTATGTACGTGTACTGTGTGTATGTACGTGCGTGTATATGTACGTACCCTGTTCATTAGCGGTGAGGTCATACACCTCGATGCAGCACTGCTTGTTGTCTCCGCCGAGCGCCACGCTGAGCGGCGCGTGTGTGTGTATGTACGTGTACTGTGTGTATGTACGTGTACTGTGTGTATGTACGTGCGTGTATATGTACGTACCCTGTTCATTAGCGGTGAGGTCATACACCTCGATGCAGCACTGCTTGTTGTCTCCGCCGAGCGCCACGCTGAGCGGCGCGTGTGTGTGTATGTACGTGCGTGTATATGTACGTACCCTGTTCATTAGCGGTGAGGTCATACACCTCGATGTAGCACTGCTTGTTGTCTCCGCCGAGCGCCACGCTGAGCGGCGCGTGTGTGTGTATGTACGTGCGTGTATATGTACGTACCCTGTTCATTAGCGGTGAGGTCATACACCTCGATGCAGCACTGCTTGTTGTCTCCGCCGAGCGCCACGCTGAGCGGCGCGTGTGTGTGTATGTACGTGTACTGTGTGTATGTACGTGCGTGTATATGTACGTACCCTGTTCATTAGCGGTGAGGTCATACACCTCGATGCAGCACTGCTTGTTGTCTCCGCCGAGCGCCACGCTGAGCGGCGCGTGTGTGTGTATGTACGTGTACTGTGTGTATGTACGTGCGTGTATATGTACGTACCCTGTTCATTAGCGGTGAGGTCATACACCTCGATGCAGCACTGCTTGTTGTCTCCGCCGAGCGCCACGCTGAGCGGCGCGTGTGTGTGTATGTACGTGTACTGTGTGTATGTACGTGCGTGTATATGTACGTGCGTGTATATGTACGTACCCTGTTCATTAGCGGTGAGGTCATACAGCTCGATGCAGCACTGCTTGTTGTCTCCGCCGAGCGCCACGCTGAGCGGCGCGTGTGTGTGTATGTACGTGTACTGTGTGTATGTACGTGCGTGTATATGTACGTACCCTGTTCATTAGCGGTGAGGTCATACACCTCGATGCAGCACTGCTTGTTGTCTCCGCCGAGCGCCACGCTGAGCGGCGCGTGTGTGTGTATGTACGTGTACTGTGTGTATGTACGTGCGTGTATATGTACGTACCCTGTTCATTAGCGGTGAGGTCATACACCTCGATGCAGCACTGCTTGTTGTCTCCGCCGAGCGCCACGCTGAGCGGCGCGTGTGTGTGTATGTACGTGTACTGTGTGTATGTACGTGCGTGTATATGTACGTACCCTGTTCATTAGCGGTGAGGTCATACACCTCGATGCAGCACTGCTTGTTGTCTCCGCCGAGCGCCACGCTAAGCGGCGCGTGTGTGTGTATGTACGTGTACTGTGTGTATGTACGTGCGTGTATATGTACGTACCCTGTTCATTAGCGGTGAGGTCATACACCTCGATGCAGCACTGCTTGTTGTCTCCGCCGAGCGCCACGCTGAGCGGCGCGTGTGTGTGTATGTACGTGTACTGTGTGTATGTACGTGCGTGTATATGTACGTACCCTGTTCATTAGCGGTGAGGTCATACACCTCGATGCAGCACTGCTTGTTGTCTCCGCCGAGCGCCACGCTGAGCGGCGCGTGTGTGTGTATGTACGTGTACTGTGTGTATGTACGTGCGTGTATATGTACGTACCCTGTTCATTAGCGGTGAGGTCATACACCTCGATGCAGCACTGCTTGTTGTCTCCGCCGAGCGCCACGCTGAGCGGCGCGTGTGTGTGTATGTACGTGCGTGTATATGTACGTACCCTGTTCATTAGCGGTGAGGTCATACACCTCGATGCAGCACTGCTTGTTGTCTCCGCCGAGCGCCACGCTGAGCGGCGCGTGTGTGTGTATGTACGTGTACTGTGTGTATGTACGTGCGTGTATATGTACGTACCCTGTTCATTAGCGGTGAGGTCATACACCTCGATGCAGCACTGCTTGTTGTCTCCGCCGAGCGCCACGCTGAGCGGCGCGTGTGTGTGTATGTACGTGTACTGTGTGTATGTACGTGCGTGTATATGTACGTACCCTGTTCATTAGCGGTGAGGTCATACACCTCGATGCAGCACTGCTTGTTGTCTCCGCCGAGCGCCACGCTGAGCGGCGCGTGTGTGTGTATGTACGTGTACTGTGTGTATGTACGTGCGTGTATATGTACGTACCCTGTTCATTAGCGGTGAGGTCATACACCTCGATGCAGCACTGCTTGTTGTCTCCGCCGAGCGCCACGCTGAGCGGCGCGTGTGTGTGTATGTACGTGTACTGTGTGTATGTACGTGCGTGTATATGTACGTACCCTGTTCATTAGCGGTGAGGTCATACACCTCGATGCAGCACTGCTTGTTGTCTCCGCCGAGCGCCACGCTGAGCGGCGCGTGTGTGTGTATGTACGTGTACTGTGTGTATGTACGTGCGTGTATATGTACGTACCCTGTTCATTAGCGGTGAGGTCATACACCTCGATGCAGCACTGCTTGTTGTCTCCGCCGAGCGCCACGCTGAGCGGCGCGTGTGTGTGTATGTACGTGTACTGTGTGTATGTACGTGCGTGTATATGTACGTACCCTGTTCATTAGCGGTGAGGTCATACACCTCGATGCAGCACTGCTTGTTGTCTCCGCCGAGCGCCACGCTGAGCGGCGCGTGTGTGTGTATGTACGTGTACTGTGTGTATGTACGTGCGTGTATATGTACGTACCCTGTTCATTAGCGGTGAGGTCATACACCTCGATGCAGCACTGCTTGTTGTCTCCGCCGAGCGCCACGCTGAGCGGCGCGTGTGTGTGTATGTACGTGTACTGTGTGTATGTACGTGCGTGTATATGTACGTACCCTGTTCATTAGCGGTGAGGTCATACACCTCGATGCAGCACTGCTTGTTGTCTCCACCGAGCGCCACGCTGAGCGGCGCGTGTGTGTGTATGTACGTGTACTGTGTGTATGTACGTGCGTGTATATGTACGTACCCTGTTCATTAGCGGTGAGGTCATACACCTCGATGCAGCACTGCTTGTTGTCTCCGCCGAGCGCCACGCTGAGCGGCGCGTGTGTGTGTATGTACGTGTACTGTGTGTATGTACGTGCGTGTATATGTACGTACCCTGTTCAATAGCGGTGAGGTCATACACCTCGATGCAGCACTGCTTGTTGTCTCCGCCGAGCGCCACGCTGAGCAGCGCGTGTGTGTGTATGTACGTGTACTGTGTGTATGTACGTGCGTGTATATGTACGTACCCTGTTCATTAGCGGTGAGGTCATACACCTCGATGCAGCACTGCTTGTTGTCTCCGCCGAGCGCCACGCTGAGCGGCGCGTGTGTGTGTATGTACGTGTACTGTGTGTATGTACGTGCGTGTATATGTACGTACCCTGTTCATTAGCGGTGAGGTCATACACCTCGATGCAGCACTGCTTGTTGTCTCCGCCGAGCGCCACGCTGAGCGGCGCGTGTGTGTGTATGTACGTGTACTGTGTGTATGTACGTGCGTGTATATGTACGTACCCTGTTCATTAGCGGTGAGGTCATACACCTCGATGCAGCACTGCTTGTTGTCTCCGCCGAGCGCCACGCTGAGCGGCGCGTGTGTGTGTATGTACGTGTACTGTGTGTATGTACGTGCGTGTATATGTACGTACCCTGTTCATTAGCGGTGAGGTCATACACCTCGATGCAGCACTGCTTGTTGTCTCCGCCGAGCGCCACGCTGAGCGGCGCGTGTGTGTGTATGTACGTGTACTGTGTGTATGTACGTGCGTGTATATGTACGTACCCTGTTCATTAGCGGTGAGGTCATACACCTCGATGCAGCACTGCTTGTTGTCTCCGCCGAGCGCCACGCTGAGCGGCGCGTGTGTGTGTATGTACGTGTACTGTGTGTATGTACGTGCGTGTATATGTACGTACCCTGTTCATTAGCGGTGAGGTCATACACCTCGATGCAGCACTGCTTGTTGTCTCCGCCGAGCGCCACGCTGAGCGGCGCGTGTGTGTGTATGTACGTGTACTGTGTGTATGTACGTGCGTGTATATGTACGTACCCTGTTCATTAGCGGTGAGGTCATACACCTCGATGCAGCACTGCTTGTTGTCTCCGCCGAGCGCCACGCTGAGCGGCGCGTGTGTGTGTATGTACGTGTACTGTGTGTATGTACGTGCGTGTATATGTACGTACCCTGTTCATTAGCGGTGAGGTCATACACCTCGATGCAGCACTGCTTGTTGTCTCCGCCGAGCGCCACGCTGAGCGGCGCGTGTGTGTGTATGTACGTGTACTGTGTGTATGTACGTGCGTGTATATGTACGTACCCTGTTCATTAGCGGTGAGGTCATACACCTCGATGCAGCACTGCTTGTTGTCTCCGCCGAGCGCCACGCTGAGCGGCGCGTGTGTGTGTATGTACGTGTACTGTGTGTATGTACGTGCGTGTATATGTACGTACCCTGTTCATTAGCGGTGAGGTCATACACCTCGATGCAGCACTGCTTGTTGTCTCCGCCGAGCGCCACGCTGAGCGGCGCGTGTGTGTGTATGTACGTGTACTGTGTGTATGTACGTGCGTGTATATGTACGTACCCTGTTCATTAGCGGTGAGGTCATACACCTCGATGCAGCACTGCTTGTTGTCTCCGCCGAGCGCCACGCTGAGCGGCGCGTGTGTGTGTATGTACGTGTACTGTGTGTATGTACGTGCGTGTATATGTACGTACCCTGTTCATTAGCGGTGAGGTCATACACCTCGATGCAGCACTGCTTGTTGTCTCCGCCGAGCGCCACGCTGAGCGGCGCGTCGGGGCACGCGGCGCAGCACAGCGCCTGACCCACGCGGGACACGCGCTCCGATACTTGTACCGGTGGGACACTGGAACATTATGTCAATTTGAAAATCCATCTATATGCGCTAAGCTTATAAATTGTCTAAAGGGAAGACCGGGTATGCTAGCCTGCATGACCTATGATAGTCCCTAGTCAAGGATTCTGGCTGGCTGTGACATGATTAGCGCCGACCTTATGAAATGCAAAGTGTGACGGCGCGACTAACACGGCGGCCGGCAGCGGCAGTGATTTCGATGTACATGGCAAACTGTCCACACTACGGTCGTCAAAGAGCGCGTAAATTATACTGACGTCTACACGAGAAGCTGGCTAGTCGTCAAACAGAATAATTAGCAAGAAGGTTTGAAGACTCTTCTTTTGGAAATGACATTAAAAAAATCTAGTAAGTTCGGGAGGGTTAAAAAGAGATAGGAAATGTAAAAAAAAGACGAACGAAATAACAATCGAAATAAGTGGATCTAGAACATTCGTAGGGGTATAATGGGCTGTGCGGACGCGCTTAACGCCAGTGTAAGTTGGAAAGCGGAATAGTTAAGAAGAAGGAAGAAGTGGTAGAGAAGAAAGTACAGTGAAGTGAAATACAGTACAGTGCGTAACTGAAAGTCTATAGTGCGGTGCAGTGTCAGTGCTAACCGCGTCGATACCGAACGACGCATCGACATGGTGAGTAGTGCACGCTGCCTTTAAATAGTTTAAATAAATAAAGAAATATCTGCATTACTCGGTGTTTCCTTCCAATCCCGTTACCCCATCCGTAACAATATCTAACCAATGAGGCATTTTGAGTAATGCGGACAACAAAAAAAGTCACGTCTCGAAATTTGAGACCTGAGAACCTAGACCTATGGCATTCGTTTCTAATTAATAAGGCGCTATAGTTTGGTTGTCACTGTAACGAAAGCTATTCGGTCTTCGTCAGCCACGTGACATATCGAAGGCGTATGTCAATTCCATAGATATTTACACTTAGCGAAGAGCGATGTTGCTATTTAAATGTCATTCGCTTTCCGCTTCACCTGAAATTCACTTATGTACACTAGTTGATAATGCTGCCCGTGACCAGAAGGCTAGTCTATTAGTAGCGGAGCCCAAGAAGGGATTTCGAGATTTACTCGAGCGCGTCAGATATTGATAGCATCCTGGTCCTACGTATTTTTAATAAAATAGGAATGTTAACGGAGGTGGGCGTACGTAAGAGTTGAAAATGCAAAAAAAAAAAAAAAATTGAGCGTGTCAGATTTTCTAAGGGTTAAGTGAACCTAAAAAAGGTTTTTATTGAATACACGATTTCCGTGGCGAAAAGTCGTAGCCAATATTAGAACTTACAAAAAGAATTCGCCATTTTGAATTAGGTGCTCAAAGGCGTCAGATTAAGATATATTATATTATTACGCTTCATCATAACGTCCTAGACGTTTGTTTTCTTTGACGATTATCTGGAGGGATTCATGCAACAGCTCTTTTTACACTTTTGAAAATCTATAGCTGCTCCTTCCACCGATGATGAAAATGTATACATTATTTACATTTTTATCTTTGTATCATCTAAAGTTTGCAACCGAATAGGTCTCTATGACGCCTGAGAAAGCCCAATTTAGCATCGTGGGCTCCCCTACTATATATTTCAGGAGGAAATAAGCATTGCAATCGAACGTAGAAATGTAAATGTAGAAATCTTCTGGACACTGAGGAATATTTGGACGCATTATTGGCGATAGATTCTAACTAGCGACTCTAACGGAGAAATTTTGAAGTTGTCAAAGAACGACACTTTCACAGATCACAACTACTTTTGACAGCTCTCAATACAATTACCACCATAACCTCGAAGCAAAGTTTTATAGCTAAAGCTGACAAAAATGTCGTTCTTAGACATCTTCTAAATTTGCCACTAGAGGCGCGCGGTTATATAATCTTTGCATCGCCAATAGTTAGTTTTATTTGTCTCTTCCATTGCCATTTTTAGTAGTAGTTTAGTTTCAGTTTACGCAATATTTCACTATGGACTGCCTCGTTGGTCTCGCGGCATAAATGTGCGCGTGGGATTGAGAGGTCTCGGGTTCGATTCCCGGGTCGGGCAAAGTGTTATTGGGTTTTTTCGTTAGGAAATTCTCAGTAGCAGTCCGGAGTCTGGTAATGTGCTCAGTACGACAATAGGCTCGCCCCCTATTACACATACATACATACATATCGTCACGCCTTTTATCCCCGAAGGGGTAGGCAGAGGTGTATTTCCACAACCACTTTTCGCCAGATATACTTTAGTCCCACGTAATAAGGGGCGAGCCTATTGACGTACCGGGCACATTTCCAGACTCCGTGCTGCTACTGAGAATTTCGTGACAGAAAAACCCAATAACACTGCCCGACCCAGGAATCGAACCCGGGACCTCCCGATCCCACGCGCACATTTATGCCGCGAGACCAACGAGGCAGTCGTATAGGGTTTGATGTCGAGTTTTCCGTCTCTACGCAAAGATGGTATTTGCATCGTGTTATCCCTTAGTCGCCTCTTACGACACCCACGGGAAGATAGGGGGTGGTGACACTTGTATTCTATGCCGTCAACCACACGGCAAACCCCCTATTACGTGGAACCTAAAAATTCATGGCGAAATGTGGGTGTTATATTACACCTCTGTCTACCCCTTCGGGAATACAGGCATAAGTCTATAAATAAAAAAAAACACTATATTGACCATAACATAACAAACCTCGATATATCCCAAGTCTTCAATTTCTCGTCCATACTGACAGTTACCATGAGGCCGGGCACCTGATCACTTAATATTAAACCTGCAACAAAAATATTCAGTAATTCAAGCAAATATATAAACAGCTTGCGTGATGTTTACGTACACGAGCGAATAGTAATATCCGTTATGTCTTATACAACGCAGGTATGTATAAGTATACGCATGGGGTGTTTGATACGGATCGTACGATTTTTAAGCGTTTATTTATTAAACGACTAGCGACCGGCCCCGGCTTCGCACGTGTGAAATGCTTATTTATTATGCATATAAACCTTACTCTTGAATCACTCTATCTATTAAAAAAAACCGCTTTAAAATCCGTTTCGTAGTTTTAAAGATTTAAGCATACATAGGGACAGACAGACTTTGTTTTATACCATGTAGTGATGTACGAAATATGAGATTGCCATAGGTCCTACGAATAGGGAGTGAGAATATAAATTGTTTATACATCGTTTAAAAATTACTCTGTTACTGATGACCTCAAAAAGAAATCTTCACCCAGTTTCGGATAACTGGTGCATATTTAATGGTATTTTTATATGACAATTTGTGATAGCACTGCTACCGGTACCGGCTGACACGGCCTAACTCCTCTTCACTTCGCATTACTGCCTTAAAGTTAAATAATGATTACATACCTGTGACTTCTTTATCGTGCGCATCTATTGTCCATAGAGGCTCGTCTTGTCTGCAGTCGACGTACGCCACCTTGCCTGTGTTGTTAGCCATCTGAAACATTAACAATTCACATTAATATTATTGGCATACAGCATAAAAAAATCGGAGTCTGACAGACCCCTTAAAAACTTACAATATTTACGGAAAACAAGAAACTTTCGGTCTAACACAATTTGTTACGATTAGCGTGTGAGCTGCTAGTAGCTACACTTTAAACGCTATGGTCCTACATACCTTGTATAATTTGACAAAACTTACAGCAAAACAAACACCTACACGACCTGCTCTATCTCCGGGATAAATGTAAAAGTAAAAAAAGTAATTAACTATGAAATAAAAAAAATGAAAAATTTACATGTATACGCGTCACCTTGTAACCTAGATGAACCCTTATGAACTGACTATTCACTCTCAACTCTACTCAATGCTCAAAACAGAAGGGGTTTTGTCGGTCTCACACCATCCGCTCTATCTCGGACGCAAGCTTCCAGTCGCGGTGTGCTGTGGGGGTCCGACAGACCTTTTATAAACTGACACTATTGACAGCAAAACAGAAGGGGTCCTGGCGGTCCCACACGACTCGCTCTATCTCCGTCGCTAGCTTCCAGTCGCGGTGTGCTGTGGGGTCCGACCGACAGACCTCTTATAAACTGACAACACTCACAGCAAAACAGAAGAGGTTCTGTCGATCCCACACGACTCGCTCTATCTCCGGCGCTAGCTTCCAGTCGCGGTGTGGTGCCCACACCACACCGCGACTGGACAGTTTATAAGAGGTCTGTCGGACCCCCAGGTCCGACAGACCTCTTATAAACTGACAATACTCACAGCAAAACAGAAGAGGTTCTGTCGATTCCACACGACCCGCTCTATCTCCGGCGCTAGCTTCCAGTCGCGGTGAGCTGTAGGAGTCCTACAGACCTCATATAAACTGACAATACTCACAGCAAAACAGAAGGAGTTCTGTCGGTCCCACACGACTCGCTCTATCTCCGTCGCTAGATTCCAGTCGCGGTGTGCTGTGGGGTCCGACCGACAGACCTCTTATAAACTGACAATACTCACAGCAAAACAGAAGAGGTTCTGTCGATCCCACACGACTTGCTCTATCTCCGGCGCTAGCTTCCAGTCGCGGTGTGGTGTGGGGGTCCGACAGACCTCTTATAAACTGACAATACTCACAGCAAAACAGAAGAGGTTCTGTCGATTCCACACGACCCGCTCTATCTCCGGCGCTAGCTTCCAGTCGCGGTGAGCTGTAGGAGTCTTACAGACCTCATATAAACTGACAATACTCACAGCAAAACAGAAGGAGTTCTGTCGGTCCCACACGACCCGCTCTATCTCCGGCGCTAGCTTCCAGTCGCGGTGAGCTGTAGGAGTCTTACAGACCTCATATAAACTGACAATACTCACAGCAAAACAGAAGGGGTTCTGTCGGTCCCACACGACTCGCTCTATCTCTGGCGCTAACTTCCAGTCGCGGTGAGCTGTGGGGGTCCGACAGTCCGTGACGCGCGCGAACCCGTCGCATGAGCCACTCACTAGGGTCTGCGCTTCTAAAGGATGGAAGGCTAGGGATTGCACCTGTCAACAGAAAAAATGAGGTAAACATCAAGAACATAGAGCAAAAGGAACATTGATTCCAGCGAGTTTCGAGTAAGTATTAATTTATTTAGATGATTATCAGCTGGATTCAATATCCACTCCAACCATGGATTTGGAGATTAAATATACATAATAATTTGGCATAGGCTAAAACCAAAATATGTCAAATATAGGTATAGGGTGTCACAAGACCCATCACCAAGCCGAAGTCTACTCGTTTTGCACATCATACCAAGTCATACTACGCTAAAATAAACGAAATATTTTTAAGCTTTATAAAAATAGACACATTTTATAAGCCGCAATGTATAGCGCGCGCTTGCACAAAAAATTGGCGCGAGAAATGCATCGTACCTACACTACACCGGCCGTATCTATCTACAGCGTGAGCTGCCGTCAACGTCGGCTGGTACCTTATAGCGGCAGTTTATGATCACGATGTCGCGTGGCCGAGGGTAATGCACTCGCCTACACTCAGCTGTTAGCTTGTAGCACGTACATTGCGTTTAGGGGACTAAGCCGTTTATTTTACGGAAATATTAAAAATTTTGTTTATATTTATTTGGAAGACAGTTTACATTTGTCATTCAAAACACTATTTTGGAATAATTAGAAAAGAAATCGTGACTTTGAGCCTCAATATCTCTTGAACCAGTAATTTCCCAGGTATGGTGCCGAAGTAAAAAATGTTCGTAATGATTGGTATAATATGAGATTCCAGTTTTTGTTGAGGGTCTTTTTACACCCATCTCTAATCTCCAAATCCAATGATACTCAGATCGGTAAGTTAGTTAAATAGTTGCTAGTATAGTTCAAATGGTCTAATATAATGAATAAATCGATAAAAATCAGAGTAACTGGTTATCTAATAGCAATGTTTAAAATTAATACTTTTTTTACCGATTTGTTATTCGATACCTCACGAACACAAACATCAGTGCACTCTGTGCACAAATAACACATTTTAAACAATTATTTTCATCCTTATGATTCATAAGGATGGAAATTGAACTTGAAAAATATACTTACTTTGTCTTGGAAGTAGTCGAGCTTTGTGTGCGGTGTGCCTTGGTCGAGGTCCCACAATAACACGGTGTGATCTGCTGACCCACTCGCCAGTACATGCCTGCAACACACAACAAAAAATTATGTACAGTCAAACAATTTCCCAATAGACCACCATAAGGGCGAGAATCGCTCAGCAAGACATCGTCGCTTCAAGTGCTACTTTACACGCACATTGACACTCGTATACAAAACTATACAAAACCAGTTTCTAGTGTGCCTCGAATCTATGAGCGAGCCAAGGGATTTTTTTTTCAAACTGGTCCACCGCCAATTTTTTTGATTGTACTAATTCTACCTCTTTTATTTTTGTTACATAATTGCTAAATTTATCAGTCGTCATGGGGAGTCAGTATCTTCAAATAAACTGATACTGGTCTAAACAATGGAATATAGTCACTCTCGAAAAAAGGTGATATTCTATAATTTCTGGTTAGTTTAGTAAATGGACCCCGGGCGACGATGACGATAGTGTTGTGTATAGTGGATAAAAAAGAAAACTTATGACCAAAGATCCTTGCTTATGACTTACGTAAAATTCCTATTCCACGACAAATCCAGTACAGCATCTTTATGTCCAACTCTCTTAGTTTTCTTCTTTTTATTGGGCTTCTTGCCGAGTTTGAACGCGGGCTCCAAACAGTTCTCGATGTCCAAGTCCCAAACCTGGATCACGGGGTCCATACCACCGAGCGCACATAAGTTACCTATAAACAAAATTTTTTTTGATCATATCACAAGCATCATCAGATTCATCAGCTATTTTCAAAAAAAAAAAAAAATTATAATGTGACTGCCTCGTTGGTCTCGCGGCATAAATGTGCGCGTGGGATTGGGAGGTCTCGGGTTCGATTCCTGGGTCGGGCAAAGTGTTATTGGGTTTTTCCGTTAGGAAATTCTCAGTAGCAGCTCGGAGTCTGGTAATGTGCCCGGTACGGCAATAGGCTCGCCCCCTATTACGTGGGACCTAAACAAATCCTGGCGAAATGTGGTTGTAATATTACACCTCTGCCTACCCCTTCGGGGATACAGGCGTGAGTCTATAAATAAAAAAAATTATAGTGTAGTGACCAAATATACCTACATGTTTTTTAAATATAATATTAATTTGATGTCCATAAGTGTCAAAGTGTGACGGAAATGATTTTGACTATGACTTCGAATCTAGTTAATGGTTTTGTTTGGACTGACTTTTATATTTTCGACAAACATAATAAACATTTAACACATTTGACTTTCATTACCGTCACATTGTAAGCTTATGAATGTCAAATGTCATATAGGTTCACATACAGGTAAACATATACAATGTGACTTTCAATCGCAATCAATTATTCAATTTGGACTAGGCATGGGCGTTTTCGGATTTTTCCGCAAACCGATACAAATTCGATTTCAGATACTGAAATCGATTTCAAAAACCGATTTTAGAAATCGATTTCTGTAGCGGATGTCGGAGCGACGAGCGTAGTTACTAGTTGCGTAGACAAACGCAAACAATCGAATTCTTATTGTATTGTCATGTCATGCGTCCATATTTCGCTTGGTTTGCGTGACATATTGAAAAAGAAAACCTACTAATTACCTAAAACTAAGTGTTAAAAAACTCAGTCGCCAAACAAACTAAAATTACACAACACGAATTGTTTCTATTTATTTACACTTTACAATCCTGACCTACTAACTACCTAAAACTAATTGTGAAAAAAAATCAGTCGCCAAACAAACTAAAATTACACAACACGAATTGTTTCTATTTATTTACACTTTACAATCCTAACAACGTAACAATAAAACTTTTTAAATCCTAATATTATAACTTTCACGAAAACCAAATATAGGTACTTAATTATTATTACGCGCGCAGTGCGGCACTGCACGTGTCACCTAGGTCAAGTGAACAAATAAACATTGATCAAGTCAAAACTCTCTAAACATAAATCCTTAAAACTATTTGCAATTTCCAAAACAAACATTAAATAGTTGCAATCTGAATTAGATCTTATCGCCTCGACGTTTAGTTTTATTTTTTCTATTCAATCTGCAATTCATAAAACCGCCAAAATCCATAACGCAGACTACGACTGGCTTGCTTGGCAACGATCCATTCGCTTCATCTCTTTTGCTCTTTAAATGGATCACTAAGTAAGAAAGAAAAGGATATGAAATTCGCTCTCTCTCATTTAACTAAGTAGTCGTTGGGTAGAGTGAAAGAGAACGAATGAATATGAAAACTATCGAAAACGTAAGCTTTAGATTTACTTTGTAGTTTGGTTGCGCTTGCACCGTTTCCGTTTGGTTTGGATTTATTGGATTAGATTGTTTGCGTTATCGTGGTATTGTTTTGTGTTTTCTAAAATCGGTTTTCTCATATTGGAATATCGATACGATACGATTTCTGAATGCAATCGGATTTCAGTTTCGTTTTGATATATCGGTCTCATGCCTAATTTGGACTGAATTTTCATCAATATGCTGACATGATTTACTGTTTCTCTATAGTGAAATACTATAAGGGTAGAAGTTGAGAACTAAAAATCCTGTAACGTAGTCATCAGATAGCAGTTATGATTACCTGGGTTAGGATCTGTAGGGTCATGGCTCAGCCACTCGATGCACAGCGGGAACCACGGCAGTATGATGTCGTGATGCACGTAGAACGAATCCTCGTCCTTATTGTATACTAAAATCATTCGTACATCACTTCGTAAAGTTAGCTAAAGGAAAAAGAAAGAAGGTATTCTTTCCTTCTTTCTTTTTTTTTTAAGAAATGACAATATCCACATTTCGTTTAAATCCTGTGTCACGGAGGGCCTTACAAAATTATTGTTCAAAAGACGCGAAAAATATCCAGACTGGAAGCAATTTTGGAGCTCACAAAACGTACTTGAAGTCTTGCTGGTTATAACAATAATTTCTGCCAGTAGAGCGTTTCTTCACTAGCCGGCACAACACGACACCGAAGACGCATCGGCGGACTGACGACACATTTTATGGAATTGTCCTGCATATGTCATTAGCCCGACCCGGACCAGCCCGGCCCGACACGACACCGACATGTGGTCGACAGCAAGTCAACCACTTGTGTCGGGCCGGAACGTTACTGATGTGTTGTGTACCTACGCAAGCATCTGTATATATTACGATACGCAAAATAAACGCCAAGACGTGGAGCTGCAGAAACAGCCTGTGCCACCATACCAAGCGTCTGCATGTGTTCGTAATAGGGAGACATGTCTCTGTAGAATTCCAAAACCGTCGTGTCGTGCCGGTCAAATGGAGAATGTAGCTGTCGTTAGCACTGCTGAGGGCCTAGCCAAATGCCATTCGCTTCTGATTTCTACCTTCGCTAACGCACCAAGCGTTGTGCCATGGCAACACAAGGAATTCCTTCTTCATTGACCACGTGACATATCAAAAGCCTATGTCGTTTCCATACATTTTTGCACTTAGCGATATCAATGAATACAGATTTACCTACATAGAAGCGCAGTTCTTAAGGATTTCGTGTGCCGATTTCAAGTGGAGACTGCCTCCAGTTTAGTTCGTAGTTGGCGCCGTTGGCGGCGCTGGCGTCATTCTCCGTCTCACTTGCTCTCTTAGTTAACATACACAGGAGGAAGGGTCGTCTCTCTTGCTCTCGTAGAGACAGCTGTCACAGCGCGACTGCCACGCCGCTAAGCGGCAATTAGGGTCACAGAAAATTTGTTTACAGAGCGCCCATAGGAAATGCGCCTCTATGTAAATATCTGAGCTCTTTGGCGATATCGCTAATCGAATGCCATTTCACAGGTCCTGGTTTTGATGTAGAAAATGACTAATGAAAAGTTGACACTTACTGTATACTTCTAAAACGCTAGCGTCACTCTCGACGTGTCCTACCAAGAGTAGATTATCGTTTGGTTTGATAATGTCATCCTCTTCATCACTGTCTGGGCCCTCTGTCTGAAATGTGGTAATTGAATGTTAGGGATGAATCGCATAATTTCTTCACTCTAAAGCTAGTGAAAGCAATCATGGGTAACAAGCAATAAATAAAGATTTTATATGGAAACTAGAGGAAGCCCGCAGCTACACCCGCACATATTTAACTTAACCGTTTCTGGGGATCCCGAGGCAAATTTTCGGAAATCCGTTCTCATTGCACCCCTACAGTTCCCAAGGAACATATGAGTACACTAGTCGTCGCTAGCGGCTTCGCCCGCTTCAATTATACATAATATATAAACCTGCCTTTTAAATCATTCTATCTATTAAAAAAAAACACATTAAAATCCATTGAGTAATTTTTAAGATTTAAGCATACATAGGGACAGACAGACAGAAAACAGATTTTGTTTTATACTATGTAATGATAAGAATTTTATATATACATATTAATTTCTATGCAACAACTTGACCACCTCCAACACACCTCTGAAGAGTACTTTTGAAGTAAATAGGTGTTTATTTAGTTTAACAATATATGCCTATATCAAATAATAATTACACTTACCCTAATCTGTACATTTTCACTGAGGTCACCTAAGTTTGGTAGTGTTGCTACAGTTCCAATACCAACTGGGTTACCAACTGCAAATAATAAAATTAAATATTAGTATATATTTTTATAGTTATCTTTGAAATATTCACAATTTCAATATATAATAATATTTAGGTAACAGTTTGAACATATCAACATACAGTATGCAGTTGTGGTTTGGAGTCAGCTATGAACTCATGCATTTAATGGGTTGTATTCACTTTTATTGGGCTATTAGAGAATTTTCAGTAACTGTGTCAAGTTGGTTACCACCAGAGGTCTTAGCTGATAAGTTGTTTAATACATCTTAACCTACCTATTCAACTGACAAGATACCCATGACTGGTAATGGCATTTTAAGGTATCTGTGTAATTGTTTCAGTTAGGTACCTGAGCAAAGTAAAGCAGTAAGATAATTTCAAATCAAACAACTAGTAAATATAGCCCAGTGGTGTACGTACGGACTGCCGACACGATGGTCTCGGGTTCGAGCCCCAGTTACCACAGGCACACACCTCTGACTTTTTGAAGTTATGTGTGTATTAAAAATGTTAATTATTGCTTGATTAATAATGTGCCCGGTAGATAGCAATGAGCTTGTCCCCTATTACATTGGGACCGAAACATAACTGGCGAAAAGTGGGTGTGTAATACACCTCTGCCTACCCATTCAGGGATAAAAGGCGTGAAATTATGTTATATAGTTATGTAGAAGTCTCAAATTATGACCTTAGTTACTAACGGCCCGTTTCAATACTGGGTCTACCCATGGATTTGAAGATTTAATTTTCATGTTTAACATATTTAGTATTTAGCTTATGTCCAATATGTATTTCAAATCTCCATAATAAAATATAGGATAATTATTATCAACAGTTATAACTCTATCAAAATATAACTACATACCATTATCTTCCTCATCATACTTTTCAAAGTTGAACTCGTCATTGGGGTCGGCTGGAGGGTTACTGGGGGCTGCGGTAGCTTCTCCTTCCTCATCGCTCTCGTCATCCCCCGCCTCTGCTATCCTAAATAACCATAATATATGATATTATTATCTAAATTATCATGATAACAATGGCATAACAATATTTTAAAACATGAAGACGTGACTAAAATACGCCTATTACAATACCTAAATTAAATATATATCCATAAAATGATATAGTGAAATACTTAATATAAATAAGTTTTATAGTTTACAACTGGTTACATATGAATGGTGAAATAATTATCATAATGTTACAAATAAAGCAAAATCAACTACCGTAACTCTGTGGCTGTCTGTTTAATTATTTTCTCCAATTCTTTCTCCGTAAGTTCTATCTGTAAATTAACCAAAGTTAAATCGTTAATAAACAATGCGACGTCAAATTAAATGTATCACTTGATAAGTTTGATGTACCTTTTCTGGCACCGCTTTGGCTACACCGCGGCGTACAAAGTGCATACAGGATATCAAACTGACTGTCGGCGTTTGCTCGTCCATTATGAATTAAATTAATTATATAAATATAAATAAAGTAATAATTTTATACTAAGCAAAACAAACCAAACACATGCACCCACATGGAAACTGACAATTAATGACATTGACAATTATTGTCAATTTCTCACATGATTTTTTTTTTTTTTTTTTGGGATTTTATGACCTGGTAACTGGACCTTTAGGTCAAATCTTATTTTATTTTAACGGACACTGCACATTCACTTAATTTTTAAATTGTTTTAACAGTATTTTTAATGTATTTATATATCGGTTTGTAAGTATTTTTGTCTTTCAATAACTCTTCGAGTGGCGGCGGGCGGGAGAAAGAATCGCACTTAATGTTCACTTCACTGAGTTCACTAGCCAACACTAATCTGTTGAGCTATAATCAAAATGGCTTCTAACTATACTTTTATACAAAGTTGACAATATTTTCGGGTCAGCTCCCCATGTAACGCCTGCAAGACATTTTATTATATTTAATCCTTTAAGAGCATTTTTTGATATGGTTTTAATATGTTCCTCAAAGGTTAATTTCTTATCTAATACTATGCCTAAAAATTTCTTAACATTCACTGGATTTATAAATTCTCCGTTATATATTACTTTTGAATATGTGTTCTCATTTCCAAATATCATGGCACTACTTTTGGAGGGATTAATTTTTAAATGTAACACATCATTGTAATAGTGAAATATTTGGGACAATGCTCTGTTAATATTGTCTATTGCAATTTCTACATTATAATTACTACTGTACAAAACAATATCATCAGCAAACTGCAAAATATCTACATTACTATTTACAAATTTACAGATTTCACTTGTATATATATTGTACAACAAAGGAGATAGTGTAGCACCCTGCATTGTACCTTTATGCCGCGTTTCCACGCTTGCCAAGCCTCGACAAGCTTCCACCAGCACAAGCGTGTAAACAGGCCGTTTGGCTTGGCTTGCGTGAGCTTGTGGACGCTTGTACAGGATCCGGTCTAGTGTCGGTTTTTGGACACAGATCAAAGGGCGCTTGCGGCAAGCGCTTGCGACGCGTTCACACGTTGGCGCGTGCTTAGTAGTCGCTGTGATCTCGAAACGAACGAACGCACGTCTAGTTTTTTCTCAAAATGAGTGGCTGGTCGAACTTCTTTTGCTTGTTTGTATGATTATGCACTATATCGCTCCCAGAGGAATGTCACGAGGGAACATATTAATAATATGCAGGCGTATTGACATACCTAATGCCGTAACCTATATGGCACCAGTAATATTTCGAGGCTATGTAGGTAAGGTTTTCCGTAGAGGGTAAGGAAGAGGCCCTGGCAATCTACATCATACAAAATAATTGGTTTTGCTTCTCTTTAAGTGTATTGCAAAAAAAAGTAGGTTAAACCTAAGGTTATAGTCGATACAAGTTCGGTGTCCGCCATGCTTGGATGTACGTAGCATACTGACGCATTCACAAGCGTGTAAACGGCTCCCAAACGCCAAGCGAGATTTGTGGACGCTTGGAGCTTGTGGAAGCTTGTCGAGGCTTGGCAAGCGTGGAAACGCGGCATTAGATGCACATTTTGGACCATGCAATGTATTATTATGCCTTACATAAAGTGTTCTACTATCCAAAAAATTATATATCCATTTACATAGTTGACCAGGCACACCTAACCTAGACATAACTTGTACAAGTATAGCCGGATCTAGACTGTCAAAAGCACCCTGAACATCTAAAAATACACAAACAGTGTTTAACTTATTATCTTTTGCATGTTTCAGGTCTGAAATTAAGGAAGTGAAGCTGTCTGCACAACTTCGCCCTCGACGAAATCCATATTGTACATGCGGAATGATGCCGTTAGATTCCATATACCAATCCAAACGATTTTTAATCATGTTTTCAAATAGTTTACCTAGACATGAAGACAGTGATATTGGTCTATAAGAGCTGGCAAGCTCGAGAGGTTTATCTGGTTTGAGTATCGGAATGACACATTGTGTTTTCCATGATTGTGGAATACATTTACAATGCCAAAGTAAATTAAGAATATTAAGAAATATTTTTTGTGCTGATTCATCTAAATTTTTAATAGTACAATAAGTAGGGGAAATCATCTAAACCAGGTGTAGTGTCTTTCCGAGATAACAAACTCATTTTAAATTCAGACCATGTAAAAGCATCTAGCAAAAATTTTGAATTTGGATTATCATTATTTAATTCGAAAATATTGCCTAAACTATTAATATTATTTAGATTGCTATTGTCAGATAATTTATCTAGAAATTGAGAAATAAACTCATCTTTATATGATTTATTACCAGCTCTTATACCTTTGAACATTTTTAGAAGATTCCAAATCTTACTTATAGGAGTAGTTCTATTAAAAGTGTTACATAAGCTATTCCAACATATTCTCTTTTGTTCTGATATGGTTCTTTTTTTAAGTGCATCCTTTCTTTTATAATCTAAATAGTTCTCCATAGTAGGATCACTTCTATATAGTTTCAATGCATTGTAAGAGGCAATAACACTTTTTTCACAAATGTCATTCCACCAAGGAGCTGGAGGTCTACTTTTGAAATTATTTGGTTTATTAAGTTTAGGAATTGTCATAACTTTTAAATTGTCCAATCGGGAACAAAAATCATTATAGGTTGAAATAGGATCATATAATTTTAGAACTAAATCATTAAATATTGTTTTAGAAATAGTTTTAAACTTTTTCCAATCTGCTTTGTTATATATAAACCTATCAACAGGTGGATTAATATAATATTTATCTATATGCAGTGAAATCTCTGTTATTGTTGGGTAGTGATAGCTGCCCATGGCATCATCATGTACAGACCACTCGCATATTGATGCGAGGTTAGCACTAATAAAGCTTACATCAATTGCAGACGGATTTCGTCTCGGGTTGTTAACAGTTGTAAAACTACCATCATTTAATATACATAAATCCAAGTCATCAATGATATTAAATAAATCCTGACCTCTGCTCTTAGTGGATAGACAACCAAAAGCGATGTGGTGTGCATTAAAGTCACCACTTACAAATATAGGCTTTGGAAGATCATTGATAATATTACGTAGTCTATTGATCCGTATATGTCTACTAGAAGGAGGACAGTATACACAAAGAATAGTCAAGCTACCATGCACCGTAGATAAGGACAGAGCTACAGTTTGAATTTCTTCATAAAATCTAGTGTTTAAAACTTTGTACTTTAAATATGGCTTAATTAGTATTGCTACACCATTATGAGTATTTTTAGAATTTTTATTATAAATATTATATCCAGGTATTCTAAAACTATTGTCTTTAAACCATGTTTCGTTAAGTAAGCAAATGTCAATATTTTGTTTTTGTAAGAATTGAATCAGTAAGGGTTTTTTATTTTTAGCACTTTGAATGTTATATTGAGCAATACGTAGCTTAGACATTGTATGACTTGGATCCATTACTTGAGGTTTTTAATAAGTGTTTCTCTAATGGTATTTACAGTGGTAGGCGTATTATCGCCCTTATTACCCAGTTCCACCAACGTCTGTACCAGGGCCTTAAGTACATCGTTGTTGGCAACTATTTGGGCTTTGATGTCTACTTTAGGAGAGACATCTCTAGAGTTATTTACACTATGTACAGTATTATTTACAGATGTATTTACAGACTTATTTACAGATGTATGTACAGACTTATTTACAGATTTATTTACAGTGTTAATTGGTTTCATTTTTGGAGGTGGCAAGGGTGGAAATTCAATGTTATCACTTGAGTGTTGTTTTGTGATTGTAGCACTTGCATATGTTATCTTATTTTTCTTTTCTAATATTTTATTTAACTTAATTGGACATAATCTCGAAATTGCAAGATGAGGCCCGCTGCAATTGCAACAGCAGATCTCTGTTGGTCTATCACATTCTTTATATAAATGCTCACCTCCACAAATGGAACATCTTTGTTTGCCATTACATATCCTAGCGGAGTGGTTAAATTTAAAGCATCGGAAACATTGCTGTAATGGGGGTATATATTCGAAAACTCGGTATGAAAACAAATCGTATTGTACATTGTCTGGGAGAATATTCGATAGAAAAGTAATGCTAACTGTTTGTAATGGTACTCGCTCTTGTCCTACCTTCTTTGTGAATCTTCTTATAGCTATTATTTCATAAATTGATGATAATTTTGTGTATAGTTCTTTGTTCGAAATGTTTGCTGGTACAAATCTAATTATGCCTGTTTTTTCTATTTGCGCAGCCGGAATAAATGCTTTCAAGCCATGTTTGTTATGAAAAGCACTGTTGTTAATAAAGTTATTGGCCGTATTATACTGTTTAAATATGACTGCTATTTTATTTCCGTTGATTCTCTGTATAGCCGTCACTCCTTTTATCTCACTTGAAAATATGTGATTGAGATAGATAGGGCTCTTATTGCCTATTCTATCTTTATTGTTTGTAGCTTCTATAAACACTTTAAAATCTGTACAAGTTGCATTTTCTGGGTAAAGTCTTTTATAGTCTGGTTTTGTATAAGGTATATAGTCATAATTCTCACCGCCGCCGCCATTACCACAGTCCTTCTCTGTCCCGCCGTCTCCAGCCTCAGGCCGAGGACGTTTATGTGAGGTGGGCGGGTTATCCCCGCCCCCCTCATTTCCCACCATTTCCACGGGTTTGCACACCTATCACTATTGTTTTGGATCAACTTTTAAGCAAAAACCACCAAATATTTAGTAAAAAATTAAAATTGAAAAATTTTCTTATCCGCGCTTTTTTAAGGTTCCCGCCAGAATCCTTTCTCACATGAGATCTTTGATTGTCAGTCAGTTAAGGCCCGCACAAACTATCTGTCGCGACTAAAGGTGAGCATTATTACAACAACCGTTATTGTAATGCATTATTCATACGCAATGTATATTAAATTATTGCAAGTGTCATTATACTGCTGTCAATTATTCGTTATCGTTGTTGATAATGACAATATTGACAATCAACAGTCATGGCGCGCTAACTGTTGTGTGCGAGCGAGCAAGCATTATGCCCAACTACCAATATGTGTAAAAGAGACAGCACTAAACGCTGCTCAAGAAGTCACGATTACCCGATAATGTTTACAGTAACCGCGACAATTTAAGTAAGGAATGTCCGATTATGGACGATTTAAAGTTCTTTTTATAAAAAATATTATTTACTTGTTGTTGTTTTCAAATTATTTCGTTTCGTTATTAGTGTTATTTATTATTGTCAGCCAGTACAAGAGTGTAAAAGTGTTCTGTGCGTACAAGTTTTGTTGTTATTAGATTTTTAAAGATAATTACGTTAATAACTTATGAAGTAAGTATATAAACTGTAATTGTATTTGTGATTCTGTGATTGTGACTTAGGAAATAAGTAGTTCAATGCAATATAAATTACTAAACAGCAAATCGCGCGATAGCAGATTCATTGACAACAGGCTGTTGTCAACAGCAGAATAATTGACAGCCGTTTACAATAACGGTTGTTGGAAAATAACACAACAGTATAATTCATTGTTGAAAAATAGCCGTTATCGCCAACTCTAGTCGCGACCATGAAGGTATAGTCGCGACTCAAGGCCCGCACAAACTATCTGTCGCGACTTACTGTCGCGACTTACGGTCGCGACAGAAGGGTATCTGGACAAGGAAAATCCATTCAAGTGTGCACACTATCGGACGTCTGTCGCGGACGTGACCTTGAGCGTTCAGACGTCCGAAAGCAATCTGGGAAAATGACAGCAAACGTCCGCGGACGTTTACAAACGTCCGCGGACGTTTACTGTCATCCGTATATTGTCCATGGTACGGCCTTAATATTGATTTTATACAGAATATAGTCAAAAAATGTTAAATTCACTTTCAATTCAACAGTTCTGCTTTACTTCAAGATCTACCAATAATATAATCTAATAGTGCTAACTGCTAGTGCCCTGAATTAAGAAAATAAGCTCCTACCTAGCCATAGTGTATCGCATAGACAGCATGGCGTGTCTATGGTTGTATCAAACGCGGACGCGACAGAAAGCCGCGTCCGAAAGGGTGTGCACACTATGTGTCGCGACTTACTGTCGCGACAGTAAGTCGCGTCCGAACAGTTTGCGTGCGCCTTTACTGTCGCGACAGTAAAGGCGCACGCAAACTGTTCGGACGCGACTTACTGTCGCGACACATAGTGTGCACACCCTTTCGGACGCGGCTTTCTGTCGCGTCCGCGTCCGATACAACCATAGACACGCCATGCTGTCTATGCGATACACTAAAGGCGCACGCAAACTGTTCGGACGCGACTTAAGGCCCGCACAAACTATCTGTCGCGACTTACTGTCGCGACTTACTGTCGCGACAGAAGGGTATCTGGACAAGGAAAATCCATTCAAGTGTGCACACTATCGGACGTCTGTCGCGGACGTGACCTTGAGCGTTCAGACGTCCGATAGCTATCTGGGAAAATGACAGTTAACGTCCGCGGACGTTTACAAACGTCCGCGGACGTTTACTGTCATCCGTATATTCAGGGCCGGATTTAAGGGGGGGCAGGCGGGGCAATGGCCCCGGGGCCCCCACAAGACAGGGGCCTCCACACAGGAGATAAAAATATATCCAAACTTCGACGATAAAAGCTTTTATATATATATATATATTTACTAAAACACAAACATAAGAATATTATTATTCAAGAACCTGCAAAATTATGATAAATCTGACTGCAGAATTTAGTCTTCCAAAATCAGTCGCGAGGTAATACAAATTTAGTTCGATAATGGTCAAACACAATGTTTATACGACTATCGATCGATTCTGGCCTTGTTTTTCTCCAACTATGGGTACAAGCATACATGTCCATTCAAAAAACCAAGCTAATTGGAGAATGCTTCAGTGTCTAGAAGCATGCAATGGAGCGTCTATACGAGCATGAGATATAGAAGACTCATTTAGACTCAGTGATGAGTTTGGAGAGTGAGTGCAACGGGGAGAAAGCACGGATCAGATCGTACAATTGCTGATGGCACAAGAGGCACAACATATTGGGTATAGGCAAAAAAATCATAAAATTTTCGTCAGTACAATTCAATTCATTGCTGTACGGTGCTATCTCGGGAACTCATTTAATCCGGCGTGCAAACATAAGAAGCCTCCACGTCGATTTATCTTCCTCCATATTTTGCAAAGAACTGATAAATTCCATGGGTAAGAGATGATGTTCCATGAGAAAGTTACGATCATACTGGGGAAGCCATTGTAAAAGCCATTACTACAATCTACAATCGGACGGTTATGCCTCAAATATGAGTGAAAATGAAAAAGGATGTACGATGTTGTGGTTACTCACTCAACTCAGTTCGAAAATCTGCTAGCTCTTGTGTGTCCGCAGCACTATTATTTCGGGTTTTTACAGCAAATATACAATGACACAGAATCCTCAAGAGAATCAGAATCATGAAGTGGACCATCATATTTTAAAAAAGAATAGCGACCCTCGCTGGTCATGTAAACCTGCAGCCACCAAGGTCATTGTCGTTCAAGTCGAAGAACCTATTTCCAGCATTTCTACTCTTAAGGACCAGAAAGATATCGTGGGAAATGGAGGAACACATCTTTTATAAAAGATGAGCTGTCTCCGAACGGCTCATTTTAATTTTTTTGGAACGACATCTTAGAGCAATCCAGCGCTACAAACATGTATTCGCAGGACCCGAAAATGCTTCTTGAATCTGCTGTGCGTGCGTTGGAGTCGTTAAAATAATTCATCAAAGTCAAATACAAAAAAGATGATTTTGTTAAATACGAAGAAGCAGCTAAACAAATACCAAATACTGACGAACAAATTTAATGACGCACCAGAAAAAGAAGTGTTAAGTTTAATCCCCTCGATTACATGAAAGCTTAAATCAAGATGTAAAGCTGTCACCAAGTGAGAAATTTAAAGTGTCTGGTTTTGTCCCAATAACTTTGTGTTTCTCTCACTGAAAGATTGCAGGTTTAAGAAGCAGATCTATAGGGATTCGGGTTTCTTAATCAATTTGAGGAGATGGACGCTGTAAATTTATATGCTGCTGCAAAAAGATAGTAAAAGTTTACAAATCCCTTTACAATGGCAATGAAATGGTTCAATTTATATCCCTGATAGACTTGTATAAAATGGCCATGCAAAAGACCAATCTAAGAACCCGCCTTTGCATCTTCTGTGTCTGGACATGTCAGAAGGCTTTCGTCGGTGTACGACCAAAAATCTGGTGAGCTCTAAGGTCCAAAGGAATACCAGAAGCGTATATTGACATTATACGAGACATGTAATCAAACGCCGATTACGTAGTTCGGGCTGTAGTTGGCTCAAAAAAGCATTTTTTCGGCATCGTCGGGATCCATCAGGGTTCCGACCTCAGACCATATTAGTTCAGCGGGGTCGCAACTTTTCGCAGAAAAACGTTCGCAAAGTGCCGATCATTACCGCCGTAATTAGTTTTTAATAATATGTATTATAAATTTAAAAATCTATTATCAATTTAAA
Organism: Euclidia mi; assembly: GCA_944739405.2. Classification (NCBI taxonomy): domain Eukaryota; kingdom Metazoa; phylum Arthropoda; class Insecta; order Lepidoptera; family Erebidae; genus Euclidia; species Euclidia mi. Next base: position 64,008,096 of record OX123187.2, on the reverse strand, counting down.
TAAATTTTACTTGCTGAAAGTAAATTATTTAAATAGTTCTCAGAAAAATAGTTCCTTTTATTTGGAAAATAATTTGGGGCCCCCACACCTATGTTGCCCCGGGGCCTCCAGACCTTTAAATCCGGCCCTGCGTATATTGTCCATGGTATGGCCTTAATAGTTATTTTATACCGAATATAGTAAAAAAATGTTAAATTCACTTTCAATTCAACAGTTCTGCTTTACTTCAAGATCTACCAATAATATAATCTAATAGTGCTAACTGTTAGTGCCCTGAATTAAGAAAATATGCTCCTACCTAGCCATAGTGTATCGCATAGACAGCTTGGTGTGTCTATGGTTGTATCGGACGCGGACGCGACAGACAGCCGCGTCCGAAAGGGTGTGCACACTATGTGTCGCGACAGTAAGTCGCGACAGTAAGTCGCGTCCGAACAGTTTGCGTGCACCTTTACTGTCGCGACAGTAAGTCGCGACACATAGTGTGCACACCCTTTCGGACGCGGCTTTCTGTCGCGTCCGCGTCCGATACAACCATAGACACGCCATGCTGTCTATGCGATACACTATGGCTAGGTAGGAGCTTATTTTCTTAATTCAGGGCACTAGCAGTTAGCACTATTAGATTATATTATTGGTAGATCTTGAAGTAAAGCAGAACTGTTGACTTGAAAGTGAATTTAACATTTTTTGACTACACACATCAACAAAGTCTAGGGATATCTTAATCCTAAATTATTTACGAGTTTATAGTTTAGAACCTTGTTAGTTTCCACAAAAAGTTTATATACAGATTAAAACCTCTTTTATTCTATTTTCAAAATTTGAACATGGAAAGAAAAAAAACAAAATAATAAACAAAATATGGCGGCAAATTTGCTAGTAATTCGTTACATTAAAGAAAGTTAAAACTGTTTTATTATAATTATTAATGAAAAGGGTTTTTAATTGTTTTTCTTTTTAAATTTAACGTGACGTACGAACTTTAAAAGTCATGTCACGTCGTCATTTGAGTCGAGATGAAATGTTACGAGCCGTGGGCATGTTAGAAAATGGTGCAATTCAACGCGTCGTTGCTGAGGCCCTACATACCAGTCAAAATGTGATATCAAGGTTGTGGTCACGTTATCGCAGTACTGGAGATGTGGCCGAACAGCACACAGGTAGATATCGTGTTACTACGCAGAGACAGGATCGATTTCTCCAAATGACCGCCAGAAGACAACCCAATATCACAGCGCTGCAACTAGTGCAAAGGCTCCAGGAGGACCACCAGCTGCTGGTAAGCGACCAAACCGTGCGAAGAAGGTTACATGAAGTTGATCTTCATGCTCGAAGACCATTGCGTGTTCCAGCATTGCGACGTGGCAATCGCGGTCGGCGGCTTTCGTGGGCTCGGGAGCATTTACCATGGAGTGACGAACAATGGTCTTTGGTGCTGTTCACCGATGAGTCCCGGTTTGGGTTTCACCCGGATTCACGAAGAACACGCGTTTGGAGAGCTCCAGGGAGAGTTAGCCGTCTACGGCACCCTCAGGAGGTCCACCCATACCAAGGCGGGACAATCATGGTGTGGGCAGGAATTCGTCTTGGCGGACGAACCCAACTCGTTTGGATCCAAGGCAGCATGACTGCACAAAAATACCACGAGGAGGTAGTAGAGCCCGTTATTGTCCCACACAGAACTCAAATAGGCCATGAATTTCTACTCATGCACGATAATGCTCCTTGCCATACGGCGCGGCTGGTATCGACCGCTCTCCGAGAGCACGATATTCAAGTTTTGGATTGGCCTGCACAGTCGCCCGACTTAAATCCTATCGAGCATGCCTGGGACATGTTACAACGAAAAGCTTTGAGAGATTTTCCACCAAATTTGACGACTGAACAACAACTTTACGAACACTTGCAAAGGACATGGGACCTCATACCGCAGCAAGACATTGACAATTTAATTTTAAGTATTAACAATCGATGTCGATGTGTAATCAATGTAAGAGGTGGCAACACTGATTATTAATGATTAGATTTTACAAGATTTTTTCCATTTTTATTAAAATTAACCCGGCGCCGACGACGTGAAAAAAATTCCCCGGCCGATGACATCGGGTAAATTTTACCCGAATTTTAATTTGAAAAATTTTCAATAGTTTTATACATAGTTTATATTACATTTTAATTGATTATTGGTGAAACAGTATTTACGCATGTGATAAAATAAAAGATGGTACCAATTTATAATGAAAAATAACTTTTTTATTTACTTTTCATACACAATAGAAAAATCAACCTGAAAAACATGATAGTTTTTAGAAAATTATTTTTGTTAGGATATTTAGTTTTATTTATGAAAATAATTATCTTATTTACTAAAAAAAGAACAAATAAAGACTAAACAGAAAAAAAATTGCAAGAAAGGAGAACTTAGTCAACTTCTTCATTATCCACTATAATGGAACTGCTGCAATTTTCATCATCAGAATCAGGTTCCTCCAAAACACTCAAAATCCGTTGATCTTGGTTAGTCAAAGCCATTTGTGACCAAAAACTAAAAAAAAATACAAAACAACTAGTAAAAACTATTATAAACACGAATAAAAATACGTCATGAAAATATTACACTATCTATGACGGTGGGTAAAACTTACCCGTTTTGAATTGAAACACTTGTATCTCACTACACGAGCGGAGTAATAATGATGTAAACAATAATCCAAATAGAGGGTAGTTGTATCTCCAGCTATGCTGGCGGATAAGTAAGATGGACGTCAGGAAAAATAAATATACCCTCTTAAAATCACCTCGGGTAAATATTACCCAGCGTCAACGACGCCGGGTTAATAGTTTTTTAAGAAGAAATGTTTGTTGTTATCATACTAATTTTCCATGATGATTAAAAAAATATTTTTTTTTATTTAAAACAAAAAAAAACACGAAATGTTTTTTATTTTTATTAAAGACCTTAAAATAATCTATGATTCTTCTATTTACTGTATCAGAAAATTCTTCATAGATTTTTAGATATTTGATGAAATATAAAATATCCCTAGACTTTGTTGATGTGTGTATATTCTGTATAAAATCAATATTAAGGCCGTACCATGGACAATATACGGATGACAGTAAACGTCCGCGGACGTTTGTAAACGTCCGCGGACGTTTGCTGTCATTTTCCCAGATTGCTTTCGGACGTCTGAACGCTCAAGGTCACGTCCGCGACAGACGTCCGATAGTGTGCACACTTGAATGGATTTTCCTTGTCCAGATACCCTTCTGTCGCGACCGTAAGTCGCGACAGTAAGTCGCGACAGATAGTTTGTGCGGGCCGTAAGGCTAGGTAGGAGCATATTTTCTTAATTCAGGGCACTAGCAGTTAGCACTATTAGATTATATTATTGGTAGATCTTGAAGTAAAGCAGAACTGATGAATTGAAAGTGAATTTAACATTTTTTAAGTATATTCGGTATAAAATCACTATTAAGGCCACACCATAGACAATATACGGATGACAGTAAACGTCCGCGGACGTTTGTAAACGTCCGCGGACGTTAATTGTCATTTTCCCAGATTGCTATCGGACGTCTGAACGCTCAAGGTCACGTCCGCGACAGACGTCCGATAGTGTGCACACTTGAATGGATTTTCCTTGTCCAGATACCCTTCTGTCGCGACTTACTGTCGCGACAGTAAGTCGCGACAGATAGTTTGTGCGGGCCTTAAGTCGCGACAGAAGGGTATCTGGACAAGGAAAATCCATTCAAGTGTGCACACTATAGGACGTCTGTCGCGGACGTGACCTTGAGCGTTCAGACGTCCGATAGCAATCTGGGAAAATGACAGTTAACGTCCGCGGACGTTTACAAACGTCCGCGGACGTTTACTGTCATCCGTATATTGTCTATGGTATGGCCTTAATAGTGATTTTATACCGAATATAGTTAAAAAATGTTAAATTCACTTTCAATTCATCAGTTCTGCTTTACTTCAAGATCTACCAATAATATAATCTAATAGTGCTAACTGTTAGTGCCCTGAATTAAGAAAATATGCTCCTACCTAGCCTTAGTGTATCGCATAGACAGCATGGCGTGTCTATGGTTGTATCGGACGCGGACGCGACAGAAAGCCGCGTCCGAAAGGGTGTGCACACTATGTGTCGCGACAGTAAGTCGCGACAGTAAAGGCCCGCACAAACTATCTGTCGCGACTTACTGTCGCGACTTACGGTCGCGACAGAAGGGTATCTGGACAAGGAAAATCCATTCAAGTGTGCACACTATCGGACGTCTGTCGCGGACGTGACCTTGAGCGTTCAGACGTCCGATAGCAATCTGGGAAAATGACAGCAAACGTCCGCGGACGTTTACAAACGTCCGCGGACGTTTACTGTCATCCGTGTATTGTCCATGGTACGGCCTTAATATTGATTTTATACAGAATATAGTCAAAAAATGTTAAATTCACTTTCAATTCAACAGTTCTGCTTTACTTCAAGATCTACCAATAATATAATCTAATAGTGCTAACTGCTAGTGCCCTGAATTAAGAAAATAAGCTCCTACCTAGCCATAGTGTATCGCATAGACAGCATGGCGTGTCTATGGTTGTATCGGACGCGGACGCGACAGAAAGCCGCGTCCGAAAGGGTGTGCACACTATGTGTCGCGACTTACTGTCGCGACAGTAAGTCGCGTCCGAACAGTTTGCGTGCGCCTTAAGTCGCGTCCGAACAGTTTGCGTGCGCCTTAAGGCAAGGCCCACAGAAGAATAGGTAGGTACCTAACTAAAGCATATCCAATCTCTTTGGCAAGGCCATAGGGCATAGATTATACACATAGGTAGGCCAAAGATGTTGCCATAACCAATTACCAAAAAGTTTCTTGTGACCATAGCAAGCCCTACAAAAGTACAAAGTGAATGAAGCTACATAAAGGAAAACCGTAAGTAAATACAACCATTAAAGTTGCGGTTAACTACGGTACTGACTACGGTATATGAATACTGAATGAGGGTTCGTTATAAAAACTTCATTGGTAAAATTCGTAAGAAAAAAAGATATACTTCGCTAAGAATGAAAGGTTTTCCCGATATACTATCTTTATTAAATAAATAATAATCTCAAATATATTATCGTAGCAAAATCCATCGATGGATATAATATTGGAAACGGGCTAAAATTATTGGGTTGGGTTTCGAAACGAGTCGCCCGAATTTGAGGGTATTGGTGGTGTGCTTAAGGGAGTTAGTTTTAATCCCCTAAAACTAATTTTGCCTGCCGGAGTTGCGTTTAAATATTTTTAAACAATTTCCAAAAATTCTACATTCAAATATGCAAAACGGAACGTAATTTTAGGTTTTATGTGAAAGTAACTAAATAGGTTGTATTAGGTTCTCTTTTGACCCTTAACCCGAAAATAGGAGTCCTGCTTCGCAGGGCTTCGTCAACCTCAGTTTATTAAACTAATGGAATCAGTAAAAGCGATATTTAAGTTTTATGTGATAAACTTGAAACGAAACGCAACCGCCATCTTGTATGAATGATATTGACAGCTAATGTCAAATTTGTGCGTCATTGCTTTCGAGTACTAGGGTAAGGTGCGACTGTATTAAGTAACCAGAGACGAGTAAGAATTACTCGTCTCTGAAGTAACTAAATAGGTTATGTTAGGTTCTCTTTTGACCCCTTTACCCGAAAATAGGAGCCCTGCGAAGCAAGGCTCCATCAACCTTAGTTTATTAAACTAGTGTGAAGAATGTGGAAGTTGGCAGTGCCATACACACCGATGTTTGGAGATTTTTTTTTCAGAGGAAACGACGTATTTCCGGCAAGTGAAAATGATGAGAGGGGGTTCCAAAACCTGCCCCCCTCCCCCCCAATCATTCACAACCCCTAAAAACGGCGACGTATTTCAAAACCTTTTTGTAATATTAAAATAATCTCTACATTTATTATCAAACGAAGTCCCCCGCCGCGTCTGTCTGTCTGTCTGTTCACTCAAAATTCTAAAAGTACTGGGCAAATTTTTATACAGTTTTCAACAACATCGATAGTGATCCCTGAGGAAGGTTTTAGTGTATAATAAGTTTAGGTTTTGTGCAAACTGACGATATTACGACGATATTAGTTCAACGCGCCGCGGCGGCAAAAATTAAGGCGATCCTCGAAAACCCTGCCAAAAACTTTGGAGTTATAATATAAGTTTATAACAAAACAATGTATGGTGGGATTGTACCTACCACTTTAATAGGTCTACTAAAAAGTCCGCAATGATATATTATGTCTATCTTCCAAGGATAACCCGTCAATAACCATATTTTGCTTTTACATATTACAACAAAATGAAGGGTTATTTTCGAACCTATTTTTAACAATACAGTATTAATCCTTATTAAATTAAATAAGTTAGAAACTTTATGCATTTAATGTAGATCAAAATTGCCTTTGTAGAGCAAAATGAAAAAAATCCGGGTGAGTAATCAATATCGATGAAGCGTAGCGAAGATGTCGCTCACTTGCTATTACCCCTCCCGCACCGCGCATTCCCGCCCGCTAAGTTATCTATACTAATCTATACTAATTTTTTAATATAATAAAGACGAAAGATTTGTATGTTTGTAACGAATAAACTAAAAAAGTACTGGACCGATTTAAAAAATTATTTCACCATTATAATGCGACGTTATCTCTGAGTAACATAGGCTATATTTATTTCTAGAAAATATTAGGGATCCTCAAAAAATGTCTTTCATCGCGTGCGCTGCTTAAAATATGAATGATACATAAAAATAATATGCTACTTTATTAAAGTACCTACAAAAAAGTCGGGATGGTATAGGTCCATCTCCGAAGGAAAATCCTCAGTAACCATTTTTATCAATAACAAAGTACAAAAATGTATTTTAAACGATACCTACAGTATTATTATTTTCTTATCCAATTAAATGCGCTGGATACGTTGTGTATTGAATGTTGATGGAAATAGTCTTTCAGAATAGGTACCATTATAATGAATATCTTAGAAGATATATCTAAATAAAAATAATGCGTAAGAAAATAACTTCACCACGGTTTGCGAACACCGATATTCCGCCGGGACAGGACTCGCTTGATTCTATCGATTATTTAAATTTTATAATACTGAAATAAATAATCTCATTTTCAAGAAGACTGTTTCAATACTCTTATAAATTAATTACTTAAATACCTACCAACATATAATAAAAAGTATAAGCTATTTACCCACATATAGCATTTCGGAGTCCATTGATGGACATAAGATGAGCATCACGGTAGCAGTGAGTCAATAGGAAGATTTGGCCTACTATAACCACGCTATCCTGACGAGTTGGTATGGAGTAAGATGTAGTGTTTGCCGTATCTTTGCAAAGTGACTATATGCTTCGTGTATTTTCCTTAGTCACCTCTTAGCTATGGAATGAAATGGGGTAGTAACACTTTGTATTTTCAATGCGCCACCACAGGGACAAAATAAATGAAAAAACTTTGAGAAGAAAAATAGATTAATGGCTAACTAGCTGAGCCCGCGGCTGCACTCATGCTATTTAAGGCTACTGCGCTGCACCCGTGGCCTTCCTTCCTCGATAAATAAGCTATCAAACACAAGAGGCATTATTTAAATTAAAGCAGTAGACCTGTAGACCTTGAGATTAGCGCGTTCAACTAAACAAACGAACGAACTCCTCAGCTTTGTAATTTTAGTTTATCACACAATTTTATGAAAATGTATTTTCTCAGCTCTCTTTTAATTAAGAAAATAAAGCCTGTATTGAACAAACAATGGCAACTTTGAAAACATTCAATCATCAGACACAAATAACATCCAGGCTCCAAACAGCAATTTGTTGATCACACAAAGTTTTGTTTCGTGTGAGCATCGAACCCACGACACGCAGTACGCCATACGTAATAGTCACCATAGCGGCATTCCGCAATCCATTGCTGGCCATAGGTTTTTCCTAATTCGCATCCCAATAGCATTATGACCATTGTGAGCCAATAGGACTTTGCCTACGACACCACCCTAACCAGACGGGTTGGTATTGAGTTTCATGTCGAGTTTTCCTTCTCTAAGCAAAGTTACAATTTGATTCATGTATTTTCCTAACGTCGTTTTACGACTTTTACGTCGCTAACAATATGAAATGGGTAGTGACACTTTTTATTGTTAATCCCACACCAGTAGGATCGGCATTTAGAAAATATGTTACAGTACGTGAAATAAATATCTTGCGTTATAAGTTGAAGTATTTGAAAAGTATGAAAGCGCTCAAAGCTGCGGGATATGACAGGATATCTGCTGAAATGCTCAAGGTAGGCTCAGGTGTTCAATAAATGTTGGCAGTCCGGTCACGTAGCGTAGCAGGTGACAGGAACAAGGCTGATATTGTGCCAATTTATAAGGGCAAAAGGTTTCAACAAGTTGCAAAAATTACCGCAGTATAAGCCTCCTGAGTGTTGATGGCAAATTGTACCCAAGGACACTAATTGAAAGAGTGCTCTGAAATTGATCGTAAAATTTGAGATGTGCAAGCAGGATTCAAAAAGGGAATGGTATGAACGGATTAAGGTGCATTTCAGATAAAATCTTAATGAAACACAAGAAGGTTTTCTGCGCCTTTATTGACTTGGAAAAGGCTTACGATCGAGTAGTGAGGGATGAACTTTGGTCAACACTTTCTGTGTATGGAGTGAGCAGCAGTCTGATACGGGCACTTACATCCTTATATAGGGCCTGTGTCAGATTATACGGGGCCTACACGGAGTGGTCATTGATAATGGTGTTAGATAGGGGTGTGAAGCGTCTCCTTGGCTGCTCAATTTGTTCATGGACAGTTTTCTGACTGATTTGAAAGAGTCTGAATGTGGAGGTACGCCATCCAAATAGGTGAAGTACCTACTGAAAAAGGGCCAAATAAAAAATACCCACTCATAACCCACGCGCATGCATGATGAGGTTAATGAATGTCGTGGATGCGCAAGAGGTATGTCTAACGGCCATTTTCAATATTCGAACTATAGATAGATCTGTAGATTTTCTACCTATATATATATATATATCTATTGTAGAATCTAAAATCTACAGATCTGCCGTCCGTTAACTAAAACCACGTTAACACCAAAAAGTGATTTCGGAGAAAAACGTAAAAAACGCGGGAATCGTTGTTTCTAGAAAATTATTATACATAAATCCGTGATTGTTAAATATTATTGAAACAAATATTTGCCAGCGTCATTTAGGATATTTCCTGCTTAGAAATGTACTTGAAATTATATAAAAAAACTGATTTTTTTGGTTTAGTTAAGCAATACAATTTTTTTTTTACCTTTTTTGCCGCACTAAAGCCTCGTTAACCCACACTTAGAGATCTTTTAGCTAAGCATTTTCTTTAAATTTATAAGGTTTCTAATTTTCAATAAATTTACCCTAAAATGCATAACTATATACGCGCTAAGTCTATTAACTGTTTTGTAGCTAAGACCTTTCTTAATATTTATACATTAGTACCTTACGTAAAAAGAGGTTATACTACCTATGAATCTTTTAAGCTAAGTTTTAGCGAAAAACAAAAAAGATATGAAAAAATATATGCTTGCTTACTAAGCTAAAATCAGGCATTTCTTACTTCAATTGTTAATAACGTCTTTATAGCTAAGTATCACATATCAAAAAACTGGATAATTAAATAAAATGCAGTATGAAAATTGAATCAATTAAAATGAAAAAGTTTTAATTAAATAAATTTCCTTATCACCAACATATATATTTTACTTATCATCAACATATACAGCAATTTGTAAAATTTATATGCACAGCCTTGATTATTTTTCTAATCTTAGTAAGCAATTAATAGCTAAAAAGTATATTTTAAGGCCCTATTTCCATAGTAGCTATTTAATATATTATATTTGCGTATAATAGACAGTAATAATATTTTCAATCACATAGCCATCATCATGTCAGGCTAGAGACGTCCACTGCTGGACATAAGTCTCCCCCAAGGTTCTCCACACAGACTCAATTTCGAGCCGTCCGCATCCAACCACTTCCCGCAATCTTATACACATTATCGGCCCACCTTGTGGGAGGCCTACTTCTGCTGCGGCGTCCGGTGCGTGGTCACCACTCCAGAATACTCCTGCCCCAACGGCCATCGGTTCTTTGAACTATGTGCCCTGCCCATTGCCACTTTAGCCTGGCTATTTGGAGAGCTATGTCGGTGACTTTGGTTCTCCTGCGGATCTCCTAATTTCTTTTTCGATCTCGCAAGGAAACACCGAGCATAGCTCTTTCCATTGCCCTCTGAGTAACCCGGACCTTCCGGATAAGGCCCAAAGTAAGTGACCACGTATCGGCTCCATAGATCATCACTTGCAACATACACTGGCCAAGGACTTTTGTGTTGAGACACTGCGGGATATCAGACGTGAAGACATGCCGTGACTTCCCGAACGCCTCCCAACCGTATTAGATTCGATGAATGACCTCTTTCTCGAAGTTGGACGTACCCAATCCGATCATTTTCCTAGTTATACGTACTTGTTGACAACTTCAAGTGTACAGTCCGTTCACAGTTATTTTACCTCTGACAGATGTCGGTGTTTATTTTCTTTATGTTGGAATTGTACTCTGTGATTACAGGAATGTTACCCGTGCATAACATTTTACCCAACATTAGTGGAAATGCTTCAAAATTTCAAATGCTTGACTCATGGCCGCAAAGTGGTTAGATTACCGCCATACCACTGCGAGCTAAACGCAATTGAACTTACGTGGAGTCTCATTAAAAGGCGAGTCACAAGCAAAAATTTAGGACAAGAGGCAACCAACATGACAGCAGTTACGAATCATCATAACATTGGCAGTCCACATGGATCATTCTTATAGACTCACGCCTGTTTCCATGCAGGGGTAGGCAGAGATGTAATATTACACCCACATCATTCTTATTCAAAATTAATATGAAAATTAAATTTGCAGTTTTTGTATTTGATAATTAGAACCTCACGTTGGCGTAATTATGATGCGTTTACCTATATTATATTACATAGACAACATTTTTATTATAACTATTTATCTTCATAGGAAATTAGTTATTTCGTAAGAAAATAAATGTACATGCATATAGCCATGCCAATATCAAGAGGTTTTGTTACAAACATTACTTCTAAATATATAATACGATCGCTTAGGCAATAAAAAAATAAGTACATTATTAGTAATAATGTATATTTAAAATGGGAGTATTATATACCGAATATAGCAACACAACGCCCAGGTTGGCCAATCTAACAGCTAGAGGTAAAATAACTGTGAATGGACTGTAGAGTTCCCAACCTGAATAGGGGCAGGTACGACATGGACTTGTCAGACGTGATTTTCGTCTTGTCCATGTTCATCTTAAGACCTATTTGTTGAGAAACTCTACGGAGGCCATCGAGCATTGTTCTGAGGTCTTCCATTGTCTGAGCCATGACTACGATATAATCAGCAAATAGAAGGTGTAAGTAGTCGCCGTTCATTTGATGCCGAGTCCTTCACAGTCCAGAACCTTGAAAACGTCTTCCAGCGCAGCGGCGAACGTTTCGGAGATATAACATCTCCCTGCCTCACCCCTCGTTATAGTTGAATAGGTTTTAAACTCTGGTCCTGGAGGCGGACTGACATGGTGGCGTTTTCGAATAAACACTTCGGCACTTCGACGTATCGATAGTCGTCGATGGCACAGTTGGTGAGACTGCAGTACCGCCCAGGTTTCGATCGAATCGAAGGCTTGCTCATAGTCCACAAACGCCAAGTATAGAGGCTGGTTATACTCCTCAGACTTAACCTGCCGCAGCGTATGTATGTGGTCTACAATACTATAGCCTTTAGGGAAACCCGAAAACAACTTATAGACGTGACTCAGGAGTGAGATGGGTCTGTAGTTCTTCAAAAGGGTTTTATCGCCTTTTTTGACGAAAAGCACTACCACATACCATGCCTGTGGCGTTTTGCCCTCGAGTATGACAGAATTTAATAACTTTCGAAGTTTTTCCACGGCAGGTGCGCCGACAGCGTTCAAAATCTCTTACGTAATTCCGTCATCACCCGGTGCCTTGTTGATTTTGAGTTGATTTAGGGCCACTCTTATCCCGTGCATGCTGACGGGATGTCATGGCCGGGATATCATCGGTATAGTGTCGGGTCAATCCAGCTCTAGGGTCAGTGACTGGAGTAATAACAGGTGGTCGTGTAGTTGTGTATAGCTGTCCAGTTCTATCTCTTCCAGGAGCCTCAGCTCCTCCGCCTCAGCTTAATAAACAGATCTCTAAGTCTCTGATTCGATTCGCGATCTCCGCAAATACAAGACTAAGCGTATTCAAGAAGCAATCGAGCAGATTATGGTTTCAAAGTGTTCAAAAGAGATATTCTGTATATCGGGCAGGTCAGCCGACAAGGCTGAAGACGAATGGAGATCTCAGTCTGGACGAGATAATTCTGTCACCATTCGTCTTGAACACACTTAGTGTTGTACTGGCGAAGATCGCGAATCAGAGACTTAGAGATCTGTTTATTAAGCTGCCGATTCTTTGGCATAATTATCGTCGGAGACATGCAGAAGCATCTTACGCCTTTCCTGTATACGCACGAGGATCGGACCAGAGATTTTATGGGCTCTCTTAATCGTCATGGGCTTTAAGAACTTTAAGCCTGTTGTATGGACAGCATTCACTAACCTGTCACCAAAGTCGTCCACATCTACGCATTCTCCCAGGCATTCGAAGCAGTTTTGCAGCTCGTGCTGAAAGCTCTCGAGGTTTTAGATTTGAACTGGCGCTGGTAAGAGCGTAGACTTCATCAATCTCGACCGTTCGAGGCTGGGACTAATATTCAATGTGCCTCTTACCATTCGGTGACCGCGACCAGCTTTATGCGGACTGATCACAGAGACATCATTAAATATTAACCTCTTCATTGACATGATAAAATCAATCTCATTTTTGGTGGCACCATCTGGACTTATCCAGGTCCACTTGCGGCATTCTAGCTTTTTGAAAAAGGAATTATATCATGAAGAGTCCTTCCTTCTCCATGAAGCTAGCCAGCAAGTAGCCCCGCGAGTTCCGGTGTCCATATCCAAATTGCTCCACCCTCAGCTCATCACCGCTCGTTTGCCTAGTTTCGCGTTAAAATCTCCCATGACAACGGTGTAATGGGTTTTGAAGCTATGTATAGCCCGAGATATGTCCTCATACATAGCTTCTACATCCTCATCGGAATGTGATGAATGAAATGAAATAAATGAAATATTGTGACAAATCTCTGCCGGAGGTTTATCGTACCCCTTGCCCGCCGTTACCATGGCCGCTATTTGAGTCAGGAATAGTGGGGCCGCCGGGGAATAGAGGCCGTTTTTTTCGTATGTGGCTAATTTTTGGGAGATTTTGCTTTGATCGCCACGCTTGGCGACGGATTGGTGATCGTAGTGGCGGTAGTCTTTGATACTTAATGCTGCTGCCTATATAGTATCTTGCCTTTTACTTTCGCCTTACTTTGGGTGGTTTGACTGCCATCTTACGATTGACTGACTGCAATGGTGGATCCGAAGCTACTCTCATCCAGTTCCTGCCCGTCAAAGGTAGTCACTCCACCTAGTTAGTCTGAGGGATAATAGCAAACCAACAAGGCAGTCATATTTTTTTTATAAATATGACTTATTTGTTGGTCTGCTATTCTTCTCTCAAACTTGGTAGAAATATTAAGGAAGATAATGTTTATAAAGTACTAGAGGACGCCAGCAGCTACGCCTGCATTTTTATAAATTTACCCGTTTTAGCTGATCCCGTGGCAATTTCGGGAAATTCAAGGAACATACATGCCAAATTTCAGCTTCCTGCACCCAATAGTTTCGGCTGTATCGTGTCCGTCAGTCAGTCAGTAACGTAAGGATTTTATATACTTAGATTATACAAAAAATTTCAAATTTTTACCTCTTAATGTTCCCCGACATATTTGAGTATTAGCGGGAACACGATGCGATGACTCACGATTGCACGCTATAAGCTCTCTGAGCGGAATAGCAAACCTCCCTGTGCGCATATCCCATCCTCGCACGCATATGGCATTCCCGCACACTCCCGGAATTAATGAAGAGTGAGAAACGGATAACGTGTTTCTAGTTAGGGAACGTGGGCTAGCCGTTATTAAGTTAAGAATTACTAATATTTTTTTGAACAAATTCCATGTTAGAAGTAAATAACGCTTTTTTAACGAATTGTTTTGAGCAAATCGCAATATTGATTACTTGGCAAAAATACCGTTATGGTCGTCTAACCAGAATTAAGATAAGGTTTTCATCATAAATAGTTTATTGCATTGTTTTTATTTCTGTTTTATCAAAATTGATCCTTAACTATAAACAAGTTATAGGCTCTTAGTGTATTTGTAGTCAAGAATATTTAATTAACGTAGTTTAAGCTTATAAAAAATGAAAAAAATATTAGGCGAATTTTGAAACTAAGGTACTTTAACGTGCATTAAGCTAAGAAGCGTGGTATAGTCACTTTTTAGTCTAGCATTTGTTGGATATTTTGTCATTTAACGGTAAATCATGTTTTAATATCTCTATAACCGTAAGTGATAGAGATATGTTTCCTAGACAGAAAGATAGAGAATTTAAAACTGTATTACTTTGCATTCAAAACTCAAAATCGCCCATTTGAGGGTTAACGGGGTCCTAGCTAAAGGACGGCAGAGATATATCTATAGTTCGAATATTGAATTCCGTAGTTAATCGAAGCACGTGGCAATCCATAGTATCTGCCTACCCTAATGGGAGACAGGCGTGACGATATATGTAGATAAATAGATATTTAGAAACTAAATATCCACCCGTACGAAGGCGGGGCAGGCCGCTAGTTACGATAAAATTATGAAGTCGAATCACAGAGTCGGATACAAACTTGGATTAAAATTTAGATAAACATAATCAGTCAAATCTATCTTTAGGTCATATTTGTTCTAACTAAAAAGTAGGTAACTTCCTTTTAATGTATGTGGCTACAATTTTTAATATTTTGTTTTTGCTTCATTAACAAAGATTGTGCTTTTCTTCGCTTTGGTAACCATTTGTAAGTTTGTAACCCAGTGGTCGGAAAGTCACTGTCAATTTGACAGTGTCAATGTCAAACTCATTGTTTATTTACCTCTCTGTCTACTCTCTGCGAAATAAGTGGCCGCATTTATAATTTAAAAATGTACTCTGTCTGCTTTACTTCAGAGCCCAGTTTTAAACCGGTGCTTATTGCAAATGCATCCTGTGGTATGCATTTACACCTTTACAGTTGATTCATTCCTACTTTGCATGTTTTGATGAAAGATCATGGTTAAAGGACCTGTATACTTATCATGAAAGAATTATGGTTCACAATTGGTTACATCGACAAGTTCTTAGTCACCGGTATCAATCTGAGCTCTGAGCTCATTGCCGGTATACCGGCCCCTAGTTTATAGTAATCTGTGACCGGCCCTCCCTAAAGCATTTACAGAGAACTTTTACTACATATGTTTTTGCATATGTACTGAATTCAGATCAAGTGCAATACTTTGTTGCATATTCTGTGTGTTGAGGTGAAATAAGCTGGTGTGACCTGGTTTCTGGTAGAGGTGAAAAATAAGTCGCCCATTTGAAGTCTAAAGGTAAATTAATGTTATTTTACTTGACAGAAAACAACACAACAGTAAATATGTAATTTACTCACTATGATAAACCTTGTGCAATAAGTATTGCACCATAGTACACCACCCACTTAAAATAAAGTTAAGTAATTAAAATAAATCAAACCACTTCATTATAACCAATTCATGATAAAAACAACTTATTTCCCTAAAAGTACTATGTTTATGTATGGTAGTG
Organism: Euclidia mi; assembly: GCA_944739405.2. Classification (NCBI taxonomy): domain Eukaryota; kingdom Metazoa; phylum Arthropoda; class Insecta; order Lepidoptera; family Erebidae; genus Euclidia; species Euclidia mi. Next base: position 63,992,177 of record OX123187.2, on the reverse strand, counting down.
AAAGTTGGGTATGGCAGAAGAGACATGAAAGTAGAATAAATGCTGTAGAAATGAGAGCACTGAGAAGTATGTGTGGTGTGTCTTTGAACAACAGAATTGTGTGATAAGAGAGTGTTGTGGGGTAAAAGAAGATGTAGTGACAACCATTGACAAAGGTATGCTACAATGGTTTGGACACATGGAGGGAATGGATGATGGAAAACTGACCAAGAAGATATAAGGCAAGTGTGAATAATTATAAGGCAAGGGAGTAAGGGGAAGATCTAGGCGGCATTCTCTGATCAGATTGCATGCATGAGAAATTTGATGAGAGTGAATGAAGCAAGAGAGATATGAGGATCGTTGCAAATGGTGTTCTGTAGTCTCTACCTACCCCTGCTGGAAACAGGCATGAGTCTATGTATGTATGTTTGTATCTATATATGACTGCACTGACCATGTCATCAACTTAAAATTTAAATGGGCAGGCAGGAGTTAATTATTTAGATGTACGATAAAATATAAGATAATTATAACTAGGCTGCCAGTTTTGTATAGTGCTTACAAAAAGCTGTTATCAGATTTTGTTATATTGGGACATACATATTTCTATTATTCATCATCATCAGCCTTTAACAGTCCACTGCTGGACAGGCCTCTTCTTTGAAAGGAGGAATTGGCCTACTATACCACGCTGGCCAAACAGGTTGGAAACAAACCCTATAGGTTTGTATCAAGTTTTGCTTCGCTTACAGTGCTGTTCTCTGCATAATATGCTCCCTCTGTCGGCTCTTACGACACCCATGGGAAATTGGGTGGTAACATTCCATATTCTTAATCCATCACCACATGGATGTTACATAAAAGATAAAATAACAATTGAGTGGCTACAGGTATTTAAAGGTTTTGTATTATACATAGTGAAGGGTGCCCTTTAGCCAGGTTGAATGATATTCTTAGGACATGTGGCAGAGACTGGAGGAGGAAGGCTGAAGACTGAGCACATTAGCTTGCCATATGAGAAGACTATTCCCAGGAGTGGACTGATACAGGCTGATGATGTATGAAATGCAATATTGGAAATTTTCAGATCCTTCTTATTGATTGTTTCCTGGTGTTTCCTGTTTATTGTATCTCTTCACCATTCTTGTACAGGCCAACCGGTTCTGATGTCCCGGTGACTTCGTGAGTTGTATCTGTCAGTTATCACTCTTTCTTAACAATATTGGTCTCTCTTGACAGCGTGCCCAGGAAATATAACTTTAAATAAATCTTTATTACTCTCTCCTGGCAGATGGTAAAAAGGGTCTTTTTTAGTCTAATTCCTTGAGGATTAACTCATTTGTCCGGCACTCTGTCCAAGATATACCGAGCATTTTGCGCCAGTACTACTTTTCGAATGCTCCATTATTTGCGACTCAGATTAGTGTCCGCGTCTGAGTCTGATCTTGGTTTGTGGTTGATTCGTGCGTTTTTTTTTTCGAGTTGTTTGACCGCGGAGTTTTCCGTTTGAGATTTTCTCATCATCATAACTAATTTGCGATCCTCTCTTGATAGTGTTCTATAGCTATATTTATGAGTTGCCCATATTCTTGGCTAACTAGAATCACACTTATGAAAAGAATTACACTAAGTAGTTCTACTGGTCCAGCTTCTGTGGCTTCTGTTTTGGTGGTATCAAATGCATCGTAAGGTACTGTGGAGGATAAAGGTGTGATGTTCCTCCAACTAGAGGGAGGAGCCTCTAACCAAGCTGGGTGGTCGTGCTTGGTGGCCTGCAGGCCGACGGACATACTTTGGAAGTTGTATATATGCGTCGTAGCGCGCGAAAGTTGCTAGCGCGGTTCAGGATCGTTTGAATATTTCCCGCGTCGTTAGGTGGAGTAGTGCTGTAGTAGTTTCGTCGTCATTGGGTAGATGGCGCTTGTCAATGTTTTCGTGTTATGTAGTTGGTCGCTACAGTACTAATTAAATATCCCATACGCGGATACCTGAGACCCTCATCTCTCATTATATGTTCACAGATGAGGTTGAACAGTATCAGTGATAATGTGCATCTATGACGCACTTCTCTCCCTAGGCAGAAGGGATGTGGCAAAGCCTCTTCTAGCGTCAATCTTGACTAGCTGGTCAGAAACGTTAAATAGTCTGGTTACCCCCATTTAGCTCATGATATTGAAATTAAATGAATGAAATTGAAATCAAATTACTCCAATTTATGCAGGTTTTGGCATAGTCAGTCTTAATTTGTCGAACAGTTGTTGTTCATCATAAAGGATCACTTGTTCCTTAGCTATTTGCCGACTAATATAAGAATTTTGCTGACGTGGGATATGAGCAAGATGGTGCGGTCATTCTCACATTTATGTCGAACCCTTCTCGTTGTGTATGTTATCTTTATCTGTGACGTTGCGCGTTAACGGTGCATGTAGAAGACCTTTGTTTTTTTTTAATACCTTTATGCCTGTATCCCCGAAAGGGTAGAGGTGTAAAGAAAGAGGAATAGAGGTGTAATATGATATCCACATTTCGCGTTATGAATTTGACGTCCCATGTAATAGGAGCGAACTTATTTCCGTTACCGGGCACATTGCCACACTCCGTGCTGCTACTGAGATTACGAAAAAACTTAGTACCTAGTAACCTAACCTAACCTAACCTAACTTTTGCCCGACCCGGAAATCGAACCCGGGACCTCCCGATCAGCAGGAGCAAAAGGTATCCACTGGAACGAGGCAGTCACCTCTGAGTCTGGCCTTAGATAGTGAAATCTATTTGGTTCCTATGTAGACCACGAGGGGAAGTCGATGTGGATAGACGTGTAGGATGTTGTTATAACCAAGTTCATTGCCACTAGACTGTCTCCTGCTCAGAAATCTAGAAGTGTCTCGCCACGTGTGTTTCTCACGACCGCACCAAATTTTCCAACGACTTTCCTCAAGTAGTGTCATGCTCTGACTTACCTGTTTAAGTCACCGACTTTGACTACGTTTTTTCTTGGGAACATTTTGGATTATCCACTACACAGAATTGAAGCAGATTATGTGTTTTGGACTTGGATAGGCTGCTTGTATATTTCCCAGCTTATCGTTCATCGGCTCATCATGCGTAGCAGTAATGTGATCCAGTTTCCACAGGGGGCTCTACTGACACGTTCGCATGTTGCAGCGAAACAAAGAAAGTTTTCTTTGTGTTAGTTGTATGGCAGCATTTTGTAGATCCTCACTCACTCAATCAATAGAGTAGCGTGAAAACGGTGTAATATCGCATGACAAGATTGATTTACTAATGATAGAGAGTAAATACAGGTATATATCAAAGTATTTTTTACGATAAATACCCAGGTAGGGAGGGTTGGATAATACCGAGCCCCTAAGGACTTGGACATATAATTGGGAAACTGTTTGATATTGAAAGAAACAAAAATGAGTAATTTGTAGGACATTTATTCAGGTACGCATACCGTATAACAAAAACTTCCAAAATTTAAACAAACAGTAATTATTGTCAATTTATAAAAATAATTAAAGGCGCGGTATTGTCAAACTGGTCTGATAATAGATATCGTGCCCAGGGTTGACAAAATCGTGCCCACATTAATTGCACACAAAAAGGGGAAAGTAATAAAAGTAATAATAAAAAAAAGAATACTCTTATAAGTAATTTTCTTGCGTAAAGTTAGGATAAGAGACCCAAATCTTTTTTTAGAAATTAAATCAGTATATTAAGTATCACGCAATAAGTATTGACAAAAACTTAAATTCTTTATACAACAAAACGTAAATATTTTTATATGTATAACTAGAAGTCTTAATAAATCTTTGAATTATATATGGACGAGTCAGTCTCAAAAATACCTATTAATATCAATTAAATATCAGTCAGCAAATTATATTAGGCCCCGCGCCCCCGGGTGCGGAATCAACAAACTTGTTCATTTTATTTTTTAACCTCAAAATTATATGGAAAATATTATAGTGCGTGAAAACGTATTCTGACATTAATTCTACAATATACAAGCATTAAAAATGTATAGTATCAAAGTAATACAATATAAATACAGTATTACTTATCTCTTTCCGAAAGTACACGAAAAATTACAAGGAGTGACAAAAAAACATCTACAGCGCGTGCTATCTCTGTCGTCGCGAGGACCGTAATGGCGATGCGCGGGGAAGGGTGTAGGCATGTCCAGCTTCGATGTATACGCAATGGATCGCAGAACTAGTGGACAGTTTTTGAATTAAGCTGACGCGCGGAATTATCAACCGCTTGGTATTATCCAACTCTCCCCGCTTAGCCTGTCCTAAGCCTTAAAGGAAGAAACGAAAACAGATTAATGTCCTTTAATACGACTTATCATAAATCAATAATTTATCACTTAGACTTATGACCTATCTCTATCGGTTGCATTCAGAGTTGACGTGCAAAATGTGATGTTTACATGTATTATAAGGTCTCTTTTACATTATTTACATGTCTTTGTTGATGTTATTGATGTGGTTGTTTTAATGGAATTAAATGTTAACTTGTTTGGTGTAAAAGTTCTATCGCTTCCTTGACCGTGTTCTTTGTTCAGAAACTCTTTCTACGGATTACCGATCCATCAAATTAATATCAAAAGTAAAATAAAGATTTAATAAGTTGCGTTTCTTTATTTCAGATCAAAGGCATAAAAAATATCACAATGTTGATATTAGATGGAAAGAACCTTGGTGAGAGACACAAGCAATTAAATATTAAAGTTAATGAAGCCGCATCAAACAACATTGACTTTGAAAAAATCAAGAACAGCCCTGAACAATCCGATGTGGACAAATTGTTTAAAATTGATTTGGCATCTAAATTGCATAACATTGAATACATCATAGAGGTACTCAAATCAGGAGATCCTTTGCATATATCCAGAGCTCTAAAATGTATTTGGATGTATGAAGATAAACATTCAAATTTCATTAATGTTGACTATCTTCATCACAACATATTTCCGTTAATGTCAATGAAAATGAAGAAAAAGATGTTGACAACCATATCCATGTATGTAAGGAACACAAATCGTACAGAGGCATTCTATAACTACTGTTTGAATACAAAACTAATAAAAATAGCGCTTAAATTTGCCATGTTTGTGAGTAATGATTTAAAATTAGAGTTATTGAAGAACTCAAGTGTGATGTCCAACCTTACCTACAAGAATGATATCAAAAATTTCTTTGGTTGTTCATTTACTCTACTGGAAGGATACCTAGCTGCAAGAGAGAGAGAACCATATGGAGGATCGCGTAGCATCAAATTACTTCACAAAATGAGCTATTTATATTTTGTATCAAACATAAAATATTTAGATATGCTTGAGAAACATTGCAGTGTCTATCCAATTGGTAGTGGAAGTATTTTGCGCTTGGGATTGAGAATTTCTAACGATATTATGACAAAACATAGCGACAGAGTGCTATCGAAACCTTTACTATATATAAATTTTTTAAACAAGTCATCCATAATAAAACACGCCCATCCAGACCATGCCAAAATATATGCAATTTCTTTAATTCCAAAAAATCTGGATGATTTTTGGTATAACGACTTTTGTGGTTCTTACGAATTCATTTTGGATTTGATTCCAGCTGAGGCAAGATTCGATTTTATAAAAAAAATATTTAGTGATCATTACCCAAACAAACCGTTTGAAATGGATATCAAATTTTATTCAAAAAAGTATTTTAGATATATGACGGCAGAACAAAAGAACAAGTGGGCTCTAGATCAAATCGCTAGCGAAAATGAAATACTGGGTATCGGCAAAGATTACAAATGGTATAAATTCGTTAAATTTGACATAGCTTTTGATGCGTTGAAGAAATTAATAATGAGTACCCCCGACAATAATAAGCGCAATGATATAATCTACATGTTTTTAGAATCAGCGCAAACTCAACGAGATTTAGAAAAGGTATTTAAATACTATTATGATAGACATAACAACGAGCATAAAGTAACAAAAGAGCGATTTGTAGATTGGGTAACTGGTATTAATAATATTTATGAATTCGATAGGAATTGCTGGGATGCCTTTAATAAAATATACCAAAATTTAGGGGTTTATAGTATGTCAGAAGATGAATATTCGTTCAAAATAGATGTGCTTATTTACAATATTATTAATGAAATTGATGTTCATGATGCTTTAAAATTACCGATACGACGTAAATTTCACTTCTATTACTTTAGTTCACAAAATGAGAAATTACCTAAAGTAAAACAAGAGGTTGTTTATCAATGGTTATTACAATTCTACTTGAACGAAATCAAAGCGATCGATTCTGAACCATATGACGAAGAAGTAAAAGAACAACTTGAAAAAATTGTAAGTTGTATATTGGATCTATTACGCTTATACGGTAAAACGGAACAGGATATTCCAGAAGTGGTTGCAAAGTTAATGGAATTAAACTTGAAAAAGTTTAAGAGTCACCAACTATTCGATAAACCATTTCAGAAAACAACTCAGAATGATTTATTACGCTTTCTGAAAAAAGATACAAAGCTTGCCGTTGAAAACGTTCCATTAGTGAAAGGGTTGTACCATAGGGAAAATCTTCGTATATTTTTCAGAAAATTAAAAGTGTATTTTGCGAATGATGTGTGCAAGGAGTACCTTAACTTTTACAATGAAAATATGTTACGTTCACGCAATGCGAAACAAGCATGTTACGCCATTTTTCATTTAGCTGAAGATAGTTTCAAAGTCGATCTAATGATAAAGCATGCGCCGACACAAAGTAAGATTAATTTATGTGAGATCGATGAAACATTGCGGAATATTCAAGAAGGGATTTGTGTTACTGCGTGTTTTTCGCGACCACCAGTCCCACTTAAGAATATGCTTATGTATGTAAAAGGGGACTATGTTCAATATTGCGTGAATATGTTCTATTATTACTCTGCGACTTTACCTCTCCCGCTGTGCATGGAATTTATCGAAGCGATTTTAGATCAACCGGTGTCAATACAAAAACACGGTTTACGCATTGCTTTTATGCATTTCAACCCGGAAAACTTAAAAAAATTAGTCTTGCACATTTGGAACAAAACTAAAAATGTATCGCTTAGACTGATTATTTACAATGCTTTGTATGATAAAATTTTTGAAGAATGTAAAGAAGCACAAACTGCGTTATTTGAAACTCTCCAAATTATTACTTTAGGACTACGTGAGGACGATAGTCAAGAAATTTTTACCTGCTGGGAATCAAAGAGATTACCCGAAAATATAATGTCTGATTATATGGATACCCTATGGAAATCATTAAATGCCATGCCAAATAATAAAAATAAAGACATACGCATGAGTAATGTTCTTGGCTATTTCTGTTCTAATATTCGATCAATCCAACGACAAGACAATATACGAGCTATTGTAGAAGAATTCATTAGTGGTGCCTTTAATACAGAAGAATCGATTAAAGCAAATCTCAGCACTTTAGATTTGAACCAATGTAAGTGGGACCTTACATCTCATTATATTACATACGTGCAGAACAAAGAAGATCTTGACACTAAAATGGAATTACTTAAACTCATATTGACGCAGTGCTCGAAGACTTTGAATTTAGTTGACGAAAACAAATATATTATGCGAAAGTTATGTACAGAATTCATAACAAAACTTTTGTGTCACAGTTTAGTGGACATAGGGGCCAACGAATATTTAAATGTGATGTTTGAGACGACATTAAATACGCTTCAAGATTTATTTAGCATCGAAGACATATACATGCTTTTGTGGGAGATAAAGATGAACATAGCTCTGAGAAAAGCATTGCTAGATATAAATGTAACTTTTCCTACTGTCACTGAAGAAGTTGAAAAACGTGAAATAGTAAGACGTGATTTTTTAAGTTTCGGGAAAGATATCGCGAAATTAATTATGGAGTTCATGGAAAAAGGTATTTATTTTGAAATATTTCGATCCAATATTCAAAATAAATTAATTAACTGCGCGAAAGCTGCTGTGTACCTTATTCAGGGATTCAGTGTATCTTTTGAAGATTTATTGATTATTGTCTGCGTTGCTTTAATGGAATTCAAAACAAAGGAAATGTATCTGATCGCACTAAATATTTTGCCATCTTCATATTCCAGTCAGTATGAAGAAGATTTTAAGAATGTTCTAAACGAGTTGAAAGATCTAAATAATCCGGAGATTAAATGCAAAATGTATGATAAATTTGTTAATTCCGATTTTATACCAAGGGCATTTTTTCAGCTGTAGTTTTGATTGTGAGCTTGGTATCCTTTAGTTTATCTTTGCTATTTTGTATTTAATCACTTTAAATATTTCCTTATTGATGTATAATCGTATCATATTCATGTAATTAGTTTAAGGCTCACAATTAATCTTCACACGGTTTTAAGAGGCCCGTGTTTAGCATCGGTACAGCTTACTCACAGGACTGATATTATCATTTATTTAACATCGTTAAAAAAGATTCAAACATTCAGCTATACAATAGGGTATTTTACCCCATGTGAAAAAAAATATAATAACGTATATTTAAGATAGTATTACCGGAAAACACACGGAATATATCAGTTACAGGTCATAAAATGAATAAATATAATTTTAAAACCATTTTAAAGAATTCCGTTTTATTATCTAATTACGCAAAACGGCAGCCGCTAGGATGAAGTATTCTTGGTCCTAGCGGCAGCCGCCATGACGAATGTCATTAACGTCACATGACGTCATAAACTTAGTCACAATGGTCACAACTTAGTAGAATTTTAAACAACTAAACCACGTGACTGTCAAAAAAAGCAACCATCAACAAGTAGCTACGTTGTTTACTAATATGTTTGCGTAAGCAAGATGGCTTCCAACGTTTTTGTCTGATAAACCGCGAACATTTAAAATGTAAATTCAAAAGTTGTTTAAAAAATACTTATCAACTGAATATATTTTTTGAAATTTTTCTACTACTTTCTTATAGTCATAGGATCATCTTCAGACATTTAAAAAAAAATGGTGTAATACACTATTCCAGAATAAGTAGTTTAACTACTGATTATGGATTTGTGCAGACGAATAATAATAACAATTTTCAACCGCTAACACACAACATCTAGACAATCTCTTCGTCATTCTTCAAAATTATCACTTAACGCATTATTGCCTTTAGTTTGCGATATTAAGAATGCTTCGGTACGATCTTCTCACCAATTTTTGTTAGAAAACATGCTAAGAATGAGATAAAGCAACTCAAGCGCAGCTGTTTGCAAGTTTGCTATAGCTGCACCTGGAAGGTCGCAAAGAAAACTACATAAAAAGCGATGGCTTGGTCTTGCCCCTTGGCATGCCCCAAGGTAGCACAATGGGCCCGATCATTGTCGTTCACAGTGAATTATCTCACTGTTATAGGTATTCCAAATGGCAAAATTATTTCTAACCCAGATGACACAGATCTCTGCTCTTATCACATGACTCTGACAGTATGAGATTATCATAAAATGCAGCAAAAATTGGGTTCAGATTATTAACAATTCCATCTAACTCTGTCCCTTTGCAACCAACTCATATGTGTTTAAAAATGTTTGGCCGGATTGTTGTAGAAGCAAGAAACAAATTTCCTTTTTATAATAATATGCTAATGTATGCATCACATCATTTATGTGCCTTAATGTGTTCTGTATAGTTTTAAGAAACATCTTTATATACTTCGTTCAGCTACAGATTCTTCTACTGTATTTGTTTCTAGGCTACTAGTTATAAGCCAATATATAATTACCTACCTATGTAACAAGTTGGGAAGCAATAAATGTTTTATTACTTTTTTATCCTTTTTTTCACCAATATTTGACCAATACGATCGTATCTTTTCCCATGCCTACGTGTAGACAAGACTAAGTCTTGCACTCACGTAAGCTTAAAAGTATTTTATATCTCAGATGTGATCATCGATATATATGTACTATATGTCAATGGATGTGATAGGTCCCTCACAGAAGCGCCTCTATGGCTACCTTAATATTCATAGTAAAGAAGAATGCCAGGTCCCCATACTTACTTTGGCTTGATAATTAAATGTTATGAACAGTGATGAAAAGGATTTTATTAGGAGTATATTCTTACCAATAACTTATTCTTACATTAAAATATTGTATAGAACTTGTAATAAAAAAAATATAGGTGATTTTAAATATGAAGATTGGATTATTGAGAATGTTGAAATCAAACACAGTTATATTACTTTGATAGTTTTATTCAGCTTCGTTATTTTGTTCATCATAATCAATTAATAAATTATCAAGGAACTGTGCAGGGGGCTCAATAGAATTCTGATGCCGTGCCCAACCAAGGTACCACAAAATGGTCATGGTGTGGGAACAGCATCCCACAGTTCGTTTACCTACTTTACAATTACAACAATATTGTGTGATTGCCTCTCTTCCATTAATATTACCATCAATTAAAATATATACAAAGTATACTTTTCTAGTAACATGCCGACTCTGAATTTTTGCTCTTAAAAGCCAAGTGCTTTCGGAGAGAGACAATTCGGCTCTTAAATCATTCATTCCAGCCTCCCTGGACACTTCAATGCTATAACGTCCATTAAACCGAATATGCTCCCCGTAGTAAGAGCGAGCTTGACGCAGTTGGTAGGTACCACAAGCTATTAAAATTAAATCATGATAATCTAGTCGAGGAAACTCTGTCACATTGCTATTATTTACATTTATATTAGAAAACTGGGCCCTCCTTTTATTATAATTATTTTGTATTATATAATCACTTAATGTATTATTGTCAAACATTTTTTGTTGTATAATTTCTAAGATCTGAGCAGCATCAAATCTGTCTGTAAGGGGAGGTCGAAATCTATTAATTAGCGCAGCAGCTATACTGAAATCTATCATTAGGTGCGGTGAAGCTCTATTATTGAATTCATTCCGAAATATTTTAAACCATTGCTTAAAGTATCCATTTATCACTTCAACCACCCATCGACAAATTGTGACAGCTCTAGTTTTGTTTGCCTCTAATGTTGATAATTGATTTTCATCATCCACTAAGGATGAAGGGACATGAACGGAGTAGTTACACTGTTCTAATAACGGGACTGAATCTCTGAACCCCCTGTCCAATATGAAGACATCACCGTCTTTGAAGTATCGCCGCAAAGACATAGACGAGTTACTGAATTCATTATTGATAATATCAGCATCAGTTGTGGTGGCAGGGTATGCACCCAATATCTCTATGATGTAACCATCACAACATACAAATAAAAAGGGCTTCACTAAGTTCCTGTATTTATGCAACGAGTAAGTTTTCTTTTGATAGGCATAGTTTGAACTTTTATTGCAATAAATGTATGTACCATCAGCTATTATTATTGGCTTCAGCTCACCTTTACTATTTATACCACCGAAAAGGCCATTAGGTATCAAAAGATTTCGTTGAGCGATCTGCTCTCTTGTTATGTGTTGAATGCCCAAATGCCTTGGTACAAAATCTTGATGCAATAATTCTCTGGCTCTAGACATTGAACTCTCAAGTGTACTTCGAGGTATTTGAAATAAGGAACTTATGCGATCTCCAGAGTCACCATTTCTCAGTTTTATTAATAATGCAGCAAGGGCAGTTGAGCTTCTGTGCATATTTGCTAAACGTGGAGTTTCCACTAATATCGCCTGAAACTGTTCCTTGCTAATACCAAACCAGTAATGTACAAGATATTCATCCATATTCTGAATATCTTCAAAATCAATTGAGGTTTGGTGTTGTGATAGCTCTGTGAAATCATAGATATGTTCTGCAGTGAATGTGTGGTTTAAATCTTCAGCCTCCAGTAACTCATGCCACAGATTACTTCTCAAATGCTGAGAACAAATTCTACAGTTTTGTGGTACATAATATCTATAATCAGACCACAATCTTCTTCTGATAGTTATAGGAACACTCAATCGCTCAAGTTGACGACAGGTAGGAAAAAAGCAATGTGCCTGAGTGTCTGATGCCCTGCTAAATTCAGCTAAATAAATGGTGTTGCTTTGTGCCTGTAAAACCGGTACTGGCTCCACCACCAACTCTGGAACATCAGCTTCATTGTCAGGTTCTTGAACTGGTTCCACATTTAATGATGATGTAGATAGTTGGGGTCCTGATGATGTTGATGGTTGGGGTTCTGCTGATGTCGATGGTTGGGGTTCTGATGATGTTGATGGTTGGGGTTCTGATGATGTTGATGGTTGGGTTTCTGGTCTTGATCCCACGGCTATGTTCTTTTGGACAATCCGGTAAGTTCTTTGCCAACAGGGGTGACAGATCTCATCAGTTGATCGCAACTAGAACAAAAAGATATTTAAATAATTCATTAAATAATATGAACATGTGCTGTAGCATAACATTCAGGAATTTCATTGTCATCAGCCTATTGCGGTCCAATGCTGAACATAGGCTTCCCCAGGTAACTAGGATTTTAGCACATAGTTACCATGCTGGGCAAGCAGTCTGGTGACCGCAGTTTATTATTGGTAAAGACTGTAATGCCAAGAACATGGGAGGCACTCCCGAGTTCCTCGTATAAGCCCTTAATTGCCTCTCACTACAACCACGGGCAGATATGGAGTAGTACTTTTCTACTCTGCCAGCTCCACATGAATTTAGGAATTTAATTAAGTATTCAATATTTTCTGAAAGGAAGTGAATTCATTACTATTGGCAAAGAATAATGCCACTGCAAAAACGGCCGGGTCAGTTCTAAAAAGTAAGTTGTTAGAATAAGGGGTGCTGACATGGCTCATGAAATTATATGAAAGGGATCACTGTTTGCATTATTTAAGCACTAATCGGAAGGTTGTTTTCCTTTACAAATATTTATGTGTATTTATTGAGCAATTTATTACCTGTCGTGGAGCAATCTGTTCTTCAATCACTTGTCTGATAGCACTCTCTCTTTCTGAACGCATATTTAATATGTGTGACCGTATCCGAAGCAAGGAATGACCACATCCAACACAAAGATGTAGATGGCCAACTGTTGCACTTGGTGTATTGTTTAAATTGCGTGTTTGTTCTAGTAGCAACCAGCAAGTATGACAAACAACACTGTCATTTGGAATCTGAAAGAGGTAAAACAATGAATTATAAAAGAATAATAAGATATAACTCTGTTTCTATTTAAGGTTTTCTAGATAATTTACATATGTTTAAAATATCATAGTTACCTCTGAAAGAGAAGTCCATTCTCTGAGTACCTAATAAACGGACATCGTCGGATTCAACTAGATGCCTTTTCATGCGAAAAACATTCAAACCACAATTGGTGCAACGTTGATCAGACATTGTCAGAGTGAATTATTGTTCTTTACAATATAAGTATAATAACAATCACAAGTAAAACAGGAAAGCTATGGAAACACCGTAAATCACTGGCAAACTCACAATATGACTATTGACTATACTGCAAAAAATCACCACGGAACTCCCGCGCAAGTAACAGCTGTCACTCAACTCAACTATCTTTTTTTTTTTATTAATTTATTTCATGACCTGGACACAGCGTCCTTCAGTCGACTCAACTATCAATTTGTAAAGAGTTGCCAGGTTATGGTTATGAAAACGATTGCCGAATCGAATTTTTAAAAGCTCAAAGTATTTTTTCTTTTGCTAAAATATTGAAGAATATAATTATCTAGGTTTATAATTGTGTCAAACTGGCGACAACGCGGCGCCTTTTGGGGAGAAAACGACCTAAAAGATACCGAATAGATAGATGTTAAATAGAGTTTAATTAATATCCTTGTTCTTTTATGTACACACGGCTACTCGTCAAGCTTTGTCTGTTGTACCGTTCTTTGACTGTTGTACCGTTCTTATGGCGTAGAAAATAAGTATCAAAATCGTACTTCAACTGTTTAGCTCGATTTGGCGCCGCGCCGTGTGTACACGTTTTATCGATGGTATATTTTTGTGTCAAATTCTACTTATGAAATAAACAACCAAAATCTCATAATTACCCTTCCCTTATTAATTATTATTTAAAAACAATCAATATTTATTTAATTCTGATGGTAAGTCTACATTTATTTTTTTAAATAAGCTTTAAATCGATTTAACATAGTTGGATTTAATTCAATAGTTGTCTATGAAATGGCAATACCGTAATTCCTTTTTCGTTATGTTTTGACAGGATTTGGTCAATTTAATTTCATTATAGAGGTAATTAATTCGGTAAAGTTCTCATGATATATTGATGTGTAATTTATTGATTTACCATTTTTAGCATTGTGGTTTTTGACTGCTATTTTCTGTCCGCGCTTTCTTTGTGATAAAAGTTTTGGAAGCCGAAATCTGGCATTCTTCTTTGGTTTTCTTTACAAAGATTTTAGCATTGTTCACCGGGAACATCGTGGTTGCATGCAAAGGGGCTCCGACGTTGACGCACCCACGCCGCCGAGGTCTAATAATACTTAATAAAATAGCAGTACATGAATAAACAACCATATAGTCACGTCACGACTAGGTATAAATGCAAAAGCTTAATTAGTTTTATCAGTTAGTAGACCACGTAGCTCGCCCGTTTGTCTAAACGGGAATACTCCTCAATGGTGCAGCTTTGCTCCAACGCGTCTTCGGTAGTCGAATTTACGTCAAGAAGAGAAAGAGTAACGCAAAACCTGATAAGCGAGTTCAATCTTACATGTATCATCTCTCCGTTTGCCTTCTTGAGCAGGTGACTGCTGCGTATGAAAATGTGAGGTGCATGTTAGGATTGTTAGGTATGTAGGTACCTACCGATATTTTGTTAAGAAATTGGTGAAGCCATATACGTATAGGAGTCATTAATCCGCTGTTCATTAATTACTTCTTAGTTATTAATTAATAAGACAAGGAATAAGTAAATTTTGATTACCTGCTTACGTTGTTGGTTTAAGATAAATTGTGATGGATTGATGTTGAGATGTTTTCGTCCGCGTAATATTACTTACTACTTAATATGTCAATGAAAAGTAAATACAGATAAAATGATTATGAGCTAAAACCAATGCTAAAACAGTTTTGGACCCACAGACGTATTTGGACCCTATTTCAGAACCTTAGTTGATGAATGGTTGATGACTAAGGAAAAAATAAAACCTTCGTGCCGACTACCCACATGCTAAATTTCATTACAATTAGATCAACGGCTTTAACGGCTTAGCCGTAAAAGACGGACTTTCGCATTTATAATGTGGATAACATAGATAAATGATTGGTCTCGCTTCGCTCTAAGCGATACCAATAATTTATTTATTGTAAGATGGGTAGCACACATTGTGGGTACCTACCATCTTTTTTTACGACAGCATGGCCGTCAAGTTAGGCAGGCAGGTCCGTTTGGGAAGTACCTATTTATTTTAAAAGTTCAAAAGGGGTTTCTAATAAGTAGGTACCTATATTATATCACTTTGCCACTAGAGATAGGTAGATACATATTTTGTTTGGAACTTATGTCAAATATGTAGTACCTCTAGTAACGAAATGGATAGATCCATTATACCTCCATGGATAAGGATAGATCAGATGTTGAAACCCGCTTTTATTAGGGTGCTATCATTGATTATGAAAAGTAGTCGAAGTTTATATCTTTAAAAAAGGAATCTTGTAAATAGAACTCAAACTAGTAGTCTGAACTATACTTACACCAGGTGGCGTATTTTCGACACGGCTATTGTCATTCTTGTCAACATTAATACAATATTTTGGACGGATTTTCTCAATTTTTGAATTATTCTATTCGGAGATTCTCAATTTCAATAATTATGCCTCAATGTTCCGTCCCAGGTTGCCGAAATGGAGGTGTGCATTTATTTCCAAAAGATCCTGTGTTGAGAAGAAAATGGGAGAGAGCAATACGCAGAAATAGACGTGCTACCGACTATCTGCGGCTTTGTAGGGATCATTTTAAAGAGTCTGACTATGTAGGAATATCTACTTATACAGGTAAGTATAACATAACATATCTTCACGCCTTTTATCCCCGAAGGGGTAGGCAGAGGTGTATTACACACCCACACTTCGCCAGATATGTTTCGGTCCCAATGTAATAGGGGGCGAGCCTATTGCCATCTACCGGGCACACACAGGTAAGTATCTTTACTTATAATAGCTTATCATCTTAACGTTCTGCCGAAAACGATTTAGGATCTTCGCCATACAGTCCAGGATCCGCTTTACTCTAATCTAATCCGACCTGCGGTTGTGAAATTAAAAACTATGAAGTTGATATGGAAAATGAGAAAAGTATGAATTGTAGGGTTTTTTGAGTCTCTAGGGAGGGGCAGTCCCTTGTCCCTGCTCCCTCTTGGCGACGCCCATGAGCCTGGGTCTTCATAAAACAAACAAATTGAAGCTCGATATCATGCTGATGCGTCATGAAGTAGGTGGGTACCTACCAAATTGATTAAAAGATAAGTAGGTAGGTACATGATCATTAACAATTAAGTAGGTTCTTGATCATGTTTGAGTTAAGCTAAGCATACCTACTCTTTTAAGCTAAGTTGGCGTGGAAGCAGCAGGGGCTTTGCAGAGCTTCTATTTATAGGTGTAGGGCCACAAGAACATAAGCCTAACCAAATATCGAGCTTCAGAGTGTAGCACGCATATTGCAGTCGGACTATGGTAAGATTAGTGAGTCGCAAAACCGTTTTGTCGCACAAGTGATTAATCGCACTTCCTTTTGTCGAGCCCACGTTATACACTAGCAACAACTAATTATTTATGATATCTAATACTCAGGTCGGCCACAATTGAACCGATATTTAAAAAAAGGCGTAATTCCGAGCATCTTTCCTTGGAATCGGGAGAAAAAATCTTCTGCCGCCTCACCGCTGTTAGAAGAGCGAGATCCAGAAAACATAGATGATGAAGGTAATGATTTTGATACGTTTTGGTATTTAAGAGAACTTCACTAAATAATCGGTTCATGTTGACATGTTGTACGGTGTATCTAGTTTTCATCGGTCCAGTAGATAATATATCAAGTAAGTATAATCTGTACCTGTGCTGGGCACGAACCTCTTCTCACTATGAGAAGGGTAAGGCCGTAGTCCACCACGCTGGCCTAGTGCGGGTTGGCAGCCTAAACATGTGTTTTGCGAACATTATGGAGAACTCTTAGATGTGCAGGTTTTCTCACGCATTTTTCTGTCACGGTTTAGAAAGCGATAACTATTTAATACGCACATAACTTCAAAAAGTTATTGGTGCCGTCAATTGGAACCCGAGACCTTCTACGTAGCAGTCCGAAGACTTTCTAAGCAGTAGTAAGGTAATACTTAGCGTGCCTCTAGGTTAAAGGTTAATTTGGACTCTACTCTGAACACGTTGCCGATCAATGATAAATCGGCGGTTTTCTGATTTATTGCTCGTACAGATTCAGGCAGAGTGTGAGAGAGAGATTGTGAGATCAAACCCCGGATTCCCGGCGTTATATGCATAGTTACATAAAAAAAATCTACATAGGTACATACCTACCCGTTACATTCGCAATATGTTTTGTTGTAGCTGTATCGAGAAAAAACTTGTTGGAGCAAGATGCCATAAAACTTCAAGACGTAAAGACTAAAAGAAAGACTGTTTTACCACATGCGAAGTACACAGTGTAAGATTAATATAATACGTATTCAATCATACGACGATCGTGGGTTCGATTCCCAGTCAGGAAAAAATATTCTTCCGATGAGCACGCACGTCCAGTGTCGGCCGAAAACACGGGTGTAGGGCGCTTACGGTCGTTCGAACAGAGGGGTGTTCGGGCGACGCTCGGGAGGTAAGTAATTGTACGGTTTATAATTAATATAATTGGTCTATAATGCCAAGTTGACACACTTGTTGAGGTCTTGCACAAGCCCCAAGTCTTGACAAACTCTTAGATGTAATTTATACGCTTACATGCATTATATAGTGCATGTGTTCAGACAGATAGTCACTGACGTTGAAGACTTTGTACCTATCTGCTTTTGCGTTTGGATTGATACATTTTTTAATATGGAGCTACACATACTGGAGGCCCTTAGCCCCTACCTCCCTGGATTGGCCACTAGGTACCTACGCCAAAGGCATACTTTACCACAAAGGGAAGAGGGCAACAACTGTGTAAGTACCTAGCTAATAGGGCTGAGGAGTGGTGCGGCACTGGGGTTACGTGGGTCTCGTAATTTTGCCCTTGAAACCGACACTTAATACCCGCAGGCCCCAGCAAATACCCAGGGTAGCGCAGACCCAATCCTGCGCCTGTGTGTGAAATTTATTTTCGCCTTTTTTTCATAATTTTATGAAAGTAATTTGAATAATTAATTAACGCATTTTATCCGGTGCGCGGCGCCCCTATTACCCTGGCGCCTGTGTGCGCCGCGCACATTGCACATAGGGGCGGCTCGGCCCTTCAAATACCTAGCCATTATTATTTTTAAATTTGGATATTAATCCCAGACAGTAATATTCTCAACATCAGCTAAAATCTTCTGAAATCGTTGAATAACCTAGGTGGCTGTTTTATTTTTGAATATTATTATTACCTACCTAATTTGAATATGGTATTTGTTAGAATATGATTTCATATAGGTAGGTACATTTTTATAAAGATCGTGTATCGAAGAGTTAAATACGAATTTACTTGATACGATTTTCATACTTTGCTCATTTCGCAGTTATTGAAAAAAATTAAATAAGTACCTACTTACGCTAATTTAACATGCGCATACGCGTAAAAAACAAAGTTGATAATATTATTGTTTGCATTTTCGGATAAAAGATTTCAAGACTTAAAGAAAATGCTACTTTAATTACCCGACTGCGCGACGCAAAGGAGGGTAATGTGTTTATCACTCTATGTATGTATGTATGTTTGTTTCTATGTGGCGTTCTAGAGACCAAATGCGTAGGCCGATTTTGATGATTCTTACGTCAATCGATTCGTCTTAACCTTGCGAGTGTCAGTAAAGACATGACAGTTATTAAAATTCACCACAGCGTCATACAGACGCCATATTGTCAAAATGAAAAAAAATATATGTCGATGAACTATGTCAAGTGGGGTATCGTTGAATAGGTATTTTAAAATCATCTTTAGGTTCTTTTTATCATTTTTCATTTTAAATAATAGTTTAGGATATATAACGATTTAAAGTTGTTTAACAAAACAATCATTCTCGCTAATGTTTTTACTTATTGATTTAAGTTTTTACTTAAAGTAAAAACAATACGGAAACAAAAACAGTGAATAACTAAAAAGTATAAAGTAAAAAAATATATATTTAAAGAAAAACAAAAACCCGACTGCGTAAAAAAATTAAAAAAATACGTGAAAAAATTAACTTAAATAAAAACTAAAAAGAAAGAAACAAGGCCAGTAGTTTAGAATTCTAATGCAGAACAGAACGACTCACATTCGGGGCCCCTTGGGAACATTTGATTGGTAAAATTTGATTTTTTTTTTAATTTTTTTTACGCAGTCAGGATTTTTATTTTTCTTTAAATATTTTTTTTTAATAATAAACATTTATTCTGTATTGATTTCTAATTCCTTTCATGGAATGTTACAAATTACAATCATTGACACTTGAGTACAGTGATTGGCATATGAATAAAATATAATCATTGGCACTTGGCAGTTTTGAAAAGTGGTATATTGCTTTCAAATTTCATTCCTCGAGCATCTTTAGAGGAAGAGGCCACTAAGAAAAACAGCATGATCGTTTCGAAGAGGCGAACAACTCGACATTAAGTCGATGTGTCAACTCGTTCAATCAGCGTAGCATAGGATTTAGTCCTAATGCGGGAGTTGTCTTTTTGCAAATAGTAGGCCAAATTCTCCTATTGACTTACCTACAATGGTGTATTGTGATTTGTGACCCCAATTAGAAACTGCCCATATCCGGCAAAGCGGTACGAAAGGCTGCACATAGGAACATTGATTTATTTAAGTTTTTATCTAATCAATAAACATAAGCAATAGGACTTCAGAACTTATGAAGAACTCCAGACTACCTATAGTTATTTCTGGGGTCGAATTTGTCAGTCTACGGTCATATCATTCTTCATTCTTTCTAAATGAAATGCAACTATTACACGTTTCTCTGCATCACCCAAAGGTTGACTGGTAGATAATGCCTTCGGCATCAAGTCCGCCTTTGTACAAATTTTGTGCATAAAGTTATAAAATCCTACTAATATTATAAATGCGAAAGTTTGTGAAGATGTATGTATGGATGTTTGTTACTCTTTCACGCAAAAACTACTGAACGGATTTGGATGAAACTTTACAGTAATATAGTTTATACATCAGAATAACACATAGGCTACAATTTATAAAGATTTTATGTAATGTTGCCATAATATAAGGAAAATTATCAATGAAGTCAGTAAAAATCCTGAGCTCTGAAACCTATCTTCGCGTGCGTTGCCTAAACCGTTGAAGTTACATGAAGATAATGTACGGTGATATTGTTTATCTTAAAAAGTTCTAAATAAAAGTCCGCGGCAGCATATACCTACCTTTTATGTAGAAGCCAATATATACTAAAAAGTGGTCCGTAAAAATAATTAAATTTGATACTTTTTTACAGTGCTCATTCTAGAGTAGTTATCAAATTGTTTTCAAAATTGATAAATTTAATGTCTTCAGTATTTAATGTAGATGAACGTTGTCTTTTACCGTAAGTAGTTTGGGTGAATAGTCTAAAAGTTATCACGATATAATTGACCTATGCGCAGCCTTATTAAAAGCGCTTACTATGAGTTGGCGCGCTTAAGCGCAGCGGGGCGGGGGAGGCGGTCTGATTATGTACTTTGTGGTAATGTTTTCAGTTTTTATTTTTGCTGCTATTCTCTTCAGTAGGTATGTAAGCTCTTCAATTACTTTAATAATATACTTACATATTAATATTTACCTGAAGTTTGACGACTCATCATTGTCTTGCCCTGGTCCCAATTTATTTGGGGTCGGCGCAGTATGTCCTTCGCTTCAATACTTCTCTGTCACCAGTCATCCTATCGTTTACCCCTTTCTTTTTCATATCCATCCTTACACAGTCCATCCATCTTTTCCTTGGCCATCCTCTCCCTTTTCGTCCTTCTACGTGCATATTCATCACTGTTTTAACTACATACATATCATCTCTCCGCTTAACATGTCCATACCAAGCCAGTCGACTCCCTTTTACCTTTTCATCAATGGGCGCCACTTTCATAGGTACTACCTCTAACGTAATCATTCCTTGATTTTAAGTATTATCTGTTTATATGTATGCTACACGGCTAATGTGCAGATCCGTTTGTGATGAAATTTGATATGAATAGTCTGAAACCTGGGGAAGTACAAAGGCTACTAAAAGGCTTTATTAAAATTTCATGCGGGCGGAGCCGCGGGCGAAAGCTAGTAAATAATAAATAAATATCATATTAATAACAGAAAGCTAAGGAATATACGATAATACGCATTTTACAGTACTTACAATATATCATTCAGCACTACATGTAGAATGGAAATACTTAGGTCACAGATTTAACTAACAAGAACCAGATGTAGCGTATTCGTCCAACTAAGTGAGGCACGTTGACAGCTATGTGTGCGTGACATTTGGCGACTGGCACTGTACGGACACGCGCGTCTATGTGTGTGTAAAGTTGCCAGATTATGAATAATCTCCCACTATTTTGCATATAGTTTTTGCAAACGAATATAAAAATATTACATAGGTAATATTTTATATTCGTTTGTGGTTTTGAAGAATTTACCATAGATTTAATTAATGCTTTTAATATGTAATGCTGTTGTGAAAATTATTCAAATAAAAAATACCATTAAAGTATGCTTTTATAAATACATTTCATAAAAAATGTAGGCTCCGAGTTAAGTTTTAACTAGTTTTATTCGTAAATTGAGAAATAAATAGATAGGCTTGCGTCATAAATATTAATTAGCTAAAAACATTTTGTCATGCATACAATAAATTATGAATATCATAATCATAAATCGTAACCAAAAAAAATTGCAATTAAAAATAAATAATAGCTACAATCAATAATTTCTGTTTCTGTACTTAATGTACACACGGCGCCAAGTCAAGCTAAATAGTCGAAGTACGATTTTGATACTTATTCCCTACGCCATAAGAACGGTACAAAGGTCTAACAACGGTACAAAGGTCAAAGTGTATAGCTTGACAAGTAGCCGCGTGTACACGAATATTTGGATCGTTTGGGGATCGAACTCAAAACAATGTATATACTAATGGAAATCCTATTAGTATATTTATAAGAAAAAATATAATCTACAATATACTTTTACATTACGTTAATGTATTTTTCATTAACATGACAATCATTATTACCTACATAATCAATTGACAAGTGCATTTTCCCTAATTCAGGGAAAACGGTGTCGACGTAAACTGGCAACACTTACATATTTTCTGCAGAAATACGAATTTTATCGAAATAATATTACAAAACGGTCAAATAATCCATAGTTATCTGTAAGAATATATTCCATCTTCCCGTATTTGCTTTTAGAAACAACTTTTACAATGTTTAAAAACGCAAGACGGCATTTTATGAATTTAAAAGCTGGATCGATCGTGGCGTGTGAACTGTGCGATGCTTCGCAGCGCACTGAGTCGAGTTTGTATTCGCTTTTCAATTTTGTATTTGCTTTAGTGGCCTCACGCAAGTGTTCCGCGCGCTCTGTCTGCCTTTTATTCCATAGTCTTAGACTTAGGTACATAAGTAAGTAGGTAGATACTTCATGTTTGAATAAATTAAACTGGCCTACTATGCAACATACTTGAATTATTGATTATGAAACCTCAAAATATAAATACTAGAAAATCTGCTATTTTGCTACGTACAAAGTCTACAAGGTAAGATTTATTTAATCTATCTAGTTTTGCAAATAAAATATATTTATTCTGGAATGTCTTAAACACTATAATCAATGTACTCTGTGACTATAATAAACAGTAATTTACCTATTCGCTTGAAAGAAATATAACCTTCGTAGTCCAACCTCTCTGATTCGCTTACAGACCATAAACCATTGCAATTGGCTTTTTCTAAAATTAATAATGATAAAGAAAGTCCAAGGCGTACATATACGCCAACTTTCTTGTACCGAAATTCGTTATATAAAAGGTAGCGATAACACCGTTTAAAAAGCGCGCCAACTGCGATACGTATTTATATATTGCCATATCAATAAATCTCAGACGATTAATTTATTAAAAACAGAATATTATAAATACTATGAAGCTATTTCAAATAAAATAAATACTTTTCAGGATTTTAAATAAGCGCATGAAGACGTCATCATAACACAACATGATAAAGGTACTAAAGTTAAACCTGTTCGTGTCACTGTCCGTTGGCAGGTATATAGGTAATGTTACTTCCATATTTACAACAATCTCAGTCTACAGTTGATTGAGTCCTATTTAAAATTTGCAGTCAATTTAACTTGCTTTGCAAAATAAGAATTATAAAACCAGATTAAACTTGCCTTGTCCAAACGCTTTCCTTACTACGTTATGAGGGGTTTACACGGGTCGATATTCACCGTGCGGCTAGTCGCTTCACAAATTGCCTCATCAAACCGCATCGCTAGTCACTTAGTCACTTGAGTCCAAGTCGAATTGCCATTTAGACGGTCGGCACAAATCGTGCTGCTTTAGTCACCCGTGTAAACCCTCTATTAGTGACGTTTTTTTTTTGTTAGTTCTTCAGTCTTTATTCGGTAATATAAAAACTTTAACCGTTCACCAGGTGGCAGCATATTGACAATAGACCTGTCAGTGTCAGAATCAGAAAATAAATAATACAGTTCTAGACCGAATTTATGTATGTTAGCAGTTTTATTAATGTTTGCAGTGTAAAAATCTGTTATTTATTTGTTTTAATATTGAGTATGCCTTCTTCATGTGTGGTACCGTATTGCACGTCAAAACTAGGTGGTCATAAGTTCCCGAAGGATCGCATTATTAGGGAAAAGTGGATCGCAGCTATTCGTCGTGTTAATTTTATGCCATCTGAATACTCTATAGTGTGCAAGAAACATTTTAGAAAAGAAGATTATAGGCTGCCCAAGGAATCCGTACGAAACAATCGTAAGAATTAATATTAATTGGTACATTTGCAGCTCAACTTTGAACGTAATTTGAATTTGGTCTGTTCTTGTTTACAGATTTTTGTTGAATTAAAAGTATAATCGTTGACGCTGTACTCTTTGTTATTTCAGCTACGCTTCTGTTGAAGAAAGACGCCGTGCCGAGTAAATTCTTGTGGAGTGGAGTATCTCAAAGGAAGCTATTGTAATAAGTTTTTTATCTCCACAGATTTTGAATTATTAAAATGTTTTCTAATTATTCTTTTGACCATTTAGACTTAATTCTATTCACATGCCATACCATAATTTTATTTTATATAAATTTATATTATCATTATCTCAAACTAACTTGTAATCATCATCCCAGCATTATCTGGGTTGCATCTGAGACTGGTCTATGATAGGTCCTATGTTTAACCAGACTTGACTTAATATTAGGCTAACTAAATGTGGTACTTAACCATTTATAAAAAGTAATGCTTATTTTTTATTTCAGATCAAGTCAGAGATGCTCAGTACTCCAATGCAGATCAGGATCATCTAAAAATGTCATATTACATTCATGTCCAAATCAAGAAGCAGTCAGAAAAAAATGGGCAGAGGTGTTTAAAGTTAACCGAGAAATTGTTAAAAATATGCTCATTTGCAGTCATCATTTTTTAAAATCAGATTACCTTAGATCAAGTATGTGAATATGTACATTATTTTTTCTTATTAAATAATGTTTTCATACATTGCTTTAACTAGATTTATTTTTTAGAAAATGGAGACAGTAAAACACTAAAACAAAATGCTGTGCCGTCACAAAAATTACCGAGGTCTACAAGGGTCATACCCTTATTCAGAAACATGACGCATACTAAGAAAAAGATAATAAAACCAAAGAATGTAAAGAAGTAAGTGTTTCACATATTTATATTGCTGCTCTGTATTTACTTTGCATTTAATAGGTACACATTTTCTATAAATTTATAACAATTAATTTTATAACAAGCTAGGCTTATCTGGTATTATTTTCTATTTACCATAAGGCAACAGCTATCATGTTATAATTTTTTTAATTCTAAGTATCCATTTGCTTGCACTAGGATGTTCTGGTGAACATTAGATAGCTATAATAATTTTGGCCCAATTTTTTATTGAAAATCTTACACATAATTCAAGCACAAGACTACACATATCCATCTAGCTCATTCAAATTATTTACCTGTATGTACCTAAATAAGTTACATACAAACGAGGCATTTGTAAAAATGGAGAATATAGTAAATTTAATTAAATATGAATTAATAACATTAAAGTTAAAAGAATCTGCTTTATTATTCACGATTATATACACATGAAATTTACGAATATGAGAATAATATATCGGAAGCAGCTCTGAAAAAGCGCGCTTTTGTGATGATTGAGCCAATAGGGTATTTTACCCCATGTGAAAAAAAATATAATAACGTATATTTAAGATAGTATTACCGGAAAACATACGGAATATATTAGTTACAGCTCATAAAATGAATAAATA
Source organism: Euclidia mi (assembly GCA_944739405.2). NCBI lineage: Eukaryota > Metazoa > Arthropoda > Insecta > Lepidoptera > Erebidae > Euclidia > Euclidia mi. The sequence goes on along the minus strand of OX123187.2, from coordinate 63,966,530 downwards.
GAATTTTAAAACCATTTTAAAGAATTCCGTTTTAGTATCTGTGATTTAATCACGCAAAACGGCAGCCGCCATGATGAATGTCATTAACGTCAAATGACGTCATAAACTTAGTAGAATTTGAAACAACTAAACCACGTGACTGTCAAAAATGGAAGCATTATACGTTGTTTACTAATATGTTTGCGTAAGCAAGATGGCTTCCAACGTTTTTGTCTGATAACCCGCGAACATTTAAAATGTAAATTTAAAAGTTGTTTAAAAACTACTTATCAACTGAATATATTTTTTGTAAATTTTCTACTACTTTCTTAAAGTCATAGGATCATCTTGAGACACTTTTCAAAAAATGGTGTAATACCCTATTAGTGGTATTCCTACCGATTTGTCAGTATGTCAACTGAATCTCCAAACAGGATGATTGTTGTTCATTTCAGTATCTTTTGTGAAAACAATTTGTCAATGTACTTATCGCTATTTTTAATTTAAAGCATTGTATTGTGTAAGAGCCTGTTTGAATTTTTTTTATCAATGCTAGAATTATCGAAAAATGACTAAGTTCTATTTATTTTTTGCAATAAGCAGTTTATGTGTAATACAAAAAAGCCCGATTTATTTTTGTCTAGTAACTGGGTAAAAACTATTTTTTGTGGCTAGGCTTTGAATAAATTAGCTATAAGAGCGGCTTAATCATTAAAATAATTAGAAAAATATGTCCCTCGATTACTAGGCTGGTGGTTTGTCATTCGTTTATAAAGTCATGTTATTATCTGTGGTACGATAACTTTCCTCGTGGTAGTCAGCCAATCAAAACGTTGTTCGACTGCTGCGTTTTTGCATTAGTTTGATAGCAACGACTATTGTCCTTTTTGTGCGTAGTAATTTATTCCAAGTATAAATATGCTGATCTATTTTGAATACATTTCTAGAGTCAGAAATCTTTTTATCTCTATGCATGCACGAAAGTAATCTGTAATGACGTTTTTATTTTAGGGGATGCCAGTATAAAAATAATGATTTAACTTTGCACGGATCACAATACGCGTTTGTCTATGCTTTTAATTTCTCATTCGACTATTTGCATTAGTGATGTGTCTTAGTTTAGTTTTCGGTCGAGATTCATTCAGTCTTCCGTTCCTAAGTGTGACAGATATAGAGTTGTCCTTGCTCTTTGCTGTTACACTATGTTTTGACCATGGGATTTTCACAATAAAGTAATAGATGGTGAAGCAAAAATATATGTTTACAGTGAATTAACTATTTCTGTGATTATAAAAAGTGTCCAGAGAGTAAATATAGAATTTGAGTGAATGTACATTTGATTAAAAAAATGATTGTGTTATTACAAGTTACGTTTACACTACCGCTCACTAGATTGTCGGAATATTTTCTAAAGGAGTCGCTATAAGGAAATTGTAAAATATGTAATTATCTAAACGTAACTCTGATTATTAGGTGTGCCATAAATATGTTACAAAATTTTACTTATTTTCATTACTGAAGTGCATTTTTATCTATACCATTACTATTGCAAAATCTATACGTACGTCAAATGTCACCTTAATTGTCAAAAAGTGTAGTGATTTGAATTTACAATGTTTTTTTGTAGTTTTAATATTGATAATATTCCTTTTAAAGGGAGGAAAAGATGACGGAAGTGGTGGTCAATAATGAAGAGCCGGAACAAAAGAAGGATATTCGAGAATGTCGTGCGTGCTTGAAGCCGATGGAAGCTAAAGCTAGCATGTGTAATATATTTCAAGCCTGGGCTATACCTTGGATAGGCATGGAGTCTACTATAGCCGAGGACCTGGGTAAACTGGCAAATGTTCAGGTAAATCGGTTTAGAATTCATTACTATAATATAAACATCAAGTTAGGTTATTTTTCAGTATCATTTTGGGTGTTTTTGTCTCAAAGTTGGCCATCTGTTAAATGTGAATTAATGCATTACCAGTATTCTGATAATTACATATATTAAATTAATGCAATAATAGTTGTGTTCAATTCTGAAATCACTCCTGGTGTATCCAAGTTCCAAATTATGATTAAATGGCATACAGGAAGCAAGTTCCTATTAAAAATGATGCCTACAGTGGAACATTATCTACTATCGAAGTTGTATAAATTTATTTTAGAGTAGAAAATAATTTGTTTATTTTGTACTACACAATACTATAAGGACATTGTGTGATTCAAAATCTGTTAGACCAGGTGTACTACAACAAGAAGCACAGTTGATATGTATTATGGAATGGATTATTATAATTGAAGTCAGTGTAACTTGGGCAATAAAAATAAATTTAGAAGTTTAGGAATACTTATTAAAAGATGTATATTGTTTGCTGTTCAGTTTAGGCTGAAGTTACTCTATGTTAGCAAAATTAAAAAAGGACACCATTTTTATTTCATACTTTTACTATTACCTTTACCTCTTATCACACTTTACTCTTATTCAAAATTAAAGCCACTATTTTAATATTTTATACAAACTTAACTTTAAAAAGCAAAGACAACAAGAGAGGGTAAGGCATTTTTTGACAGAAAAGATATTCATTGTTATGACCAGATTGTGTTTTAATAAGTCCATGTGGTGACGGATTAAGAATACGGAATGTCACCACCCCATATCATCCCATGGGTATCGTAAGAGCCAACAGAGGGAGCATATGATGCAGAGAACAGCACTGTAAGAGAAGGAGAACTTGATACAAACTCTATAGCAACCCGTTTGGCCAGCGCGGTATAGTAGGCCAATTCCTCCTTTCAAAGGAGAGGCCTAGTCCAGCAGTGGACTGTAAAGGCTGATGATGATGTGTTTTAATAAAGCCTCTTTTCTCATAGGTAATGGAAGCTGATAATTTTCCAAAAGTAATATGTGAACCATGTTACCAAAAATTATTAGAAGCATCTACATTTGCTGCAAAAGTAAGAATTAGTGATCAAATACTAAGGCAGAGAATACCAGAAGAGACAGAAAATTCAGAAAAAGTATGGCCTAAACCTATACAAGTGGATAAGAATATCAATGGGAATGTATTTCAAGAAATGGACATTGAGATAAAGCAAGAAGTAGTTTCGGATGAAGAATATGATCCTAGTCCGATGGAGAACTCTTACATACCAGACAACAGTTATATGGAGAATGAACTAAATGATATGGAAATTAAAATTGAACCTGAAGAAATTGTAGAACAACCACCTTTAACTATTACTATTAATGGTAAGTAGGTACTTATTTCATTGCTCTAGACCAGGGATTCACAAAATGGTCCCCAAACCGATATCATGGTCGAATCAATATCGACCCCAAGGGGTCGATATTGATTCAACCACTTTGGGAATCCCTGCGACTATTGTAGTTACCTGTGAAAGAATTTACTGTGAGGATGTTGATTTAACAAAGATGGGAAATGGTGGAGATAGGAATTGTTAGCAATATCTTATATTAGATTCAAAGGATTAAAAATTAAGGAAGTCCATTCCTATCACAAGCAGTTCTATAACTTAGCCTTTTATGGGCCCTGGTACGATTTTTATTAACTGCACTCTCAAAAACTGTAAATACTATTGTAATTCCTTTTGCAGGTACTATGTCACTTAATCCATCGGATCCAGAAAATAAAACAATTTTAAACGGCAGTCAAGATTACGAGGCCATCATTACTGATGGTACGGAACATAAATCACTCACTAATGGGACTGATCACATAGAGAATGAACAAGTAAGTACAATTTGTAACTGTTTTATATAGTAACTAGCCGTTTCCCGCGGTTTCAGCCGCGTTCTGAGAGTACCCGAAAAACCCAAATATCTTACGGACCCCTATTTTTTCTAAAATAAAATATAGCCTATTTTACTCGCAGATAATGTAGCTTTCTAATGGTGAAAGAATTTTTTAAATCGGTCCAGTAGTTTTTGAGTTTATCCATTACAAACAAAAATACAAATTTTTCCTCTTTATAATATTAGTGTAGACATATTTTTTATTGCACTTGAGATCCAGTGTTTTTAGTATAAGTATTCTAGATTTCAAACCCAAGGCTGAGAACTGAGAAATTTTTACTAATATTTGTTAACATTTTTAACAGCAGTGTGGTCAAACACTATATCTTCTCCTAATCTACTTTGAAGACTATTTATGACTTCCTGATTTATCTGTCTTTGATTTCTCAAAACATACAGATATTTTAAGTAATGCTCAAACAAATAACTGAACACCAATAGACGACAGAGAAAAGTAACATGATAAAAATATTTTTGCAGTTTCCAGATGTTTCTATAAAAGAAGAACCGCCGAGCGAAGAGGAAGACCCTGAACATATACCTGACCTGTCTTTAGAATGCATGCTCTGTACCAAGTTGTTCAACAGTGTTACCGGACTGAAGGTCAGTACAGCATACCTATTACTAATTAGACTCAAGCCTGTAATGTCCCGAAGGGGTAGGCAGAGGTAATATTATTACACCCACATTTCGCCATGAATTTTTAGGTCCCACGTAATAGGGGGCGAGCCTATTGCCGTACCATTACCAGACTGTGCTGCTACTGAAAATTTCCTAACGTAAAAACCCAATAACACTTTGCCCGACCCGGGAATCAAACCCGAGACCTCCCAATCCCACGCGCACATTTATGCCGCGAGACCAACGAGGCAGTCTATTACTATAAGTTTTTAATTTTGATAGACCTCCCAATCCCACGCGCACATTTATGCCGCGAGACCAACGAGGCAGTCTATTACTATAAGTTTTTAATTTTGAAATTGTGTTTGTAGTTGTATGTCAGTTCATTGATGTAAGTACACTAAAAAAATGTTAAGCTAACCAGTTGCTGTAGGATTTTGACACAATATTTCGTACACCATAAGAATACAGATGAATAGTAGAGTGATCAGTGTCTTATTCAATACTAACCAGAAAGAGCAATAACAATCACTGTGAAATTGCTCTTAGGAAAAAATATAGACTGACAAAATTGAAAATGTCTATGCCTGATAGAACCATTCCTTTCCAGGCACATGTGATAGCTCAGCACTCATATAAATCTGTGAAAAGAAAGTCTGGTGGTGCTGTGTCGCCTGAGAAAAGACAAAAGGATGAACACAGGTGTGAGATCTGTAAAAGATGTAAGTATTGCACACTGTTACTACCATCGATATTATATAAATCTACTGTAAATCACTAAGTTGCGCCCAAATTACTGAACCGATTTTGATATGAGTTCTGCTTGTGAGTTCCTGGATAGTTTGATTCAGAATGGAGCTCTGGGATGATTTACATTTAAAGTTTTTACAGCCATGTGAGTCATTATTCTGTAGAAAACCGTCCACACTGTTATATGCATTTCATTATAAATCGACATCATCATCATCAGCCCTGTATATTGTATTCTGTCCCACTGCTGGTCACGGGCCTCTTCTCTCTGTGAGAATGGCAAGTCATGTAAGCCTGTCAAAACAATAATAATATTTTTTTGCTAGCGTTCATAACATCAACGGATCTGATGGTCCACGAGACATGCCACAACAAGCACTCGTGCTACGCGTGTTCGAGAAAGTTCGACACGTTCAAACAGCTGTCGAAGCATCGCAAGAGATGTCAGGCACCTCTCAACAAGACTGCGCTCAAGCCCAAAACCTTGGATGATGTTATAAGGTGAGACTTAAGGTTGTGGTCAGATGATAAAAATATGAAGCGTGTCCGCAAATCACTCATACGTTTAGTTCGAAAATGCCCAGTTCGATAAATGTCCAGCTGTCTCAAAATGTCCAATTTGCACAATGTTACATAACAAGCAAAAAAAAAAAAAACATTTTACAGTAGCCTATCCTTCTCAAACCCATACATGAGTAATTCATTCCAAATATAATTTCTGAAAAATATAATCCAATATTGTAGTCGCATTTTCACGTTTTTTTCTTCACGGGAACATTACTAAAATACAAATCAAAGTTGCAATTGTACTCATAAAGCCATGACAGTGTTTTAACAAAAAAATCTCTTTAAATTTATGTCTGTCCTATGATAAAAAAATTGAAGCAAACAATTACTGACTCTTTCAATTTTACAGACCAGTGAAAGACGAAAATATGGATACCTCAGAAGTAGCATCACCAGAAACTTACCTACAGGACTCCAATGATAGTGGTATGAAGCTACTAGATACACATTCACTTAAAAGTGAGACGCATTCAGTACAGAGCGAGACGGAAGCAATTGAAGGCAGTGGGTACACGAATATGGAAATTCTGAGTGGAGATTGTACTTAGCAAAACCTCATAAATATTAATTGGTCTAATATTAGATACTATGCTTCGATTGCGAGGAAGTTGAGACCATAACCCACCATAATTGTAGCATTTATTGGTACCTCTCAATCCTGATAATATGTTGGGGCATTGACCCCCTAGTTGAATAAGTTTGAGAATCTTTGGGTTTTGTGTTTTGACGATTTGTTCTGTGACAAAGTGAGTAGTGTACATACGAGAAGTGGAAATATTAGCGGAATTGAAGTGTTCATTTTAGTGTAAAAAGAGTACCGGAGAGACTGGAACAATTACTGTGAAATAAGGTTATTAGCTGAATAAGATTTTGTATATTACTGATGTATATTTTATTACATTAAAAGCTTTGTTTATTTAAACTTTGGGATGATTTGAAAATGGTGGTGTAATGCGCATACATGGCCACGGTTGTTAGGTGTAACTTTTTGTTGCCAGTGGTGGCCAGCCAGTGTCCAGTCAGTGACCAGTTACAATAATATGCTATTCTGTGATGAGTAGAACAATTAAAACAGAATATATTTAAACCCCTGCCTAACAATTAAATGGTAGCGTATGCTAACCGTGATCTATGTTGCATGCATGTTCGTTTTATCCCTAATCCACAAGGCCTGTGCCTTGGAATGTACCTCGCTAGTCAATCAGCTAGGTTACTATTAGTTTTAATTATCATATTGGCTACTGTAAGGATGATGTTTAGCTATTGCTCATCCATAAGCTTTTGTACAGAAATTCATCAATGAACAGATTAGTTTTACTTAAAATATACATAGAATTATACTACTTACGCAATGTTGAGTATAGCAAAAACTAGTATCTTCTTCTTCAACTTAGTATCCGTCTTTTAGTATCTGTCTCTTCGAGGTGAGCCTCGATTTGATTAGCGTTCTGACTTCTGGGACCTGATTGGCCCGCTTCGAGTCTGAAACAATCTGAACTTAAAGCGGACCAATAACGGACCGTAGAACGCATTTCGAATCAAGATGGGATGTAAGTGAAAAAAATTGTACTTCGCCTCGGGGAAGGTCCCATTTACAGAACGACTGTTGATCTTTATCAGACTGTGGATTAGCTTTAGCAAGGCAGCGTTTTTCAAAAACATTTGGTTTCAAGCTGTATTGAAATTGGGCAAACATCATTTAGAGAGCTTTTGTTCATGTTGGTCCTGACTCGCATAATACATAATATTGTGATGTTTATAAGAATTCTTTGGAGAGGCGTCACAATATTTGACTGCACTTAATCTATAATGTTAATGGAATTACAAAGATCAAAGTGAATTCCTAAATAAAATACCTAAGTTGTATTTATTACTGATGTATGTAAAAGACTGCAAAGATAACTTTTTTGTAAATAATGTAAATCTTCCGTCTTATGTGAGTTTTAGTTTATGTGTGAACTATCTAAAATGTATTACAGCAGACATGTAATTGCGATTTATTGTATAAAAATAATGTATAAAACTGCTGTAAAACAACTTTTAAACTTTTGCACTTCGAATTCATACATCTATTATTGCACATAGGTAAACATGTGCTCACACTGAAAATTAGTTTCTTACAGTAGTTTTATAAGTTATTCTTCTAAGCATCTTATTGCCTTATTTTATATATTCATGATATGGAAGTACTTTGGCTATGACACATATTTTTATGTTGTATATTTTAATTGTGAAAGTAAATAGATAATGATTACAGAGGCCTTTGTCACACATGGAATGTCACTTCATATTAGTTAAGCAAATTGTATTCTGCTTATTTTGTCTGTTTACTATTTGTTCACGACCATTAACTACTAGGTAATGTTGGGTTTCCTTATAAAGCTGTACCCAAAAATAAGGCAATTCGGGTATAAATCGTAACAGACATACTCAATTACGATATTTGAACTACACAATTTTATTTACTGTTGATACAAAGTAGTTATTAGTTTTTGCGACTATGAACTACTTTTAATTTGTCTTTCGAGATATGTGCCACGTAGTTTTGTCTTGAGTATCGAACATTTCGGAACTGTAGGCTGCAATAGCTATGTACAAAACAAAGGCACATGGTACAATATCACTGCATATGCCGAAAGAAAATTTTAAATTTAGGAAGTAATTGTCTTGTATGTATGAGACACCCGATGCCTTGTAGAAGCTGCGAATAGTCATAAATGATAAAATCAGTTGTGTGCATACATGACTTCAAAGGCCAGCTCTTTAATCAAAAGTCAATATCGTAACCATTTGAAACAGTCGACATAAAAACTTGATTTGTATTTTTTACAATTTACATAAAAGGAATTTAAATACCGGCCTATTTCACTATAGATTATCTACTGTGGATATATAAATCAGCAGTGGATGTGTTTTAAATTATGATTAAAAAAGTTTTTAGACAATTTAGTAAATTTGAGATTTCAAGATGTCTTTAGTGTAACATGTTAACAATTCTTGTTGTCTCAAGTAGGATCTGTTGATATCGATCGAATTAGCTTAAATTTATTCATGTCATTTTCATCTGTATATTGTCATTCATTTTGTAAATACTTTGTGACTCTTTTAGGTTATGAATATGTGATGTATGAAATAATGGTTCTGCATAAATATACTGTTGCAGTACGCAACTGTGAAATTTTATTTTGTTTATTAATTTCCTATTCTTTCTTGGACATCTATGAGGGTATAATATATGCCAGGTAAAAGTCACCCTTTTTCGTGCTTGCCTGATGTAGTCAGCCTCAAGGATAATAGTATAGTACTTACATTATCGCCTATATTTCAACAATTCCAATAATCAAGCTGCGGGCGTGTAATTACACTTTTAAAATTTTTATTTTGTACTGGCAGCTTCGTTGACCCCCTGGGGTCTGCTGCTACAGTTTGAGTAACGCTGAAATTATGAACGTTCGGTGTTATATCTTTCCAACTTGGTTATAATAATTTAGTTTGGCAAAGGTGAGAGAGACTTTTGATATTGCAAAGTAACAAGATCTATTGGTAGGTACGATTATGCCGCTAAGACTGATCGTCAGTTAGGAAATTAAAATACTAGTCAAAACGTAGATGTACAGATTATAGAGTTATTCGATTCCCAGCAATACTACTGTACCTATAGAATGAGGAGGAGAACCTAAACGCGGACTGGGCATAAAATTATAATGGTGATGTGATGGCGTCTGCCAGCCCCACGCGGTACAACCCTGCGAGTACCTACCGTGTGACAAGGTACCGTTCAGAACGGCGCAGCTCAGACATTGTCGAAACATGTGTGTAAGAATACCTAGTAGCAAGATTCCGAAGTAGAATCGGTTTTCTCCTGATAAATGTAGGTAGGGTTTATAAGAGAATAAACCAGTTACCTACTCCGCGCACTGTGCTGCTAGTGCATAAAAATGCAGTAAATAGACATGTAATATCTACCTACGTAATCTGCCAAAAACTTGTCAAGCACAAGGCACCTTTTCAGAGGCGGCTGTACTTTTTAAAAGTGCGCTCATAACATTACTTCTCCTGGCTGACATATTATCGCAGAACCCAAACTACTGACGCTGGGAACAAGAAATTTGGATAGCGTGTTCCTTTTATAACGTGGGCAGTGTGGGCACTCACTAAGGAAGGATTTTTTATATGCCACCACTTAGATAAAGTAAACGGTGGATCCCAGACAGCAATAAATTTGCAGCAAGTAATCAAACTTCCTAGTTTCACTGTGACTTGCATGAAGTTTGTTTTGCAAAGGATTTGGATGACGACGAGCACAAGTTGGTGGTCCGACAACAGCTGGTCGTCATGCACCTCCTGCTGTATCTATAGGAGGTCGACCGACCACCAAATTGCTCGTCGTCATCCAAATTCTTTGAAAAAAAAAACTTCATGCACGTTTGTCACAGTGAAACTAGGAAGTTTGATTTAAACTTGCTGCAAATTAGGCAAGTTTACATTGTTATCTGGGATAGGTTAGGGCAGGCGAAGCCGCGGGCGACTGTACTATATACCTACTCTGTGGCGACTGCTAGTAGGTTTATAAAAAACAAAATACACAGGTTCAATAATATCTGATAAATGCAAAGGCAGCGATCGCCTAGTGGGTATACCAGCAGACAGCCATGCGGAGAGTACCTAAGGTATCGAGTTCGAATCCACGGCGCGCACTATTGCCTTTTCGGATGTAAGTAGGCACATAAAAAATCATATCGATATGTCTATGCACCGTATATTTTTACCTCGTTATTTTTTAGATTCTATGTGCACGTGATAAAGATTTATAAAATAAGTGGATTGCTGCAGTATGTCGTCGAGAAAATTGGGTGCCTAGAAAGCACCATAGAATTTGTTCCAAGCATTTTACTGCGGAATGTTTTTATAGTAATGACAGATGGCTCCTCCCTTCTAAACATATCAGTGTGAGTATTTAAATAATTACTTGCTAATAATTAAAATATCAGCAACAGTAATGAATTCCGAAGCTTTTTCAAATTTGATAGAACATTCTCTTGAAAATACATTGTTTGATGATCACATATTTTTATTGATAAAGTGCATAAGTCAAACATATTTGAAAATTAGTATCCATCATACTACAAAAAGAAATAATGCACCTATAGAAAAAAATAGATGTTGCTTTACAAATACAGTAAAATTTAAAGGACAGTAATTTGAAGGTTTCATAAGAACTATCTGCTTTCATAGTCAGGACTACTGAGTGTATATGCATCAAAATAAGGGAATCTTCATTTGAAAGAAAGTTTGTTAAATGTCATCTACCCAGAGACCAAAACTTGGTTGTTTCTTGTTCGACTAGGGGACTAATAATGTGCCGACCCCAAGATAAAATCGAAGGGCTAGTCTAGACATAAATTTTTTCCCTCTAAATATTCTGTGTCACATGTATGATCGAAAAGTGTCCGACCCCGCACATACATTATTTCACATAGATTTGTATTACCTACACTATGTAATGAGAAAGTATTACCTACACTATGTAATGAGAAAATGTCAATAAAAAGTGATTATTGTTAATAACAAACTTTTGGGAACTATTGAAGATTTTCACTAAATTATTTATTTTAACTTTAATTTTATGTGTTTTGATACAATAATCTATGTCGACCATGCCTTTTCTTATAATGTGTCGATTTGGATAATATATGACATTTACAGTTATCATAATGCCTGAGCATGCGTTTTGCCTTATTTTTAATTGTTTACTTTCTCCAGCAAAAATGTGTAATTTGGCGAGAATTATATAAAAGTGATTGTTAACAACAATCACTTTGTATAATTCTCGCCAAATTACACATTTTCTAAATATTCTGTGTGTCACATGTATGATCAAAAAGTGTCCGATCCCGCACATACATATTTTACACATAGATTTGTATTACCTACACTATGTAATGAGAAAATTTCAATAAAGTGATTATTGTTAATAACAAACCTTTGGGCACTTTTCAAGGTTTTGTCTGATTTATCTATTTTAAGTTATTTTTTATGTTTTTTGCTTGATAAAATCCATGTCGACTATGTCCTATCCTTGTAAAGAATTAATTTGGATATGCCATTCTCAGTTATCATAATGCTTAAGCTATGAGTTTTGCTTTTTTCCTAATTATTTGCTTTCTCTAATAATAATATGTTATTTTGGGGTGATGATTTATTTATTTAATATTTATTAGCTATCATTACAGGTGAAAAACTAACTATAAATAAGTATAAATAAATATTTATGCCGAGGGTGTCGTATGAGGCGACTAAGAGAAACACGAGAGAAGGAAATCTCGAAATAAAAGCCTATACGAATACGTCTGGCTAGTGTGGTATAATAGTAGGCCAAACCTTCACCACGGAAGGTTTAAGACCAGCAGTGGACTGGAAAGGCTGTTGATGCGTAAAGAAAAATACCATGAAAATTAGAAAATAACGCCTCGAAAGATTATGTGCTACTGAGTACCCATTTGAAAAATATAAGTTCAGTGTAAAAATGCAAGTTTGTGTAATAATTATTTAAAGACTGTCCATCAACTAGCGTTCTGACTGCTGTGGACACAAAGTTACGGAATTTAAAATGTATAACATATAAATAATATACTTTACAAGTCCGTTTGATTTTGATCCTATATTGAAACTTTAATCGATATCGATAGCGGATTTGCTTAGACACTATTAAATTAAAAAGTTACGATATTTGTGTTCACATTGTCTTTAGCCCTAACTGACAAACATAGTGACATCTTCTTCTGGCAACTCTAATTTATCATATGAGTGAAGAGTGTAGCTATATTCAATTTGTTCTTAAAAAGATCGTTCCTTCCATGCTTCAGTTATTCTTCTTTGGTACTAGGACTACCTCTATGTATATATCCAATCTCTTTGGTCAGGATCGTTGCAAATTGCGTTCCGTAGTCTCTGCCCCTCCGGGAAACAGGCGTGAGTCTATGTATGTATATTTCTAATTTCAAACTAATTTAAAAAAAAAATTGGAATTATTTTTTCTAAAATCGTCATTTGTTTAATGGTTTGTGTTACGTTTTCATGGATACGATAAAAATTCGAATACTTATGGAGTATGAGTACCGTCGTGGCAGCAAAGCGGCAAAAGCGGCACGCAACATTAACGACGTTTACGGAGCGAACACTACAAACGAACGTACCACCCGTTATAGATTTGCCCGCTTCCGTTCTGGAAATTTTGACCTGAAAAATGAACCCCGTGGTCGTCTAAAAACTTTGGTCGACAATGACGAATTAAAGGCGATTGTGGAAGCTGATGATACTCAATTTACTGCTGAATTAGCAGCAGCTTTCGACGTTAGCATCAAAACAATATTGGTTCATTTGCGTCAAATTGGCAAGGTAAAAAACCTTGACAATGAGTACCCCACGAACTCGATGATCGCCAGCGCGAAGTACCTACGCGTCCAGTACTTCGCGCTGCCTTGCATTGCTCAACAGGCATACAAATGAAGAAATTTTGAACAGCATTGTTACTTGTGACGAGAAATGGATCCTGTTCGACAATCGTAAGCGCTCAGCAAGGTGGTTGGACCCTGGTTCAGCACTCAAACAATGCCCTAAACGAAAACATACCCCTATAAAAGTGATGGTCACTGTTTTGGTGGTCTAACGCCGGTGTAATTCATCACAGCTTCTTACCAAACGAAACGAGCATTACTGCAGATGTGTACCTACTGTGAAGAACTGAACACAATGATGGAGAAGCTCGCATGTCTCCAACCAGCTTTGGTCAATCGTTCGGCTCCACTGCTCCTGCACGATAACGCGCGACCTCATGCTGCACAGCAGACGGTCTCCAAGCTACAAGAGCTGGGGTTGGAAGTTCTCTGTCATCCGCCGTACTCAACAGACCTTGCGCCTACAGACTTCTACTTTTCCCAGAATTTGGATAACTTGGCGGGAAAACAATTCAATACCCGAGAGACAGTACAAAAAAGAATTTGTTGCCTCCCGTCCAGCTGATTTCTTCAAGAAGGGCATCAATAAGCTACCAATGCGTTGGAAAATTTCATGCATTAATTGCATGGGTGATTACTTTGATTAATAGAAGTAAAAAATACAGAAAAAATACGCATGCTTAATTTATTTCATGAAACACGGCAATTTCATAGGTAAAGACCTATACTCCATTTGGTTAGGTACTTAACTAAAGGTAAATAATCTTGATGTGTCTTTTTTATCTAAAATCTGTTTAAAAATAAAATGCTGCTAAAGATCAATGTAAATACAACAACAATAATTTCTAAATTAATTGAACCCTTGGTTTAAGCAGTAGTTTATCTGTTTAATATGTGGTAATTTAAAAAGTCACATCAAGATTGTTTCCCTTTCGTTAAGTACCTAACCAAATGGAGTATAATATGAGAGCGTGCACATTTATCTGATGCAATTTGTCGTGACGGCGTCTGTCGTGTCGCGACAGACGATATCCCGGTCTGCGACAGAGAGTGTGTGGTGCGTGGTGCGGTACAGCGCGTGACACGACACGCAGCGTTGCCAATTCTACCAACTTTCGGTAGATCAATCGATTTCGCGCTAAATGTACCTATTTTATAAAAAATAACAATCATCATCATCATAGTTGCATGCTTCATGACTTGAGGCCGTGTCTTCTTTGAGTCTTCAGTTGCCTGTGTATCGGCACTTTTCTTACGAGATAAATATCATTATTGGCACTACTGAAAGTATTGTTACTGTGTACCTACAGTATAGAATACAGCACTTCCCATTACAGAAAAAAATGCTGTCCCAAAAAGTTCTGGCAACATATCGGTTCTCTAACGGCCATTTTCCATAGTCATGGATTTTGAAATTCGAGATTCGTGTTTGACATATTTTGTATGGAGCTTATGTCAAAAACGAATCTTGAATCTACGATCGAATATTGAATTCCGTAGTAAAAGAAGTTACATTTATTATCTGAATTTGTTCCAAATTATTTGCCCTGCTGCAGTGCTGCATAATAGTTCAAATATTGAGAGGTCGTTTTTAACTATTGACATTTTGGAACCTCACAAAGTAAAAGGCTGTAAACAGGCAGCCTAGAAGGATTGCTACGTAGTAGGTCGTTCATAACGAATAATGTTCAGCCCAATTACGAGTATATTCAACTCTTTTATACTAAAAATAGGTACATATTAACAAATAGTAATAACAGGATTTGATACGCATTTTAAACTACTCTGAATTTGGTCGGTAGATCTACCGATTTTGTGTGTAACATTCTAATAATAATAATATTCTACCACATTTTCACAACACCATCTAATCCCAAACTAAGCAGAGCTTGTACTATGGGTACTAGATAATGGATAAACATACATATATACATTATTGGCCAAAATTTACAATTCTACCAACTTGTACCGATTGTCAGCTCATAATCTACGAAATTTCAAAAATTTGGGTTGGCAATACAAAATTGCGTCAGATCGCGACAAACAAATGTGAACGGTAACTAATTACGACAGAGAGCGTCAGACGCAACACGTCAGATAAATGTGAACGCGGCTTTAACACGTTCAGTGCCCACGAATCGGATCCGAGTTCAACAATTCATATATTCCCATGCCCAGAACTCGGATCCGAGTCGTGTCTATAAGTAGTTATGGCCGACTTCTAACAATGCCAAGGACTCGGATCCGGGTGCAAGTCGAACAATAGGGATACGCGTCATTGTTAACTTAGGGTTGTCAAATCCAAACCATGCGGCCAACTTTTTTACCAGTTGTTATATCATTCGTACCTAATCTTCCGAAATAATTTACCTATAAGCGAAGTTTATGATTATAAGTGTTGCTTAATTCAGAAATAATAATCATAATGATGAACAATTATTGAACAAGTGCCGTATCTACACATCGTACACACGTAAATAGGTACCTACGCACAAATATTTCACTTGAACGTTCATCATTAAACATTTGAGTTATTAGATGTTTTTTTGCGTCGATAAAATATAATTATGTAGATTCATAACCTACACGCATAAAACTTAGTTACGACTAGCGAAAAATAGTATAATAATATCATGATTATTTGAGTGTTCGTGTTAGATTTGCATTTTATGAGGTAGGTACTTACATTCATACATACTTAAATTCATATCTTTTTTAAATAATTGCATCCTGTATTTATGATTTTAGAATATATTTGAAATTACTAGGTACATACAATAAAAAAAAATAATACCAAAAATATTACATGTGGGAACACTGAATGCTTGTTTGCATTGTTCACTAACTTGTGTTGTATGCATTACTTACGTTTGTGGCTATTTGTGGCGTTCGTTCATAGTAGGTAACGTAAAATGTTCAACAAAAGTGTGAATTAGCAGTAATATTAACTAACCTCTTCAACTAGCATTGAAACAAAACGCTGAATACACATTATCACCACAGAATCGTAAATTAATTAATGTAATCTGTGATTATCACTAACATAACCTCTCGATGTACAGTGAAAGAAGAAATGTAAGTTCATTGTGATCTCAAAGGCAGCAGAGTCTCAGATATAAGAAATTTGTGACTATACTTATAGGCTGATACTCCAACACGGTTCTAATGAAATTCAATGAAATCAAGAACATCGTTATAATTGTCGAGGAAACAGATGTTCGGCGAATGATCTCAATCAATACCGACAAGCTTTGTTATAAGATTTGTTACCCTAAAACTAGGAGTAAATGAAGACGAAAGTATTTGATTTTAAAATATACTTTTATAAATAAAAACATTAATCACTTGCCATTTATTTCACTAGAACAAAAATTTAAAAATAACACAGGTCATTTTGGACAGCCCTGCGCTCGCGCTTGTGAACTCGGATACGGGACCATGAGCATAGCGGTCCAGTTACGACGTCGTCGTGCCGATGGACTCGGATCCGAGTCGTTATGTATTACTCCCACAAATTACTGGGCATATGTATTGAATTATAGTATAATGACTTGGCAGTGAAAGTGTTAAATTATCGCTTTTGGGTTGCGGAGGTCAGACAGTCGCTATGTAGAAAAGCAAATAAAAATATTCAGTCAAATCCGGTTAATCCGGCAATAATAAATATAAGGAAGAGCACAGGTCCTAAACGAGACCCTTGAGACATGCCAGTCAATTAATGGTAAACTTTTTGATTCAATGCCGTTGCAAGCTACTTTTGAAGATTATCTCGCAAATACGATTCGAATCAGTTTAGTGACGAACTTTCCACACCGTGAACATACAATTTTCAATTTAAAATGACATAATTAACACAATTGAAAGCACTACTAAAATCCGTATGTATTGCATCTAACTGGTGTCCGGTATCGACTTCCAGAGATAAATTAGTACCAACCACAACTAAATTCGTTCGATCGTTATAATAACTTTATATTACAACATAATTGAATTGTACTAGGTCTTAGTAAATAAAACAAGCAAGTATAATTTAATCAAACAATATAATTATATAATTTCTGTTTCAACAGTTGTGCTTCACATTGAATTATGCTGAGTTAAATTTGGTGCATCGTGTTCAACGATACGTCACAAACTATAAATAAATCTATAACACATATTATACGTATCTACACAACAATACAAGTACTAGAATGTAATACAAATAAGTCCTGTAAAGATGTCTTTTGATGTTTTCACTTTGAATGCCGTCGAAGCAAACAATGATATTGTTTACACGACGCGTTTTCTTTTCAATATAATGTTAAGATCAAGCTGTGATATCTTAAAATATATTGACTTGAAGCTTTAAACTCAAGAAAATATGAAATCTTTCTCTTTAAACTGCTCAATGGCCTCTGCCTTCAGTACTATTATACTATCCCAATTTCATCGAGACGATACAAAAAACAAAATAACAAAATGGCTGCTCTGACGCACAAAACATCAGTGGAAACAGCCAAAGTTCAGGTAAGTAGTGTTTACAAAATACAATTTTTCAATTCACAGCCGTTTACATCCAAACAAAAGTGCAGTAAAATGCATTAAATACATAAATGTTGCTAAAGAATAATATTTTTAATTCCTATTAATTTCGTTGAGGATGCGAAGTATATAGAGGAATAGATTGATGATGTCTAGGTAAAGATTGATGGTGGCCAAGATGTACTCTTCAGGGGAAAGCGTGGTCATCATCATTTGTGTGTCGAAAATGAGGAAGAGACTGAACAAGATGGCTCCGACCAGGGATAGAGCCACTTCGAAGGCGGAGCTCTGGATGAAGAGTTGTAGCATACCTCCAAGTATCAGCACGCTCAGTCCGGCGAATAGTCTGAAACATTTTTTTATACTATCAAGTTCTATAGAGATTTGGGTAATGTATGTTGACAAAATATTCTTGTGATCTGCAAATAGTTTTCAGATTTGCATTTCATTTGTAGAAGTTATTACTTATCTTGAGCATACACAACAACACACTTACATGTATGCACTCTCGCATGCATCTACGCGCGCACACACACACACACGCGCGCACTCATTCTTCATCTTGGTAATTCAAGTGCTATATTTTACCAATATTAGTGCTCTCTTAATGCCAATAAGGACGTTTATCTTACCAGCTTCCGATTAAATTAATTGGTAGACATATATCATTTTTATATTTATCTTAATGTAACGCATATTTAGAGGCGTAAAACTGACTTCGACTGACTTTATCAATGAGCAGAGTGTAGCCAATTTCAAGACCGACGATCTTGTTGTGATCGCGGGCAGCGGATGGATGCAGGTGGTCCAAGATCTGTCTTTGTGGAGAGCCTCGGGCCTTAAGGATTTCTTGTGCCGATTCCAAGTTCGTAGTTGGCGCCGCCGGTGTCGTTTCTCCGTCTCTCTTGCTCTCGCAGTTAAGATACACTGGGGGAACGTCGGTCTCTCTTGCTCTTACACTGGGGGAACGACTGCCACGCCGCCAAGCGGCAATTTGGGTCGCAGAAAGTGTGTCTTCAGGACCCCCAAAGGGAATGTGCCTTTATTGTAAATCTGAGTTCATTGCCTTGGGGAAGTCTTTCGGCTGATATGAGGATGATGATGACTCACCCATATCCAACGAAGGAGAAGTCGGTCTTGGTGTTGAGTGTGAACACGGTGAGCGAGAAGACGACGGCGAAGGTTAGCAGGAGGGCCTGCAGCACCACGGCCGTGTTGTAGTACGATACCACCACGCCGACTGAGTACGCCTGCACCACCGTCTGGAAACACAACGCGTAAGGTGTTAAGCCACCATTCAAACCGGAACATAGTGCTGCACATTTTTACGTTACTACTAGGCGGCAGCATAACTGATATTGCGATGGTATCTCATACATAAGTCCGCCTCTTTGCGAGAACAACGTCACATCTCGTAAAAACGTAATTTAGGAATTTAAACTTTCGTGCTCACTATTATTACTTTTCACTATTTCTACCGTACCTTATAGTAACCGATATTTCGGTACCGTTGCAAGCGCCATGTTCACGGATTTACTCCAACAGTACTGACGGTGTACATCCGTGAACCGAATGCGGTGGTATATATCCCGTAGAAATAGTAAAAAGTAATGATAGTGACCACGAAAGTTTAAATTCCTAAATTACGTTTTTACGAGATGTCACGTTGTTCTCGCAAAGAGGTGAAACGGTTTCACAATATGAGGCTTCAGTGGCCTTACTCATATTTGTATTATGGTTTCATTTTGATTTTGGAGAATTAATAAGAAGTCAGTGTCACCCTTGAAAAAAAATTTAATACGTTAATTGTGCCACTTTTACCTCCCTCCAGGGTCTGCACCCTGTGTCTGTACATCACAAGTACAACCTTTGTTACGGTACTTAATGATCAACAACAGTAACAACGCCGTGGTAAGACTAAATACCAGTCATATATTTGAGCGCAAGATGAAAAATGTTACTGACACATTGTACTTTGAGGCAACAAGAAGTATAGGGAATCACACCCATAGATGGAAATAACCAACTACCTACTGGAGCCACTTTCCTTCACATCTTTGGGTCAAAAGTGAGTGAATTGGTTACTATATAAAAATTGACGTTCATAATCGTCGCATTGTGACCTAAATGAATAAATAATGTTGACCTCACTATTTGTTTACCGTATCTTCTATAAAAATGTTCTATAGTCATGGATACTTACAAAAGCTGCCAGCAGGTACAAGTTGGCCGGCGAGTCTCGTCTCTTGGCGATCAGAGCGAACAAGGTGATCATGCTCAGTACGAACGCTACCAGCACCATCCAGTCACTGAAAAAGTTCAGTCACTTTTTATAACATAACATAACTTCACTCCTTCATCCCCGAAGGGGTAGGCAGAGGTGTTACAGTGTACACTCCCACACTTCGCCAGTTATGTTTCGGTCCCAATAAATGAACATTAAAAGCTTCTTAATTAGCAACATGTTGGCATGTATGAGTGCATGCATCTGTATATAATGTAGAAGCCTAGCGTTACTGACTGACAGACAAAAACTATTGGTCGTAGTAACCTGAAGTTTGGCAAGTATTATATAAAAAATTGTTGCCGACCATAGGGGTGCACTAAGAAGGGATTTCCCGAAATGACCAAGGGATCGGACAGAAACGTTTAAAAATAATGTAGCTGCCGGGTATCCGCTGGCTTTCGCATATATTACGCAAAATGCTAGCAAAATTTCACTCCCTCACAACGAAAAATCTTTAGTCCTAGGTATTTTCAACATTATTTTAGGCGTAGAGCGTACATTCTTGAGTATTTACTAGTTATACATTTATGTGTTATTAACCGTGAAGCGTGAGAATGACGCAGTAAAATACGCGTGCATACTTAATATGCCGTTAAGTTTTATAACAAAAAAATACAGACATGACGTGGTACCTTAGCTAATTATAATTATGATATGATTCTTACTCTACTTTCTACTTCAGGCAGTCTTGTTGTAAATATTTCCTTTGTGGAAGAGCGAAGTTCCGCCGACTAGTGGAAGGATTCTCTGACCAGGCTGTCAGAATCCTTCCACTACATACATACATATACTCACGCCTTTTTCCCGTCGGGGTAGGCAGAGACAACGGAACGCCACTTGCATCTAACCTTACAAACCTTACGCGCTTCCTCTACATTCATTACTCTGTTCATACATGCTCGCCGGTTCCGGGTGCTTCGGACCTTGCCATTTTTTAAGACGTATCTAATCCTTCCACTAGTCGGCGGAAAAAAGGTTTAAAGACGTTGGATAAATATGCGCGTAGACATTTACGTTGCATGTAATGATTGGAGCTGACTGTACAAAAACGACCAATGTTAATAACAAGGTAAAGCGAATAAAGTGGAATGCCGTCTGGTTTTATAGAAGTGCATTATCTGATTTGTGATTTTTCTTTCTATATTAATTAATTATAGAAGGAACAACAACTAATAAAGGTTCTTGTGCATGTTTGGTCAAAATACTGGGTTCAAGCCGTG
This sequence comes from Euclidia mi, assembly GCA_944739405.2. NCBI lineage: Eukaryota > Metazoa > Arthropoda > Insecta > Lepidoptera > Erebidae > Euclidia > Euclidia mi. The sequence goes on along the minus strand of OX123187.2, from coordinate 63,945,320 downwards.
GACTTAAAAACTTATTTACATAACGTGCATACAGACGTGGAAGGATACTATGTTAATATTATCACTATAACCTTCTTTTTTTTAGCCACATACTTTCATCTATGGTAAATCATCCTATAGTCCCAAACTAAGAGAGAGCTTGTACTATGGCACTAGATAATGGATAGACATACCTACATACAATATAACTGCTGACTTACTTGGCATGTATGAAGAGTTTGACGGGCTCGACGAAGTGGAAGGTGCCGGCGATGGCGACGGTGGCCAGCAGCTGCACGCTGAGCAGACCATACACCTTGCGGACGAAGCCCAGACGGATCTCCTTGTCCGCGTTCGCAACATTGTTGCGGTACGAGAAATCGTCCTGGAAATAATTCGGAATTTATCAAAATATGATTTAGTGGACCAGTGCCGCTTAAGGCGAGGATTTCCGAGCGCTCAAAGCTTTTGAGGCTCCCCTCTTCCCCAGTTCGCGACTTTCGCGAGTATAATTACGATCAATCGCGCGACGCCAGACGCAACGCCACTGCCGCCATATGTAGGTATAACACTTTCGCGCCACAGTATAGAAAATTAAAGCAGTATATCAATTGAAATATAAACTTACTTATCAGTATAAATAATTTGCAACGTTTCTGTTTTGAATAAACCTTTATGAAATTCGAAAGTAGTTTTCCAAAATTGCTTTTGTTTATAGTGACAATAGTAATCTTAATATATAAAATCCTTGCGTTACTGACTGACTGACAGACACGCTACAGCCGAAACTATTGGGCGCAGGAAGCTGAAATTTGGCATTTATGTTCCTTGTGAACCGTAGAGGTGCACTAAGAAGGGATTTCCCGAAATTCCCACGGGATCGGCCAAAACGGGTAAATTTAAAAAAAAATGCAGGCGTAGCTGCTGGCGTCCTCTAGTCAGTAGATAATTTTATGAACATTATGTTTGTTGTTAATTATAAAAAAACTTATGATCGCTCGCAATGCGAAAGTATCGCTTGTTCGATATCAGTCTTAGGGAAAAGGATTAGATTAATATAAATTAATTAATTCGTTGCTACTGTCAGCAAAACAACGGCATAGAACCAATAATACACATAAAGGGTAATATACTCATAGCTACTTTTAATCACCAATGATTACATTTTGTTATATTTATTTTAACTATGCAATCTCTAAGATACTACTCTGTCAAAAAAGTACCGGAAAAAGATCAATAATACACAAGATTTTTATTACAGGGTAATAGTTATAGCAATATATACTCATTCAAACACACGTGCATGCATAATAAAGGAGATCACCCAGCTCCATACAAATTAAGGCTATTCCAAAAGTGCCGGCCATTGATATATATGTACTAAATATATGTCAATGGTGCCGGCCAACTAAAATAAACTTATAAAATATTACGAAATAAACACTTTTTATTACTACACTAAGGTTCTAAGTGCAGTCTGTGAGATTATATTCCAGCTCAAAGAATCTATTCTGTTCCTAAAATAAATCCTAAGTAATTACTGGTATTTTTTTGACTAAAATAACGTGCATGTTGCAATTTAAATGGCATCAGGTAATGACAGGTAGTAAGCCAAGAGCGAAATATCTGATTGATAAGCATTACTGCCTCACAGAAAGAGACGGTGACGTTCTAAGCCATCATGCACCAGACTATGGGCAGGGCAGGTAGCGAGGGTACGACTGTTTAGACTACAGGCCCATGTCCAAAATGGATGGGTCATACGAACCACCAGGTGACGTATATAGGACGATATAAGAGCATAAAATAATAAGATTCAGCACTATGCCGTCACTTGTAAGCTGTCCAACTGAGTGCTGATGAGAATTCAAAAGTGCAGGTAGAGTGAGTACGCATTTCGGTCATATATTTTTGTACGGCATTATGACCTTCGATAGATCCATGATAAATAATAAGAAAGCGCGCAGTGCCGTAAAAAAATAGTGCGCTACAAAGTCGGTATTTTTTTGGAAATTGTCAGAAAATCAAATTCTCACCAGCACTCAGTTGGACAGCTTACAAGTGACGGCATAGTGCTGAATCTTATTATTTGATGCTCTTATATCGTCCTATATACGTCACCTGGTGGTTCATATAACCCATCCATTTTGGACATGGGCCTGTAGTCTATGTAACAATGGCCGCGATCAGTTTACGGCCATTTCGCAACATGACCAGTGAAAACTCCAGCGGAATAACAATTGCAGTAGGATGTACCCGATTAGAATTCTTCTATAAATAGTATATTATACCTAGGGCAAGAAATAAAGATGGGCAAAGCAAACCAAGTGAACAGGATTGATACACGTATCCATTTGGGTTGGGCTGCTTTCGATAAACTGGCATTTGCTTTTACGAAGCAACAAAAAGCAAGAATATTCAACCAGTGCGTCCTACCAGTGCTCACCTACGGATCCGAAACTTGGGTTACTACAGAGGCAGCGCTACAGAAACTTGAAGTTGTTCAAAGGGCAATGGAGAGAAAACTGGCAGGAGTGACACTCAGAGACAGAAAGAAGAATAAATAGCTCCGAAAAGAAAGTCTAGTACCAGATGTTACCAAAAGAGTAGCGGCCGGACATGTAGCCAGAAATCCCGAAACATGGTGCAAGCAAATATTAAAATGGCAACCATGGGATTGTAAATGACTAGCTGGAACGGCAAATGAGATGGAAAAAAGACATCATAAAGATAGCAGGCAGTAATTGGTTGAAGACTGCCCAAAACAGAACGGAAAGGAATTTGTTGTAGAGGTCTACACCAAAATGGTCGGAAAAGGCTTAAGATGGTGATGTTCACGGCGCTGGGACGCATAACCGGGGTATTCCACCAACATTTGTAGCACCGTTTCTTGGACAGGGTTGCGGCTGCTGTCACTATAGTGATATCCAGGCGTTTCTGACTGGCCTTTTCTCTACAAGAACCGGCCGAAACATTGGAAAGTGAGAACGTCGCAACGCAACATCTCTTCAACCACATGGTGCCATGCCTGTACATCATGCAAGACATCTGTACCTGACCGGTCATAGACATTCCTACTAAAGGTTTAGACGATATTTTTATATTTGGTCAGGAGTATTTAAAAATATGTTTTTTACTTTTTTAATGAGTCCACTGCTTTTAAGGCTCACGTATTTCACGTAAGGCTGAAAACGTATAGTTGACTGCCGTTACACCTCTTTGATTTATCATTTTTGTCAAAACAAAACTGCTCTACAGTACTTTTAGACATACATTCAAACCTAAATATTGTCTCAGAGAATACGCTTGTATCCTGAAATGTAATTAGCGATTGATTCGTTCCTTTATTAGATGTTAAACTAAATACCTGATTTTTCTTCAAAAATCAATCAGCAATATTACTAATTACGGCTTTTAAAAAACCTTTTTGAATTTGACACGAAAACGCTGTAAACCATCATAGCGGTTGAGTGATATCACAAAGTACAAAACAAAACAATCCGTGAATAAAGTCTGGTCTGATGCACCCACTTTTATTTTGTTATATTCGATTTGACAGGTAGAAACTTTTACTTTTTAGTTGTATTTACTACTAAAACGTCAACAACATGAATGGTGGACGTACTGTTTGACGTAATGCTCTCTGATTGGTGTTCACTGTCACAAGAATAAAAACATTATTTTTTAGTTTTAGAATCCTAAAAATTACATTAATCTTACCATTTTATAATAAATAATAAACTTTATTGACATCTTAAAATAATAATGGATCTATAGATACTACAATCAAACCGATTTATTCTTAGTGGACACAAGCCTATTGACTTAGAAGTTTGGTGTAATATATTAATTTAATTAATTTATTGATTGGCCGGCAAAATAAAAATTAGCCCAATTGGGGTGATCTCCTTTAGGCGCTTCGGCGCTGCCATCGGCAAGCAGTAGTGAAAAAAAGTTAAAATTTTACATACATACATACGTAGGAATTGATACTCCTACACCCACAACGCTTATTTTCCGCCAACCAATAATAAACTCTTGTTTTCGTTATTATTTGTCGGTCAAATTGATATAGGTACTTACCTACCGAACACCTTACCTACCTTTCTAAGCTGTGACACCAGTGCATTCTTCTTCGGCGTGATAAATAATTACTATAATATTATTAGGTGTCCATTGTTCCGTGTTTGGTAATAGTGTGGAAATCAATGATATTATTGGTGGAAATAGTCAATAGAATTATTGAATACACGGAAATTCATTATTTTTTATTTTTGATCGCGCTAGTCTTAGGAACTAGCAGGCCATTTTCTAAGATTTATTTGCTTCTCTAGCCCATTTGTTGAGGAAGGTTATACCAAATAACATCACGCTACTACCCACGAGGGTGGGGCAGTAACCATAAATACCACTCAGTAGGTAACTGCGGATATTTGTATTTATTTAGGTAGGTAGGTACCTATAAAATTCACTTGTATAGCTTTTAGGTACATCTCACATTTTATTTCCGTATATAGGTACACAGAATAAAAGTGTGAATTATTGTATTAGGTAGGTACCCAATACAACAATAATACTATAAATCATCCACAATATACAACAAATCAATATTTTTCTAAAGTACTGTTACCTAACTATGCTGTTGTTATCAAGTCGTTATCTTGTCCAATAATCAAAACGATATTTTTAAAACTATACTTCTTACTTATATACACTATTATTACTTACAAAAAATTTACAATACCTATTTACAAACTAAACCTAGATGTAATATATTTATCAATAAGTGATGATGACATTCGTAACTGACGATAAAATAATTCGTAATCCTGCGGTGCGCTCTGCAAACGAGCGATACGTCCTGTCTCCATTACATCCCGCTCGGGACTGAACGACGCCGGAGAGAGCGCGTCGGCAGTAGGAAATTACGTATTTTCGGTATTATATTTTTGTATATTATTGGGGGGTGGAGTTGCTCACGTCCGTAGGATTTACCACCACTTCCTAGGCCCACCCTACACGTACCCCCCGGGTGGTGCTAAACGAGCAATAACGCCGAACCACAGGCGGCGGTTAAATATCCTGTAACCTCAAGCTTTCGAGGCGGCTGCGGGGGCCGTGAGGTATTAAATCACCTCAAAACAACCCGACGTAGAAGGCAATGGGAAACCACTACGATTAAATTCCCAAGAGAGCAAAGATGGAAAGTCTCATTAAGGATGCAGCGATGTCGGACGACCCGACTGACACTCGGCGCCCATTGATATCCGGGTCAATGGGTGGGAAGTATGCGACCGAAGACTCTTCAGGAGTGAGTCATCAGGCTCCTGTCGCAGTTAATACGCCTGAAGACAAAACACGAATATCCATCCGACCTAAACATCGTATTGGCACCTGGAATGTGCGAGGGCTCGGTCGATCTGGCAAGCTCGAGACTGTAGAAAAGGAAATGGATGCGCATAATATATCTATCCTGGGACTCTGTGAAATAAATATGAAGGGAGCAGGACATTTTAAAACAACCACTGGGAAAACAATGTATTTCTCAGGGCATGAAACACAGAATCGATACGGTGTGGGAATTATTATGCCTCCTAAACTCAACGCCTGTGTTACCGGGTATAATGCGGTAAACGAACGAATAATGACACTACGTTTAGACTCTAAACCGTTCCCACTTAACATCATACAGGTATATGCTCCCACTTCCCAGTCTTCCGAGGCGGATATCGATCACTTTTATGACACGTTGCAAGAGACAATCAGTGGCATATCTAGACGTGAACTGCTTATTGTACAAGGCGACTGGAACGCAAAGGTGGGAGACACATCAAACGAAGATCATACTCGCCATATAGTCGGTAAATACGGACTTGGCTGTAGAAACGAGAGAGGTGAAAAATTTATCGACTTTTGTATTGGAAATAACCTGACAATCACTAACACCTGTTTTCAACACCACAACAGACGCTTATACACGTGGAAATCACCAGGAGATAATTGTCGCAATCAGATCGATTATATTACTGTCACCCATCGATGGAAGTCTTCAATAACCAACGCGAGGACGTTTCCCGGAGCCGATTGCGGAAGCGATCATCAGCTTTTAGTAGCGGACATGCATATTCGCATTAAATCTACTCATAAACGTAATAAGCCCGTGAAGCGGATTTCCCGAGCTGAAGCCAACTTCTTTATGAGGGAGAGTGAAAGACAGCTAGCCTCAGTGTCACAAACAGCCGAAGTCACATCGCAATGTGTATGGTCTGCCTTCAAAGAAAAAATTATGGAGACCCTCGACTCCATGACTAAAAAGCCTGTAGCTAGAAAGGATTGGATAACGGATCAGACATGGGAACTAATCGCCAAGAGAAAAGAACTCAAGAACTCTAATACCCCAGCGGCGGCTCAAGAATACTCGCGCCTAAGCAAGCTTGTTAAAAAACAATGCAGAAGAGACAAAAACTGTTACATTGAAAATATCTGCGCAGAGGTAGAGAAACACGCCGAAAAACATCAAACGGGAGACCTTTTTAGAAAGATTCGTAAGATCACGCGCGACTTCAAACCACACTCTTGGCAGATTGATGACAGGGAGGGTAACCCGATCAATGACATAAAGCAAGCGGTGGAACGTTGGAGGGAGTATTGTGAAGATCTGTACAAAGATCAATCCAACAATGTGATAACGAACAACTTAAGAGAGGCCGAATTGGAACCAGACATCATTATATCCGAGGTAGAGGATGCCATCCGTAAGCTTAAAGTTAACAAAGCACCAGGACCTGACAAAATTACCTCAGAAGTCTTAAAATCACTTGGCCCGGAAGGCGTTAAGCTACTGCACAAAATTTGCAGCATAATCTGGAAAACGTGCGAATGGCCTATTGATTGGGTTCACTCGTCGATTATGCCACTCCACAAAAAAGGCTCGGTAAGGAACTGTGGTAACTACCGAACTATCGCTTTGATCTCCCACTCTAGCAAAATCATGCTGCACATAATCAACAGCCGGTTGAGATCCTACATAGATTGGCAAATACCACAGGAACAGGCCGGTTTCGTCAAAGGCAAAGGCACCAGGGAACAAATTACAAACCTGAGACTTATCGTAGAAAAATGCTACGAATTCAACACCCCAGTCTTACTATGCTTCGTAGACTACCAAAAAGCCTTTGACTTTGTGAGGTGGCAACATCTATGGGAGACCCTTCACCGAACAGGCGTGCCGAGTCACATGGTTTGTGTGATCCGAAACCTATACGAGGCAGGTTTTGGTACAATTAGCGTGGGAAATCACACGTCCAGTTCTTTTAAGTTTCAGAGAGGCGTTCGACAGGGTTGCGTAATATCTCCCATTCTATTTAACATCTATGGTGAACATATAATGCGGAAAACACTAGAAGGATGGGAAGGCGGCGTCAGTGTTGGAGGTACCAAAATATCCAACCTTCGATATGCCGACGATACCACCCTGCTGGCTGGATCTGAAAGAGAAATGGCGGAGCTACTACAGCGCTTGGAACAAGTCAGTGCAGAATTTGGTTTAAGCGTTAATAAAAATAAGACCAAATTGTTGGTGGTCGATCGGCTGGGCCAAGTACAGCGAACCAACCTGCTGGATGATTACGAAACAGTACAAGAATTCCAGTATCTTGGATCAGTGATCAACAGCAAAGGCGGCTGCGAAAAGGAAATCCGTCGACGCATCGGCATGGCTAAGACCGCAATGACGCAGCTCACCAAGATTTGGAAAGATCACAACATCTCAAGGAAAACCAAAATTTACATTGTTCGCACGTTGGTCTTTCCAATATTTCTCTACGGTTCCGAAGGGTGGACTCTGAAGGCAGGCGAGAGAAAAAGGATCGATGCTTTCGAGATGTGGTGCTGGCGCAGAATGCTTCGCATCCCCTGGACGGCGCGACGCACCAATATCTCGATTTTAAAAGAGCTCAAGCTAGACAAACAACAACGGCTTTCGACTGTCTGCCTCCACAGGATATTGCAATACTTCGGCCACATAGCGCGCCGAAGCACAGATAACCTTGAAAAGCTCATCATAACTGGCAAAGTGGATGGCAAGCGACAGAGAGGACGAAGCCCGAAAAGATGGTCAGACCAGGTGTCCGAAGAACTTCAAATGCCGGTGTCTCAGGCTCTCCATGAAGCACAAGATCGTAGCAAATGGCGAAGCCTGCTGCAGCGTTTCCGTCGGAGCCACGATCCTCAGCAGTGAGGGGACCGACTTGAGGAGGAGGATTTTTGTATATATTAAAATTCATAATGTGATTGCCGAAAACCATCCGCTTTTACATGACCTTTCTTTTGGTATACTTTTGAAAATTCTAATCCCAATACAACTCAAATGAAACGGGAAAACTTGTTTAAACAGACCTATATTCGCGATTATTTTCTATCGTATCAAATGACAGTAATCGTGTTTCGAATGGCCGAATAATAAAGGTCTAATGCTGTAGAATAACATATATTTTTTTCCCAATTTAAATCTCTGTTATTTACAAATAAAACGCGTTTGACCACGCTAGATAACACTGTATTTTGGGAAATCCTCGCCTTAAGCCCAGATTTGGGTTGGAGTGAGACCATTTTTGGCGCCCTTCCATATCAACTTCCCTAGTCCCCCTAAGGCTTGCGGCTGGCGCCTTTGGTACTATTGATTGCATTTATGCCTTTTTCTAATGTTCAATCTATCGATAGATACTAGGGATAGATGTCTAACATAAGCTCATCATCATCAGCCCTTTATACTGTCCCACTGCTGGGCACGGGCCTCTTCTCATTATGAGAAGGGTAAGGCCATAGTCCACCAAGCTGGCCAAATGCGGGTTGGCAGACTTCACATGTCTTTCGAGAACATTATGGAGAACTCTCAGACATGCTGGTTTCCTCACGATGTTTTCCTTCAGCGTTTAGCAAGCGATAATTAACAATTTAATACGCACATAACTCCGAAAAGTCATCGGTGCGCGCCGTGGATTCGAACTCGGACCCTCTGCGTAGCAGTCTGTCGGTCTGTCCACAAGCCTATCGCTGTTTTTTTTTTGAAACCTAAGCTCAGAATCTTGGAAAAGGGCTCTTGGAGAAGGAACTTAACTAAAACATCCCCTCTGCGGTGCGCTAAACAAGTGTAAACATGGAAATAAAAAAAATATCTAATCTGCAGTTTTCCGGTTCAAGAACCAAATAGTTAATGAGCTGATACTAATCACGAACGTAAAAACTTTATCGCCCATTTTTCTCTTTGCTCAATATCAGAATGAAATTGTTGGCTACATGTAAAATAATGTTCTCAAAAGTATATTTTATAAGTAGATTTTTTTAATGATAATATTCTACCACAGACACACATCACCATCTAGTCCCAAACTAAGCAGAGCTTGTACTATGGGTACTAGATAAAGCATAAACATACATATACTTTTTTTTTAATATATATATAAATATTATACATAGAAAAACCCAGACCAAGACAAACATCCAAGTTCATGCACACAAATGTTTGACTTGAGCGGGAATCTAACCCGCGACCTTCGGCGTAGCAGTTGCTTACACTCCTGCTGCGCCAACCGGTCGTCAATTTAAAATTACATTTCGGTTATTCTCCTTTCATAACTAAAGAGTCATATGAACTCAAGTAGCATAATATATTTTTAAATAAATGTGAAATGGCCTGCTTTTCTGGACGACTGGACATTACTTAATAATTATGGTACATAAGTAGGTATATGCTTAAATACCTGACAGCTATACCTACATTATGTATTGCTATGTATATCTGCCAAGCAAAAACATTTCCAGTTTGTTTAATTTTACATGTTTACTTTGAAAACAAATATAATTGTTACAGGTAGACAATTAATATGATGAAATCATATTGCTAACTGTGAAAGTACTTCTATTGCGTAATTTATCCTATTGTTAGCTTCTGCTTGTTAATTGACATTAATGAGGAGTACGGCAAATCTTTTCAATTGAAAAATTACGTACACATGTTTTTATTAACTACCTTCTAAACTCTGTCACTAACATATGACCATGTAACCATCCTTATTTTGGACTGTAGATCGTAAGTCAGGGTAGCCTGAACTCTTTTACTATTATGGCACCTAGTAAAACTAAAACCGTCATACAAAAACCTTACAAAATAAGCTTACCTCAAGCAATAATTTAACATACTTAAAGGACCCACAGTACTGCAGTAAGTGGGGACTGTGGACTCCAGATAAGAATGTGGTGCTTTAATCAAATGATATCAAAACCAGAAAAATTTCAAACCCATAGAGGATGAAAGGGACTGAAAATATTTTAGTTTCTCATCTGACCCGATGAGGGCTCAGAGTCATGAAGTCCATTGCTAATAATCCAGGTTAAAGTTAATATGTAAAAGTAAAAGTACGAATGTGGCAGTAAATGTAAATTTAGTAGCAAAATAATGTACCTAAAGTAATAATGTTTTAAGACGTTCATAAGTGTCACTTTGTGATCTTAATGAATAAAGGATTTTGACTTTAATCTCTTTTATAAGTACAGTGGAATCCATTAATTATGATATTGCAGGGAAATTTCAAACACGTCATACTAAGCAGACAGCATACAAAGCATTTAGTAATAAAAAATAAACAACCTGCTAATAAAAGAAGTCATTATATCCAACTTTGTTATAGAGAATTTTATATGAAAACCAAACAATGCTGTAATTAATTCATGGTAAGCTGTTGGTCAATAAAGCTGGATTCTACTGTAGATTAAATTATCATCACTATTTTAGGTTTTCAATAAAAATTATAATACACTCTGTATATTTGTTTGTAAAAAGACCCTTAACAACAATTGAAATCCCATACTGTACACTTTCATCAATCATTACAAACATTTTTTTACTTTGGCACCATATCTGGGAAATCACTGGTTCCAGAGATATTGAGGCATGACAAAATCTATGCATTTCTCAAGCCAATTTGTTCTATAGATGTCCTATGCACCAATGGATACATAGGTATCACGAGAATTGTGCGCAATTACATTGCGGCTTATTAATTATGTATTACTAGCTGTTTCACGCGGTTTCACCCGCATCCTGAGGGCAATACTTTGCGTACCCGGTTAATTTATAGCCTAAGTTACTTTTGGTACATCAGATAACCGCTAGTGAAAGTTCCGTCAAAATCGGTCCAGCCGTTCCAGAGATTAGCAAGAACAAACAGACAAACAGACAGGCAAAAATTGTAAAAAAAAAAAAATTATTTATATGTACTGTGTATACATCCATGTGCATTAAGTAAAAAGTGGTTATTTTAATATTACAAACAGACACTCTAATGTTATTTATGTGTATAGATTTTTGCTTAGTATGACTTGGCATGATGTGCAAAATGAGTAGACTTGGTGATAGGTCTTTTGACAAAATATACAGGATATTTTAGAAAGTTATTTTACTGATAGATAAACATACTTGCATGCGTCATATATGTAAACTATACCATTATCAAAGTAAGTGGAGGCTTAACAAAAACAAACGGAATTACATATTTGCATAGTGTTTATACCATCTGTGCTAATATTATGAGTAATATGTTTCTTGCAAGATAATATGCATTAGCTTATCTTTTATTTTACATTTAATTTTACACTGATTTACAAAGTTTTATATAATTTCAGTTCTACAGTAAAACTTTGCACTGCCATTAGTTCCCTAGAATTTATTAATAATGGATTGTGAGATATTGTTCACAGTAATAAATAGGCAATAGCATAGTGTTTAAAATTGTGCTTTTATACATTTCTAACTGATATATTCAAATAAACTGGTTTCTACTTAACTTTCTATTTGCTATTGACAAATCATACTATCTAAATTTATTTATTATGTAAACTAGGAATGGTCAAGAACATTACAAATCTCTCTGTATCAATTTATTTCTTATGTTGACTAGTTATGTTTAACACTTTAAATCCTAAGCTTAGTAAAGAGACTAACAGGATCAGAAATAAACAATATATTGAATATTGTTTCTTCCCAAATGCATATTAATTAAACAATACTGCTGATGATTTCCATTAATGTAGCACTAATATAAGGTATTAGTGAGAATATTAACCATATCCACTTCCAACCTGATTTATCATTTGCTTGTCAAATTTTTTAAATATCTGCGCTATAATTATGACCTTTTTTAGTCGGCTAACCTAGTTATCAATTCGCATGGACTAAAGATTGAAAGAAGGATCGATTTCTATATTTTTTTTATAGATCGATTAGTTCCAGTGGCATGGGCTAGGTAATTATGAAACTTTAGCATTATTCAAATTGGATATGGGGAGAGTTTTCAAAAATTCTGTTAAGTAGGTACTTCAAACAATTTGATGACTAGTTACAAGACCATGACTTTATATTTATGCTGTAATTTTCCTCATTTTACTTATTATGCAAGTTGAATATCAATGGGTATATGGATAAAGGGACATACTTAGTATTTATAAAATCAGCAGGAAGTTAAAGGTAATTATCTATTTATCTAAAAGTGATAATATTGTATTACTACTAAAAACCTTTATCTTATCGAACATTGCTTAGATGGCGAAAAGTGCAGATACAAAATGTGTACCAATAATATGGTGAAATGAAAACAAAAGATGATGCAGAGCCATTTTATATAGAAATTAATTAACATATGAATGGTTTCTACATGTAAAGTTGGTGGTACAAGTCCGTTTAATGTTCTAAATACATATTGAAGGACAAACATTGAGAACAACATTCACTGTTTATACATTTACAATCTACAACAAACTACCATGAACTTACCTCAATAGATTCTTTGCCACCTAACTCACAATCCTCTTGCGCAAACATTAGCGGTATAGACGCCATTTTTATTTGTTTTAGCACAATTTAATGTATTTTTATAATGTTACGAACGTTTTCACACAAATGATCAAGAATTTCCCCTGTACGTGTCGCAATGACGGCAATGACGTTATTTTGACGTTCATGGATAAGTCAGGTGATTATTATGATTGAACTTGTTTTCTACGGTCATGAATACGAGGCTTTTGTGTAGTAATATCCCGCGAAAATCAAATGGATTTACTGATTTTAAAGCTTTAATCCCGCCAAAAACATTAAGAAAATAGCCAAGTCTCGATGGAGCTGCTTGTTTATCTCTAAAAAGTTAAGAAATCTCTAGATAAAGTTGAGCCAAGTCTAAGTTCTTAACTGCAATTTCTTTATTATTATATTAAATTTAATGTGACTTGGCTGTTGACTTGTACCGGTCCAATAACGTGTAAAAATTTTCAATGTGAAAAAATGCGATCAGCGGTTGAACATTTTTACACGTTGATCGCATTTTTTTTCAGTATCTAGAGCGTAAAAAAATACTGATCCGGTGAACATAGAAGTAGTTTTTTTATTATAACAAATCTTTCTTTTATCTTTTCCGGTTCTGACTCTTGTTGGTACACTATAGTCAGTGTCACGAGAACGTAGACTTTTTGTAAACATAGTCCAGTCAAATTAGGCAAAATTAGGTGCAAATCTCGGAAAATCGACATACCCAGTATATTACCACGTAAAAACTTGTATTTTGACATCCTTAAACTGAGGGTCTCTAGGACCAGAGGGTCTAGTCCGAGTTTGCACTCGATCGTCACGATCGACGATAGAATTGTCGCCGGGAACAATTTCCATACATTTTCCAAAAGCGCCACCTAACGGAGTGTTGCGATCGATAGAGACCGCTAGGGGGCGAAATTGTTCCCGTCGACTAGCTATCGTCGATCGTGACGATCGAGTGCAAACTCGGACTAGACCCTCTGTTCTCAAAAGTCACATATAAATTGGAAGACTGCAAGTTTTAAATTAAGGGGTCAAAGGTCACAGAAATCGATTTATTTTAAAAATTTTGGCAACTATCTCGTTTTCTATGGGTTTTACGTTATTTGTATTAATTATCAATATTGTAGAAAATTCAATTCTCTACAACTTTTCTATTTAACATTTTTTTATACCTTGAACTGTTTTCGAGATAGAGAGCGTAGAGCGCGCGGTCAGAGAATTATCTGAGGTCAACTGTTAGTCTCACAGACCACCTATCCCACGTTAGTCTCGATCAAAAACTCGTAAGATTAAGGTTATAATTTATTGCTAAACATAAAATTATCATTTTTATTAACTTTTCGTTTTAACTCAATCTTTCTTTATAATAATTCTTAAATTTATCAATTCAATAACACTCATTATCTCTTTCAGTAATTGCAAAATGTAGATAGTATCGGTCATCTCCGTTATGCACTATACGTCAAGTTAAAAAAATCGAATAAACCTGTGCAGTTATCAAATATTCCACCAACGAGTGGAGCAGCTCACCAACATTTCAATCTCGTTTATTATCAGATGCAAACTTGGTTAGGGCATGATTTAGAACCTCAAGGATGGGGTTGGACTATGCAGTATAGCATTATATTATCTGTGACTATGCGTAACGGATTCCTAGAACCTATCATGATTATTTTACCACCTGCTCCAGATGAATTACTTAATACAATATTTCTGTAACTGCAAAAGTGGCCGTGGCTTAAGATGTGGATGCAGGAAAGCGGGGTTACAGTGCTCTTTAGCTCGCAGCCAGCGTAATAGACAAGGTTGTCTCATTGCTGTACCATATTAGACCGATATTAATGATGATACAACCTTTGAACGAGAAATCATGAATGACTTGGGGACAAATGTCGTTGAAGATGGTAATGAAGAGGAAATTTTGCAGCAGAAGGACGATGATGACGATGATGAAGAAGAAGAAGAGAATTGAAATTAGAACTTGATCTCGAAATTTTTATTAATTTTGACTATAATAAATCTATAAAATGACGTTTGATAAAAACATCAATTAAAAATTTATTTCTTTTCTTCTTTATTTATATAGAAAGTCATTAACTTAGTATAAATTAGAGTAGAATTAAAATATAATTTTGGTATTTTCCTCAACAATTTCTTAATTACATGGTCAGGTAAGTGTTATTAAATACATTGACCCTTAATTAAAAATAGATAATTAACCAATAAAATTAATTTAATCTAAAAGTTAATGAAAAATTATAACTATATGTTTAGCAATAAATTATAACCTTAACATTACGAGTTTTTGATCGAGACTACCAGTTGACCTTAGATAATTCTCTGACTGCGCGCTCTACGCTCTCTATCTCGAAAACAGTTCCAGGTATAAAAAAATGTTAAATAGAAAAGTTGTAGAACATTAAATTCTCTACGATATTGATAATAAATACAAATAGCGTAAAACCCATAGAAAACGAAATATTTGCCAAAAATGTAAAATAAAGCGATTTTTGTGACCTTTGGCCCCTGAATTTAAAACTTGCGGACGTCCAATTATATGTGACTCTTGAGAACAGTTTTAGGATGACAAAATACAACTTTTTACGTGGTAATATACTGGGTGTGTTGATTTTCCGAGGTCAACCCCTAAATTGACTGAATTTTTAATAAGTAACTTAGCGACAGCTCTGTCAAAAACAAATAGGTAATGTCAAATCCAATTAGCGCAGCGGTACCTACATAGATATGTGTCATTGCCAAAGAAATTGGATATATACATAGGTACCTTCTTCTGTGGTCATTGCAAAGTTGTTGCAAAGTAATATGTCAATTGATTGGGTTTTTATCAATATATGTTTTATATATGTTTTGTGGTACTGGAAGATGTCAGACGCCTGGAATGTCAAGATTTTGCGATAATCCATTGAAATATTGATTCTTGGGCATTTATCAGAGGATAAAAAACATTTTTAGGATGTCAAAAAGAGGTCAGTAATTGATAGTTAAATGCAAGATTATTGTGTCGCAACGCTCCTCCTGCGCCAGCATCTCGGAAAAGGGGGTGCAGAATTGCAGATGGCAAACTATTAGTCGCAGCGAAGATTCTTTACACCTAATAAAAATAAATAGCTTCTTCTGACGTAGGTAACCCCAAATGTTATTTCACGTAACGTAAATTTTGATATAATGTACTAGTTTCTGGTCCGTAATATTATTCATTATTTGTGGTATTTTTAAATATTTTAGGATAGCTTAGCAATTTTTTTAAAATCACGTCCATAATAGAGTACCATGTTTGTACTCCATCATATCTAAGTGGCAAGCATGCCACGCCTACTTAGCACTTCCACTGATTTTGTCTTAAAATACAGTCAGCGCCATCTAGTGATGTGTGCTGATACCACTCCAAGTCCAAAATTTCCTATTACAGTTTTCCCAGTTTTGATAGTTTTCCCTCTATGTGGGCGTTAGACTCTACCTATTTACGAAATTTCAGCGCTCTAGGTCAATGGGAAGTACCAGTTCTATTTTGATGATCCATGAGTCAGTGTGTCAGTGTCAAAAATGCGAAACTTTCCTTTCGCTTAGCTTCGGAACTAACTAATCTACCAACTTGAAATTTTGGAGTTCAAGTGTGTGATTATAGCTTACTAGATGAAATTTCAGCGTTCTAGTCCCATCCAGAGGTTCTCAAATAGGGGCCTGAAAATGCGGCGAATTGGTTCCAGAAAAGGATGGTACGGCATTGTTGCTTCGTGCTCGACTTGGCGGGGGCACTGCGGTGCCCCCAGATAGGCGTTGAATTATTGAACAAGTTAAATCAATCGGATTATTGGCGATGCCAAGATTATCCGCGCGCCTCTAGGGGCGAAATTTAGAAGTTGTCTAAGAACGACACCTTTGAAGGTTTTTAATTAATACAACTTTGCTTCGAGCTTGGCTTCGAGGTTTTTAAACGGTTTTATTGTTTATTTGTTTGTTTGGGTCAAATTTAGTAGTTTTACCCCCTTCCTGATGACAGATTGATCTGATATTTGGTATACACTCTTAATCTTGATGACAATACAACATAATATATTCCTTATGATTGTAAATCCAAGATGGCCGCCGATACAAAATGGCGGATCACATATTACTTCACAACAACCTCGATATGGGTATCAAATGAAAGGGCTTGATTGGTAGAATAGAGCTCAGTATGAAAAATCCAAGATGGCCGCCGATACAAAATGGCGGATCACATATTTTTCACAAATACCTCAATATGGGTATCAAATGAAAGGGCTTGATTAGTAGAATAGAACTCATTATGAAAAATCCAAGATGGCTTCCGCCACAAAATGGCCGATTACATATTTTTCACAAATACCTCAATATAGGTATCGAATGAAAGGGCTTGATTGGTAGAATAGGGCTCACTATGAACTAACAACAAAACTAAAAACTTGAAAATAAAATAAAAACATTTTAATGTTAAACGGTTTTATTGCAATAAAAAAATATGTAAGTAGTCAGGTTATGTACTAAAAGCTAAAAAATAATTCGGCAAGTCCTAGCTACCAGATCGCACCAATCTTCTCATCAATCTGGGGTCTTGATCAGATAAATATAAAATTGTTGGGCGCGTGAAATTTCTATCAAAATGTTTACTCTGGATACGCTACGCCCAAAAGATTTTATATTTATCTGATCAATACCCCAGATTGATGAGAAGATTGGTGCGATTTGGTAGCTAGGACTTGCCGAATTATTTTTTAGCTTTTAGTACATAACCTGACTACATATTTTTTTATTGTAATAAAACCGTTTAACATTAAAATGTTTTTTATTTTATTTTATACTAGAGGACGCCAGCAGCTACGCCTGCATTTTTTTTAATTTACCCGTTTTGGCTGATCCCGTGGAAATTTCGGGAAATCCCTTCTTAGTGCACCCCTATGGTCCCCAAGGAACATACATGCCAAATTTTAGCTTCCTGCGCCCAATAGTTTCGGCTGTAGCGTGTCTGTCAGTCAGTCAGTTGCGCAAGGATTTTATATATTAAGATAAGGTGAGGTTAAGTTTCCCCTGATGTAAATTGTATTGAGGGCTGTCAAAAGTGACTAAAGTAGGTAGTAGTAATCTGTGAAAAGTGTGAAAGTGTTGTTCTTAGAAAACTTCGATCAAAACGTTGGGTTGTTCAAATGTGTCAAATTCAAAGATTCAAGTGCAGAATTTAAAATTTATTACAATACAGGCTTTGTATAACATATGTTGGTACTATTTGTATCCTTAACGAGACTTTGAATTTGTAGCTCTAAAGGTGAAGGGAGTGCAGAGTAGGTAGGTATGTACGTCAACATGTCCTTGGTCCAAAATAACGATAAATGACAGATAACTTTTGATGTGTGTGTGTATTTTATGAATGTGAAAATTACACACGGTCATGTACCTACTTACGACGCACGTACTACGGTTCCACATTTGATTTTGCACTATTTTCATATGAATTCTGTGATAAAACAAATCATCAAAGTGGTGGAACCAATGTTTTAATCACACAATTTTAATATGGTACTTCCAACTGTATAACTTCCAATTGAGTATAAACACGTGCATACTTAATACGATGTTGAACGGGATCACTTTCATGTTTTTGGGCTAGCCATACTATGCCGAGCGTGTGAACTTTGAAGCGAATTTCTAGCGATTTATAAACTATAGGTAACACGCGTTCTACGAGAATCAGGCTTGAGAAGGATGAAGGGACGCGGTAAAGGCATCTGCTGTATCGCTAGTCCTTAGCCACCTGTAAGATTAGTAGATATAATGGAAGAAAATAGTCGGAATTAGGTAGGGTGTCAGAAAAAGCGCGCGGGCAAGAGCAATCACAAGTTCTTACCGCGCGCCTCTTCTGTGATTCGGTTCATGCAACCAAAATAGCTGCAAAAACCATCATGAGGTGGTTGTGAAAATATGTATACTGCTCTACTTGCGATACACACTACAATTGTCAATAATAGGCAGCAGCTAAAGAATTCAAAGTTTAAGCTTCTGGCTTTGTTACTTTTCACTTTAAAAATAAACCCACATTTATATTCCTTGAACTACAGTAGTCATGCAATTCATGTGATAAGCAACGAGCAATATAAAATAGCTGCAGTAAATTTGCACTAAAATAAAATCGAGTTAAGTAGCGACCGAGAGACGAGATCTGTCGGGTTGTGCCGCGTAGAATCTAGTTTCAGATAGAAAACCTATTTATTGAACGAATATACTAGCTGGAACTTACTTGTGCTACGTCAAGCTAGGAGATTTAGTTTTCTAATAAAATGTTATTTGGTTGCATACGTCGTGTTTGACTATAACTTCGTTATTAAACTACTGATCAATACCCCAGATTGATGAGAAGATTGGTGCGATTTGGTAGCTAGGACTTGCCGAATTATTTTTTAGCTTTTAGTACATAACCTGACTACATATTTTTTTATTGTAATAAAACCGTTTAACATTAAAATGTTTTTTATTTTATTTTATACTAGAGGACGCCAGCAGCTACGCCTGCATTTTTTTTAATTTACCCGTTTTGGCTGATCCCGTGGAAATTTCGGGAAATCCCTTCTTAGTGCACCCCTATGGTCCCCAAGGAACATACATGCCAAATTTTAGCTTCCTGCGCCCAATAGTTTCGGCTGTAGCGTGTCTGTCAGTCAGTCAGTTGCGCAAGGATTTTATATATTAAGATAAGGTGAGGTTAAGTTTCCCCTGATGTAAATTGTATTGAGGGCTGTCAAAAGTGACTAAAGTAGGTAGTAGTAATCTGTGAAAAGTGTGAAAGTGTTGTTCTTAGAAAACTTCGATCAAAACGTTGGGTTGTTCAAATGTGTCAAATTCAAAGATTCAAGTGCAGAATTTAAAATTTATTACAATACAGGCTTTGTATAACATATTATGTTGGTACTATTTGTATCCTTAACGAGACTTTGAATTTGTAGCTCTAAAGGTGAAGGGAGTGCAGAGTAGGTAGGTATGTACGTCAACATGTCCTTGGTCCAAAATAACGATAAATGACAGATAACTTTTGATGTGTGTGTGTATTTTATGAATGTGAAAATTACACACGGTCATGTACCTACTTACGACGCACGTACTACGGTTCCACATTTGATTTTGCACTATTTTCATATGAATTCTGTGATAAAACAAATCATCAAAGTGGTGGAACCAATGTTTTAATCACACAATTTTAATATGGTACTTCCAACTGTATAACTTCCAATTGAGTATAAACACGTGCATACTTAATATGTAGTAGGTAGGTAGGTACTAAATCTTCGGGTGTGAATTGCCTGGCCCTGTGTAGCGGTTTCAGATGGTCCCGTCTTTGATTATAAACATGTTTATAATCAAAGGGTCCCGCCAGGTTGACAGTCAAAATAGCGGGTCCAGGGACATCTTGATGTATTTCCTTCATCTTCAGAGGTACAAATGTCTCTTTTCGGTTAACTCGGTACTGCGCAAAATTTTAAATCGAGGACTTAGGCCCCACATTTTGCTGCACACCGAAAACTCTCACGTCAATATTTCTGCTTTTTTAAAAAGTCAGTGGTCTTTTAGTTCGTCGATATCTCTACTTTATGATGTTGTAAAAAAATACATAACTATGGTAAATGTTCTTGGAAAATAAAAAAAGATTTTTTGTCATAATAGTCATGTTCAGTTACTTATCACTATTTATTGCAGTGTGTCTGGGATAGACGATTATCGACACCTAGACAGTGAGGTATCTAGGTGTGAAAGCAGACAAGTCTCGTAGGAGGCTGTTCCCGCCTTGCGATAAAGATGGGAAGTTGGGACAAAGAGCAGGGAGCTCTACTAATACTTTCCTGACGTGACGGCTCGTCTCAAGTATACTTGGGCTGAGCCGGACAGCCAAATTCTGATAGGTCATGGTTACTTTAGAAAGAGATTGCATAATATGAAGATGTATCGGGCAAGCTTATATTATTGCGGGGAAGAGAACGAGTGTTTGGACATCATTATGTCCCATAAGACCCATTTCCTACTTCGCGCGGCGATTTGGTCTAAGATGTTGAACGGGATCACTTTCATGTTTTTGGGCTAGCCATACTATGCCGAGCGTGTGAACTTTGAAGCGAATTTCTAGCGATTTATAAACTATAGGTAACACGCGTTCTACGAGAATCAGGCTTGAGAAGGATGAAGGGACGCGGTAAAGGCATCTGCTGTATCGCTAGTCCTTAGCCACCTGTAAGATTAGTAGATATAATGGAAGAAAATAGTCGGAATTAGGTAGGGTGTCAGAAAAAGCGCGCGGGCAAGAGCAATCACAAGTTCTTACCGCGCGCCTCTTCTGTGATTCGGTTCATGCAACCAAAATAGCTGCAAAAACCATCATGAGGTGGTTGTGAAAATATGTATACTGCTCTACTTGCGATACACACTACAATTGTCAATAATAGGCAGCAGCTAAAGAATTCAAAGTTTAAGCTTCTGGCTTTGTTACTTTTCACTTTAAAAATAAACCCACATTTATATTCCTTGAACTACAGTAGTCATGCAATTCATGTGATAAGCAACGAGCAATATAAAATAGCTGCAGTAAATTTGCACTAAAATAAAATCGAGTTAAGTAGCGACCGAGAGACGAGATCTGTCGGGTTGCGCCGCGTAGAATCTAGTTTCAGATAGAAAACCTATTTATTGAACGAATATACTCGCTGGAACTTACTTGTGCTACGTCAAGCTAGGAGATTTAGTTTTCTAATAAAATGTTATTTGGTTGCATACGTCGTGTTTGACTATAACTTCGTTATTAAACTGCACAAGACTTTGAAGTCACAGTAAACTACAGTAACCAGATAACTGAAACATATCTACATTGTACATATTATATTCTTAAATACGTTTGATACGAGAGTTTGATTGTATGTTTGTTTGTTTGGTGGAGCGCGTTAATCTCAGAAACTATTGATTCGATTTGAATCCTTATTTTTGTGTTGGATAGCTTATTTATAGAGGCAGGCTATATAACATCACGCTATGAGTCACGGGTGCGGAGCAGTAACATTAAATAACGCGGGTGTAACAGCTGTGGGCTCAGCTAGTTAAAGATGAACGACTCCCAGCCATATAACAAGTAATCGTGTGAATCACACAATGATTTTATACTTTATGGGAATCGAACTCACGACCTCGGGCTAAACAGTCAGGGTCACTTAAGGTAGAATGCCGTGCATCGCGATCGATCGCAACCGCGCGCGGCCTACGACTGTCGTCAATCGCTCGCGACAATAGTCAAAGTATGAAAATGTATGGCACCGCTGCCGAGGCCCGCGACTGATGCGCGCGGCCGACGAATGTCGTGAGCAGCGCGCGGCAGTGTCTTGAAATTAGTAGTAATGAAAAAAAAATTCGGAAGATTTGCCGACTATACAGGGTGTAAAAAGAACCTTAACGAAAACTGAAATCCCATGTTGTACCAATCACTACGAACATTTTCTACTTCGACACCATACCAGGGAAATTACTGGTTCTTAAGATATTGAAGCTCAAAGTTAGTATGGATTTTTTCTAATTCGGTACAAAATCGATGCATTTACCCGCCAATATGTTCTTTAGACCGTCCGTGTGGTGACGGATTAAGAATACGAAATGTCACCACCCCATATCATCCCATGGGAGTCGTAAGAGCCGACAGAGGGAGCATATTATGCAGAGAACAACACTGCAAGAGAAGGAAAACTTGATACAAACCCTATACCAACCCGTTTGACCAGCGTGGTATAGTAGGCCAATTCCTCCTTTCAAAGGAGAGGCCTAGTCCAGCAGTGGACTGTTAACGGCTGATAATGATGATGTTCTTTAGATGCCCTGTAAGTGGTAGCCCATGGATAAGTAGGTTTTTCGAGCATTGCACGCGCGCGCTTTTAATTGCGGTTTAAAAAATGAGAAAACTTTAAAAAAATAAACCGTTTCCCAGGTATTATTTTTGGTTAGTATGACTTGGCATGATGTCCACAACGAGTAGACTTCGGCTTGGTGATGGGTCTTGTGACACTCTGTATAAAAACAATTCAATTTTGTATTATCGTTCCAAACTTCCAACATTTTTTTTTCATTAGGTACAATATAATTGCTTTTGAATCAATATTTTTGCTAGTATCCTTTTTCATTTCTGCTTTTAAAGATAGGGTCGATTGGTAGATACTCTAGTTTCATAATATAGCAACAGCAGCTCTTCATTCGCCTCTTCTTCTTCAAGGATGTCAATTAGCATTTCGACCATGATTTTGACTTCCCTAGACACACGTCTAGAGGGAACTGACGAACAACATCTACTAATTTCAAGACACTGCCGCGCGCGGCTCACGATATTCGTCGGCCGCGCGCGTCAGTCGCGGGCCTCGGCAGCGGTGCCATACATTTTCATACTGTGACTATTGTCGCGAGCGATCGACGACAGTCGTAGGCCGCGCGCGGCTGCGATCGATCGCGATGCACGGAATTCTACCTTTACGACTAAACCAATGAATACAGATTTATACATAGAACCGCAGTCCTTAATGACCGATTCCAAGTGGGATCTGGCCCCAGTTTAGTTCGTATTTGGCGCCGTTAGCAGCGCTGCTACGCCGCTAAGTGGCAATTTGGGTCGCAGAAAGTTTGTCTTCAGAGCGCCCATTGGAAATGCGCCTCTATGTAAATATCTGAGCTCTTTCACTAAACCAACAGGCTAGTCAATAATAGTGTTTAATCTATAGGACTTTTGACAGCACAAGAAGAGCACCAGGAGCAACTAATAGCATCCCTGTTAAACATTGCGTCGTGTGATCCAACGGACAAAATTATTTTCGAATTTGATCAATAATTTATTAGTTCGAATTCGGAAACTATTTTGAATATTTGTGTAAGTCGCTGGCGCGGTGCCGTGGTTTAGGATTCATTCCTACATTGAACATGTTTGTTGTCTGATTGAAGGCAAACGACCAGACAGATCGCACGATGTGAAGTGATAATCGCTGCCCATGGCGACGCCGGAGGAGTCACAAGTGCGTTGGCTTCCTGGGTGGAAAAGCCCAGCCCATTCATGCTGGGATCAGCACGGCTCTACTTCCTACATTAATAAAATAAATGATGTACAAAACTTGGTCACCAGGCATTAATACTATCAATAGCATGATCGTGCCAGCGACATTCTGCTTTCACCCACAAAATGCCTTAGATGCCTATGTCCGTTTTCTACTCTAATCAGACTTAAAAAAATAATTTTGCCGAAACCGACTGCCGTCTCACATTTGTGACTCAAAGTGCTAACAATATTCTATTGTCTTCTTGCCTTGGTCCCAATTTATTGGGGGTCGGCGAAGTAAGTACGTCCTCCGCTTCCATGCTTCTCTATCGCCCGTCATCTCATCATTTACCCCTTTTTCTTTCATATCCATCCTCAATTCCTCACACAGTCCATCTATATTTGCCTTGGCCCTTCACTCCCTTTCCATTCCTCTATCTTCATATTCATCACTGGCTTACTGACATATGTATATATCACCATTTCGCATAATATGCACATACTAAGCCAAACGACTTCCTTACACTTTCTCATCTACAGGCCACTTTCAGACTACCTCTCACGTAGTATTCCTAATCTTATCCGTTCTCGTCATTTCACGCATCCATCGCAACATTCTCATCTCTACTACATGTTATCGTTTTTCATCCATCGTCTTAGTAGCCCAAAACTCTCCTTGAGTGGTTCTCCTCATGACTGAGGGTCGTTATCCCCTGCTGGCATGTAACTATTTTCCTCAAGATGTTTCGCCATTTGTCTCTGTCTTTGGCGTCATGGAGAACGTCGTGCAGTTTAGTGTTTAAGGCTGTGCGGACCTGCTCAGACCATCTTAGGGGACTACGTCCTCTTGGGCGCTTGCCGTTAACTTTTCCAGTGACAATAAGTTGTTTTAGGTTGTTACCATTTACCGAGCAATATGGCCAAAGAATTCCAGAATCCTACGCAGGCAAATGGTAGTAAGCCTAGTTTTGATGCCCAGTACACGAAGGATGGATTTATTGGTTCGGAAAGAAGTCCACGGTATCTGAAGCTTTCTTCTCCAACACCACATCTCAAAGGCGTCTATGCGATTGCGATCGGATTTCTTCAGCGTCCAAGTCAATGATCCGTAGCCTAAGATGGTTATTACTAGGGAGTTAACTAGTTTGCCAACTCTCAGCTCCATGCAATATGACAGGCCCTATAACTTTAATATCAGAGACATTTTAGGGTCGCATATTGTGCCCGAGACCTGTCGTCATTTCATCCATCCAGAGCTGCAGGAGTGGACCAAGGTAGCCAACGTCGGAGCATACTGATAGGGGTATATCGCCGAGTGTAACCAGTATTGGACTAGATTATAAGCCGCAAACATCACAAAACATATTTTCGATTTTGGTACTGCTTAACCTAAGGCCTACGTTTCTCCAGTCTCTGACGCCACTCTTCCAGCTTGTTGTGCACCTGCTGTTCACTCTCTGCTACCAGGGCTATATCATCGGCAAAAAGCAGACACCAGGATGCCTCTTCCTGTATGTCCGATTGTGACGTCGTGCCTCCGCACTTGCGAGCCCCACTACGATGACGCACTGGAGTGGGGACCCTTACCCGCTTGCCGACGACATATATACCGGCGACACACGTGGTTGGCTTGGCTTCTTCTTCGGCTGGGACACGTGAAAGCTGAGTATCCATCCGTGGACCTGTGGAGTGTTAACTTACGACCTACGCCCTGGATAACTATCTAGCCGGTTAACCCCTAGTGTCGGTTCTTTTATTGATCAAAATTGTGAATCTGGAATATAACGCGAGTTTAATCTGTCCTGGTGATATTTTTATTTGTTTCCCGTAAGACAACCTAAGCATCTCTTTTTATTGCTCGGCGAGTGATCGATCCCGGCTATCCCGTGAAAATCGATCACCCGTGCGACATTGGCGCCCAACGTGGGGCCCTTACCCGCTTGCCGACGACATATATACCGGCGACACACGTGGTTGGCTTGGCTTCTTCTTCGGCTGGGACACGTGAAAGCTGAGTATCCATCCGTGGACCTGTGGAGTGTTAACTTACGACCTACGCCCTGGATAACTATCTAGCCGGTTAACCCCTAGTGTCGGTTCTTTTATTGATCAAAATTGTGAATCTGGAATATAACGCGAGTTTAATCTGTCCTGGTGATATTTTTATTTGTTTCCCGTAAGACAACCTAAGCATCTCTTTTTATTGCTCGGCGAGTGATCGATCCCGGCTATCCCGTGAAAATCGATCACCCGTGCGACACGATGATATGGCATCCATAGTCAACAGGAAGGACTAAGAAGAGCCGACCCTTGGTGCAAGCCTACAGCCACATCGAATCTGGTTGTGATACCAATTGCGAACCGGACTTGCGTGTGGCATTCAGCGCACATCGCTTGAATCAATTTTAGGTACTTTTCAGGCACTCCTTTCTTCTTAATGGCAGGGACACCACAAGATTTCACGAGGTACCCGGTCATATGCCTTTTAGAGGTCGACGAATACCTTATGCAATTTCTTATGCACTTCCCTGTATTTTCACAAATTCGGCGAAGTGCAGAAATGGTATCCACCGTACCTCAAACAGGTATAAAACCAAAATGGTTTCGTAAAATCTCACTGTCGCTCGCAAACGTCGCTCAATAGTAATAATAATTAAAATGCCTCACAGTATAAAAGTATGAAAGAGAGTACTCTTTCATACTTTTATACTGTGAGGCATTAACTTTATTCCCCGATAATTGTTACACTCTTGGATATCTCCTTTGTTTTTAAAAAGGGCACTAGGTAACTGCTGCACTATTCCTTGGGTACTGTCTCCTCATGCAACAACTTATTGAAGAATAAAGTCAGCCATATCCCTCCATCCTCTCATAACAATATTCTATTGTATTGTATATAATGTACATGCAACGTAACTGTTAATACTCACGAGACGGCTTCACTTGCTCCCCGTGACACGCAGGGGTGTGTCGGTTTCACTTGTCTTCACGAAGCGATTGGTGCACTAGCTTCTTAGCCACGCGCCCTTCAAATAGGTTAAATAGCTTCTGATCTACTTCAAATACTGGCAGGCAGTGTATATTCGATGTTTTTGTTGTCTACCCACTAGTTGCCACGAAACAATCTAGCATCAACATTATAGGTTACTGAGCCAAACAGTTACAGTTAGTTATGCGATCGATTCTCGGACGGGCATTATTTTTACTGGCAATAAAAGTTTAGTGTCATCGGCAGCGCGGGAAAGGTCGGCGTGTAATTACCCGCTTTTATAGTAACTGCTTAATGCATTAGCGAATGTTGCCAGTTGCGAATTAGATATTTATTTTTGTACACTGCTCCTTTTGTAGCTGACCATTTGATATTGATGTGGGTGCCAAGGATTTTGATTTGAATAGAACTTTAATAAATATGGCAATTGAAAGCTCAGAATATAGTGGATGGTATACTATGCCCATCATTGTAGTATCAGATGGCCGTTCGAACAAACTTCCTTCTTTTTTTTCTTCAACCTCAGAGCTTTGTTCTTGTCGGTGGATACATAGGTACGCCATTTTTGTCGAACTTTGGCCAGCGCTGGCATAATCTAGGATAATAATTGTAAGTCTAACCTATTTTAATTGCACCGAAGATTTGTAAGGGGTAGGTAGCTGTTCCTGATTGCAAGTGGTAGTCGGAGGAAAAATGTACTGCGATGCAACTAGAAGTTAGACCAAGAAGTTGAGCAAGGAAACATTGGTATCTAACAGCCAAGAATAGAAGTTATATTATAGCTAGACTCCGGCAGCGGCTCCGCTCGCGTGAGTTGTACACCTAAATCTTCACTACACTATCTATTGGTGAAAACATAAAAAACCGTTTGGTATTTTCTGAGTTTATCGCGTTGATAGTGTTGATACAGACAGCCAGGGTACTGCATTTGAAAATATTTATAGATATATGGATGCCATGAAAGTTCAGCTGTTTTTATAAAAACACTAAGTATATTGAATTAAAAAAAACTGGTATCATATCAGTTTCATATTTTATATTGAAATTAATGACTGCATCACTTATATCCAAAGTACACGGCTGATGCGGCATCGGCATAATAAATTAAATTCAGCTGCATTCATCACATTACTCCATTTTCATTGGAAATTCATAACATAATTTCGAGAGTAATTAATTTCATACATCACAGTGAAAATACTAGCGGATGCACTTTATATAATGAACAGACCATTTTGAAACAGAATATTTTCATTTTATATTAAAGAGAATTTTATTTAATATTGCGCGGAAATTCACGGAAAAGAAGCAGGTTTATTGTTCCGTAATAATTTGCTATAAGGAAACCATATATGTGTCATCCTTTATACTGTTAATTTTATAGTGTAGGAGACATCGCCCTGGCCTGGGTCTGTATAGGATATTTTTACCCTCTTAAGAGGGCATTTTCAGGGTGGAAAATCGACTCCTAGTGCTTCTTGCACTAAATGATTTGATATTGTAAATTAATATAGGTATCACGTTAAAGAAACTCTTAAATTACGCTTTTCATAATATTATATCATCATCATCCTCTTAGCGTTATCCCAGTTTCAATCTGGGGTCCGCTTACTAGTATAACCGGATTTGGCTGAATATTAGCTTTTCCACAGAGCGACTGCCTGTCTGACCTCCGCAACCCGAAGGGATAGCGATATTCCATGGTTTAGACTAGTGTCAGTTTATGAAGAAGGTACTGACGCCCTTTAACGACTGTCAAAGATCTTCATGACAGCCGGGACCGACGGCTTAACGTGCTCTCCGAGGCACGGGACAAGCGATAATTAATAATTCAATACGCACTTAACTCCGAAAAGTTATTGGTGCGCGCCGTGGATTGGAACCCGATACCCTCTGCATTGCAGTCTGTTGGTATTTCCACTCGTCTATCGCTCATTCGATCGGTTCTCGGTCATCAGTTATCGGTTTTCATAATATTATATGACGCCTGCGAAATGTCAGATTAGAACTATTTAAGAACTTACTTTGGACCGATCGAGATCGATGTACCAGGGAGGGGAATATTACAGAAAAGTAGTACGATCCTGACAGCATATCAAGTGAACATTCTGTAGACTCTTCTGGCTCTTGGGAAAGTTTAATCTCTACATTTGTTTTTCTTAAATAAGCATGTATCTTTAAAAAAGATACATACTTTATAAGGGCCGGATATAATTTAATTAATGTTTTATTCGTACAATGCACTGTAGAATGCAATTAAAAGGCCACGTCCACACTGAAAGCTAGAATAAATAAACAACGTGATGTTGAAAATAAAGACTTAAGCTTTGTTCATTTTGCTTTCTTTTTGTAGAACTAATAGTGTGATTCGCAACAAAACGGCAACACAGGCGATAACTTAGATGGATGACCGCCTGTTGTGGCATTTACATCGAGCGCTTTTGAGACTACGTAAGGTCTTCGGTTCTTGTTTAAGGATTTGTTGTAAGATCATGTCGGGCTGACTAACGAGTGATCTAGCGAACCATGTGACATGTGATCTAGCGAACCATAGATGTATTTATACCTCACGGATGGAGTAGTAGACCACCTCTTTAAGTAACACGGCGTCATACGGGACAACCATTTTATGTCATCTACTGATTATTGTTCTTTCGGGTCCGGGTCCAAATACTTTTTTATCCGTTAACTAATTAATGTTAATGTTTTTGCAAACACGCTGTTATGATCTACGTAATATGAAATACTCTTTTTTACATAAGTAATACCTACTGTTATAGACGTGTCCATTTGTTAAGGTGGATGTCTGGATGTACCTTTATCAATCTTTCAGGCAATTTTTATTTATCATCGCCAATAGCAGGCAAATCCTGCTATTGGCGATGCTAAGATACTAACTAGCGACTCTAGCGGCGAATTTGGAAATTGTCCGGGTATGATACTTTTCACAGCTCAATACAATTACCACTATAACCTCGAAGCACAGTTGTATTGAAAGCTGTCAAAAGTGTCGTACCCGGACAACTCCCAAATTCGCCGCTAGAGGCGCGCGGATAATCTTTGCATCGCCAATTGGGAAGTTTCCTCCAAGTGAAATAAATTATACGTAAATAACGTAATAACGTACGTCCTAAATAACGGCAAGGTCCGAAGTACCCGAAACCGGCGAGCATGTATGAAAAGAGTAATGAGTGTAGAGGAAGCGCGTGAGGTTTGTAAGGATAGAAGCAAGTGGCGTTCTGTTGTCTCTGCCTACCCCGACGGGAAAAAGGCGTGAGTATGTATGAAATAAATTATTTAAGTATTTTTATATAGTTTTATTCGTCAATTTATGTTAAAACTTAATTAAAAAAAAAATAATGTAATTTTTTTGATAATTAGTATTCTACTTGACAGCAAAAAACTATGACGTCATTAGGTCTTATTTCATACAAAAGCCGTAGCAAAGGTCGTTTTTGACATTTCATTAAAAGTGCCTGATTTGACTAGGTGGAAATAACCCTATTGACCTACAATGTTATACGTATTGTGACGCAAACTAGGGGAGGTCTAACAGTAAACCGCGCAAGGCTGTTTGATGATGTCGTATAAATGATGTCGAGGAGTTTCTTAATGTTACTTTCCAGCTAACAAGCTACGTTCAGTGTGGACATAGCTGAAGTTGGCATACATTGTTGGTGTATGAACTACGGAGGTATCTTGAGTGGTCCGTGAATCGTATGCCGCAACAAATTGGACCGTTCGTTTATGCTCTAAGTTATAAACGTTGTGGTAATAGCCTGTTTATTTTTAAACGAGTTTAGATCAGCGCTTCAGTGTGTTTTCGTTTATGTTTCATCTGTATAAATTGTACCTACTTAGTACTTATATAGGTGGGTATTTAAGTTTTTGTGATCATTTAAATTTTAAATTGTCAATCATCCCATGGGTGTCGTAAGAACCGACAGAGGGAGCATATTATGCAGATAACAACACTGTAAGAGAAGGAAAACTTGATACAAACCCTATACCAAGCTGTCTGCCCAGCGTGGTATAGTAGGCCAATTCTTCCTTTCACAGGAGAGGCCTAGTCCAGCAGTGGACTGTTAAAGGCTGATGATGATGATACGCCATGTTCGCGGATGTACTGTAGTACATCCGTGAACATGGCGCTTGCAACAGTGCCGAAATATCGGTTACTCCAAACAAAGGTACGTGGTATATATCCCGAAAGACAATTTAAAATAAGTGTATCTACTTAGTTCCAGTCACTTCCAGTACGAGTCTACGGGAGCTAGCGCTTGGCTTGTTGTCCATCATCATCCTTCTAGCGTTAACCCAGTTGCGACCCAGGATCTGCTTACTAGTGTTACCGGATTTGGCTTAAATAGGTTTTCCATAGAGCGACTGCCTGTCTGACCTACACAAACCGAAGCTAGCGATGTTCCATGGTTTAGATTTGAGTCAGAAGTACTGTAGCCCTATAACGACAGTCAAAGATCTTCATGACAGCCAAGGCCGACGGCTTAACGTACTCTCCGAGGCACGAGGAAAGCGATAATTTACAATTTAACACGCACATAACTCCGAAAAGTCTTTGGTGCTCACCGTTGATTCGAACCCGATACCCTCTGCTTGGCAGTCTGTTGGTATGTCTACTAGGCTATCGCTACCTTGAGCATCTGATTTTTATGCTATTCAATAAATAAAGAAAAGTAATACGGCATCAGCTTATGCTTATGGATATAGTTAAAATATATGTTGTTTGGCGTCTTTGGCGACTTAGCCGGTAATAGTTCCACCCAAATCCTATAACACAAACCTTGTTACATTCGGTGTTGTATTGGCACAGCCAATCACTTAATTCGACACTCAAGTAAATCACAGTTTCTGTGATGTGCCACTCACTTTACGCGACACTGCAACGTGACGATACTGACTGAAAACGGAGACTGGTTTGATAGTATTTACATATAGTTAGTGCCATTGTATGTTAGACTTTGAGATTGAAAGAACCCGCAATCATGTTTCCAAGATGATTAAATGCTAGTTTCTATACATACATATATACAGGATGTCACAAGACCCATCACGAAGCCGAAGGGTACTCGTTGTGGACATCATGCCAAGTCATACTAACCAAAAATAACATAACATCATAACATAACATATCTTCACACCTTTTATCCCCGAAGGGGTAGGCAGAGGTGTATTACACACCCACACTTCGCCAGATATGTTTCGGTCCCAATGTAATAGGGGGCGAGCCTATTGCCATCTACCGGGCACATTATTAAGCGAGCGATAATTAACATTTTTAATACACACATAACTTCGAAAAGTCAGAGGTGTGTGCCCGGGGTACCTGGGGATCGAACCCGAGACCATCGTCTCGGCAGTCCGTTACGTACACCACTGGGCTACCGCCGCTGTTGTACCGCCAAAAATAATACCTGGGAAACGATTTTTTTTGTTTTCACATTTTTTAAACCGCGATTAAAAGCGCGCGCGTGCAATGCTCGTAATACCTACTTATCCATGGGGCCATAGGGCATCTAAAGAACATATTGGCGGGGTAAATGCATCGATTTTGTACCTAATTAGAAAAATTCCATACTAACTTTGAGCCTCAATATTTCCTGAACCAGTAATTTCCCAGGTATGGTGCTGAAGTAAAAATTGTTTGTAGTGATTGGAACAACATGGTATTTCAGCTTTCGTTAAGGGTCTTTTTACACCCTGTATATTATATATATATATATATATATATATATATATATATATATATATATATATATTACCTTGGAGATGACTATAGCGTACCTTCTGTTGCAAATGAAGGAGTTGAAATGACTACTGAAAAGCTACATATCCCATAAAAACAATATTTGCAAAAACCAAGTCTCACAACTCAGTTCTTCTACCGTAAAAAGTTGTGAGATCCATGTAATACCAAGTCGAATATTAATTTAACCTTTTAAATAAATGGATTGACTCACTGCCGTGCCCCCAGATAATATTATATGATGTTTTGTGATTTTTATATAAACAATATCTTTGACTTAATGTTGCCTTCGCAGGGGAAGCTAGTGTTAAATACGAAATTGATTTCTTTGATGTGATTGGTCGTGGTCGCGGAGGGACTGTCGTGTCGAGGGACTGACTGAGAGTCCCTCCGCGACCACGACCGTTGCAAGCCGGTAGAAACGTAGGAAAATAACAAAGGTATTAAGCCTTTAAATAAGTCAATTATCGCGACTAAGACCAGCTAAATAATATTGTATGATGTATACAAATCGCGAAAGTTTAAAATCGATTTTCATCATCATCATCATCATCAGCCTTTAACAGTCCACTGCTGGACAAGGTCTCTCCTTTGCTAGGATGAATTGGCCTACTATACCACGCTGGCCAAACGGGTTGGTATAGGGTTTGTATCAAGTTTTCCTTCTCTTACAGTGCTGTTCTCTGCACAATATGCTCCCTCTGTCGCCTCTTACGACACCCATGGGATGATATGGGGTGGTGACAATCCGTATTCTTAATCCGTCACCACACGGACAAAATCGATTATTGGATGTCTTTTATGGCTAAACCGCTATACCAATTGTGATGCAATTTCGCATGTAGATAGTTGAAGACCCGTAGTCAAAATAGGATACATTTTGATTTTAAAATCGGCGCAAATCGAGGGTGATAGCTTAACAATATACTAAGCTAAAAGCAAGCTAAAAATAAGTATTTAACAACATATCGGGTAGAAAAATCGTCTTCTCTAAAGCGCCCTCTCTATTTCATTAGTTGCATTGTACTGTACGTATGTAATATACGTATTCCGTGCTATTACCCAGTTACACAGTCCAGCCAGTCCTTTGAAGTCCTAATGCACAGTAGCCAACGTCTTGAACCAGCGTGTGACGTACACAAGAGTGGAGTGAACTCGAATGACGGAGTGGGATTAAACTACGTAAAAGCTACTTTGCTTTGTGTGGACGTACCCTTGTAGGTATTAAGGGCGCACATATAGCAGAGTGCAGCGCGTTTTTCACTCTCAAACAATTATAGACATTGTTCTCATTTCAAATAAAGCCCAAAATCAATCAATAAAACAATATATGTAGTTATCACGCACGCACATACTCAAACAACTATTATGTGATCATTGATTTTGGAATATTTCAAAATGAGAACAATTTTGATAATAAACCGTAAATATAGGTGTATTATACGTGGGATAAAGACATGGCATTGTATGGGGATGCTTGTAACCTTCCATCAAATATGTGCTATCTGAATAATATGTGCTGTTGATATATACAGGGTGTCACAAGACCCATCACCAAGCCGAAGTGTACTCGTTGTGGACATCATGCCAAGTCATACTAACCAAAAATAATACCTGGGAAACGAATTTATTTTTAAGGATTTCACATTTTTTAAACCGCAATTAAAAGTGCGCGCGTGCACTGATCGAAATACCTACTTATCCATGGGGTCATAGGGCATCTAAAGAACATATTGGCGGGGTAAATGCATCAATTTTGTACCTAATTAGAAAAATTCCATACTAACTTTGAGCCTCAATATCTCCCGAACCAGTAATTTCCCAGGTATGGTGCCAAAGTAAAAAACGTTCGTAGTGATTGGCACAACATGGGATTTCAGTTTCCTTTAAGGGTCGTTTTACACCCTGTATATATATACATACATAGACTTTTTCCCCGAAGGGGTAGGCAGAGGCAAATTAAACGCCCACTTTTCACCAGTGTTTTGATCCCACGTAATATATATATATATTACTAGCTGTTGCCTGCAGTAAGGTTATAATAAAAAATATTGATTAAATAGAACAGATTTTTAAAACGCAAATAAAATCTTTCTTTCTAGTTATATTTTCACTAATAATAATGTGGTAACCGATTTCGTCACCTAGAACGCGGCACATTTAAATAATGAGCAAAAACAAAATAATCGAATTCATTCAAGCGTAGGTACTTTAGAAAATATTTCAAAAGATTTTAAGCTTGAAACATACCCTAGTAACCTATTATTATTGTTCGTATCAATATCATATAGGCATCGATAGCAACCATAAATCAAAAACATTTTCATGAAGTATAAAACAACAAAATATAACACTGGGCTTGTATTAAAAAACAATGGCATAATTATTATGACGTAGCTGTTTGTTTGTGCAGCGCTATTGTATATTTTAATTGATAAATCTACAACGAATACAAAATCCTAGAGAAATATCGTACCACGCTTGCATCGTTCAACAATATTCACGTACGAAATAAAATACTGGCCATAAATTAAATGCAAATTCTGCGAACCTACTTTTGAATTGCAGCGCACGAAAAAACAAAAAAAAACATAAAAAAATAGCCATAAAATAACGTTGGAATTTCTACGTATATTCTTTAATTAAATGCTGAGTCAATAGTGAGTTCGCTGGCTCTTACATCGCGCGGCTAGCGTACCTTTGGGTCGCATCGTCGGAGACTCGGTGCCTTCAAGAAATTTAATTAGAATTCCCACAAAATTTCCCCCATAAAGATGCTCTCGGATAAAAGAGCTGGGTAATATTAAAAACTGCTTTAAAATACAGGTGCGCTTGTAACTGTGGAGATGTTGGAATTTATTTTTAGATGTAGCCAAACTTTGATGAGATTGATCTTAATTGAAATCGAACTGTCTGTGAGAACTTTTTGATTACCTATGTTTCTTATAGAACCTTTTTGAGGGCTCTCTGGGAAATTAGAGTTATTTTTGGTTTAGTATTTATCGAGTAAAAAAACAAAAACTTTATCGATGTAGACGCAAACCAACTAGAGAAATCAAGTTTAGAATGCACAAGGTAAGCATCGAAGTAAATGAAACGCTACAGAATCAACATCTGCTTGTTATTGTTTATCTATCTATGTGTGTGAAGAGAATTGCCATACTTCAGAAAAGGAGGAGATTCCAAATTCGGTTGTATATTTTTATTTTGTAACCTTAGACAGAGCTCACCCATTTATCAGCGTAGGTACATCCCACTTTCATCAGTTGATTTCTTTTTATTGTAAAGACGTATTGTACAGTCAACAGCAAAAGTAGATGATCAAAATCAGAAATTCAATACTAATGAACGGAGTTCGCGTCAGAACTATGTGGCGTCGAAGTGATTCAAAAGTATGTGATTGTAAATTATACCAATCATTTTCTACTAGTACAGCTGCCATATATTTGTGATCAGTAAAATTCATCAATATTGAATTCTAAATTCAGATTTATATATTGTACGTGACAGCCGAATTACAGATTGACATTAAAGAGTTTCGATACTTGGAATTTTGCACTATTCCAACAGAACTCTTGCTAACAGTGTGATAAAAGCGCAAAGTCAATATAAATAATGCCCTAAAGATAAAATTATCAATCTACATTCCGGTTTTTATACATATAGAAAAACTATTTATTTGTCACAGACACAGAAAAAGTACAACATAAAAAAAAGAAACAAAACGCAAGGCATAGCATTAGCGGACGTGCGGCGCTGTGACGCGCGTATTACATTATTATTTAATAAATGTAATTAGCGGCTATACGTCGCCCGATACTGTAGCTATGAGCTGTTCACAGCAACTCATAGCCAACGAGCTGTTGGCGTTTATACAACATGCCATCGACAGCATGGACGAGGTCAGCATTCTGCAGATCTGCAAGTCCAACTTCAAAGAAGAAGACGTTTGTGGTAGCAAGAAGCTACTCTATCAGACCCTGGGCAAGTTAGACGAGATGCCGTCCCGGCGAAGGGATGGCACCGAGAAGAGTATCCAGGATATCATCTCGTTATTGAAGGTGACCAACCCTGACGATGTGCCTTCGTTCATGGCGAAGGATCTGCACAAGCTGCCGCCCGTCACATTCGACCACATCGATGTAACCAGGTTGCTGAAGGATATCACATCCCTGAAATCCAGCCTGGCCGAGGTGCAGTCCAAGTTAGAGAAGTCGGACAGCACCATAAGTGAGCTACGTGCAGAAGTAGTGTTATTACGTAACGCTATTTCTACAAGTAGGTCGCCAGTCGTGTCGAACGCTAACACACGACGTGAGGCTCAAAACGCATCCATCAGCAGTTTTGAGTCAGCGAATTTGCTTGCGTCGCCTATCGCCGGTAATGCAAGCGCTGGCACGCGTAATGTTGCTGAAATCGGGTCATCGACACCGGTCAAGGTTTTGATGAGTGTTGACGCATCGACGACTAAGCGCGCCAATGTTGCTGCCAAAAGCAAAACGCAGCAGAATCTGCCGGATGAAAAAGGGGGTAAACAGAAGCCTTGTAAACCCTCTCATAACGAGGTTGTGGAGCTACGTGCCCCAAAACCGAAGACATGGGACGAGGATGGTTTCATAAAGGTGGAGAAGAAGAAGAAGGGTTTCTTCTTGTCGTAACCTTTGTGGTTTGGTGTATCTTCTCGGATTAGCGGGTAGGTGGTACTTACAGAACTTTCTGGATCGTTGTATTGGAGTGAAACACACGGCTACCCACTAATGTTTTTTATTTAGGTACACCACGCTGGAAGGAGCACGACAGCAGTACAATTGTATTATTATAATTTGATTGCGAATGTATACACGACACAGAATTATATACTAATAGTCGCGGAGCCGAGTACATGCGATATAATTTCCATTGCAACCGATGACGACGGGTTGTGTCTCGCGTCGGAAGTTCTCTTAAGACTGGTTTATAATCCTATGCGCACGGGCGGGCTGGGCGCTGTTCGGAATCGTTTGGTTGTACTCGGCTTCTCGGGACTCCGATACCGTATCTAATAACACAACCTGTGTGTTTGTCAGGTTGTGTGTTGACATAAAATTTATGTAAGTATAGAATAAAATTATATAAAACTAAAAACTTTCGAACAAGAGTTACGTACAGTAAATTCATAGTATTAAGCAATAAACTGTAACCATATACTCCCCTTTAGAGATAAGAACCGTAGTACTATAAGTTAGCTGTAAGAAATTTGTATTGAATTAAATCAGTTGAGATTAAAGACTCAAGGAGACAACATCGTGTCTTTTTTAAAAGCTCCCTCGGTTCGCCACGAACATATCTGGCGCAGTCGGTAGGATAGTGGCAGTCGTCGTCCTAGCGAATCAAACTCTTTGCGTCCGCGCCGCTATCCCAACAAGAACCCGTCGCGAACCCTGGGCAGCAAGAAGCACAGTCACCAGTCACCGCTCAACTCACCAGGCAGATGGAGCTCTACTGGAGGTAAGATCAAACTCTCATACTACTCAGTATCCCATCTTTTGCCATTTCCCACCACTATAATTACCTTGTGTATTTTATATTGTGTGTGCGTGTATAATTGCCTTTACAGGTAATACAAATAAGTATATAGTGTATATCTGTGTGATCTAAAATCGACACCAGATACTTACATATACTTACCTTAGTTTTAGTTGTATACATTTATTATAAATTTATACAATGGCTCAGAACGCCAACGCGCTCGCTGACCTAGCCGCAGCAGCCTCAGTAATAAATAGTTCAAAACCAAATTACGAACTATTAAATAAACTTATTCCGTCATACGATGGCAGTAACAAATCGTTGAACTTTTATATAAGAAGTGTAGAAAGTATATTAACCGCGTATGGTATAACAACAGACGATTCGATAGCGATCTGTCTCATAAGAAATAAGTTAACTAACAAAGCTCAAGAAGCTATTTCATTGGAAGTTGATATCGAAGATAGGACATCTATTAAAGCCGCTCTAATTAATCGATTCGGCGAACACCGAACCGAAGTTCAGTTACTTCAAGAGTTATTACGTTGCACGAAGTACCAAAACGAGACGTGCGAACAATTTGGTAAACGAATAGGAGATCTTTTAGACTCACTTTGCGGAGTAGGCCTGTCCCCCAACAAGGACAGTGGTTACTATCAAACCCTAGCAATCAGCACATTTATAGACAACCTAGATTACAACATAGGCTTAGGCGTACGTATTAACCAGCCGACAACCCTTGTCAAAGCTATAGCGTTAGCCAGACAAGAAGAAGCTCGAATCAAACGTTCAGATAGGAAAAGCATTACGCAACCCACTCCGAAACCTAGCATAAAGCCAAACAGTAATTTCCCAGTGCGTCCACAGCAGTCATTTAACAGTCCTCTATTACCAAACGTCCCGTCGCCGTCGTCAAATACACCTACCTCACGTCCAACTTTACCAAGCTCTAGTAATCAATACAATAATTACCCTAATAACCAGTATAGTAATTACCCCAGAAATACTCAATTTAATAGCCCAAAACCTGCTACAAAACAGGAAGAAAAGGCGTTAGTCCCCGTAAATAGATTAAATCATAATTTAGTAAATAGCGAGGACCGTAGCGAGTCAGTCAGCTGCGATACCTATGCCGCAGAACAGGAACAAGACGTAGACTATTCCCCAGATAACGATAAAAAATATTTACAGGATTTTCCCCAGGATTGGATAATTCAGGAGAAAACATAGATTACGTACTCGTAGTAGATAAATTACCACATATTTACATCCGCGAATTTGGTGGTCCGTTTCTCATCGACACAGGAGCTACTCACTCATTAATTAGTACCGCAGTAATAAAGAATCTTGATAAGGCCTGCGTTAAGTCGGAACCTTATACTATCTCGACACCGCACGGAGAATCATATCATGAGAACGTCGCGTACCAGAGATATTCGGATCAAGTAGCATTCATAAGTTAATGATTGTATTGTGATTGTGAATTAAATCAGTTGAGATTAAAGACTCAAGGAGACAACATCGTGTCTTTTTTAAAAGCTCCCTCGGTTCGCCACGAACATATCTCAAGGTTAAATTAATTTTAAATTAGGGTTCCGTATTACAAATTATTTTGATTTTTACAAAGATATTATATATAATTAAAAATGTTGACGAAGTTAAATGATTATAAATTTTAATAAGTTAAATGATATAAGTATAATAAAAATCAGTTCCACTACAGTGGTACCGGGTTAGTGGGACATAACATGCTGCTGCGGCCTGCCGTACCAACCACGCAGTTGTACGTCTCTCGGTTGCATCACTCCACAAAGGACGAGAAGGTCGTAGAATACCTGCGCCTGAAGACCAAATGGAATTTGAGAGTCGAGAGATTGGAGTCACGGCATAACACCAACTTCAAGTCGTACGTGGTGCAGGTGCCGACTCAATATCTCGAGACTTTGCTCTAAGAAGAGTTTTGGCCGAAGGGTGTCGTGTATCGGCGTTTTCATGGGAGGTTACGCAATACCACTCAGCGTAACATGAAGCCGTAAACAACACCTGTTTATAATATTTTATAATATTATTTATGTATGTTAGTCTATAAGGTATATATCTATGGGTTCTTGTTACCTAAAAATAAATGTTTATTATTATTATTAGTCTGTGACAGATAGGTACACCAATAATGTTATATTTCTTTGAGGTACACTGTGTACTGTGACAGATATATTGTAGCCGACTAGGCAAAAGCAATAATTGAGTTATAATTTTGTATCGCATCAGCTACTTTTGAACATTGACATAAATGCAAAGATAATAATATTTATTGAATTATCGTTTTGTATCACATCAGTTACTTTTAAACCTTTGACAGAAGTTACAAAAAACAAAATACATGAGAGATGAAATTTGGCATAATTATATTAAATACACAAAGACTGCCTCTGTGGTCCAGTGACTGCCTCCGTGGTCCAGTGGATAGCGTATGCGTCTGCTGATTGGAAGTCTCGGGCTCGATTCCCGGGTCAGGCAAAAGTGTTACTGCGTTTTTCCAAATTCTCAGTAGCAGCACGGAGTCTGGTGATGTGCCCGGTAGCGGTAATAGACTCGCCCCCTATTACCTAGGAACTAAAAATTCATGTCGAAATGTGAGTATTACACTCACATTTCGACATGAATTTTTTATTACACCTCTGCCTACCCCTTTGAGGATAAAGGCGTGAGTCTATAATTTTTTTTATTAAATATGCATTTTTTATCCAATTCAGCTGTTTTTCCGTAAAACATAACAAATTTAATTACTGGGGTAATTAAAAAATAAGTAAATTATTTGCCTCATGATGACGTGGCCTCAGTTTCATTTATATTTTATTTTAACAGTTGACTAGTTTTGAACATTTTTTCACTTCTTAGTTCTGATGTGAATTGATTTTATAACTTTTGGAGTCAAAACTGATCACGAATATATGGCAGCTGTACGAGTAGTAAATTATTGGTATAATTTACAATCACTTACTTTTGAATCACTTCGACGCCACACAGTTCTGACATAAACTCCGTTCATTAGCATTGAATTTCTGATTTTGATCATCTACTTTTGCTGTTGACTGTACAACGTCTTATTTTTGGCAAACATAATGTCATATTTCAACGTTTGATGTCCAGATTACTTCAATCAATTTGTGTGGCATTGCAGTTGGGCAGTTTCGTTAATTAAAGATTTGTCAATGTACCTAATTATATTATGAAATTATTTCTTTTTTGCTATTGAAACAGTAACAACGAACGCTAGATAAAAAGCGCAGAAAGATAAAGAAATAAGACGAAGGTATATTCTATTTGAATATTTTCTTGTATCTACAGCACGATCTAGCGATCATTTTTTCACGTACATACCTAAGTACGTGTAGAGTTTGTACAGCGACGGTATTTCTCGAGCGAGTCACGCTTTTCTTCAGACTCGTTTTAAATACCGTCTAGTATTTAGCGGCGATAGCCCAGTGGTGTACGTAACGGACTGTCGAGACGATGGTCTCGGGTTCGATCCCTAGGTACCCCGGGCCTGTATAGTATTGTCTTATCTGTGCCCGGGCTCTGACTTTTCGAAGTTATGTGTTTATTAAAAATGTTAATTATCGCTCGCTTAACAATGTGCCCGGTACATGGCAATAGGCTCGCCACCTTTTACATTGCGACCGAAACATAACTGGCGAAGTGTGGGTGTGTAATACATCTCTGCCTACCCCTTCGGGGATAAGGCGTGAAGTTATGTTAGGTTACGTTTAAATACCGCGATAGCCTAGTGACGATAACGACACATGCATATGACATTGAGTTCGAACCCACAACACGGCGGCATCGTTGACTTTTCCAAGTTATGTATGTGGAGACGCGCATTAAATTGTTGATGATTGTCGGTTGCTCCGTGCTACTGAGAATTCGGAGAACAGGTATTCCTGGCAGTAGGTGCCTACTGTGGGTGTAATATTACACTTCTGCCTACCCCTTCGGGTATACAGGCATGAGTCTATAAAATAATAAAAAAATTGGTGCCTACTGTCATGAACATTTTCATCAGTAAGTACTCAGTACACTTGAATATCATAAACATTATAAAGAAAAGCAACTCCCTATTCTTTCTATTATTTTTGTCTCTGTAATATAATTGTGTATATGATGTAGGCACAAAAAAGAATTATCTCATCTTATCTACAAATTGCGTGCGACTAGCCACCGTTAAAAAATCTAGAGCCAGGGCTTTTCTAACCTTTTTAAAAAGATGTGTATTGCATTCAATTTTATTTAAATTTAGAACACCCTGAACTCAATCTGACATTTCAAAACATAACCTCAGAAAAATAGCACGGATAAAAAGATAAAGAAAAATAGAACGGCGATAGAGAAATTCAAAACGACCAGCGTTAATCTGTTTAAATGAGAGACTGTTCGGAGAACGAGGCTCTCTATAATTCACTTAATTTTGTCGTCCAACCGCAGAATATACCCGGTTGAAGAATTCTCCAATATTTATCGATAATTGAAAACGGTTTTCGCGCCCTACCACAGATTATATATACCGGATAATTGCGCTGCTGATGACGACATTTCCACGCAGGTGTTCTTTAAATAGCTTTTCGGGCTTGCGTTTTGTTTCGTTTCAGGACGAAACCTCCAATTACGTTTTGAAACGTTATCATGTTCTGAGTTAGGCTTGCGATCTTCAGTGGTAATCTTTGTATTTTCTCTGTGTGTGTGTGTGTAAGTCACTGAACTACGTGAAGGTTGAATTGATCTGGAAGGCTGCATACTACCTATGCTTACTGCGATGCGTCGTTGGATGCACTTCTGAGTTGCCACTATCGTGAGTTACTCGCGTTTAGATGACTTTTCAGTGGTCATCGTTTTTACTTTGAGTCTTTTGGTGGGCCTCCACTGGGCTACAGCGGTGTTTAAACGTGTTTGTATGACTTTTGATGTACAATTAAACAAGTCGGCGCTGGGCCAGTTTGAAAAAAATCCCTTGGCTCGCTCATAGAGTCGAGGCACACTAGAAACTGGTTTTATATACGAGTGTCAATGTGCGTGTAAAGTAGCACTGGAAGCGACTATATCTTGCTGAGCGATTGTCGCCCTTATGGTGGTCGAGCGGGAAGTTGTTCGACTGTACATCGAAAGCGATAGAAAGGCATGACTGCATCGCTACTGAATCAAAACGTGACTTCTAGTTTCTATAGAGTAGTTAGAGCTTAGAAAAATGTGTCGGTGTTGTTGACATACAGAAAATAACATAATTAAAACCGCGCGTTAATTAAGCCGTATCTTTTGCATTGAATTCCCAAACGGCTGCACTGATATTAATTTCTCAATTTGTATTTATTTTTGCAAAAATAAACTCCATTTTAAAACATTAATATTTTTCATGCATCTAACATCTTGAACACGACCGCACATTGAAGTTACACATCTGTTGTAACTAGCGGATTATCCATTGCGGCATTCCCACGTGCGGCACAAATTACGTAGAAGAAAAGCCGCATTGTTCACAGTAGTGCAGCCAACTCAGATACATCGCTCTCTGGGCTGGAAGCAATTCAGTTCGCATTGCGCCACATCGTTATTATGCAGATTATGCCTGCGTACTGTTATTGGCGAATATATTCATAGGCGGGCTCGCACATACACAGGTTCAAATTATCCATCTGGAGAATCGATATGTAGAACTGTATTAAGATGGCTGAACAATGTTCTAGAATAATCTGTTCAGATCTCTAGATTTTGTCTCAGAATTAGGGAAAATCTACGTTGCTTGAGAACGTGAAGCTTAGATAAAAAAAACAGGTAGTAATGCCTCGTTTATGTTGCAAGTGTAGAAAATTGGTATCTATTTCTCTGTCAAATTTTGTGCCACAGAATCAAAAATCGAATGCTCAATCGCCAGCTCAAGATTTGACATGGCTAGTATTTGCTGCGCGTCGATATAATTCGAAGACTATGAGTAATAAACAGGTGAATGGAGAGGGCAAAAAAAAATCGAAAACCTTCTTTTCGTTCGCGTTTTATTATTATGTGTTCGCCTACTACAAAGTAAACAGTAGTAAATGTTGTGCTTAAAGCGTCCTCCTATTAGCTAGCTACGGACCTGAAGATTTTATATTTTAATTCACTTTCATCGTTTAGATGTGGAATCGGCTAATAGATAAAAATCTAACCGCAAGCAACCGCTGTTCTAATAGACCCTGATAAACTAAGTTACAAAAAATCTTGTCAAACGAATAAAATCTAATAAAGACGAGCTCACCTTTCAATCTGGAAACTAATCATCATTTCCCTTATAAAATATGGTTTTAGTAGGTCGGCTCGACAAAAGAATGGTTCGCGAGAGCCAAGGGATTACTGTAATATACCGACATTCTTTCATCTTCGGATAAAATTGCAACGGACAGGATGATCCGACGT
Organism: Euclidia mi; assembly: GCA_944739405.2. Taxonomy (NCBI): domain Eukaryota; kingdom Metazoa; phylum Arthropoda; class Insecta; order Lepidoptera; family Erebidae; genus Euclidia; species Euclidia mi. The sequence continues at coordinate 63,900,706 of OX123187.2, read as the reverse complement.
GCCATCGATTTCTTTGAGAAATATAACAGCCTCGTAATAACGAAGAAAAGTCTATTACCTTTTAAGGATGCTTTTTCTTTTCAAATACATCTCCTGCTCTTTAACGGAAAATTTGCAAACATTCAACGATCAGACGAATAGGTACATTAAAGGATTAAAAAAAATCTTAAAATAACACGCTTTTTGTTATCTGGACAAATGACAGAACTGGTTAAGATAATTCTTATGTCCTTAAACGCGATGGATTTTCTTTTTTACATTCCTGGGTATCGTTTCTTCGAGCTCCACCATATAACCAGCTCAGTGGTACGATATTATCCCGCCTATTGTCATCTAAACAACATGTTACTGTCAATTTTAACACGATCTCATAACTATAAGCACTGAATACAGATTTACATAGAAGCGCATTTATTAAGGATTTCGTGTGCCGATTCCAAGTGGCGACTGTCGCCAGTATAGTTCGTAGTTGGCGCCGTTGGCGGCGCTGGCGACGTTCTCCGTCTCTCGTAGTTAAGATACACAGGAGGAACGTTCGTCTCTCTTGCACTTGTAGAGACAGCTGTCACAGCGCGACGGCCACGCCGCCAAGCGGCAATTAGGGTCACAGAAAGTTTGTCTACAGAGCGCCCATAAGAAATGCGCCTCTAGTAAATATTTGAGCTCTTTGCTATAAGTGGGTGCGATTCAGAATATCAAATTATCTTACTATTATTAGAAACGTGAACGTTATTGAGTATGGATCGATGTATATGTAGATGTTTGTTACTCTTTGACGCAGTAACTTCTATATGGATTCAGAATATCAAATTATCTTACTACTATTAGAAACGTGAACGTTATTGAGTATGGATCGATGTATATGTAGATGTTTGTTACTCTTTGACGCAGTAACTTCTATATGGATTCAGAATATCAAATTATCTTACTACTATTAGAAACGTGAACGTTATTGAGTATGGATCGATGTATATGTAGATGTTTGTTACTCTTTGACGCAGTAACTTCTATATGGATTCAGAATATCAAATTATCTTACTACTATTAGAAACGTGAACGTTATTGAGTATGGATCGATGTATATGTAGATGTTTGTTACTCTTTGACGCAGTAACTTCTATATGGATTCAGAATATCAAATTATCTTACTACTATTAGAAACGTGAACGTTATTGAGTATGGATGGATGTATATGTAGATGTTTGTTACTCTTTGACGCAGTAACTTCTATATGGATTCAGAATATCAAATTATCTTACTACTATTAGAAACGTGAACGTTATTGAGTATGGATGGATGTATATGTAGATGTTTGTTACTCTTTGACGCAGTAACTTCTATATGGATTCAGAATATCAAATTATCTTACTACTATTAGAAACGTGAACGTTATTGAGTACGGATGTATGTATATGTAGATGTTTGTTACTCTTTGACGCAGTAACTTTTGGACCGATTTTGATGAATCTTTATATATCGCTTATAATCACGTTAACACGTAGACCCTTTTCACCGCAGGACCTAGTTTTCTTTATTTTGGATCACTAATCACGTTTAATCTTAATTATTGCTGCAGCTAAACTAATAGCTTGTTTCACAAGGGTCAGATCTCTGTCATCTCGATCGTTACACAAAGGACCAGTATCGCTGTAATTATCACTAATTACCATAATATATTGGACACTAATTACTTAGATACCGACCACTGACCCGTGATACGACACATACTTAGACGATACGTAATCAATCATTAGATTATTTCCAGTCAAATTGATCTGTAATATATATAGAGCATATGCCGCTGTTATACTAGTATGTAAAAATATGCTCTTCTACATATATGTATGACGCTTTTCCTTGTATTTGTTGGAATGACATGCATTTTCCATGGTCAAATAAAAAATATTTATGATTCTTTGCTTGAGTCTTCATGTGGGAGCGGCCAAGCACGTCTGGGCGGACATCGGATACGAAATCGTCGTTATAAATACGTGCGTTTACATCGAAACCGCGCGTTTCAAGAGTCCATGCCCGGATCTTAGTAGCACACGTACGGTCAGCCAAGAAATTGGCCCACCAGTTTTGACAAAACTTTCAGTGGCATCAAAATAACGTTGAGGTTGAGGTAAGAACTATCAGACTATTGTTTCAAAGGAAAGCCAACCTTGTTGGTAGAGCATATTTTTGGCTTACTACTGTAATCGTTTCATCAATAGATAGTGTGTTTCGAGAGGAAAGTTTAGGAGTATAATTATGACGGTTGGAGCCGCGGGAAAAGTCTCCTTCTTTATAGAATTTAATTCGGAACTGACATGTGAAATGGTTGAAGTCGTACAAACTCTAATTTCAACCATCCACAAAATAAGTATTTTAAAATTACAGGGATTGCAAATTAAATCAGTAATGGTACTATATTTACGCAGCTGTTGATTTATTTAATCTGTGCAAAAGGAGTAAGCACCACAGCGGCATAATCTCATCTAATATTAAACAGGAGTGGCCACAGCTTCATTTCCATCTGACATTTCAGATATAAGATGGGGCTAAGTGAAATCGAAGCCAGCTTTACTTAATCTCCTTAAATAAATTGTAAATGCCGTATTATATGAGATTTGGGAGAAGCGACGATTTAATTAAATATCCCCTGACCTTTACTAAGTACTTACTTAATTTTACTTAAGAATTGAGGTTTTAGTCGTCATTATCGAAATGTCAATTGCAAATTGAGATTAAACTTTTTATATAAGTAGGTAGGTACCTAGTACCTATGTCTAGATAAACGCGCGGAGTCGCTAGACAGACTTGAAATAACCTTGCCGGACAAAAAGACTAATAGGTAATTCTGATAATCTTTTACTAAGATTTAAGTTTTATAATCTAAGGATTCTAAAGGTTCACTGCTTCAAGCAATCAACTTTATCGCAATTTAGTACGTCAAATCTATATAGATCCGCGGCATGAGTCTAAATCATAATTATTAAATATGGCTATCCTTTTAGGTGTCGGAGTTCAAATGCCAACTGCTCTACGGCAAATTCCATATTTTGTGAAATATCATTGGAACCTAATGGAAGGAAAGAGGAACCCACCACGCACGCTCGGATTGACCCCCCCATCTATTGCAATAGAAAAAGGTTGACAATAGCGAACTCCTCTAAAAGGATAAGGGATATAGGAGTGGTATGGGTTCCAGGAAGATATCTTACTTGCAGTATCCCGCTGTATGCGCCGACTATTCTTCGACACGTGTTTTGCCTCTGCAAGAGGCATCCTCAGGCGCCTACTCTTTCCTTCCATTAGGTTATAATGGAGTTCCGCCAAGTAACGCCTGATTCAATCAACTATAGCTATATATACAGTACTCCCGGGAAGTATTTTAAATATAATTATTTTAACCAAACTAAAAAGACTTAGGGTTGAATGCGTTAGATATGAAAATAGAAGAATCCCACCAATAGCTGGAGGCTGATTCAGCGGGCGTCCAACACAACTTGAGCTACCCCACCCCCCGCACAAAGCGAAGATTGAAAGAACGAAGGCGAAGCTAATGAAATAGCTGAGCTCTAGGCAAACTGGTCGCTCCGTTCACGTGGAAAACGGTGGCGATTCAATTTGATTTCGAAATAGAATTGTTTCATTCTCGTTAGTAGTTAAATGCATATTTGTAATTATGTACATTATTATTTTGTGTGGTTCTCCTTTATGTTAAACCTGACTATTGAAATATTTTAACTTAAAATGTATTTAGCTGAAGTTTTCCAAACAAATTTACTATACGGATGCCGTAGCGGTCTAGGCGACTGCATTTAGCCAGACGGGGTTTGATCTCGGACGGCACAACACTTTGAGTAATAGACAAATTGTTGTTTAGTGTTCGTTGGTTGTATGTTTGTAAAGTCTACCGCGGTACATAATATTTTATGGATCTTTTAAAGCTACAACTAGCTACAGAAAGAAATAACTGAGCTGGTAGAATGTGTGGCTTCTCGAATATATTCAGCATTGATATTTAGTGAATTTGACTATTTAAGCATCCATTTGCCCAGATTAGGCACACTGCAATATACACTAAGTAGACGTTTTCAAACTTTCACGATTTCTATTAGTAAGAGATTCGTAGAAAAGCGACCTTCAAGTATTTAATATCAAATTTTGCATGTTAAAAAAATAACGCGAATTGGTTGGTAAAAAAATCCGGCTTGGTAAAAAGTAGAAAAAAATACTTGCTACTTACGCGTTTAATGAATAAATTTAGTACTAACCGAATGCATGAACCCTAAAGGTTACGGTAAACATTGGGGTGTATTTTTTTCCTAGCGTATTTATAGGGTTGTCATGTATAAACACTTCGACTGTAAAGTAGATACGAGTTATATTTATCAACTTGTTTAATAGACAAATCTTATATTAAAAAAATTACTTCTACTTCACTGCGAACACGATGATATTGGGTTGCCTACGAAAAACCTGTGAGGAAAAGCGGGATTATTTTTTAACTTGGTCCGGATTTTTTTTAATAACTCATTCGCGATATATTTTTTAACATGCAACATCTAATATATAAAATTCTCGTGTCACAGTTTTCGTTCCCATACTCCTCCGAAACGGCTTGACCGATTTTGATGAAATTTTTTGTGCTTATCCGGTATCTATGAGAATCGGCCAACATCTATTTTTAAAAAAAAAAAAAAAAATTTTGCAAAACAACGTTTGCCGGGTCAGCTAGTTTGATACAAAATACTTTGCATCGAATTATCAGATCGGTGAAGGTCGCTCTTCTACGGATCTTAGACTACCTATATGTACATATACTATTAAAATTGGCGAAGCGTGCTGCCTTGCGCGATTGAAAATTAAATATATCCTATGCTTCTCAGAAATAATGTAATGTTTTAACGATGAAAGAATTTTCGAAATCAGTCTAGTAGTGTTTGAGTTAATTTGTTACAAACAAAAATAATATTAGTAACGATCATCCTCCTAGCGTTATTCCAGTTACAACCTGGGTCCAATCACACGTCAAACCGGATTTGATTGAATATTAGGTTTTCCACTTTGCGACCGCCTGTCAGACCTTCACAACACAAAGGTATAGCTATATTCAGTGGTATAGACTAGTGTCAGCTTATTCGGAAGTACTTACTGCCTTTAGCGACTGTCAAAGACCTTAATGACAGCTGGGACCGACGGCTTAGTGGGCTCTCGAAGGCACGGGGCAAGCGATAATTAACAACTGAATACGCACATAACTCTGAAAAGTCTGTGAGACGCGCTGTGGATTCGAACCTGATGCCCTCTGAATGGTAATCCGTTGGTATCTATGCTAGACTATCGCTGCCTCACTTTCAATAACTTTATGAAACACTTAACTTTATTAAATCTAATTAAGAGGCATCAACAAGTAATGGATTTTCCGTTGTTCTATTAACTTATTACGAAAATCTGAAAGGCATCTGTAAAACGGTTAAAACTGTTGTAAATCCATAGTTTAATACACTCCTGCCTATCCCGTCCGTATGAGTCTGCCTCCATTTAAGTGGCCAGTTTATCTTGTGAATACATTCTCACTAAAAGCTTCTGGCGAACAAAACTTCACAATAAGAGTGTTCGTATACTTGCATATAAATATTGTTACACATGCGGGGAAACGGATAATGAATTGCAGGTTGCAGGCACACGATGGAATAAAGAATATTAAATATTACACCCCACTCCCGACTCTTTAGTTTTGCATGGAGCGTTTTTAATTAAACGTAGTAGTGATGGGCTAATAGATACCAGATTGTACTGAAAATGTTTCATACATTTTATGGAGTTTTTTTTGTAGTAGCATTTGCTCGCGGCTTCACTCGCGTTACGTTAAAGGGTAAAAAACTTTTGTTATTCTGTTATTTGTGTACGTTAAGCTACATTACTGCAAAGTTTCTTCAAAATCCGTTTAGTAGCTTTTGCATGAAAGAGATACAAAAGATTGTTTATTCTGATGCAAAATAAGGACATATTTAAAACCTTACTGTACTAAATAAAATATAATAAACATAAAACGAGAAATAATAAACATCTAAAAGAGAGAAAAATTCACGATACGAAATGGAGAAGGAAAGTTGAGTGAAGAAATGGAGCTATGATGCGGAGCATAATATTTCGCGTAGGTATAACTGAATTGAGCATCTGCCACCCTCTACTCAAGTCTCCACTTAGCTCTGGACTAAACAGTGCAGCTTCGCTCCGCACTAATTCCCTGATTCGTATTAATCCGCAAATCTGTTTTGGATTACTTCTTCTCTCAGCACTTAGCTCGGCTACCTGGCTCCGCGTCAATGGACAGACACAGACCGTCAGACAGACCTACATCGCTCCGCATTCGCTCCCACAACGCTCAGCTCCGCTCCAATGGACGGGCAGCCTTACACTCTTCCTTACATACTTACTTAGTCCCTCCACATTTGAGTTGCGGTTTAGTTGCAGATGTTCGGCGCGGATTCCCTCAGGAACTTGGACTAATTAAGTTTTACTAACCTAGTTCAGACTTTAGTTTTGTTGTGCTTATTTTTTTTTAATACGGCAAAGTTCAAGTTGGTTCATTATAGTATGTGCGATAGGAGCAGAGCTCTAAGTTTTTTCAAGTGCTGCTTCTGGTACTATTAAGATTAGTTATCGTTGCATCTTATAAGGGAAAGAAATAAGGAATAAAAATTTCTTTAGTTAAGTGTGAGACGAACTTAGGTATATAATTATTGTAAGAATATAATAAAGACTCTGCGAAAATACTGAAGTGAAACTTCAATATGAATTGCAGTTCGCACCAATCCATAAAATAATTGCGATGTGAAACAACAGCCAATTAGATCAACGAAATCATACGAGAAAGAGCGAATTAAATCTGTGTACCGAAACAGGCGGTTTTGCTTTTGTTTCCCTAGTCATACAACTGATAAGCCGCGGCAAAAGAGAAGAGTTTTTATTTTCATTCCATTTAAAATTTTTCGGTAATATTTCAAATATCATACTTCATTTCATTCCAAAACATTTCCACGATTTTCCAAAAAGATCGGTATTAACCCAACCGTACATAAACTAAACGTGAAAAGCAAATACCGGTATTCGGCTGCACGTTGTCCATCACTAAAAGCTTTTGAATCAAGTAAAACGCAGATTGGATAGCTATTTGTATTCGCCATCGCTTTTTGCTTTTGTGCGGGTAGTTTTCATTCGATTTCTATTTGTATATGCATTCGCACAATACGGGATCGGAACTTATTAATTGATTGTGTTATTGAATTTGCGAGTGTTGGTATTGTTTATATAAGTAGATGTAGGTAGTGGCATTTTTGGAAAGCAATGAGTACCTAGTCAAATAGACATAGTGGATGGCTAAAGTAGTAAGTTATTTTGAAATGCAAATTAGAAGTCTCAAAGTTAAAAAGTTATAGGTACAAAGCCGTAAGTGCCGTAGCGGAGTTTATTGGCGGAGAAGTCTAAGATTCTTTACTACAAGTGACCCAGTGGGATATTGCTACGACAGTCATGATGACACTGAAAAAAGAGGGTAGCAGAAAGAGGTATAAATATAATATGATACAATGATGTGTGGTGCTGGTGACTCTTGAAGTGGGTCGCTTGCTGTTACAATGCCGGGATGGAACGGGCGGAAAAATAAAATGCGATGTTGACTGTGTCCTCGTGTAATTCGATATGATATGGACGTTGGCGAACCTACAGATACAAAATCCTTTAATTACTTACTGGTAACTTTGACTCTAGCGACATCTGACGCAGTGTCTTTAAATTAGGTAAGTACCTACGGTGCCGCCGGCGCACACCTCATAACAAGCCATTTAGTGCATCGTTCGGTCACTAGATGGCGCTGTCTTCAGACATGCTGCGGGCCAAAGTTTTACAAACTGATTGTACTTATAATCTAGGTACCTATGCTATAGTTTTACAATGGTAGGTATGTTACACCCCATTATGTCATAATGTAATGGATTTAAATTATAGTTATGTTGAGTGAGTTATGAATGTTGTATGAATGTGAGTGATGACTATATTAGGTTTATGATTATTACAGTGTACAAATTAAAAACAAGTACTCTGCCCACCTGATGGGTAGGAGAGTGTATTCATGTATATAATTGTGTACCTACCTACCTATTCTGTGTTATTACCACGACAAACAGGTGATACCTTGAAGGAAACGACAGACCCAAACATTATTTATTTCAAATTTAGGTTACAATTTCAATTTAGGGTTATGATACGACTTAAATACTAAGTAGATGCTGCTGATGTTGTTGAAGCTTCCTTCTTGATGATTCTTCAGTTGGGTTGATTACAGGTGATTGTCATCTAGTTAAGTCTTCCGTTAGTTTGATTATAGGTGATTGTAGATGCTTATCTAGTTGAGCCTTCTGTTGGTTTGATTATAGGTTATTTCGTTAGTCGATACCGTTCAGCGGTAGTATGCAGATGTTATTGAATGCTCGCTTGATGAGTCCTCTGTTAGTTTTTATGGTTGCTACTCTGGATAGCTTGTCGCGTCCATCGTGAGTTTCTGTGATGCGTCCCAGCTGCCAGCTATACGGTGGTTTGTCGTTCTTGATGAGGACTACCGCTCCCACGCTGAGACTTGGTCCCTTCGCAGCTCGCCACTTGGTGCGTTGTTGGAGGAGACCTACGTAGTCTCTAGACCAGGACCGCCAAAAATCCTGCCTCATCTGTTGAATTTGTTGATAGTGTGTTAGCTTGGTTGATGGTATGCCTTGGTAATCGTAGTCGGGCAGGCAGGTCATCGACCTCCCGATCAGAAAGTGTGCTGGCGTGAGGGTGAGGATGTCATCGGAATTGGAGCTAGGAATAGGACAAAGGGGTCGAGAATTCAATATTCCTTCTATCTGAATTAAATAGGTTAAAAATTCTTCATAGGTTAGTAATGCGTTACCTACAATGCGTTTCAAATGATATTTGCAGCTTTTGACGGCTGCTTCATGTAGCCCCCCCATGTGAGGAGTATACACAGGTAAGAACTTCCACTGGATGCCTTCATTAGCATTGAAAGTTGTTATGTCGTCTGAACAGACCCTTAAAAACTCGTATAAATCGGCTAACTCATTCTTTGATCCTATAAAGGTAGTAGCGTTGTCACTCACCAGTACCCGCGGTTTACCTCGGCGTGCTATAAATCGCCGTAGCGCTGCTATAAATGCTTGGGACTCCAAGCTCGATATTAGTTCCAAATGAATAGCTTTCGTACTGAAACACACGAATACACCAATATAACATTTATAACATTTGTAACCACGACCTCTCCGATCCCTCGTCATGAAAGGTCCCGCATAATCGATGCCCGTTGTATCGAAAGGTGGGGATGGTGTGACTCTGGCAGTAGGTAGATTGCCCATAATAGGCGAAGTTGTCTGTGGGCTGGCCCTGAAGCATTTTACGCAAGTTTGCACTATTTTGTTTACTAGACCCTTTCCATGTATCGGCCAAAATCGTTCTCGTAGCGAGGATAATAATAGTTGAGGGCCAGCGTGAAATAATCGTTCGTGTTCGTTTCGTACGATGAGGATTGTAAGGGGATGTTTCTGATGTAAAATGATTGGATGTTTCTTATTATGTGAGTAGTGTGAGTTACTCAATCGTCCTCCTACTCTAATTATACCGTCTTCCATGAACGGTTTCATTGCTAGTAAATTTGATCTTTTAAGAATAGGTTTATTTTGTTGTAGTAATAAGTACTCATTAGGAAACGATTCTCTTTGTGAAAACTGTAGTAATTTATTTAATGAACTATTTATTTCCTTCGTGGTTAATGGACCGTTTAATCTTTCATTCTTTAATTTTAGGTTATGAATATATCTCAAAGTATATGCGAACACTCGAATAAGTTTAGTATCACTAGAATATTTTAAAAACAAGTTTTGCATAAACGACTGTGTTTCTGGTTGCATTGTGATATTGCAAAGTATCGATTCGGTTTCGGTGTCAATTTCGGTTTCGGTTACGGTCTTTGTTTTGTTGTCGGTTTCTAATTTCTCGGTTATTTTGGTTTCTGTAATAAATTCGGTTTTGGTATTAATTAGGTTTTCGGTCTTCACTATATGTGGGCTTTCGGTTTGCGGCCATTGTGAGCGCGGCTTCTGCAGCCATGCAGGACCCTGCCACCACAACCTGCACTGACCCAAGGCGCTCGCTGCTATCCCACGAGTTATAATATCAGCAGGATTGTCCTGAGAACTAATCCAATGCCAATGACTAGTATCCGTTATCGCTTGTATTTCTTTCACCCGGTTTTTAACGAATAAGGGAAATTTATCTGGACAAGTACTGCTTATCCATGACTTAACTATAGTTGAGTCCGACCATAAATAGATTTTATGAAATTCGATTTTGCTCGCGTTCTTAACTTTATTATAAAGTGAAGCTACCAATGCCGCGGCGCGTAGTTCGAGTCGTGGTATTGTTTCTTTACGCGCTATTCTTGATTTAGAGCATAATAGTTGTACCTTAATGTTATTATCCTTATCAATGGATCGTAAGTAAATAGCTGCGCCATAGGCCAGCATTGAGCTATCCCCGAACCCATGTAATTCGATCTGGGTACAATTACGTATAATAGCATGACGCGGTACTGATAATGAGTTAAGTATAACAATGTCGTTATAAAACATATTCCACTCGTCAACTAACGATCTCGGTAATGGTTCGTCCCAATCGGTTTTATCTGTAAAAAGTCTTTGTATAAATATTTTGGCGGTTATCAACACCGGCGTTATTAACCCGAGCGGGTCAAAAATTGATGATAAAATAGATAAGGCTTTCCGTTTTGTTAACGGGTTAGTTAATTGATGCGGTTTTAATTGAAACTTTAAATTATCGGTTAACTGACACCATGCAAGGCCTAAGACCTTACTCGAGCCATCCCCAAAGGTCATTTGCGACTGGGATGGGTGATTGTCTATAGTACTAATTGCGTTTAGTATTATCGGTGAGTTTGACCTCCATTTACGTAGGTGAAAGTTGGCTCCCTGTAATATTTTATCTAATTGTTTTACAGTGGTTCCCATTTTGTGTTCGTCTTCGCCGGTGTAGCTGAGATCATCAATATAAAAGCCGGTCATAATAGCGGCCGCTGCGTCAGGGTACCGCGACATGTTTTCCAGCGCTAGTTGTCGTAAACAACGCGTTGCTAAGTGCGGCGCGCTTTTTAAACCAAAACTTAACGTATTAAGTGTATAGGTACTAATTGGTTGATTCGGGTTTTCTCGCCATAAGATACATTGCAATTTTCGCTGATTAGGATTAATATGAATCATCGTATACATCGATTTTATGTCGGCGCAAACTACAAACGTGTGGACTCTAAATCGTATTAATAAATTAAACAACTCGTCTTGAGCTATACTACCTTTATATTGTATGTCATTCAAGGACAATCCGTTGTCGGTTTGACATGATGCATCGTACACTACTCTTACCGGTGTGGTTACCTTTTCATAATTTACTACGGCATGGTGGGGAAGGTAAACGCACGGGCCATCTGGAGGGGTTTGTAACTTCGTCATGTGGCCCGCCTGCTCGAACTCACGCATCATATTTATATAACTTTGTTTAAAATCTGTATTTCGATGAAACCTTTGTTCTAAATTTTTTAATCTTTTGTATGCAATATGTCGTGAATTTCCCAATGAAGTTGGGTTCTCCTTAAGGGGAATGGTTACGACAAAACTACCATCAGCTGTCCGTGAGTGTGTACGAAAGATTTCCTCACACTGGTTTGTATCATCATCTGATAGTTCCCGTTCCTCCCCCATGTGAAAGCTTGATAATAAACTACCCTCGGTTACTACTAAGTTACATCGCGTCGTGCTATTAGTAGGGTGACACATTGGCACTGGGCCCGAAATGACCCAACCCAATCGCGTTTTTTGTAAAATAGGTAGTCCCTTGCCTAACCTATGTTGCCCTATACATAATAATTGATAAAATTGTTCAGCGCCTATGATCATATCTATCTCGCCGGCCATAGAATAGTTCTCGTCGGCTAATAGGTATTTTTTCGGTATAGAAATGCTCTCTAAGTTATCTATTTGTGGCAGTTTACAAAGGTTCGGTACTATGTAACAGATCATGTCGGCCGAGTACGTATTGTCCCTTGAATAAATCGTTAGGTTACAAAAATTATTCACATTAGTTATATTGTCATTGAAACCACGCACTTCCAACTTAATATTTTGTTTAGGTACTCTAAGCATTTCGTACGCTCTATGTGTTATGAAGTTTGACTGCGATCCCGAGTCTAAAAGTGCCTTTAATTTTATTCGTTGATTATCGTTATTGTTTATGTAAACTGACGCCGTTGATAGGACGACTGGGTTATGAGTGACTTGCTTGCGATTTGCTTGTGCGAATGAAGCAACAGTTGATTGAATATTTGGTATCCCTGGACCCGGTTGCAATTGAGAATGACATAAAGTAGATGTAGGAGTATTCGGTTGGTTTGTAACGGTTTGATCCGATTCGGTAGTGTGAGTGTGACGTGTGAATGCCGGGTTGTGCAGTAATGAGTGATGTTTTCCCTTACAAGTTCGACACCGACTGGCTTGACAATTTTGAATAGCATGGTTAGACCGAAAACAATTAAAACATAACCTTAACCTTTTTATGAGACGAGTTCGTGCTTCTAGGTTAAGTGCTAAAAATTTAGGACACAAACTAATAAAATGACCTTCGTTACAATTAGGGCATCGAATTGGGTTACCTTTAGATTTCGGTTGGGATGGTGGAGCCGTCGTGGTCAAAAATGCCTTCCTTGTAGCCATTTGCTTGTTATTGTTCGATTGACTTTGGTGTGCAGGTCCTTTCAATGTGTCCAGCAGATCGGCACGCATTCGTAGGAATGTTTTGAAGTCCTGTAAAGTAGGTAAATCCTTTGAGCCGATTTTTTCCTCCCATTTTCGTTGAATAGAAGGGTCGAGCTTGGAGGCCAAAAAGAATATGACTAATACATCCCAGTTTGCCACACTAACATTTAACGAATTTATAGTTCTTAAATGTTTAGAAATATTATCTATTAAGCTCCGCAAAGCAGTCGCTGTCGCGGGTATTGGCTCAATATCAAACAGTAAGGTTAAGTGATTATATATAATTATTCGGGGGTTGTTATATCTTTCACATAACAACTTCCAGGCTAACTCGTAACTACTCTCGTTAAATTCTAATGACGCAATTACCTCAAGTGCGCTGTCCTTTAAACAAGTACGCAAGTATTTATATTTTTGAATCGATTTTAAACTACTTTGATTTATTATAGCATCAAACGTATCTCGAAACTCAATCCATTGTGTTATAGTCCCGTCATAGGTGGGTAGAATTATGTCTGGATATTTAATATTGTCATGATTATCCGGTTTTGACTCTATAGCTGTACTAGTGGATGTGCACAACTCCTCGTAATAGCATGTCTCAAAACTCTCTCGTTCTTGTAACTGCACCTCATAGTCTGAGCATACAGTTTCTATACTGTCCTGACACAATTCGTAATCGTTAAAAACTAACTTTATTCGTTCCGTTCGTAACTTTAATTCTACTAATTGATCGGCAGACGGCTGATCATCGGTTAAAGAATTTAGGTATTTACGAAATAATGTTACCTTGCCTTTAAAGATTCCTCGCCTTCTCTTTAAGGTTTGTAAATCCGCGGATTCCAACTTGGTTTCCGATTTTTGTTCGGCCATCTTGGGTTACGGTTGAGGTTAAGTATTCGGTTCTCGTTTGGTTGTTTGAAAATTGAATACCTATAGATGCCTGCAGGGATATCGAATAGGATTAGGATAGAATGATAGGATTGCCAACACCACTTACTTGACCGGTCGGTATTCTTCTTGAGGTGGATTCCGCCACGTGCACCACCTTTCCGGGTAAGTATTTCTTGTTCCGCTCCACGATGCAGATTCGCGAACGTATGCCAGTTAACGCTAGGTATTCGCGATTGACTTCCACGATACCGGGAGACAAGATCACGTCGGGGTCACCAAAACTGTTACAATGCCGGGATGGAACGGGCGGAAAAATAAAATGCGATGTTGACTGTGTCCTCGTGTAATTCGATATGATATGGACGTTGGCGAACCTACAGATACAAAATCCTTTAATTACTTACTGGTAACTTTGACTCTAGCGACATCTGACGCAGTGTCTTTAAATTAGGTAAGTACCTACGGTGCCGCCGGCGCACACCTCATAACAAGCCATTTAGTGCATCGTTCGGTCACTAGATGGCGCTGTCTTCAGACACTTGCCTAAGACAATTGAGAAACCAAAAACCAGGTTATCATTAGCATGATGCTTTTTTAATCGTAAGCAGCAATAGTCTATTCGAGAGACATAAAGACTGCTACGCAGAATGCCTTGGAAGGTTTCGGAGGGTCTCGAGTCAATAGTCCACGGCTCGCAATACTAACTTTTCAAAGTTAAGTACGTATCGGTACGTATACGGACGTTTACAAAGTGGCAACCCAAGTCGCACTTGGCCAGTGTGGTCGACTACGGCCTTACACTTCCTATAGTGAGAAGAGGCCCGTTTCCAGTAGTGGGACGGTATATATATGGGGCTGATAATGATGATAATCTTATACCTGGACACCTACCTTTAAAGGTAGTAGAGCCTTGCTGATATCAGCATGAATGGGCCGGCTCGACCGGGGAAGTACTACCCTCTCACAGAAAATCGACGTAAAGTACAGTACCTAAACTGTTTCGTTTCGATCGGTGAGTGAGAGTGCCGGAGGCCCCATCCCTTTCTTTCTCCCTTATCCCACTCCTCCTTCTAGGTATCCCTTTTCCCAGGTATTCTCTCGTTTTCCATAAATTCATTTGCACTTATATTGTTTGCCATAATCATCCCCGATCATAATATTTACTTGCACTATTATCATTTATACTAATAACGTTTGCCTTAACAACTCAACAGTGATAATTTTTATTTGCCATAAAATGACTTTCTATAACAACATATATCATAATAATTAGTTTCCATAAGTAACACATCTCATAATCGACTCTTGACATAATTAAATTTTCTTGACATAAAAAAACCTTAATATATAAAATCCTTGCGTTACTGACTGACTGACAGACACGCTACAGCCGAAAATATTGGGTGCAGGAAGCTGAAATTTGGCATGTATGTTCCTTGGAGACCGTAGGGCTGCACTAAGAAGGGATTTCCCGAAATTACCACGGGTTCGGCCAAAACGGGTAAATTAAAAAAAAATACAGGCGTAGCTGCTGGCGTCCTCTAGTAATACATAATATTGTTAGGTCGAAATTAATTATCGTTAACACCCCGACTCAGTGCAATCCGACTCGGATAGGTTAGGTTAGAAGACTTAGTCTTCGTGGTTTTTTTTAAACCACCCAGAAGTAGGAGCCCCGTGAAGCGTTAGTTAGTAGACGCCATATGAGGTTAAGTTTTAGGTTTAATTGTGAATAAAAAATCTGGGGTTGGGTTTCGAAACGAGTCGCACGAATTTAAAGGTATTGGTGGTGTAGGAGGCTTAAGGGAGTTAGTTTTAATCCCCTAAGTGTAATTTTGACTGCCGGAGTTGCGTCTAAATATTTTTAAACAATTTCCAAAAATTCTTCATTCAAATATGCAAAACGGAACGCAATTTTAGGTTTTATGTGAAAGTAACTAAATAGGTTGTGTTAGGTTCTCTCTTGTCCCTTAACCCGAAAATAGGAGCCCTGCGAAGCAGGGCTCCGTCAACCTTAGTTTATAATCCATTATGCAATTTTTCAATTTCAATGTAATATTATTTTCATTGCTATAATCGCTTATAAAATTAAAGATTTGATTATATGTAATTCTATCTTTATGTGTACACAAAGCAAATAGAAGGGGTACAGTTTTATTGTATCCATTCATAACGTTACCGTGTACTGTGTACAGTTGCAAAAAATTGTTGGGTGCTATCTTAAATGTTCCATCTAATATCCACAAATCTGATCTTACTAAATTATCTTTATTTATATTATGGTGAATAAAAGTTATGGAAAATGGTATTATTGAAAACGAAAATTATAGCAAATACATTTATGGATTTAAATTATTACGACACTTGATCGATTATAACCAATGGAAATAGTGAAAGTCATTTTATATCATTTCACGATTACGGCAACTAAAGCGTTATTTCTAATGAAATTATGGCAAATACCAGTATGGCATATGAAATTATGGCATTTTAAATTATGGCAAACATTAGTAAACCCTTTTCCAACCCCAAGGGGCGGCAACGCACTTGTTTGTTCAGTCATTATTATGCGATATGGACATTATTCCATTTGACAGTTCTTCTTTCTCTTAGCGTTATCCCAGTTTCAATCTGGGGTCCGCTTTCTAGTCTAACCGGATTTGACTGAATATTAGCTTTTCCACGGAGCGACTGCCTGTCTGACCTCCGCAACCCGAAGGGATAGCGATATTCCATGGTTTAGACTAGTGTCAGTTTTGTTTAGAAGGTACTGACGCCCTGTAACGATTGTCAAAGATCTTCATGACAACCGGGACCGACGGCTTAACGTGCTCTCCGAGGCACGGGACAAGCGATAATTAACAATTCAATACGCACATAACTCCGAAAAGTCATTGGTGCGCGCCGTGGATTCGAACCCGATACCCTCTGCATGGCAGTCTGTTGGTATATCCACTCGGCTATCGCCGCCTTAATTCCATTTGACAGTTATTTTATCATAAAAAGAGGAAAAATCTTCGTTATCACGGCACTAATTAAGAATCTCTCTAATAAAACTATCCCAACTTAATACCGCGAGAATATAATTTATACGTCAACCCATCTGATATTAAAGTACCTCATGGAAAACACTATTAAGGGAATAAAACCGGTATATTCTCGTAATAAAACCGTATAAAAAAGGTAGAAAACCGTCTCTCGCAGTAAAGTTTTCTATGTACCCGCTATGCAGCCAGTATAGTGCAATCGTAAACTTTACTACACAGATTTTTTATGGGAATTGTTATGACGGTTTTTCAAACATATTTTAACTGAACTTTGACGCAGTTACGGCAATTATTATTATGAATGCTAGGTTTTTACTCAGTTAACTTTGAGAGTTCTCTACTGTCGTCATCTTTGTAAATATTTTTTTTACATATTCTTGTGTTACTAACTAACTGACAGACAACCAAGAGCCGAAGCAACAGGGAGCAACAAGCTGAAATTTGCCATATATGTTCCTTATGGAATGTAGGAACAATAAAGGAATAAGAAAGAAATTCTCACCGATAAGGGGGTGAAATAGTTCCACGAAGGCGGAGTCTAATCTACATGCAATATATACATTCATCATCATCAGCCTTTGACAGTCCACTGCTGGACTAGGCCTCTCCTTTGAAAGGAGGAATTGGCCTACGATACCACGCTGGCCAAACGGGTTGGTATAGGGTTTGTATCAAGTTTTCCTTTTCTTACAGTGCTGTTCTCTGCATAATATGCTCCCTCTGTCGGCTCTTACGACACCCATGGGATGATATGGGGTGGTGACATTCCGTATCCACACGGATAATATACATTAATGTATAAAATAATAAAAGTACATAATAATAATACATATAATTTATTATAATAATTATATACATCCCGATTTAAATGTAACAAAGTGGACACTTAAATTTTGTGGAATTTATATTGGTTACGTAATTATTAAGAGACGTTTACTATTAAAACCCTGGGCTGGACGTTTGACTGGTTAGATTGACATTTGTAAACGGTGGTTAGTCAGAGACGTCAATCAATGTCCAATAGCAAATGCACTGGACCGACGCGACGGTTTCGGAGGCCGCAAGCGAAATGTTGGTCACTTGCCAGGCACGTGAGAATAGTTAAAATAATTGCTTTATATTTTTACAAGTGAAGGGAGTCACTCACGTCCTTCGTTTTTCTTTAGTTTAAGCTCAGCAAAACACATGAAAGCGAATAGTTTGTGAAAGTTTAAACGCAATAGGTATTGGGATATGTGCTTGAGCCGATAAAAACAAGATTTTAACGTTATAAAGTTATAGAATATAGATTATTTTGATTTATTAAAAATTTAACAAATAAAACATTTTGAGAATGGCTGGCATATGCCTAAGCTTCCGACTTATATCACTTCATTTATATCATGTATGGAGTAGTGGTATAAGCGGCTACTTTATACTGTGTCAAGTGTTGTAGGTTCAATCCCAACAAGGGACAACATTTTGTGTGATTCAAGGATCGGTGTTTCAAGATTGCGGATCGCACATAGTGTGACGTGGCAAGGCATATCTTAAACTCATTTCGCGTTACATTTCGCCGGGCTGGTGACTTTGAAGACTGACTTTTCCATGTGTCCCTTATTAAAATGTTTGGTAATTCATAGCGCGAAAGTTGTCCAAAAGCAATAAAAAAAAATTGTTTGGGCGGAAGGATGAGTAGATACTTAGTCTATGGTTTAATGAGTGTTGTGGCTTCAATCCTGGAGGCCTATTCCGAGTTTGCTCACCAATGGATTGCATTGAGGTCGTTCGTTGATGGGAACATTTTTCCATACATCTTTACCTCTGACGACCATTACTCACCGCTTTTACCCGCTAGGGGTGCGTTTAGAAAATGTATGGAAAAATATTCCTATCAATTAACGACTTGCATGCAATCAATTACTATCTAAGCTCAGGTTAGGCTAGCAATAAAGGATTCCTCTTGATACAGGATTGCCGAAAACACATTCCGTTCGTATAAGCACACACATATAAACTCGGTCACTAGGTTGCTTTATATCCAGTGAGCCGAAATGTGCTTGAACTCGGTCACTACTGGTGTACTGTAGTCACGTGTTCACTAAGCAATGACATGCCATAATCACATAGCGTAGAATTCTCGACATTCGTTCTTTTAGAGACAGTAAAGTCTTAAAATGTAAAGCTTTAAACATATGTTTTATTATTTATGCTAGTTTTCTGCCACGACCTAGTTTAAATGTTTTTAGTATTCGTGGCGATAGAGTATGGTCACCTGAGGGTAAGAAGGTATAGGTGTATGGATTTGATGATTAGTTTTCCTTAGATTCGTAGGAGATGCAAGCAAAGGCAGCGATAGCCTAGTGGAGATACTAACAGACTGCAATGCAGAGGGTATCGGGCTCGAATCCACGGCGCGCACTGATGACTTTTCAGAGTTATGTGCGTATTGAATTGTTGATTATCGCTTGGCCCGTGCCTTAGAGAGCACGCTAAGCCGGCACAGGCAATCGCTCTGTGGAAAAGCTAATATTCAGCCAAATCCCGTTAGACTAGTAAGCGGACCCCAGATTGAAACTGGGAAAACGCTAAGAGGATGATGAGGAGATGAAAGCAAGTCCCTGCCTGCAGGCAAAGCCGAAATGAATCAAAACTGCTTTGCTTTTTGTGTTTCAGTTGGAATGCTAATGGTACAGCTTGGAGACGGAGGAGAGCTTTTTCACTGTCAATCTATTATCGACGTTCGTCTTATGAGAACAATGTCGACAATTATAAGTCAAAAAGGCGCCGCGCTGTGTTTCGCTATTAGTGTACCGGCCTTTATATGAACAGATAAAATAGTTGTACCGATCTGAGATTGACATTAAAATACACTTCCTAATATGATACAAGATACATAAAAATTAAAAAAAGGTCCCTGACCCTCTCAGCTAATCACTATTACGCTGCTAATCCGATTTTCATGAAACGTAGCGTAACGCATACCATCGCAATGAATAAGGCTTTCGATTAGAGAAAATCGCATCCAAATTGGTAATTGATTTAGGAGGTATATACCTACAGACAGACCTTTGTCTTTTTTTGTTTTTTAGACACAACTCCCGCATTAGGACTAAATCCTGTGTCGCGGGGGACTTTACAAACATACAACTAACGGACACAATAAACACTGGGTGCTCGAAACAACAATTTATGAATCACACAAAGTGATGTCTCGTGTGGGAATCAAACCCACAACACTCGCGCAGTGTCAAGCGGCGAGGCGGCCGCTTAAACAACCACGCCAACCGTGCAGTCCACACAACACAGACAGTTACCCCCTTTAACAACCACACTAACGTAGTAAAATGGGGCACTAAGACTTCTGATACCTATAAACTCAAATGTGGAGTTAGACAGGGTGGGATTACGTCATCTATATTGTTTAACTTTTACATAAATGACCTTATAGTGGAACTCGGGAGAACCGGTATTGGTGCTCACGTAGGAGACTTATGTTTAAATAATATTAGCTATGCCGATGACATGGTTCAATGAGAACGCTTATGTCTATATGCGAAGGATATGCATGTGAACATGGTTTGGTATATAACGCAAATAAAAGCAAATTACTTGTATTTAAAGGTGGCAAAGGCCCAAGCCACGTTCCTGTGCTATATCTGAACGGTACTGCTCTAAATGTCGTTTACACATTTGTTTATCTTGGACATTATGTTACATCTGATATCAGAGATGACCTAGATATTGATAGAGAGCGACGTTCCCTTGTAATAAAGACGAATATGATTAGTCGTAGGTTTAGCAAGTGTACTGTTGAGGTCAAGAAAACGCTGTTTCATGCCTACTGCCAATCCTTTTATACTTGTAGTTTATGGGTTGAACATACCAAACGCTCACTCAATACCGTCAGAGTACAATATAACAATGCCTTTCGACAAATCATGAAGCTACCACGGTGCTGCAGTGCGTCTGGTATGTTCACCGACGCAAGAATTGATGACTTTCATGCCATAATTAAAAAGCGCATTATGTCCATGAGGACGAGATTGTGGCAATGTAAAAATAATGTTATTTTAAATCTGACTGGTAATATGTTTAATAATATTGACATAAAATGGATAAAAATACTAACTTGTGTAAATGCTGACATTTGAATAATAATTTTAATTAATTTTATTGTGATGAATGTAATTTAATTTTATACACTGAAGGAATACTAACTTAATGTGCTGCCTGTCAATCTTAATCTTAATTACTAATATTTTTAATTTTGTCTAATTACTATGGACCCAAGTCTGACATAAATGAATATTATTATTATTATTATTTAAAGAAATATTAAAGAGGAACTTTTGGCCAGTGATTTCAACATAGGCAAATAATTTTTCCTCTTAACTTTTATGGGGATTCATATCACGTGTCCTGTGGCCAGTTGCCAGTTCATAATCCCTGCGTTACTTATTGGAAATTTCCTCGTTTATGAAGTTATGTAAAAACATAGTACAAGCCATTTGATACCAAACTAGGTACAGCTTCTGCTATGCCAACCAGCACATCATACTTCGCCTACGGCTCCGCCCATAAGGGACTATTTTATTTTTATTACCTTAGCGGACGAATTGTCAAAAATCTTCTCTTAGTGCTGACCTACACTACCCAAGTAATATACATGCCAACTAGCTGCAAGAAACTACAATTTTGCATGTACAGTCGAACAACTTCCCGCTAGACCACCATAAGGGCAAGAATCGCTCAGCAAGACATCGTCGCTTCCAGTGCTACTTTACACACACATTGACACTGGTATATAAAACCATGCTAAAGGTTATGTACCGGGTCTGAATCGTGTTAGCTGAACGAAAAGAGCGCCAGCGTTCATGCCCTACATAAAAGGAGTAACGGATAAAGTTGGAACAGTACTACAAAGATACTCCATTAAGACTGTATATAGTCCGTACTCCAAAGTAGCAAATCACCTGCGTACTCCAAAGGATGTCATCACTTTTCAAACACCAGGCGTGTACAAGGTGGATTACAGCTTGGATGGATGGTGGATTATAGCTGTGATAGTTCCTACATCGGGCAAACAAAGAGGTCCATCGCCGAACGAGTTGAGGAACACATCACGGCCGTCAAAAACCGACAAACCGCCAAGTCGGCCATAGCTGAGCATTTGTTGGAGTCAGGATCCAATCACCGGATTGAGCTACATCGGCATACTTTGAAGCTTGTTGGAGGCCGTTATTAGGTTGGTCCGAGGCCACCACACTACTGCGCCGTAGCTTATCATCGGACGTATTATTGTCTTATAGAGCCATAAGACAATTTTGGGGGATAGGCCCCAGCGTTTACCTATCATCTTCTTGCACTGCCAGAAGATGATGCTGGCTTTATTGAGCTTATTTTCCATGTGGCTGTTCCATGTCAATTTGCTGTCGAGAGTGACACCCATGTACTTGACCTCGGTAGACAGCTTAAGCTCTGTATCAAATAACCTGGGCAGTCGGTAAGTACCCAGCGCGCGTTTGTGTGTGAACATAACTAGTTCGGTCTTGGTCGGGTTTACAGATAATTCGTACTCATTACACCAGCACTCTACTATGCGTAGGGCTTGTTGGGTTAGGTCGTACACTGTACTGGTTACCTTACTTGAGGTGAGTATGGTTAGATCGTCTGCATAACCTATTGTGTAGAAGTATCTCGCGTTGAGTTTGTCTATGAGTTCATTGATGACTAAGTTCACAAATAGCGGGGAGAGTACACCTCTCTGCGGGCACCCTTTAGCTATCAAGGCTGTGTGAGTGTCACCGTGCAGGCGCACTACCCTTTTGCTGAGCATGTTTTGGATCCACTGTATGAGCATCTGATCCACACCATGCCTGGCTAGGGCGTTGCTTATGCTGGAAAAGTTTGTCTTGTCGAAGGCTCCTTCTATGTCAATGAAGGTGCCCAGGCAGATGCTTTTTTGTTGTATAGCAGCTTCTATCTGGTTCACGACCTGATGCAAGGCCGATTCCGGCGATTTCCCTGAGCTGTATGCATGTTGGTTGGCATGTAAGGGTAGGTGCTTAAGAGCGCCACTTCTTAGTTCCCTCTCGCAAAGCCTTTCCAAGGCTTTAAGCGTGAAAGAGGTCAGGCTTATTGGTCTAAAGGACTTTGCATGGGTATAGTCTGTTTTGCCTAGTTTTGGTATGAAGATTAGTTTGACTTCCCTCCATCTCTTCGGTACATATCTGAGGGCCAGGCTAGCCCTCATGATTGCCAGGAGTCTTTTAAGGACAGGTTCCTCTCCTCATTGTAATAATCCTGGGAAGATGCCATCCAGTCCGGCTGCTTTGAATGGGTGGAAGCTATCTATGGCCCATCGGAGTTTTTCTTCTGTGACCACGTTGTTTGCGTGTCTCCATTCGTGTTCGGTCGCTACTGTTGGTGTATCGTGCCACGTTATTACCGGGGTGAGGACGCAGCCTGGGAAGTGTGTTTCGAGTAGTTTAGAGTTTCGAGAGTACGCCTCTTGTCTCCTCCTCCGATGTGGTGTATGTGTTATCCGGTTTCCGGAGAGTACCTGGTGCAACCGTTGGTTGCCTACCCAAAGGTATCGATATGCAATAAGGATTTACGACGTCGAATTTAAACTATGCTTAGGTAATGCATTTAACATGTTAAGGCGTATAAACCATTTACAATTAACTACTATTTTTACACCCTGAGTTAATAAAAATTATCATCATAACAAAACTCCAAAAAGAAAACATTCAGGTTTTACACTGAAAATTTACCTTTTTTAAGTGGCCATGACCGAAAATTTCTGGGTCGTATTAACCATTTTTGTGCGAATTTCTGCATTTCGTATATACAGATCGATAGAGAAAGAAATTCTGAGAAAAATTGTATATATAACTCAATTTGGCCAAAATGGTTATGGCCAAGGATATGTACGTTGTGGTCCTTTCTGGTCTTAATTTGTAACTTTAAATAATGTTTATGTAAGACATGAAAATTATTGGTTATATACTTAAAACTATGTTTAACATTTGTTTCTATTTATAATTATGAAAGTTATGATGTTGATCATTGTACTTGTCTTAATTTGTTAGTTATAAATACAACGTATTTTTATTCTTTCAGTATTTTGTATTTATTTTTTGTCGTAAGTACTAAAAAAGCGCTTTGATGAATTATTGAACAAAAATTTACATTTTCAAAGATTGGACATTTTGGGCGCTGGACATTTTAAGATTTGGACATTTTGAGATTTGGACATTTTGGGAATTGGACGTTTTGAGGATTGGACATTTTGGGACTTGGACGTTTTGGGTTTTTGACATTTTGGGCTTTGGACATTTTGACACCGTTGGACATTTTGAGAATTGGACATTTTGCCCCTGAACGGTTCCATGGTTTAGACTTGAGTCAGAAGTACTGTAGCCCTATAACGACAGTCAAAGATCTTCATGACAGCCGAGGCCGACGGCTTAACGTACTCTCCGAGGTACGAGGAAAGCGATAAATTAAAATTTAATACGCACATAACTCCGAAAAGTCTTTGATGCTCACCGTTGATTCGAACCTGATACCCTCTGCTTGGCAGTCTGTTGGTATGTCTACTAGGCTATCGCTACCTTGAGCATCTGATTTCTATGCTATTCAATAAATAAAGAAATGTAATACAGCATCAGTATATAAATGTAATATTAAAATGTATGTTGTTTGGCGTCTTTGGCGACAAAGTAGCCGGTACCTAATAGTTCCACTCAAATCATCAAACACAAACCTTGTTACATTCGGAGTTGTATTGGCACAGCCAATCACTTAATTCGACACTCAAGTAAATCACAGTTTCTGTAATGTGCCACTTACTTTACGCGATACTGCAACGTGACGATACTGACTGAAAACGGAGACTGGTTTGATAGTATTTATAGTGCCACTGTATGAGCTTGAAAGAACCCGCGATCATGGTTTCAAGATGATTAATTGCTAGTTTCTATTATATATATATATATATATATATATATATATATATATATATATATATACGTACACGTGTGGTACGTATGTATATATATATATATATATATATATATATATACATGGGATGATGTGGGGCGGTGACAATCCGTATTCTTAATCCGTCACCATAAATAAATAGATTGACTCACTGCCGTGCCCCCAGATAATCTTATATGATGTTCTGCGATTTTTTATATAAAGAATATCTTTGACATAATGTTGCCTTCGCAGGAGAAGCTAGTGTTAAATACGAAATTGATTTCTTTGACGTGATTGAATGTCTTTTACGGCTAAACCACTATACCGATTGTGATGTAATTTTGGATGTAGATCGTTGAAGACCCGTAGTGAAAATAGGATACATGTTGATTTTTAAATCTGCGCAAACCACGGGTGATAGATAGTAGGTGCTTAATCAATCTAAGCTAAAAGCCATCTAAAAACAAATATTCAACAATACATCGGGTAGAAAAATCGTCTTCTCTAAAGCGCCCTCTCTATTTCGTTAGTTGCATTGTACTGTACGTATGTAATATACGTATTCCGTGCTATTACCCAGTTACACAGTCCAGCCAGTCCTTTGAAGTCCTAATGCACAGTAGCCAACGTCTTGAACCAGCGTGTGACGTACACAAGACTTTGTGAAGTGAACTCGTATGACGGAGTGGGATTAAACTACGTAAAAGCTACTTTGCTTTGTGTGGACGTACCCTTGTAGGTATTAAGGGCGCACATATAGCAAAGTGCAGCGCGTTTTTCACTCTCAAACAATATAATATATATAATATAATATAATATAATATTCTACCACATTCACACAACACCATCTAGTCCCAAACTAAGCAGAGCTTGTACTATGGGTACTAGACAATGGATAAACATACATATATACTTTTTTTTTTTTGTAAATACATACATATTATACATAGAAACACCCAGACCAAGACAAACATCCATGTTCATGCACACAAATGTTTGACTTGAGCGGGAATCGAACCCGCGACCTTCGGCGTAGCAGTCGCTTACACTACCACTCCGCCAACCGGCCGTCAAATAATGTCTATAACATTGTTCTCATCTTAATATATAAAATCCTTGCGTTACTGACTGACTGACAGACACGCTACAGCCGAAACAATTGGGCGCAGGAAGCTGAAATTAGGCATGTATGTTCCTTGGGGACCGTAGGGGTGCACTAAGAAGGGATTTCCCGAAATTCCCACGGGATCGGCCAAAACGGGTAAATTTAAAAAAAATGCAGGCGTAGCTGCTGGCGTCCTCTAGTTTCAAATAAAGCCCAAAGTCAATCAATAAAACAATATACTTATGTAGTTATCACTCACGCACACACTCAAACAACTATTATGTGATCATTGATTTCGAAATATTTCAAAATGAGAACAATTTTGATAATAAACCCTAAATATAGGTCATAGGTGTAGCTAGGTATTAGAAGTGGGATAAAGACATGGCATTGTATGGGGGAGGTTGTAACAGCTTCGATCAAATATGTGCTATCTGAATAATATGTGCTGTTGATATATATTTGACTAGCTGTTGCTGCAGTAAGGTTATCACAGTGGCGTAGCATTGGGCGGGGGGGGGGCCATGGCCCCGGGCGGCACATTTAAGGGGGCGGCAAAAGAGGCCGTGAAAAAAAAAAATATACTTGGCGTGCGCACTGACACAATCCCAGTAGGATCATGCGGCGGCGCGGGCGCAGTAGAAAGAACAACAATCGAAAACAAAATCATCATGATTTTCATTACTTGAAGACTTGCTTGTGTCCGTTTTTTAATTCTTGAATAGTTTGCAATATTCCGGTGATCTGCGAGCCTGTTATGAATAATTTTATTAATAAATCCATATATCAGGGCCGGGCCGCCCCTGTGTGCGATGTTTGCCGCCCCTATCGCCACATGGCGCAACGCGTGCCAGATAAAATAATACAACATAATCTTTATAGTTGAATAGGGAAGAAAGCAGGTACAGGTCTCCTAAGACAATAGTCACACCTGCGGTTTAACTATAGGCTATTTGAACTTTGACTCCAATATTTATGATATTTGCGTTAAAATCAAAGCCGATTATTTCACACACTACAAACGCCTTCTGCTAATTTTTGGACGCACCACCCCAATTCCCGGCAGCTTCGTTATTCCCCGGAAAAGGACGCGGTGGCGGGTACGGCGGTGCATGTGTTCTGTAAGACTATAGGGCTACGGCAGGCTACCAAAATCAATTATACATTATAACTTGCGTCTTATAACGAAAAGCAAAAGAATACCTCGTCGAGCTCAAGGTAGAATTAAGTCACATAACGTAGCACCTACTGCGGTTATCAGAAATCCCATGACAAGGGGAGGACATGGTAACTCTAGAGTCTGGTGACTTTTGCTACCATCGAGAAGGCGACCTACTCTTGGTGTGGCGTCGGTTTACTGGTCAGGAGGAACAGTTTGTGGAAGTCGGTAGTGTGTCGACCCGGGTAGCGTACCTCGTACTTAAACTCACCGATAGGGGCGGTCTAAAGGTGATGATTCAAGTATGTGCGCGCAACTCAACTCACCCTTACGCTCCTGCTACACCTGCGTCTTAACGCGTCAATTAGCGCGTTAATTTAGGCGCTACATAGATGTGGCCAACGTTTTAACGCGTTAAAATACTAAATTCCGACGCGAATTTGTTAACGCGTTAACCAACGCGTAGTTGGCTATTGCCATTAACGTTAACGCTAACGCAGGTGTAGCAGTAGCATTACGAGGATGGCTGAGGCCATGTAGGTACCAGGACACTGTTAAGGCAATACCTAGTAAGACCAAAGCTCAGTACTTCAACGCGAAAGTGGAAGTACAAGAACGCAACGAAACGAAAATCGGAGGCCACGCGCGCGGCGTGGGGCACGTGAATCATATGGCCGAATGCTAGTTAACTACCTCGTAGCAGAGGTCCTTTCCTTAATGAACTCCTTTTGTAAGAAGAAGTCTCACAGGCAATGGACGCCAAGACGCTAGGGATGGCCAAACCGCAATAATGTGACAAGCAAGGTGAAAGACTATATCAAGACGGACCAAAACCACATAATTATTAAAAGACGGTGATCAATACGATAAACACCTGAAGCGATCACCGACTAGTACGAGGCTGTCTTAATATAAACCTCAGAACTGAAAGGGCCTAGTCAATGAAGCCTTCTCTCAGACTAACATTGCTCCTCCCACCGACAGCATTAAGCAGAGGACGGCCACAGTGGTCATGGTATTAGGAGATTCGTCTCGAAAGATCTGCTCCGCATAGAGAAAAAAACAAGTAGTCTAAACTGCCAGCCGAGACTCTCAAACTGATGAGGAAAAGACGCGCGATGCCAACATGTCGGCTGTCTTCGACAAATAAGTACAAAATCTTACGCAACGAGACCTACGACGCATTAACACTCGGGCCATCGAGGCTGCGATCGAGAAAACCCCGGGGATCAAAAGTCTTCGCTCTGCAGTTGAGGCGACACAATCAAACGATACTACAATCGCGGATGGCCGCATCGTGAACTCAAAGTTCAAGATTCTCGAAGACGTTGAAAGGTTTTATCGACACTTGTTTACCTCGCGGGCAGACCGACGATCACAGTGCCCTACGGACGCACCACTACACTGAAGGCGTCCCGAATGTCGAACAGAGTGAGGTGTGGTCGGCTTTTAAAAACAACAAAGTGATGACGGAAATTCATCGACATTTAACTTATTAAAATCCTTTAAGCCTTAGACTAAGCTATAAATATATTGCAGCAGAGAAACGGCCGCTGCCGTGCGCGACCCATTAACACCGCTGAGAGCTGCCACGTTTTGCCGTAAAATGATTATACTGTATGCTCTATTATGATATTCGAGCAAGTGAGACGAATCAAATGACAACATTTCTTTTTTAATCCTTTAAGCCGTTCAGCGTGTAAAGCCAAACTAAAGGACATACTGATAAACATACAATCATACCAAAACCCGAAAAACGTTACACTTCTGCAGAAACATTGGGGTAAAAAGAGGGCGGCGAATTGCCGAACGGCCCCGGGCGGCAGAAACCCACGCTACGCCACTGGGTTATCATAAAAAATATTGATTATAAAGAACAGATTTTTAGAACGTAAATAAATTCTCTCTTTCTAGTTATATTTTCACTAATAATAAATGTGGTAGGTAATCAATTTCCTCACTTAGAACGCGGCAACTAAATAATGAGCAAAAATAAAATAATCCAATTCATTCAAGCGTAGGTATAGGTAGGGTACTTTAGAAAATATTTCAAAAGATTTTACGCGTGAAACATACCGTAGTAACCTATTATTATTCTTCGTATCAATATCATATTATTATATGCATCGATAGCAACCATAAATCAAAAACATTTTCATGAAGTATAAAATATAAAACAACAAAATATAACACTGGGCTTGTATTAAAAAACAATGGCATAATTATTATGACGTAGCTGTTTGTTTGTGCAGCGCCATTGTATATTTTAATTGATAAATCTACAACGAATACAAAATCCTAGAGAAATATCGTACCACGCTTGCATCGTTCAACAATATTCATGTACAAAATAAAATACTGGCCATAAATTAAATGCAAATTCTGCGAACCTACTTTTGAATTGCAGCGCACGAAAAAACAAAACTTAAAAAAAATATCCATAAAATAACGTTGGAATTTCTACGTATTCTTTAATTAAATGCTGAGTCAATAGTGAGTTCGCTGGCTCTTACATCGCGCGGCTAGCGTACCTTTGGGTCGCATCGTCGGAGACTCGGTGCCTTCAAGAAATTTAATTAGAATTCCCACAAAATTTCCCCCATAAAGATGCTCTCGGATAAAAGAGCTGGGTAATATTAAAAACTGCTTTAAAATACAGGTGCGCTTGTAACTGTGGAGATGTTGGAATTTATTTTTAGATGTAGCCAAAGTTTGATGAGATTGATCTTAATTGAAATCGAACTGTCTGTGAGAACTTTTTGATTACTTATGTTTCTTATAGAACCTTTTTGAGGACGCTCTGGGAAATTAGAGTTATTTTTGGTTTAGTATTTATCGAGTAAAAAAACAAACATTGTATCGATGATGACGCAAATCAAGTCATAAGTATAATAGAACCAGAGAAATCAAGTTTAGAATGCACAAGGTAGACGACGAAGAAAA
Organism: Euclidia mi; assembly: GCA_944739405.2. Lineage (NCBI taxonomy): Eukaryota > Metazoa > Arthropoda > Insecta > Lepidoptera > Erebidae > Euclidia > Euclidia mi. The sequence goes on along the minus strand of OX123187.2, from coordinate 63,870,721 downwards.
TAAGACACTACAGAATATACCTACATTCGCTTGTTATTGTTTATCTATCAGTGAGTGAAGAAAATTACCATAGTTCAAAAAAGGACGAGATTCCAAATTCGGTTGTATTTATTTATTTTGTAACCTTAGAACTTAGCCATTTATTAACGTAAGTACCTAAATCCCACTTTCATCACTCCGACATCCGTTGATTTATTTTCATTGTAAGGACGTATTGCCCATTCGTTCCCATCTGAGCTTAAGCTGTCTTCTATTTTTGGCTTAAATTATGTCATATTGCATCGTCTGATGTCCAGATTACTTCAATGAATTTGTTGTGGCATGGCAATTGGGCAGGTTCATTAATTAAAGATTTGTCAATGTAATTATTTATTGAAATTATTTCTTTTTTTCTATTGAAACAGTAACAACGAACGCTAGATAAAAAGCGCAGGAAGATAAAGAAATAATGCGAAGGAATATTCTATTTGAATATTTTCTTGTACAGCACGATCTAGCAATAATTTTTTCACGTACATATCTAAGTACGTTAAGAGTTTGTACAGCCACAGTATTTCTCGAGCGAGTCAAGCTTTTTTTTCAGACGCATTTTAATGAGGATTATAATTAAATGTTGATCGTGTATAAATATTGTATTTCACATTTGTACACCGTTAAATACGGTATATCACAGAGAACTGCTTGTATATTTTATAACAAATGTGTGTCATGTGTGTGTACCTGTGATAACAAATGAATTATTTTGATTTGATTTGATTCAATTTTATTTAAATTTAGAACACCCTGAACTCAATCTGACATTTCAAATCATAACCTCAGAAAAATAGCACAGACAAAAAGATAAATAAAAATAGAACGGCGAAAGAGAAATTCAAAACGACCAGCGTTAATCTGTTTAAATGAACTGTTCGGAGAACGAGGCTCTCTATAATTCACTTAATTATGTCGTCCAACCGCAGAATATACCCGGTTGAAGAATTCTCCAATATTTATCGGTAATTGAAAACGGTTTTCGCGCCCTACCACAGATTATTATATACCGGATAATTGCGCTGCTGATGACGACATTTCCACGCAGGTGTTCTTTAAATAGCTTTTCGGGCTTGCGTTTTGTTTCGTTTCAGGACGAAACCTCCAATAACGTTTTGAAACGTTATCATGTTCTGAGTCATCAAGTCTGTAATCTTTGTATTTTATCTGTGTGTGTGTAAGTCACTGGACTACGTGAAGGTTGGATTGATCTGGAAGGCTGCACACGATGACTACCTATGCTGAGCTGCGATGCGTCGTTGTATGCACTTCTGAGTTGCCACTATCGTGAGTTACTCGCGTTTAGATGACTTTTCAGTGGTCGTCGTTTTTACTTTAAGTATTTTGGTGTCTCCACTGGGCTACAGCGGTGTTTAAACGTGTTTGTATGACTTTTGGTGTACATCGAAAGCGATAGAAAGGCATGACTGCATCGCTACTGAATCAAAACGTGACTTCTAGTTTCTATAGAGTAGTTAGAGCTTAAAAAAATGTGTCGGTGTTGTTGACACACAGAAAATAACATAACTGAAACCATACATACATACATAGACTCACGCCTGTTTCCACGAAGGGGTAGGCAGAGGCATATTAAACGCCCACTTTTCGCCAGTGTTTTGATCCCACGTAATAGGTGGCGAGCCTATTGCCGCTTTTCGGGATATTTTGATTGCCAGAGCCTCGTCCGTTGATCGGCAGGTGCACCACTTGCAGGTGAGGTTGGCTTGGGACCCTAAGTTCTTGGTGGGAACCATATGCACCCCATATATATATATATTTTATTATAATTGAAACCGCGCGTTAATTAAGCCGTATGTGTGTTTTGCGTTGATTTCCAAACGGCTGCACCGATATTAATTTCTCAATTTGTACCTACTTATTTTTTGCAAAAAACAATAAACTCCATTTTAAAACATAAATCTTTTTTCATGTTTAATACGACCGCACATCGAAGTTACACATCTGTTGTAACTAGCGCATTATCCATTGCGGCATTCCCACGTGCGCCACAAATTACGTAGAAGAAAAGCCGCATTGTACACAGTAGTGCAGCCAACTCAGATACATCGCTCTCTGGGCTGGAAGCAATTCAGTTCGCATTGCGCCACATCGTTATTATGCAGATTATCCCTGCGTACTGTTATTGGCGAATATATTCATAGGCGGGCTCGCACATTCACAGGTTCAAATTATCCATCTGGAGAATCGATATGTAGAACTGTATTAAGATGGCTGAACAATGTTCTAGAATAATCTGTTTAGATCTCTAGGTTTTGTCTCAGAATTAGGGAAAATCTACTAGCTTGAGAACGTGAAGCTTAGATCAAGAAAAAAGGTAGTAATACCTCGTTTATGTTGCAAGTGGAGAAAATTGATATCTATTTCGCTATCAAATTTTGTGTCACAGAATCAAAAATTGAAAACATGTAATGCCAGCTCAAGATTTGACTTGGCTAGTTTTTGCCGCGTGTCGATTATTATAATTCGAAGACTGTGGGTAATAAAGAGGTGAATGGAGAGGGCAGACAATTCCGAAAACCTTTGTTTCGTTCGCGTTTTAATAATTATGTGTTCGCCTACTACTACTAAGTAAACAGTAGTAAATGTTGTGCTTAAACGCGTCCTCTTATTAGTTAGCTACGGACCTGACATTATATTTGGCCCTAAAGATTTTATATTTTAATTAACTTTCAACGTTTTGGTGTGGAATCGGTTAGTAGATAAAAATCTAACCGCAAGCAACCACTGTTCTAATACCTATGCCCTGACAAACTAAGTTAAAAAAACTAGAAAAAACCGTGTCAAACGAACAAAATATAATAAAGACGAACTCACCTTTCAATCTGGAAACTAATCATCATTTCCTTTATAAAATATGGTTTTAGTAGGTCGGCTCGACAAAAGAATGGTTCGCGCGAGCCAAGGGATTACTGTAATATGTCGACATTCTTTCATCTTCGGATAAAATTGCAACGGACAGGATGATCCGACGTGCCATCGATTTCTTTGAGAAATATAACAGCCTCGTAATAACGAAGAAAAGTCTATTACCTTTAAAGGATGCTTTTTCTTTTCAAATACATCTCCTGCTCTTTAACGGAAAATTTGCAAACATTCAACGATCAGACGAATAGGTACATTAAAGGATTAAAAAAAATCTTAAAATAACACGCTTTTTGTTATCTGGACAAATGACAGAACTGGTTAAGATAATTCTTATGTCCTTAAACGCGATGGATTTTCTTTTTTACATTCCTGGGTATCGTTTCTTCGAGCTCCACCATATAACCAGCTCAGTGGTACGATATTATCCCGCCTATTGTCATCTAAACAACATGTTACTGTCAATTTTAACACGATCTCATAACTATAAGCACTGAATACAGATTTACATAGAAGCGCATTTCTTTAGGATTTCGTGTGCCGATTCCAAGTGGCGACTGTCGCCAGTGTAGTTCGTAGTTGGCGCCGTTGGCGGCGCTGGCGACGTTCACCGTCTCTCTTAAGCCAGGATCAAACCAACGCGTTCAGCTTGCGTCCGCGGTGGCGTGCGCGGTGGCGATCAGATGTTGTGTACGAACTTATAGCGCGGTGTTCACATCTACGCGTCCTCGGATTGCACGCGGCGTCCGGTGCAGCGTCTGCACGCGGCGGTGGCGATCAGATCGCGTTTGTTGCGTTAGGACGCTGCACGCAGCTATTATTTGTTGAGGAAACGGTGTTTTTGTAGATTTTAAGTATGGTGGAAACGGAAGAAATTATAAATTAATTCCACAAATACCCATTGTTGTATGATACGTCTCATTCTGATAAGGCGTTATCGAATGTTGGTAGGTATTTATTTCGCTGGCACTGTATAATTATCATACCCACCTCAAGTTCACTTCATGTTCCTCTTCGTCTTCAATAATAGCAGACAGAAGTAAAACTTCTTCAATTTCACTATCTGTATCAGACAGCATTTTAGTGACGCGACTACAGCGTGGTGAACGCCTGAACGAACGCGACAGTGTGCACAACTTTTGCACGCGCAATAATCGCCACCGCGCACGCCACCGCGGACGCGAGCTGAACGCGTTGGTTGGATCCTGGCTTTACTCTCGTAGCTAAGATACACAGGAGGAACGTTCGTCTCTCTTGCACTCGTAGAGACAGCTGTCACAGCGCGACGGCCACGCCGCCAAGCGGCAATTTGGGTCACAGAAAGTTTGTCTACAGATCGCCCATAAGAAATGCGCCTCTATGTAAATATTTGAGCTCTTTGGTATAAGTGGGTGCGATTCAGAATATCAAATTATCTTACTACTATTAGAAACGTGAACGTTATTGAGTATGGATGGATGTATATGTAGATGTTTGTTACTCTTTGACGCACAAACTTCTATATGGATTTTGATGAACCTCTAATATCGCTTATAATCACGTTAACACGTAGACCCTTCATCACGATAAACGACACCGCAGGACCTAGTTTTCTTTATTTTGGATCACTGATCACCTTTCATCTTAATTGTAGCTGCAGCTAAACTAATAGCTTGTTTCACAAGGGTCAGATCTCATCTCTGCCATCTCGATAGCCACACAAAGGGCCTGCATCGCTATAATTATCACTAATTACCATAATATATTGGACACTAATTACTTAGATACAGACCACTGACCCGTGATATGACACATACTTAGACGATACGCAATCAATCATTAGATTATTGCCAGTCAAGTTGATCTACAATATATGTATTGCAGCAAGTAAAAAAAAAAAAAAAAAAAAGAAAAAAAAAAATGTCGCTGTTATCAAAATACAGAAAATATGCTCTTCTACATATTTGACGCTTTTCCTTTTCTTTATATGACACTCTTCTTTTTATTTATTTATTGAAACCAACTGCGTTACAATCGTATAACTATACATAAACAACATCCATATTAAGGCTAATAACAGGCTTCAAGTGTAATTATTAGAAGTAAATACAATATTGCTGGATTGCGCATACAAGCCCTTCCTTATTTTTGTTTGTATGATATGCATTTTCCGTAGGTATTCAAATAAAAAAGCTTTGTGATTCTTAGCTTGAGACTTAGAGCAGGAGCAGGTACTGATGTCTGGGTGGATTGTGAGGTGTTGTGTTGGAGACAAGTAAACCACAACAGTTGTCGACTAGTCATCACGCAACCCCCTAGAGGGTTGGCGGAGGCTGATTCAGGGCGTTTTGCCCCTCAGTCACAACAGTTGAGATAATACTGACTCATTTATTGTATTTTATACCATTATGACACGTAATACATATGTAATTAATATTTCTCTACAGGATATTGACTTCGAAATCGGCCTTATAAACGCGTGCGTTTACGTTGAAAGCGCGCGTTTCAAGAGTCCATGCCCGGATCTTAGTAGCACACGTATGGTCAGCCAAGAAAGTGGTCCGCAACTTTTGACAAAACTTTTAGTGGTATTAAATTAACGCTAAGGTTGTGGTGTTAGAATATTGTTTCAAAGGAAAGTCGACCTAGTTGGAATCACCAAAAGATAATGTGCTTAATGAGGACGATTCAGGAGTTATTTTCAGTATTTAATTCGGAAGTGACACGGGAGATGGTCGAAGTGGCACTAAGTTCTAACATTCAACCATCCACAAAGTAAGTAGGTATTTTAAAATTATAGGAGTTCCAAATTAATTCAGTAATGGTACTTATATTTACACAGCTGTTGATTTATTTAATCTGTGCAAAAGGAGTAAGCACCACAGCGGCATAATCTCATCTAATATTAAACAGGAGTGGCCACAGCTTCATTTCCATCTGACATTTCAGATATAAGATGGGGCTAAGTGAAATCGAAGCCAGCTTTACTTAATCTCCTTAAATAAATTGTAAATGCCGTATTATATGAGATTTGGGAGAAGCGACGTTTTAATTGAATATCCCCTGACCTTTACTAAGTCCTTACTTAATTTTACTTAAGAATTGAGGTTGTAGTCGTCATTATCGAAATGTCAATTGCAAATTGAGATTAAACTTTTGATTTAAGTAGGGAGGTACCTATTACCTATCTCTAGATAAACGCGCTGAGTCGCAATCGCGTCATTTGATATAACCTTCACGGACAAAAAGACTAATAGGTAATTTTGAAATTATTTTTCTTAAGGTTTAATTTATATAGTCTAAGCTTAGTCTAACAGTTCAGTGGTTCAAGCAAAGCTGCATCAACTTTAGCGCAATTCTATTTAGACGTCAGCGCTACTAGTCTATAATATTATATATGGCTATCCTTTAAGGTGGCGGAGTTCAAATGCCAACTGCTCTACGGCAAATTCAATATTTTGTGAAATCTAATTGGACTAAAAAGCGGTCACTGCTCTACAAGGAAAGAATTTTGGGACGAAATACTTTCAAACCGTATAATGCCGGGTAGTATTTTAAATATAATTATTTTAACCAAACTAAAAAGACTTATGGTTGAATGCGTTGGATATGAAAATAGAAGAATGCCACCAATAGCTGGAGGCTGATTCAAAGGGCGTCCAACACAACTTGAGCTACCCCACCCCCCGCACAAAGCGGAGATTGACAGAACCAAGGCGAAGCTAATGAAATAGCTGAGCTCTAGGCAAACTGGTCGCTCCGTTCACGTGGAAAACGGTGGCGATTCAATTTGATTTCGAAATAGAATTGTTTCATTCTCGTTAGTAGTTAAATGCATATTTGTAATTATGTACATTATTATTTTGTGTGGTTCTCCTTTATGCTTAACCTGACTTTTGAAATATTTTAAATTAAAATGTATTTAGCTCAAGTTTTCCAAACAAATTTATCATACGGATGCCGTAGCGGTCTAGGCGACTGCATTTACCCAGACGGGGTTTGATCTCGGACGGCACAACACTTTGAGTAATAGACAAATTGTTGTTTAGAAACTAGAAGTTCTTTGTGTTCGTTGGTTGTATGTTTGTAAAGTCTACCGCGGTACATAATATTTTATGGAACTTTTCAAGCTACAGCTAGCTACAGAAATAAAAACTGTGCTGGTAGAATGTGTGGCTTCTCGAATTAATATTCAGCGTTGATATTCAGTGAATTTGACTATTTGAGCATCCATTCGCCCAGATTACGCACACTGCAATATACATTATGTAGACGCTTTCGAACTTTCACGATTTTTACCCATATGTACATATACTAAAATTGGCGAAGCGAGCTGCCTTTGCGCGATTGAAAATTAAATATATCCTATGCTTCTCAGAAATAATGTAGTGTTTTAACGATAAACGAATTTTCGAAATCAGTCTAGTAGTAGTCTTGTGTAGTTCGCGAACGAACTAGTTCGAAAGAGTGACTCCCACAGATGAACTACGCGAACTAGTTCCCCAAATAGCCCACTCCATAGTTCAGTCGTTCGTGGAAGGACGAGTAAATGTCTCATACAAAATAATTTAGCAGGTCTTAATGATGTATACAGTATATGTATACAGTATGATGTATACAAATCGCGAAAGTTTAAAATCGATTATGAGTAAATGTCTCGTCAAAAGGGGATCATTATAGGTACATATTTTTATCTGCAAGTCTCCAACATTTTATTAGAAATAAATTGTGCAATATTCAATCATTTCGTCACAGCAGCAGCAGATTTTAAAACGAGCGAACGAACAGCTTTAAATAATTAATATAAGGCAGAGCGAACGAACTTCTTAAAATAGTTCAGTTTAAGAAAGATCGTTCGCTTGTTCTAAAACTGCTCTTGCTGCGAAGAGCGAACAGCTGGGAACGAAACACGAACTAACGAACTAAAAGAGCGAACTAGTTCGTTTAGGAGCGGCGAACTTGATCGTTCGATCTCAGTCGTGAACTATTACGCCCAAGACTATCTAGTAGTGTTTGAGTTAATTTGTTACAAACAAAAATAATATTAGCCACGATCATCCTCCTAGCGTTATTCCAGTTACAACCTGGGTCCAATCACTAGTCTAACCGGTTATGATGGAATATTAGGTTTTCCACTTTGTGACTGCCTGTCAGATCTTCACAACCCAAAGGTACAGCTATATTCAATGGTAGGGACTAGTGTCAGTTTATTCGGAGGTACTGACTGCCTTTAACGACTGTCAAAGACCTTCATGACAGCCGGGACCGACGGCTTAGTGGGCTCTCCAAGGCACGGGGCAAGCGATAATTAACAACTGAATACGCACACAACTCTAAAAGTCTGTGAGGCGCGCTGTGGATTCGAACCTGATGCCCTCTGAATGGCAGTCCGTTGGTATCTGTACTAGACTATCGCTGTCTCACGTTCATTAACTTTATTAAACTTTAGACCAGTTATACCGAACAACCTTTTTCTATTGCAATAGTTGGGGTGGTCAATCCGAGGGTGCGTGGTGGGTTCCTCTTTCCTTCCATTAGGTTACAATGGAGTTCCGCCAAGTAACGCCTGATTTAATCAACTATAATTAAGAGACATCAACAAGTAATGGATTTTCCTTTATACCATTAACTTATTCTGAAAATTTTAAATGTATCTGTAAAACGGTTTATCCTGTTGTAAATCCACAGTTTAATACACTTCTACCTATCCCGTTCGTATGAGTCTGCCTTCATTTAAGTGGCCAGTTTATCTTGTGAATACATTCTCACTAAAAGCTCCTGGCGAACAAAACTTCACAATAAAAGTGTTTGTATACTTGCATATAAATATTGTTACACATGCGGGGAAACTGATAATGAATTAATTGCAGGTTGCAGGCACACGATGGAATAAAGAATATTAAATATTACTCCCCACTCCCGAATCTTTAGTTTTGCATGGAGCGTTTTTAATTAAACGTAGTAGTGATGGGCTAATGTATACCAGATTAAACTGAAGATTTTAAACAATTTATGCTCTTTTTTAATATAAGCTTTTGCTCGCAGCTTCGCTTGCGTGGTGGTACATTATTAAAGTGTGAAATTCCCATGTGTTATTCTGCTGCTCCTAAGTATAAGCTAAGCTACATTACTGCAGTCTCACGATAATCCGTACAGTAAGTAGCTTCTGCGTGAAAGAATAACAAACATCCATCTATTCTCTGACTAAATAAAATATAATAAATAATAATAAAAAGTAGATAAATTGCTAATACACAAATAACTATTAACAACTAAAACAGAGAAAACAGATTTAAAATACGAAATGGCAGAATAGTATCGCTCAGAAACGGATTGCGAACTGGAGTAGGAAAATAGAATGACTAAGTGGAGCGGTGGAGCGGGGCACAATATTTCGGAAATTCGCGAATAACTAAATTGACCACTCACCGACGTCCTCTCAAGTTTTGGATTAGCTCTGTACCTACTGTGCCCAGCTTCGGTCCGCATGACTTTCTTGCTCCGTATCAATGCATAGTCCGCACTTTGCTCTGCATTACATCTCCTATCAGCACTCAGCACCACTGCCTAGCTCCTCGTCAATAAAGAGATACAGACCACTACTTCGCATCGCTTCGCTCCGCGCCAATGGACAGGCAGCCTTACACTCTTCCTTAAATACTTACTTGGTCCCCCCACATTTGAGTTGCGGTTTAGTTGCAGATGTTCAGCGGATTCCCTAAGGAACTTGGACCAATAAAGTTTTACTAACCTAGTTCGGACTTAAGTTTTGTTGTGCTTATTTTTTGTTAATACGGAAAAGTTAAAGTTTTTTCATTATAGTTTCTGCAAAAGGAGCAGAACTTTGCGTATTTGCGAGTGCTGCTTCTGGTGCTCTAAAGATTACTTATTATTGCATCATATGAGGCAAAACATGAGGAACTATAATCGCTCATGTAAAATATGAAATTAACGCAAAGTAGATATATCACTTTTGTCAGCACGCTTTCTCCGCGATGATATTGACGAGAAGCTTCCATATTAATTTCGCTCCACATTAATCCGCAACATAATTACGTAGAGATAGCGATGTGAAACGATATCCAAGCAGATCAAGGAAATTACGAGAAAGAGCAAATTAAATCTTTGCTTCAGTTTCGCCAGTCATACAACTGATAAGCCGCGGCAAAAGTAGAGGGTATTTATTTTCATTCCATTTAAAATTTCACGGTAATATTCCAAATATCATGCTTCATTTCATTTCAAAACATTTCCACGATTTTCCAAAAAGACCGGTATTAACCCAACCGTACATAAACTAAACGTGAAAAGCAAATACCGGTATTCGGCTGCACGTTGTCCATCACTAAAAGCTTTTGAATCAAGTAAAACGCAGATTGCATAGCTATTTGTATTCGCCATCGCTTTGTGCTTTTGTGCGGGTAGTTTTCATTCGATTTCTATTAGTATATGCATTCGCACAATACGGGATCGGAACTTATTAATTGATTGTGTTATTGAATTTGCGAGTGTTGGTATTGTTAATATAAGTAGATGTAGGTAGTGGCATTTTTGGAAAGCAATGACTACCTAGTCAAATAGACATAGTCGATGGCTAAAGTAGTTAGTTATTTACAAATACAATTAAGAAGTCTCAAAGTTAAAAAGTTATAGGTACAAAGCCGTAAGTGCCGTAGCGGAGTTTGTTGCTGGCGGAGAAGTCTAAGATTCTTTACTATAGGTGACCCAGTGGGACATTGCTACGACAGTCATGATGACACTGAAAAAAGAGAGTAGCAGAAAGAGGTATAAATACAATATGATACAATGATGTGTGGTGCTGACTCTTGAAGTGGGTCGCTTGCCTAAGTCAATTGAGAAACCAAAAACCAGGTTACCATTAGCGTGATGCTTTTTTAATCGTAAGCAGCAATAGTCTATTCGAGAGACATAAAACTGCTACGCAGAAAGTCTTGAAAGGTTTCTGAGGGTCTCGAGTCAATAGTCTACGGCTCGCAATACTAACTTTTCGAAGTTAAGTACGTATCGGTACGTACATGGACGTTTACAAAGTGCCAACCCAGTCGCACTTGGCCAGTGTGGTCGACTATGACCTTACACTTCCTATAGTGAGAAGAGGACCGTTTCCAGTAGTGGGACGGTATACAGGGTGTCACAAGACCCATCACCAAGCCGAAGTCTACTCGTTGTGGACATCATGTCAAGTCATACTAACCAAAAACAATACATGGGAAACGACTTTGTTTTTTAAGTTTTCACTTTTTTTAAACCGCAATTAAAAGCGCGCGCTACTTATCCATTGGGTCATAAGACTCATAAGGCATCTAAAGAACATATTAGTGGGGTAAATGCATCGATTTTGTATCTAATTAGAAAAATTCCATACTAACTTTGAGCCTCAATATCTCCTGAACCAGTCATTTCCCAGGTATGGTGCCGAAGTAAAAAAATTTCGTAGTGTTTGGTACAACATGGGATTTTAGTTTTCGTTAATGGTCTTTTTACACCCTGTATATATGGAGCTGATAATGATGATAAACTTATCCCTGCATACCTGATACACATAGGTGCCATTTTAGTATTATTGCATATTGCCTACATGAGCATCGGATAGTTGATAGATAGTTTGTTCAGTCATTCATTATTATGCGATATGAACATTAATCCTTTAGTCAGTTATTTTATCACAAAAAGAGGAAAAATCTTCGTTATCTCGGCACTAATTAAGAATTTCTCTAATAAAACTATCCCAACTTAATACCGCGAGAATATAATTTATACGTCAACCCATCTGGTATTAAAATACCTCACGGAAAAAACTATTAAGGGAATAAAACCGGTATATTCTCACAATAAAATCGTATAAAAAAAGTAGAAAACCGTCTCTCGCAGTAAAATTTTCTATGTACCCGCTATGCAGCCAGTATAGTGCGATCGTAAACTTTACTACACAGATTTTTAATGGTAATTGTTATGACGGTTTTTCAAACATATTTAAACTGAACTTTTACGCAGTTACAGCAATTATTATTATGAATGCTAGGTTTTTACTCAGTGAACTTTGACAGGTCTCTACTGTCGTCATCTATGTAAATAAAAATTTGTACATATTCTTGTGTTACTAACTGACTGACAGACAACCCAGAGCCGATGCGACGTTCCACGAAGGCGGAGTCTAATCTACATACATAGGTAAGAATAATACAAATAATTTATTATAATGGGTATAATAAACTTAGGGTCCCAAGCCAACCTCACCTGCAAGTGGTGCACCTGCCGATCAACGGACGAGGCTCTGGCAAACAAAATAGCCCGATAAGCGGCAATAGGCTCGCCACCTATTACGTGGGATCAAAACACTGGCGAAAAGTGGGCGTTTAACATGCCTCTGCCTATCCCTTTGGGGAAACAGGCATGAGTCTATGTATGTATGTATTTATTATAATAACTAAATACATCTCGATTTAAACGTAACAAAGTGGACACTTAAATTTCGTGGAATTTATATTGGTTTATTTTATTAAGAGAAAATTACTATTAAAACCCTGGACTGGACGTTTGACTGGTTAGATTGACATTTGTAAACGGTGGTTAGTCAGAGACGTCAATCAATGTCCAATAGCAAATGCACTGGACCGGCGCGACGGTTTCGGAGGCCGCAAGCGAAATTTTGGTCACACGAACATTTTGCCAGGCACGTGAGAAATGTCAGAATAGTTAAAATAATTGCTTTATATTATACAAGTGAAGGGAGACTCTCTCACTCACGTTCTTCGTTTTTCTTTAGTTTAAGTTCAGCAAAACACATGAAAGCGAATAATTTGTGAAAGTGCAATAAAACCGTATAAAAAAGGTAGAAAACCGTCTCTCGCAGTAAAATTTTCTATGTACAGTATGCAGCCAATATAGTGCAATCGTAAACTTTACTACACAGATTTTTTATGGGAATTGTTATGACGGTTTTTCAAACATATTTTAACTGAACGTTTACGCTGTTACAGCAATTATTATTATGAATGCTAGGTTTTTACTCAGTGAACTTTGAGATGTCTCTACTGTCGTCATCTGTGTAAATAAAAATTTGTATATATTCTTGGACTGACAGACAACCCAGAGCCGAAGCGACAGGGAGCAAGAAGCTGAAGTTTGCCATTTATGTTCCTTAAGGAATGTAGGAACAATAAAGGAATAAGAAAGAAATTCTCACCGATAAGGGGGTGAAATAGTTCCACAAAGGCGGAGTCTAATCTACATACATAGGTAACAATCGTTATATACTAATATATAAAGCTGAAGAGTTTGTTTGTTTGGTTGAAAGCGCTAATTTCAGGAACTACTGGTCCGATTTGAAAAATTCTTTCAGTGTTAGATAGCCCATTTATCGATTAAGGTTATAGGCTATAACATCACGCTATGAGCGATGGGAGCGGAGCAGTAGCCTTAAATAACGCGGGTGTAACCGCGGGCTCATCTAGTAAAACATATAATTTATTATAATAATTATATACATCCCGATTTAAACGTAACAAAGTGGACGATTAAATTTCGTGGAATTTATATTGGTTTATTTTATTAAGAGAAGTTTACTACTAAAACCCTGGACTGGACGTTTGACTGGTTAGATTGACATTTGTAAACGGTGGTTAGTCAGAGACGTCAATCAATGTCCAATAGCAAATGCACTGGACCGACGCAACGGTTTCGGAGGCCGCAAGCGAAATTTTGGTCACACGAACATTTTGCCAGGCACGTGAGAATAGTTAAAATAATTTCTTTATATTTTTACAAGTGAAGGGAGTCACTCACGTCCTTCGTTTTTATTTAGTTTAAGCTCAGCAAAACACATGGAAGCGAATAGTTTGTGAAAGTTTAAACGTAATAGGTATTGACTAGTATTATATTAGATATCTGTGGTATTGGGATATGTGCTTGAGCCGATAATAACAAGATTTTAACGTTATAAAGATATAGAATATTATTTTAATTTATTAAAAAATTACAAATAAAACATTTTGAGAATGGCTGGCATATGCCTAAGCTTTCGACTTATATCACTTCATTTATATCATGTATAGAGTAGTGGTATAAGCGGCTACTTTATGCTGCTTCAAGTGTTGTAGGTTCAATCCCAACAAGGGACAACATTTTGTGTGATTCAAGGATCGGTGTTTCAAGATTGCGGATCACACATAGTGTGACGTGGCAAGGCATATCTTAAATTAATTTCGCCTTACATTTCGCCGGGCTGGTGACTTTGAAGACTGACTTTTCCATGTGTCCCTTATTAAAATGTTTGTAAATTCATAGCGCGAAAGTTGTCCAAAAGCAATAAAAAAAATTGTATATTGTCTATGGTTTAATGAGTGTTGTGGTTTCAATCCTGGAGGTCTATTCCGAGTTTGCTCACCAATGGATTGCATTCGGGTCGTTCGTTGATGGGAACATTTTTCCATACATCTTTACCTCTGACGACCATTATTGACCCCACCAGGGGTGCGTTTAGAAAATGTATGGAAAAATATTCCTATCAATGAACGACTCGCATGCAATCAATTAGTACCTAAGCTCAGGTTAGGCTAGCAATAAAGGATTCCTCTTGATGCAGGATTGCCGAAAACACACTCCGTTCGTATAAGCACAGACATATAAACTCGGTCACTAGGTTGCTTTATATCCAGTGAGCCGAAATGTGCTTGAACTCTGTCAGTACTGGTGTACTGTAGTCACGTGTTCACTAAGCAATGACATGCCATAATCACATATCGTAGAATACTCGACATTCGTTCTTTTAGAGACAATAAAGTCTTAAAATGTAAAGCTTTAAACATATGTTTTATTATTTATGCTGGTTTTCTGCCACGACCTAGTTTAAATGTTTTTAGTATTCATGGCGATAGAGTATGGTCACCTGAGGGTAAGAAGGTATAGGTGTATGGATTTGATGATTAGTTTTCTTTAGATTCGTAGGAGATGCAAGCAAAGGCAGCGATAGCCTAGTGGAGATACCAACAGACTGCGATGCAGAGGGTATTGGGTTAGAATCCACGGCGCGCACCAATGACTTTTCAGAGTTATGTGCGTTTTGAGTTGTTGATTATCGCTTGGCCCGTGCCTTGGAGAGCATGTTAAGCCGGCACAGGCAGTCGCTCTGTGGAAAAGCTTATATTCAGCCAAATCCCGTTAGACTAGTAAGCGGACCCCAGATTGAAACTGGGAAAACGCTAAGAGGATGATGAGGAGATGCAAGCAAGTCCCTGCCTGCTGGCAAAGCCGAAATGAATCAAAATTACTTTGCTTTTCGTGTTTCAGTTGGAATGCTAATAGTACCACTTAGAGACGGAGGAGAGCTTTTCACTGTCAATCTATTACCGACGTTCGTGTAATGTGAACAATGTCGATAATTATTTGTCAGTGAAAAACACGCTGCGCTGTGCTTCGCTATTGGTGTACCGGCCTTTATATGAACAGATAGAATAGTTGTACCGATCTGAGATTGACATTAAAATACACTTCCTATTATGATACAAGATACACAAAAATTAAAAAAGGGCCCTGACCCTCTCAGCTAATCACTATTACGCTGCTAATCCGATTTTCATGAAACGTAGCGTAACGTATACCATCGCAATGAATAAGGCTTTCTATTAGAGAAAATCGCATCCAAATTGGTAATTGCTTCAGGAGGTACGGTGCCACATACAGGCATACCTACAGACAGACCTTTGTCTTTTTTTTTGTTTTTTTAAACACAACTCCCGCATTAGGATTAAATCCATAGTCGCGGGGGACTTTACAAACATACAACTAACGGACACAATAAACACTGGGTGCTCGAAACAACAATTTATGAATCACACAAAGTGATGTCTCGTGTGGGAATCAAACCCACAACACTCGCGCAGTGTCAAGCGGCGAGGCGGCCGCTTAAACAACTACGCCAACCGTGCAGGCCACACAACACAGACAGTTACCCCCTTTAACAACCACACTAACGTAGTAAAATGGGGCACTAAGACTTCTGATACCTATAAACTCAAATGTGGAGTTAGACAGGGTGGGATTACGTCATCTATATTGTTTAACTTTTACATAAATGACCTTATAGTGGAACTCGGGAGAACCGGTATTGGTGCTCACGTAGGAGACTTATGTTTAAATAATATTAGCTATGCCGATGACATGGTTCAATGAGAACGCTTATGTCTATATGCGAAGGATATGCATGTGAACATGGTTTGGTATATAACGCAAATAAAAGCAAATTACTTGTATTTAAAGGTGGCAAAGGCCCAAGCCACGTTCCTGTGCTATATCTGAACGGTACTGCTCTAAATGTCGTTTACACATTTGTTTATCTTGGACATTATGTTACATCTGATATCAGAGATGACCTAGATATTGATAGAGAGCGACGTTCCCTTGTAATAAAGACGAATATGATTAGTCGTAGGTTTAGCAAGTGTGCTGTTGAGGTCAAGAAAACGCTGTTTCATGCCTACTGCCAATCCTTTTATACTTGTAGTTTATGGGTTGAACATACCAAACGCTCACTCAATACCGTCAGAGTACAATATAACAATGCCTTTCGACAAATCATGAAGCTACCACGGTGCTGCAGTGCGTCTGGTATGTTCACCGACGCAAGAATTGATGGCTTTCATGCCATAATGAGAAAGCGCATTATGTCTTGGGAACTGTCTGTCTGAGGAACTTTTGGCCAGTGATTTCAACATAGGCAAATAATTTTTCCTCTTAACTTTTATGGGGATTCATATCACGTGTCCTGTGGCCAGTTGCCAGTTCATAATCCCTGCGTTACTTATTGGAAATTTCCTCGTTTATGAAGTTATGTAAAAACATAGTACAAGCCATTTGATACCAAACTAGGTACAGCTTCTGCTATGCCAACCAGCACATCATACTTCGCCTACGGCTCCGCCCATAAGGGACTATTTTATTTTTATTACCTTAGCGGACGAATTGTCAAAAATCTTCTCTTAGTGCTGACCTACACTACCCAAGTAATATACATGCCAACTAGCTGCAAGAAACTACAATTTTGCATGTACAGTCGAACAACTTCCCGCTAGACCACCATAAGGGCAAGAATCGCTCAGCAAGACATCGTCGCTTCCAGTGCTACTTTACACACACATTGACACTGGTATATAAAACCATGCTAAAGGTTATGTACCGGGTCTGAATCGTGTTAGCTGAACGAAAAGAGCGCCAGCGTTCATGCCCTACATAAAAGGAGTAACGGATAAAGTTGGAACAGTACTACAAAGATACTCCATTAAGACTGTATATAGTCCGTACTCCAAAGTAGCAAATCACCTGCGTACTCCAAAGGATGTCATCACTTTTCAAACACCAGGCGTGTACAAGGTGGATTACAGCTTGGATGGATGGTGGATTATAGCTGTGATAGTTCCTACATCGGGCAAACAAAGAGGTCCATCGCCGAACGAGTTGAGGAACACATCACGGCCGTCAAAAACCGACAAACCGCCAAGTCGGCCATAGCTGAGCATTTGTTGGAGTCAGGATCCAATCACCGGATTGAGCTACATCGGCATACTTTGAAGCTTGTTGGAGGCCGTTATTAGGTTGGTCCGAGGCCACCACACTACTGCGCCGTAGCTTATCATCGGACGTATTATTGTCTTATAGAGCCATAAGACAATTTTGGGGGATAGGCCCCAGCGTTTACCTATCATCTTCTTGCACTGCCAGAAGATGATGCTGGCTTTATTGAGCTTATTTTCCATGTGGCTGTTCCATGTCAATTTGCTGTCGAGAGTGACACCCATGTACTTGACCTCGGTAGACAGCTTAAGCTCTGTATCAAATAACCTGGGCAGTCGGTAAGTACCCAGCGCGCGTTTGTGTGTGAACATAACTAGTTCGGTCTTGGTCGGGTTTACAGATAATTCGTACTCATTACACCAGCACTCTACTATGCGTAGGGCTTGTTGGGTTAGGTCGTACACTGTACTGGTTACCTTACTTGAGGTGAGTATGGTTAGATCGTCTGCATAACCTATTGTGTAGAAGTATCTCGCGTTGAGTTTGTCTATGAGTTCATTGATGACTAAGTTCACAAATAGCGGGGAGAGTACACCTCTCTGCGGGCACCCTTTAGCTATCAAGGCTGTGTGAGTGTCACCGTGCAGGCGCACTACCCTTTTGCTGAGCATGTTTTGGATCCACTGTATGAGCATCTGATCCACACCATGCCTGGCTAGGGCGTTGCTTATGCTGGAAAAGTTTGTCTTGTCGAGGGCTCCTTCTATGTCAATGAAGGTGCCCAGGCAGATGCTTTTTAGGGTTCCGTACCTCGAAAGGAAAAATCGGAACCCTTATAGGATCACTTTGTTGTCCGTCCGTCTGTCAAGACCCTTTTTCTCCGGAATGCGTGGAGGTATCAAACTGAAATTTATACTAAATACTCGAATCTACGGTTCCATAGAGCTGTAAAAAAATCAAACTTCTAATCCAAGGCAATCAAAAGATACAGCTGTATATGCTGCAAATTGCAGCATATTTTCAAGCTCGCATTGGAATCAAAACCTATAGGGTACTTCCCGTGAACTCAGAATCTTGAAATTTGGTACAAAGCAACGTCTTATATCACTCGTAAAGGAAAAATTGCGAAAACCGTAAATTTTTTGTTACAGCATATCAAAAAATATTTTTAATAAATTTAAAGTGACTACCCCTTTCTCTTGAACGCGTGGAGGTATTTAATTGAAATTCATATCAAATAATCAGGTATATAACACCGTAAGGCTGCAACAAAATCAAGCTTCTATGTCAACGCAATCAAAAGAAAGAGCAATATAAGCATATTTTCAAACTCGCACCTACTCGCAAGTGAATCAAAACCTATAGGTTAACTCCCGTGAACTCAGAATCTTGAAATTTGGTGCAAAGTAACGTCTTATATCACATGTGAAGGAAAAATTGCGAAAACCGTAAATTTTTTGTTACAGCATATAAAAAAATATTTTTAATAAATTTAAAGTTACCACCCTTTTCTCTTGAACGCGTGGAGGTATTAAATTGAAATTCATATCAAATACTCAGGTATATAACACCGTTAGGCTGCAACAAAATCAAGCTTCTATGTCAACGCAATCAAAAGACAAAGCAATATAAGCATATTTTCAAACTCGCGACTACTCGCAAGGGAATCAAAACCTACAGGGTACTTCCCGTGAACTCAAAATCTTGAAATTTGGTACGAAGCAACTTCTTATATCACTTATAAAGGAAAAATTGCGAAAACCGTAATTTTTTAGTTACATCATATAAGAAAAATATTTTTAATAAATTTAAAGTTACTACCCCTTACTCTTGAACGCGTAGAGGTAAATAAGGTAAACGTCCCAATAGCCGTGAAATTCTGAACTTCCCTGACTTTGCAGGTCTGCTATGTTAAGGTTAAAAGACTAACAAAAATGAAATTTACGGATGTTTAAAGATAATTTATTCTAGTTTTCGAGCAATTTTATAGCTTTTGATATATATGACGTTAAGAATACTTTAATTGAAATAAAGTTTGAAAAGACCCATTTGTACCAGTATCCGGTAGATTTGTCCTAGTAAACGGTAGATTGTCCCAGATACCGGCAAATTTAACCGCGAATTTGAACCCTATTTGCTTAATGTGAAAGTTTATAATATTTGAACTTTTTATTTTTAAATATTGTGTAATGTAATTGTTAAGTATCTAAAGGGGTCAAAGAAAAGATTTTTATTGAAATGTATTTCAAAGGAAATCACAAGCAAGACTTAAAATTGCCGTAATACTATGTTTATATCTTTTCAACTGCTTTCTAAAATAAACTAAAAACAAACAAAAGTATACCTACATCACATTATTTTTTAACTTTTAAAATTACTGTAAGGAGTAAATTCTTACAGTAAATTTCTTTGGCTTTAAGCTAAACAACAAAATTGTTATGTAGTTTTCTGAAAAAATATCAAAATCAAAGATATAAAACAATTAACTACAGGTACAAGAAAATTTCGTATGCGCTTGGTTTAATTACAATTTAGGTAGAATCTATAGCTTCGCAAGGCCCTTTCTTTAATAGCACAACTCACGCACTAGGGATAAACCCAGTGTCGCGGGAGTCTTTACCAACATACAACCGACACGATGAACACCCAGTATTGAACCCACAACACTAGGCAAGTGCCGAGCTGCGAGGTGGCCTCTTAAACCACGACGCCAACCGTGCAGTCAGCTCAACAACAACTCTTTGTTTGCTGAAATTGGGCCTTCTCTCTAAGACTTGTCTGCTCCATCGGTCGTCGATCCTTCGGGAGACGTGGCCAGCTCATTGCCACTTCAGACTGCTTATACGGCGAGCTATGTGGGTGACTCCAGTTCTCTTCCTGATGAGCTCGGTGCAAATTCTATCCTTTAGAGAGACTCCGAGCATAGCTCGATCCATAGTACGCTGAGCTATTTTATATCTATGGACCAACACTATCATGAGTGTCCAGATTTCAGCACCGTATATCATTACTGGTAGGAAGCATTGGTTGAAGACTTTTGTCTTGAGGCTTTGCGGGATAGGCGACGAGAAAATCCGACGTAGCTTACCGAATGCTGCCCACACCAACTGAATCCACTTATCGATTTCCTTCTCGAAGCTGTGTCTACCCAACTGTATTACTTGCCCCAGGTATGTTAACAACAGTATGTCACTGTTGCACAACTTCGAGCAAGGAACTGTCAATGCAGATCGGTCTAAACACGACGTGTTCATTGAATATCACCTTCGTTTTAGCCAGGTTCATGCCAAGATCAATCCACCGGGGAGGCTTCATTAAGGTCGACAGCATTCCGCTAAGCTCTTCCAACGTCTCTGCTATTAGGACGATGTCGTCAGCAAATTGATGGTGTGAGATGTACTCGCCGTTGATATTCGTTGAACCCACTCCAGTGTCTTGTAGACATCCTCAAGTGCCTTGGTGAACAGCTTTGGAGATATTACATCCCCATGCCGGACTCCCCTACGCAACTCTATGTATATCTTAACACCTCTATATATCGCCAGCTAATGCGTCATCGTTGCAGGCTGTCAAGAACTGCCCAGGTTTCGATATAGTCGAATGCTTTCTGGTGGTCCACGAATGCCATACACAGCGGCTGGTTGTACTCATGGGTCTTCAGTATGGATGTGGTCCACGGTGATGAAGCCTTTTTGAAACCCAGCTTGCACTGATGGCTGGAAGTCGTCGAGTCGTATGTTACAACCCTCGCGAACAACTTGTAGATATGGCTCAGGAGTGAAATGGGTCTGTAATTCTTCAATAAAGTTTTGCAACCTTTTTTAAGAATAGAATCACCACACACCCGCTCCAGTTGAACCTTTGTGGATGACGGTATTGAAAAAACTTGCTAGCTCTCTCAAGGTTGTGTCTCCACCTGTTCAGAGGAGTTTTGCAGTGATTCCGTCATCACCAGGTGCTTTATTTTTCCTAACTTGCTCAAATGCCATCCGTACCTCACTCTGTTTGACATCCGGGATAGGAACTTCGGTAAAGTGGCTCGAGGGCTCTGTGGTCGCCCAATTGGTCTGTCACGTTGAACTCATGTTTCAGTGGAACTCCTCTTTCAGTTGAACTCAACTATGATTTGAAATCTACTTTGAGTTGAAGTCAACTTTGACAATGCATCATCAAACTTTGGTTGCCATATAGGATCAGAGTATTCGTCAATACGATTGAAACGAGCTCAAACTCGATGGGCTTGTGTCGTTTTATTGCGGAGTTCCTATGGCCACTTTCCAGCTCCATCATGCGAGTACTCTATACAAATTAAGAAATGCGAGCAGAGCACCGTTTTATTTTTCATTATAAATAAGTATTTATGCCTCGTAATAAAATACGTTTTGAAATATAAACATCAAGCCCTTGCATATGATAGGGTTTAGAATCAAGTGGTAGTGTACGTCTCAGCATCAGGCAGAACATATAATGTTATAATTAATACTCTACTACTACACGACTACAGTTTCAAAGGATAATGAGACTTATTGCAAGGCACTAAGGTGCAGTAATGGGCTCCGGTGCAACGGGCAGTACGAAGTTAACTCGTGTACCAGTATCCGGTAAAAAAGGGTATAATATTGCCGGGTACTGGGTCATGTAGGGGTTTCTGAGTCCCAGTAAATGTAATTTGCCAAAATACTTACTATTTCATTAAAATCATCGCCGCTTATGGACTATATCGCGAGATAATTAACTCAAATATTTAAGCAAATAAACACTCTCACAGTGCCGCTATTCGCAGCAATTTGATAAGCAAACCAATACAATGTGGTAGCTTCGTAGTTTAGTGACAGAACCTCGAAATTCCACAAAATTTTCGCACACCACACTTTCATTGTAGTATAGTTTTGCAACCATTGCAGTTATTGAGCAGCGTTCATATTATAATTATACGATATAATATCAAGTATGTATTGCAATTCTCAAACTTCAATATTCTTTTGGTAGAAACCTACAAAATGATAAAAACCGACTAGTTACCGGGTACCGGGACACTGCCGGAATTACGTACGTTTACCTTAATTGAGATTCATAGCAAATACTCAGGTATATAACACCGTTAGGCTGTAACAAAATCAAACTTCTATGTCTACGCAATCAAAGGAAAGAGCAATTTAATCATATTGTCAAACTCGCGACTACTCGCAAGGGAATCAAAACCTACAGAGTTCTTTCCGTGAACTCAAAATCTTGAAATTTGGTACGAAGCAACGTCTTATATCACTTATAAAGGAAAAAAATGCGAAAACCGTATTTTTTTAGTTACAGCATTTAAAAAAATATTTTTAATAAATTTAAAGTTACTACCCCTTTCTCTTGAACGCGTAGAGGTATTAAATTGAAATTCATATCAAATAATCAGGTATATAACACCGTTAGGTTGTAATAAAATCAAACTTCTATGTCTACACAATCAAAAGAAAGAGCAATATAATCATATTTTCAAACTGGCGACTACTCGCAAGGGAATCAAAACCTACCGTGAACTCAATATCTTGAAATTAGGTACGAAGCAACGTCTTATAGCCCAGATAAAGGATGCGGAAGGCTGAGGACCGTGTTCTGTGGTGCGTGTTGGGAGAGGCATATGTCCAGCAGTGGACTGCGATAGGCTGATTGAGATTGAGATTTCAAATAATTACATAGTCTTCAAACCTTTTTGCTAATTATTCTGTACTTTATAAGTATTTTTGTAACAGATTTCTAATCCTAATATATAAAATCCTTGCGTTACTGACTGACTGACAGACACGCTACAGCCGAAACTATTGGGCGCAGGAAGCTGAAATTTGGCATGTATGTTCCTTGGGGACCGTAGTGGTGCACTAAGAAGGGATTTACCGAAATTCCCACGGGATCGGCCAAAACGGGTAAATTAAAAAAAAGCAGTCGTAGCTGCTGGCGTCCTCTAGTAGTCACTAAAAACTTTGTAAATCAATAACTTTGATAAAAAATCTTACCATCATTCATCAGCAGACTTTTGCAAGGCTGCTGCAAGGCTGGTATAGGTATTTTAGTTATATTATAAAATAAGCGATATATGTTAATATAAAATAAAGGATGACTGATTGCAAACGACAAAGACCCCTTTTTCTTTAATTTATGTTCCTCCAGCTTCCCATACTGTAATGATAAGGATTTCATTTGGCAATAAAAATACCATAACTATGACTGGTGAACTTTTACTTATATACCTACAGGTTTGTACGGAACCCTCGGTGCGCGAGTCCGACTCGCACTTGACCGGTTTTTTGTTGTATAGCAGCTTCTATCTGGTTCACGACCTGATGCAAGGCCGATTCCGGCGATTTCCCTGAGCTGTATGCATGTTGGTTGGCATGTAAGGGTAGGTGCTTAAGAGCGCCACTTCTTAGTTCCCTCTCGCAAAGCCTTTCCAAGGCTTTAAGCGTGAAAGAGGTCAGGCTTATTGGTCTAAAGGACTTTGCATGGGTATAGTCTGTTTTGCCTAGTTTTGGTATGAAGATTAGTTTGACTTCCCTCCATCTCTTCGGTACATATCTGAGGGCCAGGCTAGCCCTCATGATTGCCAGGAGTCTTTTAAGGACAGGTTCCTCTCCTCATTGTAATAATCCTGGGAAGATGCCATCCAGTCCGGCTGCTTTGAATGGGTGGAAGCTATCTATGGCCCATCGGAGTTTTTCTTCTGTGACCACGTTGTTTGCGTGTCTCCATTCGTGTTCGGTCGCTACTGTTGGTGTATCGTGCCACGTTATTACCGGGGTGAGGACGCAGCCTGGGAAGTGTGTTTCGAGTAGTTTAGAGTTTCGAGAGTACGCCTCTTGTCTCCTCCTCCGATGTGGTGTATGTGTTATCCGGTTTCCG
The DNA here is from genome assembly GCA_944739405.2 of Euclidia mi. Classification (NCBI taxonomy): domain Eukaryota; kingdom Metazoa; phylum Arthropoda; class Insecta; order Lepidoptera; family Erebidae; genus Euclidia; species Euclidia mi. Next base: position 63,846,415 of record OX123187.2, on the reverse strand, counting down.
GAGAGTACCTGGTGCAACCGTTGGTTGCCTACCCAAAGGTATCGATATGCAATAAGGATTTACGACGTCGAATTTAAACTATGCTTAGGTAATGCATTTAACATGTTAAGGCGTATAAACCATTTACAATTAACTACTATTTTTACACCCTGAGTTAATAAAAATTATCATCATAACAAAACTCCAAAAAGAAAACATTCAGGTTTTACACTGAAAATTTACCTTTTTTAAGTGGCCATGACCGAAAATTTCTGGGTCGTATTAACCATTTTTGTGCGAATTTCTGCATTTCGTATATACAGATCGATAGAGAAAGAAATTCTGAGAAAAATTGTATATATAACTCAATTTGGCCAAAATGGTTATGGCCAAGGATATGTACGTTGTGGTCCTTTCTGGTCTTAATTTGTAACTTTAAATAATGTTTATGTAAGACATGAAAATTATTGGTTATATACTTAAAACTATGTTTAACATTTGTTTCTATTTATAATTATGAAAGTTATGATGTTGATCATTGTACTTGTCTTAATTTGTTAGTTATAAATAAAACGTATTTTTATTCTTTCAGTATTTTGTATTTATTTTTTGTCGTAAGTACTAAAAAAGCGCTTTGATGAATTATTCAACAAAAATTTACATTTTCAAAGATTGGACATTTTGGGCGCTGGACATTTTAAGATTTGGACATTTTGAGATTTGGACATTTTGGGAATTGGACGTTTTGAGGATTGGACATTTTGGGACTTGGACGTTTTGGGTTTTTGACATTTTGGGCTTTGGACATTTTGACACCGTTGGACATTTTGAGAATTGGACATTTTGCCCCTGAACGGTTCCATGGTTTAGACTTGAGTCAGAAGTACTGTAGCCCTATAACGACAGTCAAAGATCTTCATGACAGCCGAGGCCGACGGCTTAACGTACTCTCCGAGGTACGAGGAAAGCGATAAATTAAAATTTAATACGCACATAACTCCGAAAAGTCTTTGATGCTCACCGTTGATTCGAACCTGATACCCTCTGCTTGGCAGTCTGTTGGTATGTCTACTAGGCTATCGCTACCTTGAGCATCTGATTTCTATGCTATTCAATAAATAAAGAAATGTAATACAGCATCAGTATATAAATGTAATATTAAAATGTATGTTGTTTGGCGTCTTTGGCGACAAAGTAGCCGGTACCTAATAGTTCCACTCAAATCATCAAACACAAACCTTGTTACATTCGGAGTTGTATTGGCACAGCCAATCACTTAATTCGACACTCAAGTAAATCACAGTTTCTGTAATGTGCCACTTACTTTACGCGATACTGCAACGTGACGATACTGACTGAAAACGGAGACTGGTTTGATAGTATTTATAGTGCCACTGTATGAGCTTGAAAGAACCCGCGATCATGGTTTCAAGATGATTAATTGCTAGTTTCTATTATATATATATATATATATATATATATATATATATATATATATATATATACGTACAATATATATATATATATACGTACACGTGTGGTACGTATGTATATATATATATATATATATATATATATATATATATATATATATATATATATATATATATACATGGGATGATGTGGGGCGGTGACAATCCGTATTCTTAATCCGTCACCATAAATAAATAGATAATAGATTGACTCACTGCCGTGCCCCCAGATAATCTTATATGATGTTCTGCGATTTTTTATATAAACAATATCTTTGACATAATGTTGCCTTCGCAGGAGAAGCTAGTGTTAAATACGAAATTGATTTCTTTGACGTGATTGAATGTCTTTTACGGCTAAACCACTATACCGATTGTGATGTAATTTTGGATGTAGATCGTTGAAGACCCGTAGTGAAAATAGGATACATGTTGATTTTTAAATCTGCGCAAACCACGGGTGATAGCAAGTAGGTGCTTAATATATCTAAGCTAAAAGCCAGCTAAAAATAAGTATTTAACAACATATCGGGTAGAAAAATCGTCTTCTCTAAAGCGCCCTCTCTATTTCGTTAGTTGCATTGTACTGTACGTATGTAATATACGTATTCCGTGCTATTACCCTGTTACACAGTCCAGCCAGTCCTTTGAAGTCCTAATGCACAGTAGCCAACGTCTTGAACCAGCGTGTGACGTATACAAGACTTTGTGGAGTGAACGCGTATGACGGAGTGGGATTAAACTACGTAAAAGCTACTTTGCTTTGTGTGGACGTACCCTTGTAGGTATTAAGGGCGCACATATAGCAAAGTGCAGCGCGTTTTACCCTCTCAAACAATAGGGAAGTTTCCTGCAATTGAAATAAATTATACAAGTATTTTTATCTAGTGAAGTATGTCAAAATAATGGTAGTTTCATTCATCAATTAATGTTAAAACTTTATTTAACATTTTCATCGACAAATTATTGATAATAAGTATTCTATTGGACAGCAAAAAACTATGACGTCACTAGGTCGTATTTCATACAAACGCCGTAGCAAAGGCCGTTTTTGACATTTCATTAAAAGTGCTTGATTTGACTAGTTGAACACAACCCTATTATAGACATTGTTCTCATTTCAAATAAAGCCCAAAATCAATCAATAAAACAATATAATTATGCATCGCGCACGCACACACTCAAATAACTATTATGTGATCATTGATTTTGGAATATTTCAAAATGAGATCCATTTTGTTAATAAACCCTAAAATGTAGGTGTATTAGAAGTGGGATAAAGACACGGCATTGTATGGGGATGGTTGTACTCTTCAAATATGTGCTACCTGGACAATATGTGCTGTTGAAATAATATTTTTTTTAATTGACTAGCTATTGCCTGCAGTAAGGTTATAATAAAATAATATTGATTATAAAAACATAATTATAGAACGCAAATAAAATCTCTCCTTCTAGTATATTTTATTTAAAAGTTTTATAGAATTAATAGGATTAACATAATTATGTACAATAAAATAAAACTAATTATATAACTAAACTATCCTAAACTATAAAAAAGCGAAAGTATGAAAAGAAAAGTAAATAAAATATAATAAAATAACAAATTGCCAACTACGATGCGTCAAAAAATTCCTCCGCAACGCTGTCGAGCGGTAGCGTGCCCAGAAGGCTGGCAGCATTGCCAGTTATATTTTCACTAATAATAATGTGGTAATCGATTTCCTCACCTAGAACGCGGCACATTTAAATAATGAGCAAAAATAAAATAATCCAATTTATTCAAGCGTAGGTACTTAAGAAAATATTTCAAACGATTTTACGCGTAAAACATATATAACATATATATGAAGTATAAAACAACAAAATATAACACTGGGATTGTATTAAAAAACAATGGCATAATTATTATGACGTAGCTGTTTGTTTGTGCAGCGCTATTGTATATTTTAATTTATACATCTACAACGAATAAAAAATCCCAGAGAAATATCGTGCCACGCTTGTATCGTTTAACAATATTCACGTACGAAATAAAATACTGGCCATAAAATAAATGCAAATCTGCGAACCTACTTTTGAATTGCAGCGCACGGAAAAACAAAAAATCATAAAAAATATCCATAAAATAACGTTGGAATTTCTACGTATTCTTTAATTAAATGCTGAGTCAATAGAGAGTTCGCTGGCTCTTACATCGCGCGGCTAGCGTAAAGGTACGCTGGGTCGCATCGTCGGAGACTCGGTGCCTTCAAGAAATTTAATTAGAATTCCCACAAAATTTCCCCCATAAAGATGCTCTGGGATAAAAGAGCTGGGTAATATTAAAAACTGCTTTAAAATACAGGTGCGCTTGTAACTGTGGAGATGTTGGAATTTATTTTTAGATGTAGCCAAAGTTTGATGAGATTGATCTTAATTGAAATCGAACTGTCTGTGAGAACTTTTTGATTACCTATGTTTCTTATAGAACCTTTTTGAGGACGCCCTGGGAAATTAGAGTTATTTTTGGTTTAGTATTTATCGAATAAAAAAACAAACATTGTATCGATGATGACGCAAATCAAGTCATAAATATAATAGAACCAGAGTCCAGAGAAATCAAGTTTAGAATGCACAAGGTAGACGACGAAGAAAATAAGACACTACAGAATATATCTACCTACATTCGCTTGTTATTATTTATCTATCAGTGAGTGAAGAAAATTACCATAGTTCAAAAAAGGACGAGATTCCAAATTCGGTTGTATTTATTTATTTTGTAACCTTAGAACTTAGCCATTTATTAACGTAGGTACCTAAATCTCACTTTCATCACTCCGACATCCGTTGATTTATTTTTATTGTAAGGACGTATTAATACCCATTCGTTCCCATCTGAGCTTAAGCTGTCTTCTATTTTTGGCTTAAATTATGTCATATTGCATCGTCTGATGTCCAGATTACTTCATTGAATTTGTGTGGTATGGCAATTGGGCAGGTTCATTAATTAAAGATTTGTCAATGTAATTATTTATTGAAATTATTTATTTTTTGCTATTGAAACAGTAACAACGAACGCTAGATAAAAAGCGCAGGAAGATAAAGAAATAAGGCGAAGGTATATTCTATTTGAATATTTTCTTGTACAGCACGATCTAGCGATAATTTTTCACGTATCTAAGTACGTTTAGAGTTTGTACAGCGACATTATTTCTCGAGCGAGTCACGCTTTTTTTTCAGACGCATTTTAATGAGGGTTCTAATTAAATGTTCATCGTGTATAAATATTGTATTTCACATTTGTACACCGTTAAATACGGTATATCACAGAGAACTGTCACAATCGTTTTAAGATCTCGCTGCTTGTATATTTTATAACAAATGTGTGTGTACCTGTGATAACAAATAAATTATTTTGATTTGATTTGATTCAATTTTATTTAAATTTAGAACACCCTGAACTCAATCTGACATTTCAAATCATAACCGCAGAAAAATAGCACAGACAAAAAGATAAAGAAAAATAGAACAGCGAAAGAGAAATTCAAAACGACCAGCGTTAATCTGTTTAAATGAACTCTTCGGAGAACGAGGCTCTCTATAATTCACTTAATTATGTCGTCCAACCGCAGAATATACCCGGTTGAAGAATTCTCCAATATTTATCGGTAATTGAAAACGGTTTTCGCGCCCTACCACAGATTATATATACCGGATAATTGCGTTGCTGATGACGACATTTCCACGCAGGTGTTCTTTAAATAGCTTTTCGGGCTTGCGTTTTGTTTCGTTTCAGGACGAAATCTCCAATTACGTTTTGAAACGTTATCATGTTTTGAGTCAGGCTTGCAATCTTCAGTGGTAATCTTGAATTTTCTCTGTGTGTGTGTAAGTCACTGAACTATTTGAAGGTTGGATTCATCTGGAAGGCTGCACACGATGACTACCTATGCTGAGCTGCGATGCGTCGTTGGATGCACTTCTGAGTTGCCACTATCGTGAGTTACTCGCATTTAGATGACTTTTCAGTGGTCGTCGTTTTTACTTTATAAGTCTTTGATGTCTCCACTGGGCTACAGTCGTGTTTAAACGTGTTTGTATGACTTTTGATGTACAATCAAACAAGTCGGCGGTGGACCAGTTTGAAAAACGTCCCTTGGCTCGCTCATAGAGTCGAGGCTACCAGTATATCTGTATAATCTATGCTCAAGGCACACTAGAAACTGGTTATATTCTCGCCCTTATGGTGGTCGAGCGGGAAGTTGTTCGAATAGAATAGAATAGAATAGAAAGTATTTTATTACGTTAGTTAAGTAATGTTACATGTCACTTATGAAAAATAATATTTTACAGGTGCATTTGGTGTATGTTTCTTCAGCGCAGTTTGTCCGGGCAGGGATCTTTTGCAGCCTAATGCCGAATTCTTTTCACACACGGTTGTTGTATAAAGCAAGTGTGAGAAGTGTTGGATTTAGGATCCCATCAGGTCCTAGACCTGAGATTACTTAAAATCTAGGAGTGACTCTAATAGTCAAAGCCTATGCTGACGCGGGGCCAACGTTCTCTTGTGTAGCGGTTTGCCTCTCTCAAGCTTGTTTACATATTCTATTTCGCCTATTCTATTAGCGAAGAGAAAAGGGTTGAATTGACCGTATTTAGTGTAGACGGGGCCGGGGTCTTCTAGGCCGCTGATCGTTAGTGCCGTGAGTTTTTCAATCATTTCGTGATGCAAGTCGTGTACTCTGATGTGCCATGGGTCCTGTCCAAGCATTTCCCAGAGTGTTTTTGTTTCAGTGCGACGTGGAAAGTCGCCAGCAGCTTTTAGTGCCATTCTGTACTGTCTCTCTAATTTGGTCAGATTGCTCTTACTGTATCTCGGTAGGAGTTGAATGACTCCATAATCAAGTAATGGCAATAGGCACGCCTGTATCACAAGTAGTTTTGTTTCGATGTTTACCTTGGATCGGTACCCTATAATTGAATTTAAAGCACCTCTTACTCGTTTCAATTTTTCTACTCTTTCTTTTGTGTGTTTGTTCATTGATAGTCTTTTGTCGAAAATGACGCCAAGGTATTTTACTTCGTTCTTATATACGATCGTTTCGTTTTTCAATTGGATGTAATTTCTATACCCACTGTTGTGATTACTTCGCCTTGGTCTTTTGTAGGAAAACATGATACACTCCGTTTTGTCTACGTTACATTGGAGCCCCCATCTCTTGTAATAGTCTATGATTTCCTCTGCTGCCCATTCTGCGCGCCTGGTGGCGTGATCAGGTTTCTCTGCTGTATTCAGAATACACAGGTCATCTGCGTATTGGGAAAGCATTAGACCTGCGATTTGTTGCTTTGGTATGTCAGCGACATAAAGATTGAAGAGTACGGGCCCAAGAATAGAACCTTGCGGAACACCGTGTGGTACCTTTTTTGCTGTTCCTATAGTTGTTCTGAATCTGCCTTGAGTGGTTCTGCTTGATAGGTAATTTTCTATTATTTTAATAATGTTGTTACGTGCTCCGGCTTCGTAGAGTTTCTTTATTAGGCCTTTATGGTTTATAGAATCAAATGCCCTGCTTAGGTCTGTTGATATCATGGCCACGCTGTGTCCCTTCTCCAATGCGTCAGTGATACATTTTCCGGTTCTCAGTATTTGTGTTGCTGTTCCTCTGTTGCGGACGAATCCATGTTGGTGTGCGGGAATAAGTTCGTGGATTTCTGTGTTTATTCTCGACAGAATAATACGTTCGGCCCACTTACCCAGTATATTAAGAAGGCTGATGGGTCTATATGACTTGAGTTGTGTGTAGTCTTTGCCGGGTTTGTGCAGAAAAATGCATGTACTCTCTTTCCATCTCTTTGGATAGTATCCCGTGTAAGTAATGTAGTCCATTATTCGCTTGAATATGGCTATCATCGTATCACCTCCTAGTTTTAGAACGTCTGCTCTAATTCCGTCAGGACCAGGCGCTTTCTGGTTTTTGAATTTTCGAAGTGCTGCTTTAAGCTCAGTGAATGATGTTGCTTCTAATGGTTGAAATGGTGTATTTTCCTCTGTATTTTCATCTTCGTGCGAGATTTCTGACGTTTGAACGATGGCCTGGTCTACTAGACAGTCTATGATCTCCAATTCGGTGTTGCAATTTTCTATGTGGGGTAGTTTTTGAGGTGGTTTCTTCATGGCTCTCTGTATATTCCACATTTTCTTTCTATCATCGTTTTTGTTTTCTAGTACTTTGTTCCAGGTTTCTTCTTTGTACTTCATAAGTTTCTGGGCCAAATATCGTTTTAATCTATTATATTCTTGTCTTAATTCGCCGTATCGGTTTGTGAATCTTGAGTGCCATGCGATGTTTTTTGCTTTGTTTCGGTATTCTATTAGCTTTTGAATGTCTTTGGGAAGATGTTCTTTGTTATTGATTGGTTTGAGAGGTGCAAATTCATCCAATGTCTGTAGTATAGCTTTTTCTAGTTTTGTGATCATGTCGTCGCAGTCTATGTCTGTTTTGATTTTTATCTCTGGGTCTATTTTTGTTGCCAGTGATTGTTCAAAATCGTCTCGTTTTTTCTTACTCGATTGAATTTCTTTTAGATTGCGGCTAAGTGGAATCTCATAGTCATTTTCCAATTTGATCGTGGTTATCCATGGCATGTGATCGGATCCTATGGTTTCTGTTTGTTTGCATGATTTTATGTCCAGATCTGAGTGGTCATATGTTGTGATAGCTATGTCTAGGATGTTGTTATTGCCTATGCTAGTGGGCCTGGATGGCTGACCAGTATGTATGATTCTACAGTCTCCGATGTTATGTAGTTCGCGTAGTAAGATTCCAAGGCCTCTGTCGTTTGTTTGTCCAAGTAATTGCATTTTTAAGTTCATATCTCCTATTATGAAGGCACTTTCTTCTGTGAGTAACTGCTCAAATTCATTTGATAGTGAATTTTGATTTGGTATTGGCACATATATACCCTTTACCGTGATGTATTCGCCGGTTGTGTGATTGGTAAAGACTCGGATGCTGCATCCTTCTATACTTCGCTCGTCATCACTGAAGGAACTGATGAGTTTGGTTTGGGCCCACCTCATGCCTTTTTTTATGTATACTATGGTACCTAGGTGATTGGCTTTCTGGTCATATATTTTGTCGTAGTTTGAGATATTTAGTTTCTTGGTTTCAAGATTGATTTTGGCTTCATTTAAGACAGCGATGTCTACATGATACTTAAGAATCAGTTGTTTTATTTCAGTGATTTTTTTCCTGATACCCTGCACGTTTATGTGTAGGATCTTAATATGTTTCTTACTGCCTTTAATTGAGTAAGACATCCCTGAGTTCTTTTATTAGTGTCATAAGCTTTTCCATAGTTTTGTCGTACATGGATAATTTTTCTTCTTTAGTTAGTGTCTGTGGCTGCGAGCTAAATTCGTTTTCGTTGTTGCTCGTCATTCTACCAGTTGTTGCCTGTGCAAACGATGTACCCTCCTGAACTCTCGATCTGCGTACTGGAGATCTCGATTTTCTACTTGTTTCTTGTTGTGATGTCATCGTTTTCGGATTGGATGGTACTTTTATATGTTCTTCTTGCTTTCGCTCAGTCTTTTTCTGTTGTCTCTCTATCGCTTTTTTGAATAGCGGACATTTTCTCTGTGTTGCAGTGTGCTGTTCTGGCTGTACATCCTTACAGTTTGAGCAGACTCTCACTGATTCATTCTGATTGTTTGTTATCAGTATTGTGGGTTCACTTTTAGGTGCATTTCAAGCACTCGTTGCGTGGTTGAATTTATAGCAGTTTTTACATTGTAACACTCTATCCGAACCCACTTTGTATTTTTCTGGTCTTATTTTATACGCGCAGTAGAAGGTTTCTGTCGCATTTTTCATTCGTTCAGCTATCTCGTTGTATGAAAAATCACCACTAAATATACATAGTTGTACATCGCTCGTTATCTTTTTCATGTTGAGAGGGCGAATCCCGATACACTTTTCCATCTCGTCTTTTTGTTCTTCAACTGGATAGTCGTGTGCCATATTTCTTATAATAACTTTGGTTGTTCTTATTTGTTCTACTTTAGGTTTCGGCGCAATGAACACGAGGTCTGGTTTAAAACATTTGATGTCTTCGATAGCCTTTGCTCGCCCCTCTAAGTCAGTTAGAGTAATGAGAATATTTTTATGTGAAGTTGTTCGACTGTACATCGAAAGCGATAGAAAGGCATGACTGCATCGCTACTGTATCAAAACGTGACTTCTAGTTTCTATAGAGTAGTTGGAGCTTAAAAAAAATGTGTCGGTGTTGTTGACATACAGAAAATAACATAATTAAAACCGCGCGTTAATTAAGCCGTGTGTTTTGCATTGAATTCCCAAACGGCTGCACTGATATTAATTTCTTAATTTGTATTTATTTTTGCAAAAAAGAATACACTCCATTTTAAAACATAAATATTTTTTCATGTTTAACACGACCGCACATCGAAGTTACACATCTGTTGTAACTAGCGCATTATCCATTGCGGGATTCCCACGTGCGCCACAAATTACGTAGAAGAAAAGCCGCATTGTACACAGTAGTGCAGCCAACTCAGATACATCGCTCTCTGGCCTGGAAGCAATTCAGTTCGCATTGCGACACATCGTTATTATGCAGATTATGCCTGCGTGCTGTTATTGGCGAATATATTCATAGGCGGGCTCGCAAATTCACAGGTTCAAATTATCCATCTGGATAATCGATATGTAGAACTGTATTAAGATGCCTGAACAATGTTCTAGAATAATCTGTTTAGATCTTTAGATTTTGTCCCAGAATTAGGGAAAATCAGAAAATTAGATCAAGAAAAAAGGTAGTAATACCTCGTTTATGTTGCAAGTGTAGAAAATTGATATCTATTTCGCTATCAAATTTTGTGTCACAGAATCAAAAATCGATAACATGCAATGCCAGCTCAAGATTTGACTTTGCTAGTTTTTGCCGCGTGTCGATTATTATAATTCGAAGACTATGGGTAATAAAGAGGTGAATGGAGAGGGCAGAAAGTTCCGAGAACCTTTGTTTCGTTCGCGTTTTAATAATTATGTGTTCGCCTACTACCTACAAAGTAAACAGTAGTAAATGTTGTGCTTAAACGCGTCTTCCTATTAGTTAGCTACGGACCTGACATTATGTTTGGCCCTGAAGATTTTATATTTTAATTAACTCTCAACGTTTTGGTGTAGAATCGGCTAGTAGATAAAAATATAACCGCAAGCAACCGCTGTTCTAAAAGACCCTGATAAACTAAGTTAGAAAAAAATCATGTCAAACGAACAAAATATAATAAAGACGAGCTCACCTTTCAATCTGGAAACTAATCATCATTTCCCTTATAAAATATGGTTTTAGTAGGTCGGCTCGACAAAAGAATGGTTCGCGAGAGCCAAGGGATTACTGTAATATGCCGACATTCTTTCATCTTCGGATAAAATTGCAACAGACAGGATGATCCGACGTGCCATCGATTTCTTTGAGAAATATTACAGCCTCGTAATTACAAAGAAAAGTCTATTACCTTTAAAGGATTTTTTTTCTTTTGAAAAGACATCTCCCGTTGTTTAACGGAAAATTTCCAATCATTCAACGAATAGACAAATAAATAAAGGGTTTAAAAATTAACTTAAAATTAACTACATGCTTTTCGTCATCAGGACAAATGACAGAACTGGTAAAGATAATTCTTATGACCTTAAACGCGATGGATTTTCTTTTCTACATTCCTGGGTATCGTTTCTTCGAGCTCCACCATATAACCAGTTCAGTGGTACGATATTATCCTACCTATTGTCATCTAAACAACATGTTACTGTCGATTTTAATACGATCTAATAACGAAGTGGGTGCGATTCAGAATCTCAAATTATCTTACTACTATTGGAAAAGTAGAAGTAATTGAGTATGGATGGATGTATATGTAGATGTTTGTTACTCTTTGACGCAGTAACTTCTATACGGATTTTGATGAACTTCAAATATCTCTTATAATCACGATAACACATAGACTCTTTATCACGATAAACGACACCGCAGGACCTAGTTTTCTTTATTTTGGATCACTAATCACGCTTAATCTTAACTAGAGAACCCGTGCTGCTCCACAGCATATTTTAATATTATAAAAAAGCTCTTACATATAGGTATGATGAGTACATTGTAGCCTTATCTAATAAGTAAAAAGATGATATTCTTACCAAAAATAGAATATATCACAAAACTTATTTTCTCACAACATTGGCTTTGCGTTGCACCTTAGGTAGGTATCGTGAAATTTCCACCTTGGCATTACTGAATGATTTGCCGCGCAATAGGGATATAATTATTTATTATATCCCTATTAATAATATGTATAACTGAACATTGACGAAAGAAAGTTCTTCAAAATGACTGTGCTGCCCTACCATTCTTTCCATTAGGACACTATAATGTCCTTGGTCCAGGTGCCCAGAAAATAGCAAGTTATGAACAATTTCGCCAGTACCATAGTCAGTAATCGTATTACTGTTTTCCAGGTGAACTCTGGATTGACACTCGAGATATAGCTCACTTACACTATGAAGTTCAGCATGCCCTGCGTACTGTCCATTGGCACCCATCACACGTTTGTAATCTGTTGCATTTGTAATGGTCTGGCCATATGCTTCGTCCCCAACAGTGAAGTTACTATATACATCCCACTTATTGACAATGTTATCAACAGTGGCCAAACGAATTTCATAATGTTTATTCTCACTTCCATATAAACAATAAGAAATTGCGCAGAATAAGCAATTACCGTCACCAAGAATGGAAATCCCTTGAAAATTGTTGATGGTAGAATTAATCAAATCTGAACCCGTTTCCACCCGTTTTTTAGCAGTAGGAGGAGCATCCGGTTCCAAATCTCCAACAGTGCCGTCATTGACCAAGATTCTTTGTTCAAACTTTCTCTGAGCATTTTTCAATTTCCTTTCAAGAACCATCATTATAATTGAAAACACAACTACTCACAAAAATTACGTTATTAAATCAGAAACTTAAGTAACTAACTTCACTTTTTCTTTATCTGTCAATATTTTATTATCAAAAATAAAAATATAGTAAGTAACTTTTTTTTATAAGTAAGAAAATAGGTTTTATTTCTGTTATCCAGCTAAATATTTCTGTGAGAAGCACGATTTATTTTGTTTTGTGTATGGGTGTGATTAATCCATCATAATTTAGAAATGTAATAATGACGTTTATAGTTTTGGTCAAAATTTTACTTTTGGTAGGAATGGTAGCTTTGGTAGCAATCGTAAGCAACATTGCTACCAAAACTACAATATATGCCAATATACCATTTCTACCAAAACTACTATTCCTACCGAAAATACTATTCCTATCAAAAGTACTATTTGTACAAAAACTACTATTCATACTAACACTATCATATCTACCATTTTTTTAAACTACCATTTCTACCAAAACCCCCGGTGCTGTCAAAAGTACCTGCCTTTTCTCTCAAAACTACTATTCTTACCAAAGCTACAATTTCTACCGTAACTACCACTTGTAATAATATAATTATATGACAATAGTACCATGAGCCGTTGTAATATGCTCATAAAAAAAAATTAAGATGCCCGAAGAAAGTCCGTAATTTAAAAATAAATTTTCCTAACATATAACGTAAGGAAAATTCCTCAACATCAGAGATCAGTTCACCCAACATTAAGGGTTAACTGGTAACATTCGGGGAATATTACCTGCCATCAGCGATAATTCACTATAGTGATAATTTGACCAACATCTGGTATAATTTTACACACCACCACACTCACACCCGTATGAAAGTAAGGCAAGGGTCACCTTAAGGAGGCATAACGTTTTTCCTGGCAGTTACCGCAAGGAACTTATTAGATGCCATAAAAATATTTTTGAATTAAGAACCGTCCATGTAGAGAGAAAGCAAGGGAATCTTAAGTTTATAGGAAAATATTGAAAGTTTTTGCATATAACTTGATGAATGTGCAAGTTAGGTAATTTCTAATGCTTGATGACAAATCTATGCAGCGAGAGTTTTCATTTAAAAAAAAAATCATGCGAATCGGTGCGTAGAACGGGCTGGCCGACTCGTATTATAAAACACGAATTCTTTTAGTATATAGATCATTGCTGCAGCTTAACTTATAGCTTGTTTCACAAGTGTCAGATCTAATCTCTGTCATCTCGATCGTAACACAAAGGGCCAGTATCGCTGTAATTATCACTAATTACCATAATATATTGGACACTAATTACTTAGATACAGACCAATGACTCGTGATACGACACATACTTAGACGATACGCAATCAATCATTAGATTATTTCCAGTCAAATTGATCTAAAATTATGTATAGCCGCTGTTATCTAAATACAGAAAATATGCTCTTCTACATATATGACGCTTTTCCTTTTCTTTATACGACACTTGCCCAATTTTTGTTTGTATGATATGCATTTTCCGTATTCAAATTTTTTTTTTTATGATTCTTAGCTTGAGACTTCGAGCGGGAGCAGGCAACGATGACTGGGTGGATTGTGGTGGATTGGTGGATTGCGGGTGTTGTGTTGGAGACAAGTAAAACACAAGAGTTGAGATGATACTGACTCATTTATTCATTGGTATTATATTTTATACCATTATGACACACGTAATACATATGCAACTAATATATCTCTACAGGATATCGACTTCGAAATCGGCCTTATAAACGCGTACGTTTCAAGAGTCCACCATGCCTGGATCTTAGTGGCACACGTATGGTCAGTTGGTCAGCCAGGAAAATGGTTCGCAACTTTTGACAAAACTTTTAGTGGTATTAAATTAACTCTAAGGTTGTGGTGTTAGAATATTGTTCCAAAGGAAAGTCAACCTTGTTAGAATCACCAAAAGATAATGTGCTTAATGACGACGGTTCAGGAGTTATTTTCAATGTTCGGGGGATAGTTGAAGTCACACTAAGTTCTAACATTCAACCATCCACAAAGTAATTAGGTATTTTAAAATTATAGGAGTTCCAAATTAATTCAGTAATGGTACTTATATTTACACAGCTGTTGATTTATTTAATCTGTGCAAAAGGAGTAAGCACCACAGCGGCATAATCTCATCTAATATTAAACAGGAGTGGCCACAGCTTCATTTCCATCTGACATTTCAGATATAAGATGGGGCTAAGTGAAATCGAAGCCAGCTTTACTTAATCTCCTTAAATAAATTGTAAATGCCGTATTATATGAGATTTGGGAGAAGCGACGATTTAATTAAATATCCCCTGACCTTTACTAAGTACTTACTTAATTTTACTTAAGAATTGAGGTTTTAGTCGTCATTATCGAAATGTCAATTGCAAATTGAGATTAAACTTTTTAAATAAGTAGGTAGGTACCTATTATCTATCTCTAGATAAACGCGCTGAGTCGCAATCACGACATTTGATATAACCTTCACGGACAAAAAGACTAATAGGTAATTCTGAAATAATTTTTCTTAAGGTTTAATTTATATAGTCTAAGCTTAGTCTAAGAGTTCACTGGTTCAAGCAAAGCTGCATCAACTTTAGCGCAATTCTATTTAGACGTCACCGCTACTAGTCTATAATATTATATATGGCTATCCTTTTAGGTGGCGGAGTTCAAATGCCAACTGCTCTACGGCAAATTCAATATTTTGTGAAATCTAATTAGACTAAAAAGCAGTCACTGCTCTATATGGAAAGAATTTTGGGACGAAATACTTTCAAACCGTATAATGCCGGGTAGTATTTTAAATATAACTAGAGGACCCGCGCTGCTCCACAGCATATTTTAATATTATAAAAAAGCTCTTATATATAGGTATGATGAGTACATTGTAGCCTTATTTAATAAGTAAAAAGATGATATTCCAACAAAAAAAATATATATCACAAACTTCTTTTCTCACAACATTGGCTTTGCGTTGCACCTTAGGTATCGTGAAATTTCCACCTTGGCATTACTGAATGGTTTGCCGCGCAATAGGGATTTAAATAATATGTACAACTGAACATTGACGAAAGAAAGTTCTTCAATATGACTGTGCTGCCCAACCATTATTTCCATTAGGACACTGTAATGTCCTTCGTCCAGGTGCCCAGAAAATAGAAAGTTATGAACAATTTCGCCAGTACCATAGTCAGTAATCGCATTACTGTTTTCCAGGTGAACTCCGAATTGACACTCGGGATATAGCTCACTTACACTCTTAAGTTTAGTATGCCCTGCGTCCTGTCCATTGGCACCCATTACACGTTTGTAATCCTTTGCATATGTGTTGGTCTGGCCATATGCTTCGTCCCCAACAATGAAGTTACTATAATATATACATCCCACTTATTGACTATTTTATCAACAGTGGCCAAACGAATTTCATAATGTTTATTCTCACTTCCATATAAACAATAGGAAATTGCGCGGAATAAGCAATTACCGTCACCTAGAATGGAAATCACTTGAAAATAAAATTGTTGATGGTAGAATTAATCAAATCTGAACCCGTTACCACCCGTATTTTTTTAGCAGTAGGGAGGACCATCCGGTACCAAATATCCAACAGGGCCGTCATTGACCAAGATTCTTTGTTCAAACTTTCTCTGACCATTTTTCAATTACTTCCAAGAACCATCATCATAATTGAAAACACAACTACTCACAAAAAATACGCTATTAAATCTGAAACTTATGTAACTAACTTACGCTAAAAGTCCTTGCGCTAACTTCACTTTTTTCTTTATCTGTCAAAATTAAAAATATAGAAAAACGACTTTTTTTATAAGTAAGCAAATAGGTTTTATTTCTGTTATCTAGCTAAATATGTCTGTGAGAAGCACGACTTATTTTGTTTTGTGTATGGGTGTGATTAATCCATCATAATTTAGAAATGTAATAATGACGTTTATAATTTTGGTCGAAATTGTAGTTTTGGTAGGAATGGTAGCTTGATAGCAATCGTAAGTAACAGTGCTACCAAAACAACAATATATGCCAAAAATACCATTTCTACCAAAACTACTATTCTTACCAAAAATACTGTTCATCATATCATATCTACCATTTTTTTTAAACTAAGTACCATTTCTAACAAAACCGCCGGTGCTGTCAATTGTACCCACCTTTTCTCTCAAAACTACTATTCTTACCAAAGCTACAATTTCTACCATAACTACCACTTGTAATAATAGATATAATTATATGACAATAGTACTATGCACCGCTGTAATATGTTCCACATTAAAAAAAAAAGATGCCCGAAGAAAGTCCGTAATCTAAAAACACAAACATTTTCCTAACATAAAACGTAAGGAAAATTCCTCAACATCAGAGATCAGTTTACCCAACATTAAGGCTTAACTTGTAACATTCGGGGAATATTACCTGCCATCAGCGGCGATAATTCACTATAGTGATAATTTGACCAACATCGCGTATACCACACTCACACCCGTATGAAAGTAAGGCAAGGTCACCTTAAGGAGGCATAACGTTTTTTCCTGGCAGTTACCGCAAGGAACTTATTAGATGCCATTAAAATATTTTTGAATTAAGAACCGTCCATGTAGAGAGAAAGCAATGGAATCTTAAGAAATTTATAGGAAAATATTGAAAAATAAGTTCAATGTCCACACCTATCTTCCTTCAAACTTACCCAATTTAAATCAGCATACCATCAAATGAAAGAGCTCTTTTCAGCGCGTGTTTTAGGCCTATAACGAAACGCCTACCTCAATGAGAACCAGATATATAGAAGCAGAAAGTCATTGACTACTGCTACAAAAACGTTAAAAATGTATGGGAGAAAACTGTTTTTGCATATAACTTGATGAATGTGCAAGTTAGGTAATTTCTAATGCTTGATGACAAATCTATGCAGAGAGAGCTTTCATTTAAAAAAAAATCATGCGAATCGGTTGCGTAGAACGGGCTAGCCGACTCGTATTATAAAACACAAATTCTTTTAATATATAGATTATTTTAACCAAACTAAAAAGACTTACCTATGGTTGAATGCGTTGTATATGAAAATAGAAGAATCCCACCAATAGCTGGAGGCTGATTCAGCGGGCGTCCAACACAACTTGAGCTACCCCACCCCCCGCACAAAGCGGAGATTAAAAGAACGAAGGTGAAGCTAATGAAATTGCTGAGCTCTAGGCAAACTGGTCGCTCCGTTCACGTGGAAAACGGTGGCGATTCAATTTGAAATCGAAATAGAATTGTTTCATTCTCGTTAGTAGTTAAATGCATATTTGTAATTATGTACATTATTATTTTGTGTGGTTCTCCTTTATGTTAAACCTGACTATTGAAATATTTTAACTTAAAATGTATTTAGCTCAAGTTTTCCAAACAAATTTAATATACGGATGCCGTAGCGGTCTAGGCGACTGCATTTACCCAGACGGGGTTTGATCTCGGACGGCACAACACTTTGAGTAATAGACAAATTGTTGTTTAGAAACTGGATGTTCTCTATGTTCGTTGGTTGTATGTTTGTAAAGTCTACCGCGGTACATAATATTTTATGGAACTTTACAAGCTACAGCTAGCTACAGAAATAAATAACTGTGCTGGTAGAATGCGTGGCTTCTCGAATATATTCAGCGTTGATATTCAGTGAATTTGACTATTTGAGCATCCATTCGCCCAGATTACGCACACTTCACTTAATACACAGTAGATGTTTTCAAACTTTCACGATTTCTATTACCTATATGTACATATACTAAAATTGGCGAAGCGTGGTTCCTTTGCGCTATTGAAAATTAAATAGGTATATCTTATGTTTCTCAGAAATAATGTAGTGTTTTAACGATGAAAGAATTTTCGAAATAAGTCTAGTAGTGTTTGAGTTAATTTGTTACAAACAAAAATAATATTAGCCACGATCATCCTCCTAGCGTTATTCAAGTAACAACCTGGGTCCCATCACTAGTCAAACCGGATTTGATTGAATATTAGGTTTTCCACTTTGCGACTGCCTGACAGACCTTCACATCCCAAAGGTGTAGCTATATTCAATGGTATAGACTCATCATCATCCTCTTAGCGTTATCCCAGTTTCAATCTGGGGTCCGCTTACTAGTCTTACCGAATTTGGCTGAATATTAGCTTTTCCACGGAGCGACTGCCTATCTGCCCTCCGCAACCCGAAGGGATAGCGATATTCCATGGTTTAGACTAGTGTCAGTTTATTTAGAAGGTACTGACGCCCTATAACGACTGTCAAAGATCTTCATGACAACCGGGACCGACGGCTTAACGTGCTCTCCGAGGCACGGGACAAGCGATAATTAACAATTCAATACGCACATAACTCCGAAAAGTCATTGGTGCACGCCGTGGATTCGAACCCGATACCCTCTGCATGGCAGTTTGTTGGTATCTCCACTAGGCTATCGCTCCCTTAAATTCAATGGTATAGACTAGTGTCAGTTTATTCGGAGGTACTGACTGCCTTTAGCGACTGTCAAAGACCTTCATGACAGCCGGGACCGACAGTAGTGGGCTCTTCAAGGCACGGGGCAAGCGATAATTAACAACTGAATACGCACATAACTCTGAAAAGTATGTGAGGCGCGCTGTGGATTCGAACCTGATGCCCTCTGAATGGCAGTCCTTTGGTATATGTACTAGACTATCGCCGCCTCACGTTCATTAACTTCATTAAACACTTCACTTTATTAAATCTAATTAAGAGGCATCAATAAGTAATGGATTTTCCGTTGTTCTATTAACTTATTACGAAAATCTGAAAGGCATCTGTAAAACGGTTAAAACTGTTGTAAATCCACGGTTTAATACACTCCAACCTATACCGTCCGTATGAGTCTGCCTCCATTTAAGTGGCCAGTTTATCTTGTGAATACATTCTCACTAAAAGCTTCTGGCGAACAAAACTTCACAATAAAAGTGTTCGTATACTTGCATATAAATATTGTTACACATGCGGGGAAACGGATAATGAATTGCAGGTTGCAGGCACAGGAGGGAATAAAAAATATTAAATATTACGCACCACTCCCAGCTCTTTAGTTTTGCATGGAGCGTTTTTAATTAAACGTAGTGGTGATGGGCTAATGGATACCTGATTATACTGAAGATGTTTCATACATTTTATGGTGTTTTTTTGTAGTAGCATTTGGTCGCGGCTTCACTGTAAAAAACTTTTTCACCACAGCAGCTCAAACATGCCGCTTTTGCTGCGAGACAACAGTGAACAAAACGCGATTTTGATTCGAGCGTGAGGCAAAGTAGCTTTTTAATTTTTCAATCTTCAGTGCCACGAATTGACATTGTTCAGCCACAAATTTGAAACATTCGAATTTTACTGTGCTCTGTCTCTTTCACATGCATATAAAAAAGCGAGTGAAAAAAACAAATTCCTTCGATATTCGATTTAGGAATTCGACCTCAAAGAAAACACGTTCGGAAACGCAAATAAAAAAAGTTTTTTTTTATATTTAATTGTTTATATGTTTAATTTATTATTGGATTTTAATAAAAATAAGTCTAATTAATAGTATAAAATTGATATTTAACCAATACATTTTTATTTGGAATTACAACAATGATACATTTGAAAAATAAACATCAGAGACGCGGTATCAAAACGCGATTTAAAAAAATAGCGGGCAAAAAGTAAACATTTCGTGCTGATAGCGTATAGCATAACGTGTTAAATTATATTAATATAAAATACTTAATCTAAAAAGATGAGTGAAACTAGCGATAATGACTGTACTTTAACACCAGAAGAGTTAAAACAACAAGTGATTAATGCAGAATTTTGTTTTCAATTTAGTCCTGTTAATTTTTATGTCTCCTTAGTAATATGTGTTCTCACTGCTGTGGTGAAAAGTTATGTGTGCTACACGAGAGCAAAGTTTTTTGCATCTCGTGCCGTTGAGTCCCTCACTACGCTCAGGATTCTAACTTTGATTCACTCGCTACTCTCGTGAATCAATCATAGAATCCTTCGCTTGCTCGGGACTCAAAATCAGCACTCGAAACAAAAAACAACTTTGCTCTCTTGTTGCACAAATAACTATTGTTATTCTGTTATTTGTGTACGTTAAGCCACATTACTGCAAAGTTTCATCAAAATCCGTTTAGTAGGTTTGCATGAAAGAGATACAAAAGATTGTCTATTTTGATGCAAAATAAGGACATGTTTAAAACCTTACTGTACTAAATAAAATATAATAAACATAAAACGACAAATAATAAACATCTAAAAGAGAGAAAAATTCACGATACGAAATAGAGAAGGAAAGTTGAGTGAAGAAATGGAGCTATGATGCGGAGCATAATATTTCGCGTAGGTATAACTGAATTGACATCTGCCACCCTCTACTCAAGTCTCCACTTAGCTCTGCACTAAACAGTGCAGCTTCGCTCCGCACTAATTCCCTGATTCGTATTAATCCGCAAATCTGTTTCGGATTACTTCTTCTCTCAGCACTCAGCTCGGCTACCTGGCTCCGCATCAATGGATGGACACAGACCGTCAGACAGACCTACATCGCTCCGCATTCGCTCTCGCATCGCTCAGCTCCGCTCCAATGGACGGGCAGCCTTACACTCTTCCTTACATACTTACTTTGTCCCTCCACATTTGAGTTGCGGTTTAGTTGCAGATGTTCGGCGCGGATTCCCTCAGGAACCTGGACTAATTAAGTTTTACTAACCTAGTTCAGACTTTAGTTTTGTTGTGCTTATTTTTTGTTAATGCGGCAAAGTTCAAGTTGGTTCATTATAGTATGTGCGATAGGAGCAGAGCTCTGAGTTTTTTTCAAGTGCTGCTTCTGGTACTATTAAGATTAGTTATCGTTGCATCTTATAAGGGAAAGAAATAAGGAATAAAAATTTTTTTTGTTAAGTATGAGACGAACTTAGGTATATAATTATTGTAAGCATAATAATATTAAAAAAAAACTCTGCAAAAATACTGAAGTGAAACTTCAATATGAATTGCACTTCGCACCAATCCGTAAAATAATTGCGATGTGAAACAACAGCCAATTAGATCAACGAAAGCACACGAGAAAGAGCGAATTAAAGCTGTGTACCAAAACAGGCGGTTTTGCTTCTGTTTCGCTAGTCATACAACTGATAAGCCGCGGCAAAAGTAGAGGGTTTTTATTTTCATTCCATTTAAAATTTCACGGTAATATTCCAAATATCATGCTTCATTTCATTTCAAAACATATCCGCGTTTTTCCAAAAATACCGGTATTACCGCAACTGTACATAACCTAAACGTGAAAAGCAAAATCCGGTATTCGGCTGCACGTTGTCCATCACTAAAAGCTTTTGAATCAAGTAAAACGCAGATTGGATAGCTATTTGTATTCGCCATCGCTTTGTGCTTTTGTGCGGGTAGTTTTCATTCGATTTCTATTAGTATATGCATTCGCAGAATATGGGACAGGAACTTATTAATTGATTGTGTTATTGAATTTGCGAGTGTTGGTATTGTTAATATAAGTAGATGTAGGTAGTGGCATTTTTGTAAAGCAATGAGTACCTAGTCAAATAGACATAGTGGATGGCTAAAGTAGTTATTTTGAAATACAAAATAAGAAGTCTCAAAGTTAAAAAGTTATAGGTAAGTGCCGTAGCGGAGTTTGTTGCTGGCGGAGAAGTCTAAGATTCTTTACTATAAGTGACCCAGTGGGACATTGCTACGACAGTCATGATGACACTGAAAAAAAGGGTAGCAGAAGGAGGTATAAATACAATATGATACAATGATGTGTGGTGCTGATAACTCTTGAAGTGGGTCGCTTGATTAAGTCAATTGAGAAACCAAAAACCAGGTTATCATTAGCATGATGCTTCATTAATCGTAAGCAGCAATAGTCTAATGGAGAGACACAAAGACTGCTACGCAGAAAGTCTTGGAAGGTTTTGGAGGGTCTCGAGTCAATAGTCCACGGCTCGCAATACTAACTTTTCGAAGTTAAGTACGTATCGGTACGTATACGGACGTTTACAAAGTGCCAACCCAGTCGTACTTGGCCAATGTGGTCGACTATGACCTTATACTTCCTAAAGTGAGAAGAAGCCCGTATCCAGTAGTGGGACAGTGTATATATGGAGCTGATAATGATGATAATCTTATACCTGCACACCTACCTTTAAGGGTAGTAGAGCCTTGCTGATATCAGCATGAATGGGCCGGCTCGACCGGGGAAGTACTACCCTCTCACAGAAAATCGACGTAAAGTAACAGTACCTAAACTGTTGCGTTTTGTTCGGGAGTGAGAGTGCCGGAGGCCCCATCCCTTTCCTTCTCCCTTATCCCACTTCTCCCTTATCCCACTTCTCCCTTATCCCACTTCTCCCTTATCCCACTTCTCCCTTATCCCACTTCTCCTCCTATCCCTTTCCCCAACCCCAAGGGGCGGCAACGCATTTGTGACTCCTCTGGTGTTGCTTGGGTCCATGGGCGACGGTAATTGCTTACCATCAGACGATCCGTCTGTTCGTTTGCCACCTTTTACCATAATAAAAAAAAAAACTTATAAAATTACAGCAGGTGGCATTTCAGAATTATTGCATATTGCCTACATGAGCGTCGGATAGTTGATAGATAGTTCGTTCAGTCATTATTATGCGATATGGACATTATTCCTTTTGACAATTATTTTTATCATAAAAAGAGGTAAAATCTTTGTTATCACGGCACTAATTAAGAATTTCTCTAAAAAACTATCCCAACTTAATACCGCGAGAATATAAGTTATACGTCAAAAATATATTAAAATACCTCATGGAAAACACTATTAAGGGAATGAAACTGGTATATTCTCGCAATAAAACCTTATAAAAAAGATAGAAAACCGTCTCTCGCAGTAAAATTTTCTATGTACCCGCTATGCAGCCAGTATAGTGCAACACACAAACTACTTTGACTCTTGAAGTGGGTCGCTTGCCTAAGTCAATTGGGAAACCAAAAACCAGGTTATCATTAGCATGATGCTTTTTTAATCGTAAGCAGCAATAGTCTATTCGAGAGACATAAAGACTGCTACGCAGAAAGTCTTGGAAGGTCTCGGAGGGTCTCGAGTCAATAGTCCACGGCTCGCAAGACTAACTTTTCGAAGTTAAGTACGTATCGGTACGTATACGGACGTTTACAAAGTTCCAACCCAGTTGCACTTGGCCAGTGTGGTCGATTATGGCCTTACACTTCCTAAAGTGGGAAGAGGACCGTGTCCAGTAGTGGGACGGTATACAGGTTGTCACAAGACCCATCACAAGCCGAAGTCTACTCGTTGTGGACATCATGCCAAGTCATACTATCCAAAAACAATAATGAATGGGAAACGATTTTGTTTTTAAGTTTTCACTTTTTTTAAACCGCAATAAAAAGAGCGCGCGTGCAAAGCTTGAAATACCTACTTATCCATTGGGTCATAAGGCATCTAAAGAATATATTGGCGGGGTAAATGCATCGATTTTGTATCTAATTAGAAAAATTCCATACTAACTTTGAGCCTCAATATTTCCTGAACCAGTAATTTCCCAGGTATAGTGCCGAAGTAAAAAATGTTCGTAGTGATTGGTACAACATAGGATTTCAACAAGTTTTCGTTAAGGGTCTTTTTACACCCTGTATATATGGAGCTGATAATGATGATAAACTTATACCTGCATACCTAATACAATTACAGTAGGTGGCATTTTAGAATGATTGAATATTGCCTACATGAGCATCGGATAGTTGATAGATAGTTTGTTCAGTCATTATTATGCGATATGGGCATTATTCCATTTGACAGTTATTTTATCATAAAAAGAGGTAAAATCTTCGTTATCACGGCACTAATTAAGAATTTCTCTAATAAAACTATCCCAATTTAATACTGCGAGAATATAATTTATTCGTCAACAAGATATTAAAATACCTCATGGAAAACACTATTAAGGGAATAAAACTGGTATATTCTCGCAATAAAACCGTATAAAAAAGGTAGAAAACCGTCTCTCGCAGTAAAATTTTCTATGTACCCGTTATGCAGCCAGTATAGTGCAATCGTAAACTTTACTACACAGATTTTTATGGGAATTATTATGACGGTTTTTCAAACATATTTAAACTAAACTTTTATGCAGTTACAGCAATTATTATTATGAATGCTAGGTGTTTACTCAGTGAACTTTCTAAAGTTTCTATGTCTCTACTGTCGTCATCTGTGTAAATAAAAATTTGTGCGTATTCTTGTGTTACTAACTGACTGACAGACAACCCAGAGCCGAAGCGACAGGGAGCAACAAGCTGAAAGTTGCCAAATATGTTCCTTAAGGAATGTAGGAACAATAAAGGAATAAGAAAGAAATTCTCACCGATAAGGGGGTGAAATAGTTCCACGAAGGCGGAGTCTAATCTACATACAATATATGTATACATTAATGTATAAAATAATAAAAGTAGATAACAATATATAATTTTAACATTATATAATTTATTATAATAATCATATACATCCCGATTTAAACGTAACAAAGTGGACACTTAAATTTCGTGGAATTTATATTGGTTTATTTTATTAAGAGAAGTTTACTATTAAAACCTTGGACTGAACGTTTGACTGGTTAGATTGACATTTGTAAACGGTGGTTAGTCAGAGACGTCAATCAATGTCCAATAGCAAATGCACTGGACCGACGCGACGGTTTCGGAGGCCGCAAGCGAAATTTTGGTCACACGAACATTTTGCCAGGCACGTGAGAATAGTTAAAATAATTGCTTTATATTTTTACAAGTGAAGGGAGTCACGTCCTTCGTTTTTCTTTAGTTTAAGCTCAGCAATACACATGGAAGCGAATAGTTTGTGAAAGTTTAAACGCAATAGGTATTGGGATATGTGCTTGAGACGATAAAAACAAGATTTTAACGTTATAAAGATATATAATATAGATTATTTTCATTTATTAAAAATTTAACAAATAAAACTTTTTGAAAATGGCTGGCATATGCCTAAGCTTCCGACTTATATCACTTTATTTATATAATGTATGGAGTAGTGGTATAAGCGGCTACTTTATACTGTGTCAAGTGTTGTAGGTTCAATCCCAACAAGGGACAACATTTTGTGTGATTCAAGGATCGGTGTTTCAAGATTGCGGATCACACATAGTGTGACGTGGCAAGGCATATCTTAAATTAATTTCGCCTTACATTTCGCCGGTCTGGTGAATTTGAAGACTGACTTTTCCATGTGTCCCTTATTAAAATGTTTGTTAATTCATAGCGCGAAAGTTGTCCAAAAGCAATAAAAAAAAATAGTAGATACTTAGTCTATGGTTTAATGAGTGTTGTGTTTTCAATCCTGGAGGTCTATTCCGAGTTTGCTCACCAATGGATTGCATTCGGGTCGTTCGTTGATGGGAACATTTTTCCATACATCTTTACCTCTGACGACCGTTATTGACCGCTTTTACCCGCCAGAACTGCGTTTAGAAAATGTATGGAAAAATATTCCTATCAATGAACGACTCGCATGCAATCAATTAGTACCTAAGCTCAGGTTAGGCTAGCAATAAAGGATTCCTCCTGATGCAGCCTTGCCGAAAACACATTCCGTTCGTATAAGCTCAGACATATAAACTCGGTCACTAGGTTGCTTTATATCCAGTGAGCCGAAATGTGCTTGAACCAATGATATTAAAAGTAGTAGATACGATACCTTAGTAGTTTGAAATAGAAATATTATTTGTGATAGGTCAAGTGTAAATTTTGACTATGGTCACACTGAACTGTCATTCACGCCTTTTTTACGTTTCTGAAAATCTTCTTGCGCTCACGCCGTTTTTGTCTCTCTCGCGTGGTTTTGTAATTGATATAAATTGATCGCCTTTTGAAAAGCACATCCTGGTAGCTTTGCGAATAGTTTGTTCGTTTCCCGCGCCGGCATCGGTTTATTTGTGATAAAAGACATTGTGAACTATTGAACATTTGTAAAACTGTGAATCCGCCAACGTGCATCGTGTTCTGAAGAAGGACGCCGCATTGGACCTCGAGTAGTGGCATTTAAAACGATTTGCTTGTTATTTTGGCCAAAATTATGAGTTAATCTTATAGGTCCACTCAAGAACATCATCAAGAACATCACTGAAAATTTGGTAAGTAACTTGCATGTTTTTTGAACTCATTCACTGTGCAACGCAGTGCATTGTGTCTAGATCCTTGTCTTGTCGTAGTCAGGCAGATGTTTTACAACTTCCACTGCGCACTCTGAATAATTCCTGCCTGCCTACGGCAACTCTAGATATATTTTTGGTGCAGAGCTGTAGTTGAAATTTAGCCGCTGTTGCATTGTTGAGTACTAACTTCAAATTAATATTATAATCTTGTATTTTATCACCTTGTAGACAGTATTGTAGTGTTTGTCAGGTCAGTTTTTGCCTTTAATACATGAATTTATTTGTATTAGCTCTCCTATTTAATTGAAACACATTGTCATACATAACCTCAATCAGTAATTGTTTGATTTAAATTGTTGAAATCTAGCATAGATTTGTTGTTGTTAGTATTAATAAGTCACTTTGCTTGGATACATAACAGTCATATGTATCAATTAATTAGTTAAGTGCATATATTGAGTTTGAAACATTATAACAACCAAACTTGACAAACCTTGTTGTTATAATATATTGATAATATTGTTAGGTAACACATATTCTGTGTTTACTTACTATTGTATTTCACAAATAACACAGTGAGCCTGTCTGTTGCGAATAATTAATTAATGGATTTAAAGTTCAACTTGCTGTAAGTTATAAACCTTTTGATAACTTTGTTCTTATGTCAATATATTGAAACAAGCAGATTTGAGCTTGTTATAATTTTGTTGGGCAGTAAATACCTGTCACTTGCTTGTACCAGCAGTAAACAGGCTAATACTTTGTTGGTTTCAAAGAATTAACAAATATTAAGTTTTAATTAATAGTATTGTTTAACGCTTGTCCGAGCTCTTTGAAACTTAATTATGTCAGCTATCAAGGACTTGCGTGCGGCTGCTGGTGCTATTGCATCAGATTTGCGCTGGTTTGCCTCAGCCAGTGCCTTGGTGAACCGGCCTGATCGCCAGCAGGCCTTACTACAAAGGTATGAGCGGATCGATGATCGCCTGGCAAGTGTGGGACAGCAATATCCGCACTTTCAGCGCTTGCTGTCTCGAAGTGTCAGTTAATGAATTCACCGCTGACCAGCAAATTAGAGTCAGTGAAGATTATGCCCAGGTCTTAGACCTGTATGATGCTGTCTCCAACTGTGCAAGACAGTCGATTGCCGAGAGGGACGGGCAACCCGGCTTGAAGCAGGAGCTTCCTAGGACAGCACCGGGGCTGGTGAGTAGGCTTCCTACCTTAGACCTCCCGCATTTCGATGGCTGCCTAGGAAGCTACCTGGGCTTCGTTAATTTGTTTGACAGCTTGGTCAATGACAGGGCTGACCTTCGGCCGGCACAAAAATTGGCATATTTAATGTCGGTTCTGAATGGAGGGGCCAAAAGCCTCATCCAGCATCTGCCCGTGTCTGACGAGGCGTACCAGACGGCTCGGGACTTAATTGCCCGTAGGTACCATAACAAGCGTAGCCTCGCCGACGCGCACATAGAGCAGATTTTGAATTTGCCCACGCTCACCCGGGTCTTTGGCTTGCGCACCCAACTATTGAACCCGCTTTTGGTGGCAATCAACGCACTTAAGTGCCTTGACCTACCCGTGGACCAATGGTCCTATCTATTGGTGCACATTGTACTTAAGAAGCTGCCTGCCGACCTGAGGTCGCGTTTTGAACAGCGCTTTGGTGGGGATAGCGCGACCCATCTGCCCCCCTTTGCTGACCTGGAGAGGTTCTTCGAGGATGAGTGCCGGGTCTTGGACATCTCCGGTGGTGACACGCCGGCTAAGACGCAGCCGCCCAAGGTCAAGGAGCAGGCTCGCGTTCACACCCGAGCCAATGTTGACCGGCGCCCTCCTCGCTTTGCAGTCACGCAGAGCCCAGTGGAGTGCTCTTGCTGCAAGGTCACGGGGCACAGAACGGCCAGTTGTAGGGCATTCTTGGACCTACATGTCGCCTCTCGTAGGCGCATCGCGAATGCCCGCCGCCTTTGCTTGGGGTCCCACTACCAGCGAGACTGCCTCTCGCCCCTGTCCTCACTGTGGAGGACAGCATTTGGACATTCTCTGCATGAATGCTAGAGGGGTAGGCCACTTGTCCAACCAGCCGACGCCGCGCACGGGCGGGTGTTTTGAAGGTAGCAGCCAAGGCTCACCGGCGCGTAGCCGAGAGTCGCCTCGCTCAATTGATCGCCACTCACCCCGCTTGGAGAACCGTAGTGTGCGCACGCCTCCTCTCTCTCGCGCACCAGAATGTGCGACCGCTCAACGTCACCAGAACCATGACTGCTGCCCCAGGTATTCCCCTCCTTTGGCGGAGCGTCCCCGCCTTGACTCGCGCCCACCTCGTTTTGGGCGGGTGCGTCACTATGACCCCCCACAGATGGCGCGCGGATCGAGTCATCGCGCTTTTGAGGACTTCAAGCCGCACCCTCATTTTGATTTGCCTGGTCCTGGCCAACGGTCGCCGCCCAGGCAACAATAGGTCATTGACCCCTGCCCTATAACGCCAACCTCCCCCATTGTGACCGTTATCCTACCAACGGTTGCTGTTAGGGTCTGGGGACCCACGGGGACCTCTGTTGTTGTCCGCGCAATATTGGACACAGGTTCACAAGGTTCCATTGTTTCCACTTATTTGGTAGGCCAGGTTAAATTGAATATGGGCTCTTTTCCGAATTGTATTCGGGGAATAGGTGACGTAGCCTCTAATGTTGAAGGGCAAGTTAAGGTTTTGTTTGGCCTTGTTGAATCTTCACACCCGAGGATTAAAACCTCGGTTATTGTGCTGAAGAATATTTTGGGTATGCACCCACAGAAACAGCTACCCGCTGCTGTGGTGAATTTGACATCGGGATTGGAACTGGCAGACCCCAAATTTGACACACCGGGACAAATCGACTTGTTGATTGGCTCTGATGTCCTCGGTGGAATTTTGATTGGTGGGAAACGGGTCTTGGTGCCAAATGGTTTGACTGCCATCCCGACCATATTTGGAATTGCTTGCTTGCGACCTGTACCTAGGGAACCCCCTCCATCTGAACTTCGTCAAATTTGGATTGGCGTTCGGTGGAGCACTACTTTCTCCCGCATCATGCGGTATTGAAGCCATCTACTGGCAAGCTACGCACTGTGTTTGATGGTTCTGCGCAGACTTCTACAGGCGTATCCTTGAACCAGTGCTTGCATTCTGGTCCCAAGTTGGTCAAGGACCTTTGTGACGTCATCACCAGCTTCCGACGACATCAGGTTGTCTTTGTAGCCGATATAAAAAATATGTTTAGGCAGACGATTATCCACCCTGATGACCGTCGCTTCCTGCTGATCCTTTGGAGAGAGAATCCTCGCGATCCCATGGTCGTCTACGAGCTCAATACTAAAACGTACGGGTTAAGGTCAAGCCCCTACTTGGCAATACGTTCTCTTTGGGAGCTCGCAGACCGCGAAGGCTTACGTTTCCCACGCCATCTTGAAAGATGATATTTACGTCGATGACATTCGCTCGGGCGCCTCCACAGCGGACGAGGCGATCCTCCTGCGGGACTAATTGATATGTATTTTGGCCTCCGCTGGTTATGAGTTGCGCAAATAGATTTGCAACTCACCAGCGCTTTTGGAAGGCTTGCCAGAAGATCATCAGCAAGATCCACATATATTTGAGATTGTTGACAACCCCGCCATGATGGCTGTTCTCGGCATCCAGTACAGACCAGTCCAAGACATCTTTACGTATAACGTAGACCTGAAATTGCCTTGTTCTTGGACTAAACGTCTCGTGTTGTCTACTGTCGCCAGAACCTTTGATCCGAACGGTTGGATCTGTCCAGTTATATTTTGGGCAAAATGCTTCTTGCAGAAGCTTTGAACAGCAGGATTGACCTGGGACGAACCTCTACACGGCAATCTTGTTAAGGAATGGACCTCTTTTGTATCCTCACTTACTGCCGTCAACGAGATCTCCTTGCCTCGTCCCATCCTTCCTCCCGGGAACTACAAGGCCACCCTTCACGGGTTTTGTGATGCCTCGGAACGTGGTCACGCGGCCGTGGTGTACTTGCGCTCAGTCAGTGCCTCAGGTCAGGTGAGAGTTTCCCTGATCATGGCGAAGAGCAAGGTTGCACCCCTTCGGACATCTCTGACCATTCCGAAATTGGAGTTATCGGGAGCAGCACTACTTGTACGCTTATTGAACCACGTGTCTAGTACTTTGGGTAAAAGCATTTGTATTAATGGGACCTATTCCTGGACAGACAGCCAAATTGTTCTCTGTTGGTTGAAGGCTTCTGTCCACACCTTGGAGGTATTTGTCGCTAATCGCGTCTCCCAAATCCAAAAATCTGAAGTCAAGCTTGTTTGGAGACACGTGCCAGGTGAGCTCAACCCCGCTGATTGTGCCTCGCGCGGATGCTTGACTCCTAGTTTGATAGGTCATTCGCTGTGGTGGGGTCCGGAATGGTTGAGTCGACCAGAAATTGATTGGCCTCGAACGCCAGTTTTAAACACTACCAATTTGCCGGGTCTACGAACACTCTCTGTTGAGAAGGTGGAATGCGCCTTCGACCCCGATTTCTTGCTGAATCGCTACAGCTCCCTTGAAAAGTTGTTAGGTGTTACTGCTTGGATAAAGCGTTTTGTTTTTAACTTTAGGCACTCACAACAGAAACGACAGGAATCCCTCACCTTCTGGGTTCGTTCTGTGCAATTGGCGCATTTTGAGAAGGAGATTGCTATCCTTAAGTCAGGGAAATCAGAATTGTCAGGAGCTGTATCTATATTGAACCCCTTTTTGGACGAAACGGGTCTCTTGCGCGTTGGAGGGCGTCTCAAGAACGCCAACCTCCCTTACGGGGCACGTTACCCCCTGTTGTTACCTAAGGACGGTCATTTGGTACGCTTGTTGGTAACTGACCGTCACCTTAAGAACTCGCATCCTGGTTGTAATGCTTTGTTGGCCATTTTGCAACGCGAATTTTGGATTTTGTCTGCCCGAAGAATTATTCGGAGTGTAGTCTTTCGCTGCATCCCTTGCTAGAAGCTCAAGGCTTCTACCATGCAGCCCTTGATGGGAGACTTACCGGCAGATCGCGTAACTGAGAGCAGGACGTTTGACGATGTTGGTACGGACTTCGCTGGTCCCTTTTTGATGAAAACGTCGACACTTCGAAACAGCAAGACTGAATTTTGGATTTTGTCTGCCCGAAGAATTATTCGGAGTGTAGTCTTTCGCTGCATCCCTTGCTATAAGCTCAAGGCTTCTACCATGCAGCCCTTGATGGGAGACTTACCGGCAGATCGCGTAACTGAGAGCAGGACGTTTGACGATGTTGGTACGGACTTCGCTGGTCCCTTTTTGATGAAAACGTCGACACTTCGAAACAGCAAGACTGTCAAGGCCTACTTGTGTGTTTTTGTTTGTCTATCCACAAAGGCCGTACACTTAGAACTGGTCTCCTCGCTTACGACCGAGGCGTTTGTAGCCACATTTGACAGATTTGTATCCCGCAGAGGGTTGCCTTCCTTGATCCGTTCTGATTGCGGCACTAACTTCAAGGGCACTTATAATTATTTGAATGACGTTGTTAATTTAATTGAAACCAACAAGGCTGATATAGGCAATAGGCTTGCCCGACGTGGGATAAATTGGTTGTTTTCCCCACCAAATTGTCCACACTGGGGTGGTATTTTTGAGGCCGCTGTAAAATCGGCCAAAACACACTTGCGCAGGACAATCGGTGAATCTGTCCTTACATTTGAGGAACTCGCAACTGTATTTTGTAAGATTGAGGCCGTTTTGAACTTTCGGCCATTGTGCCCGATCTCCTCAGATCCGTATGATTTGGAGGCCCTTACGCCGGGCCATTTTTTGATTAGTCGCCCACTTGTCGCCTTGCCTGAGTACCCTTATATTGATACGAGACCTAATCGTCTCTCGCGTTTTGAATTGGTACGCCAGATTACTCAGAGCTTTTGGAAACGCTGGAATATGGAATATTTGCATATACTCCAGCAACGCGTTAAGTGGACCGACAAGACCGATCCACCCAAGATTGGTGACCTCGTTTTGATCAAGGAGGCTAACCTTCCGCCACTCAGATGGCGCAGGGGGCGCATTCTTCGTTTGGTAACTGGGGCTGATGGAGTTCCCTGATTTGCTGAGGTCTTGGTGGACGGTTCGATTCTGAGGAGAGCGGTTGCAACGTTGTCACGTCTACCAACTGATTAGCGGACCGGTAGGCCGGTCCGGGGGGGGGAGGGGGGTGGATTTTTGAAATATAAATATTATTTGTGATAGGTCGAGTCGATTATATCGATTTAGTAACGTTTAGTTTAGTCTATTGTACATTTTGACTATGGTCACACTGAACTGTCATTCACGCCTTTTTCCGTTTCTGAAAATCTTCTTGTGCTCACGCCGTTTTTGTCTCTCTCGCGTGGTTTTGTAATTGATATAAATTGATCGCCTTTTGAAAAGCACATCCTGGTAGCTTCGCGAATAGTTTGTTCGTTTCCCGCGCCGGCATCGGTTTATTTGTGATAAAAGACATTGTGAACTATTGAACATTTCTAAAACTGTGAATCCGCCAACGTGCATCGTGTTCTGAAGAAGGACGCCGCACTGGACCTCGAGTAGTGGTATTTAAAACGATTTGCTTGTTATTTTGGCCAAAAT
Organism: Euclidia mi; assembly: GCA_944739405.2. Lineage (NCBI taxonomy): Eukaryota > Metazoa > Arthropoda > Insecta > Lepidoptera > Erebidae > Euclidia > Euclidia mi. The sequence goes on along the minus strand of OX123187.2, from coordinate 63,813,128 downwards.
TATGAGTTAATCTTATAGGTCCACTCAAGAACATCATCAAGAACATCACTGAAAATTTGGTAAGTAACTTGCATGTTTTTTGAACTCATTCACTGTGCAACGCAGTGCATTGTGTCTAGATCCTTGTCTTGTCGTAGTCAGGCAGATGTATTACAACTTCCACTGCGCACTCTGAACAATTCCTGCCTGCCTACGGCATTAGTAGAACTCTAGACATTAGTAGTAATCAATCCGTAGCAACGGTACACTAACGAACACATCGATAACTCGATAACTCCAAATTTCATTTTAATTTCGGTTGACAAGATGTGTCAGTTTCACTATGACGACGGCTCGCGACGTCACACATACATATGTCAGACTTGCCAACTGGCTTATGTTTAGCGTCCTGCTTTTGGTACGCCTATAACATATCTACTTATATTTACTTGTAACATCATTGGCTTGAACTCGGTCACTACTGGTGTACTGTAGTCACGTGCTGTAGTCACGTTCACGTGTTCACTAAGCAATGACATGCCATAATCACATAGCGTAGAATACTCGACATTCGTTCTTTTAGAGGCAGTAAAGTCTTAAAATGTAAAGCTTTAAACATATGTTTTATTATGTATGCTAGTTTTCAGCCACGACCTAGTTTCCTTGTGTTTTTTTAAATTGGTTGCGATAAAGTATGGTCACCTGACGGTAAGTGAGTGTAGGCGTATGGATAGTTTTTTGTAGAATTTGTAAGAGATGCAAGAAGGCTGCCTGCTGGCAAAGCTAAAATGCATCAGAACTACTATGCTCTCTGTGTTTCAGGTATGCTAATATTACCACTTAGGGTTAGCGCAAATAATTATAGCGAAACGCACCGGAGAACATTTTCACTGTGAAACTATTATCGACATTACTCTCACTTTGAAATAGTCCAAAATCAATAATCAAATACTACCTGTTTGACATTGTTTTGGTAGTTGATTTTTAACATTATTTAAAACTAGCTGTTTCCCGCGGTTTCACCCGCGTCCTGAGGGAACCACTTCGCGTAGGTACCCGGAAAACCCAAATATCTTACGGATCCTTATTTTTTCAAAAATAAAATATAGCCTATGTCACTCGCAGATAATGTAGCTTTCTAATGGTGAAAGAACTTTTGAAATCGGTCCAGTAGTTTTTGAGTTTATCCATTACAAACAAACAAACAAAAATACAAGTTTTTCCTCTTTATAATATTAGTGTAGATGTAGATGAGAACCATGTCGTTAACAGTTTGTCAGTGAAAAACGCGCTGCGCTGCGCTTCGCTATATGTGCGCCGGCCCTTATATGGATAGGAAGAACAGTTGAGCCGATCTAAAGTTTACATTAAAATACACTTCTAATTATGATACTACAAGAAAATTAAGAAACCCTCTAAACTCTTAGCTAATCTAAAACTGCTAATCCGATTTTCATAGCTAAAAACATAGCTATAAGAACCAATGCGATGAACAAGGCTTTCGATTAAAGAAAACCGCATTCAAATTGTTTAATTTATTCAGGAGCTACGGCGCCACAGACAGACACACAGGAAAACAGGTCAAACTTATAACACTCCTCATTTTGCGTCGGGGGTTAAAACAAATAATAAAGAGGATCTTTCGTAATTTGTGGCCAGTGATTTCAATCTAAGCAAATAAAAAAAAAATAACTTTGACAACTTTTCTCCTTAACTTTTCTGGGGATTCATATTATGTGTCCTGGTGGCCAGTTGACAACTGCATTACTCTTTAGACATTAATTTCCTTTTTAAAGTCCTGTTGTTAATAATATTTTAGGAAAAAATATAAAACCATCTGATCCCAAACTAGGCAGAGCCTCTGCTATGTAAACTAGCTAACTGATAAACATAATTTTATATATCTACTAGATTTAGCCCAGGGCTCCACCCGTGAGAGACTATTTTATTCCCTTAGCGAACGAATTCTCAAAAAACCTCTCTTCGTGCTTTTCTACATTCCCCAAGTTCATGCCAACAGATGAAAGAAGTTGAAATTCCGCATGTATCATCATCATCATCAGCCTGTAACAGTCCACTGCTGGACTAGGCCTCTCCTTTGAAAGGAGGAATTGGCCTACTATACTACGCTTGCCAAACGGGTTGGTAGGTTTAGGGTTTGTTTCAAGTTTTTCTTCTCTTACAGTGCTGTTATTTGCATAATATGCTCCCTCTGTCGGCTCTTACGACACCCATGGGATGATATGGGGTGGTGAAAATCCGTATTCTTAATCCGTCACCACACGGACAATGTATGTTCCACTTGAATTCCGATTTCCAGTTTAATCAGAATCAATTCGGTAGTTTTACATAGCCCACTCATTACAAACTTTTTCGACTATAATAGCATACACCTGGACATAATTAAAATCGATATACCAGTCGACCATTCATCGAACACAGAATTCGCCTATCAATAATATCACATGTGTGGTCATTATAACAGTGTTCACACGTGTCTATGTGTGCACGTGACGACACGTGTCCACACGACTCCGGCACGTGTGGACATGTCTGAATGTTTCAGTGGCCACTGCACTGCGGCCGACGCAATTCACGTATCTGCAAGTTTGTGTGCCCGCGAATTAAGTGGATTATTGGTACGATTTATGAGGTACGGTTCAAAAGAGTGCAGTAGAATTATTTTGTATATTTTTATTAATAAGGCATGTCAACAGTATAAACATAAACAATTACAACGATTTCGATAAGAGATACAAAGGTATACAAATTTTTTTTATGGTAACATGCGGCAAACGAGCAGACGGATCGCCTGATGGTGAGCAATTACCGCCGCCCATGGACACAAGCAACACCACAGGAGTCACAACTGTCACAAGTGCATTGCAGCCCCTTGGGGATGAGAAAAGGGATAGGATGAGGAGTGGGATGCGGGAAAAGGAATAGACGATAGGGCCTCCGGCACTCTCCCTCACCGAACGAAACGCAACACTTTAAGTAGGTACTGTTACTTTACGTCGATTTTCTGTGAGAGGGTAGTACTTCCCCGGTCGAGCCGGCCCATTCACGCTGAAATCAGCAAGGCTCTACTACAATGCAATGTCTGTAGACATGCACAACATTCTTAAAATAATTGTTCTTCAAAACTGCTTACCTTACAAAATTAATATAACATATGATATGCAGCGATACCCTAATGGAGGATGACTGCTACGCACAATGTAAAGCTACGGAGCCAAGGAGCGCACCAATAACTTTTCGAAGTCATATGGGAGTTAAACTGTTAATGATCGCTTTCAAAACGGAGAAGGTATATATCGTGAGGAAACCTGCATGACTGAGAGTTATTAATAATGTACTTAATTGACATGTGAAATTTACCAAGCCGCACTAGGTCAGCGTAGTGGACTATGGCATATACCTCCACTAGAAAGAGATAGCCTATGTAATGTACTATGATAACCAGTTAACTAAGAAACATATATTTTTTTATAGACTCACTACTACTCACGTCTGTGTCCTCAGGACGCGGGTAAAACCGCGGGAAACAACTAGTTATTAATGTATTTATTTTAAAGAGTACTCCCGCACTTAACGCTCACAGGAATAAAGCTTATATCGTGGAGGACTTTACAATTATTATAACATTTTGCCGGAGGCCCCATTCTCTATTCGCTCTCTCGTCCGACTCTTCCTCCTATCCCTTTTCAAAACCTAAAGGGCGGCAACGCACTTGTGACTCCTGTGGTGTTGCGGGTGTCCATGGGCGGCGGTAATCGCTTACCATCAGGCGATCCGACTGCTCGTTTGTACCCAATTAGATAAAAAAAAATTATCCTAATGAACACGGAGACTCGAAATGACAATTTATGGATCACACCTAAGTAATATTATGATTCTATGTATAAAATGCCTCGGTGGTCCAGTGGATAGCGTATTCGACTGCTGATCGGAGGTTTGATTCTCGGGTCGGGCAAAAGTGTTCCTGGGTTTTTCCGAATTCTCAGTAGCAGCACGGAGTCTAGTGATATGCCCGGTAACGGCAATAGGCTCGCCCCCTATTACGTGGGACCTAAAAATTCATGGCGAAATGTGGGTGTAATGTTTCACCTCTGCCTTTTCGGGGATACAGGCGTGAGCATACAAAACAAATGTATAAAATTAGGAACTTGACTGATACAGTACCTTGTTTATATTTTTTTATATACTAACCTTAAGGGGCTAAAATAAAGATTGAAAGTTAAGGACAGGCGAAGCCACAGGCGAAGCCACAGGCGACTGCTAGTTACTCTTTAAAAGAAAAAAATCTGTCGAATTGATAACCTCTTCCATTTTGAAGTCGGTTAAAAAACAAAAAGAAATTCAGTCGATAGCACAGCGCAGTCTTTCCCAAGCATTATTATAATACCACGTAAAGCACTCTATTATCGCAGTTTAATGTCACCGGAGCCAGTCATATTAGGTATTGATTGCATTAAATTCTGATAAATGCATTACCCGAAGGTCGAGGCTGAAGTTATCGACAACAGTTGTTTTGTTAAGGTCACGGCGATCCGTCGTCAAGTAAACTGTGTTTTAGATATTTGTCTCATGTTCTTATATTTATGAATGGTTCATTTTGCCTGTGAGCTATACCTTAATATATTTTTCATACAGTAATACCTTTTTAATTGCCTAAATATTTTCTTATATATTTATTCTTTAGGGTAAACTAATTATCATTTTAATATAAATATCGCGTAACAGATTTGCAGTAGCGATAGCCTGATAGATATACTAACAAACTGCCATGCAGAGGGTATCAGGTTCGAATCCACGGCGCGCACCACTGCAGATCTATGTGTGTATTGAATTTTTAATAATCGCTTATTCCGTGCAACGGAGAGCACGTTAAGCCGTCGTTCCCGGCAGTCATGACGGTCTTTGACAGTCATTATAGGGAATCAGTACCTCTAAATTAACTGATTTTAGTCTAATCCATGGCATATCGTTACGGAGGTCAGACAGGCAGTTGCTCTGTGGAAAATATAATATTCAGTCAAATTTAGTTGGACTAGTAGGCGGATCCCGCGTTGCAACTGGGATGACGCTAGGAGGATGATATTGCTTGTTTAAGGCTCTGGTCACGAGATCGGTCTAAGCGGCGAGCGGTGCGGCAGGGGCGATTTACATGGCGCGTTTCTTTTTTTTATTTATTTATTTATTCATAAACAATTTCACAATCGTATTTGAATATAGGTACATAATTAATTAGTAATAAAAACATGACAATAAGAATTAAACAAAGTAAGTAGGTAATAGAGCGAATATGTGCATTAATATCTGTCATTGCTTAATAAAATAAAAATAAAAAATCAATCAAAATGAGAAGCAACACAAAGAAACTTCATAATAAGATTAAATACAATTCATGGTGGAAAATCATTAAAAAGTCATAAAATTATTATTCAAAACATGCACATACACATTTCAAGATCAGGTAATCTATTGTTTCATCTTAAATTGGTCTACAGAATAGAAGCACCCTTCCAGCAAAAGCTTTTTTAGTCTACTGTGGAAAATATTCGGACTATCAATAATTTTCTGTTCAACCGTTTACTCTGAGGCGGCCGCGCGCCGCGTCACAGTAAACGCGCCATGTACATCGAAAACGCTCGGCACTGCCGCCCACCGCTGTAGGCCGTGACCGGGCCGTGGGCTTTATAGCTGAAAAACTCCTTTCAAATTATTGAGCGACAATATTTTGGGCCTGCCTATTTTTATAATATCAGTGATTGTCGACTCAGCACTGCAGAATTGTTGACGGTGTTTTCCTAATACTTAATATTACGAAGACAGCGCCAAGGTAGCATTTGAGATGGGGATTTGCTTCGTTTGCGTTTACCAAACGAAATTCAGTAATACGTGAGTAAGCATTCTATCCAAGGGTATTATCCCAGTCGTTCCGACTCATGGTTTCTTATATTATAAACATATACAATTCGCTGAATGCTAGTAGATGTCGACGCAATGCTTAGGGAAATGAATACGAATTGCAACTAGCTAGCGGTTCTTCGACATTTGAGTGAAAAGTCTTATGTCGACGGTCGGAAGGAGTAGTTAATTTCCTGCACAATCGGAATCTCACAATTGCAATTTACTGAGTTAAGTGGCTTCTGAAGCTAAGACGGCATCGTATTCCAAGGAGGCCAGTAATTAAAAAAATGAAGACAGTCTCCATATTGAACTGCTACGAGGCACTAAAAGATGTTCGAAGTAAATTTGATGCATCGCGAATAAACGTGCGTGTCGCTAAGCTTTTTTTAAATCAATCTTAATCATTTGTCAATTCTATTGTTTTACCTCTTACAGGCCTTAGATGGCCACACCCTTAGGTGTCCTATGCACCCATGGATAGGTTTTTTAAGCATTGAACGGGCGCACTTTTATAAGTGCGGCTTAAAAATGTGTCTACTTAAAAAAACGTTTTCCAGGTATAATTTTTGTTTAGTATAATTTGGCATCATATCCAAAACGAGTAGGCTTCGGCTTGGTGATGGGTCTTGGGACACTGTGTATAAAAATGGTCCTCCAATTTCTTATGGAACTATCCACTAGTTCCACTGCCAATATCATCACCCGACGTTGAATACCTACTGTCCATGAAGCTGCCCCATTCTGCAGTGCTCAATGAGAACGATGGTGATGCTGAAGAATATCCGTACCGGTGTTATAGAATTATGCATGGACGTTACTTGACAGCTCAATTGCTCCGGGCTCCACAGCCGGCCGAGCGAGGGTGGCTTTATAGTGACCCTTTCACATTAGATGCGAAATCGCTGCGATTGTGTGTGGTTTTATCAGCCGAATATTCGTAGTTTGTTGCATATTAGGTCGAATAGGTGAATGTATAAGAGAGCCTTCGTAAAAGCGGAATATTTTTTATTCCTGTTCATCCGTTACCACCACTATTGTAAGTCAGTAAGAAGTGCTAAAAAGCAGAAGTGCTAAAAAGCAGAAGTGCCTTAAATTATTTAGTTAATCAGATTAACACTTGTTAATTAAACCTCTATGATGTATGCATTGTATGCAAATCGCAAATGTTTAAAATTGTTTATTGTTTAGGGTGCATAGGGTTCCCACGAAGAACTTAGGGTCCCAAGCCAACCTCACCTGCAAGTGGTGCACCTGCCGATCAACGGACGAGACTCTGGCAAACAAAATATCACGATAAGCGGCAATAGGCTCGCCATTTATTACGTGGGATCAAAACACTGGCGAAAAGTGGGCGTTTAATATGCCTCTGTCTACCCCTTCGGGGAAACAGGAGTGAGTCTGTGTATGTATGTATGTGTTTATTGTATAAAAATGTTTGAACTGTATGCCTCACGTGAAATCAGGCAAGGTTTCACTCAAGGTCTCAAAATTCAGGCAGTCATGTCACTTTTGGCATAGCATATACTATAGCTGTTGAAATGTTCAGAAAATAACATTAATAACGGCTTGCTTTAAGGCATCGTGAAGTTACTAGTAGTCGCTTACGTAAAATTTAACTAACGAAAATACACGAAACAAATAGATTCTTCGGAAAGAGATGGTAAACTCGACAACTAACTCCCAACTCCAACCCGTTGGGCCAGTGTGGTAAAATAGACCAAACTCCCTGTTGACTCAAAATGCTATCGTGACGCTTTTTTAGTCATGGCTTATAAGACGATGAAAGCAAATTGTCAAATAAATAGAAATTGAGTAAGTAATTTTCACACCGTGGGACTAACGTGTAACAGGGTAAGTGTACAGGGCACTTTACTCCGCAGTGACTTGCACTGAGTACTGTCGTGATCTCGCATCTCCGCTCCGCTAATCTTCTTTTATCTTTGCCAACTTTAATGCCTCACTACGGAATTCAATATTCGAAATTTAGATAGATCTGTAGATTTTAGATTCGTTTTTGACAGTTTTTGACATAAGCTCCATACAAAATATGTCAAACACGAAGCTAAAATCTACAGATCTATCTATAGTTCGAATATTGAAAATGGCCGTCAATAAACATCGGGACAGATAAAGGGTTGCCTTTATATTTTTATCTAATCTATCTTCTGCGCTCTGTCCAACTCTGTGGTGGCTTGTGTTTGGAATAAGGTGGCGAGGATACGATGCGAAATTATTTGGTATAAGTGGATATGATATTTGATATTGATGTATAGAATTTTCTTTACCTTCTCTACTTACCTAGTACTAATTTAGATTAGATATTTTTTTAATTGTTCACGCTATCCTATTACTGGGTTAAGGCCTCGTCCAAATGTTTTTTCATACATTTTCATCACACGCAAGCTCGAGACAATTATTTGGTTAGCAAAATGTTGCAAATATTCTTTATATACATACCATAAGCTGGGTTTACTCACAAAAACCTCATGTGAAGCTAGGTAGAAAACGATAAGGGCTAAGGTAGATTGCTCGAGGCTCACTGCACGTAGTCAAAACAAAAACTTATCTGGACCCAATTATTCGTATGCCTTAGTTCCTAGTTGCCAACAACCATAGTTTTAGTTGCAACAGCAATAATCCAGTTACTTGTGGTCTAGTTTCCTGTATGTTCTATGGTTTCAGGATGTTAATCTTGCTACGTCTAGGATAACTCGTAGCAATAAGCATGTCTTTGTTGTTTTAGTAAGGTTTTGGTTTGAGGTGCAATTTACCACAAGGCCAAAATCAAAGTTTGCTATGATTTATGTGCTTATCGGCCGAACCCAATATTTGATCTATCCATATATTTGGCTACCAGAGATAGGTACATATTTAATATAAGCTATATACAAAACGTGTGAAGCGGCGCGGCGATAGACCAGTGGTGCACGTAACAGACTGCCGAGACGATGGTCTCAGGTTCGATCCCCAGTTACCCCAGGCACACACCTCTATCTTTTCGAAGTTATGTGTGCATTTTAAATTAATTATCGCTCACTTAATGATAGTGCCCGGTAGATGGCAATAGGCTCGCCCCCTATTACATTGCGACCGAAACATAACTGGCGAAGTGTGGGTATGTAATACACCTCTTCCTACCCCTTCGGGGATAAAAGGCGTGAAGTTATGTATGTAAAATATGTGAATTTTGTGTTTTGTGTATCTCTAGTAGACAAATCTATGGATAGATTAATTATTGGAACTGGTCGTTAATCGATTCTCTCAGTGATATTACTGAGTAATAATCTGAGTAATCTGATAATATTAGTTACACTTATAATTATTAGAATTAAGTTATAACTACTACTCAAGTTCACAGATTAATTGCACCTACCACTTTTATCTCTGCACCCTCTTATGGTTGACAGGTAGAGAATGCCTTATGGCATTATGTCCACCTTTGTATATTGTTAGTGCATAAAACAAAATAACATGTAACTAACTAAAGGATCCCCTTTGGCGAAATACGTCTGTATCCACGTCTGCTAAATTACAGCCAAACATTACATATAGCAATACATATATCTTTCTTTCTTTCTTTACATGGCGTCCTGCAGTAACCAGAGATAGTAAAGGGCCGGTTTTAATATCCGATCTATACATGGATTTTGGGATTTGAGATTCGTGTTTGACATATTTTGTATGAAGTTTATGTCAAAATCTAATCTAAAATCTCAAAAAAGTGGAGAATTCGAATATTGGATTCCGCAAAAAGTGACTTAAGAATTCACGATTTAAAATAAAGGATCTTTCCCTTTCACCAATATGGTGTACTGTGCATACCTTTGCAGGGTCTGACAAACACAGCGAGCGTGTTGGTCGTTTTGTGAGCAAGCGAGGTATAAAAAGTGTGCTGTGCTCTTGCAGAGAGCAAACATATTCGTGCGAGTTCATGGATGCTTTGTATTTTTTGTGTTCGTGAAATCTGCCAATGCACGATTCACAAACAAAGAAAACTTTCATGACTTTTATAAAAGGTGATAGAGAAAGATTTATAAATTGCACTTTGCATTCTTGACGTATTAGTAAAAATATATTTAAATAGATTTTCCCCGCAGCTCAACTCGTCCTTGACTATCGTGACAAAGAGCCTATGTGTTATTCTGTATAAGCTATATTAATGAAAAGTTTCATCAAAATCCGTTAAGTTGTTTTTGCGCTCAAGAAAAACAAAAATCATCCAACCATCCTCATGCATCCTCACAAATTTTCGCTTCCGATAAGTGGTCGCCAAGTGACCAGCAATTATATTCCACACCATATTTAAACACCTCCCGCAGATTTTGGAAACTAAACTTACGTGAATAAGTTAGACTATAAGATGAGAAAAAAATACGAGGACATTCTATCAGTTACTGCTTAGCCCGCAGGGAAAACAGTCGTGAGCGTAACGATGTTTGAGCAAAAACAAGCGAGAGGTAGTTATCACTATGTAGCGCTATAGTTTTAAGTGTTCGTATTGATGTTTTCCTCGATACAACTAGCCCGCGTTATTGCTCAACAAATGCGCATTTTCCCGCTTAGACACACCCTCTTTATAAACCAATGAAACAGCGCTACACAAAAATATACTGCAATAGAGTTGCTTATCAGCATATCAACCAGTACTATTTATTGTCAACGTACAATTTGTTCAAAGGAAACAATTATGCCAAAATGTGCTGACGCCGCACCACCTTACACACCCACCTCAAACACAATCATTGTCCCGGATCTGTACAATCATGAGACTTAAATCCAAAATCTATAACGCTAGACTTACTATCTGGGCGGAAAATTTATTTGATAAGCATTATACTTCCATTTGATAACATCGCACGCGACCGTATGTCAAATCCATTGCGTACTTTGTTCTGAAGCTCGTTGCTACGGAGGTGGAAAGCGAGCAATGGAGAGGTGGATGTGATTGTATCTCGCGAGAGGCGTACGTGTGTACAGCAGGGTAGGCCCACAGATCGGGCCCACAATGCACGTTGTTTATCCGCTAGGGCGCGGGGTCGGCGCGGGCCGCGGGCGGCAGGGCTGCTGGCCGGGCTCAGTCAGTCAGTTGCCACCGCCCGCCGCAGCCGCACGCGACCGCGAGTGCAACAGTGCCCTTACACTACAAACACTGACACTCCGACCTTCAATCCGTGAGAACGAGACGTCTATATCAGGTAAGTTCTTTTTTCAAACTCGAAAAAGGATGCGTTCCGCATTTTTCGCGAGCGAAGATTCATCTGCTGTGTACTCTACAGATGAAATGCAAGTTATATAATATAACTAATTAGATCTAAAGGTATCAGATCGGGATCTCTTGTTCGATGGACCGCGTAGTAGGTGTAATTTTTTTTCGTATTACGCGCTACGTTAGTGCTACGCATCTCGTAGCAATGCCGTAGCAAGGAATGCGTTTGAGATTTGGTTGGTTGTTGGGGGAGAATTTGGCGGAAGTATTATGGAGGAGATTGGAGGTGAATCTTTTCACGGTCAAACCAAGGTCTCGTGTGAGAACTGTCGTGGGTTCGGTGTCGGTGTGATGAGAGGTGAAGGTGATGGCACAAGGCGCGCTCGTCCCACGGTCGTCCGTCCGTGAGCGTTGTCATTTTGCCATAATTGTCCTGAAAGCCTCGACCTTGTTCCGCAAACGGACCATGCGTTCTTTGTTTCTGCGGACTGTTTTCATATTGCGTTGAGAGGCAACTTAAATTTTTTGAGCAGTCCTTATGCGGAGTGTAATATGGAGGTGTGGTTATGTGAAACAATAATTTATGATAAATCCAGAATTATGATAAAAAATTAAATCTTATACGATGAACTATAGAACTTGGTTATTCAGGTTTACAATTTGCCTTTTTTCAAATTATAACTCTGAAAATGTTGTTGCTTGTGCTCAGAGGTACTACAAAATATAAAAGAATAAAAAAAGTAAATTGCGACGAGAACACTAATTAACAGATTTTATAAAATTCAGTAATAACATATTTGCCATCATTTGCACTGGTATTTCTATTCTAAACCAAAGGATTTGTATATTTTTACCTGAGTATTATACCTATTCTCAAAGTTTGTCATATGTCTATGTCTCGCATATTAAAAAATTTGGGCGAATATTAAATTTCTTACTAAAGCAGACACGTGCTTCTAGGTATAAATGGAACTTATAACCTGTTTCACTTTTTGGTGCACAAGCTAATTTAACTAAAATTTAATCAAAATCGGTTCAGTGATTTGAAAATATTTTGAAATAAGGATTATATTAAGTTCCAAGTAGGTATTCTATCACATAATTACACAATCATATTTCAAAACATATGGTTGGAAAACAACCCGGATAGCTTTTCAGATACTCAAGCGCAACCCAAGAAGCCCTTTCCATTTGTTCTTAAATGCAGATTTGCATTCACAGTTCGAACTCAGCTGAAGCAATTCTGAATTTTAAGTTTATTTATGGCGTAATATTCTTGCCTTGTACGGTTAAGGCAACATTGTGGGCAAAGTTGTGTTTAAAAGTTCTTGTAGAGTTGTAGTTCTTGGCTCTAGGTACAATTTATGTGGCAGGAAAGACTGGTTTTATACATACTATAAAAACAGAAAGTCTTGTATTTGGCACTAAAATTGGTAAAAATTAAGAACCTTCTTCAATTCATACGCTTATGTAGCCAACATTGGCGTCAGGGTTGAAGTTTAAATACCACTAGAAGGTCTCCGGCATGTCCTAAGAAAGCTCCTTTTTAATTGAATTCACCGAGATCGTCAGTTCAATGTGGCTTCCAAAACAGCACAATATTTTGGTAAAGAGTTTACAAACAGCTGCCGAATATCGAAGCAAACCATGATCAGATAGCAATTTTTGTAGGAAGCAGTTTCTCTGAAAAGTTTCTCAACCTGATCAAGTCCCAATATGACACTACACTGATAACTTCACAGAATAATGATCAGAATATATAAAATTATTGATTTACTGAATGACTGACACACCTCTTTGATTTATCACTTTTGACAAAATAAAACTGCTCCACGTTATTTTGCGACGTACATTCAAACCTAAGTATTGTCACAGTATATTGACTAAAAAATTTGGTGTTATAGTAAAAAATGTTTTAAAATATTTTCTGTCAAAATATCATAATTTTATTGATTGGCCGGCAAAAAAAAATTGCCTAATTTGGATGATCTCTTTTGGCATATATGTTTCTTGGGGACCGTAGGGGTGCAACAAGAAAGGATCATGTAGTAGCGTTAAAAGTAGCATTTAATGCCTTCGATTCTAAGACTACGGTCAGTTTCAGTAGTCTTACTAGATTTGGCAAAATATAAGCCTCCGCAGAGCGACTGTTGTCTCACCATAATGAAGGAAAGGCAACGTTCTGTGAAAGAAACTAATATTAGTTTGTTTTACTGCCAGTGGTCTGGTCTTATTGATGGCCAGGACCGACAAAATACGTTGTCATTATCTGCGACGATTAACAATCAGGCTTAAGTTTTTAAAAGTCAGTGCTACGCGTCTGGGTTCGAACCTAATACCCTCTGAGTTTATTGGTCTGCTCTCAGCTATCAGACAGTCTTGACAGCACATGTTATGCTGTAGCTTTAAAACGTTTCCATCTTAATAAAGGTCAAACGGCAATGACTGTGTACAGTGCTGACTGCCTCCGTGGTCTAGTGGATAGCGTGTGCGACTGCTGATCGGAGGTCCTGGATTCGATACCCGGGTCGGGCAAAAAGTGTTACTGGTTTTTTCCGAATTTTCAGTAGCAGTACGGAGTCTGGTGATGTGCCCGGTGACGGCAATAGGCTCGCTCCAATTTTTAGGTCTCATGTAATAGTGGGACCTAAAAATTCATGGCGAAATGTGGGTGCAATATTACACCTCTGCCTACCCCTTCGGGGATACAGACGTGAGTCTATAAATATGAATAAAAGTGCTGACTTTCAATTTTAGCATAAGTCAGGACCCACAAATATATTCACATATACTGAATATACATGTCTCATTGAATATATTATTCGAAAGAATGAATATTATTATTCGATATACGAATCCCACATAAATTAATGTCCAATATTTATTCAGTGGTACGCTATCGGCGACATCGAGCATTTCATTACTCGTCCTGTTGTTTTTGTCAACTTTATGGTAAAAGCTAATAAAATATAATATCTACCAGCTTTGTGAGGTAGCTAGGGTTCGATAGAGCAAGTCTTTGAATGTCAAGTATCGGACTTTTTATCAAGCTGTGGAATATAAAATCCTAGCTGTTCTAGTTCAATCAAGTTTTTGAAAACTGTGATTACTAATAAACAATGTATGTATTGTATCCTGGTGTTAATAGTTTCCCTAATCAAAAGTCAAATATTGAGAAATTTTGTTAGTAGGTATAGTAACTTCAGATGTTACACTTTTACGAACGAAATTTGAACAAATTTTGATTCGGAGTAAGCTGGATTCAAGAAGGGAGAAAGTCCATCTTTTTCTTAATATTTTCATCGCGTCGGTGAACCCAATTCTTTATGTTCGGCCACGTAGATTGAAGAGTTATAGAAGGTAGTTAGGCAAATCTGAATGGTATTGTCAGAAAAATAGGATAGACCCGACAAAGTACTTAAATTTATTAATTTTAAGCGATAGGAGCACTAGTGCCTTATTTTACGAATTAGTGACGACACAGTTGCCAAATCGCTGACTTTCAATTTCGCGTAATTTATATACAGCAATCGGCAGCATAACCTCCGAATCATGGATGCTTATAAAGCTAAACCGCCAGTCGTTGAAATACAGTGAAAGAGAGAGACAGTAATGTACTTATATATACTTATATACGTATATATACTTTAAGTAGTGTGTGAACTCTCTCTTTTTCTCTATATCATTTCTATTTATCTATGACTTTTTCTATTAGATTTGTATCAGCCTATATTATTGTGTTACACAACCCTGCCTCATCTCCCGAATATGAACGGCCATGATGTTATCCTATATTAACGCATGTGTTATATTATTATATTATTGATAGGTTCTTTTCATCAGTCATTACGTTGTCAACGAGCGAACGCTTATTGAAATATCGGCCCGGGACTGCGACCTTCGATTTTTATTCATAATACGTGAATACAGATTCCAATCATGCTGAAATTGTAAAGGGAAATTATATACGTCGTTATGCTGTGTGAATTATTATCGTATTTTTTCTGTTGAGAAATTCTAGTTCTTTTGTGCCGTTTGTGACATGGAATGAGGCATTACTTTGCGTATTTTACGGTCGATAGTTAGAGGTCGGGTAGCTTGATGTTCTGGTTAGAAAATTCTGCTTTGCTTCTCGAATATACTACTTGCTAGTGCAAGATTCGTGCATCTTTATGACGATAGTGGTGTGTAAATAAAGATATTTACACAAATGTATATTGTGAGTACGGTTTAAATCTATTTGAATACTTCATCGCTCATGTGTGAAATTTAGCAGTTAAGAAGGTTATAAGATTATCGCCAATTAAGAATAAGTAAAAATAAAATTACATCTACAGATGAAACTGTAGGATAGACTTATAGATAATGAATTTTATTTGAACCTTTTACTTCAGAAGTATAGTGTTCAATAAGGTAATTGAACTTGTTAATTTTTAATTGTATGTTGATTCTGATAATGAATGATGAATTATACAATAATCAGTTTAATAACATTCATCAGTACGGGTCCGCCATACTAGTCGAGCTAGTAGGTCCTCATCTCAAATCTTCAATAATATCTTTAAAACTTAAAAAAAATTCTACTGCTACTCCATATAAGAATATAAAAAGACCTTCAGCCCAGGCGCGCACTGGTGACCAGGTCGCAGCGGCCAGGTCGCGGCGGTCAGCGAAATACACGCATTGTATGGCAATATGCATCAGTGCGCGCACATGGCCGCAAACGCCAGTAGCCGCTGCGTATGTATTTCGCTGACCACCGCGACCTGGCCGCTGCGACCTGGCCGCCGGGCGCGCCTGGGCTCACACACCTTCATGACGCGAATACTTTTACAAGCCATCGCTTCATACAGTTGCTTAGGAACCAACAGTCTAAAATATGTCAAGCGGCGATGCTAATATGCTAAGCCATTCATTCATATCATCATTCTTACACAGGTTTCTTCTCACTGATGATGAGGAGGGTGAGGCCATAGTTCCCTAAGCTGGCCAAGTGCAGGTTGGCAGACTTCATATTTTTGAGAACATTATGGAGAACTCCTCACCATGTTTTTATTCCGTAACCTGTTACCATTGTAACGAAAAGTCAGTGGTAAAATCGAAACCTACATACAGCTCAGCGGTATAAATTAACCAGGCTACCACTGCCGTTGGATTTTAACCGACTTCAAATAAAGTATGTCATCATAATTTGATTTATTTCACAGTACACATATATTTCGGATACCAACAATTACGCATGTTACCAAACCAAAAATCCACAATCTGAAACAAAGGTTGTTTACCCACTCATTAATACATTAATACGTCATGAGGCCACGCATATATAGCCTTACCTACTTAACTTTCCACTCAGCTATACTGCAAAATGAATGCAGCAGGAAAAAAATACATATCAGAATATTTTTCTCTTATTCTTAAGGTAGATATTTTTACAAAATACAGTTTGGTTTCGTAGGCTTACGAACTAGACTGGTGGACTCGGTATACGTGACCGAAATACTCGGTTTTATAACATGGTCTTGCAATAGTTGTTCAGTTCTTTGCAGTATTTTCCGGGTTCTTAGCCTTAATATAGTGTTCATTTTATTGGTTTTCGGGACAAAGCTATTGGATAACTTCGTTTTCTTGTTTGTTGTAGAGTTTGGTATTTAATTCTGTTGTATTATTATGATTGCTACTGTGCTGGATTTGTATTATATTGTATAGTGTTTTTGTTGTCGATTTCCGGTTGTGAAAGCCTGTTTCTTAATTGAGTTTGATAGTGCTCCGTTAATTGTATCACCATTGATACATTGTTTTAGGTTCCCAAATATTGGTTGAGATACTCGGTGCATATGCTTAATCTTCAAGGTTGATTCTTGCTTCTATTATCACGTTTAAGTTTATGAAGATAGATCAATGGTGTTTTTTTTTTAACTGCGACTAATGTCACCCTCATTCCCACTACTGTGCCACCTGTGTTGCCAGGTTCAGCAGCAGTGACCATTGATGACAACGAGTTTTGACGCTCGTGAAATCCCGGGGAAAGTTAAACTGTCTTGGAACCCGCAACGAACTTAATCAGAAGTATATTGGAGGAGTTGGAAAATAAATAATCCACTTCCCTCCTTAACAAAGCGGGAGACAAGCAACGAAGAGATATAATGATGAGAAAAGATAAGCACCACGGACATGAGCATTAATGGTGCCAAAATTGTGAACTATACCTGTTTCCAGTAATATGTATGGCAGAAACGCCTAAACGCACGGAAATTCGTCCTACTTGCCACAAGATCCTTATAGTACACTACTGCTGAAGTTACCTCTAATTCGTTAAGCATGATATTACGTTCGATTTGCCAAAGAATACACTTCCATAGAATGAGCAGATTGTTCATGATTGTTGCCAGATGTTGAACATTGGCATAACGGTGAATCAACTAGCTTAAATGAATACAACTTGCTCTTAAAGTTACCATGACCTGTAAGAAATTGGGCTACACAGTGATCCACCTCCAACCAGTGCCTCGCCAGTCGTTCTCGGACGCATGGGAAGAACTGGTAGAGATGAATGGTGTATGGAATCATTTGTGTTTGTACAAAATCAGCTGTTCGGTTTTTGATGACACGTTGCAGTAGCTTATACTTCACAATAGCACATGGGTTACCTTTTGTTGCCGTATTAGATATTTTGATTTCCACTTGTATGGAATTAGATATATGCATTATAAAAGTCAACATGATTTTCACACAAATTTAATTAAATGGATTATTGTAAAGTTCAGTGAGCATATTTGCCGATAATACTTGACACAATATATTAACTTGCGCTACAAATCTTATCTTAAACTAATATATAAAGTGAAGAGTTTGTTCGTTTGGTTGAACGCGCTAATCTCAGGAACTACTGGTCCAATTTGAAAAATTATTTCAGTGTTAGATAGCCCATTTATCGAAGAAGGCTATAGGCTTTATAACATCACGCTATGAGTGACGGGAGCAGAGCAGTAGCCTTAAATAACGCGGGTGTAACCGCGGGCATTTTCTAGTAATGTATATTTGGATTTGGATAGCCGAAATATTTCGATAATTGCCCACTTCAATAGTTCAACTGACCGCGCGGATGTTACAATACTTTAAGTGGTCACTTTGTCATAACGGCTCTGTATGATCCCACTAACATTCAATATTATCCGAGCGATATCCCTGTTACAATTAGTGACCTTCACCGTGTAGACTAGCTATCTAGTCTAACCAATTTCTATTTATGATTTAAACGAGATGATGCCCGCGGTTACACCCGCGTTATTTAAGACTACTGCTCCACCCCCGTAGCTCAAAGCGTGATGTTATATAGCATATAGCCTTTCTCAATAAATGGGCTATCTAACACTGAAATAATTTTTCAAATCGGACCAGTAGTTCCTGAGATTAGTGCGTTCAAGCAAACAAACAAACTCTTCAGCTTTACATATTAGTATTAGATTAGACAAACAACTCCTGCATTAAGACAACTCTATAAATCATCATCTTCAGCCTCTTACAGTCCACTGCTGGACTAGGCCTCTCCTTTCCTGCTGGAAAGGAGGAATTGGCCTACTATACCACGCTGGCCAAACGGGTTGGTATAGGGATTGTTTCAAGTTTTCCTTCTCTTACAGTGCTGTTCTCTGCATAGTATGGTCCCTCTGTAGGCTCATACGACACCCACGGGATGATATGGGGTGGTGACATTCCGTATTCTTTATCCGTCACCACACGGAAAAAACTCGAAGAACTACTCTATAAATACACGAAGCAAATAGTATCTGACTGCCTCGTTGGTCTCGCGGCATAAATGTGCGCGTGTGCGCGATTCCCGGGTCGGGCAAACTGTTATTGGGTTTTTCTGCTAGGAAATTCTCAGTAGCAGCACGGAGTCTGGTAATGTGCCCGGTACGGCAATAGGCTCGCCCCCTGTTACGTGGGACTAAAATAAATCTGGCGAAATGTGGGTGTAATATTTACACCTCTGCCTACCCCTTCGGGTAAACAGGCGTGAGACTGTAAAAAAAAATTATATATTTGCCAAGGAACGGTAACTCGACGTCAAATCCTTTACTACGCTGTCTGACGAGCCTACCATAAGACCAAGTTCTCATACTCTTATTATGTAATCCTGCCGCAAATTAGGAGACACCTTTGTACAGCACGACTGCGAAAGGCAGTAATATGATGTACAAACATTTGATCAACGGACACAAAGTAAAATAAAAAATAAAATAGGAATGCATTTATTGACAATAAAAGTTTACAGTAGAATGTTATCCGGCGGCCCCACACTAGGCAAGCCTGTCCTGTGGGTGCCTGTTACAAAGTGCAGAATCAGAATCACAATCAGTCATTTATTCACATGAGATGATATTACAGTTGTTGCATAATAATAAAAGGTACAAAACATCTCACCTGCAATAGGCATGTGCCAAATGTCGAAACAACAGTTGGTGGATCACACGAAGGATCCAATCCCACAGCTTCGGACAGTCAGTGTCGCCTACCATGGATTCCAGAGCAGAAGTTTATAGGTTAACAGCAGTTAAAAGTCTTTGGTCTACTGGGCTATCGCTGCTCCCACATAAGTATATTGACATTTTTATCCTTCTATCTGCATTGTTTGAATGTTTGTTAAGTTTACCGTAAACCAACAATATCAGTTTATATTATTACTGCGGTACATTATATAAGAAAACTATATGCGAGTAATTCAAAGGAGACAAATTCAAAGAGCTAAAGCAGACGTCTTGATTAAACTCTTTCAATTCGTAGAAGAGTTCCGAAATTTGAAGAAACCTGATCGCGAGTTAATCTAAGAGATAGCTCGTTATCTTCTTAAATAAAACCGGTTAATACCCTTCAACTATTCCTTCTACAAAGTCTACTAAATATAACTCTATTTCATTATACTTCCAACTAAATCTGCTACACATACAACGCCTGTATAATATTTGAGCAGTACTAAACCCAGTATACACGAGATCATAGAGTATTCGGCCTTGCCTTGACATGCCCCGAAACACAAACAGTGTCACCAGTAAAACATTAGTGCACGATTTACTGTAGGGGACTTGAGTCACGAGTGTTATGACGACTCCACCGCAGGCGGAAATGTACCGATACAATTTATTTAGAAAGGACCTGGGTATTTGAACACATGCCGAGTTAGACGTAGATCATTGTGGGTACTGTTGGAATGTGTTAGGGTTTAAAGTAGGTTACGCTTTTAAGAATAGTACGTTATGTTAGTTTATATACTATTTCTAGAATGTTGCCTAGGGTTTTGTGATTTGACTTTAGTGTTTGACTAGAGAATGTGTTGTGGAGTTTTATCTCGCCTTTTGAAAGAAAATAAAATGGATATGGGTCAAAGCTTGTTGGGCGAGCGGCAAGTGCTAGACCAACGACTCCCTGCCGGTCTTATTCAAAGCATAGAACACAGTGGTGACCAAGTTTTTAGAAATCCGGCAGCAAATAGACTCTTTCAGGGTGTAAGGCACCCTAAAAGATTCTATGAGGATTCCCCAAATTAAAATGGTTGTAGCCCAATAAAATCATTGACAGAGACTCATGATCACATCTATTTCAAGAGTACAAAACCATACTACAAAAAATTTGTTTAGTTGGAGCAAATACTATCTTTCATTGAGTGTCATGTAATAACAACACCAACACCAAATCGTAATGATTTTCTCTGAGTGGCAGGGATAGGCCACTTCTTTCTGCTTCCTTGCTCACGGTAAGAGCGGCTCGAATCTAATTCCTAGTCTGTTAGTAGTGTTTACAGGTTAAATATCCGTCTGCCACGGAATTTTATAAGAATGGTTCGTTTATATTGTTATTTTGACCAATTTAAATCAGCCAAAAGAGAATAGGAGGTTCGCAATTACACTGTCGGGTTTAAAAGATTTTGTGTTAATTATTGTCACACAAGACGTATAAGGCTTATCTTGTATATCTTATCCTAATAAGGCGTATATGGTAATTATCTTCTCTAACCATATATAACTATAGATCAGGGGCCCAATTCTCCTAAATAAATACAGTTTCGATATAATGCCAGTGTCATACATACGTCACAATAATCGTATATTTCTATAATTGAATGAAATCGTAATGAGATCGTAAATTAAAACAAGTGTCAAAATATGTGTCGCCGACGAGCTGTTTATTTCAAATTATACGATAATGACATTAGGTTATCAGGATACCGCTTGTGAGTCAATTTAAAATATAACATCAATGTCATATAAAATTACGAGAATTGGGCCACAGGGCAAATGTTTATCACATCTTGTTTGTGTTGCGCGGATGTCATGATAATAATTGAGAGTCTTTGATTGATAAATCGTAGCATATTATATGAGTAAAGTCATTGTCCTATTAAATGCGGACGTGCGGTCCACTTCTACAATATCGTAGGAAGAGAATAGGCGAGAATTGATGTTTCATTTATTTACGTAGAAGTTTTATTCATTTACCTATAAAATTAAGTAAATTCCGCAGACTATATTACGACTATCATCTGTAAATATAATATTACCTAGTCGCCCAATAAGCTAAGTAGAGTAGTAACAAGTACCTACACATAACTAAGTATCCGAGGCGGACGAGAACTTTTCATAATAAGTAGGTAGGTTAGTCAAAAGTAATTTTAACCAGCTCCATTGGGCAAAAGTACTTTTAACTGTTATTTTAGTCAAAAGTATTATTGACTAAAGCATATGGTCAAAAGTACTTTTAACTGTTATTTTCGTCAAAAGTATTAATGACTAAAGCATACGGTCAAAAGTACTTTTGACTGATTTTGCTATTCAATAGTACTTTTGACTGGTTAAGAGTTTTGACTGCAACATATATACTGACTAGAGGACGCCAGCAGCTACACCTGCATTTTTTTTAAATTTACCCGTTTTGGCCGATCCCGTGGGAATTTCGGGAAATCCCTTCTTAGTGCACCCCTATGGTCCCCAAGAAACATACATGCCAAATTTCAGCTTCCTGCGCCCAATAGTTTCGGCTGTAACGTGTCTGTCAGTCAGTCAGTAACGCAAGGATTTTATATATTAAGATAATAACATGTTTTCCCCCATAAGATACTGCTCATAAATTGAAAACCAAAACTGCCAACAATGACATCCTTTCCAAACCAGAATCGGCCAAAAAGGATGCGTATAGCGATGAATAAAACCAAAACACTTCCTGAACGTTCCTGAGCGTCATATCCATAATTCTGTCGCTATCGCTGTGCCCACGCATGGCCTTGCAACCTTGCAAACGCCACAATAATCGTTTGCTTTTTGCCTCCGTCTCATTACAACCGTGGCATTTGCGTAACGGCCCTGTGTTCAAATATTTGATATGGACGAATGAGAATTATGGACGGTTCTGCGCAGTTGTCTAAGGGAGCTTTCTTTGTGGATTTTGTGCGAATGTAGATGATAATGGACTTTGTTTTACCGTTAAACTTGACAGTGAATTGCAGATATTTAAGCGTTATTCTTTTGTAATATTTTTCGTTGGTATTAATCTTTACAATGTGAAACAAGACGAGCTGTAGCTAGTATTATAATGTATGTTTTTTAAAGTCCAGTGGTACTCTAACGAAAGTGGTCAAAACCGGCTTCCGATTTTGAGATCTTATTATTTAAGTACCTGTCTATTATGTTGAAAGTATTGAAACCCTATTAATAGACGCAGTTTGCCGTATACATCAGAGAGCATAATTATTAAAACTTGCGCACCGACTGTCATGAAGCGAAGCTTTCGTGGAATAGTTAATATCGTGAAAAATCTGGTTATACCCAGTTTCCATTACTCGGATTCGGCCGTTTTGTTGGATCGTATAAATGCGTTATGTATTAATGTCTATCACATACGGGAAATAATAAAATAAACGTAAATATCTTCATACAAAATAGACTGTGTTCATCATGATATAATCCTTGGCCTAAGTATATCAGAACCCGGCGTAATGGATATGGAGTATAGAAAGTACAAACTGCTGCGTGAAACTTTTGGATAGTAGGAGAAGCTATGGTAGATAGAAGATATTGTCAACAAATCACCAGCTGATGAGGTAGTAAAGTGGCCTTCATTGAAAATATATTTATATATTTATAAACCTTTATATAGTTTACCCACAGCAAGGGAGCCTCCCTATAGAAGTAGGCATAGACGTGTGATATCCATTATTAAATATTATCAAGCCATATTTACATACTGACAAAGGTTGTAAGAAGATAAATTCACCGTTAGAGAAATATATTTTTTTAAATATGGAAACGAAGGAGGCTGTATAGGTTGGCAGTCAAAGTTTGCTTAGAGCTCTACGGTTCAGCTCTCTCTGGCATTTATAGTTGCCAGAAGATCTCCTACGTGGCCTGACGAATCTTATCCAGTGCCTGTACCATGAGTTTACCAACCACACGTTACAACTCGATTCGATAGACGTTCTACGCACTGATTGGCTTGTGCCGAGTGTTTCGGCGATAAGAGCATGTAGTAGACCAATCAGAATGCCTAACGACTACCGAATCGACGTAAGAGGTGCGGTGGCTAAACTCGTGGTAGAGGCATTGGGACCGACGGCATCGACAGCTACTTGCCCTTCAAAGCACCCTCTGGGTATGTAGATGTCATATAAACGGCCACCAAGCAAGTGACCTTTGTAAACGTTGCTTAACTTCGCCCAAACTACGATTGCAATTTAAGTATCGACTTGCATATGCGATCATCGGATCGCATATGCTCGTTTAATTTTATTCATATATTAAAATTTGCCCCTACTCTACCGCTTCGTGTTAGTTAATTGCCATGCCATTACTGATTTTTATATCTCTAATAACTACTTATTTCTTTCAAAGTGCTGACCCATGAAAATTTTATAATATTGTAAAAATTTAATTATGTCAAGCCACTTTTAGTTTTATTGAGTGATAAAGATTGATCTGAAGAAAGGCGTCAATCGCTTACCGTTTTTGGTTAGTTGTGTTATTTTTATCTTTGAGGTGTAATATTACACCCACATTTCGCCATGAATTTTTAGGTCCCACGTAATAGGGGGCGAGCCTATTGCCGTACCGGGCACATTACCAGACTCCGTGCTGCTACTGAGAATTTCCTAACGGAACTAAAAACCTAATAACACTTTGCCCGTCCCGGGAATCGAATCCGAGACCTCCCAATTCCACGTGCACATTTATGCCGCGATACCAACGAGGCAGTCATGGTAAGTTGTTAAATGAGTTAATGTTTAAGAATCCGCAATCTGGAGAACTGGCAACAAGGATCTTCCCTACAAACTAGGGTAAATATCCATCCCACGCTTGCAACCCCGTGGAACCTTGAACCTAGTACACCCACGTTTCTTCACCGTTTTATTTTGGTGGCCACCCACGCACTGGCTGCCCAGCTGATTGCTACGTCATGATAAACTTTATTACTCGCCTGACCTAGATTTTGCATGGCTTGACTTAGCTACTAACTGTTCTAGGGGAGAATTTACGATTTGATGGGTGTAGATGAAATCTATTATAACGAATTTAAGGAGGTTATTGAATTTATATAGTTCTGTAATAGCATGGCTATGGGTAGAGACCTGATATTTGGCAACGTAAGTAATATCAGAATCGAGTAATAATTGTGTAAAAGGTCTTAATGCATAAAGAAAACGTGTAGTACCTTTTATTTATCCCTTAGTTTTGGCATGGTTTACACCAGTCGTGGTCAATCAATATCAAAATCTCTCTTTAGATTTTATATGGCCTTTTTCGATAAAAACTAATAACTTCGATAAGTTATTTGGGTAAATTGTTATTATCGCTTGTCTTGTACGTCACAGAACACGTTCAGAATACACACGTCGTTCTCGGGTGTCATGCACATCTGTTACAGTCATTATAGATAGGCAGTATCCTTGCACATACTTACACCGTTATCCTATTGGGATGCGGAGGTGCGACAGGCAGTCGCTCTGTGGCAAAGCTAATATTCAGCCAAATCCGGCAAAGATAGTAATCCATTCTACAGGGAAAAGGTCTTAATTGTTACTGGAATAACGCTAGGACCATGATGATAATTATAAATCTCGTGCAGCTCAGAAAATGAAAATGAAAAAGGGTTATATTCTATTTCATAAATGTGAATCATTTAATAAAGTGCAGACTCACTAAGAAGGATTTTCTCTTGAGAGATTGTCTTTAATAGCCAAGTTCCTACTTAATTAAATATGGCTGCATACGCTTGCACAATATTCTAAGCCGGAGTGCTTCTTATAATAAAAAATGAAGTAGAGAAATTGCAATTGCCGCTTTAATAACCTACCGACGTCTTGGCTGTTTCATTTTTCCTTGAAAAGTTACGAGAAAAGTATTTTTCGTCATGATTTAAATTATTATACTATATCTTGTGCATATGTGATCATTATGATATGGATCATCATTAGCCCTTTATACTGTCCCACTGCTGGGCACGGGCCTCTTC
This sequence comes from Euclidia mi, assembly GCA_944739405.2. Taxonomy (NCBI): domain Eukaryota; kingdom Metazoa; phylum Arthropoda; class Insecta; order Lepidoptera; family Erebidae; genus Euclidia; species Euclidia mi. The sequence goes on along the minus strand of OX123187.2, from coordinate 63,787,528 downwards.
TCACTATGAGAAGGTTAAGGTCATAGTCCGCTGGCCAAGTGCGGGTTGGCAGACTTCACATGTCTTTCGAGAACATTATGGAGAACTCTCGGACATGTAGGTTTCCTCACGATGTTTTCCTTCACCGTTAAGCAAGCGATAATTAACAATTTAATGCTATGGGTATAGAACTTCAAAGCTAAGGAAACTACATATGTAAAGGCTGGAATAGGAGGGAATAAATACCATATTCATTGTTGTCGTATAGTGACAATTGTCAAATATTACGCGCTCGGGATGCGTCATCATCATTCTCTTAGCGTTATCCCAGTTTCAATCTGGGGTCTGCTTACTAGTCTAACCGGATTTGGCTGAATATTAGCTTTTCTACAGAGCGACTGCCTGTCTGCCGCAACCCGAAGGGATAGCGATATTCCATGGTTTAGACCAGTGTCAGTTTATTTAGAAGGTACTGACGCTCTGAAACGACTGTCAAAGATCTTCATGACAACCGGGACCGACGGCTTAACGTGCTCTCCGAGGCTCGGGACAAGCGATAATTAACAATTCAATACGCACAAAACTCTGAAAAGTCATTGGTGCGCGCCGTGGATTCGAACCCGATACCATCTGCATGGCAGTCTGTTGGTATCTCCACTCGGCTATCGCTGCCTAAAAACCATTAGGCGTTCAGGATGCGTAACGTAAATATTAGTATATATGTGTTTTAAGGTATTTTTAGTAGGTACAGTACACTTGAGGATGACTGCAGCTACATTTTATGTTAATTAAAGCATGTGTGCCCGATTCCGTACGAACTTCTTGAAATCTCTTAATAGTCCCTATAAACCAAGAAAAGTACATTGTCGAATTTCAGTTTCATGCACCTAATAGTTTTGGCTGTACGTTGTCTGTCAGTCAGTCAGTAACGCAACAATTGCATATAAACAGACGTCTAAAGGATAATGACTGAACGCGATAGTTTGTGAGGAGACGAGTTAATGGATGATTGCTATTCTTTCACTCAAAAAATACTAAACGGATTTTGATGAAATTTTGCTTTAATACAGCTTTCTCATAACTGCAGATAGGCTACATTTTCTTGCAAGAGCCGAGAACGCAACCTAGTAGCTACTAGTACATACATAGACTCACTCCTGCAGGCTTAGCCAAGACGTCTTTCTGCAAACGCTAACGCAAAAAAATTTATGGAGTGAACGCAAAGTCACGTGATATAATCAAACAAATAGAAAAGTCGTAGCCAAATACACAACGCATAAAAAGCATTCGCATCGATAGAATAAACTCATCGTTTCTGCGATGTCAACCGCAAAATGGTAGCCAAGTTGCCAATTTCGGCCAAAACTAACGCTATTAGCGTCGATTGCGCACGGATAACAATCGATTGATAGAACCCTGCAGAAAACGCAAAAATGAATCCCACAGACGGTCAGCCTGTACTCGGCCTAGAGCTCCTTGTTAGGGCCTCGCTAAATCACTATGCCTAAAACATTGTTTAGCTATTTCAGACGCAAAGGGCCCATTTAATACAGCAAGGGGCCACTTAAGTGTTCGCCAAGTAAGTTGATTATCGCGATTCACGTCATTGTTTATATTTCAAATTCCTTAGAGAGTCAAAGTTCTTAAGTAATAAATATTATTTAAGCTTTAAAAAACTCTAAGGGCCTTATTACAAAACATGGTTTAAAAATAATACTAGGTTTAGACCTTAGTGGAGAATTTTTAAAAGGACTTTTTGAGGCAGATAGTTACTGATTTTTATTCGAAATTTGTTCCAAAGAATTTTAGTAACAATAGTTTTAGAAAAATGTGTTTATAGTGCACGTAAAATCAATTTTAAGCAAGTAAGCTAAGGGCTAAACCTCGATTTATATTTAGTCCATGTTTTGTAATAAGGCGGTAAATGTTTAAGATTATAATATATGATTATATAAAACTTTAAACGAATAAACAAATGTTCTGGTTCGAACGTTTGTTTCACTCGCATAAATATTTACATTACCTTGATATTTGACGCGCTTGACGCTTCAAGCAACGCAAGGCATGTACTAATAACCATGTTGTGTCGCAGAATGTGCGTGTGACACTAACGCGTGGTGTTGGCTACCAATTTTCGATTGCAAACGCGTTTGCGTTTGAAATCGGAGAAAGGCGATGGAAACGATACGTTTGAGTTTTGGCTAAGCCGGCTGATTTTTAGCGAAGTTGTAGGCAGAGTCTACGGACCGCGATAGTATAGTATTATATTATCTGTGTAGCTACTAAAATCGCGTTCAAACAAACCTCTGCCGACATGTCGTTATCGATTTCAGCTCAGGTTGCTTGTATAAAAACTATCTTCGCAGTACGTAGAGATTTATCTGAGCTAATTAACTCGGCAACCAATCACCGTTGCATGTCGGAGGTAGTAACTGATATGCCAATTAAATGGCTGCCGGGAGAGGGATGATATTTATAAAGCTTGTTTGTGTTTAGCTCTGAAAACAATGTTATATGATTATGTGCTCGGCTAAGTTTGTTATTGTGAGTATTATTCTGATTTAAATATAGTAGTGGCAAAGTTAAATCTGGGATTTATAACTTCATAAAAGATTTCAAATTATCTCGATGTAACCATACTATGCCATGCCAACCCGCACTTGGCCAGCGTGGTGGACTATGGCCTCACCCTTCTCATTGTGAGAGGAGGCCCGTGACCGGCAGTGGGACAGTTTAAAGTGCTGATGATAACCATACTTCTAGTTATTTCGATGATTTATTATAATTAGCTATTCACAAGTACACTCGAGGAGGTTTTTAAAACACTGGCAACCTTATGGAGTACAAAAAGGATTTTTGTCGGCAACAAGAGACTTACAAATCTCCGATTTGCCGACGATATAGTTCTGTTTTCTACCACCGCACTGGAACTTCAGACAATGCTCCAAGATCTGAGCACAGCAGGCCGCAGGGTGGGATTAGCGATAAACCGGTCGAAAAGTAAAGTAATGACTAACTGCACCAAATATAGAGTCGAGGTAGATGGCCAGGAGGTACACTATGTCAATGAGTACATCTACTTGGGCCAGCTAGTTTCTTTCGAAAACAGGCTAGAAAGAGAAATCGACCGCCGTATCGAAAATGCTTGGAAAAGCTTCTGGTCCATGAAGACGCTAATGAAGGGGGATCTGCCAATTTCCCTGAAGCGAAAACTCATTGATATGTGTATCCTGCCCATACTAACCTACGGTGCTCAAACCTGGTTGCCTACCGAGTTGCAAAAGTCACGCCTTGCGGTCTGTCAAAGAGCTATGGAGCGCAGCATCCTTGGTATTTCACTCAAAGATAGGATAAGAAACACTGAGCTGCGCTCCAAAACTAAAGTCAAAGATGTGGGTAAAACGGCTGCTAGCCTAAAATGGAACTGGGCGGACCACGTCAGCCGTATGCACGAGGATCGTTGGGCGAAGATCTCGACACTATGGGTGCCAGAAGATGGACAGCGTCGCCGGGGCCGGCCCCGAAAGAGGTGGCGAGACGACTTGGACGCCTACCACAGGAGTTGGTTTGACACTGCAGGTGACAAGAAGATATGGAAAGATTTGGGGGAGGCCTTTGCCCAGCAGTGGGACAGGACAGGCTAGTGAAAAAAAAATATATATATAATTAGATTGTATCTCTACCATATTTCCAATACTCTTCTATCCTATTTCAAAATCATGTTCCTACCTAACAAAGAGAAAAAGAGAGTATTTGAGTTATCAATCACACTTTAATAAGAACAAGAATTTTATAAATGTCCAACTGGATTAAAACTGTACGAAGTACTTGAGCTGGCACGTTTTATCGCTTTCATCAAAGTCCAGACTCTTACCAAAATATTATTGCAAACATGCTGAGCAATTTTCGATGTTATCTTTAGACTGCATTATATAACGTATTTCTCATTCTATTTGTTTCAATTTTGAGGAATATTCTCGTTGACAGAACATAATAACAAAAAGTTAAATCCCGCACAAGGAATAAATCCTGTGTCGCGGGGGACTTTACAAACATACAACGAAGGAACACAATGAACACCGAGACTCGATACAAATTTACGAATCACACAAAGTGTTGTCTCGTGTAGGAATCGAACCCACAACACTCGAGCAGTGTCTAGCGGCGAGGCGACCGCTTAAACCACCACGCCAACCGGCAACCGTGCAGTCACAACATTACACTTACTTCTAATTTTGAAGATATCAAGCAGGAGGCTTACCAAATGAACATCATTTACTGCTTGAGTATGATATCAATAGTAACTAAAAATTTTACTAGTAGATATCTTACAATGTGAAACAGTTGCAACTCCTTACAAAATAAGATGTACAACCATTATATTTGATTGAAAAGAGTGGCCATGAGATTTAGTGCCCGTTCTTTCTCGTGGTTCTACCTATTGCATTGCGAACGTGGCAGTAAATGTAAATGTAGAATCATCTAGTAATTAACTTAAATTTTGACGTTCATAAGCGTCACTTTGTGGCCTAGATGAATAAATGATTTTGACTTTGATAAAGACCAGAAGTGGAGAAACCAGGCTTTAAAAACAAGCAGATAAAAAAGTTTAACAACTGGTCAAATTTGATACACACAATAGTGGAAGGCAAAATAAAAGTTTGTAATTAAAGAAGGCCAATTCTCGTATTTAACAGACACTGACACTGAATTTTGACTGAACTGCGATTTAATTTTGAATTGACTCACAATTGGTATTCTGCTTCACTTAATCTCATTACAGTATCATTTCGATATAATCAATTTATAATCTCTTGTTGATCTCAGAGGTAATGTCAAAAACTCAAAAACAAAAACATGAATGTTGCCATTGTATGGGAAAATACATTAATAGGAATGGTAATTGGATGCCACTACGTTTCCATGCCAAATTTAAACTAATATACAACTAAGTAATAAAATTTTGTTAAGTAAATGTATTGGTTCCTTGGATCGTGTGGATTATATTCAATAGGTATAGCCATCGCAGCCCAAATCCACTCATACTTATTTTATATATAAAACAATAACAAAGTAACAAACACTTATTTTGCTCAATTGTCAACAATGATCAGCTGTGAACTGTCAAACCGTAGTATCATTTGGTTTTAGCTACAGTTTGACGTTTGTTGTACGTAAATAATTAGCAGAATACCGTCCACAGTAATTCACACTTAGTTCAACTTTCGATGTAGTCCCGATCTCATTCAAGTGTCAGTTAAGTTACGAGAATACCATTTATGACACCGAGACTAGATTGATATTGGAATTTGAACAAATATAATTACCAGAATTGGCCTTTAGGTTTACAACATGAAATATAATATGTTTATAGTGCGATATAATGATACGGCTAATAAAGCTATTAGTACGGAAATACTGAAGCAATAACGTTTTATGAACAAAATTTCTGTTTTATGCCTGACAGTCATGTTTTCGGTGTTACATGGAAATAATAAGACTTTTTCTGTTATAGACGTTTAAAATTTGGTGTTACCAGATGTATTGATTTGAATTTTGAGATAAAAGCTTGTTTCCTCAGTATTTAATTAAATTTGTGCCACGTTTTCTTCCATCTATCTATACATCCAATTTTTACTGCACGATTGGCGTAGTGGTTTAAGCGGCCGCCTCGCCGCTTGACACTGCGCCGAGTGTCGTGGGTTCGATTCCCACACGAGACAACACTTTGTGTGTTCCATAAATTGTTGTTTCGGGTCTGGGTGTTCGTTGTGTCCGTTGGTTGTATGTTTGTAAAGTCCCCCGCAACACAGGATTTATTCCTAGTGTGGGAGTTGTCAAACAAAAAAAAAAATAATATACCTACAAAATTATAAAATGAAGTCCTCCGGCCCTGCTGTCTATCTGTATGAACGCGATAAACTTAAAAACTGCAGAACGGAGTTAAGTAGGATTCAAAGCAATAAATACTGTGATTTCCAAGGAAGGTTAATTCAAGATATTTTACAGTCGCTCGGTGGCAAAGCAAATATTCCATAAAATCTGTTATGACTAGAAAGCGAACTCCGTGGCGGAAAGTCTTAGATGCAACCGACAGAGGCGGCTCGTGAAAGATTATATTGGGTGTTCACTAAAAAAGAAGATGAAACTGCTTACAATTTATTTTGTGAATGCTTTTACAATTAATAGTAAGATGTGCTAAATTATCGATAGATACCTACCCGAACCGTCCACGCAGTATCAACTCCGGCGCCACTAAACAAAATACACGGAAAACAAAACCGCTTCTTACTTCCTTCGCATTTTCGCAACCACATAACCAAAGCGTTTTATCATATTGGTCGTTTTTTAAAGCTTTTTCACAGTTTTTTATAAAGTTTACGCTGTTATATTCCATATTAGTTGCACAACTTAACTGTCTTTCTTAAACATATATTATATACACGATCACACATACAATTTACAATATTTAAAACACCAATCCTTTTCTAATTACCAACGTTTGCAGATAAACACATAAGAATAACTGAATATATCCAATCTTTTTGCAGATAAATGTTTTGCTTTTGTTTACATTGAAATTATACCGGCAAAACACTATTAAAAAAAAACGGCGCACACGTTTTAATTTTTCTTCGTGACAAATGGTCATATCATTTAGTCGGGTAATATATTCGTGCATGCGCACCTCGTCAAGCTAGCCAGGAGCGCCGCTCCGTATTTGCCTTATTTCTCATACAAATCTTTTGTCTCACGCGCCCAGCGCATAGAACGCTCTCTCTTTCGCACTCATTACGTTCCAGTATTAAGCGTTGTACTAAGCTTTCGTCAACTAAGAGCGCTGTTATGAGCGCTCCACTCAACAAAAATACCTATGTATGTTTCAAGAGTGTTGACAAATCACAAAATTATGATAAACAGTTTAGTAGTCAAATACTTATTTGTAGATATGCATTATAGAAAAGAGAATAGGTGTGTATTAAAATATTGAGCATGTTTATAGAATAAGTTTATATGAGTTGTATAATTTTATAATTTTGGGAGTTCACTGCTCCAGCGCTCCTTTGAACGAGCCGCCACTGGCAACCGATATAAAGCTAGACAATGAGTTCAATTCAAATATTATAGCGAAATAGAAACGTTAGCAAAGGTTACAGTGAGACATTCGAAGAAACTTCACATAATTTCCTCGTATACTCGGCCGGTCGCCACGTGAACAACTTCATAGATATTTTGCGAATGGAAACGCCAAATAACAGTAGAATATTTACTTTCATACTTTCACGATTTGCACATATATTAACCTGGCGAGCAATTGGCCTTAGAAAATAACGGTTTACCAAGACAAGTCGGTGAATACCTTATGTTCCTATTTTCTTAGATTATTTTTCCCCAAGGTTCTCGGGCACAGGCCGATCTTGACCCGCACGCATCCAACCGCTTCCCGCGATCTTAACCACATCATCGGTTCACAGGCATTCACTCTACTCGAATCCATGTTCATATTACGGAAAAGTAGCGTAATAAGAGGTTGTCTTGTTGGTTCAGGGGATAGACAGCGATATTGTATGATTATCCCGGTATCAGTTAATTTGAGGATACTGATTACCCGCAACGCCCGTCAAAGATGTTCATTCCGAGGTCCGGGACAAGCAATTCGAAAAGTCAGTGGTGCGCATCATGAAGTCGAACCTGATGCCTTCCACGTGGTAGTCTGTAAATATCTCCACTAGGCTATCGCTACCTCAACGAAGTAAATCAACTAACAGTATACAACTTGTGATAAACCGAGCTGTCACTTCCATCAAAACAGGTATCATTAGCCACTCTTTCTTGAACAACACTTGACCTTTTGATTTTCGTGAGTCGAGACTATATATCATCTGTGGCAGCTAGTGAAGCCTTCGTTTATTTATTATATTTTCTATTCCACTGATATATCAGTTTCCAAGAATACTGCTTTTCTTTTTGCGAAATGTTTAAAGTTACGGAGTTCTTGGGATTTATGAACACGCATCGATTTTGGTCGCATTCTCGCGACCAAAATCGAGAATGTCAAGGGATTTTAGACTTAAAATTAAATATTTAGTAAATATACATATGGGATTATCTATCTATATTGATTATAAAATGAGTTCCAACTTTTTTCTGTCTGTATGAACGCTCTAAACTCAAAAACTTTAGAATTAATTTTTGTACGGCTTTCATCAAGTGTGACTTCTAAGGAAAGTTTTGGGTGTAATATTAACACAGGCGGAGCCGCGGGCAAAGTTTACTGATAAAAAAATGTTATGTACCTACTGAAAGTAGTAATCTAGTGCTTGTCTAGCTGTTTCTTCGAGTTCGGTCGGTGCGACCCAAATAAGGAACTAAATAATGTCATTAAATTTAGTTTTTCCGTTCGTCCCGATTGTCTTCATAGATTTAGCATTTATGTAGGCAAGTAGCACAATAAATGATAACCGTTGAATGTCCACTTTTAGTTATTTAATGGGTTTGCTTGATGGTAAGGTGTGGCATAGGCGCTTGCAATACTAGGAATATTAGTTGTACTTTGTTGACATTTCTAAAAGGAGGTCGTGTGGTTATTTCGCCGCCGGAGTGAAACCTACAATTGCACATAACCTAACATTGCACTATGACATAGTTAATGTACCTAGTATTACGAAACCAATCTTCTAAGAGTTATAGTTATCGGTATATCTGTAGGTATATATAAAATCCTTGCGTTACTGACTGACTGACAGACAATGCACAGCCAAAACTATAGAGTGCACGAAGCTGTCATTTGGGATGCATCTTCCTTGGGGCCGTAGAGATCAACTAAAAAGGGATTTCTCGAAATTCTCACACGGGCTTAGTTGCGGTTCATCTAGTTAGAAATAAGTTTAATAAGTACTTGTTATAGGTATGTGCGTTTATAACAAAAGTAATACGTATAGAATGAAAAGGGTCGACTGTCTAGACATCTAGAAAGAGATCTTTAGCTAGGAGTTTCCGGACAGGATATACCTACAGCGTTTTACCGATCTTCTCATATTAGGTCAACATATATACACTGTACTAGAAACACAGACAGACTGTCGTTCCAGTAGCAAATAATGTTTACTTTTATTAAAGAAATTATCTTCTGGATCATTTGGTTCCAATCTAATGTTAGTAAAACCAATATATCGCGATAGGATCTGTAAACAGTTGCTAGATTTCAAAGTTTTCTACTTTTACCTAACATGCATTAGTACAAAGTCGGTGATACAGTCAGTGATTGCCTACATACACTACATGGACACGCAGACAGATAAGACTAATAGTTTCCTAGTAATGAGATGATGATAATATAGTAAAATATATTATCTTCATCATAAATTTTTTCCCTTCCCTCGGTTACCCAAAAACAAGCAAAGACCACATTCATACAGCCTAAAAAATAAAACCGAAGAAATCTCAGCTAATGCAATCTTATCCGCTCCGTTCAGAAATTTCCACGAAATATAATAATTCTAATTTGAAAAGCGACGCTACTCTCAGTTAGGGCTGTCCCGCGTCACCGCAGCCGTGACGCAGCACGCCGCACTGCGGTACACACGGCTCGTCTGCCGTCCCGGACAACCAAACACCGGCCAAATTTTTTACACAGATACTTTTTTAAGGAAATTATACTTCAAAAGAAAATTTTAATCTTACTTTTATTTTATATTTTGCGTGTTTTAAGAAAATATTGATGGTGTTCTTAATTCAAATATTTTGGGGGAATTATGATTTACAATAAGAGCACTCCTTTTTTAGAAACTATGGTATTTATGCATTTTAAAAGCTTATAGTTTTTATGACAACTAATAATGTTGTGTGTTTGAGTAAAGAGAAGATAATCTTATTTAGAAAATTAGAGATATATTGTAGCAATAGCTATATATCAGGTAGAGAAATTGTTATAATATGAAGTAAATATCATATTGTGCATCTTTATAATAACACATTTCTATTAGCTTTGCTGTTAGTCTTTGGACCGTATGAGTAAATTTGACTATTGATTATAAACAATTAGAAGTATGTTACTTTTAATAATAACTTTCATAATACATTTGTGAATCGACAAAAAAATAAAGCACCAAGCTGCTTTATTTTTTACAATTTGTAATATATGCCAAAAAGTTAAATACTTAACCTAAGCGCAATAATTTATATTTTTCACGTGTCCTGACGTAAAGCGTGTAGCTCTCACGGTGATCCGCCGACCTTGGACCAAAGCGGATCGTACCCAACACCTACCAAAGGGATTTATAATTTTTAATTTAGATTTAATAAGTGACATGTTGTTTTTTCGCTCAACAAATTTTGCGCGTAAAATTCATGAAATTAAATAGGTAATAGATGCTGTTTGACGGGTGCCGTTTTGTTTTTGAATTTCGAACGAAAGATTTACAAAATTAGAGTGCTTGGTTTTTTTTGTTGTTTAAAGTTTTGTACTTTTTGAGGATTAAATTCGAAATGGATAATCAATAAATTATTGCGAACTTTTAAACTTTTAAATTTGAACTAAAACATAACAAATGTCATACACATTTAAAAGTATTTTTAAACGTATTAAGTAATTTTTACTAATGTTTGTTTTATTTATCGTGTGAGTGTGTGGCCAACTCTGGTGTCGGACTGTCGGAGTTTTCAGACCGCCCGAAGGCCTCCGACATAGCCTAACGAACCTTATCCTTAGACAAGAACCGGGACTGGCTTTACGTGCCCTCTGAAGCACGCTAGCGCTCGGCATGCTCGGATGTAAAAAAATGCTGGTAACTCGTTATGGGCAAATAAAATGCAGGCCAGTAAACTTTATAAAAATAGCCAAATCTAACCTCCAAAGTTTTATCCGATAATTTTTATTTACCGTTAAATCGTACAGTAATAACTATATTTCACAACGTAATACAGCTGAAGTATTTGTTCAATTAACTAAATAAATACATTTATCTATGTAACAAATCTAAGTAACAATTTCTTTAGTTTTAAGTTTCCGTGTCGAACGGCTATTAATAAAGGCCTCGTTTTAAAAAGTGATTACTTCGGTGTGCTGTATTATGGTTTGTTTACCATAAAAAGTTCAAAACGATTTGTGAATACTCATACTTCATAAAACATACTTAGAGTAGGTGAGCGCTTAGGAGAAAATCGTTGCGTCGAAAGAGTGAGAAAGAAGATGAATTTGTATAAGGTTTCTATTTTTATTTTCCTAGCTTCGCACCTCAATTACAGAAGAAGTCTATCAGATAGATAGTATTAATGAAACACCAAATGTACCTACCTTCTTTCTCTTTCTATCAACATGACATATATGTGTGTTGATATGCATTTGCAAAATATTCTCAGGGGGAATATACTACTATAACTGAATACAAATATATGAAAAAATAAGTCACTAAAATTTAAAAATATTTTATCGTAATCAAGCATTTCGAAAATCAGCTTGGTGTATCGACCGCTGCCGCCGCTCAGCTGATCGCTGCGAGCTTGCATTGCAGTTACCTAACACACACAAGCACACGTACCCTCCGTGCAATCTTATTCTGCACCAGTCAACAATTTATTCTGCTTTACTACCTAAGTAACATTAAATGAAAATAGGGTCTTAATATCTCTCTCGCCCCCGATTACGTGGGACCTAGAAGTTCATGACGAAATGTGGGTGTAATATTACACCTCTGCCTACCCCTTCGGGGATCTAGGCGTGGTTATAAAAAGTCGTTGGTTCGTGCCGTAGCTAAAAAAAAACCTACGTATGTTTAGTTCGAGATCCTCGTGTTGCAGCCTGTTAGTCTCTCTCTATTTTTTTTGTGAGTGTGTGATTAACTCAGTGTCCGAGTTTTAATAAAGTCCGAAGGCCTCCGACATGGCATAACGATTCTCGTCCCGAGACAAGAGCCGGAACCGTGAGCTTTTTTTGAAGAACGGTGGCGTTCTGATATAAATGCCAGACGCGGTCACCCATCCAAGCGGTGTCCTGTGCAAGCGTTGCTTAACTTTACTTTACTTTACCGACGCCTTACAAACGAGAAGCCAAGTCACGCAATTAAGCTGAGTCCTCTCTACTATCGCTGACCTTCATCCTTATGTTTATTTATTTATAGACTCACGCCTGTATCCCCGAAGGGGTAGGCAGAGGTGTAATATTACACCCACATTTCGCCATGATTTTTTAGGTCCCACGTACTAGGGGGCGAGCCTAATTGCCGTTACCGGGTACATCACCAGATTCGGTGCTGCTACTGAGAATTCGGAAAAACCCAGTAACACTTTTGCCCGACCCGAGCATCGAACCTGGGACCTCTGATCAGCGGTTGCATACGCTTTCCACTGGACCACGGAGGCAGATATGATAGTATGTGTGATATTATAAATGCCAATGCCTATATCTCTAGCTTTAGGATACTACTGCTTCAATGTTGATACTGCCATGCCATGACAAAATTCTGACAGGACGCGGTGGAGATTTTAGAGTAAGATCCCAGGGCCGCTAGACCTTACTTATTTTCTCAGAAACAAAATGTATGGAATAATGTAGTGTTAGTATCTGCTATGAGTGTACGCATAATTGCTAACTTGGATCGTGGACCAATTATTAGTTATGAGGTGCTAAAGGTCCACGGGAACCATTTCCATACATTTCATAAATGCGCCCCCTAGTGGTCTCTACCGACAGCTAGATATTTTGGAAATTGTAGAGCGTCTGGTAAAAAATACCGTCGCCGAAATGTGTGCGACAGTATTATTTATAAATTTTTAATAATACCTATTTTCTAAAACACACATAAAAATCAGCACTGAGAAATTAAGACTTTACTTAGCTTTAGCACCACGTACATAAAAATTGGTCCACGATCCAAGCTAACAAATATGTGTACACTCGTGACCCATACTACATCTTAATATATATATTTCTTGTGTGCGTGTGAATGTCACTGAACTCCTCCTAAACGACTGGACCGATCCGGATAAAATTTTCTGTGTGTGTTCAAGGGGACTTGAGAATGGTTTAGATTCACAATTTAGTCCACTGGAAAATGTTTTTTTACTTAATTTTTAATTTGTAAGTAGTTGTGGATTTTGGAATGTTTCACATTGGAACCGACGGACTGCGCTGCTATCGCAGTGTCAAATCTTATATTAATAATTTCGTCAAGGAGTACATCGAAACCTTACGAAAATAATAACACATTAAAAATAAAGATTTCGAGTTGACAACATATATCCGCAAAATTGGGATTGTCGAGTATTTTGTTAAATTCTAATGGTTCTGACAGACAAATCACAGTCGCCATATTAGCCACTCTAGCGAAACGTCACGTCACTGATACCGGATAACATTTTGAGTACCTACTATAAGTCTTAGTACTAAGTAGTTTGTAAGTATGTGTAAATACGTTTTGCAGTTATATTTCTTAAACATTTAAAACGACAAATATAGTTATCCACTCAATAGAGGAGATTTGTGTTACCCCAAACATAGATGATATACTATAACTAGAGAACCCCGATTTTACGCGAGCGAAGCCTCGGGCAAAAGCTAGTTATTCTATACATTTCACTTCTGAGAAAATAAGTAAGGTCTGGCGGCCCTGGGATCTTGGACTATTTCATTTAATAATATGTATAGATATAAGCATGTTAAAGCGGCCGAAGTAGCAGATACCTTGTGAAAAGTTACTAAATCACTTTTGATGCTGAAAGTCACGTCAACCCTTCAGTAGTTGCGAAAACCAAAGTATTCTTTTTCACCACATATTGTATAATCGGAAACGGCTTTTTACTTAGGCAAACGGGTGCGGTGCTAACTTTGGCCCGTGTGTTTATATAACACAGTCGGTAGTGTTACCACACCAATAATGTTAAACAGAATGTTACCTTGAATTGTAAATGTCTGGGTTGTCTGGCTTTTCACGGCCTTTGCTAAAAATAAAACGTCATAATTCTAAGCATCAACTTGTGCTTTACTGAATTGATACTAATGTGCGGCTATTTTTGTTGGCTGGCAATTCCGTTTATTCCAAATCTAAATTCAAATAGTGGTATCCCTAATAGGTACCGCATTTTATACTGGACTGCGTAAATGGTATGACATTATAATGAGTATGAGCATTTATGCCCGAGTAATAAAAAAAATAAAAAAAATCCCTACAACATCTAGTGATGCTAAAGTCCCAAGTCAAAATAATTTATTATCTTAGGTCAAAATGTGACACTTATGAATGTCAGATTTACCAAATAAAATCTACAGTTACATTAAAGGTAACGATCGCAAACTTCTATTGTGAAAGACTGGACAATATTTAGTATCTATACTTCTCTCTTCTTATTTTTGATAAAATTATAAATAGATGGTAAATAAAAACCGGCAAATCTTATTTTACAAAATTATGTTCCTAGTTTTAGGGGACATGTCGATATTTGTCAACTAAACGCGACCGAAACACCTACGAGCAGGTATCCTAGTCCTTTGCACCAACATTTGAGTCGTTCCTAGAAGGGCACGTCATATATTATCAATACTGAGTACGTAGCTAACCGCCATGGACGCTTTTAGAAACTGTATGCAAAACGTTTCCATCGACAAGCAATTCGAAAGTGATAAATGAGTGCCTAGACTCGGACTAAGCCTCCAGGTATGAATTTAATTTGACGTCATTTAAATATCACCTACATACTTGCTTGAACTTTTCACACAGGGGTTTGGGTGTACAGAAAGACAGACAGATAATATTTACACACATTTTGGTTAGTGAGTCCAACGACTGAATTATGATATATTGAATCCGAATAAATAAATAATTAAAGCCAATAATGTGTAGTATAAAGTCCGAACAATACCTTTAATCGAATCAGGAACCTCTCGTTAAGTAATAAGTAGATAAAAAGCCACAGCATTGAATGCCCTGCAGTGGGACGCTACAGGCTGAAAATAATCATTCAAAGTCAAAGTCAAAATCCTCTATTCACTTAGGTCTAGGTCACAATGTGATCTTATGAACGTCGACCAAGGAGGTATTACCTTATGTTTTTGTTTTTTTTTAGACTCACGCCTGTGTCTCCGAAGGGGTAGGCAGAGGTGTAATATTAAACCCACATTTCGCCATGAATTTTTAGGTCCCACGTAATAGTGGGCGAGCCTATTGCCGTACCGGGCACATTACTAGACTCCGTGCTGCTACTGAGAATTTCCTATCGAAAAAATCCAATAACACTTTGCCCGACCCGGGAATCGAACCCGAGAACTCCCAATCCCATGCGCACATATTATACTGTGGTATAATCTTAAATTATTGCTGGATTATTTAGTATTCACATGTGACGAATGAGAGCAATATAATACAGGGTTACGGATACTGTCCTTAATCCGAATAGGTTATTCATGAGAATATAATATAGCTATGGCAGTAAAGACCAATTTACACCGCCAGAGAAAACTGCATTTATGTGCTTCCACCAAAAGATATGACGGCGGGCAATAACAGAAAAATAACTTACAATACTTTTTAAGAAACAACAAACTTTTTTTTATATAAAAAAACTAAATAAATAAACCTTTATTTTAAAACTTTTATCAACTAAAACTTCATTACATAATATAATATAAATGACCCTAACAAACATGGTTACATACATTCATTGCAAGTAATATAAAAGCTTTTAAAAATGATCTGCTTCATTTGCAGAAAGCGGAGATGAGCCGATTTCTACAAATGAGAGAGTATGAACATACAACTGCATTATGAATGAAGTCTTTATCATTTTCCATTTAGCTCGCACCGTTCAGTCATCTGTTTAATTTTCTTTTGCGGTGGGAATCAGACGACTCGACTATTTCTGGTGAAGACAGCAACCGATTTCTTGAAAACGAAGACCTCTGTGATTGGCCATTTCCGGCTTAGTCTTTCGCGATAGAAACCCAGCTTAAGACCTCATTGCAGTGAAATGTATGGAGATGATGCTACTTACTGATAAGATTCGATATGCGCGGAGCTTCAAGCGTTTGATAAAACACTAGTTTCCCTGTTTTGGTATGTAGAGGGCAAGTTTTGCAAGGTTTGGAAAAATCATTACGTACAATAATTTATTAAGTGAAGTGAAGTTAAACGACAAGAAATTAATTTTCGAATGAGACATTTATTTCGTCATCAGTAAAAGCCTACGTGGTCTCCGAAGTTCCCTACCGAATATAGACTACTCAAGAGGCATTCTACTGAGCATGATTTTCTACTCTTTGAGTCCAGTAAGTTATTTTGTTACTCAATATATGAATAGAAAAATATCACGAATTGCAAAATCCTCACACGTATAACATTTAAAAACATTACCCCAAAGGCTTAGTAGTCGGGTAAAAACGAAGTTCAAATCGACTGTTTAAACTTAAAAGCCTTATCATAATCCCTGATTTTCGCTACTATGAAAAGATTTTTAAATTCTCATACAAAATGTCAAAGTATACGTAACCTTTATCACACATGTCAAATTTTGACAGATTGTGCACACAGGTGCTATTGTGGGTATTCGGTTAAAAAAACACCAACGAATTTAAAAAATGCGTATGCCAACGAAATATATTTCGGTGGAATATCGATAATACTGTTTCGGGAAAGCGCGTGTCTTTTCATAGGAAACTTGACAGATGACCCGTCAATAATTATTTTGGGATGAGCTTTATTTGCCAACCTTTTTGGTAGACGAAAATTATTTTTAGCCTGTAAGCATGTGAGCAGGTTATTAGGAGTTCGAATTTTAAATTGAATGGAATTATAACTATATATAATAATAATAATTGTTATATTTCTAAACTTTTTTTTTTAATATAGTTTATTAATATAAAATTAACTATGAGAAATGTAAATAAATAAAGTGAATAATTGTTATGTCTGTAAATATGAAAATAGCGGCAAAATGTAATTATATGTTCTTACAATCATAGTTACACTTAGGTACATAAAATTATACTTGTCCTGACATATTATCATTTCGAAGCCTAAACTGCTGTAGCTAGTAGTATGAAATTTAGACGGTGACATTCTTTTGCAACGTTGGCACTCACTAAAGAAGGCTTTTTTATATTCGAATCCAAGAGGATTAAATAAGGTGACAAAGTACGTTTCCAAATTTCGCTAATTTTCAAACCCTACGAATATGTGGGCAACAGCTTGAAATAAGTATAATTGGTATAATTGTATATTCCTGGTATATTCTTGATCTCGATTTGGTTTTCGGGAATTGCCTTATTTGAAGAAGCTGTGTGCGTGACGGACCTAAAGTTCAACAATATTGTTGCTATATCTGTTCCATTCCACCATATCCACCAGGGACAGTAGTTTGTCGCTTACAATCCGAACAGCTATTAGCTTGTTTACACCCAGTGGTTAAAAAACAGGCTTTATTTGTGCTTGTTATTCAAGTAGCTAACTATCGATTTGCCTTGTTATAAGTTCACATACTTACTTTAATATTCTTCACAACACATAAGTTTTGCTACGTACGCTCGAGTTTTAACTGAAACTTAATAGGAATATCTAGGTTTGTCCAAGCGTGGAATTAATGTAGCGTCAGCAAAAAATACAGATTGTTTGTTTCTCCTTATTTTGTGACGCTAACCAGAAATAAGGGAAAATAAATAATTCAAACTGCTTTTTTAAAATGTTTAGTCATATATAAGCGTTTATTATCATTAGTATCTTATTATTAGTAACCGCAGTTTTATAGTCATTTGAACAACATCAACAATATTTTGTAGTCGTAAATTATGATCATATTTTTTGACAAGCAAGGCCCTATAAATGTTTAAAAAATAACAATGTGAATTGGTACTAATTAACTGCGAAGGTTGATGATACGAATTGACTTTCATTAACCCAGTATACGTATAAAAATTAGAAATGAACTAGGCCGGTTAATTTACGTCGGCAACGACGAAAATACTTGCTTCATTACTTTAAATACTTAGTCGCATCACTTTTAGTTTGGCGCATGTCGCAACACAAACAAAGAACATGAGCTTAGTAATAAACCATGTTATTATGGTGGCGGATTAAGAATACAAAATGTCACCACCCATTTTGTTCCGTGGTTGACGTATGTATCTTTGGCAAGAGACGGAAAGTCGACATCAAATCCTAAACTAAACCATCTGGACAGTGCAGTGTAGTATGCCAAAATCCTCCATACAAAACACTACCGAAAATAAGCCGCTGCCTATTCATTTCATATTAAAACGTTATTTATATTTTCCTGTTGACGGTACACCTACACGCGAATAGCTATACGATCCGTGCGTCTGTTTGTGTAGTATCTGTCAACGAGGTTACAAGTTTGATTTGAAAAGTTCGTGACTTATTACGCGTTGATGGGATTTAGTTGCAACTAGATCGGCACTCCGAGCTGTATATAATCAATTCCATAGGAAATTGTGTACTATTTGTTTTTTGCTGACTAGGTATACCTATGTATAAAGAGTTTAATGAGCAGTAGAGCCTTGCTGGCTGCTGCATAAACTAGTCGGCCCAGAAGCCTAACTTGGCTTGCTGATCGTAATAGCATGTTAAGCAACCTTTGCTGAGGTCAGCCTCGGGATGGGTGTTCGCTTGTTTAAGGATCAATATCAGTGCGGTTATTATGATTCAAAAGGCTGTCTGTCGCTGTTCTTGGCTCAGAACTGGAATCATTAGTCTATATTGTGGCCAACATGCTTCTTATTCATTTTGACACACACATTCATACAAAAAAGTAAAGATATATTAGGTGATGTGCCCGGTAACGGCAATAGGCTCGCCCCCTATTACGTGGGACCTAAAAGTTCATGGCGAAATGTGGGTGTAATATTACACCTCTGCCTTCCCTTTCGGAGATACAGGCGTGAGTCTATAATAAAAATAAATATAAAAATAATATAAGGTAAAATTTAAAACCTTATCTTTTCTACAAACCAAAGCCAGTTCGCTATACTAAATACTAAGTAAGTATTGGTCAGAAGTCAAAGAACTCTGCACCCAATTCGCTGGCGGTTTCCCGTGTACATTTTTGCCGTGGCGTGAATTTCTCTTCGTGATGTATGTGTGCGAGTAATGAGCCCAATTTGTACGAGGCACGTGGCGACGGATACTATGAGTAGCTACATGTATTAACGCCATGCATACGTGTATCTGACTTATGTTTGGGTTGGGGTTTGGTTATGGTGACCTATGCTATTCTGATGTTTTTTTTATTTATTTTATTTATAGTCTCACGCCTGTATTCTCGAAGGTGTAGGCAGGGGTGTTTTTTTTTTATGGTATAGGGGGCAAACGAGCAGACGGATCGCCGGATGTTAAGCGATTACCGCCGCCCATGGACACCCGCAACACCAGAGGAGTCACAAGTGCGTTGCCGGCCTTTTAAAAAGGAATAAGCTCTTTTTTTGAAGGTTTGAAGGTCGTATTGGTTCGGAAAAACCGCAGGCGACAGATCATTCCACAGTTTACAGGTGCGAGGCAGAAAGTTTCTAGAAAAGCGCACCGTTGTGGCTTGCCAACCATCTAAATGATGGGGATGGAAATTCTGTCGCGTAGAACGATGGCGGAAAGAGGCGGCAGGGATTAATCCGAACAACTCTTCGGAGCACTCCCCACAGTAATAGCGATAAAAGATGCATAGCGAGGCTACATCTCTACGCAGCGCCAAGGGGTCTAACTGATTGCAAATATCTTGGCAGTCGACAATTCGAGCGGCTCTCCGTTGGATGCGGTCTAGAGGGAGAAGCTGGTACTGGGGTGCCCCTGCCCAAAGATGAGAACAGTATTCCATACGCGGCCGGACCTGTGCCTTATAAAGGAGCAAGCGGTGGGCCGGAGTGAAATACCATCTCGATCTATTTAGCACGCCAAGCTTCTTCGAGGCTAACTTAGCCTTACCCTCTAAGTGACCGCGGAACTGGACTTCGCTCGATATGTCGACACCAAGTATTCCAATACTGGAGGAGGCAGTCAAGGGGGTGCTCTCAAAACGAGGACATACGACCATCGGCAGTTTTTTTGCGGTGAAAACGCAGACTTGTGTCTTTGTGGGGTTAAATTGGACCAAATTAAGTCTTCCCCAATCTGAGACCATCTCCAAGGAGGTCTCAATTTTAGACACAAGTTTATGTCGGCTCTCGATGACTTTTTCCCGAGAAATGTTGGCGTGGCCGGTATATAAAGCATCACCTGTGCTGTCATCTGCATAACAATGAATGCCGCTATCTAGCAACATATCATTGATATGCAGGAGGAACAGAGTAGGCGATAGCACGCAGCCTTGAGGAACACCAGCATTTACAGACAAGGCGTCAGAGCATTCACCGTCAACTACGACCTTTATGCTTCTGTCTGTAAGAAAGCTGGTGACCCATTCGCATAATTTCTCGGGCAGCCCATAGGAAGGGAGCTTCGAAAGAAGCGCTTTGTGCCAGACCCGATCGAAGGCCTTCGCTATGTCCAAACTGACCGCCAAAGCCTCCCCCTTTGTCTCGATCGCCTGTGCCCAACGATGTGTCAGGTATACTAGAAGATCACCAGCCGACCGACCCTTACGAAAGCCGTATTGCTGGTCACTGAGCAGCTGATTATCCTCTAGAAACCGAAGGAGCTGGCAGTTAATAATGAACTCCATTATCTTCGAGAAGAGGGAGGTTATGGCTATGGGTCTGTAGTTGGACGGATTAGAGCGATCGCCTTTTTAGGGATCGGGTGGACCAATGCTGTCTGCCACGATGTTGGGACTACGCCAAATGAGTAGGAGAGACGAAAAAGGCGTATCAAAACTGGTGCCAACTCTGGAGCGCAGATCTTCAACACAATAGGGGGAATTCCATCAGGCCCACTCGACTTATGGATATCGAGGGACAGAAGTGCCATACGGACTGCGCGTTGGTGGAACCGAATATCCGGCATACAACCCTTCAACAGCGGTATAGTAGGCGGTTCCTGTCCCCCGTCATGCAAGGTCGAGTTGGACGCAAAGAGTTTGCCCAGAAGATCGGCTTTCTGCTTTGCGTCGTGGGCCAAGGAGTCATTTCCCATGTGTAGCTGTGGAAAGGATGGCTTACAGAAGTTACCTTCGGTAGCTTTGGCAAGAGACCAGAATGCGCGAGTTCCCGATGGAAGGCGCTCAAGCCTCTTGCCAATTCTACCGATGTGCTTCGTCTTCGCACTAGCAATGTCTCTTTTGAAGGACCTGGAGGCAAAGTTATACTCCTTTTTTAATGCGCTGGTATTTTCATCCCCCGCCGCCTCCGCAACAGCCCAGGCTTGGTAAGCTTCCTGCTTCCTGCGAGAAGCCTTTTTGGAAGATGAACCATACCAAGGTCGAAATTTGCCACCAATGGGGACCACAGAGGATGGAATGAAAAGTTCCATACCCTGTAGCACCACATCAGCAACAGAATCAGCAGCGGCGTTGGGATCATCCGGCGAGAAGCATATATGTCCCCAAGGATAGGACGCAAAGAAGTTCCGCATCCCATCCCAATCTGCTGACTTATAGTGCCACACACGGCGACTGCGTGTAGCCCGCGATCGCAGCGAGCACGTGAGAGGCACCACACTCCGTACAAGGCAGTGGTCTGAGGAGCCAAGTGGGGCGCCTTGTAGCCGTCCGGATGAGAAGTCAGCAGAAGGTCCAGCAGTGAAGGATTCTGGCTTTCAACGTCTGGGATTCGCGTGGGCGTGGTAACCAGTTGTGTCAGGCCATAAGCCAGTGCGAAGTCGTGAACAGATCTCCCCGCATGATCAGTTTTACTGGAACTGAGCCAGTCGGCGTGATGGGCGTTAAAATCGCCAAGCAAGATGATCTCTGCTGACGGGATCTGCTGCTGCACAAAGTCTGAAGCCATTTGGATGCGCTCAATGAGTCGGTCAGTTTCGGTATCACCGCTAGCTAGATAGGATATATATAGAGGATAGGATACCTATAAAGGCAAGCATAGACGCGAGGGTGGTCGTCGCTATCTATACGTAGCCATAAGGTGGAAAGGTCCCTACCTTCAAGATTTCTAAGTCGACGATAACTGATATCGTCTCTAACATACACGCACACTCCGGCCTTGGACAGAAAGGAGTGTTCAAGTCCATACCCAGGGTAAGTAAGGTAGGAAGTGTCTGCTGGAGGCGATATCTGCGTCTCAGTTAAGAAGAGCAAGGCTGGCTTTGTTGTCTCGAGGTGGTGGTGGACAGCATTAAGGTTGGTGTGTAATCCCCTGATATTGCAGAAGTCCACAGCCAGTGTGGCAGGGGGTGCCAGGATATTTTTGCTCCTTTTTAGGGACTTTTCGAGCGCAGTTTTGCCCCCCAGAGTACGAGGGGCGGCCTAGGCGTCCACGCTCAGATGCGTTGTGTCCTGAACGCGGACGTCCAGAGAGGGATTCTCCAACGCTAGCGCAGTTGGTATCCTCCTGGGGTAGCAAAAAGTTTTTCAACTGCACCATCATAGGGGGGGGGTTGGAGGATTGGGCCTCCGGTATCCTCACTCACTCGGCGAAACACAACGCAAGCGTTGTTTCACGCCGGTATTCTGTGAGGCCGTGGTATCACTCCGGTCGAGCCTGACCCATTCGTGCCGAAGCATGGCTCTCCCACGGTGTAAATATCCCTCTCCACGGGTGTAAATATTACACCCACATTTCGCCATGAATTTTTAGGCCCCACGTAATAGGGGGCGAGCCGATTGCCGTTACAGGGCACATCACCAGACTCCGGGCTGCTACCGAGTAATCGGAAAAACACAGTAACACTTTTGCCCGATCCAGGAATCGAACCCGGGACCTCCGAACAGCAGTCGCATACGCTATCCACTGTACATAGGTAAGTATTTAAGGTAACGGAGCTCTCTCTATCAATTGTAAAAAATCTAAATTGCAGGTGAAAATGGAAAAGGAATAATAAATCGATATTTATTGCTTGCCCCGTGCCTCGGCGAACTCGAAAAGTTGTTGATCCCGATTGACATGATGATCATGACACTTCTTGGATGAATACCCTTTAATGTACTGTTAGGTCTTATTAACTATCGCCTTAGAATATTAGTGTTCCTCATGGGTTGCGGCAGTCAGACGTCAGACGGTACAATGAAAAAGCTTATATTCTGTAAAGTTGGACTAAGGCGAATCCCGGGTTGTAACACGAAACTCTTGGATGCAACGAGCATAACGGGACCACGGTGATGACGATGGAGAAGGAACTGTAAGACCTTTTTACTTTTTCATCTTAATATATAAAATCCTTGCGTTACTTACTGACTGACAGACACGCTACAGCCGAAACTATTGGACGCTGGAAGCTGAAATTTGGCATGTATGTTCCTTGGGAACCGTAGGGGTGCACTGAAAAGGGATTTCCGGAAATTCCCACGTGATCGGCCAAAACGGGTAAATTTAAAAAAATTGCAAGCGTAGCTGCTGGCGTCCTCTAGTCTATTATATTATTTAAAGGATTTTGTCGCAACCGTTAACGTAAAATTTATCAGAACTACTGTATCTATCTACGTATCCAGTACTAAAGTGCCTACGCTAGAGCGAAGTCTAACCTTATGAAACAACATTAAAACTTCTATAATTTGCACCGAAAAGTATGAATTTACTTTCAAAACTCCATATTTTGTGATAGAAATCGTGTCGAGTTATCATTTTGTTGGACTTATAACGGTAATAAGCCCGATTTGTATGAAGCACGTTTCCAACGAACTGTATCGTATATAAAGACGTTTTGAAATGACTCCTGTGTACTACGGCTATGTATTACTTTGAGGGGGTGTGGGGGTTAAATATGAATTTAAATTTGCGTGATCATAAATATTAATTTGGAATTGTTATCTGTGTATATCTTATATCTATCTATATCTATATCTTTATCAATCGTGAGAAATTATGCATGATTTTTTTAGAGTTTTTGTCGCCGGTTTATTACAATCATCCATCCAAATTACATAAAAAAACATCCAGATTCATAACAACAATTTTGTGGATTGTGGACAAAATATTTGACATATTTTGTCTGGAGCTTATGTCAAATATATAGATCTCTACCAAGGATACTGAAGTCTGGCGCAAGTGATGAGCAGTGACGCGACCGCTAAAACAACTTCGCTAGTGCATATGAACGGTCCTTTTTTTTGGTTTGAATTTACCGTTTAATATGGCCATGCGCTTTAAAATAAAAACATTTTTGTTAAAATACGTGCTCTTACGATTGGTAATAACGATCATTTTTTATGAACCACGTCGAACAGTTACTAATTAAATTTCAAAGCCATATTACAATAATGAATCCTCACTCGTCACTTCAAGTATAGTCGCTTCCTACATAGTTTTTATTTTCCCCTTTATAATATTAGTACATTTGATTTATTTGTCCTATTTCAACACCTGGGTGTACAGTCGCACGCAACGGCTTTATGAGCTCAATAAAATGTGTTATTAAATTACGTTTTTTATACTCATGTGATGTTGTATGGCCTTGTCCACGAGTTCAGTTAACGTTTGTGTGTGAATTATCAGAATTTTCACAAATATTGAGTATTGCTTGCCGCGTTATTCTTGAATAAAATGCACTACCAACAAGAAAAGTACAACCAGGTTATATTTTCTTTAAACGTATAGGAGTAGTTATTAAACATATCGCTGTGCTGTTACCGTGCCGCTACAGTTTGCCATAACCTTTATAGCATTTTCAATGTCTAGAATTTTCTATCACACAGCAAGCTTTTATTTTATTAAAAACATTAAAATGATTCGATATATCCACAATCAATCAATTGAAGGACGAAAACCACACGCTGCATAGTAATTCCAAGAAGCTCAGATTTTTACATAGAGACGCATTTCCTATGGGCGCTCTGAAGACAAACTTGCCGATCCAAATTGCCGCTTGGCGGCGTGGCAGTCACGCTGTGACAGCTGTCTCTACGAGAGCAAGAGAGACGAACGTTCGAGTGTATCTCAATACTTTATTGCATTCCATAATTCCAATGAGGTGTTAAACATAAGGGTTGTATCAATTATGGACCCTGTTGGGCGATCGCAAGTTATCTAGCGAGCGAGCGCAAGAGAAACGGAGAACGACGCCAGCACCGCCAACGGCGCCAACTACGAACTAAACTGGAGACAGTCCCCACTTGGAATCGGCACACGAAATCCATAAGAACTGCGCTTCTATGTAAATCTGTATTCATTGGTAATGCTCAAGGGTTCATTGTAATTTTTCGTAATTTACAATGGTAAAAGGCATGAGTGTTAAAAGTGTATTAAACTAAAAGGACAAGATGTCCAGATCCAAATAAAAATGAATTTGACAGTAACAATTAACCCACCATATACACACATCCATCAATAACACATTGGATAACGTAACGTCAATTTCGTCGGTTTCCGCACTGAGTGATGTGCATTCGATCCCAACACGAGATAAGACTTTGTGCAAAACGCAAATTGATGTTTCGAGTCTTTGTAATCTTTACCGTTTTTGTATTGGTAAGTTTGTAAAGTCATCCGAAATACAGGATATACATATATCTGGTACGGGAGTTATTTATAAAATTATAAAAGTAAATTAAATGATCATTGTGATAATATGCGTACTTACCATCGTAAAAAAAAAAATACTTCACCTGATTGACATGTTATTTATCATCGCAGAGCCTAAGCCAAAGAAGCGCAGTTCTTAAGGATTTCATGTGCCGATTCCAAGTGGGGACTGTCTCCAGTTTAGTTCGTAGTTGGCGCCCTGGCGGTGCTGGCGTCGTTATCCGTCTCTCTTGCTCTCGTAGAGACAGCTGTCACAGCGCGACTGTCACGCCACCAAGCGGCAATTTGGGTCACAGAAAGTTTGTCTTCAGAGCGCCCATAGGAAATGCGCCTCTATGTAAATATCTGAGCTCTTTGCCTAAACTATTGAAGTTAGATTCATGAAATTTGGACAGTGGGTTCATTTTATGACGTAAACATCTTCGATGGCAGTATTTTTTTAAATGATTTACCCCTGTAGTGGTGGTCCCTGGGGGTAAAAGCACTAAGCGAGAAGAATCAACGGGTGGAATCACAGTGGGGCACAGCTAGTTTTTAATACAATCATGAGCCTTAATACTTTAAACTAAATTATCTGCGTTTCTCACGAAAAATATACTTTGCATTATGTAGTCCCTTGTACAACACAGTGGTACAGTGACAGTCGTAACTGACACAGTCATAAAGATGTCACTTGCGCCCGGACGTGGGGTGTCATGATTGAGCGTCAATCGCCGAACATCGTCGATGCGCGAACGTAACACGAATTATTCCGAACTGAAACTGGATCGGACCGGCTGCAGCAAGTTTAGTGTTCAGTGTTGTTGGTGTACGAAATGAGAGGAGGAAACCAGGTCCTCTCTAAGGTCAGTACCCACCACATAATAATTATATATAACCTAAGTCCAACGCAATTGTGAAATTAAAATAAATAATGAAATAAATGTTAATATACCTAGGGATGCAAAGGAATCCCTCCCGGTGGCAATATTTCTCCGAGTTGCAGAGTTGCAAATCGCACTGTAGAAAAGCTAAATACATACATACATAGTCTCAACCCTATATCCCCGAAGAGGTAGGCAGAGGTATATTGCTACACCCACTTTACGCCAGATTTATTTTAGTCCCACATGTTAAATGTTCTGCCAAATCTGGTTAGATCAGTAAGCGGACCTCGCGATCCAAGCCGTAACTCTTGGATTCAACGCTAGGCTGATGATAACGTTGAGTCCCTATAAATTACAAAATAAGTCCATATATAAAATGTAGAGCACGTTGATTGTTTATCAAAGAATATCTATAATCTCAGCAGCAGAGTATATATGCCCTTGCTGAAACCATTGCAAATAACAGCTAAACCAGTCTTCTTTAGCAAACTCTTCAATGGCTTCATGGAACACACAGCCGCCGATGTGGCTCGTAAAAGGTCTGTCTCTAAGTTTGTCTCTAACATTTGGACGTAAAAAGAAGTCGCAAGATGCGAGTATAGTACTTGCGTCATTAGCTCTACATTTGTATTTTTTTTTATAGACTCACGCCTGTATCCCCGAAGGGATAGGCAGAGATGTAATATTACACCCACATTTCGCCATGAATTTTAGGTCCCACGTAATACACACACCACATTACCAGACTCCGTGCTGCTACTGAAAATTTCCTAACGGAAAAACCCAATTACACTTTGCCCGATCCGGGAATCGAACCCGAGACCTCCCAATTCTACGTGCACATTTATGCCGCGAGACCAACGAGGCAGTCTACATTTAAATCCGTTAAATATGATACGGCGAAGGCTGACCTTGCTTTGAGGATATTTTGTTGAACTTTTTCTTAAACTCTGGGCAAGCGAAAGCAAGCAAGTTGACGTATCAATCTGCGGTGACTGTCCTTGTCTTCATTTTCAGAAAGCTTCCACTTTTCTTAACTTCAAAAATATCTTATCTACTTGTAGTTGGACAAGACGCACTTGTCACTTATTATAATAACAAAATGGAATTACGGCCTTACTTGATCGGGATCCGAACGTTCATAACGTTTAATTTTGACAAATGGTCCATGATAATGAAAATGCTAAGAAACTCTATTTTTACCACTTCACACGTCTACGTAAAAACGAAGTCTTGATGACATAAGCTCTAAAACCGAAGCTATTCATGTCTTCATAAAAGACTTAACTGTTGAACAATACATTTCCGAATATCTTCATACAGTTGAGCGGTCCAGGTGTGCTCGATGTTGTGGCGTGTTGCCAGAGAGAATCACTGACCCGATTAACTCTGCTGCACTTGACGTAATAACTGGAAAATAGAATTGCGCTACTGCACTTTGTTACGCTGTGGTTTACATATTTATGTGTGAGTAAGTAGGTAGACAATCTAAACCGTACAATATCGCTATCCCTTCGAGTTGCGGAGGTCAGACGGCAGTCGCTCTGTAGAAAAGCTGATATTCTTTCATATCTGGTTAGAGTAGTATCTAAGCGGACCCTGTGCTCCAAGGCGTGTAAGTCTTGAATGCAACCGGGATAACGCTAGGACGATGATGATGAAGTAGATAGACATAGCTACATGTCAAGTTAGACAGTTCGACCTTTGTACCGTTCTTATGGTAGGAAATTAGAATCGAACTGCAACTGTTTAGCTTGACTTGGTATTATGAGTATATACGTGGTTCTGCTATCCCATTTCATTCAGAGGGTGTCCTAAGAGGTGACCAAGGAATATACAAAGCACAAAGTATTTCTGCACAGAGAAGGAAAACTCCTTATCAAACCCTATACCTTTCTAGCCAGCGTGGTTTAGTGGTCAAATCCTACTATCGGCTCACAATAGCATTGAGACGCAAATTACGAGATGCCGGACATAGGTCCAGCAATGGACTATGAAAGGATATAATTCTTTTTGTTCACATTTTTTTGTTCATATATTGATATTATGATGAGTACATACATAAAGTACAGACGTAGTGGTTTGTGAAAAGTTATTTGTACCTTTAAAATCTGTGGATTTTTTTAACAATATTCTACCCCGATTTTGCCGTCGTAAAGGAGGTTTGAATGTGGAGGCCCATGTCCAATAGTGGACGTCTTTCGGCTGATATGATGAAAGGAGGTATATAATACAATCTTCCTCAGTATCTACTTTGAAAGATTTTATTACTATACTATTGCTAGGTGTTAGGTACTTCACCTAGCAAAAGTCAGGCATCCGTCTGCGCAATAAAAGGAACACTGTCCAAATTTCATTTTTTATTTACGGCTCTGCGATAAGTAATATGTCAGTCAGCGCAAGTGATTTTATATATACGATTAACCTTATCCCGCGGTTTCGATCCGATCCTTTCTATGCTACGTCACATTATTATTCTTTTGTGAATATAAATAGCATATGACCTTTCATATAATTGAGCTGTCAAATGCATACACACGTATATTTTTTAAATATCATTCGTAGTTTCTAAATTGAGTGCGTTCAAATAAAATATCAAACATCAGCTTTATTATGTTATAATACCTATTACATTTGCGTTAACAATATTGGATATCTAAACAGTATTGGATGCAGCTTTTTTTCCGGTATGGCTGTAGATTACTCACTGTCACTGTTCTACATGCAGCAGGGACAGAAAAAGTTGTCACATTTATAAAAGTATAGAGACAGTTTTACTGTACTATAAAACTTCAAATATACAAATTCACAACAGACTTGAATAATCACTTTCCTAGTCAGTAAATTCTACTTCAAAAAGTTGAAACGTAACTTCAAAATTTATCTAAACACGTCAGCATTTCAAACTGCAATAAAATAAATTTGCCAACTAAACAAACTTACGAGGGATTCAAATGCATCAGACTGACTTTTGACCTTTGATTTCTTGACACGGCACCGCTGCAGATAAGCCTAAATTCATTGCATACCGCATTATAACAGGCTAATAAAGTTTAACTTAGTATGGCCTTGCATAAATAGTATGACCTCGTATAACTAGGTTATTTGAAGCTTAGATTTTTGGGGCGCGTTGCAAGGTCAACTATAAATTATTTTAAGTAGAGTTTAATTGTTTGAATTTGGGTTGGTGCAGTATGCCTGCAGGTATGCGAACTGATTTACTTATTTAATTTAGAAGTTCTACAATATTTGTTTTCGGGTCGGAATAGTAAGTTAAGTTGTGGTTGTTTCTTAGTCATTAATTCTTGGAGCGAGCATATTTCCTGAAGTTTAAGTAGAGTTCAGATCAACGGTATAGACTAGAATCTCGAATTCATAAATATGAAATTCAGGGTCTAATGATTAGCCACTGACATCTGCGTGGTGTCTTATGGTAAAAACATAAAATTTTACACACATATATACATACATAGACTCACGCCTGCTTCGCCGAAGGGGTAGCCAGAGGCATATTAAACGCCCACTTTTCGCCAGTGTTTTGATCCCACGTAATAAGTGGCGACCCTATTGCCGCTTATCGGGATATTTTGTTTGCCAGAGCCTCGTACGTTGATCGGCAGGTGCACCACTTGCAGGTGAGGATGGCTTGGGACCCTAAGTTCTTGGTGGGAACCCTATGCACCTATAAAATTTTAAAGAAAATATTCTGTTTCGATACAACCTCGCATTTTCCGTTATATTTTGAGCAGTGCCAGTGCATTAAACATTCTCAATTTGTGAGATTGATTCATTATAATATGCATCGTTAACCTGATGTGGTGGCGTGCTGCCAGCGGAAATCACTGACCCGGATATATCCGACTGCATTTGACGTAATAACAGCGCAACAGAATTGAACTACATTCTTTATTGTATGTTTACGGACCATGTTGGTTATGTATGTGCATTTTTGTGTAACTTACACATTCTGCTCTTGTGTAGGTTTAACTAACTAAACACATATAGTAATAATAATATTCTACCACATACACACAACACCATCGAGTTGGGTACTAAACAATAGATAAACATACATATATACTTTTTTTTTGTAAATACATACATATTATACATAGAAACACCCAGACCAAGACAAACATCCATGTTCACGCACACAAATGTTTGACTTAAGCAGGAATCGGACCCGCGACTTTCGGCGTGGTCGCTTACACTCCCGCTGCGCCAACCGGTCGTATTTATCTAAATATAGTATTCCTATGTACAATATGTATGTATTTACAAAAAAGTAGTAGCTATATGAATGTTTATCAATTTTCTAGTACCTATAGCACAAGCTCTGCTTAATTAGTTCGATTCCCATACGAGACAAACTTTTTAGGATTCATAAGCTTGGTCTGCCTCTTGGACTGCCTCCTTGGTCTCAAGGCATAAATGTGCGTGTGGGATTGGGAGGTCTCGGGTTCGATCCCCGGGTCGGGCAAAGTGTTATTGGGTTTTTCCGTTAGGAAATTCTCAGTAGCAGCACGGAGTCTGGTAATGTGCCCGGTACGGCAATAGGCTCGCCCCCGTTACGTAGGACCAAAATAAATCTGGCGAAAAGTGGGTGTAGCAATATACCTCTGCCTACCTCTTCGGGGATACAGGCGTGAGACTATGTATGTATGTATGTAAGCTTTTGTTGCGAGTCTGTACTTTGTGTCCATTGGTTGAATGTTTGTAAAGTCCCTCGCTATACAGGATTAATCCTAGTGCGGGAGTACTCTTTTTTCAAACCAAAAACAATGTGCTGTTTGTTTTTCTAACATAACAAGACTCATAAATCTGCGTTCTACTTAAATCAGAAACTGCCTCGCATTTTGCCATTATCATCTTCCAGAACATTTCCCGCCACCAAAATTCTTTAGCTTCCACCAATTTTCTATACTTGTAGTACAATTTACTTTCATTTATTAATAGGGTATTTGTGGCCGTTCCAAGATATAAATCATCACGCTAAGCTTACAGCCGGGTGCGCAGCAATTAAGGTACGAAGTCTTAGGACGCCCCGAGAATATTAATTTCGAATTGAACAACTTTCCTTGGAACTTGTAGGGAGTCTTTAATATACTTAGATTTATTTTCAACGGTCTTTGTATAGAGTGACCAGTGTAGAATGAGCTGATATTATAAAAAGCTAGCTTCTGTTCAGCTAGTTTGCTCGCTTGGAAATGGATCAGGACAGTTTTGGGCTTGAACAATGTATTTTGTTTAATTTACATCGTCATGGTCCCACTGACCGAAAGAAAAAAGAAATTTAATTGGTTGCGGCAACTGGGATCGCAGCTATAGCTATTTCCAGCCTCTTCATCAGAATCCTTCGAATTAAATTAAAATGATTACTGCCGCTTTGTCTCATTCACATCATCATACAAATAATAATCCAAGCAGCACTTGAATACCGCATTGACAAAACTAAAATGGCCGCCTAAAAAGCCAAAAGCTCCTTCACAATAAATGCAGACTTTTCACTCTAACATAAAATCGCATGCTAAACTATTACTAAATGCATATCGCATGATAATGAAGTGAAAATTATAAACTATTACTTCATAACGAAAGAGTTTACTTTGATTTGCGCCATAATACGATTAGTTACGATGAGCTTACACGGCACTACAGTGCAAACAATACACCAACTCCGAAAACAATGTTTTACGTCAACAATTTTATATCTATCGGTATCTATGCTGAAACTTATTCAAATATCAACTCTATCTCTAAAAAATAAGGTTGGATGTGTATTTTTAGGGTTGTATAACTTAGGATTGTATTCAAAATTGGTAGTTACGTTGTAATGAAAGGTCACGCAAGGCGCTATAGGTGTGATTTATAAATTACGATTTTTTTTACCTCTGGTAATTCATGACTTTTATTGCCGCCAAATTACTTAGTAATTAATAGCCAACACTAAAAATGACCGGTCATCTACTGTTTTGTTCGTAACCGATAAATGATTTTATTTCGTTTTTTGATTGTTCGTAGGTACTATTAGAGTTTAATTGTTGTAATTATGTTTTCGGCTCAATTGTTCGTTTAGGTTGTTGGTGATAATTTTGTGAATTGTCTGGTGTTGAGTATTTGTACCTAGTGTTTTGTTTAGAACGATGTCTAGGTACAATTATTTGGCGATTATATTATCGAACTGGTATAAATGTAAGTAAGTAATAAAATTAGACCGACTGCTATCTTTTATATTGTCTACAAAAAATATAACCTGAAAACATCGCAATAGGTACATACATACATCTATGGAGGTAATGTATGTTCAATTTATTTTCTCGCTACTATATCAATCAATACAATGAAATTGATATGTAAATAAAATCAGTCCCACATTCCTAAACCTTAGTATCGGCTAGAAATAGAACGCTTTCAGCCGTTAAAATAACCTCAAAATTCTTTATTAGCCATTCGCATAGTTCACCGGGTGAAAAGACAAGGCACACATTGCTCTTTGCGGTGAACTAGGCAAAGGCAACCCACTGTAAGTCCAATTTCCGGACTCCGGCGAACAGCCGACATATCTGTTGCAACTAGCGCCATTGTCTAAATTGAGTTTAAACTTCGAATCGTTGGTTTCTGATCAAGTATTTGTCAATTAATGTTGGCTGCACTGTTCAGTAATTTCGAAATCTGATTTCGAATTTCGCATGTCAAAGTTGCACGCTGAAGTTGTGAAAGTTTTATGAGGGGTGGCGATATGGATCTCTTTGTAGCATATTGCCATATTTGCTTAGTTTCGAGAATCATATTTTATTTTACTATTAATATTCTTTGTATGTGAGTGCGTTTAGTTGAGTATGGTTGAGAGATTTTCGGTTTGATTTTAAATTGGAAGCTTGTTGGAAGATGGTGGTGATTGAGCATGCCAAGTTTTGTGTTGTGCGTTTGGCCCATAGAGATATAAAGGATAGAGTGGCAGAATAGTACCTAACTCAATACTGTGTCGTGTCCGCCGGTGGGAGAGAGAACACAACAGTTAAAGGCCCCCTGCATCTCTCTTTCAGAACGCATGCTCTACATTCTACAATGGGGTTGGCAACTGTCAAAGTGTGTTGTCTTTGTGTCCCCAAACATTGAATTTGTATTATGATCAAATTTTTACAATACATACACTTTTTTGTCATTTCAAACTATCTTCGTGTATCAATAAAACAACTTTTAAACTATTGATTACTAATAAACTGATATAAATAATAGTTACAGGTTGCACGCCATTGCGCAATCTTGATGTTTTGCATGTACTGTTAGAGAGAGATGCAGGGGGCCTTTAACTGTAGCATTCTCTCTCGCACCGACGGACACTCATTTGCCCCTCTCTGCCACTCTATCCTTTATAACTCTATGGTTTGGCCCCCATATGGCAGTTTTATTTGCTTACTGTTATGGCACAATAATCATTACTGGACGAAACGTAAGTATTTTAATTAAAATAATATAATCATTTCAAGAAATGCAGTTAGACAATCGTCGATTGGCATCGTATAAAACAATATACTAAAGTAATAAATTATTAGCATAACATTGATAATGTCGTTATCTATTCGGCATCTATTAATATTTAATGTCAAACTCCTCGTGTATAGTGATAAATTGTACTGAAGCTTTCAAATACAAAATAATTCATTTGTATGTTAACAAACGTCCACGCCTGGCTAGCAAGCTAGCTATTTGAATATCTAAAGCCTTTTTTAAAAACACTTTATCTATATACCGATTAAAGCTTCAATGATTCTCTTCGATGCTATATTAAACGTAAAAATATTAATAGCTTTTCGTGTATAGCAAACGGCAACACAAAGTACATGCTTTATATTTTATCAGGTACGGCTATCTCGTATTTTTCAGCAAATACAAATATACTTAAAATAATTATTAGGTACTTGAGTATGCACTTATGATTTTTTTTATGAGATAGGGGGCAAACGAGCAGACGGAAACGATTACCGCCGCCCATAGACACAAGCAACACCAGAAGAGTAACAAGTGCCGTTGCCGGCCTTTTAAAAAGGAATACGCTCTTTTCTTGATGATAACGTAACTTAACGTTTATGGAAATATATCCTACTTATTAGAATAATTCGCAAGATTACTAGTATTTATATTATTCAAATTCAAATTCAAAATAGTTTATTCATTAGGGTCACAATGTGACGCTTATGAACGTCAAAATAATAAATTTATAAAATAATTACTTAAAGACTCTACATTTACATTTACTGCCACGTTCGCAAAGCAATAGGTAGAACCATGAGAAAGAACGGGCAATAAAACTCACGGTCACTCTTTTTCATCGCCAGGTTTTGCATAATACACATAATTTACATTTTGTAAGGTGCTGCAACTGTTACACCTTCTATATCACTTTTATATATTTACTGTACATAATAATACTCAAGCATAATACTTTTGATGTTCATTTGGTTAGTCTCCTCAGAATAGACATGGTGAAACAGGAGCATCCACTTACATTATATATACCTAATAATGCAAGCAATCCGCGAAAGTGATCAGACCCATGATGGAAATGATGCAGTTAAATATTAAAATCTAATACCAGCCCGCAAGACCGTCATCGACCAGTCATCGCAAGTAGCACCCGTTCACGAGTATGACGCAATTATGAACATAAGGCTGACAAAATTACGCAAATGTCTCACCAGTCACCTCCAAGATAATACAGTCCACCTAATATAGATAAGTTACTCGTAGTTAACGTAGTTATAACCACGACTGTGTCAATAAAATGTAGAAAAAAAACAATCTAGCATATTGTCTAGTTCCAAGTGGAAGTTAGATTTCTACGAATAAGACCGGAAATTGAAGTTCAGCATGGCCTTCTTTAAACGGTTTCTCACTTATTTGCTGACTAAAACAGTAGTGAAGTGTAGTGTTTACCCAAGCCTCCAGATCGGAAGAACTAGATCGAGTTATCGGGAAAATGGTTATTTTCTTTTAACTTTCTAGTTACGGACTTTTATTTCATTTCGTTTGAAAGTTTTTTTTTTATGCACCTGCTTATTCACGCTAATATGAAAAATAGGAATGTAAACTTTTAATTAACCTTTAGATATATTATAAGCATTTTGTTATTATTAAGACAGCTGTTAGATTTCCGAAATTTTTTAAATAAAATAA
This sequence comes from Euclidia mi, assembly GCA_944739405.2. Taxonomy (NCBI): domain Eukaryota; kingdom Metazoa; phylum Arthropoda; class Insecta; order Lepidoptera; family Erebidae; genus Euclidia; species Euclidia mi. The sequence goes on along the minus strand of OX123187.2, from coordinate 63,751,948 downwards.
ATAAAAATATTTTTATAACTCCAACTGTAGAATACAACTTTTAAACTACCACGATTTGAACACATATTAAAGATTATGTAACGGGTCTGAATCGTGTTAATGAACGAAAAGAAAGATGAAATACCTTTCTATTTGTCCCGATGTTTCGGCATGGGTTACACCAGCCGTGGTCACGGGATGACTGATGTTCGTCAGCGCTGCCTCCGAGAAGTGCGGGTTGCGGAACCTACCCTCACTTGGTCTTCACAATTATTAACATTTATATGTTCGGAACTGTCGGTACTTCGACACACCACACTAATGGTATCTTCACACTGGCGCGTAATATCACCTCGTCGGTGTCTACATTTGCTGATGACAGGATTCCAAGATGTAGATAAACGGTAACCATCCTTCCGGCTGAAATTTGCGTGCTTTTTTATGTCAACCGCTTCCCGTGCTATTCTTGAAAAATAGTGACGGTCTGTGGAGAGAACATGGGGCCGATGTAGCTCAATCCAGTGATTGGTTTGGATTTTCACTAACACGATTCAGACCCGTTACATAATCTTTGATATGTAGAATACAACTAACTAAATGTCGCCTTTCTTTTAATTTACCGGAAAGTTTACCCGGCCTCTCTCACAACCGTTCACATTCTAGCTGCACTCAGTATTATAACTTTTCAGACAAAATGAGTTAAGAAACAGTAAGTAATCTCCGCATCAAGCTTGGAGCGAATATGAAGGATAACGAAATAAGTTCGTACTGCAACGTTGCGGTGTGAAACGAGAATTACATTCAAACTGCACACTGCGGGGAAAATCAAGTTATATTTCTTTACTTATATATTTCTTGTGGTTGACGGCATAGAATACAAGTGTCACCACCCCCTATCTTCCCGTGGGTGTCGTAAGAGGCGACTAAGGAATAACACGATGCAAATACCATCTTTGCGTAGAGACGGAAAACTCGACATCAAACCCTATACGACTGCCTCGTTGGTCTCGCGGCATAAATGTACGCGTGGGATCGAGAGGTCCTGGGTTCGAATCCTGGGTCGGGCAGTGTTATTGGGTTTTTCTGTCACGAAATTCTCAGTAGCAGCACGGAATCTGGAAATGTGCCCAGTACGGCAATAGGCTCGCCCCTTATTACGTGGGACTAAAGTATATCAGGCGAAAAGTGGGTGTAGAAATACACCTCTGCCGGGGTTATAGGCGTGAGACTATGTATGTATGTATGTATGTATATATTTTATAAGTCAGCAGCATAAAGTCGATTTGACAGACAACTAGGTTATTGAAGTTGGATCTACACAACTATTATTTCAAATGGTTACAATTAAAGTCGTTACTAGTATATTCTACCAAAAAATCTTAGCCGTTTTTAATGACCGCAAATTCAATGATTAGGATTGAATTTGGGATTTTCCGGGAACACATACTTGACACTAAAATCAGTAGAATCATTATAAATCTCGCCAAGATTGGATTGACAGGACATCAATAGGAAACAATTACAAAATTTATTTCTAACCTTAGTTGTATCTTATCTTTTTCTGGAGAAAATGTCTGAAATATTCGATAAAAAAATTTAGATTTAATAAAAAATACTTTTATGACCAAATATCTATTTAGGTCTTGTCTATCATCATCAAACTGAGATGCCGTTTATAAATAAGCTCTATAATTTTTATAATCGTTTTTCTCACTTAACATCTTTCAATCGTAAACAATCCTATGCTAAAAGAATTCTCCACTGTGTTGCCAACGAAAACATCGTAAAACATAGCTAAGAATATGTTTCTTCACCCGTAATTAACCACAACTTGTAAACATCGCATTCTACAAATCTGCGTCATAAAATCAGAGGTAAACAACATTTTTCGACATTAACATTATTACGACAATACGAAACAATTTGTGTTCGTCCTCGCATATTATACACATTGACATAGCCGTGCGGAAACCATTCCTCGTAAATGTGATTATATTTTCCTAACGATAGCTGTGTATCTAGTTGAAATGAACAAGACAGATGAGATGATGATGAAAACGGTCGGTAATAGCAATGCGAGTGAGAAATTTTGATTTCAATTGTTAAAAGGACACTAGTAGCAATGGACACAAAGAAGACTCGTCAATAACTACACTAAGTGTTCTGCCGTGTAGGGATCGAACCAAAAATCTCGGTGTAGTGATAAAAGGCAAGGCGTCCGCTGTAACCACAACGCCTTTCGTTCAACCATAGCCATAGTCAAAAAAATAGTTTTGAATGCTTACAAGAAGCAAGTACTACACATTAATAAGATTAACGTTAAGGGCGCTAAACTACCAAAGTGTAACTGTTTTGTGTTGTTCAGAAGTATCGCATGGTAATTTTACATGTCACTAGGTATTAAACAACAGTGACTTCAATCTACTTGCGAGGTCTGTATCCTGAACCACACTAGAAGTGGCATGCAATCATTGGGCAAAGTTTCGTTTAGATTATCAAACACTATACTCATACGATGGGAATCTTTCTAGCGAACACTCTATTCGGCGAAAAGCTAGAAGTAAAATAACTGTCCTTTCGTTAGAATGCTCTCAAGAACACTCGATAAAAGTTTCACTAAAAAGCTCTCGTTTATTTTTCTGTAATGTAACATTCACAGGAAAGCTCGTTACTTACAAGTGAATGCTCGAGTTTATCATCACCTTAAAGTTACCGTAACCCATGAGGAAACTGTCATCAAGAGTATCATATAATTTCGCTAGCTTTGCTCAGCACAAATGATATTTTCGGTGGCAGTTTTCCAAGCAAACCTGATATTCTTATAGTCTAGATGCTTTCAAAGCTCGGCTGCCGCTCACATCTCTTGTTGACACAAAGCCTTAATCGTCCAAAGTTATTACATTCATAAAATGCTATCCACGGTACAAAATTGACATCGTAATACGTCGTATTGATCTTTTGTACTCTGATGTGCTGACAAACAGATGAGTGCGTAAGAAGACAAGGAAAAGATTTTATTTTGCTACACAATACTCTTTTATGCTTCGTCACACGTTGATGGCGAAGATAAAAATAATGCAACTGTTGTTCTAACAAAGGGGTTATATTTTCTGTATAAAATTTTTCAGCTTCTTTGTATCAAATTAATGCTAGAAGAAGTTACGAATCATAGTTGCCTAGAGAAATTAAATTTGCTGTAGGACCTTCGCTGTATCACTGGATTTTTTGGTAGTTATAAATGCTTTATTTTTACCCCATGCCTAGAATTCTTTATAACAGTAAAAATACAAATTTAGAAACGGCTAGACCTAGTTTATATTTTATTGGATACCGCTAGGTGATTAAGGTTATAAAAAAAAATGTGGATTTCTTTTTACGTAGGAAGACAACGTTTTCTTGTGTCTACTTGTTTTATTTTTACTACTACACAATTTTTTTGCAGCTGTGGTGTATGATGATCTATGCTTGAAGAATACATACCAATCATTCTTAAGTACTTGTTACATGTAATTATAGTACATTCAGCACTATATGTATAGTACATTTCTGTCGTAGTTGCACGTTCAGACCAATCCTGAGCAATGAAAGAAATTCAACTGAAAGTCCTTTGCAGCGTTCAAGTAGCAACTACGGATGAGTGCACAGGAACGTGACAGACATCCACTCAGCTATTGCTCCTTGTTAGGAGATACATCCGATGACATAAATAGTGAAATGATCGCTTCTAAGACAAAAAAATAGGAGAATGTTCGTTAAACACAAGGGTTTCAAATCTACTAGAAAACATGCAAAAGACTTTGCTAATGGATTTACCCGATATTTGTTTATCGATTGATACCGTTACTAGAGATACATTATATGTGATAAGCTCCGTACAAAAAAGATACCGAAAAGATCAAATATTGGCACCAGCCGTAAAAGAAAAGGCTCATATCAGCAGTGAAAGGGTTATCCCCTAAACTGTCAACATAAGAAAAAAACGCTCCAAATGTCATATGCACTACATAGGTGCATATATCATTGGACGTTGATATTATACGGTTTTTGCTCTTGTAACACGATCTGGTTATATCATTCGTCACTGTCATGTGCGTTTTGACACTAAAGGCCTTTTTAGTTACTAGCATAATTTGGTTTTAGTTATCAATTTTGCCGTCTCCTTTATAGGATACCATTAGTTGTTATTCTATTGAAAGCCATAACTTTTCTACTCTCCTAACTGCGTAGCAACTTTGGTCCATTATCTGACAACTTTGATCCTCACTCATCTCCTTCTCGTAATATACTGCTAATAAATACGTCTTCACTCTTCTAAATAAAAAAAAAAACCCGTCTCAAGTTTACTTCAAAACTAATATCTAAGAAGAATAACTTGTGCCGAGTTGCTGAAGGATTTCGTTCGAAGTCGGAAAGTTAAAAGTCGGAACTGTATACGGGATGCACTCGAACTTGTTATTTGATATGCAGTTGAACTTTATCGAGAATAAAATGTATTGGCGCTGGGAGCACGGGAGGTTTTATATGGAAAGGTCTCGATGAACTTCATTGTTGGATACACGTGTGTGTGTACTATGTATGTATGTATGTGTGTGTTTGTGTACGATAAGGGATATGATGTACCGGATAGATGGAGATGGATTCGATGTTATTTTGTGGTGTAATAGAATGGTAGAGGCGGTCTGGTAGGGTTGGCCCGACTGAGGTTGTACTCTCATAGAAATCATCATCGTGCTAACGTTGTCCCGGTTGCTTAGAAGACTTTTGCCATAAAATCTGCGGTTCGCTTTCTATCTAACCAGTTGTTTTTTTTAGGCGGCAAACGAGCAGACGGATCACCTGATGATAAGCAATTACCGCCGCCCATGGACACAAGCAACACCACAGGAGTCACAAGTGCGTTGCTGCCCCTTGGGGTCGGGAATAGGGATAGGATGAGGAGTGAGATGAGGTAGAAGGAATAGGAGATAGGGCCTCCGGCACACTCACTCACCGAACGAAACGAAACAGTTTAAGTACTTTACGTCGATTTTCTGTGAGAGGGTAGTATTTCCCCGGTCGAGCCGGCCGATTCATGCTGAAATCAGCAAGGCTCTAATACCTACTTTCGATATCGGAAACTTTCGATGCGCACTACCCGGACATGTGACATCTACATGGCACAACACTTTGTGTAGTCATTCTCTAGTGTTCTTTATGTCCATTGCTACTGTAACTAGTGTCCTTGAAAAGGTGGAATCAACATTTCTCCCACACATTACTATTTCTCACTCGCATTGCCATTGCTGGCCGTTTTCATCGTCCACCGCTCATCTGTTTCGTTCATTTTAAGTAAATACGCAGCCATTGTTGGGAAATATAATCATTTACGAGGAATGGTTTCCGTACGGCTATGTCAATGTGTATATTATGCGGGACGAAGCACAAATTGTTTCGTATTGTCGTAATAATGTTAATGTCACCGAAAAATGTTGTTTACCTCAGATTTTATGACACAGATTTGTAGAATGCGATGTTTACAAGTTGTGGTTAATTACCGGTGAAGAAAGATATTTTTAGGTATTTTACGATGTTTTCGTTGGCAGCATAATGGAGGATTCTTATAGTGTAGGGTTGTTTATGTTTGAATGATTTTTTATAGACTCACGTCAGCGCCTGTATCCCCGAAGGGGTAGTCAGAGGTGTAATATTAATCCCACATTTCGCCATGAATTTTTAGGTCCCACGTAATAGGGGGCGAGCCTATTGCCATACCGTGCACATTACCAGACTCCGTGCTGCTACTGAGAATTTCCTTACGGAAAAACCCAGATGAAAGAAGGATGAAAGATTTCGAAAAGGTATAAAATGAACACTATAGGGCGTATAATAACAATAATTAAGTTTATATGATGGCAGACAAGACCTCTGACAAGATCTGGACCTCTCATAGAAGTACTTAGGTACATTTTAAATTTGAAAAATTGTTTTAACGAATTTTTCAGTCATTTTCCCTAGAAAAAGATAGGACTAGAGCTACATTTTGAATTAAATTTTGTTTTTTTTTATTGGTGACCTGACAGGCCGCTCCTAGCGAGATCTATAGTGATTTTGCTGATTTCTGTTTGAATACTGAACCAGTAATTGAGTATTTTTGTTGTTAGAATATTACCAGCAACGGCTTTAATTATAACCATCTTATACTAATATATCAAGCTGAAGAGTTTGTTTGTTTGTTTGGTTGAACGCGCTAATCTCAGGAACTTCTGGTCCGATTTGAAAAATTATTTCACTGTTAGATAGCCCATTTATCGAGGAAGGTTATATGCTATATAACATGACGCTATGAGCGACGGGAGCGGAGCAGCAACCTTAAATGCTGGTGTAACCGCGGGCATCCTCTAGTCTGAAATAATAATTCTGTAGGCCAGTTGAGTCTACTAGCTACTACTACTAAACTTAGTTGCTTGTCAAATCGACTTTTTGCTGCTGATGTATGAACTATGTAAGTAAAGAAATAACATTAGATTTGCCCGCAGTGTGCAGCTTGAATGTAATTCTCGTTTCGTGCCACACTGCTTGCAGTACAAACTTATTTCGTTATCCTTCATATTCGCTGCAAGCTTTATGCAGAGATTATTTACTGCTTTCTTGACTCATTTTGTCTGAAAAGTTATATATACAGCGCATCTGGAATGTGAGTACGGTTGTTAGAGGAGGCAGGGTGACCTGATGGTAGAACTCCATGGTAAACTAAAATAAGGCGACCTTACGTTTGTCTTTTCGAAGAGTAAGAGCTATGTCGCAAAAATGATTAGATTTTCCGTCGTATTTTTCATATTCATGTCAAAAAAGTAGTTACGTAAACATGAAACTTTCAAACGAATAATAATAATATGCAACATGCAACAATATAATATTTTACCACATCCACACAATGACATCTAGTCCCAAACTAATCACCTTATACCATGGGTACTAGACAATGGATAAACATTTACACCTTTTTATTTCGTCAATACATACATATTTATACTTAGGAAAATATTCGAATCGACGTAAAACTCCGTAACTAGAAAGTTAAAAATAAGAACCATTTTCCCGATAATTCGATCTAGGTTTCCCGATCTGGAGGCTGGAATAAACACTTCACTAACCATTTTAGTTAGCTCGCAAATAAGTGAGAAACCGTTTAAAGAAGGTCACGCCGAACTTCAATTTCCGGTCTTATTTCTAAAAATCTAAGTTCCGCTCGGGACTAGAAAATATTGCTAGATTGTTTATTTATAAACTTTTGACACGTTCTTCTCATAGTGAGAAGAGGCCCGTGCCCAGCAGTGGTACAGTGTATTACAGGACCGATAATGGATGACACGGTCGCGGTTATAACTACATAGTTGCAAATTAGGTGGTTTGTAAAATCTTGGGGTGGTGGTACATCCGCGTAATTATTGTCGTTCTTATGTTTATAACATGTATAAGCACTTGTTCTAATAATATTGTTATGCATAAGTAGGAGCTATTTTCATTAATGCCAAGTTACGTTACCAATAGTGCACACTCAACTCCCGCCCGTGGGATCTCCACCTTGTCGTGGTAAGCCCCCCCGGCTTAGTAAACGTGGCTTGGAAACCCGCGGTGAAGCTACGAAAGATCCCGGGAGTGGACGCTCCGCGTAGGCCTCGAGAGGGCCTGGGCAGGATGCGTCCAAGGATGCGGGTGCGGGGGACAGTTCTGTCTGTCCCTCGCAGTCGGGTGCGGTCGGTGTTTCTTTGCCGCGCGCCCTATCTCCCGCGACCAAATGGGGGCGCACCATTGTTGCGTCGCGGTGGAGCCGTAGAGGAAGAGGACATGCGGTGTTGTGTTGCCGTCCTCCCTATCCTTTGCGGCCGCTGAGTGTTTTGGCGGCGGATTCATCCGCCGCCAATTCTAAGTGCTTTATTTACTAAAAAAAATTGAGATAGTTGTACCTTACAAAATATAAAGAAAATTATGTTGCTGTTTTAATATACGAAAAACTATTAACTCTTTTCTTTTTCGATGCTCTATTAAATATTTTAACACATTGAAAGGTTTAATCAGTATATAGATAAAGTGTATCAAAAAATCTTTTTAAATTCCAAATACCTAGCTTGCTAGCCAGGCGTAGACTTTGTTAACATACGAATGAATTGTTTTGTATTTTAAAGCTTCAGTATAATTTATCATTATACACCAGGAGTTTGACATTAAATATTAATAGATGCCATCCAAGTATAATCAATTATAACGTTATATAAAACATAATATATAACATTATCAATGCTGTTCTAATAACTTATAACTTTAGTAATTGTTTTATACGATAACTGCACGTGTTCAAACGCACTTCTTGAAATGTTGTTTTTATTTTTTAATTAACATACTTACGTTTCGTTCGCCAATGATTATTGTGCCTTAAAAGGCTAAGCAAATGCATAATACAATAAATACGAGGAAACTCCTACAACGATTGACAAATTTAATGTTGTGCCATAAGGGAGGACCAAACGCACAAAACTTTGCGTGGCATGGACTCTCTAGTAATAGTATATCATCTATGGCATGGACCATCACCCCCATCTTCCAATTTAATCTCTGTCATGTCCGTTTTGACACTAAAGGCCTTTTTGCGGCAAAGGGTTACTAATGAAATTAGGTTTAAATAAATTCTATTGAAATTCATCATTCTATTGAAACCCATTACTTTCTAGTCTCCTAACTGCGAGGCAACTTTGGTTCATTATCAGACAACTTTGAATCCCACTCCGTCTCCATCTCGTAATGTACTGCTAATAAATACGTCTTCACTCTTCTAAATTAAAAACTTAACCCGTCTCAAGTTTGCTTCAGAACTAATATCTAAGAAGAATAACTTGAGCCGAGTTGTCGAAGGATTTCGCCTCGACGACGTCGGAAAGTTAAAAGTCGGAACTGTATACGGGATGCACTCGAACTTGTTATTTGATATGCAGTTGAACTTTATCGAGAATAAAATGTATTGGCGCTGGGAGCACGGGAGGTTTTATATGGAAAGGTCTCGATGAACTTCATTGTTGGATACACGTGTGGGTACTATGTATGTGTTTGTGTACAATAGGGATATGATGGACCGGATCGATGGAGAAGAGAGCATGTTCATACTAAGTTTGCTTTTATTTCATTTTACTAGTTGTAAGGTTAGAGTGGTAGAGCCGCGGTATAGGGAGTGGTAAATAGCAACTATATTTGATGGGGTCTGCCTGACAGAGGTTGTACCTAGCTCATAAAGATCATCATCAGTGTTATCCCGGTTGCATGTAAGACTTTTGCCATGAAATCTGCGATTCACTTTCTATCTAACCAGTTATGAAAGAATATTTTTTTTTAAACATTAATAGGCGGCAAACGAGCAGACGGATTGCCGGATGGTAAGCAATTACCGCCGCCCATGGACAAAAACAACACCAAATGAGTCACAAGTGCGTTGCCGCCCCTTGGGGTTGGGAAAACAGATGGGATGAGGAGTGGTATGAGGGAGAAGGAATAGGGGATAGGCCCTCCGGCACTCTCACCGAACGAAACGCAACAGTTTAGGTACTGTTACTTTACGTCGATTTTTTGTGAGAGGGTAATACTTCCCCGGTCGAGCCGGCCCATACGTGCTGAAATCAGCAAGGCTCTGCTACCTATAAATATGCTTTTCCGCAGAGTGACTGCCGTTCGATCTTCGTTATCCAAATGGATAGCGATGTTACGTGGCTTATACCAGTGTCAGTACCTACATGCAAGGGTTCCAACTCTCCCTACCAGCTGTCAAAGATCTGCATGACAGCCGGCTAAACGTGCTTTCCTAGGCACAGGGCAAGCGATAACGCATATAATTTTGAGAAGACAGTGGCGGTTTAAATCCGGCACCCTAGTATGTTGCTTGGTTCTTGAAACTTGCGGTATGCACACTCGGACATTTGTAATACGTGCCCTAATAAGGAGCACGGCTCACATCAACAAGATGAATATGAAATATTTTCGCAGGTGTTCCAAATCTGATTGTAATACCGTAACCCATGGCAACACACCTCGAAGGCGGATGCAAGACGTACCCAAAACTGTCCTCGAATTCCATAGAAATCAGGCCCACAAATCCAGGAGTAGGTAACTGACTTAGTTAAATAAAATGTCGGCAAATGTTTGTCCGTGTCGGGAGGCGCGGCCCAAAATCAATATCTGACAAGTGATGGTTCGCGTCACATACAGGGTGTATGTACCCGTCCCGTTGTATACAGAGTGTTGCTGATTTATTTTCCGGCAATTGCCTGTGTTCGATTTGCCTTTAATGGTCGAACGGTTTTAAATACGCGTTATAATAGAGTGGATAATTATGTAGCCGTTTATCCTAAGGTATAATAGAAGTAGTGAGTTAAGGATTTGCAAGCTTTTTCCGTAATCGAAAGAGAATTATACCACTTTGTTGCCAGCTAGTGTGTAACTTAGACATTTATTATTGAGAATCGATCCATAATCAACTGTTTTAAAACTTAAAAAATAAGCTTATAATTTCTAGTATATTGGCGATGCTAAGATTCTAACTAGCGACTCTAGCGGCGAATTTGGAAGCTGTCCGGGTATGACACTTTTGACAGCTTTCAATACAACTTTGCTTCGAGGTTATAGTATTAATTGTAATGGCGCGCGGAAAATCTTTGCATCGCCAATAGGTTTTTGGCAAAAACTCATGTAGAAATCCTGTATCGCGGGGCACTAACCAATACTAAACTAATAGAATAGGAACCCAAACACAAATCAATATTTCGTTATGCACACAGAGTGTGATCTCGTCGGGGGCTTGATCCTGTAACATCCGGCACAATGCTCAACAGTGAGGCTAATCAGCTGGAAGAGACATAATTCCAACAAAACTACAAAGGATGCAACAAAGCGCAAAGTACCCAAGAAAGTATATCTTAAAATACGCAAGTAAATCAAGTCATTACTATTTCTCCAAACCAATGCCAAATTTACAAAAAAATATTTAAAAAACAAAAAGAAAATTCACCCCTTTTCGATGTCCGGTCACTGAAAATGGCATTGCGGAATATTCTCATCATTCAAGTACGAGCTAGTTTAAAAAAAAGTTGGTAGCTCGAAACTACGAGTTCAGTTTAGTTCCAACCGTGAGGGTACTCGGCCGGCTTGCTTGGACAAATTGCACTCAAGTGTATTGCGAATACACGGTTGAATATTTCGGAATGAAACGCGGTGGTTTCTTGGCAACATTTTTTGGAATGGAACCCTTTTGGGTCACCAAATATTTGGCGGAGCCCTAAAATGAAACAAAGCAGAGTCCTACGTGTACTTTAAGCCCATTTATTTTAGTGACGTACATCTTCGTGGAGCCCCTAGAGATAATTCAATGGAGGCCTGGGACTCCGCGGAGCACACTTTGAGAATGGCTGATCTACATGTTATTTGCAACTAGATGTCTATTGCGGCTCCGCCCGCCATATGCTGGCTATCGTGAAAAGAAGTACCACGTGTTATTTTAATAACAAATTTTCATCAAACTCAGTTCAGTAGGTTTTGGGTACGGGTCATCGTACATGGCATGCGTGTCCTTTAAGTCAGCATTTTGCCGTAGCTAAATTATATTCTATTAACAACTACACAATCAAAATTTATAATTGTGGATACTCATTGTCATAGCCATTTTAAACAACATTTGTTACGTGGTAATTAAGTGTAAAATAAAGCTTATCAAAAGAAAAGAATACATTTATTTCGCCACACGAAAGGGACAAAAAAGCATAAATACACAAAAAATGTAAAAAACAAAAAAATCACATTCCGCTGCATGCGACGAAAAAGGACCTAATTGAGCATTATGCCAGGCCGAAGCTTGGCGCTGGTTTTCAATTAGGCCCTGTTCGTGATGCAAACCAGTATAGGTAGGTACTTCGTCCAATAAACATTTGTATATGTAAATTGTATATGTAAAATCAGTAAATTATCCTTCAAATCCCCAAAGTGTGTGTACTCCATTCAGGAGCCCATAGATTTATCTTAAAGAAAATTATTTAAGAATATATCACGACGCACCCGTTCCATTTCTTAGCCCGTGTATTTCATAACCGAGTCCCCATTTCCGTATTCGTTCGTCTAAATTTCAAATGCTGCGCTGACTCTCCAAGGGTTTAAGTGTTATATTTCCCTCTTTGCCCGAAATTCAGACATGTTTTTTTATGTAGTTTGTTTATTTGGGGAATAATAGACGTCTCGAAGTTTCCTTTTTACTGTACTGTAACTTAATGTAGGGGCCAGACCAGTAAATTGTACGATTATTGCGTACATTTTGTGGTATATGGTGAAATGTGTATTGCGAATTGGTTAAATTCTGACATCGTGGCCGTGGTGGCGTGTTATTGTGAAAAGTGTAGGATATTTAGAATTCTTTATGAAAGAGCAAATGCTCTTTCATAAAGAATTCCAAATATCCTACATTTCATTCCGAAATATAGGTAAATATCTATTTACCTACATTTGTTAGTTAGTAGTATAACAGATAACATTGTCTTTTGTGGTCTTTAAATTAATACATAATATGTTTGCAAGTTTTTATTAAATTTCATTTATTATTTTATTTCGATTTCGGCTCTATCGCGAAGATTTACTGGGAGTTCGATAGTTTTATAGGAAAAATCTTCGGAATGTAATTCCGAACATTTTCGCCAACGTAACAAGTCTTTATCACGTTCTCAGACTCATTTTACATCTCAAATTAATATAAACTATCTGAGAAAAACATTGCTCATCCTTATCAACCGCGCCGTCAACGCCTCCATACAATCTCGCAAACTTTATCCATCGGCCTGTACTCGAGCTATTAAAACTGCCATAAATACTAGCTTTATGTTGTTTGAAAGCCTTCCTGGCATTTTAGAGTCGAGTAACACTTCTGTCGAGTGCTCTCCAAAGCTTTCAGCACTTAAACGTTGGAAGGCTATGGAATTTGTACAATCGGGCATAACGTAGAATTTACTGCTGTTGTCTTATTTCTTCGTATGAATAATAGCTCTTTTATAACTGAACGAGTCTGAAGGAGGCTTTTTAAGTATGCGTGGGAGTGATGAAGGAGGAGATTTTTGCCGAGGTGGACTTGGATTGAGGCATGGTTGATTTCAATGAAATAAATGACGAAGTTACCTTTCTCTGTTTTAATTTGTTTTCTTGTTTGTGCTACACTGATTTTGTTTGATTTTTAGGCCCGGAGTCTACTATAATAAGTTCGTCTAAAACGTTTAATTATATTTTATTATTTTTTATTACTAATATAATTAACATGTAGTTATGTACATCTTTCCATATGCATATGTAAATACTTTATGTTGTAAGTTACATGGTCTACTAAATTTATTAAAAACATCCTACATTCATTTACTTCTACTACAAGTAAAGGCAACAAAACCACTTCTAAAACTCATTCAATCTAACCCACATATAATTACTTTCCCGATCCAAACTACACATTCACCTTAATCACTAAAGTGAAACTTTATTCTGCCTCATGTATAATCCCCGAATATAAAGATTCACACACAGACGCAAAAACAGTAAATCAACACAAGTACAGAGCTAAACAAAGAACGGTGTTTATTCTAGTACAAGGTATGTCCAGTAGACAATCTAGTAAGTGCTCTGAGATTGAGGCCGTAGGTATAAAGCTACCTATCGCACAATATTGTAGCTATACAGCTCTCTAGTTGTTATGGGATGTATTGCGTTATTCCCTTGAGCTATAACGGGTGAAGGAAGTGGGTTAAAACAGGGCTATTACAAGGTGAATACGGTTTTGTGTTCGAGGTGATTGGGATAGATTATCGTGGTTTTTGTACGTAATAGAAAAATAGGTCACTTTAAAAATAGTAGTCTGAATAATCTATTCGTTATCGTATGATCTTTGTACTGTTTAGGTAGATGGGGAATATTCAGCTTAGTTTTCAAAACCTTTTATGTTTGTAAATGGCACATTTTTAAATTATAGTAATTTATTCAAATAATGGGGAAGTTGACAGTTTAAGCAAATACAATAATTCTAGGATTAACCAGCATATGTATTGCCTCTTCATTTTGCAATTTGTGGTTGGCAACCCTAGTTAGCGTCTTAAGGTATTTTTTGGGTTACGGATATTCCATCGTATAATATAAATTTTATTTTATTATAATACATTTATATGTATGTATGGCGAGAGTACTGCAGTCCTTTCTTATATTCGATGGTAAATAATCTCCTAGGGCCAGTTTCAGCGGTGTCTAATAAGTTCCTGTTAAAATTTGTTAGATAACACATATAAAACATGTTCCGTCTTTCAATTTATCTGGCAGATAGTGCTTATCTGGAGGTGGTATAACTGGGGCTTTTGTCTGTTGCAGGTGGTGTCGAATAGGATGTGAAGTAGTGCTCCCGCACGCTGCTCACCCGCCGCTGCCAGCGGACATGGCGACCCGGAGATAGTGCCAGGTACGGTTGCCAAATGGCTGGGAAAGCCGCTTGTCCCGCGATTTTGCCTGTTGACCTGTGTCCAGCAATTGGACCTTACTGTCCCAGATTATTTACACCTAGACATGGGCGTCGCAGATTCGAACCCGAGACCCTCTGCGTAGCAGTCTGTCAGTCCCTCCACTCGGCTATCGCTGCTTTTTCGCACGTACCTATTTCTATCTAAGTTTCATTGCCATCATCGATGGTGGTCCACAAGCCGTGATCAATTACAGCAGATTCGCGTTCAACAATCTGGGTTTTATACGGTTCAAACGACAACAGTATATAATAATAATGATGAACCATTTGTTTTAAGTGGCACAGACGCATAGATAAATACATTACAGTCGAATACACACACAAATGTTTTTAGTATGTATTTATACTTGTAAACTATATTACGTACATACATACATAGACTCACGCCTGTTTCCCGGAGGGATAGGCAGAGACTGAGGAACGCCATTTGCAACGATCCTGACTTATCTCTCTTGCTTTATTCACTCCCATCAGATTCCTCATGCATGCTCTTCTGTTCAGGCTACTTCTAACCTGTCCTGTTTTTACGAAGCCTCCGATCTGGTCAGAAAACGTCCGCCTAGGTCTTCCCCTTCGTCCTGTCCATTCACACTTGCCTTATATTTCTGCTTGGTCAGTCTTTCTAAACTATATTAGCTCTACATATATACATAGCTGGTATAAGCATACCAGCTTCTTTTTGAGCTGCAGTATTTAGCGAAAAGTCCCCACTGAATGGAGGTAGAGGTATGGTACTTTTCTGGCGTTCACTGCTGCTTTTTTATCATAATTTTATAACAAATAACTGCCCTTTCAGGGAGAGGTAACCACTCTAAAGTCTGCCAACAGTTTATGCACGCGATTTACAGCCTTTTACATGATTTTAATATCCCCGATAACTTCATTTGTTAAGTCAAACCAATCCGTGTTGACCGATCTTCAGCGTGGTGAATTCTAATTTAACCCACCGTAGATTAGAAGGAGAACCTTGCTTGCAGTGCGATAGTACAAACAACGCTGTTATTTTGGTTTCCCAGAGAGGTTGTATATTTTGTGTGCGTTATGATGATGAACTTACGTCGGGTAAAGATGCTCTTTGAAAGAGATGGGCGGGCTAAAAATATAATTAAGTCGTTTGTATGTGCTGTCACGGAGTCAAGCGTGCACCGGGTTTATGATGTTCAGTCTAGAGGTGTGACATGTTGTCGATAGCGGCTTAGGGCTTGTAGCTTTATGAGAAGGTAAAATAAAATGTATTACTTTTTCCTTTGGACTTATAAGAGTAACGTTTTAGAACTCGTCTCGCTTATTACTGGCTAATCCCAAAAGATTGCGCGCTTTGTTTTGAAATTTAATATCAAGCAGAATAGTTTACCCCTTTAGTAACTAATCCTTATTGTCACTTTTACCTTTACAATAATTTAGTACCAAAAATAAATGAGAAAGCGGGTAGACCGATTTACTAGTTCGTAACATTCCTCCACCCGCAACACTTCAGTACACTCGTAAACATGGCGCTTGCAACAGTGTCGAAATATAGAATACTCGAAACTAGAGTACGTGATCTAAAGCATGAAAGACAATTTCACGAAATAACATGTTATTTTATCGATATTGCCCACCTCTATTACGAGTATCTCCAGCCTTCTTCCTCAGCAGTATTATATTTCACACTTAAAAAGCGCTTCCTAAGTTTGTATAACTCTACCGGTGCTATATTTCAGTATGTTTTGTCACGGAATAGAAGCGGTGCTTTTTATTTTACGTGTATTATCGGGTTCTACACGGCAGCTTATTTCAGCAGTCCGTTGTACGGGACGTGGCTTATCGCTAAGGGATTGTTTACATTTTGAGATTCTGTCACGTATTGGTCTGAGTGACATTGACTTATGTCGTTTGCTGTGGTAAGCCTTATATTACGAGTTGGGTCATGGCTTGGCTGAGTTTTCATTTAGGTAATATTTGGACCTGGTAGGTTATGTCCTTTACATTTTTGGTTTGTTTGTGATTGGTTCATTGGTTTTTGTGGTTTGAAGACTTACGTTAGCTGTTCAGATTATGTATATATCGTTCTTGATCGGTTGGTGGGGTTTAGATGCTCTAGCCTTGGTCAGTTTTACGATTTTGTGTGTGTCTGTTTATTTCTCCACAAGACAAGATTTTACATGAAGCTATGTTTCCGACAGAAGGACCTCGTTTTCTTGTTACGACAGATGACAGATGATGATGGTATTATCTAACAAAGCTTTTAATGATACAATGGAACATACCAGGGGATTATAGTACATCTCCTATTTTTACCCGGTGGAAAATCCCTTGGGATCTCCGGCTCTTGCTGAAATGCGAGCCAGAGTATGTGGTGTTTCCACTAAAAACCACCTCGACTGCCGACCAAAGACGCCCAGAAGACAGGGTACAGTCTTCATACCATGGCGCCATGTTCAACCAAACCCATTCCCAGGGCAGGCTACAAGCCCTCACCGGCCCTTACTGGCACTTTCCCGGAGTAACCTAATCCTAATCGGCAACCAGAGCTCCCCATGCTTTGGCGGCCCGCGGCTTCGTTGCGTTGGCTGCATGTTTGGCGTAGTGGTTTAAGCGGCGGCCCCACAGGTTGAAACTGAAAAATAAAGAAATTGCCCTACACCTACAATTTCCTCAGGATTCAGACTATCCATTGGTAAAACCATACAGAAATTGGTTCAGTAGTTTTTTAGTTTATATCATTCATTCAGACAGATAGGACGCGGCGGGACTTCATTTTATAATATGTATAGACGTTTAGGTAACAAACTCAAATATTTAAGCTTCACCGAATCATTTCAGCCTATACAAGTAACAAATTCTTACGAAGCGGTCCTCTAGACCAACAGCTAAAATAAATGTAAACTCAAACGAATTCTCGGACCACTACCAATAAGGGACCCACATTAACAATGAACGTCAAAATAACCCACATAACAAAGAACATTCTCGCAAGAAACATTTGAATTTCAAGAATGCAAGCGATCCGTCCGTATCTCCATCCTTGTCCGACTTAGACAAGTTTAGGTAAAGAAGTGTCTGTCTCTATCACTCTAGCGCAAAATATTCCTAAGGTTATTCTAGATGCTTGGGATAGAAATGCTCTGAAACCACGGAAATGAGGAAAGAATGAAAACTCATTAGGGACGTTATTAAAAGCGGATTACCGCTCGGTCCATTAACGAGATCGAGTTTAAAGTGAGTTTAACCTATTTTCTTGATATGATCTCGGGTGGAATTGAGTTCAGGATCATGTATTATCGTGAGGTTTATGGTTACTTTAATTTACTGTTATGGGTTTAGATTCTTGAGAGAAACTTTTGGATGTTATTAAAATAGTATAATTTTAAAAATATTTCAGTAATCTCTTCAAAAGTTGTACTAGATATTGTATATAATTATGGTAGACAATGTTATTGTAAATAATTTTAATTCCAAATATTTTCAGGGTTTATCTGTCTAAGCATAGCTTAGCATTTTTAATAGTGAATCTTATACTAATATATAAAGTTGAAGAGTTTGTTTGATTGGTTGAATGCGCTAATCTCAGGAATGACTGGTCCGATTTGAAAGATTCTTTCAGTGTTAGATAGCCCATTTATTGAGGAAGGCTAGAGGCTATATAACATCGCGCTATGAGTGGAGCGGAACAGTAGCCTTAAATAACGCGGATGTAACCGCGGGCATCTTCTAGTGATAAACATTTTTACTAGAAAGTTTACATATTATGTAATATCAGCCCTGTATTAGTTTAAGTGTTCTATTTTTCCCACTGCCGGGCACGGGGCGGCCTCTTCTACAAAACATTCAATCACATAACATCTAATTTTAAAATCTGTATATATAAAATTATTGCGTCACTGACTGACAGACAAGCTACAGCTAAAACTATTAGGTGTAAGCAGCTGAAATTTTGCACGTGTATTCCTTGGGGATTGTGGTGGGAGGCGCACTAAGAATGCTCACGCCTGTGTCCCCGAAGTTGTAATCAGAGGTATAATATTACACCCACATTTCTCTGTGAATTTTTAGGTCCTACGTAATAGGGGGCGAGCCTATTGCCGTTATCGGGCACATCACCAGACTACTTGCTGCTACTGAGAATTCGGAAAAAGCCAGTAACAGTTTTGCCCGACCCGGGAATGGAACCCGGGACCTCCGATCAACAGTCGCTTATGCTATCCACTGGACAACAGAGGCAGGAGGCAGGGGAGCACTAAGAAGGGTTTTCCCGAAATTCATACAGAAACGGGCAGAAACAGTTAAATTAAAAAAATGTGCGGGCGTACCCGCGGACGTCCTCTAGTATGTTAATAAAGCATAAGCTCTTTTATCAATAAATTAGTAGCATTACGGCTTAAAGCCAAATGTATCCTCAGATATGACTCTAGCGGCGATAGCCCAGTGGTGTGCGTAACGTACTGGCGAGACTATGGTCTCGGCTTCGATCCCCAGGTACCCTGGGCACACAACTCTGACTTTTCGAATTTATTTGTGCATTAAAAATGTTAATTATCGCTCGCTTACTTATGTCCCCGGAAGATGGCAATAGGCTCGCCCCCTTATTACATTGGGCCCCAAACATAACTGGCGAAATGTGGGTGTGTAATACACCTCTGCCTACCTCTTCGGGGATAAAAGGCGTGAAGTTATGTCATGTAGGTATATTATTATGACTCCAGTAGACAAAAAAAATCTAATAAGCCCAACGTAACTTGCATCAAAACCCTTCAAATTATTTATAATCGACCATAAATATTCCGCGGCGGTTTCGCGGCTACTTGAAGCTGCCATTTTGTAAATTTATGAACCCACCTATTGCCTTACGTCATCGACTAGTAATTTTGTTCCAAAAAAACATAAGATAAGTTCAGAACAGGCTTTGAGGCAAAAACTGAGTAAACTACTTAGAGATTGGTAGGGTGGATATACTTTAAATCAAATTGACAATGTTTCATTCAAATTACGGTTTAAATATTTGGTGTATGGCGCTGTTACCAAGTTTTGTCTAATCTCCGTTTGACTCAAGTGTTTGTCGGATCCATTCAATGTTTATAAATGAATCATACTTAATTAAGCTTAATCAAAAAATCATACATTTTTTTCATCATCATCAGCCCTGTATATAAACTGTTCCACTGCTGGGCACGGGCCTCTTCTCACTATGAGAAGGGTAAGGCAATAGTCCACCACGCTGGCCAGGTGTTGCTGGCCGGGTTGGCAGACTTCATATGTCTTTCGAGAACATTATGGAGAAGTCTCAGACACGCAGGTTTCCTCACGATGTTTTCCTTCACCGTTTAGCAAGCGATAATTAACAATTTAATTATCGCTTGCTAAACGGTGTTATTCTGTATACATGTTGTTCTTATTTATCTATCTATACATGGGAATAGGTTATAATCTTTGTAGGCTAATTTATTTTCGTGCCGTATCGCTAATCTTTGTGATTAGTATCCACCCTCGAAAATATATTTTTTAAAAGCAACACAAATTTTCACCCTCTTTTAGAGTAATGGTGGTTTAATCGGCCAACTTGCTGCTTGTCACCAAGCCGGTGTTGTGGGTTTGATTCTCAGGTCGACACTATGTGATCCATCTATGCATATATTATAAAGAAGACTTCTTTTCTCCCTGTCTGAACGCGATAAATTCAAAAAGTACCAAACAAAATTTTATAAAAATTTCACCAGCTGAAGTCTAGTAAACTATAGTTTAGACTCTGGGTGGGTAGATTATTTGTTTATTTGTAGTTAAAAAAAAACATTGAAATAGTGCAGCCGATGACAAAAAATATATAAATTTTATGTATTTGTAAAATAATTCTAATATATACCTAGTAAGGGAATTACTAACAATATTATTTCTGCTTCGCCTAAGAAAACTGGAAGAAGATCCGATCCGAATCCGCTTATATGTATACATTTTTTGCAAAATCTTCAATAAGTGACATCTATAATCGCAATATGTACCTATAGTTTCTGGATTTTGGTTGTACACATATCTATCTCTACTTCTCTTCATCTGTCATTTGATCTCCCTACCTTAACCCTTGGCACTCAGCAGACATCAACTCAACAGCGAGACTGATTACAAAAACATTTGCCTTAAAATCCAGCGGCACTCCACCCGACCCAGCTTCGCGACCTTAAGCAAAACATCTTAAAAATTTAAATCAAGTAATAATATTTAAATGTGTCCTTCTTGACCCAAATAGATGGAACGTTCAAAGAGTTCTTGCTACACTGGTCGGTTTTCGTCTGTAATAGTCTCCCTTGGGATATAAAATCACTCATAAATTTCGTTTTGAGCCGGTACGGCGCCTCGAAGACAGCGATATTGGGAGTATAACGTTATAACCAAGTATTCGGTATGTTCGACCCATAAAACGTGTGAATTTGGAGCGGTAGGTATGAATAGGCTGCTGTTTATTTCCCCAGGGTGTTGTGGGATCGGGGATTACTGCATAGTATGCATATTGGTTGCATAGGAATAGCGCTAGACGATAGATGAATATCACTGGCCAACTTTGAACATTTACGGCTGGTCCAAATATCTTCTGAGTACTGATGACAGCGTAGCTCGTATTTTTATTATTATTTAACTGTAAGATTTGGGTTATTGATTCCAAATTTATTATTTTAAAATACTATTTATCTGGTGTTTGACCATGTAACGATTTCCTCCATGATGTGGCTCATTCTGTATTTTTATCCGGAAAAAGAAGGTTACATATTAAATCCATGCGTATGTGCAGTTGGTTTGCAAATATATAATACGTATAAGTTAGTCAATCCACGCTTTAAAACAGTTAAAAAACCAGTTATTCTTTAATAAGTGTGTCAGGTTTCTTTCATATCAGGATATCTTGCAAGTTTAATCAAAATTGTTACTGAAGTTTAAGTGATAATTAACATGCTATTTGAAGTCTTTTCATATGTATGAAACTCATGTATAAGGCTTGACACTGATCTCAAACCATGTATTAGGTTCGCAGAATATTCTAGCAAATTGGACTAGACAAGAAAGTCGTTGAAAAGTCTTGATTGGAACCAGGATAACACTGCATTGCATACGTTGTGCAAAATAATCTATCAAAAATTGATTTCCACTGTGACTTGTCTTTTGAAACTTAAAAAATGACTTAAGTGATCTTTAGTTGCTTCGGCTGGTACTATGTGAATTGTATTCCTAGTTTTGAAATGTTTGTACTTATAGGACCACACACAGGATTTATCATGTAAAGACCTCTCTATATTTGTATAAAACCACTTTGGGATTACAAAAGATACCATCTTCATAGTTACAATCGACATCACCTTCTTCTTCGAAACATGTTTCGTCTGACATATCATCGCAGAGTTACACTACTGAACCTACAAATATTTACTTTTGACAAGGAGTTCATGACCCGCTAAGGAAGAATTTGAAATATTCCATCTCTAAGGGGATATAATAAAAGGAGAGAAAAAAATTTTTACTAAGTTCACTGTTTTTGAAGATAGACTATGAAATTGCAGGAAATAGCTGGACATAATTTAAGTTTCTAGAAATGTGCCCTAAATATTTAATAAAAATTTCAAGAACTAAAAGTTAAAACTACAAATAGCACATTTAAATTAGTAATATATAACTTTCAAGACTTAAAAATTAAAACATAGCAACTGACATCTTCAAGCAAAGCAAAAAAGAATCACCTAAAAGAAACACTTCAATTCTTCTAAATTATAGTGAAGACCGCGATATCGCAGGTTCGCGTGTCCGAAGGCCAAGCACAATGCAGATAGAGCCCATTTGCAATTCAAAAGCTGACGGTGAGTGGTGGCAAGGCGACAGGCCCGGCTATCAGTCGTACTCCTAACCTTGGAAAGCTTTAATTGGTCCATAATTGTGATTGGTTGACGTTTGAAGAAGTGATTCTTATATTGAGTTTAAACCTGTATCTAGTTACAATGACGGTATTTCGTACTTTTTTGTCACCTCGTATGCGAGGGTCCCAACAGCTGACAGAAAATACAGACTTATACACATACACACATACGAAACAAACAAACACAGACAAACACACAGCGTCAATGAATACAGATTTACATAGAAGCGCAGTTCTTAAGGATTTCGTGTGCCGATTCCAAGTGGAGACTGTCTCCAGTCTAGTTCGTAGTTGGCGGCGCTGGCGTCGTTCTCCGTCTCTCTTGCTCTCGTAGTTAAGATGCACAGGAGGAACGTTCTTCTCTCTTGCTCTCGTAGGGACAGCTGTCACAGAGCGACTGCCACGCCGCCATGCGGCAATTTGGGTCACAGAAAGTTTGCCTTCAGAGCGCCCATAGGAAATGCGCCTCTATGTAAATATCTGAGCTTTTTGGCCAAGTGAAGGTTAGTACGATTTTGATACTTATTGCCTACACCATAAGAACAGTACAGTCAAAGTGCCTAGCTTGACTAGTAGCCGTTTGTACACTTTTGATAGGTTTCTGGACCTTCTGTCTCAGTGCTGCCGCCTAGTGGGCAACATTTCAGACAACCCTCATTATGAGCACCGCTTTTAGTAACTTTCGGCCCGGTCACGGCCTGCAGCGGCGAGCGTTTTCGATGTACATGGCGCGTTTACTGTGACGCGGCGCGCGGCCGCCTCAGAGTAAACGCGCCATGTACATCGCCCCTGCCGCGCCGCACGCCGCTTAGACTGATATCGTGACCAGGCCTGTATTCGTGTAATTTTTAAACCTTTCAAAAGTAATGCAGTGCCAGGATTGAAGTACTTTTTTCTTATTTTCAACTTATCCTAACCAGTATTTCTTCATATATTTCTGTAATCAAATTATCAAACTGAAGATTACAATAAGATCATTTATGAACAGATTAGGACATAGAAACAAAGACATCCTTTTCTAATAGGTAAAACTTGAGGTTCGGCCCAGTGCCCGCATGTTTGCGACATATGATTTAATCGATGCGATATATTGGATACAAATGTACAAAACAGGTCTGAAATATCAAAAACTTCTTTTTGCCCCGAAGCTAAGGTTTATACCAGCCATAGATGTCTATTCCTGAACATAGGCGTCCCCAAAAGTTCGCGTTACGTTAATATTGGTATCGGTACGAATCGCGAAAGTTCGAGAACATTTGTCGTAGGAGTCTATAGAAGGCATGCTTTTTGTTATGCAATAGGGTTAGATAAATAAATAAATATTCCACTACATTCACACAACACCATCTAGTCCCAAACTAAGCAGAAGCTTGTACTATGGGTACTAGATAATGGATAAACATACATATATACTTTTTTTTGTAAATACATACATATTATACATAGAAACACCCAGACCAAGACAAACATCCATGTTCATGCACACAAATGTTTGACTTGAGCGGGAATCGAACCCGCGACCTTCGGCGTAGCAGTCGCTTACACTCCCGCGGCGCCAACCGGTCGTCAATGGGATATGTATAACTTATGTATTGTAACTGCATTAAGGGTTGTTTCACTGTACGCGTTGGACACAATTTAATTTAGAATGTTCTCATTACAAGAATAAAGATTACTTAGGAATATTTGATCCCACTGCGTAGTATTCCTAGCGTGATTGGACTTAAGTTATCAAGCATTTTAATTCGGATATATTAAGGAACATTTGCAGAGTTCACCACTTAGGTGGGTGGCACGTTGTTGCCTTAATGTAATAATAATAATAACTGTACGGCACAGATCATTGACGCGCAATTTCTGCTCCGAGTTCATTTTGCCCTTAGCTACGATAGCGCACACTCCATTTAGGATTTTTTCAATCAAGATCATCAAGTTTTCCTTCTCTTACAGTGCTGTTATCTGCATAACATGCTCCCTCTGTCGGTTCTTACGACCCTATACCAACACGTTTGGCCAGCGTGGTATAGTAAGCCAATTCCTCCTTTCAAAGGAGAGGCCAAGTCCAGCAGTGGACTGTTAAGGGCTGATGATGATGATGAAGGTCATCTACGACTGTATCTCAGGTGTTTGAATCACTTCGCGAACATCTTCACCTTGACTCGGCGCAGGTCTCGTTGCAGGTGCAGGTGCGGGCCCTGAAGACGGTGTAGGAGGCGGGGAGTGCAGAGAACTAGCGGGTTTCGGAGGACACGTAATGCCGTCACTCCTGTTCTTGTAGTCTCAGGCCAATAATCGTCAGGCCTTGTCAGAGGCCTTCGGTCTTTAAACTCCTTCTAATTACACTCGAAATAAAAGAAAAAAGAAACACTAAATTTTTGTCACTAGTTTTAGGACATTTTTATAAAATGAACCGAAGGCAACTGGACATAGTTTTATATACCGTGCTAAGGAAACTTAAATGAAGCAAAGGCTACTAATTAATAAACTGTAAGAAAAATTTGCTTAAAATACCATACGTTGAATTTGAAAAGGAATCCTTTATTCGACTGTGGACGCGCTGTTACTCATAATATTTTTGATTACACATTTCTTAACTTATATTAAAATAACAAATTTAATTTGCATTTACGCATGACGGTGTAAAAACTCATAGACAACTGTAATTAAAATTTTAAACTTTGAACAAAGAAAATTAATCGTTTTTAGGCAATTTCGAACGCCCCCCCCCCGTGGGATCTCCACCTCGTCGTGGTGGGGGGGCTCAGTAACCGTGGGTTAAAAGCCACCCACGGTGAAGCTAAGCGGGATCCCGGGAGGGGACGCTCCACGTGGGCTTGGTAGAGGCCTGCGTAGGATGCGTCCCATGGTGCGGGTGCGGGGGACAGTTCTGTCTGTCCCTCGCAGTCGGGTGCGGTCGCGGGAGGAGAGGCGTGTGGGTGTTGCGTTGCCCCGCGCCCTATCTCCCGCGACCAAATGGGGGCGCACCATCGTTGCGTCACGGTGGGGCCGCAGAAGAAGAGGAGATGCGGTGTTGCGTTGCCGTCCTCCCTATCCTCTGCGGCCGCTGGGTGTTTTGGCGGCGGAGCCCAACACCTTCATCCGCCGCCAAGGGGGTTTCGTTCGGGGCCCGCCTGACCATCTGGCGGGCCAATACCCGTCGGGGGGTAGCGAGGAATGCTTTGGTGAAACTCTACCCTCCGACACATGGGTACATGAGGAGCACGGGTTGGTTTTTAGTCAGTAAGAGTCTGACAGTCCCCTTCGTCCTTCCCCCCCGGGGCGGAGGGACTCCATGAGGATTTTCCAACCCGATACCAAAAAAAAAAAGGCAATCTCGAACGAGACGTGCGTAATGTTTTTTTTTTCTGTTTGTCATCAGATTAATTTGTCTTCCCACTTCTCACTATGTCATATTAATCGGCGCAAGCTTTTTGAAATACAACTATAACTGAATTAGCTTTTATTGGCGAAGATGATTTTGACGTAGGTCATTGCAGCGATAGCCTAGTGGCTAACAGACTGCTAAGCAGAGGGTATCCAGTTCAAACTCTTTGCGAACCACAGACTTTTCAAAGTTATTTGCGTCAAAAATAATTATCGCTTGCCAAACAGAGAACGAAAACATAGTGAGGTAAATTGCATGTCTGATTGCTTTCATATTGTTCTCTAAAGACATGTTTCTGAAGTCTGCTAACTTGCTCGCGGTGGACGTGCTGTTCTCCTCTGTGAGTCAGATTATAACTAGGTCGATTTGATGATGACGATGCCATATTAATCAGCGCATGTTTATAAATAAATATTGTATTAAACCTAACCTAACCTTGCCATTTTTATAATAATTAACCTACTCTAACTACTTCCATAAATAAACTAATATCACCAAACGTTTATTGTCTGAAGATTGTTTGCTGTGATAAATCCTTTGATTAAAGACCAAATGCCATAATGACATTATACTTGGTAATATTTAGCCAAGTAAAAATTTTACCAAATAAAAATATGCGTACTAAAATCATTCGAAATATTGAAATGGTATAAAAAAGGGTTGCGAAAATTTGTTTGGATAATGAAATTTTGTCAAAATGTTTTCGGCAAAACGGCAGGATCCCGGTTTATGGACCTACATGACATTTGTAACATATTATTTCCTACGCTCAACCTACCCTCCTCCACAGTCAAAATAAAGCTCAAATTGGCATTTAGTTGCACCATGAACATAATTGCGAAATAGTATGCCTTTAAAGTTATTCATCCAATAGCGTTTGAGCATACAATATGAATATTATAGAAGGCAATACAACAATGTGGCAGCAAAATGTTCGTGCGACGTCAATTTGCCGGCGGACCGTTGACGTCGACGTAAGAGGTATCCGGTCTCACACGGATGCTTATTGTCAAAGTATCTTAGCATTCTTAGCTCTTATGCGCACGGCATTTGTGTTAACCGATATATGCTATCTGTATATATAATTTCTTTGCGTTACTGACTGACTGACACATAACGCACAGCCAAAGCTACTAGGTGAAAGAAGATGAAATTTGGCATATATATTCCTTGGGGACAGGACTAGCACTAAGAAGGGATTTCCCGAAATTTTTACGGGTGCGAGAAGAAACGGTGGAAATAAAAATGGGCGGGCAGAGTGGCGTGCGTCTCTAAGTGACAGAATGATATACATTCTAATCAGATTCTAATAAATGGAAACAATCTGTCAAATCTGTATTGGCGATGCTAAGATTCTAACTAGCGACTCTAGCGGCGAATTCGGAAGTTGTCCGGGTACGACACTTTTGACAGCTCAGTACAATTACCACTATAACCTCGAAGCAAAGTTGTATTGAAAGCTGTCAAAAGTGTCGTACCCGGACAACTTCCAAATTCGCCGCTAGAGGCGCGCGGATAATCTTTGCATCACCAATAAGAATAGAAAGCGGGCCCCGGGCTTTAAGAAAAAACTCTTGGATACAACCGTAATAATAATAGGATAATGATGAATAAGATAACTATAAAACTTCCACATCTTCATATTTAAAGTGCACATCATCGGTACAAGTTTTTAATAGGGAAAAGCTAATTAAAAAAATTGTGTTTCCTTGAGGCCACATTTTCTAAGTCTGCTGTAATTTAAAATAAATAAAATAAAAAATAAAAATAAAGTAATCTACTCTACTGTATCATTCAAAAAAAAATGTTTCACCAAAATAAAAACAGGTACCTGCTAATTGTTGCAGTCGGATCTTGGACTAACATTTCACAACAAACAAAACTATAGAGCCTACCCCAAAGCTTTTAGTTTTTAATCTGATATTGTACAATCCAAATACTATCCAATTTCCCAGACAATAATACCGATATTGTACAATCAATATTTGTACGGTTCACGAAGATAAACCGGCAACATTTGATATTTGTGTTGTCCAAACAATGGTCGGCGGTTGCCAAAAATATTGAGATGAAACGTTTTTATTGATCTTTCAATATGATTAAGGGTTTAGGGTTCTTGTGCAATATGTAAATGGTATACGGGGTAAAATTTAATATTTATGGTTGCTAGGTAAATAATATATATAGATAAAGAATATGAATAATTGTCAGTTTTCAATAAGGACATCTATGCCGAAGACCTCCTACTACCTGGATTTCATCAGTCCAAAAAGACCTTAAGGACATGAATGTCCATGCTACGAGCGCTCAAGATAGAGTAAAATGGAGAACGATAAGGCAAAGAAAAGATGAAGAAGAAATAAGGACATCTACAAATGGCGATGGCCTTGATCGCAACCGGGATGGCGCAAGGATGATGATGATGATCTATAAATTTGTCAATACATGATATCAAAGTAATTTTGATATTCATTCATTTGAAATCAGACTGAACGGTTGGCGTAGTGGTTTAAGCGGCTGCCTCGCCAAGTGACACTACACCGAGTGTTATGGGTTCGATTCCCACACGATACAACACTTTGTGTGATCCATAAATTGTTGTTTCGAGTCTGGGTGTTCATTGTGTCCGTTAGTTGTATGTTAGTAAAGTCCCCCGCGACACAGCATTTATTCATAGTGCGGGCGTTGTCTTTTAAAAAAAATCATCATCCTCCTAGCGTTATCCCAGTTTCAATCTGGGGTCCGCTTACTAGTCTAACCGGATTTGGCTGAATATTAGCTTTTCCACGTGGCGTTTCCAGGCAGTCGCCTGTCTGACCTCCGCAACCCGAAGGGATAGCGATATTCCATGGTTTAGACTAGTGTCAGTTTATTTAGAAGGCACTGAGCCTATAACGACTGTCAAGATCTTCATGACAACCGGGACCGACGGCTTAACGTGCTCTTCGAGGCACGGGACAAGCGATAGTTAACAATTCAATACGCACATAACTCCGAAAAGTCATTGGTGCGCATCGTGGATTCGAATCCGATATCCTCTGCATGGCAGTCTGTTGGTATCTCCACTAGGCTATCGCTGCCCTAAGTCTTTAAAGAATATTGAATATAAATCAAATAGCAATCATATTTTATAACAACATATAGAACTGGACATCGCCCGCGATTTCACCGACGTGAATCATACACCTACACCTTTATCACCTACCAGGAATCACACTACCTACTGGTGAAAACCGTACAAAAATGAAATGAAACTGAAATGAAAATTTAAAAATTATTTATTGCTTTCACAACCAAACAAACATAAGTTATTGAACAGAAAGACAAAAATACAAAAAATAGAGAAGAAACACAAAAGAAGAAAATCCGATAGTGCGATACAGACATACGCGACGCTGCGGGGAGTCCATTTTATAAAATGTACTTTATGAAAGGTAAAAGCACAAGGCTATGTAAAATTACAAAATAACACTTTTACTCTTATTTTCTTGTACTGCGATCAGCCACTCATACACTTTGAATAAGTCAGTTCGCCATGAATGAAATGCACGAACTTCAGTTATTTCCATCGGTCCGTTTTCGTCGACAGACGCAGTCTAAATTTACATAAGTCAAACGAAATCGATGGATATTTTCACTCCGAGTGAGAATTTTCGTTGATTGAAACACCGTTACTGAGGGTTTTATGTCGCATTTGGCGATAAAACACACCTCGTCGTTTTTCAGAAATAAAATTAGGAACTTAGCTTATTTTGGAAACCGTAAATGGACTTAGCATTTGTTATTTACCTAGAAGGGGTTTTAAATTTAGAATAGGTAAAATTTTGATTTTCATATCGAGCTTTCTTATGGCCGGCAATATGATACTAACTACGGCACGATATACGATATTCCCTAATTTCTTTTATCCCATCTCATTATCCTATTACTATACTAGATGAAGGCCTTTTCCAGGATACGCTACAAGACTAATTTCCTATTTTCGCTTCCCAAGCCACTACTAGGCAAGCTCCTCGAGTCATCGGTAACGGCCATTTTCAATAATCAATCCACACATGGATTTTGACATATTTTGTATGGAGCTTATGTCAAAAACTAATCTAAAATCTACAGATCTATCTAAAGAAAGAATATTGAATTCCGTAGTATATCTCTAATGTGTGAGGCGGATGTGTTAGAAAACGTAAAGAAGCTGAAGAGCGCTCTTTTCTCACAGACCTCCTTATACTCCCTCCAAAGTAATATAGTATAATTTTCTACTACATACATACATCACCATCTAGTCACAAACTGAGCTGAGTTCGTACTATCGGTACTAGATAATGGATAAACATACAACGCATATATTATATTTTTTTTTGAAAATAGACACATAATATTATACATAGAAACACCCAGACTAAGACAAACATCCAGGTTCATGCACACAAATGTTTGACTTGAGCGGGAAACAAACCCGCGTCCTTCGGCGTAGCAGTCGTTTATAGTCTCACTGCGCCAACTAGTCGTCTAAGTAAACTAAGAGAATATAGGATAAGAATAGGAGTCTCGGCATTCACTGAATACTTCAACTTAGCCTTTTGTTTGTATGTTTGTCAACTTTTTAATCCAGAAATCTTTTCCTCTATTGGAAAATGGTCAAATTTCCTTAGGCTATAAATATGCGATATGCAAAAGAAAACATAATAGTTAGTAACAGTATTTAGGCGTTTAGTGATCATTTTACCAAAATTTTTGTTCACTATTAAATTGGCGAGTCTGATTTTTACGAGACCCTTCTTCGTAATAATAATTTGAGGACCATTATTGTAGTCTCTACAATGGGTGTCCCTACTGACTTAAATTTTGTACAAATTATTTGTACACAACAATAACAAACACATAAATATGTTTGTTTATTATGTTAAAATTTCATTTGATACATGTTGTATACAATGTAAGATGTATTAAATTATTGTTGTCGTATGGAAGGCAGTAATTTATCAAAGATTGTCGGGCCGAGCCCTTTATGTGTGTAAAGCTTTTGTATTTGATACGATTGTGTGTTGAGGACTGGTGCGTACATATTAAATTCAAATTGAAATGTATTGTATTATAATATTATGTTACGTGCGAATGAGGAGGTCTAAGATCGATTTCATGGAGCTGACAGTTTGTTGGAGGCATTACCGTGTTACGATTAGCAGGTAGGAATTGAGAGTCGAGAAAGGGTTTCTAAAACAAGTAGATAGGCTATGTAATTATGATTTAAAGACTTTTCAGTGAGTAGTAGAGCTTTACTAATTCGGCCAGCGTTTCCTATCTTCTCACAGAAAACAAGCGTCGGAACAGTTCATCTTACTTTATACCACCTCCTTTGTTGTCACCGTGCCTTTTTGTTTCCCTGCTAGCATCATCTTGGGTGTATTTTTTTAGCATTGATCATATACTGTTACAAAAATCCTGAGCAAAAACAGTCAAATTTACATATAAAATATCAACTCTATTGCAACCATTATAACAAATCAAACTCTTTATTGACATAATTTTTAAATTAATTTCGCATTTTCAAACCCGGTCACAGTTCAGAGTCCCGCCAGATTATTATTACATACCTACCTATTATTTACTCTAATAAAATTGTTCGTTCGGTTTTTAAATGTATACATTTGCCGGTTGCAGGTGGTGTGAGTGGGAGCGGGTGGAGCGGCGGTATGCGCGTAGTGTTGGCAGCGCTGACTGCGCTGGCGGCGCGCGCGCTCGCCGGCCCGCATGAGCATCGCGCGCGCCACCACGCGCCGGACCACCCCCTGCACTTCCCCGCGCCCGCGCCCCCCCAGCCCTACCGCGGCCACGGCGAGGCCGTCCGATACAACCCCGAGCTAGACACCATCCTACCCCGACTTGAAGACCACGAGACTTCGTCGAAACGGGCCAGGTTTGATGACGCCGAAACCTCCTCAAAGAGGGCCAAATATGACGAGAGATTCTACTCCAACCATGAACGGGCCGATGACGAGGAGCCCCAGGCTGACGAGCCGCAGCTCGGGCCAGAGGACGACGACCCTCTAGTCGTCCGCACCAGAAAGGGACGAGTGCGAGGCATCACACTCACAGCAGCCACAGGGAAGAAAGTCGACGCATGGTTCGGCATCCCTTACGCACAAAAACCAATAGGAGACTTGCGGTTCAGACATCCCAGACCCGCCGAGAGCTGGGGTGATGAGATATTAAATACTACAACACTGCCACATACATGCGTCCAGATTGTAGATACTGTGTTCGGCGATTTCCCTGGGGCCATGATGTGGAACCCCAACACAGATATGCAGGAAGACTGTCTGTATATAAATATAGTAACACCCAGACCACGGCCCAAGAATGCAGCTGTAATGCTATGGGTGTTTGGAGGAGGCTTTTACTCTGGAACGACTACCTTAGACGTTTATGATCCAAAAATATTAGTATCAGAAGAGAAAATCGTTTACGTTTCCATGCAGTATAGAGTTGCTTCCCTTGGATTTCTATTTTTCGATACACCTGATGTCCCTGGGAACGCCGGTCTATTTGACCAGCTTATGGCACTACAATGGGTAAAAGATAACATTGGTTACTTTGGAGGCAACCCCCATAACATAACCTTGTTTGGAGAATCTGCGGGAGCTGTATCAGTATCACTACATCTACTTTCTCCCCTCTCGAGAAATATGTTTTCTCAAGCTATAATGCAGTCCGGCGCAGCTACTGCACCTTGGGCTATTATTTCTAGGGAAGAGAGCATATTGCGGGGTATTCGCTTGGCAGAAGCAGTCCACTGTCCACATTCTAGGACTGACATGGGGCCTATGATAGAATGTCTGCGCAAAAAGAGCGCTGATGAATTAGTCAACAATGAATGGGGCACTTTGGGTATATGCGAATTCCCCTTCGTCCCAATTATTGACGGTTCTTTTCTAGACGAGATACCTGTTCGATCATTGGCCCACCAGAATTTTAAGAAGACCAATCTTCTGATGGGATCTAACACCGAAGAGGGTTATTACTTCATATTATATTATCTGACTGAGCTATTCCCTAAGGAAGAAAATGTGGGAATAAATAGAGAACAATTTCTGCAAGCCGTGCGGGAGCTCAATCCATACGTCAGTGACGTAGCACGCCAGGCAATAGTCTTTGAATACACAGACTGGTTAAATCCTGAAGACCCTGTGAAGAATCGTAACGCATTAGACAAAATGGTGGGTGATTATCACTTTACTTGCGGAGTCAATGAATTTGCCCACCGTTATGCCGAGACTGGTAATAATGTATTCACTTATTACTATAAGCATCGCAGTAAGAATAATCCCTGGCCATCGTGGACAGGCGTTATGCACGCTGATGAAATTAACTATGTATTTGGAGAACCACTAAATCCGGGGAAGAATTATTCTCCAGAGGAGGTGGAGTTTAGTAAACGCTTGATGAGATATTGGGCAAATTTCGCACGAAGCGGGTAAGCATTCTGATAATTCATTTACTTAGAATATATTTATTAGATAATTATGTCCATAAAGTGATAATTTAAGTAAAATGCTACAAAGTCAACGTCTCGCGCTGATATTTTTGTGCAAGGCTTATAGGACAGTTAGTACTGAAGCTTTGCCAGTACTGGCAGGTGTATTTCCAGTCGATCTTGAGGCACAAAGACGAGCAGCAATGTATTACGTAACACGAGATAACATGGATCTAAATTTTCTAGCGCCGCGCGATAGACATAAGATCGCTAGGTTGTTGAACCATCAATCCGCAGTCTATGACGATCTTCTTGAAGAATGGCAATGTCGCTGGAACACATCAACTAAGGGCCGTCACCTCTACCAGTTCTTCCCATGCGTCCGAGAGCGACTGGCGAGGAACTGGTTGGAGGTGGATCACTGTGTTGCCCAATTTCTTACAGGCCATGGTAACTTTAAGAGCAAGTTGTATTCATTTAAGCTAGTTGATTCACCGTTATGCCAATGTTCAACATCTGGCAACAATTGTGAACAATCTGCTCATAACATTCTATGGAAGTGTAGTCTTTGGCAAATCGAACGCAATATCATGCTTAACGAATTAGAGGTAACTTCTGGAGTACTACTATACGGATCATGTGGCAAGTAGGACGAATTGCCGTGCGTTTAGGCGTTTCTGCCATACATATTACTGGGAACAAGTTTAGTTCCCAATGTAGGGCCCCTTAATGCTCTTGTCCGTGGTGCTTATCTTTTCTCACTATTGTATCTCTTCGTTGCTTGTCTCCCGCTTTGTTAAGGAGGGAAGTGGATTGTTTATTTTCCAACTCCTCCAATATACCTCTGATTAAGTTCGTTGCGGGTTCCAAGACAGTTTAACTTTCCCCGGGACTTAACGAGTGTCCAAACTCGTTGTCATCAATGGTCACTGCTGCTGAACCTGCCTACACAGGTGACATAGTAGTGGGAATGAGAGTGGGACTAGTAAAAAAAGTGATAATTTTTAAGCACTCCACATAATGTGACAAAATCTAAACTTGTTTTATTGTCCGTAATCCATCATAGTTATTTTTTATGCATCAGGAGTAGAACTTTGTTAGCTACACATGATTGTTGTCTGTTATCTACATATACAGATAATCTTATGCACCCGTATTATGTATTCCAGGAACCCATCAATAAATCCAAATGGAGAATCAACCAAGATCCACTGGCCCGTCCACTCAGCGACTGGCAGAGAGTACCTGTCACTAGCAGTGAACTCCAGCTCAGTGGGCCAAGGCCTGCGCGTCAAGCAATGCGCCTTCTGGCAGAAGTACTTGCCACAATTAATGGCTGCTACAAGTATGTTGATATTATGCTATATATTAGCTATATCAGCTATATTTTGTAGTCAATAGAAGATTACAAATCTTTATGTTTAGGGCGCTGATACATCTGAGCATTCACTTGTAACAGAACAGCAAGCATTCGCCGTTTTCTGTTTTGTCGAACCAAACATTTTCACGATCATTCTAGCGAACACTCTAAATTCAAATAGTCCGCAGAATATAAAAAATATAGAAATTGCACTACAACCCAGTCAGTCTTATTAATAAACTAGAATTAGCGTCAGAACAACTTTACTCTAAGACTTAAGCCAAGATTAGGCAATTATGGTATTAATAAACTAGGAGTAAGGACGGAGTTAACTATTCATAATTTACTCCGGGTATAAAAGTTAATCCGCGGAGACCCATGGTTTAACGCTGGAGTAAGCAAGGAGTGAGCATCTATTTGTCACGGGGTACGGTAGACTAGATCGAAACTTTACCTGAATACTAAAACATAAAAAATAAAGATTTCGAGTCGACAACATATATCCGCAAAATTCGGATTGTCGAGTATTTTGTTAATTTCTAATGCTTCTGACAGTATTAGAAATTATAATAATAAAAAAAGACAGAAAAGTCACTGTCACCGAATAACAGTCATGTTGAGTATCTACTATGTAGTTTGTATACCATGTGTAAATACTTCTTGCAGTTAGATATATTTCTTATCGGTATAAACAGTTTGTTTAAACGACAATGATTATTAAAGTATCCGTCTATTAAGAGAGGATTATGTTCTTCGAATTTACGCGAGCGAAGCCGCGGGCAAAAGCTCGTAGATTTATATTGTATTTCCAACTTTAATTGAGATTTATATACATAACCCAAATATATTTTCACATTTGTTTGGTGTTCGTTAGAGTACTTACTAGTATCTGATTTTGTAATTTTATTATTGTGGGTTAAAATTAATAGAGATTATTTCATTGAAGATTGCCAACCAACACAAACGCTTGCCCTTGCAAAGGGTAGAAGTTTGTACGGCACAAATTTACCTCTTAGAATTAAGAACGCATGCGCTATGATAATTGAGTGCGCTGTGCGTATATCTGTCAGTACTGACACATCATACAATAT
Organism: Euclidia mi; assembly: GCA_944739405.2. Lineage (NCBI taxonomy): Eukaryota > Metazoa > Arthropoda > Insecta > Lepidoptera > Erebidae > Euclidia > Euclidia mi. Next base: position 63,716,238 of record OX123187.2, on the reverse strand, counting down.
AATGTCATATTGTGCACGGTGATTACGTTATTCGCATATATAAACTAATAATTATATAAGTACTACGCTTAAACGGCCGAAACAGTTTTCTCTACTTATATTAGAAACGCGAAAGTGTTTATAGATATTATTTATTAGATATTATATTGGACATGTATTGGAACATGGCTTTGACATTTGACTGTATGCAAGGCGATGTTATTATGTAGATATAATACTTAGTATATAGTGTCATGAATACCTACTGACCGAGCTACTTTGTACCCAATAGTTTCTGAAGTCTTTAGAATAATACGCGCGCGAAGCCGCGGGCAAAAGCTAGTTGTCAAATAAAAGTGTTTAATAAAAAGTTTTTATTCGACCAGGTCATTTTGTTCATTCTTTTTACTTTTAATATCAGTGGGTTGCCATAACGTATACCTTAATCTCAGAGTAAGAATAGTATTGTTACTCCGAACTTACTTCGTATTTATTAATACCGTTATTAACACGTAGCTATTCCATAACTAATCTAGAATTAACTACCCCCGGTGTTACTTTGGAGTAAGAGAAGAATAAGCATTTTTTATTAATAAGACCGAGTATGTTTACAGCAGTTTTTACCCAATATGTTTAGTTCAGTTTCACTTATGAATTATTTCTAGAGTAAGAGTTAAGAGACATAAACAAATGACGTTTCTAAATAATACAATGCAGAGTTTAATTTGAACAGGTTTAATAAATCACACAAGTGTCTGTTCCTACGTTCAAATTAATTTATCGATATTGGGAGTTTATCAACATTGTATTGAAATTAATTCTGAGTAAACCAAATCTAAGGATCTATTGTAAGCGTTATCAATATTGTATAGATATTTATTCTGAGTAAGCCCATCACTAGTCTAGTTAAAATTAGTGACAAACTACGAAGATTCTTCCCTAGATTAAAATCATAAGTCAAAGTGAAGTAAATATATTGGGTTTAACCGCCATTGCAGCGCAAATTCTATGTATTATCTATATTCTAAGGCTCGCACAAATGTTCGTGAGAGTGCTCGCTAAAACACACTCATTTGTTTTGTAACATTCGCGAGAATGCTCATTACAGGTGAATGCTCAAGTATATCAGCGCCATAACACTTCAGCTGGTTACGATTTCAGATTGGCATCTGTTTAGTCTAAGATTTTGATCACAGTATTTATACAGGAATTTAATTCTCCTGTTTCAACGTAGCCTGGAGAAAATAATAGGCTAGTTGACAAAAAAAAAAATTATAAGTCCGTCCTTTAGATTATTCAAAAATAAGCGATACGTATTTTTTATTTGTAAATTAAACCAAAAATGACCAAGATATTGCTCATTAAAGTTACGTATAACGTCACACTGTGCTGAATTTTTTCGCACTAGATGACGTCACACGTAACTTTAATGGGATGTATCTTTGTTATTTTTTATTTAATCGAAAAAAGAAAAGATACGTGTCCAATATTTTTTTATAATCTAAAATACGGACTAAATAAAATGTAATTATTTTGACCCTGGAAACTACCCTATTGCTACTTCTTCCAAAGGATACATACTCGTACAAAATAAAAGCAAAATCCTTTTGCATGTTGTGTTTGCTTATAATTGGTTGTGAAGCTAGTTCTAAGGCCCAAACACTAGTATACTATCTAGAATAAATCTGTAACTAGAATAATTTATTGTATTAACTACTACTTATGTAGAAGTTTTCGGTTGGACTGGTTGTTAGTATATTAGTCTGTCAGTGGTTAGAGTCATGATGCATCATACAGTATCAACTAATGACAATCTGAATGTGTAATCTCCGTCTTTGAAGACCCTAAAACAGTTTTTTAAAGTAAAAAATTACATAGGTCTATAATATTCTATATAATATTGTACCACATTCACACAACACCATCTAGTCCCAAACTAAGCAGAAGCTTGTACTGTGGGTGCTAGATAATGGATAAACATACATATATACTTTTTTTGTAAATACATACATATTTTACAAAGTATCATCAGACCAAGACAAACGTCCATGTTCATGCACACAAATGTTTGACTTGAGCGGGAATCGAACCCGCGACCTTCGGTGTAGCAGTCGCTTACACTCCCGCGGCGCCAACCGGTCATCGGTCTATGTCACTAGCAATAGTAAATGTATTTGTATAATTTGTAGCTTGGCTCGGTAAACTAGAAGAAGGCTTTACCCTGTATTTATAGTAAGCTGAAGGGCAGACAGATGATGTACTAGACGATAAAAGAGATGATGTACTAGACAGTCGGGCCTACGACGATGTTGAAGATGTTGCGATTGCTCCTCACCATCGTCGTACGCCTAATTGTTTGTTACTCCTTGAAACATAGAAGAAAATGTATGAGAACATTCAAAACGACGAAGTATTTGAGAGAGAACAAGGATGAGACCAATGAAAAAAAAATAGGAAGAGAAGATTGAAATCATGATCATGAAGTCACATAATATACAACAAACATCACCTATGACAAAACATCAAGTTATTATGGCAGAGGAAAATAATCACACACACAACATGCTTTAAGATAAAAATTTAATTATAGGTTGTGTACAACTTGTTTGAATTAAATAATTTATACATTGATTGAATGCAACCTAAATTTGTATCAAAAATTGAAACATCATTACAATTGAAATTTTATTTGGATTGTACTAATGTTTCAAATTCTGATTTGTAGATAGATGTATTAATTTCTAATATTGAAATGTATGAATTGTAAGGTTGAATTTTTCTTTTATTGTTATTAAATGGTCATTTCAATCATTTCACAGACCTCTATTTTGTAATTCCAGATAAGCCAGAGCCGCCAAAGAATTGCACGAGCAGCGCAGCCCCCGTGAAAGTTCCCTACGAGATATTTGGAGTAGGCGTCGTCATTGCCACTGGCTTGGCTCAGAGCACCTTGTTCAAGTATATCATATGAGTTTAGTCTGTGCTCTGCCTTTTAATCTCATTTGCTTTATTTAACCAATGCTTCTTTACTAAGAAGATACTGATGACGACTATTGACGGTACTGACAAAACCTTTAATAAGGTCTCTCAATGTCTGACCGTCTCGATGACGTTGCTGAAATTTGTTAGATACGAAGAACATTGTGTTACAATTAATTCTATAATAAAACAATATGATATATTTGAAATACTCAGTATCAAAATTCTATCAAATGTGGAACAAATATAAATATCGTTCAAATTTTCTATAGAACAATACTCAGATAATTATGTATAGTCAAGGATACGTAATATGACTTTTTGCTAAATATTTCGAATCAACCTCGAGACATGATTTGGCATATTTTAGCATAAAATCCAATTAAAACACTAAGTTGAAAATTTTATGTAGTACTGATGTATTACCGTTTATTTTATAAGTTATTGTTTAGGATTAATTAGCTATATTACATATTTTGCTGAAATAACATCATAGCTCTTCGTATATCATTTACATTGTGTATTTTGACGTTTTAAATATTTTTTAACTATTCGAATAAAAAGCTTAGTTTAATTTTACAATTGATAGTTTCTTATTAGTAGAGAAGTTCACTGATATGTATATGCGTTGCCGCCAAATGAATCTCTGGAATATTTTCTTATCGACTTATTTTTATAATGTAGAGTATTTTAGTTGTAAGCCACCTCGAGTGTTGAATTGCTGAGTCCATTAATATTCGTCTAGATATTTATTAAGTTCAATAGTTAAATGTAAGCGATATAAACGTATTGTTTAAATTTTAATGTTATATTTTAAAAGGAGTGATTTCTCCAACTACATATCACTTGTTAATAACAAATTATAGATTACTGGTAGTCGTAATTTCGTCATAGAATAAGTATCTACATATCTTTTGTAGGATAAAGAACTTCTGCCATGTGGTGTGACGTAATCATGAAATGTCAACTTTGTCTTCATAATGCTAAGAAGAAAATGTTTCCATTGAGTCTGCGGTGTGTAATGGAGTTCTAAAAAGGCGTAGATATGAGAAAATGATTAAAAATGTTAGCTTTAACTCGCCTCTAACGCAATACATATCACGCAAGGCATAGAAAAATTTAAGTTCATTCTAGCCTTAGATTGTAAGATTAATATAAGCTAGATCATTTCACAACTCTGTAGCGGACCAATATTAGAAAGTTGTACGTGTTTAAATGGTTCGATGTTATTCAGTCGGTGGGAATATAGTGGATTGTAATAAGAAAGTTCAAAGACACAAACCATTAATAAATTAATAAATAATTGAATATGAAATCAAAAAACAATAATACGTGTGAAATTTAAAAGAGACTAAATTTTAAAATAATAATACATTAGTAAAACTTGAAGAACACAAACGTAACGGACACAAAATGAAATATGAAGTAAAGGAGGATGTACAGAAAGTAGTATACTGAATGTATTAGAGAATACAGATTTTAGTACATTACGTTTAGGGTCGATACATCTAGCTTAGAGATCGTAGTGCCCAGCGGTTCAGCTTTCAAATATTGGTGGACGATAAATGAATCTTTACAATTCGAGATTTAAGGTATAAAAATATTAGTACAATATTGTAAGTTTTCTCGCGACAGTCGACTAGACAACCGATATTTCATTGATGTAAATAAATGAATGTTAGTATATCGTAGGAACTCGTGTCGCCCTTAGTTCTTTATTAAAGGGCAGATGTGTGGGCTTATTGCGAGTTTATTTTACCCTAAAGCATTGCATTCACAGGGCTCGGCTGCGATTGGTTCACAACTCACCGGAGATCATTCTAAACGCAGGACGGGTTTATCGAGACGACCGCGTCAGCGTGAATTAAACTCGCACTAAGGCCGCAGACGGGTGCCTATATCGTATATATCGAAAAAAAATGAAACCTGTTGTGAAGGACGATACCTATGAGATATAGAAGCTAAATGTAATTTTTACGTAGTATTTGGGGCTTCTGTTGTATTATTTGAATAGGCTACATGTTTACAATCGTACATTTAAATGTGGACGATGTTTATTCGCTATGTTAGTTAATGTTTAGTAACAGTATCCATGTCTCTAGTTCCACGTTCGATGTTTCACGGATTACGCTTATTTTAAATCTGCGTATGTAAACCTATATAGTGCCTATTATTCACTTTTATATATATTGATACATAGGTGATACTGGTAGTTGTAGTAACGCGTTATTTCTCAATGCACTGTGTTATTATTATTTTTTTACTTATCCGAAGACAGATGCGTAGTGCCAAATGAGAAGTGAAATCTGAGGGGTATATAGTTTGAATTTCGCGATACAGATTATAAGCTTTTATTGAATAATAGAGAAAATGTATATTTCAAATATTAAAAGTGAATTATAAAATATATGATTTATAAAAGATCGTGCTTTTAAATTTTAGTGGTTGGTTTGATGTTACGGTTTGTAAAATAATGTTTGAAAAGAACGAAAAGATTTATAGCGTTCAGAACGACATATTTTGAGATAATCTCAAGTGTTTGGAACAGTCTCGAATATATGTTTCTTCTTGTATGGAATTGTCAAGTGTAGTACGAATCAACATTATTTTTCAACGTAACTTTGGAACTAAAACATATTAACACACAATATTGCTATGACAATAAAATATTTTTCCAAACTTATTTTTTAAGATAAAAATTTTAATATTCAAAACCTTTTCGCAACTGATCGTAGATTAACCTAAATAATAAATAATGTGAATTTTAGAAAACGGGAGGTAACTGTTATTTTTATTAGTTAATTATTTAGGAGAAGCACTCAACAATCCTTTTACTTCTTAATTAAATCTATCGTTTGTACATTCATGATTTTAAGGTATTTAAAATATTTATACTGGTTATTGTTATTCGTTTCACTTTTGTACTCTTTTGAGATTGTACCTACCAACTCATCACTTGGAAGCTATTTAGTTAATTTTATCTTTCTTAAATGTTTTGTTGGTTGGCATAATCTAGCATGATTAAACTTGCATTTTGTTTAATTTAGATATCTTTATAATTTCCTTACTTCAATTATGTGATATTTACATTGCTCAGTTAAAATTCCTGTAACACATGGACTTGCTAATATAACTAAGATCAATAACATAATTGAGTTGATTTTATCTGTAATTTCAACATATTCGTGATGATTTTTAATTTTAGCAAGATTACTTTCACTTCAACCTGGAACAGATGAATATTAAGAAAATGCTCAAATATTGTACGAATATCTTCTAGAAACTCTCGTTCTTTAAAATTCACAGATATACTTGAAACTTCCGTTGCTTCACTAACACTTCGCTTCGATACTCCGCTTTGGCTATAATGTTTAATGTAAAATAAATAATCAATGTATATTGGCCTAAACTGTAGAAGGTGCGACGAGGCCTACGAGAATTTCCGTATTGTTATTTTAAATCAAAGTTATCTTTTTCAATTCTAATAGTGATTCAAGTAAGTTAAATAATATTAGTGCTATGATTGCATTATTGAATGTTTGCAACGTTTGTGTTTAATTATAAAAATAAATGCTTGTATATAAAAGGTTTTTTATTCACCTTTTTCTTAGCATATAGTGGTTGTGTAGCACCAAGAAATAGAAGACCTTGTGGCTGACCCAAACATTATCGGCGAGATTAAAGCGTCACGACTTCCCTGGTTGGTCACGTGATGAGGATGGGAGAAGGTCGTGCAGCCAAAAAAGCGTATCTGGGACGACCCAGCGGTCGAAGCCCGGTAGGTCATCCCAGATATCGCTGGAATGACGAAGTACAACGACACCTAGCAGGATTTCGTAAATTGGACTGGAAGGAATTTATTCACGACGGTAAAAAGTGCAAAGATCTTGTGTCGGAGGCCAAGACTCTCTTTGGGTCGCTGCGCCACCAAAAATAAATGAATAGTGGTTGTGTGGTTCGTAAGAAGTCCATTGCCATTAAGCGGGCCCAAACTTTTGCAACAAAATTACTTTTTCGTATCCCGGGGTCTAGTTTAAGTTAGATCGAGTTGCGCGTCGTTGCTCAACGGGAACAATTTTCATTCATTTTTTAAAGTGCCCTAGGGAATAGTAATGTCAGTTGAGGTTGCAAAGCGTGCATTTAGAAAATGTATGAAAATTGTTTCTATCGAGAAACGACTAGAAACTCGAAATAGACAGGAATAGGAACATATAGTTGGAAGTTAAGTCTAATCTTATCTGTGTCGTATGTTTAATATAGTACTTACATGGAATAAACATGTGGATGCTAAGTTTATGTTAAATATTCGTATTCCAATGGAATTCGTTTCAGTAGTTAAGGATAAGCATCAGGTAATTTATTTGTCGTTTAGTGACAAAATAATGACGAATAGAACTTCTTAATTCTATATCTTCTTTAGTCTAGAAAAAAAATAGTCTGGGTAAATCTAGAACTCAGTCGGGTGCTATATTTACTTCCTGTTTTGTAATTAGACCTACATAGTTTAAATTTAGGGACACAAAAAACTTAGATTATATAAGTAACTATCAGGAACATAAATCGAGGGTCCGAATAAATTCAAATCACGAAATGCAACAAGAAGCGGCCAATACAAATATTTATTTATTTACTATATTATTATAAGTAGGAAAATATAGTATAGAATATGTTAGATTAAAATAACCGTAAAGCATATGATTGTTATAAAAATACAATTTAAGTTAATGTTATACATGACGAATAATTAAGTGGTGAATATTCTGAATATTCTTTATTAGATTTTGTCCGGTTTAGGGTTGATGAGGACCCAAATTGTGTTCTCTATGAGCTCGTTAACTTCGCCCTGAAAGTAAAAGTAAGAACAGGAATTTGTTTAAAATCTGGATTATGTGGTATGCTATAACAGAATGTCTGAATAAGTATCATTTTCGATTTTGTATTTTTTGCTAATTGTAAAAATACAGTTTCAGATAGCCAATTCTCTCTAAATATTGCAAAAGTAAAATAATATATGCATTTCATTTTGGTTTTTGACTTTACAAGACAAGGATTTTGGCTTAGATCTAAATTAGCATGTGTTAAAAAAACATTTGAGATGTGAAATTAAAATCAATTTTATTGAGAGAGATTATCTTTTAAGTACTGCATCTAGTGTTGCAGAGCGCGCCCGCTTGTTGGCTGTGGGAGAGTGGGCATGGGGGTTATGGCTTTCAAGCACTTCCATCTTCCAACATAGGAAGTATGTTGGACGATACAACTTTCCGCATCGCTTCTTGCCTGCGCTTGGGAGCTGTTTGCGTTTCTCCGCACCGCTGTCACTGCGGCAAAGCCGTCGAGTCTTGGCCACCATGGCCTATGGTGCAGCAGGAGTGCAGGGCGTATTGCCCGACATGCTCACATTAACGACATACTCCGTCGAGCTCTTATCACCGCCGGAGTACCAGCTCACCTTGAACCTATTTTTTGAGGCGTTGTAGTTGGCATTTTTTTTATTTACTTTTCTTTGCATACTTATTATTTACTCTTTTTCTTTTTTATAGTTTAGGATAGCTTAGTAATATAATTAGCTTTATTTTATTGTACATAATTTTATTATGTTACTCCTAAATGAATTTTATTGTATTTTATTATTAAATTAGGTACGTATAATATGTATTCCAAGAAAAAATCACAATCCATGAAATATAAGGACTTTTTTAAAGCCTTTGTCCGCACTTGGTATGTATGGTCAGCACATAATTACTTGGGATGATAAACGACGAAAATCTTGTAAATATATAATCGTCTAAAGATGCTCACTGTACCCTGTCACTTACACTCCGAAGCACTTACGAATATGCATACAATGAATGCCCAGTGTCTTAACAAATCTTTGCAGATCGTATAATAATTTGTCCTGTGTTTAGGCGCAGTGCTAGGTAATTGGAAAATGCAAGGCACCCACCCACTTCAACATCTCTTTCGAATCAATTCCATTTTTTTTAATGGGTGATAAATTGTTTTTCTCTTAAATTAGGTACTCACATTGTATTCCTTTAATGTATCTGGAATCGTTTTATTAAGGAACGTGTTGATTTCATTGGAATAATTTTTATCTTGGATGGATACATTGACTGCAGCCTGGAAAGGAAACAATATGTTATTTAATCGATCATCATGACTAAGCTATTGCGCAAGGCGCAAGAAGCTGAAATTTGTCATGTATGTTCCTTGGCGACCGTAGCTGTGCACTCAGAAGGGATTTCCCGAAATTGCCACGGGATCGGTGGGAACCACTTAATTGAAAATATTCGAGCGTAGCTGAGGACATCCTCTGTTATCATGAAATCTGGCAGGGTATAGATAAAGTTTCTGAATATACTTTTCAAACTTACATGAATTCCTCCCAAAGTGAATGTGATCTTAATGCCGCGTACTGATACGCCAGCGAGACCAAGATTGACTCGAATTTCACCACTGATACGAATATTGCGAATTTCAATTCTAAAAAATGAAAAATAATAGTTTAGATTTTAAAACATCAGTAATTTTTTAACCTAGTTCAAGGGATTTGCTGCTTACTTACTTTCCAGAAGCCTTGCTGACAAATTTGTGACCGAAGAAGGTGATTTCACTAGAAGCGGCACCTGAAATTATACAGCACAAATTTAAGTTATATTCTTTTGAAAAAGTGAATTTAGAAGCTAAAGTAGTGTTATGTTATGTTTTAATTCTTGTGTTTGTCTTGACCTAAATCTTCTTAAACGGCTTGAAATAGTCAGATATTTTTGTGTAGATATTTAACAGAGTCTCTGGATGTTTTAAATTAGTAATTAGACCCGATAGGTGGCACTGTTACCAAGTTGAGGACTCAAGATGTACCTTATTCAAATACTCGTATCATTCAATCTACATTAAATAAAGACATAATAATATTATGAAATATTGGATTTTCACTAATGGTAGACAACACGCAAAATCAACAAATGCGATATTTTATAAAATTGGATACAGTTGAAAGAGTCAAGAAACTGCAGTAATATACAGACCAATGATTTATTTATAACATGTAATATCGTGTATAATCTATAAAATCTATTCTTACCAACACTGAAGTGAATGAGAGGCAGTTCAATATCAAAATTCAAGCGAGAGCCAACCACAGCGTACGTCACCTTGTGGACCACGATATTACTAAGACCACTAAACAGTAACTCTTCAACGAATGCAGCTGAATGGAATATTCTAGAAATAAACAAAAAATTCACACAAATTGCTATTACACAACTCAGTTTGGTAAAAGCACACAAAAAATAGAAGCTTTTTAGGGGAATGTTGTGCTTCCAACTAAAGTTGAAGAAAGGAAAGGAAGGGGTCAGGATTCAGTGACATGACTAGTATGATCGTTTCTGATGGAACATCGCCTAAAATGTTGCTGCCACGACCATCTATATGTAGTATTCGAGTGATCGGTGGTCAACGGTGGTTTTGTTGCACACTTGGCAGTCCACAAATAGAAAAGTTCAAAATATTTATGAGCATTGATACAAACTACCATCATGACGGTATGACCCTTCATTATAGCCGAGATCCGTGACTTAACGATCTATCCATAAAATATAAGTACAGATATATACACTGGTACTGGTAGTGCATACCTGAATTCTTTCTTCTCGATGTGATAGGGATCCAGCCCAGCATCTCTGATGGCCTGGCTCACAGCTTTGATGACGCTCGCTACGGTGCCATTGATTAATTTACGATCATTTACCAAGTCAGCTGTAAATGTGGGCAAAAGTATATTAATTAATAGGATTACCACTATTTAATTAAGAATAAATCATCTTATACTAATATATAACGCTGAAGAGTTTGTTTGTTCGAACGCGCTAATCTCAGGAACAACTTTTCGCATTTCAATAATTCTTTCAGTGTTAGATAGCCCATTTATCAAGGAAGGCTATAGGCTATTTAACATAACGCTATGAGCCACGGAAGCGGAGCAGTAACAATAAATAACTCGGGTCTAACCGCGGGCTCATCTAGTGTTTTAATAATTTCAAGGCGAAGTCATGCGCAAATGAAATTTCTATGGATTATATTTGAAGTATGTCTTTAAACCTAGTATGTACTTACTTGCATGTTCTTCTGCTTGCGGCAGCGCAGTGATGCCTGCGATGAGGAAAACTAAAGCAAGTACTGTCTTCATTTTGATTTGGCTTCGTAATCTGATTCAGAAATGTATAAATTCATGTTTGACTTTTCTATTTCTTTTGTTGTAAATAAATATTATGTTTATTATCGTAGATACCGGTTAGGAAATAAATGATTTTCTTTTGTCAGCAATTTTGTTATATCTAACGCATAACAAACATAGATGGACGCCGATGTTCGCCTTGAAATGGGCTAAGGGTCACAAGTCATAATATTCATTCATATCTAATCTTAAGAGTTCGGGCTAGTCTCACCTCCATTCCTACTATTTTATCTCCTGTGTAGACAGATTTTTCAGCAGCGATGAAAGACATAGACTTTTTACGCTATAAAGACACTATAGCCCTGGAAAGTTAAACTGACTTCGAGCCCACAACCAATTTAATCAGAAGTATATTAGAAAATGTAGCCAGATTTAGCAGTAATGATCATAAAATATACTGTATTTCATACTAGTAAAGTCCAGGAGAAAAGTAAACTAACTTTGACCAATTTTAATCAAAAGTATAATGAAGAAGTTGAAATAGTAATAATTAAAATGGATTGCAAATTTGCTACATGGATTCATAAAAGAAAATTAATTTTATGTCTTACCTTGTATATCCTTGGAAGTAAAATATGACTAAAGTACTTTTGTGTCATATTTATATGGATTGGAAATAATTGCCCAAGAATCTAACATCTGATCTAGTTGACAATAACAGATCCTAAGCGATGTTCATGTTTTCTTCTTTGTCTCAATAATCAATAATCTTTTAATCAGATTGATAAGAAAGCCATTGTGTACATTTGTTTTTGTTTAAGGAAAACTGAAAGTTACAAAACTTTGAACCTTCATTCAATCAGTCAATCTAATGGGATATCTAGTTAAAGATAGGCTTGCTCATGTTGCGTTATATGAGACTGCTTCTTTGTAGTACAGGATGTGACCACGGCATTATATTTAATGACTAGCTGACCCAGCGAACTCCGTATCGCCTTTTTAAGAGATTTTATTCAATTCCCTTTTTTCCAAGCCCCTTTTCCAAAGTTACCATTGACTTAGCGCTTAATCTCTTATCATTTCAGAGTATTGAAATGATGAACAAACAAACATAGATTTTTATATAATATTGAATTCCCCATTCCTTAAAATATCGGAGACGATACCCATATCGACTTTAAAAAAAATCCCGTCCGCCATCTTTGATTTCCTATCCGCCATCTTTGATCACAAAATAGATGTTGTATTTGATTCACCATCCCTAAAATTATCAGGGACGATACCCATATTGATTTTAAAAAATTTTCCCATCCGCCATCTTTGATTGCCCACCCGCCATCTTGAATCACTAAATAGATGTTGTATTTGGATTCCCCATCCCTTCAAACATCGGAGACGAAACCCATATTGATTTAAATCCCATCCGCGATCTTTGATCACGAAACAGATGTTGTATTTAGATTCGCCATCCCTTAAAACATCGGAGACGATAACCATATTCATTTTTTAAAACTTTCCCATCCGCCATCTTTGATTTCTCATCCGCCATCTTTGATCGTGAAATAGATGTTGGATTTGGATTCCCCATCCCTTTAAATATTGGAGTTGACACTCATATTGATTTAAAAACAAAATCCCATCCGCCATCTTTGATCACGAAATAGATGGTGGTTTTGAATTCTCCATTCCTTAAAATATCGGAGACGATACCCATATCGACTTTAAAAAAAAAATCCCGTCCGTCATCTTTGATTTCCTATCCGCCATCTTTGATCACGAAATAGATGTTGTATTTGGATTCTCCGTCCCTTAAATCATCAGAGACGATACCTATATTGATTTTTTTAAATTTTCCCATCCGCCATTTTTGATTTCCCATCCGCCATCTTGAATCACGAAATAGATGTTGTATTTGGATTCCCAATCCGTTTAAACATCGGAGACGATACCAATATTGATTTTTTAAAATTTTCCCATCAGCCATCTTTGATTGCCCATCCACCATCTTTGATCACGAAATAGATGTTGTATTTCGATTCTCAACCCCTTGTTATCGAAGGCGATACCCATATTGATATTTAAAATTTTCACATCCGCCATCTTTGATTTCCCGTCCGCCATCTTGGATCACTAAATAAATTTCATATTATTAATCAGCGTCCCGAAAATCTCGAAAACGATACCCATGTAGATTGTATCCTATTCGTTTAGCCTTTTTTTGCCTTTGGATTCCCCATCCCTTTAAACATCGGAGACGATACACATATTTATTTAAAAAAAAAATCCCATCCGCCATCTTTGATCACGAAATAGATGGTGTTTTTGAATTCCCCATTCCTTAAAATATCGGAGACGATACCCATATATCCGCTTTTAAAAAAATCCCGACCGCCATCTTTGATTTCCTATCCGCCATCTTTGATCACGAAATAGATGTTGTATTTGGATTCTCCGTCCCTTAAATCATCAGAGACGATACCCATATTGATTTTTAAAATTTTCCCATCCGCCATCTTTGATTTCCCATCCACCATCTTGAATCACGAAACACAAGTTGTATTTGGATTCCCCATCCCTTTTAACATCGCAGACGATACCAATATTGATTTTTTAAATTATCCCATCCGCCATCTTTGATTTCTGATCCGCCATCTTTGATCACGAAATAGATGTTGTATTTCGATTCCCCATCCCTTAAAATATCGAAGGCGATACTCATATAGATTTTAAAAATTTTGTCATCCGCCATCTTTGATTTCCCGTCCGCCATCTTGGATCACTAAATAAATTTCATATTATTAATCAGCGTCCCGAAAATCTCGAAAACGATACCCATATAGATTGTATCCTATTCGTTTAGCCTTTTTTTGCCTTTGACCCAACCCCCCCTTCTCGTTTGACCATTTTTTTTTTTATAAGCTCTTCATGTACCCATGTGTCGGAGGGTAGGGTTTCACCAAAGCATTCCTCGCTACCCCCCGACGGGTATTGGCCCGCCAGATGGTCAGGCGGGCCCCGAACGAAACCCCCTTGGCGGCGGATGAAGGTGTTGGGCTCCGCCGCCAAAACACCCAGCGGCCGCAGAGGATAGGGAGGACGTCAACGCAACACCGCATCTCCTCTTCCTCTGCGGCCCCACCGCGACGCAACGATGGTGGACCCATTTGGTCGCGAGAGATAGGGCGCGGGGCAACGCAACACCCACACGCCTCTCCTCCCGCGACCGCACCCGACTGCGAGGGACAGACAGAACTGTCCCCCGCACCCGCACCATGGGACGCATCCTACGCAGGCCTCTACCAAGCCCACGTGGAGCGTCCCCTCCCGGGATCCCGCTTAGCTTCACCGTGGGTGGCTTCTAACCCACGGTTACTGAGCCCCCCCACCACGACAAGGTGGAGATCCCACGGGGGGAAAAACGATACCCATATAGATTGTATCTTATTCGTTTAGCCTTTTTTTGCCTTTGACCCAACCCTCCCCCTTCTCGTTTGACCATTTTATTATTTTTGTCTGGGCCCTAAAAGTTGTGGCGTAATTTTATATAGCCTATAGCCTTTCGGAATAATTGGGCTATCATAGGCAATAACAATTTTTAAAATCCGACTTATAGTTCCTGAGATTAGCCGACATTATCTTTTAGCCTTTTTAGCCTTTTGCTCGGCCCCAAAGGGTCGAAGCGTTATGTTATATAGCCTATAGCCTTCCGGAATAACTGGGCTATCGTATACAAAACGAATTTTTCAGATCCGACCGGTAGTTCCTGAGATTAGCGCGTTCAAACAAACAAACAAACTCTTCCGCTTTATTATATTAGTATAGATAGTAGAGCATCGTAGACTTAGTATTCGAGTGTTACTTTTTGAGTGCAAAGATTCAAATTAACTAATAATTATGTAATCCGGCCAGATAATAGGTATGTATTTATTAAAAGAAAGAGCTAAGAATTAAGGTGGCAGGTACAGGTTACTACTTTTCTAATACAGTAAGTAAAATACTTAAATATGAGTGTGAGTTTCATCAACCGAACATTATGTTATTTTACATTATTAAGGCCACAGAAAGGGTTATTTAAGGGATACCGATTTCCACGCGGGCGAAGTCGTGGGCACAGCTAGTACCTAATATTAGTAGGGATTAGCCAAGGCTGTTACAATAATTATTATTAGTTTAATTAAGTAAGCGAACCTTAAAAGCGAACGAAGTAATGACAGTGCATCATAAATTCATAAATAAGTCAATGTCAAAAATGTATAATGTGACAGTACTGACAGATATAGCACATGCGCAGCAACACATAATTACAGCGCATGCGGTATTACTGTCAATAGGTAGGAGGGTTGTCCCTACAAACTTCGACCCTCTCTTAAATCCCTCCCAGATTATTTTTTGCATTTTTTTGTATCCTATGTGTTTTTCCTGGTTCTGAGCTACCTCCCCACCAATTTTCAGCCAAATCGGTTCGGCCGTTCTTGAGTAATAAATAGTGTAACTAACACGACTTTCTTTTATATATATATAGAAGATTATCTAATTAGAAAGATAGCTTATCTTGTAGTAATCGCAAAAATAATTATGCGTAGATACATTAACACCTTGACAAATAGAATGAGATAAATATCTATGTATGTAGATTGATCAGTCTACAGCTACTTATGAAAGCAAAAATAACTTGAAAGCTTT
Source organism: Euclidia mi (assembly GCA_944739405.2). NCBI lineage: Eukaryota > Metazoa > Arthropoda > Insecta > Lepidoptera > Erebidae > Euclidia > Euclidia mi. The sequence continues at coordinate 63,700,421 of OX123187.2, read as the reverse complement.
CTAATACTACTGTATAGTATTATATTTATCTATGCTAATACAAAGCGATACTGATTATTATTTGACGACCGGTTGGCGCCGTGGGAGTGTAAGCGACTGCTACGCCGATATGGTCGCGGGTTCGATTCCCGCTCAAGTCAAACATTTGTGTGCATGAACATGGATGTTTGTCTTGGTCTGGGTGTTTCTATGTATAATATGTATGTATTTACAAAAAAAAAGTATATATGTATGTTTATCCATTATCTAGTACCCATAGTGCAAGCTTCTGCTTAGTTTGGGACTAGGTGGTGTTGTGTGAATGTGGTAATATATTATTATTATTATTCTCTTTATTAAACAGTATTCTCAAAGTCACATTTTACATAAATAAACCTAATATATCAAATAAATTTAAGTATATAAAATAGGACCACGGAAGCCCACCGGTGTCGGGTACAGGGACCAAGCCACCGGTGGTTAGGGCCTCAGAGAAAGGAACTTCCTCACGATGCGCGCCGTATCGAGAAGAACCGCCTTCTGAATCAAAGACTTGATCCAGCTGCCTAGTGCGAGCCTCTTTAGGTGTTGGTCGAGGCTCTTGGCGATTAATCCATTCACCGACACGACTATCGGCACAATGATAGCCGAATCCACATCCCACATGTCGACAATCTCGTGAGCTAGGTCCAAATATTTTATCTCCTTTTCTTTTTCTGCTTTCACGAGATTGACGTCATGTGGTATGGTGACATCGACTATCATTGCGAGTCGCTCTGCCCGGTCTATCACTACAATATCAGGCTTATTGACTACAATAGTCCTGTCTGTAATGATAGACCGATCCCAGTACAACAGTGCACGACCATTTTCGAGAACTGGGTCGGGCACATATCTGTAGTACGGTACCTCAGAACCAATGAGATCATATTTAAGGGCTAGTTGCTGGTGGATTATCCTGGCCACTTGGTTGTGTCTGTGCAAATACTGACCATTGGCAAGACTCGAACAACCGGACACTATATGCCTGAGAGATTCTCCGGGCCGGTGACACGCCCGACATATGTCAACCGTACCGTCCCTCAGTATATACTTTAGGTAGTTGTTTGTCATGACAACTTCGTCCATAATTGCACAGACAAAACCTTCGGTTTCTCCGAAGAGATCACCGAACCGTAGCCAGGCTACAGAAGCTTTAAAATTGACATCTGGGTCATATAAAGCTCTATGGAACCGTCGATGCAGCTCCTTTCCCTTCCATACTTCTCTTCGGTCGTCAGTACTAAGTACTGCAGGTTTGTGCCAGTTCTCTTTAACCAGAGCGATTGGGGTAAGTCCTGAATCAACAGCAACTACATCGCGGTGCACATCCACGTTCCTTCCTAGAAAATATTCTCTGAGGTTGTACAGCTCGCGGTTATGGAGAGTCTTAGCACATAAAAAGCCTCGACCCCCACATTTCCGCAGGATGTACAGCCTCATCACTGACGAGCGTGGATGATGCATCCGAGATGTAGTCAGCATTGAACGGACTTTTCTGTCCAGGGCGTCTAGTTCCGTCTGAGTCCACCTGAGTATGCCGAAGGAATACATTAGGACTGGCATGGCCCACCCGTTGCAGGCCCGCACCTTGTTGCCACCTGATAAAAGACTGTTAAGTACTTTTTTTAGGCGGCCAAAGAAACGAGCCTGCAACGTATGTTTCATGTCAGTCTCAGAAATATTCAAAGACTGCGACATATCCAGGTATTTGTAGGTCTCGGTTAGGGAGAGGGATCTAAGTTGTATGGAATCTGAGAGTTGTATCCCTGCAGATTCCATAATCCTGCCTCTCTTCACATGCATGACCGCACATTTATCCACACCAAATTCCATCCTGATAGAATTACTGAAGGTTTCGGTTACCTTAAGTAATGCAGTCAGTTGAAAATTGTTGGGGGCAAATAATTTCAGGTCATCCATGAAAAGGAGGTGAGATGTAACATGACCTCCTCTCCTTAACCGATAGCCTAGCCCTGAAGCCTCTAATAAGGTACTTAGGGGATTCAGGGCCAGATAAAACCACAAAGGACTCAGACTATCGCCCTGGAATTAACCTCGCTCGATCCTTATTGGAGCACCGCAACCCAAACTCGATCGACATCCTGGATAGTGCAATACGGTCCTCCACTGCCCCATACATGACCTTAAAAAGGTGCATAGAGTTGCATCTACTTTGTACAACTCCAGCACCCTCAAATTCTTGTAATCTATCCAGCATGTCGACAGTTCTTTCGGTTACGGCGCACCTGATGGCTAATGGCCATGTCTATCAGAAGAAGTTCTTTAGTGCCACGGGCCCCACTCCTACATCCATTTTGAGAAACAGATAAAATAGAATTATCAGATACATGTTTTGTTAATTTCGTTCTCAAAATGGATGTAAGAAGTTTATATATTGTAGGCAAACAGGTTATCGGCCTGTAATTTTTGGGGTCCGTGGCGCTACCAGACTTATGGAGTAGGTGAGTGACGCCGGATGTTAAAAAATCTGGTAGCGACTGCAGCCCGTCCGGTCCCGCTGATTTCCAGTTAGGTAACGAACGGACTGCACTGGCTATATCATCATTTGATATTTATATTGGCTCCATAGTTGGAATTTGTTCGCATACTCGCTCAACAACCCCAATCCAATCACTCAGTGTGGTTGACAGGCGTCGACCAGATGCTGCGCCAAAACGTATTAGTGGCATCATCATCCGGTGGACTCCCATCAACGTCACCGGCCGTAGACTCGGGTCGCTCCCATCTTCGGTACACCCACCTCTCGTCTCTTTGAAATGTGCGATTCAGGCAATACCGATCCACTCTTGTTTTGTATCGCCTAATACGGTTTGCCCATACATAAAGCTTTTGCTTTAGAGTATCGATGCGCTCTGTAACCCGAGGCAAATAATATTGGGAACTGATACCAGTTCCCGCAAAGGCTCGAGTTACAAAGCGCATCACTCTTGGTCGGGTATTGCCCATCCTGAAACAGGAGAGCTTGCCAATGAGTGCCCTAGTCTCAGCAATACGACGCTCAATCCTGCGTTGCCAAGCTGGCACAGCAGCGGTCTGTCGAGTAGCGGTATTATTTACAGGCATTTTAACCCCTGCTACTCGACACGCCGCAACCGCCGCACAATACAGGATTGAATGTGTATCGCTGAGATTTTCACTATTTATCAAAGTGAGTAGACAGTAATGCGTCTAGGGCACTCACCAGCGCTATGTTTTTGTTATGCATGGGCAAACGAGGCCGAATATTTGGGTCCATAGTTCGGTATTCCGCAATAGCACATTATTATTATTATTATCTCCTTTATTTATTATTTTTCTAATTAAAATTACATTTTTAAATATATTATTTACGAAAATAAACACATTTAAAAATATAAAAATAACCGTGGGGTCCCACCAGCATCGGGCACAGGGTCCAAGCTGCCGGTGGTTAGGGCTCCAGAGACAGGAACTTCCTCACAATACGTGCCGTGTCCAGAAGTACTGCCTTCTGCATCAGGCCCTTGACCCAAGCACCCAACGCGAGCCTCTTAAGGTGACGGTCGAGGCTCTTGGCTATTAAACCATTAACGGTCACGACTATCGGCACAATAATTGCTGAGTTCACATCCCACATGTCGACAATCTCGTGAGCCAAGTCCAGATATTTAATCTGTTTTTCCTTTTCGGCTTTCACGAGATTCTCGTCATGAGGAATAGTGACATCAACAATTATTGCGAGGCGCTCTGATCGATCTATCAACACGATATCAGGCTTGTTGGCTACAACAGTCCTGTCCGTGATGATAGATCGATCCCAGTACAATGTGACATGGCCATTTTCGAGAACTGGCTCTGCTACATACCTGTAGTACGGTACCTCGATGTCTACAAGTTTGTACTTCAGAGCAAGTTGCTGGTGAATAATTCTGGCTACTTGGTTATGTCTGTGCAAGTACTCGCCGTTAGCAAGACGTGAACAACCGGAAACAATATGCCTGAGGGATTCACCAGGTTGGTGACAGGCACGGCAAATATCAGTAGTGCCATCCCTCAGGATATATTTCCGGTAGTTATTCGTCTTGATAACTTCGTCAGCAATTGCACAAACAAACCCTTCGGTTTCCCCAAAGAGGTCACCGAAGCGTAGCCAGTTCACCGAGGCTAATAGGTCTACATCGGGTCCATACAGGGCCCGATGGAACCTGCCATGAAGCTCCTTGCTCTGCCATACACGCTTGCGATCATCAGTACTAAGTACTACAGGTATGCGCCAGTTCTCCTTAGCCAACCTGAGCGGGGTGAGCCCATTGTCTACCGCGACAACATCTCGATGCATATCCACGTTCGCCCGGAGAAAATATTCTCTGAGATTGCACACCTCGCGATTGTGTAGGGTCTTGACATTCAGAAAGCCGCGACCCCCGCACTTTCGCGGGATGTACAACCTCATCACGGATGAACGTGGATGATGCATACGATATGCCGTCAACAGAGTGCGAACTCTTCTGTCCAGGGCGTCCAATTCAGACTGAGTCCACTTGAGTATGCCAAAGGAGTATACAAGAAGTGGCATGACCCAACCGTTGCAAGCACGAACCTTATTGCCACCTGATAAAAGACTTTTCAGTACTTTTTTCAGGCGGCCAAAGAAACGCTCTTGCAACGATTGCTTCATGACGGCTTCATTGATACATAAAGCCTGTGACATACCCAAGTACTTATAGGTATCAGTTAAGAGAAGCGTTCTTAGGTTAATGGAATCTGAGAGTTGGATCCCCTCAGATTCCACCATCTTTCCCTGCTTCACATGAATGACAGCACATTTATCCACACCGAACTCCATATTGATAGATTTACTAAAGTTTTGGGTTACGTTTAGTAAGTCTATCAATTGGGCCTCAGAGTGGGAAAATAACTTCAGGTCATCCATGAACAGCAGGTGAGATATGACCTGACCACTTCTCTGTAACTTGCAGCCTAACCTTGAACCCTCCAGTAAAGTACTGAGAGGGTTCATGGCTAAGCAAAACCAAAGGGGACTCAGACTGTCGCCCTGAAAAATTCCCCGCTCAATTTTAATACGTTCGCCGTCCTCCTGGATCCGTCGGCATCCTGGATAGCAAAGAGTCGTATTCCATTGCCCCATACATGACTTTAAGAAGGTGCGTAGAATTGTATTTACTTTATACAACTCTAACACCCTCAAAAGCCATGTATGCGGCACGGAGTCATACGCTTTCTTATAATCTATCCAACATGCCGCCAGATCCTTTCGGTTACGGCGAACTTGTTGGCTAATGGCCATGTCAATGAGGAGGAGCTCCTTAGTACCACGAGCCCCCTTCCTACATCCATTCTGAGAGGCTGACATAATTGCATAGTCTTCAACATGTTTAGCTATTTTAGCTCTCAGAATAGATGTAAGAAGTTTATAGACCGATGGTAAACATGTTATCGGTCTATAATTGCCGGGCTCGCTAGTACTGCCTGTCTTATGGAGCAGGTGGGTAATTCCAGTCGTCATGAATGTTGGTAACGACCCAGATTCCACAGCTGATTGGAATTGAGATGCCAAGCGTTCATGCGAGCTACGTAGCCATTTCAGCCAGAAATTGTGCAGCCCGTCCAACCCTGGAGATTTCCAATTCGCTAATGGACGGACTGCTTGTAAAACGTCCTGGCTAGAAATGGCCACGCATTCCATTTCGGGAATATGTTCACATGCACGCTCGACATCTCGCATCCAATCGCCTTCAGTATGACTAATGGGCTTCGACCAGATGCTACGCCAAAACATGGCTGTGGCGTCCGCATCCGGCCGCTGTACATTAGTCACACATTGGTCTGGTCGTTCCCAGCTTCTGTATACCCACCTCTGGTCCCTCTGGAATGTACGATTAATGAGATACCGGTCCACACGTTTTTTAAATCTACGAATACGGTTTGCCCATGCATAGACTTTCTGTTTTAGGAAGTCAATGCGCTCTGTGACACGGGATGTATAATCTTGAGGACTAATATTAGTCCCCACAAAGGCCCGTTTCACAAAGCGCATTACCCTGGGGCGTGTATTCCCCGCCCTAAAACAGATCAGCTTGCCAATAAGTGCCCTTGCCTCGGCAATACGCCTCTCAATCCTGCACTGCCACGCCGGTACAGCAGATCTTTGTCGTATAACAGTGTCAGTTTCAGGGAACTTAACACCTGCTATACGACATGCCGCCACGGCAGCACAGTACAAGATTGAGTGAGTATCACCGAGATCCTCACTATTATCTAAATAATTAGATAATAACGAGTCAAGAGCACTTACCAGCGCTATATTTCGCCTATGCATAGGCAACCGCGGCAGACGAGGTCTAATCGTGGGTGGCGTGTGCCGGTAGTCCCTAATCGCACATTCCAAAGCGTCCTTTACCTCCTCATTGCACTGGGTACTTACATTATCAGCCATGTCATCATCCTCCTCGACGGCGCTGCCACCTATTGGTGGTGCGTTCGGTGTCGGCGTTAGCGTAGGCCGGACGGGATTGACATGACTCGAAGGTAAGTAGTCTGAGCGAATCCTATCAAGTACGGTATTATCCAACTTGCCACTGCGCTGGATAACTCGTACCTGATCCGATAATCGTTGAGCCGTGACGTTGATGCTTGGTTCCAAGGCCTGAAACATAGACAGCATGCGACTACGGTACGCAGTGAGGTTAGTGCCCCCCTCTGTCGCCCCAAAATATGCGCGCATGACATGTTCGTTCATTGATGTCGTCCACTTCATGCGCTGCACATTACCACCGGCAGCGGGGACCCTGTTTGGGGCCGGTGGGCCCCGAGGTCCTAAGCACGCTGGTGGCCGGCCTCTTCCACGCCGCCGCGCAGGTGACGGTGTCGACGGCGGAGAGAAATACTCGTCGCTGGAGCTCGACGCAACTGCAGCTGCCGGCGTTGTCGGCACAGGTTCCGACGGCTGCGAGGCGGAGCTCAGCGACGAGCCCGGAGGTGTTAGATGTGCTGTCTTGCTCCTGGCTCGAGTCAACATGCTTATTGTGCTTTATTTTTCATTTTTACTGTATTTATTTGTGATTGTTTTGACAATTTTGCCTTGACGGATGTCATTTTGTACAGATTTTATTTTCGTTTCGTAGTGAGGATTTATGGTATTTCTTTGATAAACTTATTATGGAATATTATACTGGATACGGTTACGGTCTCGTTTGTGATATATATTTACGTGAAGAACTAGATATATTTTATTAAATATTTTCTGAACAAAATTGATGTATGCACGTTGACAGCCAGTGTTGCCAGTTCAGTTGTATTATTATTATTATTACTGATAAATATTTATGAAATCTAGTAACCATCTAAATGAATTAGGTTTAGCAGAACTAGAAATAACTATTGCAGATTGGTATACATTTGGTGCAAATGTCTTTATTGTATGATCTGTATCTGTGTTCAGTAATCTGCCTCCACAAGGTAACATGACTGAGTTTTTCTTTATACAGTAAAGTAATATGATTTTCACAGTTGAAGCAATATTATGGACCTATAAGGAATGTTCTCTCAAATATTCAACGAATGTTTTGATTACTGCTGCAGCATTAAAAATTAAATGTAATGCAATGCACTTTTTACTAATTGATATTCTTTCAAATTACTACACTGACGGACTCATAAACTGCATCAAAGTAATAGACGATTGTTTCGGCGAACCGAATGTTCCTAGTCGATTTGGGAAAACTATTAATAGTGTGGACTGTAGGATTTCGGTTCTTATCGACTAGGAAATGAGGAAGTGAAAAGGTGATGTGGATAGGAGCCTCTTGCCTTGCACTGCTGTCTTCTTCTTTTCAGAAGGGCAGTCTCTTGGTATCTTCAAGTATATAGAAGCTGCTTGAATCACTACACTTCACTAGTAGCTTCACTTGCGAGCGGTTTTGTTAGGTTTTGGATACGGTAATAATTATATATGTCGGTGCGGACTGCGGTATACGACGGGAACGAGTTCCGAGCGTCTCGAATCTTCCAGTATGTTCTTCGTCGCCGTTGAGCAGGGCGACCAATAGCGAGGCGTTTTGGGAGGGGATTCATGAAAGGATCGCTCGGATTGGCCGAGCAGCGACGAACCATTGACGTTGACATAATTAATTCTCGATGGAAAGGTAGATGGCGCTACCATATCCCCCCGGCCCTAAAGGGTTGCCTTTAAAAAAAAAAATTGAACTTAGCTATGTTGGGTGTATTACCGCATAACCCATCAATAGGCTAAGACAGCGATATGATAATAAAATTAATCTAAATTAACTTTAGCGAAAATTACAAACGCAATTATAGCGAAAACTACAAACTGAATACTAAACTAAGAGGTAGATCCAACTTCAGGCTAGATCTCACTGAGTTGGAAGCGGACAGAGACGTACAACAGGGCGCACGTAGCTCCATTTCGCGGTTTTCACGGTAACAACGCGGGTTGTACCGTCCTTGGAAGTATGCAGTTTCTTTACGATGGCTAACGGCCATGAAAGCGGCGGAGCATTATTATGTATTATGACGACCAACGTACCCTCCTGTATAGGGGATGCAGGACTATTCCACTTGGATCTAGCCTGAAGCTGGTATAGATATTCCGCACGCCAGCGCCGCCAAAACGACTGCACGAGTTTATCCAGCAGAGTATGTCTCTGGAGCAAGCTTGAAGAGTCTGCTTCAGGAGCCGGAAATGACGATAGTGGCACTGTGTTCAGAAAATGTGCAGGGCTTAACGCGGATGGTTCTGAAGGGTCATTACTCAATGCCGTGAGCGGACGCGAGTTGATCAGTGCCTCGACTGGTGCAAGGACAGTTAAAAGCTCTTCGTAAGAGAGGATCTGTTGGCCTATAACTTTGAAGAGATGCGTTTTAATTACTTTGACCATGCTTTTCCAACATCCACCGAAATGTGGAGATGCTGGCGGAATAAACTTCCAGTCAATATGATTTATGGAAAGTTCCTCCTGAAGACGAGTACGATATTCTTCCTTGAGAAACTTATAAAGGTCGCGTAAATAAGAGCTTGCGCCCACGAAACAAGTGCCGTTATCCGTGTACAAACACTGTATAGGGCCGCGCCGTGAGAGAAATCGTTTAAGGGCTGCAAGGAATGACACCGTGCTTAAAGTCGCAACTTCAATATGCGTAGCGCGCGTCGTTAAGCATGTAAGAATACATAGCAATGCTTTACGGCTTTTAACACCTCGACCACGCACTGGCGTATACTGCAGTGGTCCTGCGTAATCACAACCGGTGTGTGTAAACGCTTTATCAACCTGGTTGACGCGCTGGCTAGGGAGATCTGCCATGGGAGGGAAAGTCGGACGCGGACGAAATTTGAAACAGACGTTACATTTATGTATTCTGCCACGCCACAACGTATCTGCCACTGTCGTCACGAACAGTGGTAGCACGTAAATGTTCTTCACACTCGAGATCTTTACGGCTCATCGAGGGCGGTGCGGTAACCTCTTCAAACTTCCACATACCCAAATACCGTCTCAATAGCGGGCGGTAAGTCATGTTGCTCACCACGTACCACGTCAGTTAGTAGCAAGTGCGGGAATATTGCAGCTCCGATCAAAACACCAATGTCTGCCGGATTCGCAAACTCCGAGTCTGCCAGCGGCAATGACTCGAGGTGTGTGAGTAGCGATACGTCCACATTAGCGTTTGGCAATGTATGCGTAATACGATCCACGATAAGCGAAGAAATGTTAAAATTAATATCCCTATCAAAACGCGAATGTATTTTAATATCTACGGAACCCTTGCAATGTTTTTCTGAACCGCCAATCCCTTTGACCACTGAACTAGTATTTCTAAAGTTATTCCACAATCCGAGGCGTTTGAAACAATCCAATGTTATTAAATTGGTCTGAGACGCGCTATCGAGTAGACAACGTACCATGTGCGGCGACCCATTAACATCATAAACGATAACTTGCGCTGTCACTAACAGTACCGTCTTGGACGCCATACACTGCGTTTTGGCCCCGCGCGGATCATTATAGATGCGCGAGGGCCGTCTGCGCGTGCGCGTCACCCGCGCGATGGATGTCGTACACAACGATATTTCATTCTGAATCGTGGGAGGTGCAGTTATCGTAGCCTGCACCTGCGACGTAAGTGTGTCAAGGTTAGCGGCTTGGCTTGACAACGGACTACTTTTATCAAAGTGCAACAATGAGTGGTGTCGCTGATTACATGAACGACATCTCATCTTTCTAGAACAATCACTCGTTTTATGCTTTATACTTAAGCAATTAATGCATGCTTTGTTATCTTTTACGCACTTGAAACGAGCAGTCGGATTTAAACCATTAAAGGCGGGACACTTATAGAAATGGTCGTGCACTATATTACTGCACAGACACTTCTGTGAATTATTATTATTAGATTCCGAGCATGTTACGTAAGATTGCGGATTAGGGACCGAGTTATTATTACTATTTCGTGCTTTATTCGACCTTTAATTGCTGTTGTTAGTATTAGACGGGCTAGATAAACTAGACTGCGTATTATGAAATATTCTACACTGATCTTTGATGAACGAAATAAAACTATCTAGTGTAGGTATTTTATTATTGCGTTCTGTCATTTCGAAAGCACGAATTGTTTCAGTGTCAAACTTTTTTAAAGCGAGTTGAAGCAACATAAAGTCGGAAAGATCTTCTAATTTTAAGTTCCTAAGAGAATTAACCGCGGTAACAAAGTTATCTATAAGCAGCTGGAAATTCACGACAGACGCGGCACCGGACAGTTTAAGATTTAAAGCTCGATCAAAGTAGGTAGACGCTGGGACGCGAGTGTCTTGATATCTATCAAGTGATAATTCTCAGCACTGGGTGTGACACCTGCAAATACGGACTGGGCCTTCGGTGACAGTTTACCTATTAAATAGTACAACCTGTCAGCATCTGTCAGAGAACCATTATCGTGCACTGTGGACTTAAAACTCGCATAGAATAACGGCCAATTTCGTATATCTCCGTCAAACGACATAATCTCGATTGGCGATAATCTTGGCTTGCGAGCCGCGGAAACGGGCTGTGCCGAATATTTATCCTCCAATTGCGATTGTATACGCTTAATAATACAGTAAAGGTCTTCGAAAGAGGTGTACGCCTGATAATTCAGTTTTTCATCAGGATTAGTAGAAAGCAATCTTACGTTATAATCGTCTAACAACTTATGAAAATCTGTTCGAATACTATCTACTGTCATACAATAACTGAGAAATGACTCCCTATTACCATCAGAAACCGCTGCGGTCTTTGAACGCTCGTAAATGTTTTGAATACGCTCAAATAAAATATTGCGTTTTGCTTCTAAGATTGTCATCTCTTTGTCTTCCGACACGCGTGACTTCTTTTGTTGTGACATGCTTACGTAAGTATAAGCTAATGAGACCGAAACAAAATAAGAATATCTAAAGTAGCTATTATTTTACCTAAGTAGGCAACACTTTAAAGCGGTGGAATTAAAAGTTGCTTAAAATATGAGATTTACAAGACAACTATGATAGTTCCAGAAATAATAATTGGGTAAGTAGGTAGCTACATAAAAGTATATTACCTACTGAAGCGTGCAAAAACAACCATGTGACGGTTATGTGAATGGACTAGGAGTATAGCTAGGTGCTACAACTGCCTAGGTATGGAGATATAACGAGGTTTTACGTATAAAACGTAAATGAATCCGGCTCGAAGGACCAAAAAATGTTTCGGCGAACCGAATGTTCCTAGTCGATTTGGGAAAACTATTAATATTGTGGACTGTAGGATTTCGGTTCTTATCGACTAGGAGGAAGTGAAAAGGTGATGTGGATAGGAGCCTCTTACCTTGCACTGCTGTCTTCTTCTTCTCAGAAGGGCAGTCTCCTGGTATCTTCAAGTATATTGAAGCTGCTTGAATCACTACACTTGACTAGTAGCTTCACTCGCGAGCGGTTTTGTTAGGTTTTGGTATAAGCGGTAATAATTATATATGGCGGTGCGGACTGCGGTATACGACGGGAACGAGTTCCCAGCGTCTCGAATCTTCCAGTATGTTCTTCGTCGCCGCTGAGCAGGGCGGCGAGGCGTTTTGGGAGGGGATTCATGAAAGGATCGCTCGGATTGGCCGAGCAGCGACGAACCATTGAAGTTGACATAATTAATTTTCGATGGAAAGGTAGATGGCGCTACCAACGACTTTGAAATAAATATTTTAACCAAGTATGCAAACTTTCTATACAGATTTAAATTGAAACCTCTAGATTGGTTCGTGAACTTTAAAACAGCGTAGGGTCATATCCTTAAGTTTAAGTTTGTGTACTGGAAAGGACCTAAAGACTTTTTTGAAGAAAAAACAGAAATTAAAGGAAAATTGGTTTAATAAAAAAATTGGTTTTAACAATAGACACAAACTTTATGCAAGGGTTTATTTATGGTTTAATAAGGTGTATTACCTCCACGTTATTACTGATTCTAATCGGTTCCGCATAGATTTTATTAGGGTTATTAAAAGATCTTTTTTTTTTTTATTGTTTTATAAGAAAGCTTACAGACTAATTACAGTAGTGAGTTTCTAAATAGATAATACATTTGCTATTAACAAGCTTCCACAAATTAATAAATATATATATATATAATGTTGCTATCATTTATCTACAACATTCATCATACCTTTAATACAAAAAAAAAATGTTACAATAATAGAGATAATATACACATACCAAAAATATACATACTACAATGAATTACATGGATCTTTTTCAACGCAAAGCAATAGAAAATTAGGAGTAGCCTAATTAGCGTGAAAATCACAATTCGCAGGCGAATTAAAGAATTTTGCAGCCAACAATCTTTTGACAGTAATCGTCTTTGTACAGAAAAGGTCAATATCCAAGTCATCGGGCATGTTATTAAAAGTAGATGCAGCTCGCGACATAAATGCATTCTTCCTATAATTTGTAGAAACAGTAGGTACTTGCAGTAGCGGTCTACGTCTAAGCCCAAGTAGGTTTGTTCGTAAGTTTAGCTTAGTGAGAAGCTCTGGGCAGTCGACAGATCCATTAGCTAAATTTATAAGAAAACAAACATCACTAATATCACGCCTATAGTGTAATGGCAGAAAGTGATATCTGTTACACCGATGGTTGTAGTCATCTGAGTATTGCCGTGCTTTATAATCTAGGTACCGAAGAAATTTCTTCTGTACTGCCTCAATACGAGATTTATACACCTCATATTGAGGGTTCCAGACTTGTGACGCGTACTCTAAATGACTACGCACGAATGCACAATACAGGATTTTTATTGGTTTGATTGATCGGAAATCAGCTGAAGCCCTAATAATAAATCCCATCGCCTTAGATGCTTTGCTGACTATATCATCGATGTGTTGTTCAAATACTAGCTTATGGTCCATTTTCACTCCTAAATCTCTTATCGTGGAGACTGTATTAATGGTTTGGTTGGACAACTTATAAGCGTAGTTTATATTCGATTTTTGTCGAGAATACGTGACACGAAAGCATTTAGTAACATTGAGCTCTAGTTTATTATTTGCGCAGTAGTCTTCGAAACGTTTGAGATCACTTTGAAGATGTTCAGCATCTAATCTACTGTGTACCACTTTGTGGATTTTCATGTCGTCTGCGTAAAGAATGATGTAAGAGTGATGAAAACAATGCTTAATATCTGATATAAATAGCGTGAATAATAAAGGCCCGAGGATCGAGCCTTGAGGTACTCCGGAAGGGACACAATTCCATGTAGATATATAACCCTTTAGTACAACAGCCTGAGTCCGATTCTCTATATACGATGTGAACCACCGGTAAAGATCTCCATGTATTCCGGTTGAAAATAATTTATCTAAAAGTACGCGATGATTTATACGATCGAAACATTTTGAGTAATCCGTGTATATAACGTCTACTTGCGCACGTTGGTCCATGCCTGCTGATATGAATTCATGGGATAGTATCAAATTTGAAGAAGTAGACCGTTTCTTGAGGAAACCATGTTGTTCGGTACCGAAATTACATCTCATCGCTTCGTAGACTTGATCATAAACAATTCTCTCAAGTAATTTGGAAAACAAACAGATTTTAGAAATGGGGCGATAATCCTCCACGTTTGATCTCCGAGTCACCTCTCGCATGACGTTTGAAATTGAACTTCTTCTTATTCACTTCAGCGTCGGTAAGTTTAAATGAATTAGTATGTGGTAGGTATATCACGATTATTTGAATTAATATTTGACCACAGTGTTTTATAAGCCCTTCGAATTTGCTTTGGCCTTCATATTTTACTACGCGTGTGACGTCGTAATTAAGCACCACGGAGAAATACCGAGAAATGACTGCAGTTGATTTATTTATTGTCACTGAAATGGTTTTGCAACTAAGGCGGTGCTAGGTGAACGACCTCCTCAACATTTTGTCGGAATCAACCCTGCTTGTGCCAAAACTGGTCTCTATCTATCTATCTAAACGTCACGCCTGTCTCCCATTGGGGTAGGCAGAAACAATGGAACGCCAAATGCTCCGGTTCAAACGTACCTCTTTCGCTTCCTCGACATTCATTAACCCCGTCATGCATGCTCGTCGGTTATGGGTACTTTTGATTTGGCCCTTCCGCAGTACGTCACCAATTTGGTTGGCGTACATAAGTCCGTCTTGGGCGTCCTCTACCGACATTCTTACTCGATACACTTCTTTCGTAAATCTCCTTGCATCCATCCGTTCCTAAGACCAAATGTCCAAACCATCGCAACATTATTACAGGTAGTAGAGCCTTGCTGATTTCAGCATGAATGGGCCGGCTCGACCGGGGAAGTACTACCCTCTCACAGAAAATCGACGTAAAGTAACGGTACCTAAACTGTTGCGTTTCGTTCGGTGAGTGATAGTAACGGAGGCCCTATCGTCTATTCCTTCTCCCTCATCCCACTCCTCATTCTATCCGCATTCCCAACCCCAAGGGGCAGCAACGCACTTGTGACTCCAGTGGTGTTGCTTGTGTCCATGGGCGGCGGTAAACGCTTACCATCAGGCAATCCGTCTGCTCGTTTGCCGCCTATTAACAGAAAAAAAGAACATACCTTTCTCAATCTTTGTCACTACATCTTCTTTCAAACCACACCTTTCTTGAATAACACTATTTTTCACCTTATCTGTCATTCTTACTCCGCACATACTCCTCAAAGCTCTCATCTCCACAGCACTAATTCTACTTTCATGTTTCTTCTGGCATACCCTCGATTTACTTCCATACATCAGTGTTGGCGCCAAAACTCCCTGCAGTGTAGCAAGGCGAGCCTTACTCGGTATAATTTTACTGCTAAAAATGGTCTGTAAGGCGCCATTCACACAATTTCTTGCTTTCACTCTCCTTTCAATATCTCCCTCACATTTTCCATCTCTCGTAAACAATTACCCTTAACAGACAAACTCATTCAGTTGTTCCACTTTTTCGTCTCCTATCATTATGTTACATTCAGTTATACTATCTTCCCTCTCTATGACCATGACTTTAGTCTTGCTGACATTCACTTTCATGTCCTTCTTCTTATACGCCTCATTCATTACGGTGACCATCTGCTGTAAATCAGATGCTGACGACGCCAAAAGAACCTGATCGTCAGCGTATAGTAGAGTCTTAAACACAGATTCACCCATCCATAATCCACATTCAGACTCTTTCAAATCGGTCAAACAACTGTCCATGAATTGATTGAACAGCCAAGGAGACGCTACACATCCCTGTCTAACACCACGATCAATGTTAAACCAGTCCGTTTAGGGCACGTTTATACTGACACAGGCACTTGAATCCCTATATAAGGATGAAAGTGCCCGTATCAGACTGCTGCTCACTCCATACACGGAAAGTGTTGACCAAAGTTCATCCCTCACCACTCGATCATAAGCCTTTTTCAAGTCAATAAAGGCGCAGAAAACCTTGTGGTGTTTCATTAAGATTTTCTCTGAAATGCAGCTTAAGGAAAAGACTTGTTCCGTACATGCCATGCCCTTTCTAAAGCCCGCTTGTACATCCCAAATCTTACTATCCGTTTTAGAAATCATAGTTCATCTTTAGTAGTAGAATATAACTAAAGTACTTTTGTGTCATATTTATATAGATTGGAAATAATTGGCCCTAGAATCTAACGTACGGTCTAGTTGACAATAACAGATCCTAAGCGATGTTAATGTTTTCTTCTTTGTTTCAATAATTAATAATCTTTTAATCAGATTGATAAGAAAGCCATTGTGCACATTTGTTATTGTTTACGGAAAACTGAATGTTATTAAACTTTGAACCTTCATTCAATCAGTCAATCTGATGGGATATCTGGTTAAAGATAGGCTTTCTCGTGTTGCGTTTTATGAGACTGCTTCTTTGTAGTACAGGATGTGACCACGGCATTATATTTAATGATTAACCATTTCAATTTCATATTCAAGGTTACATATTGAACGGATAGTTCATTCAAAACAATGTAGTATTTAAACAATATTTTTTGGCAAATTAAATTGAAATTCCAATCAAAATATGGAAGTGGAAACATGATAACAGAAAATACTTGTTTTTATTGATAATTATCTAATTAGGAAGATAACTTATCTTGTAGTAATCGCAAAAGTAACGATGCGTAGATACATCAACTTCTTGACAAATAGAATGTGATTAATATCTATGTGTGTATTGACCAGTCTACAGCTACTTATGAAAGCAAAAATATCTTGAAAGCTTTTAAAACAAAGAAATGCTGATAAATATTTATCAAATCTGGTAACCATATAAATAAATTGGGTATAGCAGAATTAGAAATAACTATTGTAGACTAGTATAAATATGGTACAAATGTCTTTATTGTATGATATTTTAGTAATCTGCCGGCACAAGGTAACATGACTGAGTTTTCTTTTTCACAGTTAAAGCAATTGTTTGTTTTTCGTGTGAGTGTGTGGCCAACTCTGGTGTCGGAGTTCTCAGACCGCCCGAAGGCCTCCGACATGGCCTAACGATCCTTATCCTCAGACAAGAACTGGGACCGACAGCTTTACGTGCCCTCCGAAGCACGGTTGCGCTTACATGTTAATGCCACACACGGTCACCCATCCAAGTGGTGACCTGTGCAAGCATTGCTTAACTTTGCCGATCTGTTACGAACGGCAAGCCAAGTCTCGCTATGAGCGCTGCAGTTAAAGCAATATTATCGACCTATAAGGGATGTTCTCTCAAGTGTTCACTTATGTTTTGATTACTGCTGCTGTTAAATACAAAACATTGAACATTGTTGCGGCTTTCTAATTCAATGCAATGCAATTTTTACTAATTCATATTCTTCTAAATTAGTATGGAAAGATTTTGCCAGTGGCCATACCTTGAAAATTTTTTTTGATATTTGAAATTACAAACAGATGGCAGAGAGACAACATGGTGTTAATAATAATAATAAGTCTTTCAGATACACATATAAAACTCAAATCAAAATGAAAACTGCTGCTGCTTTCATATTCCTCATTGTGGGCATTACCGCAGTGCCTCAAACAGGAGAATACAAAAGTAAGTAAATATTATGTTTTTGTTCACCACCGTTGTGTTTTTTGTTTGTCACTTTCTATTTCATTATTTGTTTTATGCCTATTGTCTTTAATGGGTTCTTATATTATATATGAAAGAAATGGGTGCGCCAAAGTTCACCTAAATTTTCAACTCCGATAATTGGAAATTCGAAAATGTTCTTCCTAAAATTTTTCATCCTAACAATCACAATTCCAAACTACTCTGTCTCTAATGTTCATAATTCCGAAGCATTCAACTTCATAATGTCAGTAGCTAGTTTACAATAACTATATAAACATCCGTTATACTTTTATTTGTTTTCCTATATATAACTATTATTCAAAGTCATATCTTTTTTGTTTAGATTTATTTTTGTTCATAATAATCACTATTATATACATTAATTTTACATAACTTTTTTTTTCACATAACATGTATAACATATAAGAATAATAGTACCATGGTACAAATACACAATAGTACAATGGTCAAGTTCCAGAAACGAATCGGTCCTATTCATAATTATTGGTTTAGGTTAGGTTAGAACTATGACCACAACGCACGAGCCTAACGAGCGAAATGCTAGTGGTGGATCAGGCGACTCCGCGGCTGCAGTGGAGCCTGCAAGCGCACACTCCATGGCGGTGCCCGACATCGCGGCTCTGATGGCGTTCATGCAAGAGCACGCGCGGCGCATGGAAGAACAGCGACAGCGCGACAAGGAGGAGCAGGCTCGCCGTCAAGAGGAGCAGGACCGCCGTCAAGAGGAGCAGGACCGCCGTCAAGAGGAGCAGGCTCGCCGTCAAGAGGAGCACGCGCGCCGCCTAGAGGAACAGCTGCAGCGCGACAAGGAGGAGCAGGCTCGCCGTCAAGAGGAGCACGCGCGCCGCCTAGAGGAACAGCTGCAGCGCGACAAGGAGGAGCACGCCCGCCGTCTGGAGGAACAGCTGGTGCTCATGAAAGACCTCAGCGCCACAGTGGGGAAGGACTTGAAGGCGGTCAAGGAGGAACTTCAGCAGCACGAGGCCCGTATCAGCGACGTAGAGATGCTCGTGCACGACAAGCTTGAGACTCGCGTCGCCTCTATAGAGAAGCGTGTACATGACCACCACGAGACCTGTGTTGCTGAAGTGGAGAAGAAATTGCGTGGGCTCGAAGTAACACCAGCGGCTGTAGCGCCCTCACCTCGTGGATTTAAGGTTCCACCATTCGATGGCTCATCATCATGGTCTGCATACAAGATCCAGTTCGAGGCTGTGATGCGATCGAATGGGTGGACCAAAGAACAAGCCTTAACCGCCCTAACCTTGGGCCTTCGCGACCGGGCCTTGACAGTGTTGGAGGCACTCGGGCAAGACGTCACCTACGAAAAGCTCCTGGAGGCGCTGGAGGCGAGATACGGTGACGCGCACCTTGAACACGTTTATCGTGCTCAGCTGAAGGACAGGACACAACGCAACGGAGAAACTCTGCAGCAGTGGGCTCTAAAGGTGGAAAAGCTGGTCAGGAAGGCATACCAGTCGTCTCCTGCGCTTATTGACGGGAACCTCGTACAGGCGTTTACGGATGGGATCCGGGACCTGGAGGTAAGAGCAGCAGTGAGGCTTGGGCACTTCAAGGACCTCAAGGACGCCTTAGCCCACGCTCTGGAGGTGGAAGCAGTGCGTCGCGACGACCGAGGTCACCGCATCAGGGAAGTTGTGTCGTCACCTCGGTGCTACAACTGCGGAGAAAGAGGCCATATCCGCTTGAGCTGCCCAAAGCGTAGGCAGCCTGGTGACACCCTGTCTCCACCAAAGGGGTCGCCTGATGTGCCTGCCAGGCAGCGAGAGCAGGGAAACGAGTAGAAGCCAGGACTGCGGGGCGGGTGCTGGCTGGTAATGGAAGAGCCCCAAGTATCTCGATCTCGCAATCATGCGACGGGAACAGCCTGATCATCGAAGGCGAAATTAACAGAACACCATGCAAGCTGACATTGTACACGGGTGCTTCTCGGACAGTCGTCGGTTTCCATCTGGCAAGACGGGTTCTTCGGGGCTGCTTCAGGAACAATGAATGTGTGAATCTGAGAACAGCTACCGGTCAGCACATAACCGTCCGAGGTGAAATGGAGGTGGATCTGAAGCTAGGCAACAAAGTTTACCGTCACAAAGTCATCGTGGCCGATATAGTGGACGACTGCATCCTGGGCCTAGACTTCATGCGGGAGTATCGCTGCGAGATCGATGTTAACCAGGGAGTGTTGAAATGTGGCTCGGAAGAAGTCTTCATGGAAGGCGCAACTTCAGGAAAAGTGTACTGCCTGAAGAATGTCACGCTTCAACCGCGGTCGGAAACGGTTGTACCGGTTTGTTTACCCGGGAGTTCTGGTCGAGGGCACCGCTGCGTACTTATCGAAGGCCTAGAGAAAGAGGCATCGTGGAAGATTGCACGAACCTTGGTAAGGGGTACCAAAGTTTCATCAGTACGCGCACTAAATGCGAGTGACAAGGAAGTGTTGCTCAAGAAAGGGACGGAATTGGGCACCTATGAAGGAGCGGCTTGGATGCGTAGATGTCAGGAGCAACCTACCAGCGCCAAGGTTCAGGCTGCACGATTCGACGTGTCTTCACTTTTGGAGGACTGCCAAAGTACCCTGTCAGAAGAAGAGAAGACCAAGGCTAAGAAGATGTTAAACCGGTTCGCCGATATTTTTTCGACCAGTGATGCCGACATAGGGAAGACAGCACTAGTCCAGCACAAAATAAACACGGGAAGTGAAGCACCGATTCGCCAGCGACCAAGACGTGTGCCAGTGGCACGGGAACGTGAAGTAGAAGCTATGATCGACGGTATGGTGAAAGAAGGCGTAATCGAGCCTTCGTCCAGCCCGTGGTGCTCTCCGGTGGTGTTAGTTAAGAAGAAGGATGGCAGCATGCGCTTCTGTGTAGACTACCGCCGATTGAATGACATCACGAAGAAGGACAGCTACCCGCTGCCAAGGATCGATGACACACTGGATACGCTGACGGGGATGAAGTGGTTTTCTACCTTAGACCTAAAAAGTGGCTACTGGCAGGTGGAAATAGATCCTCGAGACAAGGAGAAGACGGCATTCTCCACAGGGAAAGGATTATGGCAATTTAACGTCATGCCCTTTGGATTGTGCAACGCTCCGGCTACTTTTGAGAGACTGATGGAGCGAGTGCTTATGGGACTGATTGGAGACGCCTGCCTGGTCTACTTGGATGACATCATCATCGTGGGGCGCACCTTCCAGGATCACCTTCGAAACTTGGAGCAAGTGCTGTCAAAGATACGAGGAGCTAATTTGAAGCTGAGTCCGAAGAAATGCGCGTTATTCAGACGGCAAGTGAACTTTCTAGGACATGTGGTCTCTGAGAACGGTATTCAAACTGACCCGGAAAAGATCATTGCCGTGAAGGAATGGCCAGTTCCAGAGAACAAAACGCAGGTCAGAGCATTCCTCGGATTATGCTCCTACTACCGACGGTTTGTGAAGAACTTTGCTGACATTGCTCGACCTCTTCATAAGCTCACCGAAGACAGAGTACAGTTCTGTTGGAATGAGAGCTGTGACGTTGCATTCCAGAAGCTTAAGGAACATCTGTGTACTGCACCTATTCTAGGCTACCCTGACAATGAGCATGAATTCATAGTTGACACAGATGCCAGTAACACCGGAATTGGCGGCGTGCTGTCACAGAAGAAGGGTGATCAAGAAGTTGTTATAGCATACTTCAGCAAGACCTTATCCAAACCCGAAAGAAACTACTGCGTCACCAGGCGGGAACTCTTGGCTGTAGTAAAGACGTTGCAGCATTTCAACAAATACTTGTTGGGCCGTAAATTCCACCTGCGAACCGACCATGCAGCGCTGAAATGGCTACTTCAATTTAAGGACCCAGAAGGACAAGTAGCTAGATGGATTGAACTACTGCAAGAGTTTGATTTTGTAATACAACATCGCAGCGGCAAGTCCCATGGTAACGCAGATGCCCTATCGCGTAGGCCGTGTCCCGACCAGTGCAAGCACTGTAGCCGACAGGAAGCAAAGCAGGCAGCGCTAGTGAGGATGTTAAAGACGGATCTAAGCGACGAATGGAGAGAAGCTTTGCAGAGTGCTCAGCGAGATGACAAGGATGTACAGCCGATTCTTGAATGGAAGAAATCAGATGCGCCTAGGCCCAAATGGAGTGATATCGCAGCAATGAGCCCCATCACCAAGAGTTATTGGGCACAGTGGGAAAGCTTGGTCGTCCAGGATGGAGTTCTGTGCCGCAAATGGGAAAACGCTCGCGGTAACCAGTGCCATTTGCAAATGGTAGTGCCCAAAACTAAGGTGCCGGAAGTCTTGCAGCTCTATCACAATGGTGCTTCGGGAGGTCACATGGGAGTTAAGAAGACCCTTACTAAGATCCGGGAGCGGTTTTATTGGCTCCACTGTCGAGATGACGTCGAGGATTGGTGCCGCAAATGCACAAGTTGTGCGGCTGTCAAGGGGCCACATACTCGAAGCAGAGGTGCATTAAAGGTGTACAATGTGGGAGCTCCATGGGAGCGCATAGCGTTGGATGTCGCTGGGCCGTTTCCTGAGAGCCAGGACGGAAACAAATACTTCTTGGTTGTGATGGATTACTTCACGAAGTGGCCTGAAGTGTTTGCAATCCCAAATCAAGAAGCTACCACAGTGGCTGATAAGCTGGTGCATGAAGTCTTTTGTCGGTTCGGGGTGCCCTTGGAAATCCACAGCGATCAAGGCCGGAACTTCGAATCTGAGGTGTTCAAGGAGACTTGTCGCGTAATGGGTGCACATAAAACCAGGACCACGGCTTATCATCCGCAATCAGATGGAATGGTTGAACGGTTTAACCAATCACTGGAAAGGTACCTGGCGAAGGTCGTGGAGAGCAAACAAAGAGATTGGGACAAGCACATCCAACCATTTCTCCTGTCATATCGCAGTGCGGTCCACGAAACTACAGGAGTAACACCAGCTTTTGCCAATTTCGGTAAAGAGCTCCGTTTACCTGCAGACCTTATCACCGGTATTCCACCAGAATCTCCACGCAATATAACGGATTACGCAACCGAGCTACGCAACAGGATGAACGACGTATACGAGCACATCAGGGAATCTGGACAACAGATGTCTGAGAAGATGAAGACTCGCTACGACCGGAAGGCAAACAACAAAGGCTTCGATGAGGGATCATTGGTGTGGCTTCATAACCCAGTCCGAAGCAAAGGAAAATCGCCTAAGTTACAAGCCAGATGGGACGGGCCATATCGCATAATTATCAGGATGAACGACGTCACCTATCGAATCCAGAAGGGGTCGCGAGGTGCACCGAAGATAGTTCATGTGGACCGGTTGGCTCGTTACTATGGGTCTAACGATGTTCGAGACGAACACGTTTAAGAGGGAGGCCGTGTTACGAATTGAAAATAACGCCATCTATCAGTGAATGGGAGAACTACATGAGATTAGATGTATCGTTTGTTTAAGGCTGTTTCATCTATCCTCTAATAGATGGCGTAGGTGTAAATAGAACATTTACGCAATTCTAGAAACACCTTACACGTTTCCAGAAATATCGTGAGTCGTCTCGAAAAGCCTAGTGATGTATCCGGCCAGTATAAATAGAGCGGGAGCGAACGGACCGGACACAGTTCAATTGAATACGGAAAGCGATCAACAAGAAGCGAAGGAAATAAGTCGGAAGTGTTTAGTGTTGTTCTAGTGGTGTGAATAGTGTGTTTTATTAGTGAAGTGAAAATTAAGTGTGTGTATCTAGTGTTATTGTGTTAGTGAATAAAGTACAGTTTAGTGGCATAGTCAGTTTTAATTTATCGTCGAACCCCAGCTCGTAACAATACGATGTGGAAGGGATCCATAGGTTAGGTTAGAAATGTGACCAACTACGCGCGAGCCGACCGAGCGAAGCGAACGGTGCCGCGGTAGCGGCCGTCGAGCGCTACCTCGAAATTGACATATACTTTTTATTACAGTTGGTAAATGTTTCTTTCTGAGTATGAGTGAAAATATAATAGTAATTATGTATAAGGATAAAAGCGTTATGATGAGAAACAGTAGGAGTTTAAATATATTTACATTAATTATATTATTAATTACAATTTTCGGAAACATGAGTACTACAAATAGTATGAATGAAAACTTTAGGATGAAAAAAGGTTAGGAAGCACTCTTCCTTCATTCGGATTACAAATCATTAGGAAAAACAATTTCGGGTAAAGAACTTTAGGTGAGCCAATATGGACCCGAAAGATATATACGAAATTTTTTGAAGTTCAGTAGGAGTTTAAATATATTTACATTAATTATATTATTAATTACAATTTTCGGAAACATGAGTACTACAAATAGTATGAATGAAAACTTTAGGATGAAAAAAGGTTAGGAAGCACTCTTTCTTCATTCGGATTACAAATCATTAGGAAGAACAATTTCGGGTAAAGAACTTTAGGTGAGCCAATATGGACCCGAAAGATATATACGAAATTTTTTGAAGTTGATACTGAGTTTTATTTGACGATATGCCATTATTTGAAATACAAAAAGTGTCAATTGTTTCAGCTGACTTGGATTACGAACGCAGTTTAGTCACTCGGTCTATCAAAAGCGCTATTGAAGCAGCAAGCCAGGCTATCAGAGATGCAGGTCTAGATCCACTTTACATCGAGATGAAAGAGTTCAGCTATGCTCTACCTGTACCCGTGTAAGTAACGTCATCATTAATTTAGAAGTTCCGATGCCCATATTAATAAAATATGTAGCCGAAGTATTATAAATAATAAATGAAATATAATTTAATTCCTTTTCACAAATGGTAAATTTAAACACGATTATAGCATTATTACGTTAGTGCATTTGTGAGCTACTGGTGCCTGAGACAGATATAAGAATGCCTGTATTACAGGTCACCAGGCCCTCTCTATTTAAGGTAACATATTTGATATCTTAAACGAAGAGAACTGAATAAACTAATTACACCTCTGCCTACCCCTTCGGGGATACAGGCGTGAGTCTACAAATAAAATCTTAATATATAAAATCCTTGCGTTACTGACTGACTGACAGACACGCTACAGCCGAAACTATTGGGCGCAGGAAGTTGAAATTTGGGATGTATGTTCCTTGGGGACCGTACGGGTGCACTAAGTAGGGATTTTCCGAAATTCCCACGGGATCGGCCAAAACGGGTAAATTAAAAAAAAATGCAGGCGTAGCTGCTGGCGTCCTCTAGTATAAAATAAAATTATAATAGACATTTAACTCTTTCTCCAGCTACACCAGATGAGATCAAGAAGATAATCCTATCCATTAAGTCCAACTCTGTTGGATGTGACGGCATCAGTCGCCGTATGATCACTCCTATCCTTGATCACCTCATCCTTCCGATTTCCCACATTATTAACTTTTCAATAACCAATGGAACCTTCCCTTCCTTATGGCGCAAAGCTTTTGTCATCCCACTTCCCAAAATTACAAATCCTTCTCTCCCTAAACATTTCCATCCTATTTCCATACTTCCCTTCTTATCCAAGGTGCTAGAGTCCTGTGTCAATAAGCAACTGCCCAGTTTTGTGTATCAAAACAACCTACTTAGTCCATATCAATCTGGCTTCAGACCAGGACATAGCACTACTTCTGCTCTCCTTAAAGTGACTGGCGATATTAGGGCGGGCATGGAGAACACTAAGGTCACAGTTTTGGCCTTGGTCGACTTTTCGAACGCCTTTAATACCGTCAGTCACGATATCCTTCTATCGATCCTCTCCCATCTAATGATCTCACCTGGTTCTCTGGAATGGTTCTCGTCGTATCTTCAGGAGCGCCAGCAGTCGGTCCACAGTGATGATTGTTCGTCGAGTTGGCGTGACATAAACTCTGGTGTTCCTCAAGGTGGCATACTTTCTCCGTTATTATTTTCAGTTTTTATAAACTTCCTGACACCTAACCTTCGATGTGCGTACCATCTTAATGCCGACAATTTGCAGCTTTACTCCCAGGCGAGAGTGGAAGATGTGTCAATGGCGATAGCGGATGTAAATAGAGACGTTTCGGCGATTCTGACATGGTGCAACGACTTTGGTCTTGACGTCAATCCTTCTAAATGTCAGGCCATGATTATAGGTAGTAAACGCATGATACCCAGATTAGATCTTTCAACTTTGCCACCAATCATGTTTAACGGACTGAAAATTCCATTCAGTACAACAGTTAAAGATCTAGGACTACACATAGATTCCACTCTCGACTGGCAGGCCCAGGTCACTGACGTCAGTCAGAGAGTCACCGGTACCATTCGAGCTTTATACCGCCTCAAAAATTTTCTCCCTTCCAGGACCAAGACAATGCTTGTGCAGGCCTTAATATATCCTTTAATCGACTATGGTGATATGTGTTATTATGACCTGAATGCAGAATATCTCAATAAGTATGACCGCCTTCTCAATAACTGCATACGATTCATCTACAATCTTCGCAAGTATGATCACGTATCTACTTTTCGTTCCGAACTTAAATGGTTACCCATTCGTCAACGCCGGAGTTTGCGTGCTCTCACTACACTCTTTTCTTTAATTAAATCCCCTTCTCCCCCTTCATACTTGATTTCTTACTTTCAATATCTATCTTCTACACATGAGAAAGACCTTCGCTCCTCTCACAATCTTCTTCTTCAATGTCCCACTCATACTTCAGACTTTGTAGGCTCTTCCTTCGTTGTTTAAGCTATCTTGCTATGGAATAGGCTCCCTCCTGAAATCAGAATGTCTACTAACCGGTTCGCATTCAAATTGAAAGTTCGAGAACTCCTTTCTGAGAGATTGAAGAAATCTGCACATTGTTTTCATCAGTTCTAGTTATATCTTCTTTCTCCTAGCGTTATCCCAGTTTCAACCTGGGGTCCGCTTTCTAGTCTAACCGGATTTGGCTGAATATTAGCTTTTCCACAGAGTGACTGCCTGTCTAACCTCCGCAACCCGAAGGGATAGCCATATTCCATGGTTTAGACTAGTGTCAGTTTATTTAGAAGGTACTGACGCCCTATAACGACTGTCAAAGATCTTCATGACAACCGGGACCGACGGCTTAACGTGCTCTCCGAGGCACGGGGCAAGTGATAATTTATAATTCAATACGCACATAACTCCGAAAAGTCATTGGTGCGCGCCGTGGATTCGAACCCGATACCCTCTGCATGGCAGTCTGTTGGTATCTCCACTAGGCTATCGCTGCCTCAGTTCTAGTTATATAATATATTATAATTATATATTTTGTATGTGTTTATGGGGTATGTGTGTAGTTTATGCAATATGTATTATTATGTATGTAAATAGTAATATACTCATTTATTTATAATATAATATATTTATAATTTTATTTATAGTATAAAATTCAATTTACTTATATTACATTTGATATATCTGTGATAATTATCTCTATATATAATGCACCTACCTTGCTTGTCTCTGCACCACCAAAAGTTCCGACTGGTAGATAATGCCTTACGGCATTAAGTCCACCTTTGTACTGTAACTGTATATTGTGCATGAAGTAATAAATAAATAAATAAATATTTATGTAAGTTCTATAAAGAAATAGAAGTGAAAAGACTTTCTTATTTCAGGATTTTTAATACACAGGCGATTGTTGAAGAGCTGCTATTCTGTGGTCTCAGTGACATAGTGATCCATAAAATGAATTATGGAACGGTCACCTCTCGCTTGACGTTTGAAATTGAACTTCCTCTTATTCACTTCAGTGTCGGTAAGTATCAATTAAACATTATACACACATCAGGATAGATTTAATTAATTAAAAAAAGAGTATGTATTATTTTTGTGTTGTTTTCAGGAGCTGCTTCAGCTCCAGCAACCTTATTTGGCCGCAAACTTGACATGAAGGCTTCTGAAGGGTAAGGATAATCTAAAAAGCGAATAAAAAACGAAATCTTCAGCGTTAAAATTTTGTTGATTCTCGGCTGCATCCAATACTTTTGCGCCTTGGAACCTGAGGTCCATTTACTAATCCAATCAGATTTGACTACCAACTGTTCTCCATTATCCGATGTATGAGCGATGCGATGATGACGAGCGATAGTTAACAATTCAAAAAGCACATAACCTCGAAAAGCGTTGGTTACTCCGCTGGGCTATCACTTCTACACATCTTTCAAATCCTGTATCAAATGAAATTGTTGCATTTCTAGAATCGATGTCCGAGGTATCCTCATCAGTGGTCAAGTTCGAGCCAACGTCGGGGTCATCAGCGGTATTTCTATCCGAAGCATCAACATCTCAGTCTCTTTAAGAGGAATTGATGTAAGTTTATATAATTTACTATATGTCGATGTGTTAGCTTCGGCTTTGAAGCTCAATTCGTGCAAAATTCTCACCATACCATTCTTAATCTTCTTCTTAATATATAAAATCCTTGCGTTACTGACTGACTGACTGACAGACACGCTACATCCGAAACTATTGGGCGCAGGAAGCTGAAATTTGGCATGTATGTTCCTTGGGGACCGTAGGGGTGCACTAAGAAGGGATTTCCCGAAATTCTCACGGGATCGCCCAAAACGGGTAAATTTAAGAAAAATGCAGGCGTAGCTGCTGGCGTCCTCTAGTTTTAGATAAGTTTGCAACTTTAATAAAATGTTGTTCAGTAGACGCAAGGCTTACACCATATTGCAATTTAATTTTAAACAAACAGGTCCTGTAGACAAGGAGCGTATCCTTTCAGGTATTATTTATCTTTGCGGATGATATTTTTGTTCATACATATTATTTCCTCTGATTAACAGCTCTTTGAAGAGCTTTTCATCACCATGGTTTATCTTGTAACTTGTTTTTATTCTTATTCAAAGTCTTAATGATATCATCTTCTTGCAGGCTAAAGTCAACGTAGCTATCCAGGACATAGACCATTCAGACAAGATAAATACGTTCTTAAATACAACCATTCCGATAACATCACAAAATAACAGCGTAAGTCTGATTTGATTCTATTATAATTATTTAGTACTACAGATTTATGATCTTGTAGATCATAGATCTGTACTACTGGAAGGATATTGGGTAGTGACCACAGTAGCTCGCTCATTTCGGATTACAGAACCCTACTTCTCGTACCTCCTTTGTCATCACATTCTACCTATTTACGCCGCATCTCCTATCCCCCCTCTTTTCTGACGATACGAAGCATTAAGAAAATTACTTAAAAAATTGACGTTCAGAAGCGTCACCTTGTGACCTAGATGAATAAATGATTTTGTCTTTGAGTTTGACAATATTCCCAAAGAAGGTTGGCGGCCGGCTAGTAAAATACATGACAAAACTTTCTTGCAGTATTGCCACGTCGCTGAACGCCAATAAATTGGGACCAGGGCAAGAAGATGATGATTTAAGTAGTTTATAATATAGCATCTTATCAGTAGGACTGAATCTAGCAATATGCATGATTGGTGAAAAGAGACACGTCTCTAGCACGTTTCACTTAAAATAGAAAAATAAGTGCATGAAAAGAAACATGTCACCTTGAGGATGTGTTTGTGTATCATGTTATTGATAGAACACATCCAAAATCTTATTGCGTAAGCTTTATTTTACGTTTCCAGATAAACATTTTTAATGCTTTGTTCATAAGCTAATACAAAGGCAGTTTTAATACTAGTTTTATATTTTCAGGCTGAAATAAACGAGCTTATAGAAATTATCCTGCTTAACGTCATCAACTCAAACTTGGAAAAAATCTAGTAGGCATTTATTTTTAATTTTTATATTTCATTAATAAAGTATTTATTTCATAATAATCTGTTTTCTTTATTATATTTCTAATAAATTATTTCAGCACGATTGGGCCGGCTCACTGGGGAAGTATCAGAAAATAGACATTGCGTTTCATTTGGTGCGTCAGAGTACCGAAGGCCGCATCCCTTAGGTATTCCTTTTCCCAACCATAAGTTCGACAATCAAATGTACATGTAAATCCTCTGTTGTTGCTTGTGCCCATGGGCGGCGGTATTCGTACCGTCTGCTCGTATGCTGCCTATTATTTAAAAAGTAGGTAATAACTGTTCTTTCATCTGACGGACCAAATAAACAATCGTGGAAAGGGTCAAGGGACATACTATCACAGCTTTGAAAAGTCGACAAATTAAGAAGACTGCTACATGCATCAAACCATTGGATAAAATAAAATTGTATCAGCCACTGGTTTTATCCACCAATCGTCACCAAAATGTATGGTACATGAAGCGGGTAGAAATAAAAAAAACACATTTTATTTGTGGAGGTATTACGCAAAGAATGAGGGATTCCCGGATATCTATGGGCAAAACCAACGTGTAATCCGCATAAGTATTTTGCGTGATTATCATTTGTATACGTAACGTACTTATTTTATTATGTCATGTATTCGTGAAACACCTGGGTCCTTTATCTCTAAATCATCTTATCAATTAATTGAAAAGTAATTGGAGGAGATTAGTTTCAATAGATCGAATAACAAACTGGTTCGATATATTGATAATTGGAAATATTTTAATGACTCGGCTGGGAAAGTGGTTGAATGTTATAGATCCAAATGATTTGAGTGGCGCTGTTTTTAAATGGCTGAATATCATTCAGGCTGCTAGTTGACCGGCGCCGTTTAATAAAGCGGCTAGGCTTTTAATTGAACGTTTGCTTAAGCTGTTGGCTGCGAGCTGCGACATAATATAATTATAAACTTTTGAGCAAAATTCTAAGTTGCCTAGCTTAAAAGACCTATAGATAGTTCAACTCAGTTGTACGCGCGGCCCTATGTGTGGGTAAACCTTGTACATATACAGTACTTTGTGTGCGTGACAAGAGGTACAGTCGGGTACAAATACAAATACAGTTATTTACGGGTTATATACGGGTTTAAAAAAAACAGTTATTTCGTAATTTAATGTTTATTTATTAAACATTATTCTGAATCGCTACTTGAAAAATCAAATGATGAATTTTCGGATTCGCTGCTCTCACCAAGGTTAATTATGATATCTGACTCCATGTCAAAATGTCTATAGCATTCTTCTTCTTTCTTTTGTACATGTCGTCAAGTATTACCCCACATCCCTTCATCAATTTGACTTAAACGTTCATTTGTGAGTTTCATTATTTCCGTCACATTTTGGTCGATATTATGTGAAGCAATATATTTTTTTTAAATCCCCACACATTTTCTATGGGGTTTAGTTCAGGATGATGAGCCATATGGCATAAAAGTTCTTCGATTGCCACCATGGCAATCGAAGAACTTTTATGCCATATGGCTGAAGTATGTCGTCAATCTTGTAACAGATATATTTTTCTTTATTTTTTTAAATCAAATCATACAGTTTAATTTTTTTCATATCTTGATTAAAAGCTATATTTTTTCTGTCAGCCATCTCTGCATTTCAATGTTTTTAGAATTAGAATTTGGGCCTCTGTCATTTTGAACGTTATGGTATGAGGCATTATCAAGCACAACCACAGAGTTAGGTGGAAGATTCGGTACTAGACGTTCTTTTCATAGTTTTCTGCGTTCATGTTAGAGTGGTAATCACCAGAAACACTATTTGCTTTGTATCTCAATAATGCGTTAGGTATGAAACTTTTTTTTTTTTTTTTGACTCATGGCGGAAACCAGACAATTTACGGGCTGACCCCTCCAGGTTGGGCCCCTAAAGGGGCTCAGTCTAGGGAGAGTGTGGTGACTCCCCGACGAGAAGCGCCGGGACTACCCACTAAAACCACCATGGTGTTCCTCTATCCGATCCCATTGAATGGCGGGGTCACGGGACCTACGTTAGTATTACTGCCGCGACCCCGCCTGAGCTGGCCCGCCGAAGCGGGCCCCGTCCCTCGCATGCATCCATCTGCATCCATCATAATTGTCCTCATACATCCTCTTTCATAGGTATGAAACCTGAAATAAACGAGCTTATAGAAATTATCCTGCTTAACGTCATCAACTCAAACTTGAAAAAAATCTAGTAGGCATTTATTTTTAATTTTTATATTTCATTAATAAAGTATTTATTTCATAATAATCTGTTTTCTTTATTATATTTCTAATAAATTATTTCAGCACGATTGAGCCGGCTCACTGGGGAAGTATCAGAAAATAGACATTGCGTTTCATTTGGTGCGTCAGAGTACCGAAGGCCGAATCCCTTAGGTATTCCTTTTCCCAACCATAAGGTCGACAATCAAATGTACTTGTAAATCCTCTGTTGTTGCTTGTGCCCATGGCCGGCGGTATTCGTACCGTCTGCTCGTATGCTGCCTATTATTTAAAAAGTAGGTAATAACTGTTCTTTCATCTGACGGACCAAATAAACAATCGTGGAAAGGGTCAAGGGACATACTATCACAGCTTTGAAAAGTCGACAAATTAAGAAGACTGCTACATGCATCAAACCATTGGATAAAATAAAATTGTATCAGCCCCTGGTTTTCTCCACCGATCGTCACCAAAGTGGTCCATCTTTATTACCCCATCCTTTGTTTTGCACATGATTAGTTAAGATGTAGCTCTCATCTGTATATACGATAAGTATATATTATCTGAGTAAATTTTTTAGGTAGGAAAATCGTAGTTTTTGGATGTCATGCCGCTTTATAATAACACGTCTGTTATCCACAGTTTTTCGCCATTTGTATCCCAACTTTAACAAAGCTGTACGCAGAGTCGAAATACTTCTATCATAGTTAAGTTTGCTATGCCGTGTGGTTGACGGCATAGAATACAAGTGTCACCACCCCCTATCTTCCCGTGGGTGTCGTAAGAGGCGACTAAGGGATAACACGATGCAAATACCATCTTTGCGTAGAGACGGAAAACTCGACATCAAACCCTATACGACTGCCTCGTTGGTCTCGCGGCATAGGTGTGCGCGTGGGATCGGGCGGTCCCGGGTTCGATTCCTGGGTCGGGCAGTGTTATTGGGTTTTTCTGTCACGAAATTCTCAGTAGCAGCACGGAGTCTGGAAATGTGCCCGGTACGGCAATAGGCTCGCCCCTTATTACGTGGGACTAAAGTATATCTGGCGAAAAGTGGGTGTAGAAATACACCTCTGCCTACCCCTTCGGGGATAAAGGGCGTGACGATATGTATGTATGTATGTAGTTAAGTTTATCTTGAAATATTCTTTTCAACTTTAGCAAGGTTGAAAACTCGATGTTCTAAATGGTAATTTTGAATAGTGGAACGTATAACATCAACGTTAAAGTTGTCTTATTCTAACTTCTTTAAACGTTTTTACGGTCTTTATGCGGAGATATAAATTTAGAGTCAGATTCTTTCCCTTAAGCCAATATATTAGTAATTGTGCTCTCTGATACCCCCACTGCCATTGCTGTTCTTTTCCGTACGCTATTTAAATGTTCACTTAATTTCGATATTAAAATTGGACTTGTACAGCAAACTGGACCACTTACTAGTTCCAATATATCTCTCGCATCTATTTTCAGAAATTCGTATACCTTAGCAATGGTTTTTCGAGTCTAAAACAATAATACGTAAACGTCAACAAGGATTATTTTCGTAGGTATATAGAATCATAGTAAATATTAATTACATCTAAATTTAAAATTAAAAAATATTTACCTGACTCCTTAAACATTTTCTCCGTGAAGAACTAGACATTTTCGTAATCGACTGTACCCGTAAGAAAAAGCGATAAGAACACGTCTTGCTCGGACCACGGACGACGACTGCCGCGTCACTGTCACACGAATGAAAGTTGTATATTTAGAAGCCCACGCACACATAGGGCAGCGCGCACAACTGAGTTGAACTATCTGTACTATGATATATCATCATCAACTCTGCATATAAAATGTTGCATGCTGCCTGCTGGACATTTATCTAGTCTCACTGTGAGAAGAAACACGCCAGCAAATTGTGGCCTGTGGACTTGCAGGTCATCTCACGATGTTTTCTTTCGGATGTTAAGCAAGCGACAACTTTTAATGTAATATCCAAATCCAAAATTGAATGTATCCAATGTCTTATGTTTTTAATATTGGAACAATGACAATTATTGTACGGGCCGACCCACAGAAGAATAACTGAAGCATGGAAGGAACGATATTTTTAAGAACAAATTGAATATAGCTACACTCTTCACTCATATGATAAATAAGAGTTGCCAGAAGAAGATGGCACTATGTTTGTCAGTTAGGGCTAAAGACAATTTGAACACAAATATCGTAACTTTTTAATTTAATAATGACTCAGCAAATCCGCTATCGATATCGATTAAAGTTTCAATATAGGTTCAAAATCAAACGGACTTGTAAAGTATATTATTTATATGTTATATATTTTAAATTCCGTAACTTTGTGTCCACAGCAGTCAGAACGCTAGTTGATGGACAGTCTTTAATAATTATTACACAAACTTGCATTTTTAAACTGAACTTATATATTTTTGTTTCAAATGGGTA
The DNA here is from genome assembly GCA_944739405.2 of Euclidia mi. NCBI lineage: Eukaryota > Metazoa > Arthropoda > Insecta > Lepidoptera > Erebidae > Euclidia > Euclidia mi. The sequence continues at coordinate 63,666,332 of OX123187.2, read as the reverse complement.
CTCAGTAGCACATAATCTTTTGAGTCATTATTTTCTAATTTTCATGGTATTTTTCTTTACGCATCAACAGCCTCTTCCAGTCCACTGCTGGTCTTAAACCTTCCGTGGTGGAGGTTTGGCCTACTATTATACCACACTAGCCAGACGTATTCGTATAGGGTTTTATTTCGAGATTTCCTTCTCTTGTGTTTCTCTTAGTCGCCTCATACGACACCCTCGGCATAAATGTTTATTTATACTTATTTATAGTTGGTTTTTCAGCTGTAATTATAGCTGTAAGTGGGATTAATAAATATAAAATAAATAAATCATCACCCCCAAATAAAATATTTTTATTAGAGAAAGCAAATACATACATACATACATACATAGACTCACGCCTGTTTCCTCGAAGGGGTAGGCAGAGGCATATTAAACGCCCTCTTTTCGCCAGTGTTTTGATCTCACGTAATAGGTGGCGAGTCTATTGCCGCTTATTGGGACATTTTGTTTGCCAGAGCCTCGTCCGTTGATCGGCAGGTGCACCACTTGCAGGTGAGGTTGGCTTAGGACCCTAAGTTCTTGGTGGGAACCCTATAATTAAGAAAAAAGCAAGACTCATAGCTTAAGCATTATGAAATTAATTCTTTACAAGGATAGGACATAGTCGACATGGATTTTATCAAGCAAAAAACATAAAAATTAACTTAAAATAGATAAATCAGACAAAACCAATTGAATAGTGCCCAAAGGCTTGTTATTAACAATAATCACTTTATTGAAATTTTCTCATTACATAGTTTAGGTAATACAAATCTATGTGTAAAAAATGTATGTGCGGGATCGGACACTTTTCGATCATACATGTGACACACAGAATATTAAGAGAGAAAAAAATTGTGGCTAGACTAGCCCTTCGATTTTATCTTGGGATCGGCACATTATTAGTCCACTAGTCGAACAAGAACAACCAAGTTTTGGTCTCTGGGTAGATGACATTTAAAGAAATTTCCTTCAAATGAAGATTCCCTTATTTTGATGCATACCCACTCAGTAGTCGTGACTATGAAAGCAGACAGTTCTTATCAAACCTTCAAATTACTGTCCTTTAAATATTACTGTCTTTGTAAAAAAAAGATCAGATTTTTTCTATAGGTGCATTTTTTTTTTGTAATTATATGATGGATTCTAACAAGCTTCGGAATTCACTACTGATGCTGAAGGATTCATTATTAGCAAGTAATTATTTAAACACTCACACTGATATGTTTAGAAGGGAGGGGCCATCTGTCATTACTATAAAAATATTCTGCAGTAAAATGCTTGGAACAAATTCTATGGTGCTTTCTAGGCACCCGATTTTCTCCACGTCATACTGTTGCAATCCACTTATTTTATAAATCTTTATCACGTGCACATAGAATCTAAAAAATAACGAGGTTAAAATATACGGTGGATAGACATATCGATAAGATTTTCTACAACACTTGAAAAGTCGATATAAATATTATACGGCTAAATTCAAAATCATGATAGAACTGTTATAAAAGAAAAATGACTAGGATTATATAATTTGATGGCATAAATTGTCTAAATTGTATCTTACACGTCAGTTGACTGTGTTCAATTTGGGAGTACTAGGACTACCTCTATGTATATTATCCAATCTCTTTGGGCCGACCGAATATACCATCTGTCAAGGGTAACAAGACGTGATTGGGAAGCGTTCGGAAACGCATAAAATAATTATCTATGCTTGTAATATCTGAGTATTATTTCTAAGAAATTTATATTCTGTATATGTTTTATTTGGATTATTTAATCTATGTATGTATATTTATATATTAATTCATACTGTATGTACCTACTATTTATAATTATTTATAACTAGTTGTAAGAGATTGTAACTATGTACTTATGTAAGTAGGTAGGTTCTGCGGGAATATCAGTGATGCAGTCTCACCTGATTCTGCTACTTATACTGACGTAGGTGCCTTATTTGCGACCCAAAAACTGTTTTTCTTTTCTCACTATATTGCTACTGTTACATTGGAGTTGCAAATAAAACAAATTTTAATTTTATTTTCTTCTTAATTTTCATAATACGCATATCCCTAACTTCAGAAACTTCAGAAGTCAGCGGTGCGCGACGTTGGTTTGACCTCGAGACCTTCTGCGTAGCTGCTTTGTCTCTGCGTTGGTCTCTCCACTAGGCTTTCACTGCGCGATCTTCTAGCGCTTTCGGATGCCGAAGCCGGCTCCACCACCGTCTATAGCATGCTTAGAATTATTACTTCACAGACGCAGACGGCGTGTTTCAGGCTCTCGCACTTTGGACCATGGCTTGTATCAATTTTCGAAACGAGAGCGCATTCTAATTTATTCTTTTGACGTAAAAAGAGCAACTGGTTTTTACAAGAATGTCGATAAGTGTACGTTAATCTACAATGATTTTTAATCGTTATCTATATAATATTTTTCTACACCTGATATTGTCAATTTTACTAGATAAAAATCAAATTTCATGACATTGTAAACTAATGAGTTAATGACCTTAATACATGGAAGGTTTTTACAGACTACTATTTTTTTTATAGTAAAAGGCGACAAACGAGCAGACGGATCGCCTGATGGTAAGCAATAACCGCCACCCATGGATATAAGCAACACCATAGGAGTCACAAGTGCGTTGCCACCCCTTGGGGTTGAGATAAGGGATAGGATGAGGAGTGGGATGATGGAGAAGGAATAGAGGTTAGGGCCTCCGGCACTCTCACTCAACGATCGAAACGCACCAGTACTGTTACTTTACGTCGATTTTCTGTGAGAGGGTAATAGGTACTTCCCCGGTCGTGCCGGCCCATTCATGCTGAAATCAGCAAGGCTCTACTACCTGTATGCTATGCAGAGGGGCTTCGGGTTCGAATCCACGATGCGCACCACAGTGGACACACTGCAGTGGAGAGCAGTTGGACGGCAGCTCTGTGTAAACCTTATATACCGTTTCATTTATTTAGCTGATTGAAACTATAGTTGGGCTCAATGTTTTAAAGAGCATATTAAATTAATTCAAAAGAAAAGCTGAGAATCGCTCGCAAAGCTGAGAGCTATTTCTATTGTGAGTTTAGTATAAAAAATAATACAAAATGCATATTAGACCAACAGTCATACACCTATTACCTACTATTACGAGCATAAATCTTTTATCTAATCTACATATATGAAAAGATTAAGATATATATTAGCCAGCTAATTCTCAATCAATGCCAATCAGAAGGCCAATTCTCGTATTTAACAGAGACTGACACTGAATTTTGACTGAACTGCGATTTAATTTTGAATTGACTCACAATTGGTATTCTGCTCCACTTAATCTCCTTATAGTATAATTTCGATATAATCAATTTATAATCTCTTGTTGATCTTAGAGGTAATGTCAAAAACTCAAAAACAAAAACATGAATTTTGCCATTGTATGGGAAAATACATTAATAGGAATGGTTATTGGATGCCAATACGTTTACATGCCAAATTAAAATTAATATACAACTAAGTAATAAAATTTCGGTAAGTAAATATATTGGTTCCTTGGATCGTGTGAATTATTTTCAATAGGTATTCAATAATTAAAAAAATTAATATTCAATAATAGAAATAATTCAGACATTATAAAGATTTTAACGATGGTAACGTACAATTGGGTTTTTTAATTCGTTTTTCCCTCCTGATAATTTTATCTCATTTGTTGAATTTCTCGAGCAAAAGTTTCGCGAATATTTCGATCTTGAAATAAATATTGTCAATGCTGGCAACGAAATACTTAACATGTTTGCATGTTGTCCACCAGGATCTCCTAGCCAGATCCCCCAGAGGATCCTCGTGAACTCATTAGTTGTGAAATTGTATAAAAGCAATTAACGTTTACAAAACCAGTGACTATCAGAAATTTATCAGCCATCGATAGGGATTACAAAAATCAGGTACATGCGATTTTCGACCTTATTGACGTAACTCAGAATTTATAATTTTAATAACGTATCAATGTCATAAAGCAAGAAAATACCAAAAAGAAGTTTATCATGAATTGTCAATAAGGTCGAAAATCGCATGCACCTGTTTTTTGTAAGCCCTATCGATGGTTGATCATTTTATAGTCATTTGTTTTGTAGACATGAATTTGTCTTACACAATTTCTTTTTAAACTTATTTTAGATACCTATCCCCGTGGTAAAACTAGTGGCACATAATAGCTAAAGGCGATTCCTATGTTTATTAGCAAAATAGATAATAAATATTACCAGAAAAATATTCAACACTATTAGTGGTATCGTTGGGTTGGGAATGTCAAATAAATCACGTCATCACGTCGTGTCCTTGGCAACAAATGTATATTTTTATTCCGTGCTTTTAAAAGTATCAGGTGCATGCTTTTTTGGTTCCACTCGCTATTTTATTTACAACTGTACTTCTGCCGTATAGCGAATCGGTCGAGTCCAAGAATCTGCCCAATTCACGAATCTGTCGAGTTGGGAATCTGCCGAATCACGAATCTGTCCATTCCAGAATATGTCGTATACCGAACAAGCGATTTGTCTTAACCTATTGTGACAACCCTACCAAAATAGGTAACAAATTTACAAGCTCTTAAGAAGCTGTTTCTCTGTTCGGTTTATTTACTCATGTGGTTATATTATGTACGATGGTATCATTGTGAAAAAACTAGAAATACCTTACCTGCTCTACTAATAATTAGCAGAATACCGTTCACACTAGTTCACACTTGGTTCAACTTTCGATGTAGTCCCGATCTCATTCAAGTGTCAGTTAAGTTACGAGAATACCATTTATGACGCCGAGACTAGATCGATATTGGAATTTGAACAAATATAATTACCAGAATTGGCCTTCTGTTCAATAACAAGTTACTAAAAAAAATTCTAGGTTAATCTTCTTCTGCGATAGTAACTAAAGTCATCATCAATGTTATAGAGTTTTCCGGTTGCATCCAAGCCATACACGGGTCCACTTACTCATCTAACCAGATTAGTCAGAATATCAGCGTTTCCCCAGAGCAACTGCCGCCTGACCTCCGCAACTCGAACGGTTAGCAAAATTCCATGGCTTAGCCCAGTATCAGTTTATTTGAAGATACAAACTCCTCGTAACGACCGTCGAAGAACCGTACTACAGGCGGGACCGACGGCTTAACCTGCCCTCTGAGACAAGGTTAGCGATTGATAACAATTAAATACGCATACAACTTCGAGAAATAGATTCGACCCCGATACCCTCTAAATGGTCTGTTGATATCTCCACTAAGCTCTTGCGTCGCGATTGTAACCAAAGTTTTTAGTAAAATTAATAACCTGAGAATACAGTACGTTCACTCTAATTTGGTGCCAAACAAGCACACGGCATTGGCTGATAATAAACAATTACCGTAATCTAACAAAGATAACAAGGTCAGAAGGCGGAAATATTTTTTATTTCCCTGAGAATATTATGATAACAGTCCTCTAACATCATTATCATCAGCCTTTAACAGTCCACTGATGGACTAGGCCTCTCCTTTGAAAGGAGGAATTGGCCTACTATACCACGCTGGCCAAACGGGTTGGTATAGGGTTTGTATCAAGTTTTCCTTCTCATACAGTGCTGTTCTCTGCATGCTCCCTCTGTCGGCTCTTACGACACCCACGAGATGATATGGGTTGGTGACATTCCGTATTCTTAATCCTTTACCACACGGACGGACCTCTAACATGACAAGCATTAATAAGAACATAAAACTGGCACCTTGTAAGAAGAAAAAGACGAAGATATATTGAATTTTCTTACACCACCTTCTCATTGCAGTCCAGAGTAAGGTTTACAGTCTAATCAAATTGGAGCAGAACTTTTCATGTAGTATCTTCCATTTCAGCAGCCCAACCTAAATGGACAACGAGATTCAAGAGTACGTGAACTTACTATAGAATCTGGTTGTCTGTTTAGGGATAGAGTTTTGGGGCATTTTATGTAATTTAGAATTATACTCAGATTATATAATTATACAGACCGACATTTTATTTTCTAGTCAATATAGGAGGAAAATTACATTTCGCAATTTGTCTCTCTTACCCTATAACCAGAAAATTATAGTGTGGTTCTAAATGAAAAATATATTACTGTTCGGCTCTTAGTAGAAAAAACAGTTATGAATGAATGGTCTGAAAATTATACGTAATAGATTGTAACGGCATTCGTTACAATCTATCTAATCAATAGTAAAAATACCGATAACAAAGTAGTAACGATTATTTGTCTTTTCAAGGTTAATAATGAATTGGTTACCTTTTAATCTGAAATTTTTCATCAGATTTAATGTTTAGGCCTCAAATGCATTTATTAAGGTCTATTCATATACGGCAGAATGAATTTATTTCACTACTTAGTATCTAAATAATATCATCGTCAGCGTCGTTTGTTTATTATCTCACAGCTGCACACACGCCTCTTTGCATTTTTAGAGGGTTTAGACCAAGGAGCAATATATATTTGCTCCTTGGTTTAGACCATGGTCTGTCACGCTGGCCAAGTGTGGGTAGCAGACATCACATGTCTTTTGAAAAAATTAAGGAGAACCCTCAGGCAGGTTTCCTCACGATGATTTTCTTCACCGCTTAGCAAGCGATAATCAACAAATTAATACGCACATGACTTCGCAAAGTCTTGGAGACCTCCGTAGTAGCTTTTCGTACTAGGCTAGCATTTATAACTGCTACAAATAAACACGTGACTACATGTGAATGTAGTCACGTGTTTAAAGACATTTCACGCGTGCAAATGAAAATTAATCAAGACATATTATTATTGTTTTCGAGATAACTATCACACTCCTGCGTCACAGAATCTTTACAGAATGGCAAAAATGAAGATAATGGAAATAACCTAAAATCACGACAATTACTTATCTTTAGATCATTGTAAAGTACTTTATCGGAATCGTACTCATTGTAATATTTAAGACTAGGGGATGCCCGCAGCTACGCTCGCATATTTTATTTTCCAATCCCGGAAGAATTAAGGGAAATCCTTCGCTATTGCATCGCAACGGTCCCCAAGGAACATGCCAACAGATTCTTGCGCCTGTGGGTTGTCTGTCAGTCAGTCGGTAACGCAAGGATTTTAGGGTTATTTGTGAAACACCGTTAACCTCTTAGGGGGTGGTTATATTCTTCATTATGAACAACTTTTGTTCTGGAACTTTTGCGAAATCGCGGAAAAAATATCAGCTGTTCCATACATTTTGTCGGGGTCAAAGTGAATGAATATAACCTCCCTTTAAGAGGTTAACGGTGTTTTACAAATAACGCTGTATACGGATAACTACTTATAGCTTATTAGGTATTAGCCATGTACATAGCTAGTAACAAAGTGCAAATGGTTTGAAATGAATGTTTTACGTAAAGAGTGCCTTTATCTTGCCTGTTTCTGTGCATAATTATCTTATAACACCTACATTATATTATGTATCTACCTACCTAATAGATGTATGTAACACTTGAATAAAAATTGTATACGTTTTGTCACGCATCATCCGTAAGAGTATGATAGACACACGCCTTTATCCCCGAAGGGGTAGGCAGAGGTTTACACCTTACACACACATTTTGGCATGAATTTTTAGGTCCCACGTAATAGGGGGCGAGCCTATTGCCGTTACTGGGCACATCACCAGACTCCGTGCTGCTATTGAGAATTGGGTAAAACCCAGTACCACCAAGAGTATGAGTTACTTATATATCAGTATAAGTAAATGAAATGTCAGTGTGGTGACGGATTAAAAATACGAAGAGTCACAACCCCATTCCATTCCGTGGACGTCCTAAGAGGCAGCTAAGGAAAATACACGATTCAAAAAGCCAAATCGAACCCAAACACTATACCAACTGTTTTTACCAGTATCATCATCAGGCCTTTATACTGTCCCACTGCTGGGCACGGCCCTCTTCTCAGTATGAGAAGGGTATGGCCACAGTCTACCACGCTGGCCAAGTGCGAGTTGGCAGACTTCACATGTCTATCGAAAACATTGTAGAGAACTCTCAGACATGCAGGTTTCCTCACGATTTTTCCTTCACCGTTTAGCAAGCGATAATTAACAGTTTAATACGCACTTCGAAAAGTCATTGGTGCGTGCCGTGGATTCGAACCACAGACCCTCTGCATAGCAGTCTGTCGGTCTCTCCACCAATACTATACCACCTATACCACCAAATCTTCTTGAAAACTCACATTGCTGTTGTAACGCAATTTAGGAGAGTGCCAAGTCCAGCAGTAGTAGATTGCAAAAGGCTGTAATAGTAGCTGAAATTACAAAGTGTGAAGAATTTGTTTATTCGTTGGTTTGTTTGGTTGAACGCGCTAATATCTGGAAATGATTTGATTTTTTTGCCTTATATTGGATGTTCTATTTAAGGCATCACCCTATGACCCACGAGTACGGAGCAGTAGGCGTTACGTAGTGTTGCCGCACGGGTAGTGTTTGTATGAAGTCATATAAGTAATGTTAACGTTTTCCATCTCTATGGGGCCTCTTTTATTTATTTGCGTAATTAAGTAGTCTTATAATTAGAGCATTAATCAAAAGATTAAGTTTGTCACGCTGACATTTATCCGTTGCACTTTGGATATTTTATCGAATTTGTATGCATTAACTGATCATGCATATAAAACCTGTCTAGAACGTGACGATATTTTTAAAAAATATTCTTTCACTAATGTTAAAATTAAAACGAGTGTTGTATTTATCACTTCTACCATTTTTGTAAAGTTCTTAATTTCAACATACGTTGCATTTTTACTGAAGAAAGTACGAGGAGAGTCTTAATTTATTGCTTACATTTGTTACATTTTTTTCGTGCGAGACTACGCATTTCCCTCATGCCTATTGGAATTTGACGGCCTTCTGGGTACGTTACCAGATGACAGTGATGCGGAGGAATACTACGACGCCTAAACGCCTCCTGCTTTGTAAGTACCTATATGTATATTAAATATTTTAATTTAAGTTGTAGGTGTATACGTTTTATTTTAGTTTTAAATAACTTAGGGTCAATTATAATGTAAATAACAAAATTAAAGATATTGTAAAAATTTAGTAGGTACAAATCACAAATATTTAGATTATTAAGTCTTTAAGGCATATCAGAGAGTGTGTGTGGCCAACTCTAGTGTCGGAGTTCCCGAAGGCCTGCGACATGTCATCCTGAGATATGAACTGGGACCGACAGCTTCACGTGTCCTCAGAAATATGGTAGTGCTCTGATGTGAGACCAGGCTAAGCGTTGCCTAACTTTGCCGACCGACATTACAAACCATAAGCCATGTCTCGCTATGATGGTTACCTCAATCTATCAATAAGCCATCTTTATCCGGTCGTACACCCTGCACTGCCCGATAGGGTTGCATGTGTGAATAAAATGATTAAAAATCGAATATTGAAAATTGTTATGATATTATTATTTATCGGTACCTTGAGAGAGAATCAATTAACTATTGTTATTCTAATAAACTAGATAAAGATTTACGTATATACAACACTGAATTAATTTGTAATGATTACTGTATTTAAGATAGGAATAATGTAGATACCTGTGTTAATTAGGCAGATAAGCGAATGTTAGGTGTATAAATACTTAAAGAATTTGATAACAAATTAAATATCAAAAAATTTTGTGAGGTAAGAATACTATAATTCGTATAAACAATAAATAAAATTGATCTTATTTAGTATAAATGATTCAAACATAAGTTGTTGAGAGAGCTTTTAAAGTTTTATTAATGCCATGAGAACGTTAAAAGTTAAAAAGAATGTATATAGTATTAAATTATACCAACACATTTTTAGTGACTCGTAATGTGCTAATAACTTTAAAATTGATTTTATGTTTTATGTGACTTGGCATATAAAAAGTATCTTAAAACATTTTCAAAATTTGGACAGGACAGTAACGGAAAACAGTGACTTGAGTTATTCTACAAAGCGATGAATTGAGAATGAACTACTATGTATGTATACGTAAAAATTGTACACATGGCGATACCCACAAATAACTCAATTCAAAGTAATGGCTTTTGTGGGTTATTACCTTGTTTCGAATCGTAACTGATACGTTTATAATTATATACTAATCGTAGAGCTAAAAAAATAAAATTTGTTTTTATTAAGATCAAATCCCCAAAAAATATGTGCCTGTATTTTAACACTGTAGTAATGTTATGACATTTAAAACAAATTTCTTTCAGTTTATTCAAGATGAAATTCATCATCGTTTTTGCGTTTCTTGTCGCGGGCATAAGTGCGCTGCCCGAACCCGAAGATGCAGGTATTTTTTGTTGTATTTTATTGTTTAGTTTGGTAGTATCTATAAAACATGTATTTGCAAGGATATACTAATAATTTATCATATTATGCGGATTGAGCCAATTCTTGGTACTATTTTAATTTCTTTTCCCGCAAAACTTGTGTGAACTAACCTTTTTTTTATTATTTACCTATAGCTTTGGGATCTGAACGCATTGTCACCGGCCAGATTATTGATGCCATTCATGAAGTCTCAAAGTCTATAAGAGATGCTGGACTAGATCCTTTACAGATCAAGAGAGAAGCTGTTTCCTATGCTTTGCCCGTGCCTGTGTAAGTTCTCTAATATAAACATCAAACGATAATAAAGAGTTAGAAAAAGCATACTACAGCATTTTTGCCCGAAAAACAAGTGGCTATTAGGCAATTCTAAATACTCATATATTAAGGACAAGCCTATAAGCCTTTTATGCTGGAAGTCGAATCGCCGTAAGATTCATTGTACTCAATCAAATACATTTTTGATTTTTTGTGTGTACATTGACCGTAACATTATACAAATAAATCATTTTGTATTGATGATTTTTTTATTTTTTATTTTACACTATATATTTTTTTACAGGATATTCAACGCTCAGGCTTTGATTGAAGATTTGTTAAGCGTTGGTCTCAGTGACATTCGTATCAACAGAATGAACTACAACGTCATCACCTTCCGTCTCAACTTCGATCTTGAGTTGCCCCATATCCACTTCTCAGTTGGTATGTACATTTTTTTAAAGAGATAACGCCCGCTTTAGGAACTAAATCCTGTGTCGCGAGGGACTTTGCAAACATACAACTAACGGACACAATGAACACCCAGACTCGAAACAACAATTTGTGAATCACACAGTGTGTTGTCTCGTGTGGGGATCGAACCCACAACACTCGGCGCAGTGTCAATCAGCGAGGCGACCACTTAAACCACTACGCCAACCGTGCAGTCAAAACTTCTTTGCGACCAAGTTCTTAAACTTAACTTTAAGGGTTATCTGAGGGGCATTCACCTTACTTTTAATTCTATTTGTGCTATGATTGTGTTTTTTATACAAAGCCTTCTCAGTGAACCTGCTGAAGCAAATAACTTTCGACTCACTTCTTGGATCTGCGATCGCCAATTGAGATTAGAGTCCATAATGAGACCCAAGTTCTTAAGTTTGTCTTGTATGGGAATAACCGTGCCGTCAAAAATGACGCGAGGGAGCTGAGACCAGTAAATGTTTGATGTCATGTTTGAAGTACCTATATTGTTATTTGGTCATCGAAAGCAATTATGGTTTCATTGTAGTAGTGCCAATTTGAGTGTATAAAATTTTTTAAATATGATTGTGGTCTAATAATTGGTATTTTGTAGGTGATTCATATGCTGAAGCTACCATCTTTGGTGAAAAACTACAAACTGAAGTCAGGGGAAGGTAAATATATTATATATATTAGTATTCTTTGTTTATTTTCAATTTGTGCGTCAGCACCCTCCAGGTAAATGAGCATTTAGTATATATGTAGGTAAAACTTAAAAATACTTAACTCATAAAAGACCACTCTTAAAGTATTAACGGTACGTGACCATATTGAGTATGAAGTATTTCACACCAAGTTTTTCATTATGAATGACAAAAATTGAAACTACAACTGATGAAGTTAATTGTTTTGGTAAATTATGTTTGCAGTTTTCTTAATCAATACTTGAACTTCATATTATGAAATAATGTTTTTTTTGTGGCAAACCAAATATATTTTAAAGTAATGTAGCGACTACTGACGCTACAAATTAAATTTAATGCGCACTATTGTATTTGCGCAGCGCAACAGACTCTGTACTCACGCAGTTAGGTTGTGAGTATAAAAGATATATATATTTTCCTACTGGTGGTAAAGTTTATAATTCGTATTTTGTAATATTTATTTTATTGTACTCAAAACATCGTAATATACCGTCGTTTACAATTAGATTTTTAAAGCTACATTTTCATCTATGTCCATTTGTATATTATATTCGCTATTATTGTTTTTGTTACCAATTCTATCACGTTTTGTAATCGCAGTGTTATTATATCTAAAGTTTCTGACTTCCTTATATACTCAATAATCACTATTAACACTTCCCTTTATAATGAATATACGAATTAGCTTGTGTCAAGGATTCATATCCAGTATAATGTCTTATGTAACAAATTAAACTATAGTTTTAATTGCGTGTAAGATTTTATCAAGATGTTAATCAGTACTAGGTCGTTCCTTTAAGTCGTCATCACCGTAAGAAGATTAGATAGTGATTTTATAAATTCTTATGATGGATTGTTGGATTTTTCTATCAAAAATATTTGAAAGATTTGATAAGACGAAAGATTAATTATGAGTCTTAAGCATAAACATATTTTGTTGCTTACGAAGCGATTATGCGATAAAAGCGTGATGATTTTTAAAGATTTGTTCTTGTTTTAACTCTCGCCGTCTTATTAATAAAAATTGCTTATTCTTCACTTACTCCAAAGTAACACCGGCAGTAGTTAATTCTAGATTAGATATGGAATAGCTACGTGTTAATAACGGTATTAATAAATACGAAGTAAGTTCGGAGTAACAATACTAATCATACACTGAGATTAAGGTATACGTTATGGCAACCCACTGATATTAAAAGTAAAAAGAATGAACAAATTGACCTGGTCGAATAAAAACTTTTTATTAAACACTTTTATTTGACAACTAGCTTTTGCCCGCGGTTTCGCCCGCGTTAAATTCGGGGTAACACAAATCTTTCTTTCTTTCAGTCTCAAGTTGTAGGAAGACACTCCTGATTATTCTAAAGACTTCAGAAACTCTATAAGGTACAAAGTAGCTCGGTCAGTAGGTATTCATGACACTATATACCTAGTACTATATCTATATAATAACATCGCCTTGCATACAGTCAAATGTCAAAGCCAGTTTCCAATACATGTCCAATATAATATATCTATAAACACTTTCGCGTTTATAATATTAGTAGAGAAAATTGTTTCAGCCGTTTAAGCGTAGTACTTATATAATTATTAGTTTATATATGCGAATAATGTAATCACCGTGCACAATATGAAATTATATTGTATGATGTGTCAGTATTGACAGATATACGCACAGCGCACTCAATTATCATAGCGCATGCGTTCTTACTTCCAAGAGGTAAATTTGTGCCGTACAAACTTCTACCCTTTGCAAGGGCAAGCGTTTGTGTTGGTTGGCAATCTTCAATTAAATAATCTCTATTAATTTTAACCCACAATAATAAAATTGCAAAATCAGATACTAGTAAGTACTCTAACGAACACCAAACAAATGTGAAAATATATTTGGGTTATGTACATAAATCTCAATGAAAGTTGGAAATACAATATAAATCTACGAGCTTTTGCCCACGGCTTCGCTCGCGTAAATTCGAAGTAACACAATTCTCTCATAACAGACGGATACTTTAATCATTGTCGTTTAAACAAACTGTTTATACCGATAAGAAATATATTTAACTGCAAGAAGTATTTACACATGGTATACAAACTACATAGTAGATACTCAACATGACTGCTATTCGGTGACAGTGACTTTTCTGTCTTTTTTTATTATTATAATTTCTAATACTGTCAGAAGCATTAGAAATTAACAAAATACTCGACAATCCGAGTTTTGCGGATATATGTTGTCGACTCGAAATCTTTATATTTTTATGTTTTAGTATTCAGGTAAAGTTTCGATCTAGTCTACCGTACCCCGTGACAAATAGATGCTCACTCCTTGCTTACTCCAGCGTTAAACCATGGGTCTCCGCGGAGTAACTTTTATTCCCGGAGTAAATTATGAATAGTTAACTCCGTCCTTACTCCTAGTTTATTAATACCATAATTGCCTAATCTTGGCTTAAGTCTTGGAGTAAAGTTGTTCTGACGTTAATCCTAGTTTATTAATAAGACTGCCGGCGTTTATGCTGTATAGTCATCTATATTTTACAATATGTATATATTTTAAATAACTGAAGCATGTCTACGACATTTAATTAAAATGACGTTATTTAGTCGATTTGGTAGTAGCTAATTGTTCTAGTTTTTTTTGATCCCACAAACTCTTTGATATTCATAGACCAATAATTTTAAATTCATTCAGTGTCATTTATTGTCTAATTCATTACTATAAATATATATTTAGAGCTAGAATAATAACTCGTTCTTTTTTTTGTCCAGCGTTGACATCAACAGCATCCGTGTCGTCGGTCAGGTCCAAGTCAGAGTGGGCATCATCTCTGGCATCTCAGTCACTAACGTCAATATCAACTTCACTCTGCGTTCCATCTATGTAAGTACTTTTTAGCAAGTTAGATTTTAACTTGACATACGATATTCAGAAAAATAATTGAAAATAATATGAACAAACTTTAAAGACAATATAATGGGAAATACTTAAGTTGATACATACAACTTTCAGAAAAATATAAGAAATAACATAAACGAACTTTATACACATACATAATAATGGGAATAAAAATGTGTTTTGCTGTCGAGTCTGGTTGGTCTAGAAAGTGGACAACAGGTTTCAAGATGAAAGTTCTTGTTTCTTTTATATATGTAGTACGCTGCTGGGATTGATAGAATGATGATTAACTAATGTTCCAAGATTTGATTTCATTTACTTTGACGAAATATTTGATGAGACATTAAAAGACTCTCAGAAACATTTCAGCCAGATAACAAATTTATAAAACCTATTATTGAAATCTTAATTTTTATTTACAGTCTTACCTTAAAATTGTCGTCCAAGATCACGACCTGTCTGATTTGGTGAATACTTTCCTCGGTGGTACCATCCCGGACACTCTCCGAACATTCTCGGTAAGCTATTCTGGATTTTATTTGATACCTACGAAAGTTATGGACATCTTCATGTAGATCACTGTGCAAAAGCACTGTAGTATCGATTTGTGAGATATATCTGGCAAGAAGTAAAATTCAACATCGCTTTCGTTCTGATTAAGTTGAGTTGACTTGGTGTGTGACACGAAGCGTTTGACTTATAAATGGAGTTTGGCATTGAACTTGATATACCTAAAGGCAAAAGAAACATTTTTTCATCATACAGCTCCTAATATCTGCCAAAATAGAATAGTATATCTAAATGAGTAATATACTTTTTGGATCCTTATTAACGTCACTATGTAATTTTATTACGTTAATTGATATATTGCTAATTTTTACACTTATTTACATGCCTAACACAAACTCGGCTAACAAGCCTAAATGGTGTGAATTTAACGAAACGTATTACCTTATTTCTAGGCAATTTACTAGCTTGAACATTCGTGTTTATATTTATTGACATCTCAATAAAATTATCGTCTTAGGCCCCGTTTCGCCACCACTGGGTATTCCATAGCATTCAGATAAATTCCAAATTGGAACGAAATTTGAAAGAAATATGTGACATACTCGTAGTCATATAAACGGCACTTATCAGCGGTGAAAACGACCCTTAGTGTTACTTTGTCCACATTCTTCGTTACTCAGATAGTACGAGATCTCGCGACAAATTAGTGCACTCATCGAGTTTTCGCTAAAAACCAAATTTTTATAAAAAAAATCGGGCACATTTCAAATTTGGTTTATAGCGAAAACTCGATGAGTGCACTAATTTGTCGTGGGATCTTAGATTAAGAGTGAATCTACTACTACACGCAAATACATATATTATATTTATATAAAACAATGTTTCTTTGTTTCAGTCTGAAATCAATGAGCTCATAGAGATTGTGCTATTCGAAGTCATTAACGAAAATTTGTAAGAATCTGAATATGGATTATAAATGACCTGAATATGATTTAAACGTATCTAATGAGTAATGTAAATAAATGATTCTCCTTCACTATATATTTTGTTGTTTGTTTCGTTCTATTCCTTGTTCTCGCGTCAGCTTTTTCCTGGTATTACTATAGAGGCAGCGATAGCCTAGTAGAGATACAATCAGACTGCCATGCAGTGGGTACCGGGTTCGAAACTATGGCGCGCACTACTAGTCCAGTCATTATAGGGGGTTGAGCTCGGAAAATCGACATACCCAGTATATTACCACGTAAAAACTTGTCTTTTGGCATCCTAAAACTGTTCTCAAAAGTCATATATAATTGGATGTCCGCAAGTTTTAAATTCAGGGGTCACAAAAAACGATATCTTTTACATTTTTGGCAAATATCTCGTTTTCTATCGGTTTTACGCTATTTGTATTTATTATCAATACTGTAGAGAATTAAATTTTCTACAACTTTTCTATTAAAATTTTTTTACAACTTGAACTATTTTCGTGTTAGAGGGCGTAGAGTTTAAAAATTTCGAGATGAGATCAAGTTCTAATTTTTATTCTCTTCTTCTTCTTCATCATCGTGGTCATCGTCCCTCTGCTGCAGAATTTCCTCTTCATTACCGTCTTCAACGACATTTGTCTCCAAGTCATTCATGATTTCTGGCAGCATTGAGATAAGCTTCTCCATTACACTGGCCGCAAGCTAAAGAGCACTGTAACCCCGCTTTCCTGCATCCACATCTTGAGCCACAGCCACTTTTGCAGTTTCAGAAGATTGTAAGTATTTCATCTGGAGAAGGTGGTAAAATAGTCATGATAGGTTCCAGGAATCCGTTACGCATAAATCATGCCCTAACCAAGTTTGAATCTGATAATAAACGCGATTGAAATGTTGGTGAGCTGCTCCACTCGTTGGTGGAATATTTGATAATTGCACACGTTTATTCGATTTTGTTAACTTGACGTATAGTGCATAACGGAGATGATCGATACTATCCACATTTTTCAATTACCGAAAGAGATCATGAGTGTTATTGAATTGATAAATGTTAGAATTATTATAGGGAAAGATTGAATTTAAACTAAATGTTAATAAACTATGATAATTATGTGTGTAGCAATAAATTATAACCTTAATATTACGAGTTTTTGATCGAGACTAACAGTTGAGCTCAGATAATTCTCTGACCGCGCGCTCTACGCTCTCTATCTCGAAAATAGTTCAAGGTATAAAAAAATGTTAAATAAAAAAGTTGTAGACAATTTAATGCTCTACATATTGATAACAAAGACAAATAGCGTAAATCCCATAGAAAACGAGACATTTGCAAAAAATGTTAAAAAAATCGATTTTTGTGACCTTTGACGCCTGAATTTAAAACTTGCGGACATCCAATTATATGTGACTTTTGAGAACAAGTTTTTACATGGTGATATACTGGGTATGTCGATTTTCCGAGATTTGCACCTAATTGGGCCTAAAATGACTGGACTATACTGACTTTTCGAAGTTATGTGCGTATTAAATTGTTAATTATCGCTTGGCTTGTTCCTAGGAGAGCACGTTAAAACGTCGGTCCTGGCTGTCATGAAGATCTTCGACAGTCGTTAAGAGGAATCAGTACCCTCAAATAAACTAGGTAATACTGGTCTAAACCATGAAATATCGCTATCCCTTTGTGTTGCGGCAGGTCAAACGGCATTCGCTCTTTGGAAAAGCTGATATTCTGTTATAAAATTATGGTTGCACTAGTAAGCGGACCTCAGGCTTCAAGGCGTGTAAATCTTGGATGCCACCGGGATAACGTTAGCACGATGATGATGATGAACCTCGTCTTGCCTGTTGTTGGTATAATCCGCGATGATAAATGAACCATTCCTTATTACACAGTAGTTTGATAAACAATTGTAATATTTGGTTTGTTTTTTTTTATGAGTGTGTCTTATGCCCTACCTTTGTAATTACTTTTTTTATTTTTTATTATCACTAACATTATTTATGTGTTACTAACAAAATTGAATGTATGGAACTTGTTTTCTGAGCAATAAACAAATTATTATTATTATTATTTACACATGGATGCTGAAATGTAAACTATCGTTCATCGATGATAAACAAACAAATGGAACAGAGTTAAGTAAATAAATTTTCCGTACATTTTCTAAAAGTGCCCCCGGCGTGCACTACTGTTACTAACCTTTTGGACAGCTTTTACAAACTGTATGAAAAATTCCCCATTTAGGTCCATTCGTTTGAAAACACGGACTAGGCCCCTAGAACGCGTTTAGCGTCGACTTAATTTGACGAAACTGTGAATAGCGCCATCTATTGGTAGCATACTAAACTAGCTGAGAGCTGCTCAACACATGAAAATATTTCATCATATCTTCATTCGTTACGTCATGATTATAGCGATCAGCATCACATGCGATGCAATAGGGGAAGTACCTTTATCACATTACTACTTATCTGTGCTCACTGCTTTACGTGCGTGAACGGAAACTTTCTTTTTCTTAAATTATAAGAGCGAGTATGACTAGCGCATCGAGAGTTCCATACCAACGATTTTTTTTTCATTTTAAAGAAAGTGGGTTTCAAAGTGAGATTATTCCCCAAAACCACCCAAAACATATTTACTATAATAAAAATGTAAGTAAGTAATTTTGAAAATCTAATACGAGTAGAAATAAAATTAATAGTTGAAAAGTGCATTATCGTTTACCAACCCAAGACCAAATACGTAAAAATATTTAAGGTGCCTAAACCTAGAAATTTAATAATTATAGTTGCCTTGCCATATTCACGAACTTAGAATTACGGGACTTGCCGTAATTCTAAGTTCGTGAATATGGCAAGGCAAGATTACGATACTTATCTTAATCAGCGTTGCTGATTTCAGCATGAATTGCCGGCCCGACCGGGTAGGTAACTATGTACTTATGTAGAATATAATAGAATAGATTATACTTTATTGCACACCTAAAGAAATGTTTACAATACATTAGGCTTAAAAACTACGAGTAATGCACAATCGGCGGCCTTATCGCTAAGTGCGATCTCTTCCAGGCAACCTTTGGATGGACAGAAATGCTGTTAGCAGTTTTATGAGGCGATGGTGTAGTTAATACACAGTAGATTATAATAAAAATACTTACACATACATAGATTAGATATATACATACATACCTACAGTCGTACAATATATAAATATAACAAACATGATAGATACATAGAAATACCTAGAACTCGCGTACAAAGTAAACTATTTAATTACATTAAGAATTTAAGTAGTGGTTTTTAACGAATCTTTAAAAATATTCAATGATGTTGCTCTTCGGAATTGTAATGGCAAAGCATTCCACAGACGCACTGCCTGAGCAGTAAAGGATTTATCAAAATAATTTGTGGAATGCTTTGCTTCATATTACCCTTTCACAGAATTTCGACGTTAAGGTTTTGGTATCTATCTGTTTGCTTTTCATTCGGTAAGAATGCCAGAGACGCCATTCTACTTTCTTTTCGCAAATGTTGCAGACCGATAAAAATAATCCTTTTCCCATTTTTTAAGACGGCAACACACTTGTGACTCCTCTAGAGTTGCGAGTGTCCATGGGCGGAGTAGTCGTTTATAAGGCGATCCGACTACTCGTTTGCCTCCTATTACTTACAAGGTAGCATAGGTTTTTGTACACACTTATATGATAATGCGTTGTAACAATAGCTTTATGATTTATTACACAATTATTTTAATTTATTTTGTAAACGTAGAGCTGTTTATTAGTAAATACCTAATTATATTGAAATCTACAATAATAATTATTTTGATGCTTGTTCTCATTGCCCTTGTCTTACAGCCTTTAATCGTCCACTGCTGGACGTGAACCTATCCGATTCTGAGTGACAATAAAATTGTGAATCTATCGTAGGCTATACCACACTGCCTCTTACGACACTCACGGAATTAAATGCTGTAGTGCAACTTTATATTTTTAAGCCGTCAGTACACTGAAAACATTAGTCTCAAATATCAAAAATGATTTAGGCGAAACATGTAACTGAATCTAAAAAAAAAAAGGAGGTACATTTTAATGCCACTCACAATAAAGGGTTCCATAGAAGCTTTCTCTACCTTGTGCCTTATGGGTAAAAGGACTTTATCATAATATTATGGCTTGCTATATAAAAACATTGAACTAATAGCATCTTCTAAATGAATGGCAACATTGAGCGAATATTCATGGCTGGCAACAGTGCGCCGCCTACGTGGGGAATAACCTGTTTTATTAAACATCGGTGCGATTCACAATATCCGTAGAACGTTGCCGGTCGCAGACTTGCAGTGCATTTTGTAGTATAATTAAGTATTTGTAGTGCAATACATAAACTGGATTGTAATAGCTGTGCTGTTTAAAGTTGCCTGAGACCGATAAACTACTTAAAATCAGAACTTGGGATCTACGCCGGATAGTCCACGTAAGTGTAATTAAAGTTTCTTAATATTTTTCTAACTGGTTATACGAATATATCACTAGGATCGAAATCAGAATGGCTTCCGAATGGTTAACTTATGCCGTTACAGCATGAATGTGCCGCCTGGACTTTAATCTTTCTTTCTCGTGGTTCTACCTCTTGCATTGCGAACGTGGCAGTGAATGTAAATATAAAATCATTAAGTTTATCAAATATTTATCATACTTCAGAATTGTATAAAAGTCATAAAAAATAAATGAAGAAATAAATCATACTTCAATTTTGACGTTCATAAGGTCACATTGAGACCTAAGTAATGATTTTGACTTTGACTCATAGTGCCACTCCCTCATTGACTCGATGTATAAAGTGACAGAACTTTTACTTTGTCTTCAGTCGGTAATTGAAAAACTCTGTGTATCTTATCTCCTCTAACTTGCCCATAGGGTAGATAGAGATAGAGTAGATAGACTCGCGATGTCTCTGTCAATTCCGAATAGTTAGCCTATATACATCGCGAGAAATACATAGAAAAATAAATATACCTAGTCGTAGAATTGAGAACCTCGTCCTTTCGAAGTCGCTTGAAAATAAGTGTATAATTATGTGGTTTATACTTATATTGTTCTAAAAACAATTATGCTAGTCTTAGGTACTTATAAGCCAATCCAAGAAATGTTAATTTAAAGGGCGAGTATTATTAAAAAAGCCTGTGAAGCATTTGAGTTTAAATAATCTTAATAAGGTGTTTGAAATCGTGCAAGTAAAATTCGTAAAAAGCGCGATATGTAACGTAATAATAGCGCAGTTATCATTGGGAACCAAGACTTTCTTTTGACTTTGGAGTCAAGGGTACCTAAAATCAGTTTTACCATCAGACCATTGACATTTCTCTTATCCAAGCTCACAGAATCTTAAATATTTGGTCGATCTGGTATCACCGTATTGATCTCAGATAGATCTATTTATTTTACCTATTTCAATTTGTCCCGTATAGGTATTAAGCAACAACCGCAGTGTTTTAGTCATCAAGTATTGTTCATTGCTATAAAAATCTATTCAAATAGGGAATTGAAATAATGTAGCTATGTCTGTTTAATTACCTACATTTGAAACAATGAGTAGGTAGAGACACTATTCAATGGGATGCGTTATCTATCACTTACTGCGTATTGCGTGAACACGGCATTCATAACTTTAGTAGGTTTTAAAAGTCAAGTGAAATCGCTATTAATGACTAAAGCATATTATAGTGTCACAGAGTTTTTGATCGACGCAACATAAATATAATGATGGCATGTTTATGTCATACCTATTGTAATTTTTTAAGCTAAGCATTTGTAGTAAGTGTTATGTACACCATAAGTGTCACACATATCGGATGTGAGACTTTATAATAATTTCATTGTACAATGTATGAGAGGATATGTGTGATGTGGATGTGCTAAATAAATAAATATCATTTTCACCAGATTCAATTATTATTGTTATGATATACTTAAAATAATAAATTGTAATAATCCAATGAATTAATATATGTATATAAAATTGACATTAGATATACCTAATTGTTGACTTTGTTACTGTCCGAACTTAAAATTATTATTAATTGATTTGACATTTATTTCATTACTTTTATACATGACATTTTGTTTTTTCTTAATTTTATTTCATGTTTATATTCTTTGATTGACTCTCATTTGTTTATACAAAGAAGCTAGAATTGTACTGTAATAATATAGCTTGAATAGGGCTGTTCCCAACTAGTCAAATCAAGCACTTTTAATGAAATGTCAAAAACGACCTTTGCTACGGCGTTTGTATGAAATATGACCTAGTGACGTCATAGCTTTTTGGTGTCAATTAGAATTCTTATTATCAATAAATTATGGATAAAAAATGATGAGAACTCTGATAAGAATTGTGACTATCGATTCAGACGATTCGACGTGGGGAAGTGTGCGAGGTTTCATGAGATTTCATATACCAAATTCTAAAATTCATTTCGTTCGACTCGTTCGACGCGTTCGGCTCGGATAAGTGTGCGTTCGCATTTCGCATGATTTTGATTCATATTAAATAATAAACGTTATTTCAATATATTCCTGTTCATTTCTATCTCTCCTAAGTAACTAGTGTTCTCACTGCTGAGGTGAAAAGTTATGTGTGCTTCACGAGAGCAAAGTTTTTTGCATATCGTGCTGTTGAGTCCCTCACAACGCTCAGTATTCTAACTTTGAATCACTCGCTACGCTCGTGAATCAATCCTAGAATCCTTCGCTTGCTTGGAACAAAAGATAACTTTGCTCTCTTGTTGCAAAAGTAACTATTACTTATTTATTTATGTACTTACAATATTCGACCAGATAAATAGGGACTTCACCAGGCAATCGGGACATTAGTAATTTTCCTATGGATCACCAGGGAAATTTAATCAAATTGTAACGTTGGGAAATATTATAAGTGTTCAAAATTGCGTTGGCAGGAATAATAAAATTACGCTTAGTTCGAGTGACGTCAGTAGACGTGAAGTTAGTAATTTTCCTATGGATCATCATGGAAGAGTAATTCAAATGTTACTAAATTGTTGGGAAATATTCTTGTTTTCAAAATTGCGTTGGCATGAATAATAAAATTAAGCTTAGTTCGAGTGACGTCAGGGATCTTGAATTCTTGACCTAGGGTTCATGGACCTCAAAAGAGTCCGTGAATGGGACACCATAGGAGCACGTAATTATTTTTATGCTGCAAAGCGTCGTAAAGTGCATTTTTCACTGTCAGACTATTATCGACCTTGTTCTTATTCCGAAATAGTCCAAAATCAATTATAACATAAGTTGTTTGTGTGTGTGCGTGCGTGTTGTAATTATTATTGTTTTAATTGATTTTGGGCATTATTTAAAATTAGTACAATGGCGATAATATTGTGATAGTGAAAAATGCGCTGCGTTGCGATATACGTGCGCCGGTCATAGGTGTTCAAATATCGCTTGAGGTTAATAAGAAAATACTCAACAGAGGGGGTCTCTACCACGAGTCCGCACTCGATCGTCACGGTGACGATAGACTAGACGACGGGAACAATTGCCATACATTTTCTAAAAGTGCCGCTATCGGACAGTTGCGATCGATAGAGTCCGCTAGGTGGAGCATTCAAGAAATTTATGAAAATTGTTCCCGTCGACAAATCTATCGTCATTGTGTAAAACTCGCACTAGACCCTCAGTATGGTTCTCGAAAAGTATGGTTTGCAGCTTGATATGACTGTAATGGTCACAAAATTTAGACTAAAGATATTTATATTTATCTACCTATGTATGTTTTATTTTACAGCAAAAAAATGGGCAACTATGTTACTGTGATAGTGAACGCCATAATGGTAGAAGTAGTCAAGAAAGTAAAGAGCCTTGGCTACCAATCTCTCAGTTTTGATTTTGAAAATAACTTTACTATTGACGGAATTCGCAAGTAAGTTATAATATTTAATGCCTATACTATACTAGATAAACAACTCTATGTATATTATACTAAACTAGAGGACGCCAGCAGCTACGCCTGCATTTTTTTTTACTTTACCCGTTTTGGCCGATCCCGTAGGAATTTCGGGAAATCCTTTCTTAGTGCACTCCTACGGTCCCCAAGGAACATACATGCCAAATTTCAGCTTCTTGCGCCCAATAGTTTCGGCTGCAGCTTGTCTGTCAGTCAGTCAGTAACGCAAGGATTTTATATATACAGATATTAAGATGATGCCCGGAGCTACGGCGGCACATTTTATTTTATTTTAACCTTATTTACCTGATCTCGTAGAAGTTTTGGGATATCCCTTCTTAGTTCCTTCCCTAGAAAATACATGCCAAACCGCTCCTTGCGTCCAAAAGTCAGTAACACAAGAATTTAATACATACATACATACATACATATTCTCACGCCTGTTTCACTCAGGGTAGGCAGCGGCATATTAAACGCCCACTTTTCGCCAGTGTTTGGATCCCACGTAATAGGTGGCAAGCCTATTGCCGCTTATCGGGATATTTTGTTTGCCAGAGCCTCGTCCGTTGATCGGCAGGTGCACCACTTGTAGATGAGGTTGGCTTGGGACCCTAAGTTCTTGGTGGGAACCCTATGCACCCAAAAATTTAATACAGACGATAATATTGAGAAGATTGTTGGATTTCTTTATTTTCGAATTTTTTGGGTTATTGTGATTAATTATACTAAACGTATCATGTAACATTCATTCCAGCAACCCGAAGTGCAAAGTATTTGCAAAGAAGTCGTCTATAAGCGCAGAAGAGCTATTCCTTCTAGAAGATGTTACTACGGAAGAAAATGGCCGACTCTGTGTAGATATCAGAATACCGAACATTTTATTGAAAATTGGTAAGTATACCTTGTTAAAAGTATTTTAGGGTTTGTAGTGTAGCACGCCCTCCGCCTAGGTGGAGTGACGATACACGCAAAGTGGCTGGCAGCGGCTGGACACGAAAAGCCGACAATCGGGCTTCGCGGTGTGCCATATGAGAGGCCTATATCCAGCCATGGACAATAGCAGGCTGATGATGATGATGAGGCGAAGAAGATTTCAAGATTATCTAGTTAGTACTACCGAGATATAGGTAAAGATTTATATATAGGCCATGACAACCAAAACATAACAGTTAGTAAACAAAATATTTGCAGAAACACCGTTATAAATAATAAATCATTAGGAATTAAATCAAAAAACTTCGCATTAAATTCGCAATTTGTTCAAAATGTAATAAGCCGTAAGGTAGCCTTAACCCTGTAGAACACGGAGACGAATTCGACACTATTAGCTTTTTAAGATTCCGTAGTAACGTACAAGGAAGCATTATAGTTTCACCATGTCAGCGGTTTTACGCAAAGACTATAATGTCTATAAGCATTAGCGAGCTAAAATTTTGTATTAAAATATATTCCAATCCCACCTCTAAATTGTACAGCAATATTTAAAAATAAATGGTTTATACGCGAAGCTCCCGTACACCTAAATAGGAAGGTATTTTCTTTAAATATTTAATGACATTGTGTGAGGTTTTGTAGATCTTTAAAAAACATTTTAGGGTTTGCTTTAATCGTTTTTCTATGTAAGGGATCTGTTTGCGAAATATTTAGCAAAAACAAGTATGTAATTGCAGAGTTTCCCCACTTTGCAATTACATACATACTCAATTGTTTTCTCTCTCTATCTATATATTTTTTTAAATAGTGTTAGGGCTAGCGCATACATACAATTTTTAATTAAGCAACTATTTTGTTGTGTATCATATGTCTTAAAGAATATATTGAAGCGCAAATACTGTCAACTCGATAGTTGCTCGACAAAAAAGTCAAAAATGCTTATCGATTTGCTTTTGATTTAAAAGTTTGACAATTATCGATCAAGCGCTCAATTTGTTTTGCATTGTATTGCTGTCCGCAGACCATCGACTAAACAGTCATTCCGCGACTGACCACAACTACCAATCTCGTATAAGGATTTGAAGCGGTGCCACGTCTCTATCTTTGTAAACTGACTGTGACTCGAGCGTTGCTGGAAAAAGACTGATTGATTTGAGGAGATAAAAAAATCGATTGTATGCGCACTAAACTGTTTGGTTGAGTAGAAATCACGAAAAGTACACAACTCGACGAAACAGTTTAGTCGATGTAACAGTTGTATGTATGCGCTGCTCGCTCGGCCTTAGAGATTGTATTGCCTCTATGGTTATTAAATTTATTTTTACGTTTTCAGGGAGAGCCGGCTTTAGATGCAATGACCCAAAATTTAGCTGTGATGTTGCAGGGTGGTAAGTTAATTTATAGTATATCAGTAAATAGGCCTTCGACATTTTTATTATATTAACAAATAGAGATTATCTACTATGTGTGTCGTGTACACTGTTTATGACAACTTGGGTTGCTAAGACAGCTGAGAATTTCAGAAATTCTAATTATTATAGGCCATTTCTGTAGATATAATTCATTCATAATATTAAAACAGGCTTTAAATTGTGTTTTTGGCAATTGGTGGTCTACCCTTAGTATGAAACATAATTACAAAGATAGACCATGCAGAATAAACGTATTCTTCTGTGTTGCTCAAGTTAGATGGCAGTTACTCAGTGGATGAAGTTTGCCAAATCTTGAAGGCCCAGCTGTGTAAAAACGCTTTGCTCTGAAGCGTTTATATGGCTTTCATATTAGCAGTGATTTAAGTGGTTGCCTCGCATTTAAAACTGCCGAGTGTTATGGGTTCAATTGCCTCATGTGCCACGTGTGAAAACCTTGAGTGATTTGCAAATCGAGGTTTCAAACCTCGGCGTGCCTTGTGTTTGTATGATTCCCATGATATAGGATTTTATCGTAGTGCAGGCTTTGTCCTAAAATATTTTAGGAGCTTAAACATTTTTTTTCTTTCCAGTATCCGGCTCGTTAACAGCCATGTCGTAGGCCAACTATCAGTAGACATGAACAATGGAGTGAAATTCGATCATGTTAGCATCAAGCCCAAAATTACAGAAATTCAAGTAAGTTTTTTTTTTAAGAGTAATAGGCGGCAATCGAGCAGACGGATCGCCTGGGAAGCAATTACCGCCGCCCATGGACACAAGCAACACAACAGGAGTCACAAGTGCGTTGCCACCCCTTGGGGTTGGGAAAAGGGATAGGATGAGGAGTGGGATGAGGGAGAAGGAATACGAAACGCAACAGTTTAGGTACTGTTACTTTATGTTGATTTGGCCCTAAAGTCATTATAATATCTTTCAAAGGCCATTGCTGGCCAAAAGCCTCTTCTAATTTACGTCACAGTAGCAGTATTGTATTTGAGTATGGCCAGACGAGTTGGTATATAATATAATAATATTCCATCTAGCCCCAAACTAAGCAGAGCTTGTACTATGGATATTAGATAATGAATAAACATACATATTTATTGTATACTATTTTTTGTAAATACTTACATATTATACATAGAAACACCCAGACCAAGACAAACATCCATGTTCATGCACACAAATGTTTGACTTGAGCGGGAATCGAACCTCCGACCTTCGGCGTAGCAGTCGCTTACACTCCCGCTGCGCCAACTGGTCGTCAAAATATACGGTTTAGGGTTTTCCGTCTCTTCTTAAAAATATTACTTGATTCACGTATTTTCTTACTAGCCTCTTACGACATCTCACCCATCCTAAATCCGTCACCACACGGACTTCTATTATCTATTTATAGTCTTAATGTTGTTTCAATAGTTGCAATTTAATTTTCAGTCAGAAATCCAGCTAATTGTGAATAAGAAAGATCATTCTGAGCTGGCAAATTCTCTACTACGTGCAAAAGATCCTGCTGCACTTAACTTTATATTGGTAAGTATATTTAAGATAGTTATATAGTTTCGTGACTTAAATCTTCTTGTGTAAGATGCAAAACGGGCTTCCGCCAACAAATTTTATTAGATACATCGGTAAACTTTGTCCCCGTACCTCGGACAGCATGTCAAGTAGTCGTTATGGGAAATTAAAGCCCAAAAATATCGTTTGTCCCTTTGGGTTGGAGAGGTCAGACGGAGCAACTGTAGCTCTGTGAAAAAGCTAATATTCTTTCAAATCTGGTTGAACTAGAAAGTCGATTCAGGGCACCAAGCCGAAGTCTTGGATGCAACCGGCTTTATAGTGATGATGGTTTAGGTAAACCTCAGTACAGATACTGATTACAAGAATACCGAAAAGAAAATGCTTTCATTGCCTTTACAAACTTTTATTGCTTCGAATTTTGAAAATTGCTTGACGCAGATTTCAAGCAATTTAAATAATTAGTTTTTAAACGCTACGGCTTTAGGCCGTGTGGTTGACGGCATAGAATACAAGTGTCACCACCCCCTATCTTCCCGTGGGTGTCGTAAGAGGCGACTAAGGGATAACAAGATGCAAATACCATCTTTGCGTAGAGACGGAAAACTCGACATCAAACCCTATACGACTGCCTCGTTGGTCTCGCGGCATAAATGTGCGCGTGGGATTGGGAGGTCCCGGGTTCGATTCCTGGGTCGGGCAGTGTTATTGGGTTTTTCTGTCACGAAATTCTCAGTAGCACAGTAGCAGCACGGAGTCTGGAAATGTGCCCGGTACGGCAATAGGCTCGCCCCTTATTACGTGGGACTAAAGTATATCTGGCGAAAAGTGGGTGTAGAAATACACCTCTGCCTACCCCTTCGGGGATAAAAGGCGTGACGATATGTATGTATGTATGTATGTATGTAAACGCTACTGAGTCTCCACGGCGTCCTAGGTGAGCGGCTCACCGCGAACGCGATTGCGAAGCGGTATGATGCGGTTTCTACGCGGTGCGGTTGGACGCGGCGGCTCTGTCCTACGTGCACGCGAATCGTTTTATTCCATCCTGCGGCGTTAATTTGACATGGACATGACAGCTCATTTATTGATGATTTATTGGAAAATTCATATTTTAGGTATCAAATACTCATGAATTATGTACTACAGAGAAGTGTGCAGAGCGGTTAAATCCACGAGGAAGAAGCTGAAACAAACTTTTGAAACATTCAGGCTTGTATCCCCTAAGGGATAGGCAGAGGTGTAAGATCACAGCGACATTTAGCCATGTCACGCCATATACACTATTATATTGTTGGTCCCACGTAAGAGAGGGTGAGCCAATTGCCGTTACCGGGCACTTTGCCAGACTCCGTGCTGTTACTGAGAATGCGGAAAAATGCCAGTAACACTTTGCCCAACTTGGGAATCAAACCTGGGACGTTCTAGTCAGCAGACGCATACGCTATCCACTGGCCCACGGAGGCAGTCGATATTATATATATATATATGAATAACAATTATGTTAATTTTTCAGGAACTCGTAGCAAAAAGTTACGAAAGCACCATGATAGAGTTCATGAACTCCCATATGCCCGATATGCAACCGTGAGTATTATTCGTAAAATTTTATGAATACAAAACGGCTCGATTGAATATGGCGCGTTTACTTTGAGGCGACATCTGTCGCCGCGGCGTAGCAAAGCGCGCCATGTACATCGAAAACAATCGCCGCGCCGCCGCTGTAAGCCGTACCCGGGCCATTAGGGGGTGATTATGTGGTTACCTACCTTTTGTTCCAAAAATGAAACTTGAAGTGTTAAAAGCTAATAAAGAATAAAACTTATTAAATTCATGTATTTTGTTCACAGGCCAACATTCGATTAAAGGAGTCTCATGGTGTTTGTCATATATTGATTCCAATTTTATATACGATCTGAAAATCAAACGAAGACAATATTGTAACGATAATTTTAATTTAAGATAATTTCACTCCATGTTTACATGCTGAAGTCAAGATTATGTAAATGTAATTCGACGATAGTTTACCATTTTAAAGTCCATAAAAATAATATTTTTATAATAAAAAAACTTACTACCAAACTTACTTATCTTAACTTATAATGTCTCAATGCACTTAGTTCCTCAAGCGTTTCTGTAATGAGGCAAGTTGGGCCACGACATTTTGATTTTTAATCAGAAAAAAATATTTTAAGACACTATTATACCTTAAGAGTATTAAACTGAAACATTAAACATCACAAATCTTATCTTAAACTAATATACTATTAATATAATAAAGCTGAAGAGTTTGTTTGTTTGGTTGAACGCGCTAATCTCAGGAAGTACCTACTGGTCCGATTTGAACAATTCTTTCAGTGTTAGATAGTTCATTTATCGAGGAAGACTAAAGGCTATATAACATCACGATATGAGCGACGGAAGCGGAGCAGTAGCCTTAAATAACGCGGGTGTTACTGCGGGCATCCTCTAGTATAAAATAAATAAAATAATTAATAGTCGCGTCAGTTCAGCATGTTAATATTGATTGAAAATACACATTTATAAACAACTCGCACAGTGTCATCTTAAAGCTGCGTATACACCGGAGGGAGCTTAGAGGCCCTTCACACTTAAAAGCGTTTGACGAGCGCAGGCGTTTCATGAACGGCAGAACCGATGCGTTAAAATTGTATAAAAAAAATGCCTCGACAACGCGGCGCACGCGTCGCTTATGCAGCGCACACTGAAATTATTTAATTTTATTTTTAAAGCGTCACGCCGTTATACCCGAAGAGGTAGGCAGAGGGTCAAGTTTTTTATGATGTACAAGTGATGTTGCAATCATTTGTAGCCCGGTGTAACGATGAGAAGTTTCCTTTTGCGCTGCCGCAAATTGAGGCAGTCACACCACCATTGGCGGCCTATTGTGTATATACAGCTTTTAACTTTATTAATGTATAAGAAAATAAATACTTTCATTATTAACATTGTTTTATTTGTTCGTATACTGTTTATAAATGTATTATATTTACAGAGCTATGTCCAGTTTGTTGTAAACAAAAGTGTTTACTTACCACTTCTGTGATACAATTGTATAAAAATAAATCAGTATATTTGATCTGTAATTAAATAAAGTGTTTGTATTAGCTGATATCACAAATATCGGCCTACTTTCTAGCTATCTATTCCTTATAAGTATACAAAATACCAGTGTATGGCAACTAATATCAGATGGTAAGATACCAGTGAAGACTACAATACTAATGAGTGGCAAGATTCATGCATTTACTAGTATTTTACCATTTACTGGTCAGGTACCAGTGTGATAAGATATCTGTAAATGGTAAAATACCAGTGGATATTACTTTCCTTTTGGGTTCAGGATATCGGACGACAGTACGCTCTGTAGAGATGCTACTATTCTGTCAAATCTGGTTAGACTAAAAAGCAGATCTCAGGCTCTTAGGTGTGC
This sequence comes from Euclidia mi, assembly GCA_944739405.2. Classification (NCBI taxonomy): domain Eukaryota; kingdom Metazoa; phylum Arthropoda; class Insecta; order Lepidoptera; family Erebidae; genus Euclidia; species Euclidia mi. The sequence goes on along the minus strand of OX123187.2, from coordinate 63,634,862 downwards.
GTTCGCGCAGCGGAATGTTGTTGAATTTAAAGATTTTAATTATGCAGATATTTAGTGTATGACGTCGTATAATTGTGTATGGTAAAAAAAAAATTGTGCACGCAGCCATTGTGGAGAAATTCACCAAAAACTGATTCCGCTGGGCGAACGTTGTCCTGGCGGAACTTTTTTTAATCCATTGACTTTAGAAGAAAAGAGATGTGTCCAAAAATTAGTGTGTATTTGTGTGTAATTGTGTATGTATGAATAAAATTAGTGCATGCATAAACTTCGGAGAAATTCAAGTTTCCGCTACGCGAACGTTTGGCCATTAGCTAGTTTTCATATAAAGCGCTTACATAGAGAGCTGTAGATTTTTACATACGTTGTTTTGAATTTGTTTATATTTGTTTAAAAAACAGATTTAGAAAAAGTCGTAGGGCTTAAAAGATAAAAATATAAACGTAAAATACGCTTATTAGGTCTTAGTTCTTAAAGTATGCACTTTGGGGTCTAGATTTTCACGTTTATACAAACCTTGTAAGTGTCTGCAACATGTTGCCAAGTATCAATAATGTTCCGTTAGTAATTAAAGAGTTATAGGACAATTTACCATGAATAGATCACTGTTTACAAAGCAGTCAAATATCACGACGTTCTAAAGGAATTGCATGGTAATAATTAGTGTATTCATTCAACTATTCACATGCAAAATTTCATGTCAATAAATTCAGTAATTAAAGAAAAACAATTATAATACTGACGAAGCATCGAAAACCTACATAACCCGACCAAGTTCGGATGGCTACAAAAAAGCGGCCGTGCCATATATCTAAGAAACGTTCTTAACCTTCCAATATAGTATTTATTAATATGGTACAGTTGCGTATACAAGCGTTAGGATAAAATAAAACAATTGCATTACTTGAATGAAAAATATTTTTTTAATAATAACGCCGCTATCTACGATAAAATAAATCTTCAATTAACAAGTACTATTTAAATATCCGTATAATACTTATATAATACTTAATTATGTAAGTAATTACGAGGGTCAAACTGAAAGTTCTTAGAACTGGATACTTATAAACAATATAATAAAAAAAATATTCTTAAATTTAAAAATAGAACTCTTTGCCAATATTACTGAGTATATATTTCATTCATTTGTCATTTGTTTTACGATTTGGCGGCAAATTGAAAATTGTCTGTGTCACGTCAACATGAATTTAACACGAGAAAATTTTCGTGCAATGATTTTTTATGACTTTCGATGTCATTTAAGTCAACAAGAAAGTTATGATAGACTACGATTGGCCTTTCACGATGAAGCCCCATCTCGTGCGACTGTTTACAACTGGTTTAATGAGTTTAAACGTGGTCGCACTAATCTCACTGATGATGTACGTGAGGGACGGCCTTCTACGGCGACGACTGAAAATAACATCTGTGTTGTGCGGCGTATGATAGAGACTGACAAAAGAGTGACCTATCAGCAGATTCGGACAAGCTTAGGCATCGGTATGAGTCAAGTGCACAAAATCTTCCACGAACATTTAGCGGTCAGGAAGCTTTGCGCCCGGTGGATACCTCATAATTTGACTAAGGCTCAAAAACTCCATCGTGTGGATTGGTGCCGTAAAATGATTGAAAGATTTAACGGAGGTGACTCAAATGCTGTGTTCGACATACTAACAGGTGACGAAAGCTGGATTTACTGTTATGATCCTGAAACCAAAAGACAATCTGCTCAGTGGGTGTTTCCTTTCGAGGAGTTGCCAACTAAAGTGAAGAGAGATCGAAGTGCGGGAAAAAAAATGGTGGCCTCGTTCTTTGGAAGGATAGGTCATTTCGCAACAATTGTGTTAGAGGATCAAAAAACAGTTTCTGCAGAATGGTACACTACCAATTGTTTGCCACTTGTCTTGGAAAAAGTTCGAGAGAAACGACCTCGCAGTAGGATCCTCCTTCACCACGACAACGCCTCGTCGCACACCGCCAAGCGAACGATCGACTATTTGGCGACATCAAACGTTGAATCACTGGGTCACCCGCCGTATAGCCCCGACCTCGCGCCTTGTGATTTTTATTTATTTCCAAAAATTAAAGAAAAACTTAAAGGAAAGCGGTTTATGAATGCTGAAGAAGCGGTGGCTGCGTATCGCGATGCCATTGAAGAGACCCCTAAGGACGAGTGGGCAAAGTGCTTTTCCCAGTGGTTCCATCGCATGCAGCGGTGTATTGACGTCAATGGACAATATTTTGAAAAGATATAATAAAACTAATAACTGGCTAATGTAATCAGTTTTTGATTTTCTAAGAACTTTCAGTTTGACCCTCGTATAATAACGTTAACAAACGCTTGCAACGACAGCAATGGACTTAAATGTGTTTTAACTAAAATAAGTTTAATAAACATATTGCCCTCTCTTTTCTTCAAGGATGGAAGTACCGTTTCAAGCGGGAAGCCGCCTATCGCTCGTTGCGCGTTGCCTATTTTTTCATACTAGAATATTTTTGATCAATTCATAACTACAATACTTAGACTATTTAACCAAAGGACTAGCGTACCGCTTCGAACAAAATAATTCTGCATATTTTGGTGGGGTGCGGGGGAACACGCTCACATACATAAGTCACTATCAGTACAACGGTATACATCAATTAAGATCTCGATTCAAGAAATAGTTTTTTTTTAAGTTATTAGATTGTTTGATCCACTAAAGTTGCAAAGGGGAACGCTCGTGCATGCCTAGTCCATTGGTTAAATAGTGTAATAAGCTACAATATGATAAATATTTACCTAAACAGTAGTACTGACATGTGGTAATTATTTAATTTCCTTAAGGGGTCTATAGTTAGAATCCTGATCCGTGATATCTTCAATAGAAATTAGCTGCATGAATTTTATTTGTCTTAAATAATATATCTCAAGTCTCAAGCGCATGCAATAAAGTACCTATTTACGTAAATAGTACCTACCTACTTTCTGTCATAGTCAAATACATTTAAAAAAGTAGGTGTACAAAAGTAAATGACCTATAAATTATATCGAAACAACAATTGTGTTATCACCTATACCAATTCAATACCGGTATTATACTGTAAATTTTGGGATGTTACCTAAATATATTGCACGGCCGCTTTTTTGTAGCTATCCGAACTTTGTCGGGTTATGTAGGTTTTCGATGCTTCGTCAGTATTATAATTGTTTTTCTTTAATTACTGAATTTAATGACATGAAATTTTGCATGTGAATAGTTGAATGAATACACTAATTATTGGCATACATTTTACCATGCAATTCCTTTAGAACGTCGTGATATTTGACTGCTTTGTAAACAGTGATCTATTCATGGTAAATTGTCCTATAACTCTTTAATTACTAACGGAACATTATTGATACTTGGCAACATGTTGCAGACACTTACAAGGTTTGTATAAACGTGAAAATCTAGACCCCAAAGTGCATACTTTAAGAACTAAGACCTAATAAGCGTATTTTACGTTTATATTTTTATCTTTTAAGCCCTTCGATTTTTTCTAAATCTGTTTTTTAAACAAATATAAACAAATTCAAAACAACGTATGTAAAAATCTACAGCTCTCTATGTAAGCGCTTTATATGAAAACTAGCTAATGGCCAAACGTTCGCGTAGCGGAAACTTGAATTTCTCCGAAGTTTATGCATGCACTAATTTTATTCATACATACACAATTACACATAAATACACACTAATTTTTGAACACATCTCTTTTCTTCTAAAGTCAATGGATTAAAAAAAGTTCCGCCAGGACAACGTTCGCCCAGCGGAATCAGTTTTTGGTGAATTTCTCCAGAATGGCTGCGTGCACAATGTTTTTTTTACCATACACAATTATACGACATCATACACTAAATATCTGCATAATTAAAATCTTTAAATTCAACAACATTCCGCTGCGCGAACGCACACGGCTCTTAGTCTTGGGAGCAACGACGGATACACCAGGTCGATCATTCACTGGTATGATTCACCAGTGAATGGTAAGATCAAAGACAATAGTAAGGTACTACAGAATATCACTATTCTTTTGAGTTACGGAGGTCGCACAGCAGTTGATCTATGCAAAAACAAATTTCCTGTCAAATCTGGTAAAACCACTAAACAGACCCCGGGCTCCAAGTCCAAGCCTTAGGAGAAACCGTAATAATGATGGTAAGGTATATGTTCTCCCCTGTGGGATTTCCACCTTGTCGTGGTGCGGGGGCTCGGTAACCGTGGTTAGGGCACCCACGGTGAAGCTAAGCGAGATCCCAGGAGTGCACGCTCCGCGTGGGCTTGATGGTGGCCTGCGCAGGATGCGTCCAAAGATGCAGGTGGAATTTTCTACATCGTCTGAAATAGTCTGACAAGTATGTTTTAGACCGGAATTATAAGTACCTCAGGAACTTCCTTTGCACTCTTTCTAAGCGCGTTATGTAGATATCGTAGTTGGGGTTCCACACCTGAGAAGCGTATTCGAGGTGACTACGGACGTAAGCACAATACAAAAATATTGATCGTCTTGATATTTTTTAAATCTTTAGATATTCTTTAAATGAAACCTAATGCCTTTAGGGGAGAGCCTCCACACACCTCCGCCGCCAGTCCCAAGCCCGGTTGATCACACTCTGGCCGAGTTGGCGTCGAATGGAGATGGCTCATAAAGAGAGTTTCCACCGTATTGAACAAAAAAAAAATGGTAAGGTATATGTTGAGAAAACTCTGAATGGTAGATTCGATGAATAAAACAAATATGAATCTGTCAGAAATTGCAGACACCAGTTGTTCTTACTTATTAGCAATTACTGCCACCGTCTGCCGATCAGGAGGTTCTCAGGTTAACGGTTCGATTACCGGGTCGGGCAAAAGTGTTACGGGTTTTTTTGTACGCTCAGTAGCAGAACACAGCCTTTTTTTTTTTTTTTTGGTATCGGGTTGGAAAATCCTCATGGAGTCCCTCCGCCCCGGGGGGGAAGGACGAAGGGGACTGTCAGACTCTTACTGACTAAAAACCAACCCGTGCTCCTCATGTACCCATGTGTCGGAGGGTAGGGTTTCACCAAAGCATTCCTCGCTACCCCCCGACGGGTATTGGCCCGCCAGATGGTCAGGCGGGCCCCGAACGAAACCCCCTTGGCGGCGGATGAAGGTGTTGGGCTCCGCCGCCAAAACACACAGCGGCCGCAGAGGATAGGGAGGACGGCAACGCAACACCGCATCTCCTCTTCCTCTGCGGCCCCACCGCGACGCAACGATGGTGCGCCCCCATTTGGTCGCGGGAGATAGGGCGCGGGGTAACGCAACACCCACACGCCTCTCCTCCCGCGACCGCACCCGACTGCGAGGGACAGACAGAACTGTCCCCCGCACCCGCACCATGGGACGCATCCTACGCAGGCCTCTACCAAGCCCACGTGGAGCGTCCCCTCCCGGGATCCCGCTTAGCTTCACCGTGGGTGGCTTCTAACCCACGGTTACTGAGCCCTGCCACCACGACAAGGTGGAGATCCCACGGGGGGGAGCAGAACACAGCCTGACAAAGTGCTCGGCAACGGCAATAGGCTCGCTCCCTTTGGAAACCTAACATTCATAACATGGCGGAATATGGGTATTATATTACGTCTCTGCCTACCCCATCATAGATATAGGCGTCACTCTTTAAAAACAAACCGAACGAATCGGTCAGTTGAAGACAAACATTTCAGCTACGCCTGCTACGGTTCGTTGGACCAGATCTTGTGGCTGCTCGCTGAAAGCAAAAGGTTAGATGGTCTTCAGTCATATTGGTAGCAAATTGGTAAAACTTTCATCGAATGTTAAATGGTAACCCAGGTTTATATACACAGCTGCATGGCTTCGATTTCACAGAAATAATGCCATAGAAATCTTCGCTATAGCAAAAGGCCTTCACGTACTTCTATTGGTCTGTTTGAACGTGATGATCTCTGCAAATATTATTTTTCTTTAAATAATATTCCTGCTTTCGATTGCCCGTTTATGGGAGAAACTTATTACTATGTAATTCAATAGAGAGAGAGAGACCCTAGAGCCTGCAGCTATGACCGCATTTTTTTAATTTAGCCATCCTGTATTTTTTTGTTGGCAATTACGAAATCCCTTATTAGTGCACCTTAAGCTTCCAAAGCCTTCTGACGCCCAGTAGTTTCTGTAAATTTGCTGTCAGCCAGTTAGTAACGCGAGGATAATACAATAGAAGATAATTATTATATTATAACAACTTTTTTTAATGAAAAGAAAACTCCAGCACTAGAAATAAATCCTGTGTCGCGGGGGACTTCACAAACATACAACCAACGGACACAATGAACACCCAGACCCGAAACAACAACTTATGGATCACCCAAAGTGTTGTCTCGTGTGGGAAATCGAACCCACGACACGCGGCGCAGTGTCAAGCGTGCAGTCACCAAGTAAGTATAACATAGATGATAATAACTATAACAGCTGTAACTATATTATATTTATCTATTTACCAAAATAAAGAGCAGGTGAAACGGAAGACCCAGGCCCAGTTTTACCACCTCTGGATAGGTCTCATCTGCTTGATAAATTCTAAATCGGCACATAAATAGTCTGAGCTATCTGACAATTTAAATTAACTGGAACTTGTCAGGCAGAGGTGAAACTGGGCAATAATATACTAATATGCAATCTCAGATTATCATCATCATCAGCCTTTAACAGTCCACTGCTAGACTAGGCCTCTCCTTTGAAAGGAGTAATTTGCCTACTATACCACGCTGGCCAAACGGGTTGGTATAGGGTTTGTATCAAGCTTTCCTTCACTTACAGTGCTGTTCTCTGCATAATATGCTCCCTCTGTCGGCTCTTACGACTCCCATGGGATGATATGGGGTGGTAACAATCGGTATTCTTAATCCGTCACCACACGGACAATCTCAGATTATATCTGAATGTATTTCACTAGCAGTTCAGTCCTTAGGAGGTACGTTTTTTGTTCTTGTAGTGACGAACCCATAGAAGGCCATTCCCAGCCCACTTTATGAGTTTTGTAGAAGCGTTTGGGGTCCTTCTCTATGTGTGAGTGTTCGGGGTCGTCTCACTTGAACCACCGCGGTATCCTTCGACGTACTGTAGTGGCGATTCGCGGTTAGCATAGATCTTTTACCGTAATCCCGCTGACCAAAGTAAGCACCTACCTAATATTATATACTGTTTACAGGATTTTTCCCTAATATTACGACCGGTTGGCGCAGCGGGAGTGTAAGCGATTGCTACGCCGAAGGTCGCGGGTTAGATTCCCGCTCAAGTCAAACATTTGTGTGCATGAACATGGATGTTTGTCTTGGTCTGGGTGTTTCTATGTATAATATGTATGTATTTACAAAGAAAAAGTATATAATGTATGTTTATCCATTATCTAATACGCCATAGTACAAGCTCTGCTTAGTTTGGGACTAGATGGTGATGTGTGTATGGGGTAGAATAGAATATTATTATGACACAAACAGAAGTACTTAATTACACGAATAAATTGGATTTTCTAGATACCATCATTCGGTACAACCATTATCCGATTTTATAGATAACGTTAATCTATATCGTGTGAGTCAATAATTAATTAAGTATTTATCGCCAGCCAAGATATTGTCCTCAGCATTTCAGTTCATCGAACACAACAAATAGGTGAGTTTTAAGATTTATTATACCCATTGTTGTTATAATCATAAATCATTTACTACAATTTACTTTCAAGATAAAATAGTCATCTCCTTAATAGGTACAATCCCTGGTTGGACCAAATTATTTGGTTTCAATTTATTTTTCGTACTGTTATTGCCTTATAATCTTATAAACGAACTATACTGTATCACTAGTTAAAATACTAAAGTAATTGTAAAGTTCATAGAAATTCGAGAAATATACTTTTAATGTATATTAGTCGCATGTTTGGTTGATACTGTTTGCTATGGGTATTTGAAATTACTTATAATAGACGCAGCAGCTACACATTCTTTTATTTGACCGTATCTGCCCGATCTTGAAAATCCCTTATCAATGCACCTCTATAGTCCCTAAAGAACAAGCTGAATTGCAGCTTCTCAGCTCTGTCGGTCAGTCAGTAACAAAATAATTTTATATGTTCACATTTTAGGTCGAAATATGAAGTGGCCACTAGTTCTGATATGCATCCTTGGGTACACGACCGCTTCGCCGATTGATAATCAGAATGTAAAAGGGATCTTTTTAAATGGTGGTGAGTTCACAAGTCTATATTTTTAGTACCTATTAGGTGCTTGCGATAACAATATCAAACACAGATATTCAGAACACATTTTGTTTTTTAATGCACCTTCTAGTTATGTTGTCACATTCGTGGATTAAGATGAGAATGATGATATCATTGTGCTAGCGTTAGGTATACCTATCACTAAGTCCATGCGTCTGTCTGTCTGCCTGTCTGTCCATCTGTGACCAGGCAGTAGATATCACATGAACGGTGTAGTTAGACAGTTTAAATTTTCACATATTATTATGATGTCTTTCTGCTGCTGTTATAACAATAAATACTAATTCAGTCTCACCAAATTTGATATAGGTATTATTATTTGCACAGAGCGTCCTAAAACCAATTACCAACCAATAACCATCAACATCAAGTAACGTAACGAGTAACATTAAAGTATTTGTATAATTTCAGGTATAACTCGGAACATTGTTATAGAAGGCCAGTTGCAAGGGCTGCTTGAAGTCCTACGAAACACGATGCTGACTGGATCTGATGATATTCCCATTTTGGACCCCCTGAAAGTGGATCATTTAGCTTTAGATGACAGCGATGTCCCTGTTCCTGGGTGAGCTGTTAACATGCTGCTAACACTAACTGTTTAATAATAAATAATTAGTTTAATCTACAAGTATGAATCGGAATAAATATGCTAAGTATTAATAAGTATATGAAGTTCGCCAAACTGAAGTTTCCTAGCGTGTGGTGGACTATGGCCTTACCGTTCTCAATGTTCTTCGTTCCGTACCATTCTCTCAGTGAGTAGAGGCCCGTGCCCAGCAGTGGAACAATTTTATTTATATAGGGCTGATGATGATTACCAAGTATATGTACCTACTAACTAAAATTTTATGTATGTTTGACTGTTTCTATGCGTCTATGCTACGCGAAATAGATGGTTGATTAATATAAGTATCGGTAATAAGTAAATGATAGCCCGTTTCGTCAGACGGAGAGTCCGTTTATTTGATCAGTCTAAATGTGAACAGTGTCAAACAGCAGGTCCGTCTCAGTGAAAACGGGCTCTTAGTCGCCGTCTATTATATTGCTCAAATTCAGTGGGTGTGACATACACCTTTGCCCACCCCTTTGGAGATAAAAGGCGTGAAGTTATGTTATGTTAAATCCAGATAACTATTAATGAGAAACAGTGCCGTAGCTTAGACTGATTATGTACATAGTTTAGGCCACGAAATTATAACTCTATGGCTGGATTTGAGCAATTCGCAGAAGGAACCACTTATTATTTTCGTATCTAAAACGGCAATTATGTTTCTTGGGATTGGAATCATCATCATCCCAGCCGAAAGTAATTTACTGCTGAACATAGGCCTCTCTTAAGGCTCTCCACAGAGAGGGATCTTTAAACACCCGCCTTCAACCGCTTCCCACCTCACGTCATCCCAAGTTGTGGAGCCTAACTCTGATGCGACGTCTAGTTCATGGCTTTTACTACAGATGCTTTCTGATTATTCGAGATTGAGATACATAGCCAACACTGTCTAAGTTGAGGGACTTAGTTTTAAATTTTACTTCATCATTTTAGGCTGAGGGTGGAGATTGTTGATGCAACAGTGACCAAATTGAGCACCTTCGTTGTGGATGAGCTGACTGTACAAAGAACAACCTTATTGCCTCTGAGATATAGACTCAATTTAGATTTGGCGATTCCTGTACTGGAGGTCGAGGCTGGTAAGACTTCCGTTAATATAATTCTCTGAAGAGCTTCAGTTAGTTGTTTATATTTTTATTTCCTAATATTTAGTGTACTGGCACAGTAAAATTCCCAATGGATCGGGAAGAAGCGTTTAAAATCAAATGTATCGTACAATATAAAAGATATGAACATTTATTGTGAAAAAATCATTTTGACGATTTATATGCCAATAGATTTATTTCAAATCTTGACTATAATAATTCAACAGATTATTATTCTTCCAGATCATTACGACCTATTCGTCCTAGTAGATGGAGCTACTGTCTTTGGAAAAGGCGATGCTAAGTAAGTAGTAACAAAATAAACACAATATTTCGTGTATCTTAGTATTAACATAATATCACAATATTAATTTATGGTATAAATATTTTCCTTATAAATACATATTAATTTAATCTGACTGATTAATGGATAGTCAAAACTTAATCGGAACAAATTTATTAATAGGAAAATGCCGCAAATATGTATATACAATACTAAAGAAATCAGAAATTTAGAAATGTTAATATGGCTATGAAAATCACTATGATTTGCTTTAGCATATTAACTCAATATCATTTCCTAAGTGGCCGTTTATGCAATGCTCTTTTAATCGCTTTGTCCGCGACTATTATATCAGCTTATGTTTATAATCTAAACTTATTAATACACTGTTTTTACGAAATTTATGTTTTAAAATAAATGTATTTCGTTTTCAGAATAAATATCATCGAGCCAAGAATATCAGGTCACATCATCGCAAGACCCACTCTAGGTTTTGGTGCCCTATACATTAGATTAGAACAATGCCAACTCAAATTTACTCTCAAAGCTTTCGACGTAAGTATTTTTTGAATTAAGTCAATATTATTGGTCGTCATCATCGCCTTAGCGTCATCCCGGTTGCATCCAAGACTTACACGCCTTGGACCCCATGGCCCTCTTACTGGTCTAACCAGATATGACTGAATATCAACTTTTCCATGGAGCGACTGCCGTATGACCTCCGCAACCCAAAGGGATAGCGATATGCCATGGTTTAGGTTCCAGGTATCAGTTTATTTGAGGGTACTAACTCCCCGTAACGACTGTCAAAGATCTTCATGACAGCCAGGACCGAAGGTTTAACGTGCTCTCCAAGGCACGAGGCAAGCGATAATTAACAATTTATAAGTTAATGTTATTGCTCGTATAAGTAAATAAATTATATGTAGTCGAATATATATTCCCGGTACCGGGAATGAATTAAGTGAAAGACAAAACCACTTTTTCTCAGTGATTTTTATAAAGGACTCACGTCTGTATCCGCAAAGAGATAGGCAGAGGTGTGATATTACACCCACGTTTCACCATTTTATGAACTCGTAGGGCCCACGTAATAGTTCTAACTGAATACTAGAATTATTTTCCATAACTTTCTTTCACAGAATATCATTTTCTGTCACTCTACCCTCAAAGCGAAGCGAAAATGTGGCGGCAACATTGTTTATAAAAAACATATACACCCTGTATACACAAGAACCATCACCAAACCGAAGTCTACACGTTTTGGACATCATACCCAGTCATGCTAAGCAAAAATAATACATGGAAAAATAACTTCATTTTAAGTTAACACACTTTTTTAAACCGAAATAAAAGTGCACGCATGCAATACTCGAAATACCTACTTATCCATGGGTGCATAGGACATCTATAGAACACATTGGCAGGGTAAATTCATCGAATTTATACCTAATAGAAAAATTATATAATGACTTTGAGCCTAAACCAGTGACTTCCCAGGTATGGTGAGGAAGTAAAAAATGTTCATAATGATTGGTACAATACGGGATTTCAGTTTTCGTTAAGGGTCTTTTTGCATCCTGTACAAATCTAAGACATGAATTTCTTTATTTTTATTTATTTAATTTGGAATAATTGAGTGTTATTATCTACCAGACATGTTTTAGATACTTTTGACCTAACCTATGACTTGCAATACGCTGTAAACCAGTAAGCAATACTCTGCGTTTTTTTTTGTTCTTTCAGTCGCAAATTAAAGGATTACTGGGAGGCGGTCCGGCTGTCGACGATTTTGTTAATGCCTTCCTGAGATTCCTCGTACCCGACTTGGTGGAACTTTATGAGGTAAACACTTTACTGAAGTAGTTATTGAACTTTTCGTAGATCAAATTGGTCTGAGATTTATATATATTCACAATCGTGGAAATAATTTGTCAAAACTGAATATATTATTAAAATATTTTACTGAAATCGTTAAGGCTTACAAATATAGAAATACTAGCTGATTCCATGGTTACACCCGCGTTATTAAAGGCTACCGCTCCACAGGTCATAGCGTGATGTTATGTAGTCTATCGCCTTCCGCGATAGTTGAAATATCCAACACAAAAAGAGCTATTCCAATCGGATCAGTAGTTTCTGGTATAAGCGCGTTCAACCAAACAAACTCTTCATTGATTACAAATAAAGTAAGATTAGAAAGAAAAATATTGTACATACCTACTAATAATTGCACAAGTGTGTATGTTTCTTCATCCTTCACGTCAAGACGGAGCGATTTTAGTCTTTTAGTGTAATGAAAGAAAGAAAAAAGCTCATTTCATATTTTGTATGATTTTATATGAAACATTAAGGCGCTGATACACCTGAGCATTCATTTATAACAGAACAGCGAGTATTCGCCGTTTTCTGTTCTGTCGAATCGAACATTTCCACGATCATTCTAGCGAACATTCTAAATTCAAATAATCCGTAGAATATAGAAAAAATATAGAAATCGCACTACAACAGCAGTTTTACCCAAAATTTTTACTTCAGTTTCACTTATGAATAATTTCTAGAGTAACAGTAAGATACATAAACAAATGACGTTTCTTAATAATAAAATGCAGATTTTAATTTGAACAGGTTTAATAAATCGCACAAGTGTCTGTTCCTACGTTCAAATTTATTTATCGACTAGTCGATGCCAGCGGCTTCGCACGCACATATTTTCGAATTTTCCGTTTTGCCCGATCCCGTGGGAATTTCAGGAAATCCCGTCTTAGTGCACACCTACGGTCCCCAAGGAACATACATGCCAAATTTCAGCTTCCTGCGCCCAATAGTTTCGGCTGTAGCGTGTCTGTCAGTCAGTCAGTAACGCAAGGATTTTATATATTAAGATATCGAGAGTTTATCAACATTCTATTGAAATTAATTCTTAGTAAACCAAAGCTAAGGATCTATTATTATAAACATCATCGATATTTTATCGATATTTATTCTGAGTAAGCCCATCACTAGTCAAGTTAAAATTAGTGACAAACTACAAAGATTCTTCCCTAGATTAAAATCATATGTCAAAGTGAAATAAATATATTGGATTTATCGCCATTGTAGCGCGAATTCTATGTATTATCTATAATCTAAGGCTCGCCCGAATGTTCGTTAGAATGCTCGCTAAAACACACTCATTTGTTTTGTAACATTCGCGAGAATGCTCATTACAGGTAAATGCTCAAGTGTATCAGCGCCATTAGCTATCGTTTGAAACACGCAATTTCAAGCGCGTGGAGTTTGTGAACGTGTTTTCATCTCTTTGCAGAGAACCTTAATCCTTTTTCTAAAATTAGTTTGAGAAATTAAACATTAGTTATCTATATCTATAGGTACCACAGTCACTGATCGTCTAGGCAAAATTGATCCAGCTCTTTCGGAGAGTAGCTGACAAATTTGAAACAGCGTGCATTAAAATCTTAGTTTAAATGTATGCTTGAATAAGGCCAGACTGAACGGATAACCAAATCAAGAATTTTGATTTTGCAGGAGGAAATTGCAGAAGCCTTAAGTTCGATAGTTTTGGAGGTTGGCAACGAGTTCTTGGCTGATTTCAATTTGTTTGGCATCATAGGCTCTTGAGTTGAGACATATTATACAAAGTATAAAAATTACTAATCTGTAAGATACGACAAATATAAACTGCATTTATGTATTATAATAATAAATTTATAATAAATGATTTCAAATATTAATGTTTTTGTTTGGCGATATTGCATTGGGATTGGTTTGCAATATTGCTGTCCACGTAGTAATGGATGTTGAAGACACTGCGGTGGTTTTGAATGCGTCCGCCGAACTGTTTGTAATCCTAATATATAAAATCCTTGCGTTACTGACTGACTCACAGACACGCTACAGCCGAAATTATTGGGCACAGGAAGCTGAAATTTGGCATGTATGTTTCTTGGGGACCGTAGGGGTGCACTAAGAAGGGATTTCCCGAAATTTCCACGGGATCGGCCAAAACGGGTAAATTAAAAATATGTGTAAATACACTCTTCAACAGGCTCCTACTCAACCTTGCGATGACCTTAACAGCGAGTAGTAGTGGATTACCCGCTGTTGGAGCTTTCCACCGCTAATGAACTACGACCTAGGTACAATCAAACAAGTCGGCGCTGGACCAGTTTGAAAAAGAAACCTTTGGCTCGCTCATAGAGTCGAGGCATACTAGAAACTAGTTTTTTATACGAGTGTCAATGTGCGCGTAAAGTAGCACTGGAAGCGACGATGTCTTGCTGAGGGATTCTCGCCCTGATGGTGGTCGAGCGGAAAGTTGTTCGTCTGTACATTGAGATTGCGACCGAAACTCTGAGAAAGTTCGACTGAAGCGTTTTTATTACTATTCAGTTATGAATGTAGGTACTTTATATTGTGTCTACTTCTTTCAATGTTATTATCGCCCTAGCGTTATCCCATGCACCTATGATTGTCATCTTGGAGCCCGAGGTTTCTTTATTGGACTTTACCACCGACCGACTGTCTTTCTAACATTCGCAATCCACAGAGAAAGCCTTATCCCATGGTTGATACCAGTATCAGTTTGCTGACTCAAGTTATGGAGGTACTTATTTCTTAAAATTCTGTCCTGTCCTTAAAATCCTGACCTTGAGAATTTGACCTCCGCTTCATATCTTGCTTACTATATGTAATGATAAAGTGTGTAGGTACAAGCATCTTCTTGATACATCATTATCAACGGCCCAGTAGATAAGTTATGGGCAATACATCATTTTCTTCCTTAATCAGAATATTTAAATGTGCTAAGGTAAAAAATAATTCAGTGCTAAGAAAATAAAAACAGAAATATTCACTTTATTGTCATGATCGATAAATAATACATAAGTTTCACTTAAATATTGGTTTACAAGATGTTTTCGTTGATGAAGTCCAGCAGAATGATTTCGATGAGTTCATCAATTTCTCTCTGAAAAATTAAGAACACAATCAATACTTGTGAAAGTGTATGCAATTTATTGTAAATAATTGTTTATAACAATAATATACAATTTATTCAAGTGACCACGGACTCATTTTTAAAAAATGGTGTCATAAACATGTTGCCATAGAGCATAGATATTTACATAGAGGCGCATTTCTTATGGGCGCTCTGTAGACAAACTTTCTGTGACCCAAATTGCCGCTTGGCGGCGTGGCAGTCGCGATGTGACAGCTGTCTCTATGAGTGCAAGAGAGACGAACGTTCCTTCTGAGTATCTTAACTACGAGAGCAAGAGAGACGGAGAACGACGCGAGCGCCGCCAACGGCGTCAAGTACCTACTACACTGACGACAATCGGCACACGAAATCCTTAAGAAATGCGCTTCTATGTAAATCTGTATTCATTGATGTTGCTTAGTTGTTGTCATTTTGCGCGTAAATCTTGTGTTGTGCAGTTGATCACGCTTTCTTGCAGAGTTGCCGCCTTATTCTATCATAAATCATAATGCAAAAAATAGCTAGAATAGATCATGTAGTCATGCTTACCTTGAAGTCCTGGAGAGTGGCGGGTACGATGTCATTTAGGAAATTGTTAACGAAGCCAGAGAGATCGTAGCCTTGGACGTTCAGGTTAATGTTGGACTGCGATAACATAAAATATTTGTTAAATAATACTCATATCAACTTGTAGACGTTCAAGGTTGGAAGAAAAATCTTCAAAGCGTACCTACTTTAGAGTTATAAATGACGATATAATATGTATTCAAAGGATGAAATTGGAAGATTGTCTCCTCTTCCAATCTTTGTAAAGAGCAAGTTTTCCTTGGAACGCTTACATCTATCCCAGATGATTAGTACAAATTAATTAAACACCCTGTACATGATTAATATAATTGAGGCATATAGAATCAAAAGCAGCTAAGTGCCACATTTTCAAAAAATGAACTAAGTATGGAGCCATCTAGTGTTCTTTTAGTATCATCTCTTCATAAATTTACAACAAGAAACAAACCCGGCTAAGGCCCTTAAAATTACATTCAAAAATTGAATTTAGGATCAAATACAGCTAAGTGCCATTTATTATATTAAAAAACAGCTAAGTGATACGATTTTTTGATATTTTTAAGCTAATTAGATAGCAACCATAGAAAAAGACAACCAAAACCTATTATTATTATACATCACAAGCCCTACATCCAAAGTCATTACAAATGTAAAAATACCTATTAAAACGTTTTTTTCATTTCCTGCTATTTCGATATGAAGTCACTTAGCTGCTTTTGAATCTATATGCCTCAATTATAGTAATATGATTACTATTATGATACTGTTTGAGTTGTCTTAGCATAAATTATATAGTATATGTACTGACCATATCTAAAAACCGAATACTTACGTAGATACGACCCAAGTTGAAGTCAACGCTCACATCACGAATAGTAATACCACCGATAATGCCGACGCGAGCACTACCCTTAACTACAATGTTGCGAACGTCGACGCTGAAACGAAATAAATATTATATACATACACCGCGGAATCTAAACTAAGTACCTACTGAAGTTCAAAACATGACATTGGAAATATTGGTGTCTTTTATGACATCGACTAACCACTAATGCAATAACCATGGATTTAGAGATTTCACATAGATGTTTGACATATGTATGGAGTTTGTGTCAAATATGTATCTCGAATCTCCAAAAAACGGATAGTTCGAATATTGAAACCGGCCGTTAGAAAACATTTTGCCGCCCTAGGAAGTAAACTACGGTTAAAAATTTTAAAATTCACTGATTTTAAAGCTATACATAGCTATGAAACATCATAAAAAAAAGATTCGATAAAAAAAAATTGAAAGCTGTAAAAATGTCGGTAATATTTACTTTGCATGAAATTATATCTGTTTTGTCTTTATCTTCATTAGGGTACAGTAATCAATTAAGTCACAGATTTAGGCACTAAAATATGACATTCCAAGCCTTTATAAGTAGATAAATATATTACAGTAAAATCTTAAAATAGTTATAAAGTATTGCTATTTCTTTATTTACCTATTTTTCACAAGTATACAGGTAGAGTGGAATCACAATCGCATTGTCACAGATGATGATATGAAACAATGTTATGTGTTTTATTACACCCCGACGTTTCGGCATCGGTTAAACCAGACGTGGTTATGGAAAAGTTGCCACGACCACGGCTGGTGGCAAATATGAAGCAATATATAAATAAGTAGTGGGCCAAGCCTTATCGAAATGTGATTTTTACAGTTCTTAAGATTATATTTAATTCTTTATGATAAGATTATAAGCTAGGTTTTTACAAATTATTATTTAATCTGAGTTTGTCATCTGTTATATTATTTGTTGTAACAAGTGTATCAACGGGGATTACAATTATCTCTTAATTAAAATGTGTGTGGCCTTGATTTAAATTGTTATTATTTTGTACATTATTTATTGCCAGTTTATGCTGAGCTATGATTATCGGACAAGACGTTGCATTTTTTTTGTTTTTTTTGCAGTCCCAACAGAATACCAGCGCCATCTTGTGTCTCAAGATGGCAATCTGCTGAGTTGGGAACCGATTCTGTTTATGTTAATAGGATGTTAGATTTTATGTTTTATATTTCTGTCAAAAACTTAAACAGAATAATTTGGTTTTTCTTCTTTCTTTCTTTCAGCTGCAAACCAAGCGATTCTGGACATCAAAGATTTGCTGGCAAAGATATAGTAAGGTCGAAACAAAGTTATAACATTCTTGAAGAGAAGATTGTCGTAGATTATGACAAATTAAACATTGAGAATAAAGTTTATATCAATCTCAGTGTGGAGGGACTAAAGTGCTGAAGAAAAAGAGCATATAAGGTCTCCAATGACAAATAACTTCTAGTGATCATTATGAAAAAATCTACACCAGGGCCGTGCCCTTCAAAGGAATATATGTAAGTACACCTTCCGTACCAAAAGACACCGCCACTAAATGAGAATCAAACCTATTTCTCGGTTTACCACGTGCTAGTTTCAGGATTTTGTATTAAGATGGAGCTTAGTATGCTTTGAGGAAAATAATCCACTTACGCATTTATATAATAAAGAAAAGGTTACCTGCCACTTCCTTCTCCATATAGTTTGTTGTCAAAAATAACGACTTCACCGGCAGCGGCCTCTGTAATAAGTAAATACAGATTTTTGGTTTAAATACAAATGGCGGAATATAATTAAATGCGGAAATGGTTTTGTACCTGTTGAAATAGTAAATAAACAATATAAAACAACCCTCACTCCGTACATATAAAATTATGGCGTTACTGACTGACTGACGAACAAGCTACAGCCAATACTATTAGGCACTGGACGTGGAGAGGACGGAGGGATTTTTCGACATTTCGAAAAGATAGGGCAGAAACAGTTAAATTAAAAAATATCTGCGGGCTTAGGTGCGGGCATCCTCCAGTATTAAATAAAACCTCTAAAGTCTTACTTTTTAGTCACAAGAATATACCCTAGAATAGTAAATTAAAATTAGGTAAATTATAGAGCTTTCAAAAACAATAGCATCAACGTTGGAGTAACGTGGGGACAGTTCCTATCCATTTCATCCGAAAATTTTATAGAGACGCCGTAACTCACTTTTAAGCACTATCAAAATAGGTATAACAAAATCGTGGCATTATTTCAAAGATTAGCATGTACCAACGGATTGACAGGTGATATATAGATAAAGATAAATATACTCACCAGCAGAGAGGTGGATGTGAGGCAGCTCAATTTCAAAGGTGAGCGTGAAGCCAGTAACACTATAGTTGATGTGGTTGATGACGATGTAGCTCAGTCCAGTACTTAGTACTTCCTCGCAGAAACCGGCAGCACTGAAGATCCTGAAAATGATGAAATGGATCTCTTAGAAGTCGTTAATTTAGATTGGGTTAAAATTAAAAGCTATTGAAAATAAAATATTACAATTCTTTAGTTTATTGCCAAATATACTTGATTTCTTGCACATTTTTTGCAAATTAGCTTGAATAAAGTAATATTTTTTTATTAAAAACAATTAGCAGATCCTAATTTCTAGTTTATGTTTACCTCTTCCACCTATAAAATTGATTTCCCAAGCACAATACCTATTTCAGCGCAAGCAAATACGAAAACATATTATCTTAGAGCTATTTGTTGCTTGACAACTAGCATATACCATACGACCATATTATATTTGCACTGAAAACATACGTGTTGGAAAGATTACTTACACTGGTACTGGCAAAGCATAGGACCCAGCTTCTCTCTTGATGTGTAGAGGATCTAAACCAGCATCTCTGATGCCCTGACTGAGGTCTTCAATTGTTTCGACAATTTGATCAGTGATGATATTGCGCTGGGGAGCTGTAAAATAGTTATTGCTGCTTTTAATAATGTTGATATTATCACACAAACATTATTTTTAAGGACCGCTATAAAATATTACAAAATGTTAAAAACATTTTTAAATTAAACTTTGCTAAATTCAATAATGCGTGCTTGCTAACTGTGCTCTTCAATTGAACAGAACATAACATAACTTCATGCCTTTATACCCGAAGGGGTAGTCAGAGGTGTATTTAAATAGATCTTTACGAGTATTATTCTAAAATTGAATTTAAAATTAAGTTTTCATCCATAACTCTGTTAGACTGTTGCCACTACTGGTAGCTCAAGAACACTTATACACTATAAAGGAATATGATCAATTACCGATAGATTATAATAACATGTTGTTTTAAATATAAAAAATATGTAAGTATGTACCTTTTTCTTGGGGTAGAGCACTAATGCTCGCGATCAGCAGAACCAACGCAACGTAGGATTTCATTTTGAGGGCCTGTTAACAGAAAAATATGCAATAATTATGATAAACGATACTTAGATGTTATAACCATAATAAACAAACATACAAGCAATCATTATTAACATTTAATCTTTCAATTAGATTTAAACAGTAAATAGCAAAATATTAGAAGAGAAAAAGTAAATAAATTTACCACGAAACTTACTTAACCAAATTGATTTTTCTCGATAATTTGCTATTTATATTATTTTTATTAAATATTCTTGTGCTCTTGAGAATGATGCTTTACCTTATTGAGTTCCCGTACCTATTAAATATTATAAATCATATTTATACCGATTTTCATTATCGCTAATTATTCTTTAATCTCATTTGTGACGTACGTCAAGCCATTTTTTATCTACAATGTACCTAAATCAATGTAAATAGATTGTTGGTTTACATCATTTTATTCTTCTTCACCATTTCATTTTATTCTGCGTGAAGTTTTGTTATGTTATTTTAAATATATTTAATTTTGCTGGTCTGCAACTTAAATGATTTTTTACTTTCATCTTCCTTTGCCCGAAAATTCGACCGCCAAGGGCCTCAGTATCATGTACTGAATCACTGGTATCGGTTTTCGGTACGCCGCCGCCGTTCCTTGCACCCTCTTGTATATACCTCTTTTACTTGACGTAAACCTTCACCTGCATTACTCAAAATGCAGGAAAGTGAGCTTTTAGCAATTATTTTTATTTCCCTGGCATCAAAATCTGTCAACCAAACAAAACAAATAGAAAGTGCCTTGACATCACTAATAATGTATTACCATATTTTGTCATTTCTATTTGATTGATTACTATAATTAGTGTGCAAAATCGCAGCTGGTGTTTGGATTATCCGTATACACCTGCATTACAGATTTTCCCATAGATAAGTAATATATGCTTAGGCATATTGGCGCTGATACACCTGAGCATTCACTTGTAACAGAACAGCATGCGAGCATTCACCGTTTTTTGTTTTGTTGAACCAAGCCGAACATTGCTACGACCATTTTCACGATCTTTCTAGCGAACATTCTAATCCTTAGAGTATAGAAAAAATAAAGAAGCCGCACTACAACAGCAGTTTTACAATTACATTTACTTTTCTTTGATATATGAATTATTTCTAATGTAATATACACGTACATACACAAATGAAGTTTCAAATTTTCGTATGTTGTCAGTAATTTTATTTTTACTAATGATGGATTTACTCTTAATGAATATCGAGAGGATATCGATAATATAATGTTTAAAATAAATCCTCAGATCTGCACCCTGGCTTACGGTAGGTGTCCGAATGGCAATGCGCCGTAGGGATTGGGCGTTCAGGAAATATAAAAGGGAACGGTGCGAGGAAAACTGGGCACTTTTCAAATCTGCAAGGAATCGGTGTAATCAAATGGTGCGAAATGCAAAACACCGACACATTCTCAACAATATAACTTCTTCATCGCCTGCCAATATCTGAAAGTTCCTTGGAACTCTTGGTATTGGCAAGCAGCATCGATTTGACTTCCGTCTGACACTTGGTTTGGATGATATTAACCAATATTTCACCACTTCCACTCCATTGGATCACCAGACCAAGTGTCTGGCAGTCAACTACCTGAATAACTTACCCGAACTCGACATTGAATTTTTCCAATTTTCGCCTCTTCTGAGTCTTCGGATGATATCAAAAAAATAATACTTTCCATAAAATCTAATGCCGTGGGACATGACAACATCAGCCGCCGTATGGTCATTACCATCTTGGATCAACTCCTGCCGGCGATCTCCCACGTCATTAACTTTTCCCTTGAGTCTGGTTCCTTTCCGTCCTTGTGGGGAAAAGCCCACGTTATCTCTCTTGCCAAGACTTCCAATCCTTCTCTTCCCAACCAGTTTCGACCCATATCCATCCTTCCTTTCCTTTCAAAAGTGCTTGAGGCCATAAACAATTGGGCCTGTTTATACCCCGGCATAATTTGTTGAGTCAATACCAATCCGGATTTAGACCTAGCCATAGCACTACTTCCACTCTCCTCAAAGTGACTGGCGATATTCGAGAGGGCATTGATAACTCCAAAGTAACGGTTTTGGTTCTAATTGACTTCTCTAACGCCTTCAATACCGTCAGTTACGATCCCCTTTTATCCGTCCTCTCCTATCTTAAGGTTTCACCTAAGGCTCTGGATTGGTTCTCAACATATCTTCGAAGATATACTGCTGACGCCCTCGAGGGCGTCAGCAGTCGGATGTATACTCAAGATGGGCTGACATTAAAGCTGGTGTCCCTCAAGGCGGTATTCTCTCTCCCTTGTTATTTTCTATTTTTATAAATCTCATAACTAAAAATCTTCAGTGTTCTCACCATTTGTATGCCGACGACTTGCAGATATATACCCAGGTAAATGTAGAGTCGCTGGCTAGGGTAATTGACATGGCAAACAAGGATTTGGCGGAATTAC
Source organism: Euclidia mi (assembly GCA_944739405.2). Classification (NCBI taxonomy): domain Eukaryota; kingdom Metazoa; phylum Arthropoda; class Insecta; order Lepidoptera; family Erebidae; genus Euclidia; species Euclidia mi. The sequence goes on along the minus strand of OX123187.2, from coordinate 63,612,314 downwards.
AGAATTGGACGACAAGGTTCGGGCTGACTATAAACCCAAATAAAAGTCAGGCTATTATCTTGGGTAGCCAAGGCCTGATACGAAAGTTAAACACAACGTCTTTGCTAACCATCATATACAACGGTACGGACATAGATTGGTACCCTGTGGTTAAACATCTTGGGCTGTATATGGATGCCACACTTAATTGGCGAACTCAAGTGACCCAGGTGAGTCAAAAGATCACCGGCACCTTACGGACTATTTACCGCCTCAAGAACATACTCCCATCCAAGACCAAGACAATGCTTGTGCAGACCCTGATTTTTCCCTTAATCGACTATGGTGAGGTATGTTACTATGACCTGAATGCAGACCTCTCAACAAACTATGACCATGTGCCTACTTATCGTTCCCAATTGAAGTGGCTATCCGTCATCGTCGCAGTTTGCGTGCTCTCACTACCCTCTATACCTACTATTCTTACGTCTCCTTCGTCGCCAAATTATTTAACTTGCCAATATCAGTATCTGTATTCTAACCACGACCGAAACTTGCGATCGTCTAATAATCTTCTTCTTACTATCCCTTCTCATAACACATCTCTTATTCATTCTTCTTTTCTCGTACAGTCTATTCTCCTCTGGAATGCCCTCCCTCTAGAAATCAGGGATGTGCAAGAGCAATGCAAAAGGCAATGGGCAAAAATGTATGGGACCTGGGACCACCCTCCAATAGCAATAAGGTGTATGTCATTTATTGGCATTTTTAATAGAAATAACTTTTTTATGACACTTTTGCTGTCACAGTTGTCCGTTCCAAGATATATGACATACAAGTTTCGATAAAAATATGTTGAAAAAAGCATTTACTATAGTGCTTAGTACTATATAATGCTTTATTTTGCAAACTGACTCGTCCTCGTGCCTACCCAAGCGCTTAGGAACAGTGTCGGGTGCCCCCCCTCCCTCCAAACCGGTTACTTGGAGCTGCGCCGACGCCGCCGTGCGGGGTAGTTATAGAATTGGGACATAAATATATATTTTAGTATTATGACGTTCGAAAAGAGCTTAGATTTATATCTTTAATATTTTTATCTTTATCTTATCTTTAACTTTCAACTAAGTACTCACAAAAAATAATTACATTATATTGCTTTGTTGCGACGTGAAGAGCAGAGAAACAAACAGACTTTCACATTTATAATATTAGTATTGATAACCCTTTAGTTTCCTAAAACTTGCACCCCGCACCGTACCAACCGCTTGGGCAGACGCGACGATAAGTCAGTTTGTAAAATAAAGCATAATAATAAAATAAAAGTACTAAACACTATAAAAAAAAAGCTTTTTCAACATATTTTTATCGAAACTTGTATGTCATATATCTTGGAACGGACAACTGTGACAACAAAGCCGTCATAATAAAAGTTGTTTCTATTAAAAAGACCTATCCAATGACATAAATCTTATTGCTATTAGAACGTGGTCCCAATCTGCCCATCGTTCTTTAAGGCGAAAGTAAAGGAGCTCCTGTTGGCGAGACCAGCGGATGTGTCATAGGATTCGTATCTTTATTTCTATTTACATTATTTATTATTACGTAGTTACTGTATAGCGGCTTTATGTATTCTTTCTTTAGTGCTCATATTATATTATAGTATGTATGTATTTATTGCATATATATTGTATATAAATAGTATATATATATATATGTATAGTGTATGTATGTTTACCTACTTATTTAAGTATTATATTATTATACATAATTATGTCCATTATTTGTAATATTGTAATTATAGTAAGTATTTAATACACCTAATACGTTTCTCAGCACCGCTCAAAGGTAGACTGGCAGATAATGCCCAAGGCATTAAGTCAACCTGTACACAATTAAGTTTATTAATAAATAAATAGAAAAATAAAATAAAATAAAATCTTTTAACTCAGAATTAATTTAATAGAATGTTGATAAATCCTCGATACCGATAAATATTTATGAATTTAAGAACAGACACTCGTGTGATTTATTAAACCTGTTCAAATTAAGATCTGTATTTTATTATTTTATGTCCCCTAGTCAGGAACAAATAAGCAAACTGTGCTTATAGCTAATTTTGTTTGGAAGATTTTAGAAGAACACTTGATATAGTCGCGTAGCTAGTGCAAAATTACCTTAATAATAAGCTCATTTGTATATTTATTTTTCTCTTAGGTATATTAGATAAAAATCATAAGTCAAAGTGAAGTAAATATATTGAGCTAAACCGCCATTGCAGCGCGGTTTCTACGTATTTTATATATTCTTAGGTTTGCCAGAATGTTCGTCAGAATGTTTGTGTCGATAGAAGGAGACTACTACTACTATACTAGATACCTCTTATTTTATATAAAAGAAAGCCATGAAAAAGAAAACAATGTGGATAACAAGACTACTATTTATAGGTATAAATCTGTACATGCCTGTCGTCTGCATAAAAATAGGAGGCTAGTTCAGCGTATACTATACTAGATACCTATTATTTTATAGAGAAGGAGGAGAAAGTAAACGGTACTGGAAACAGGCTGGCCCCTTATAACGTAGGACCTACAAATTCTTAACATAGCGAAATGTGGGTGTACCTCTGCGTACCCAGATATAGACGTAATAAATAATAAGAAAAGGAAAGTAAACAAAATGGAAAGTACCTACATACTAATACATTATTGTACGTCACGTTGTTGACTTTGTGCATTTTTAGCTCCTGACGCAATTGGTGCACTTGTTGCAACACTTGCAACATTTAAGCTTATCTTTTTAGACATATAGCGTATCATTGCAATTTTTTTACTAAAGTCTATACATAGAAATTAAATGAGTATCCATTTGAAACATTGTTGAAACGAGCATACTACCAGCGACATCTATGTGTAATATGACACAACTTGAGAAAGCTCCCAACCGACTAAGAAAGCAACCCAACGCAACGCCATGAAAAGCTACTAGATGACGGTAGTGACTTTGTACAGCTTTTAGCCCGACAACATAGGGTTTTCAAGGTTTTCAAGGAGCAGTGCATTTAACATGGTAACTAGGGACCAAAGGTTAGGTGGCAAAATGATTTAAAACTTTTTAATGTAGAGTGGTTAACAACAGACTTCCTTACTTTAAGAACAACAGCTCTCGATAGAGAGAGGTGGGAAGAGAGTAGGGAGTCCTTTTATCTGCAGTGGGATAGGTCAAACTGCAAATAATAATAATGATAATAACTAGGGACCAGCATTCACTTAGGATAGGCTACTGAACGACCGGTACAGTAAACAACATTAGATACCGTTTACGATTTGGGCTCATACTAATATTTATGGCATGGATCTCAATTGCGTATTTATTTGAAGAAGAAGGTGATGCTTTCATGTCTAGTCGTTTCAGCTGCGGTAGTCACGGAAAAGTTCCATTTCGTAGCCACGCGATTGACAACTGTTAGAAAGAAAGAAAGAAAGTAAGTCGACGACGGGTTGGGGCAGTGGGAGTGTAAAGACTGCTACGCCGAAGGTCGTGAGTTCGATGCCCGCTCAAGTCAAACATTTGTGTGCATGAACATGGATGTTTGTCTTAGTCTGGGTGTTTCTATGTATAATATGTAGTATTTACAAAAAAAAAAGTATATATGTATGTTTATCCATTGTCCCCATAGTACAAGCTCTGCTTAGTTTGGGACTAGACGGTGTTGTGTGAATGTAGTAGAATATTATTATTATATTATAAGTTTATTGTTTCAGTTTTCACTAACATATTCAGTCAGTTTGAATAACTCAACATCACTGTTATCTTCTACAGCGTATTTTAACTTCAGACCATACGATAGACCCAATGCTTATAGAGCTATATCTGTTGTGCTGGACGGAGTTAGTAATCTATTGCAGGTGAGACTTAACTATCTAAACTTAACGCCATTGGTGTTGACTGTCACTTGCAACATACATACATACATATCGTCACGCCTTTTATCCCCGAAGGGGTAGGCAGAGGTGTATTTCTACACCCACTCTTCGCCAGATATACCTCAGTTCCACGTAAAAAGGGGCGAGCCTATTGACGTACCGGGCACATTTCCAGACTCCGTGCTACTACTGAGAATTTCATGGCAGAAAAACCTAATAACACTGCCCGACCCAGGAATCGAACCCGGGACCTCCCGATCCCACGCGCACATTTATGTCGCGAGACCAACGAGGCAGTCGTATAGGGTTTGATGTCGAGTTTTCCGTCTCTACGCAAAGATGGTATTTGCATCGTGTTATCCCTTAGTCGCCTCTTACGACACCCACGGGAAGATAGGGGGTGGTGACATTAGTATTCTATGCCGTCAACCACACGGCAACAATTTAATAATATTATGACAACCAATTTTACCACGCGATTACGAACTGTTACCTACTTAATATTCGCAAGTCAACATCATTGTTATCTTCTACAGCGTCATTATCATCATCGTCCTAGTGTTATGCCGGCTGCATCCAAGAGTTACATACCTTGTGGCCCGGGATCCGCTTATTAGTATAACCAGATATGTCAGAATGTCATATTTTAAGAGAGCGACTGCCAATTGACCTCCGCAATCTGACGGGATAGCGATATTCAATGGTTTACACCGAAATCTTTTTTTTTGAGGGGACTGACGCCCCGTTACTACTGTCAAAAATCTTCATGTCAGTCCGGTTTAATGTGCTCCCCGAGGCACGGAGCAAGCGATAACTAAACATTTCATACGCACTTATGTAACTTCGAAAGCCAGTGATGCGCGCCGTGTATTCGAATCCGATACCCTCTGTATGGCAGTCGATTGGTATTTCCACTAGGCTATCCCTGCCGTCTATGTTTTCTTTTACAGTGTACCTTAACTTTATACCATGAGATGACCAAATGTTTTATATTATTTGCAACCATCAAACAATATCAAAACAATATTTTATAGGCTGAAACATTTTCTACTTTCATTGGAATTATTATTAACGGTAAATGGCAGACACGCCATCAAGTATTAAGTATTATTTTCGCTCCTCCGTGCACTATAAAGCTGTTGTTAAATGTACGTAAAATGTAATACGATATTAGGCTTTTGATACATTAAACTCGTAAAGTATAAAGTTAAGGCGCGTTGAAATGTTCATGACTGCAGTAAAATTTTGATTATGGTCGTATGTTGGGTTAGATTCAAGGTAACTAAGGCAATTTATTTTCTCACGTTGAGTATAAATATTAATTATTAATTTACTACCTTTCGTGAGCAGATAAATCCACTTTCATATTGTATAATTTATCAGACAAATTAATTTACAGGAACGCCTGGCACTTGGCCATTGTTCTCACAAAGTAAATAAAATTGATAAGTTTTGTCATTAAACTACCAGACAGGCATCACCAATATGACTTAGGGCCAGTTTCACTAATGTAAATAGTTTCTGTTTAATAAATATGTATGAATTTATCGTTTGAATTTACCTAAAAGATACAGGATAGACAGCCAGAGGTGGGAATACGGGGCCTTAGTTCTGTTAGACAGACCGGCTGACAATTTCCATACCAAATTACCAATCAACGGCGCCTTTTCACGAAGTAAAAGTAGTCTAACCTGTGCAACCCAAGGAAAATAGAGATTTTTCGAGAGATCGTACTAAAACTTTCTCTTCTTTAAATAGATTTTTAGTCCCTATTGCATTTGTAGCACAAAGAATTACCATCATGACTACGTTTTTGTCGCCTACCTTAGAGGTATACAGAACTATTCAGCGACCAACTTTGACTGAAGAACTAAAAGTTATACGGATTCATGTTTACAAACTATAATATTTTCTCTTCAAGACAAAAGCTCTTGATATAAATGATATTGCCTCAGCTGGTCTCGAGGCGCAAAACTTGCACTTTGTCGACGTACAAATTGAAAAATTGCATTAAGGCGTTCAATCTTTTGAATTCATTTCTTTGGAAAAATTCAAAGTGGTTCGCAGAGTTTGAAACTACTTCTCGCTTGTCCCGCGTACTCCGCTTATTGTGGTCTAGGGCTGCTTAGGGATGAGAACATTAGCTAATGTAGTTCTAAAAGGTCTTATAAGTTTGACGAATTCCCCGTGTGCTAAATGATTTTTATCAAATTATATAGGCAGCCTTTTACAAACCACATCATTATCAGCCTTTAACAGTCCACTGCTGGACTAGGCCTCTCCTTTGAAAGGAGGAATTGGACTACTATACCACGCTGGCCAAACGGGTTGGTATAGGGTTTGTATCAAGTTTTCCTTCTCTTACAGTGATGTTCTATGCATAATATGCTCCCTCTGTCGGCTCTTACGACACCCATGGGATGATATGGGGTGGTGACAATCCGTATTCTTAATCCGTCACCACACGGACATACAAACCACACGTAGATTTTATTTTAAATAAGATAAATTTTAAAACACTTTTCATTTATCTAACCCGTACTTAGCCAGCGTGGTGGACTATGGCCTTACCCTTTTTATAGTGGCTAGAGGCCCGTGCTCAGCAGTGGGACAGTTTACATGATTCATGATGATGATTTCGTATTGAAAGTTTTCCGTATTAGTTATGTTTAAAGCCCTGTCCCACTACGTCACTACTACGGCATCACCGCTTGGCCATAGTAGTGGATTTACCAACTGAAAACATAATATCCAGATTGTCGGTTTCTAAGTGGAACTCGAGTGATTGTATGGACTGACACACGGGCAAAGTAGGCGATGCGGTGCTTCGCCACGCAATTGATCTTAGACTACTCCACCCTCATAACAACTATGGTATCACCTGTGCCGCTAGCTCAAGCAGCCATGGATCGTAGAAAACATCTAGTTTCTTCGGTCGTGATCATCTGGCGAGACTGTAGACTTTAGAACACGCGACAAATTCAGTTTAACGTTTGAGAATAAACATTTTGCGTAATAATAAATAATAATCCCCGATATTAAAAATCATTATCATACAGCGTTTTACAGTTATAACAGCTAGACGTAGGTCTCTCCTAATTTGAGTCACATTATCACTGTGTATCAATATATGAACACACACACACTGTCCACAATATCACGCTGGCCAGACGGATTGGTATAGGGTTTGATATCGTGTTTTCCATCTCTTCACCATGTTATTATTTGCTTCATTTATTTTCCTTGGCCTCATCGAGATACCAACGGACTGCCATGCAGAGGGTATCGGGTTCGAATCCACGGCGCGCACCATTGGCTTTTCGAAGTTAAATTGCTAATTATCGCTTGTCTCGTGCCTCGGAGAGCACGTTACGCTGTCGGACGCGGCTGTCATGAAGATCTTTGACAGTTGTACTTTATTTTTTAGTAAATATAGGTTTTAGTTTTTTTTAGGTTCGCGTTTGACCACTATCTTGCCTGATGGTAAGCAGTGATGCGATCTAGGATGTAGCACGCTTACCTAGAAGATGCCTATTCACTCGCGTCTTGAAGACACCCAAATTGTACTGATCGGGAAACACAGATTCTGGCAGGGAGTTCCATTGTTTTGCAGCGCGCATGATGAACGAGGAAGCAAAACGTTTTGTACGTATGGTTGGAATATCGACCATGTACCGATGGCGCTGGGCAGTGCGTCTGGTTGTCCGATAGTGGAAAGGGGATGAGAGGATTAAATCGTGCAGTTCCGCTGCACACTCTCCGAAAGGTATACGGTAAAATACCGATAAAACAGCAACTCGTCGTCGGTGTTCGAGGCTTTGAAGTTTTGAGGTAACTTCTTCATCACCAATGAGCCTCCTGGCTTTTCTCTCTATTGAGTCAAGTGTCTTTTTTTTCTGACTTAATATGGTCAGTACCTCAAACAGACTGTCTCTCTGTGGAAGACCTAATATTCTGTCAAATTCTAGGTTGAAATTGGGATAACGCTAGGAGGACGATGAGTCGCTTCGAAAAACACCCATGAAATCAAAAGATAAAGTGACATTCGATTTTTGTTTACCGTGCTTTTTCTTCATATGCTTAGTAAATTCGTCACTACACGCATTATTAAAAATCAACAAATACAAAAAATATGTTACGCTAACCTCGTCAACCCTGTAATAGTATGTCGGATGACACTGCAATACGTCCCCTCTGGGGAATGATAAGTTGCCGGGACTGGCGACTCGACTTCACAATCCCTTAAGTATGTGTCTTTGTATGACATATTTATTTTATAATCATATTTCCATATTCGTAGTGGATTGGAGTGAAATTTGTTTTCGTAAGTAATTCGAGTTGGTTTGACTTTCTCAACTTAGGATTTTATAGGGAATATCTAGCTAGCTGTTTAATTGTCTGTATTATTATCTGTCTTGTCTGTTAGCTTCAAACCCCAGACAAAAGAAGACTTTAAATTATTGTTCTAAGTCTGAAACAATAATTTATGAATCACAAAAAGACTGTTTATGAGTGTTTTCCTTGTGTATTTCGAACTCATGTAACGGACGCTGAAAAAAGGACGGTGGTCTGTTCGTTAAATAGTTCTAACGATGTTCCCATGTATTTATTGGTACAGTGTATGATAAGTATTGCTTATTTTCGCGATTTGTAAACATATCAATATGTAACTAAACATATCATAGTAACAATCACGTAACTGTTTAAAAAATAAAGGCAATAAATTCTTCTTGTGCCGACGTTTCGTATGGGTCCAACAGCTGTGACCACGGCATGGCTCATCAATCTTTATTTTTAAATAATTATGCGACCGAACCCCAGTACACAATTATCATTAGTACATTATAATTTTTCCATTAAAACAGCTCTTGAACAATTTATTAATTTATTTACTCACAATACATGTATCATCAATCACCCTTGATCAAAAGTCGATCGTCTTCTCGCCGCTTGGAAATATGTTGTAACTCCAAATCAAATCATATTATATTAACTAGTAGGTATAAATAGCTTAATATTTCTAAAACGTATAACCGACATGCAAACCATTACGGTCTTAAGCCTGATTAACTTATTAGCGGTGTTAGTAATTAGTTTATACCAATTTTCCAGCATAATATTATTAAAATTTCACAAACAAAATTGAGCAAGAATTAATTAACAAAATTACACTGGTATACTGCATTTTGTAGGTTCATGTTATTTTATTATGGAGAGTACAGGATGTATTGCGGGTTGTGTACCGTTAAAACAATTAAGGCCTGTTGCATACATACTGTATAATGAGATTAGTTTGTGGTTGAAATTGCTATTATATTCTAAAACGGATACTGATGTATCGGTTATAATTTATTTGCGGCTTTAATACTGTTAGAATTATTGGACAAAAGCTTTAGTATGTTTAGATTCTGTTTCGCTGCAAAAACACGTTTCTTTTTGTAAGGAAATAGGTAGGAAAGAAGATGTTTGATCAAATATGTATGTTTGCTTGCAGGGAAGATGCTGTTTTCTTGAAAAGAATCTACACACTGTAATGGATGGATGCATATTTGTGATCTTTTATGAGTGTTTGTAATTTGATGGGAGAAAGGTCTAGTTTTGAGATAGTTCTATCTCATACACCTCTCCACTGGACAAGTTGGTTTGGATTAACCACCAGTTGTTGCAGCTTAGTTATCTAGTCCGTTGGTGTGGTGATTTTAGTTTGCAGAATCTCATCTCATCTCAGCCTAAAGATGTCGACTGCTAAACACAGGTCTACCCCAAGACTCTGCACACAGACCTATTGTGAGCCGCCAGCATTGGAAAGTTTTTGTAGCATATTTCTTAGATCTTAATCAAATTACCCTAAGTCAGAAGATTTGATTCCTCATCACTGACTTTATATAAGAATACATCCATCACGTTTAAAAGATCATCTTCTCGGAAGAAACTTGAAATCTAATATTCGCATTCCAATATGTCCAGGTTTAACAATATATTAGATTTTCTACAAAGGTATTGAAGCTTGACCTCTGCGCCCCAAGAGGACAGCTACTATATGTGTACATATGTCGGCGGGAGACTTGCTTGGCCGGTAACAACACTTCACATCACAGTTTGTTATAAGTTCACACCAAATCCAATTTAACAATACTGACTATATAACTATTTTGTATTACTGAACACGAAACGAGTGACAGTTTCTAGGTAATTGTTGTCCGCCCGGAGTCTCCAAGAGAAGTGATGGCTGTCGTTGCTCCGTTGAACGTCAACCGTCTTCAACTGTAGCGAGCGTCACTAGACTCTGTCGAAGCGCGCCATCTTCGCACTTCCGTTTCGTATTCAATTGACGTCCCGTACTGATCATTCCGATACGGCTATCCTACAAGACACACGTCCCTGTGTGTTAATCTGTAACAAAATTTAACACGCACAGTATCACATTGCTCGGTCACTCCTGACTTAACCCAGGTAAAGATTGAATCAAAACAGTGTTAGGATTCCAATCAAATTTCTTTTACAAAATTACCTCCTACATTCCTAACTATTATAGGAGCTGGATTCAGAGCATCACTGACAATACAGTCAATTACCATAGACTCACGTTATATTCAAATCAAATAACTAAAGCTCTACATGTGATTCATAACCATTCAGTAATCTCCAGTTACTAAACCAGGTACTCAACCAGCCACTCGGTTGCCACCATTCAGTAACCTCCAGTTACTAAACCAGGAGTTAAACCAGTCACTCGGTTGCCACCCATTTATCTGCATCCTCACAAGGATTGCAAAGTCCCTCCTGGACTTTATGGTTTCCACGAAACTCCAACACCAGAGTTGTCTGCCTACCGCGTACTTACGGACAACTGCCTTCACATTTGTATTGAATCCGATCTGTACTGATTTGCGGCTACAAATCAACCTCTGACATTGAATCACACAAGCAATCAAACACCAGAGTCGTCTGCCTACCGTGTACTCACGGACAACTGCCTTCACAATTGTATTGAATCCGATTTGTACTGATTTACGGCTACAAATCGACCTCTGACATTTAATCACACAATCAATTAACATGTAAGCCCAGTTTTCTACTGTCTCGTCAGTATTAAGGTTCACAATTTGCTCTCTTCAAGATCGTCAATTATGCTCTGATCCTCTGGCACAAAGTTTCAGTATCAAAACCAATAATCAGGAAACTCAAAGTAAAACTGACATTTCACTATCGCGGTATCTGTCAAGATATTTTTTCAAACCAAGTAAACTATAACATTTAAGCTCTACATGTGATCAAGGCTACGCATAGCCCAGTAACCTAAAGTTACTCTACTTTCTGCGAACCCCACATGGGAACGCCGAGACCTCCGCCAGAGCTGACTGCAATACCGCCTATTTACGGACTACTAAGTTAGTAGACGCCGATTTCTACCGAGCTACGGCTACACGTCAGCCTCTGGTACGGTCCGATCCGATCATCATGTAAACTTAAACACTTTCTTCAATATCAGAACTACTTTGTTCTACCTCAATTTCGTCAGTTGTACTTTGACCTTCAGGCATTTTTCGCAACCTGTCGAGTGCGTACTTACAGTTACGCTTAGAATTAAGGGCTTTGCGATTATAACGATCATCGTAAAGAACTTCTGTGACCTCAAATGGGCCTTTATACTTTAAGATATTTCAAACCCAATTAACCAAAACATTTAAGCTAAGGTCTTTGGACTCTACATCTTCTAACCAAAACTCCTTTAATAAACTACCTTCACTTTCATTGCCAGTTTCGGCCAGATATGCTTTAGCTATACCAGTTACCAGGCTCCTCAAAGCCACATACAGCCCTCACACAGGCCCCGCGCCACACACGGGCCGCGTCGGCCTCCAGGCCGCGCCGACCACCATACCGCGCCGGCCTCTAGGCCGTGCCGACCACTAGGGCACGCTGGCCACCAGGCCGCGCCAGCTAACAGGCCGCGCCGGCCATCAGGATTACCCAAAAAGGAAAAAATCTACCATTAGTATTTCAAAGATTCGTCTCATTGTATACCCACTAAATAGAGTATCCATTCTTTCAGACTAATTCAACGTCCGCACTTCGTCAATTTTAAGCGATTATCAAATTCATTTACAACTTCACAACTGCACAGAACGTAACTCCCGTCCATACTCTCAATGAGCTATGTCAAAACTGGATTTGACCATTGACAAAAACTATAAACAAATGAGAACATGGCGAGAACCGATAAGCTACTTTCGGACAAACTGATTTCCTTTGGCTACATAAAGGTAACCACTACAGTTCTGAGATAACCAATCGACAGTCTATGAGTACTTTCAGATTCTCGTAACACGCTCTTGTCATACGACACAGAAACCAGTGGTAGATAAGTTTAGCGATCAAAAATCAAATGAGAGCTACTTGAGTAGCAGGGTATCCGTGATTGCGATCAACGACCACACTTTAATGTACTTCGCTCTAGGAATAAAAGAAAATTATCGCACAACACTCATTCTAGTCGTTCGGCTATTCCTGACCCTAGTCGGTGGGGAATACAGCTACTCTGATCAAAATCATTACAGGTTCTAATGAAAATCACAACTAACTAGACTATATTGTACTAACGTGCAGACGGAGCACTCCCATAGATCAAAACTGGACTGTAATAGGCTCACATATCATAAATTAATAACAGTTGTTTTTTTTTCATCGGTAACGTTTCGGGCAATGATTAAGAATGATTCAGCCTAATTTTTCCTAGTAGGAAATATCCATTTTACTATTTTAAGAAGAAAGGGAATTTCTAAAATAAAACACTGCTTTTTCACTTCGCTTTATTTTTTATGTCGAATGGACAAGACTATTTATTTTTATTCAATTGTCTATGTGTATATAATTATGTACATATTAAAAATAAAATAATTATGTTAGTATATTCTATAATGGTAGATGTTTTTATTTAGGTTGACTAATGATAAGCGTAATACATTGAAATTATTTAAATTGGCATAATGATATTGACACATAATTCAAATTCAAATTCAAAAATACTTTATTCATTTGGGTCACAATGTGACGCTTATGAACGTCAAAATAATAAATTTATAAAATAACTACTTATACTCAAATTTAAAACATTATTACTGTATGCTTCTACATTTACATTTACTGCCACGTTCGCAAAGCAATATGTAGGTAGAACCATGAGAAAGAACGGGCAATAAAACTCACGGTCACTCTTCTTCATGCCAGGTTTTGCGTAATACACAATTTACATTTTGTAAGGTGCTGCAACTGTTACACCTTTTATATCACTTGTATATATTTACTGTACATAATAATACTCAATTTAAAGGTTAAATTAAGGTAAGATATTAAGCTTAGTTTCTAATTTATGAATAAACAATAAAATTGATCATTATTGTCGCTTGCTAATCATTTTATGGTAGAAGCAAGAGCATCATATGTATAAAACAGTGTGTCGGTGGAATTGCTAATAGTATCAATGTTATTGCATTTAGCAATATAATTATTTATTACGTTTATAAAATCTATGTATGCATTTTATAAAACTAAATGTATTCACAATACCTATTACAATGTTAGTAGGTCACTATGCTAATGGAATGACTTGCCTTCATTGCACCTATTCATACAACAGGAAGCTACGACGTCGGCGGTTCGGCTAAGAGCTCTGAAGCTCTGGAAATACACCAATACACCGAACACTAGCAACTTAAATACACTCTTCAAAGAGGTTCCTCTCACACAAGCCATTGGCGACCGAATAACAAAACAATTTGTTTTCGACAAGAAATACAAAATCCAGCTGTACGAGGCACGGAGGAGCGGTTAACCACAACAAGCTCACTATCTTCACAGATGGGTCTAAGACGGATACAGGTATGAGTTCAGGAGTATTCTCCGAGCACCTAAACATCAACATCGCAGCACCGCTGGGAGCCTATAACATGGCCGTCTACCAGGCCGAATGTTTAGGCATAATCCTAGCTGCCACAGCAATCATGGCACGTGATGTAAGAGAATGATCCATTAGGATCTCTCAGATAGTATGGCTGTCCTTTCAGCCCTCAAAAGCTACCTCGGCACTCACACTAGAATGGCATTCTAGTGTGAGTGCCAGAAACTAACAGAGGTGGGTAAACTAAATAAATTAACACTGCAATAGATCAAGGGTCACAGTGGCTCAAGAGGGAATGACGCAGCCGACGTACTTGCCAGAAGAGGGGCCACTGTAGAGGTGGTGGGACCCGAGCCTATTATTCCCCTACTTTCTGGTGTTTATCGCAACCTGGTAGAAATAGAACCAGGGCCCAGCACAACCAGTCCTGGATTGGGACTGAAACATGTAGGCAGGCCAAAGAGGCTCTTCCCTCAGCAGATTTTAAGATAGCCAAACAAGTCCTCCGGCTGTCCAAACAACAACTGCGGACAGTCACGGCCGCCAACGCAGGACACGGATTCTTTCATAAACACCTATTTACAATAGGTATCACCGACAGCCCACTGTGCAGAGCCTGTATGACAGCAGACGAGACGGCAGCCCACCTGCTCCTCGACTGCCCTGAGGTCGCACAGTACAGGAACCTGACCAGATACAGCACCCTGAGGGAAGCAGTGGGCCACATCAAGAGTCTGCTGGCCTTCTTCGAAGAGCTGGGGTGGCTTGAGTGACAAGACCATTCCCACCCACACGCAAAATACACGCCAGGACGTGGAGTTGCGGCAACAGCCCGTGCTACCAAGTACCAAGTAGGAAGATAAATAATGATTATAACTAGGGACCAGCATTCACTTAGGATAGGCTACTACACTACCGGTTCAGTAAACACCATTAGATATTGTTTGCGATTTGTGCTCATACTTATGCCACGGGATTCAATTGCGTATTTATTTGAAGAAAAACGTCAACCCTTCATGTCTCTACGTTTCAGCTGTGGTGGTAGCGGCAAAGTATCATCTCGTGGCCACGCGATTGAGAACTTTTAGAAAGAATGAAAATAAGTTTATTGTTACAGTTTTCGTTAACATTTTCAGTTAGTTTAAGTAACTCAACATCACTGTTATTTTCTTCAACGTATTTTAACTTCAGACCATACGATAGACCGAATTCGGACCATACGATAGACCAAATACTTTTATGTCACTTGCAACCATTAAATAATATTATGACACCAATATTTTACCACGCAATTAAAAACTGTTACCTACTTAATATTCGTAAAATGAATGTTGCGATGGATGTGTGGAGTTACGAGAATGGATAAGATTAGGAATGAAAACGTGAGAGGTAGTCTGGCACCCATAGACGAGAAAGTAAAAGGAAGTCGTTTGGCTTGATATGAACATATTATGCGAAGAGATGATATGCATATAGGTAAGCAAGTGATGAATATGAAGGTAGAGAGATGGAAAGGGAGAGGGGAGGCCAAGGAAAAGATGGATGGACTGATTGAGGATGGATATGAAAGAGAATGGGGTAAATGATCAGATGACGGGCGACAGAAAAAAATGGAAGCGAAGGACGTACTGCGCCGATCCCAAATAGATTGGGATCAGGGCAAGAAGATGATCACATAGTTACTTAATATTCGTAAGTCAACATCATTGTTATCTTCTACAGTGTTATTATCCGTCCTAGTGTTATTTCGGCTGCATCCAAGAGTTACATACTTTGGGGCCCGGAATCCGCTTATTAGTGTAACCAGATATGTCAGAATGTCATTTTTTCAGAGAGCGACTGCCGACTGACCTCCGCAATCCGACGGGTTAATAGATTTTTCGTCCCTTTTGCATTTGTTGCACAAAGAATTACCATCATGACTGCGTTTTTGTCGCTCTCCTTTGAGGTATACAGAACTATTCAGCGACCAACTTTGACTGAAGAACTAAAAGTTATACGGATTCATGTTTACAAACTATTATATTTTCTCTTGAAGAAAAAAGCTCTTGATATAAATGATATTGCCTCAGCTGGTCTCGAGGCGCAAAACTTGCACTTTGTCGACGTACAAATTGAAAAATTCCATTAAGGCGTTCAATCTTTTAAATTCATTTCTTTGGAAAAATTTCAAAGTGGTTCGCAGAGTTTGAAACTACTTCTCGCTTGTCCCGCGTACTGCGCTTGTTGTGGTCTAGGGCTGCTTAGGGATGAGAAAATTAGCTAATGTATTTTTAAAAGGTCTCGTAAGTTTGACGAATATGAAAATAATTTGACACAAGGGGATTGTGTGAAATTATTTTTATCAAATTATAAATTTTGTTTTGTTTTTAATTTAACTAATTTATGTTTTGATTTATAATAATTTATGTTTGACTTTGAATACTTATCTTTTACTATTATTTTATTGTGAAATGACATTGACTTACTTATTATTCTTATTTTCATATCTTATTTTTGACATTTAATTTGTATAATTTTCTGACATAATATCTTATTTTGACATTTAATATGTATAATTTTCTGTTCATCCAAGCCTCTCTTTATAAATGCTATCTTTTCTTTCAATGCTGTGCGCAGCCATTATGGGACTGCAAATTCACACTTTTTATTAACACCTACTTATGTTGTTGAATATTATAATTTGTTGTCTGTAGTTGTGCCTAATAAATAAATAAATAAATTGATGAAAGGTAAGTATACCTAAGTAAACCTCTTACAAAACACACGAAGATTTAATTTTAAATAAGATAATTTTAAAAACTACTATTTCATTTTTCCAATCTGTGCTTACCCATCGTGGTGGATTATGGCCTTACCCTTCTCAAAGTGACTAGAAGTTCGTGCTTAGCAGTGGGACAGTTTACAGGGTTGATGATGATGATTACATATTGCAAGTTTTACCTGTTATATATGTTTAAAGCTCTGTCCCACTACGTCACTACTACGGCATCACCGCTTGGCCATAGTAGTGGATTTACCAACTGAAAACACAATATCCAGTTTGTCGGTTTCTAAGTGGAGCTTGAGTGATTGTAAGCACTGACACACGGGCAAAGTAGGCGGTGCGGTGCTTCGCTACGCAATTGATCTTAAACTACTCCACCCTCATAACAACTATGGTATCATCTGTGCAGCTAGCTCAAGCAGCCGTGGATCGTAGAAAACAACTAGTTTCTCTGGTCGTGCTCATCCGGTGAAATTGAGACTGTAGACCTTAGAATCCACAAATTCAGTTTAAAGTTTGAGACTAAATAATTTGTGTAACATTTATTTTATTCTATTTATGTTAATAATAAAAAATAATAATGCACCATAATTAAAAATCATTATCATACAGTGTATTTCAGTTTTTACAGCTAGACGTAGGACGTAGGTCTCTGCTTATTTGTGTCAAAATATCACTGTGTATGAATATGCGAATTTGTCCACCATATCACGCTGGCCAGAAGGATTGGTATAGGGTTTGATATCGAGTTTTCCATCTCTTCCCCATGTTATTATTTGCTTGATTTATTTCCCTTGGCCTAGTGGAGATACCAACGGACTGCCATGCAGAGGGTATCGGGTTCGAATCCACGGCGCGCACCATTGGCTTTTCGAAGTTAAATTGCTAATTATCGCTTGTCTCGTGTCTCGGAGAGCACGTTACGCCGTCGGTCCCGGCTGTCATGAAGATCTTTGACAGTTGTACATAATATGGTCAGTACCTCAAATAGGCAGTCGCTCTGTGGAAGGCCTAATATTCAGTCAAATCCAGTCAGACTAGTAAGCGAACCCTAGGTTGAAATTGGGGTAAAGCTAGGAGGACGATGAGTCGCTTCGAAAAACACTCACGAAATCAAAAGATAAAGTGACATTCGATTTTTCTTTACCTTACTTTTTCTTCGTGTGCTTAATTCGTGACTACACGCATTATTAAAAATCAACAAATACAAAAAACATGTTAAGCTAACCTCGTCAACCCTGTAATAGTATGTCGGATGACACTGCAATACGTCCCCTCTGGGGAATGATAAGTTGCCGGGACTGGCGACTCGACTTCACAATCCCTTAAGTATGTGTCTTTGTATGACATATTTATTTTATAATTATATTTCCATATTCGTAGGAATATATAATATAATAGGGATTCGTAGGTTTGGGGGGTAAGGGGAGAATGGACATAACATCTAGTCCAGCCTAAATGCCAACCTCACCTGCACGCGCCGATAGGCGACGGCGACCAACTGGTTTCTGTGGTGCCCCCTGCCAGATAACAAACGAGGCCCTGGCGACCGAGCATAGGCGGTATAACCCTACACCTAGTTAGGTAACTGACTGGAAGAGGCTACAGTGAGCCTTGGGGTCTAAATAACCCCTTAAATGTCTGGAGTGAGAAAGAGAGGCAACAATCATGAGTGTAGTATTGAAAAAGAAACTACCCCAGGAGGGTACCAGCGATGCTGGAGAATCCCTCCCTGAGTCTATCTCAGGCTGCCCCACGTATTCTGGGGGGGGGGGCACAATCCTACTCAGTGATGGTGACGAAGGAGGAGAAACACCCAAAAAAAACACTAAACAGGTACTCGTGCAACAAACATTTCATCCTAGCATGTTCAACACGAAACCCAGATATTCTTCCTTAGGAAACACAGAACAAACTACACTTAATACTCTAACTGACAAGTCAGGAGATACAGCCAACAAGACTGGAACAAAGGCTCCAGATGTTGAGATGGAACCCTGCCCACCACCATGGCAGAGAGTACCCCAGAGTAGAAACCCCAAAAGGAAAAAGCTGCTATCTCCATCCCCAGAGGCTATACAAACTTCCAATAGTTTTAGTGCATTGCCTGTAAGCCAAGTAGATGAAAGCGACCCCCTTGTCAAAAAGAAGCAGAGCCCTCCTCCACCAATTATACTATATGGAGTAGAAAACTTAATAAAACTCACAGAGTTATAAGTGACAGCTGTTGACAAAGACCAATTTACATACAAGACCATCAATAAAAATCAGCTAAGAATTAACTGCTTTGATGTATATCTATAAGAAATTAATAACAACAATAAGAGAAAACAAGCTCATAGGTCATACATTTAATAGAAAAGAAGAAAAATGCTTTCGAATTATTATCAGAAATCTCCACCACAGTACCCCTATGTCGGCCATCAAAGAAGACATTGAAAGTACTGGTAACCTAGTCTCGGGAGAAATAATAAACGCGAAATACGGCCCAGACAAGAAACCAACATCCACCTTCTTTGTAAACCTCCTGCCTGATCCCAAAAACAAACTTGTTAAAGACCTAAAATACATCTATCATCAAGCGGTAATCATAGAAGATCCGAAAAAGAGAAGGTCAATAGTTCAATGTCACAGATGTCAACAATGTGGACATAGTAAAAATTACTGCATGAGACCATATAGATGTGTGAAATGTGCTGAATCTCATAAAACATCAGATTGTCCAAAACAGGACCGCAATACTCCAGCCAAATGCGCACTTTGCTTTGGGGCTCACCCAGCTAACTTCAAAGGATGCGAAGTATACATAGAAATATTGAAACGGAAATACCCCAATCGCAACAATGTCATACAAAACACCAAGTTGACACCAAACACGGACTCTGCGTCTGTAAAAGAGACTATTACTCCACCTCCTTGAAAACAATCAGCAGAAAATCCAGAATACAAATGCTATGCAGATGTACTGAAGCAAGACAAAGAATCCACGAAACATTCCACAAATACACCAGAAACACACGCCACAAGTACACTAGAATTTTTCCTACTGAAACACTCAGAAAAAGTAGACTTACTCCTTCAACAAATGAGTACTCTGATTACTCTAATAACTACACTATGCTCTAAACTAACAAAATGAATGGCCTACGCATAGCAACATAGAACATTAATGGATTAGCCCCAAACCAGGAAGAAGTTGAAGTACTACTAAAAGAAAACAAGCTTGATGCAGTTCTAATTTCAGAGACGCATTGCACTAGTAAAAGCTGTATAAAAATACAAGGGTACTCGACATACACAACGAATAATCCCGATGGCACTGGACACGCCGGCACTGCAATAATTGTACGCAATAGTCTAAAACACCATGTACTACCCGAATTCAAGGCTGATTATACCCAAGCAACAATTGTTGCTGTACAAGACAAATGTGGGTACTTCTCTCTGGCTGCAGTTTACTGTCCTCCAAAATACCAAATCAACCAAGAAATGTTTTCTAACCTGTTCTCACATTTCGGGCAGCGCTTTGTTGCTGGAGGCGACTGGAACGCCAAGCATACGCACTGGGGCTCAAGACTGACTACAACCCGAGGAAGGCAGTTGAGGAACTGTATTAACAATGATCACTTGTCAGTCATTACTACAGCCGAACCTACCTACTGGCCCACTGACAGTAATAAAATACCTGACCTCTTGGACTTTTTTATTGTTGGAGGCCTCTCACGACATTACTTCAAAATAGACTCATGCCGAGATGGTTCCTCTGATCACACTCCTGTGATACTGACAATCAGTACTAACATCATAAGTCGTGAAAAGCCCGAGACCCTCTATAACAAACTCACAGACTGGGAGTCATTTCGCGAATATATCCATGAAAACATCTCGTTGAACGTAGCTCTGAAGACTCCTGACGACGTAGATTGTGCTACTAAATATATCACTAATATTATTCAAGAAGCCTGCTGGAAAAATACACCCTCCCTTCCTGATAAAGAACTAACTAACAGCAATATACCTTTGGCTATTAAGAATAAAATAAAGGGAAAACGCAGACTACGAGGTATATGGCACACAAGTAGACACCCCGAAGACAAAACTGCTGTTAACAGAACTTCTCGGGAACGAAAAGAAATGATCAAAGAAGCTAATGATGCCACCCTGGAAGCTAGGTTGAATTCACTTACAGCGACAAGAGCAACCAATTACTCGTTGTGGAAATTCACTAAGTCCTATGATAGACCACAAATTGCTAAACCTCCATTTAAATTAAACATAGGACAGTGGGCTAAAACAGGTCAAGAAAAGGCAAAACCTTCGCAAAACACCTATCAGAAGTCTTCACTCCAAATGAAGCAAACGACGATGAGTTTGAGGACCGTATGCATCAGATAGACGACGCTTACTAATAAGCAATAATGAATTTCTTCGAGAATAGATCTTCAACAGAGATCTTTAACAGAAAAGTCACCGAGCAAACTCAACACGAGTGACTGCATAACAGATGGCGCTTCGAAGAGCTTGTTAGATTTATCAGATGATATAAGCGACGATGAAACAATGCATTTGAGAGAACAAATTGAAAATTTAAAACAACAGTTATCGTCTGCACACGAAGAGATAAATAATCTGTCACTAGAAAATAACGAGTTGAAGGAAACTATAGCAAAGCTGAATAAGAAACAAGATTTGTTAATGCGAGCAACTAAGAAATTATCATCTGAAATAATTACGCCTAACAAATCTAAAAAATCAACTCCCCACAGAATTACTCAGAAATCATTCAAACACCGATTGGAACTGTCTCAGACACCCAAAGAACAATACGACCAACCAGCTCAAATAATGACTACACCTGATGGGCATCACAAACAAAAATCCAACCACGAACAGCAAGCTAAGTTGTGTTTGATAAGTAGCAATAAGACTAATAAGGTATTGTCTATAGCACAGAACATATATTCTAACTACAGCATAATTCGAGCCTGTTATGGAAAAACATCGTAACCGACAGAATATAGGTATTTCACTTTTTTATCGTAACGTACAGCTAAAATGATTTAGACTCTAACCCAAAGACTCTTAGGTCCATATTTGCATAAATGTCAAAATTACAACAGACAATATATAGTATCGCAAACGACAAAAGTTAAAGTTTCAAATATTAATACAATCAGAATTATCGTAACCACATATCGTAAGTAACGTTTGTCACTTACGATAAAACATATTTCTAAGATATACCCAAAATCTGGTGCGTTTTGTTTATTTGCAGGAAGTTTTCTAATATAATTGTTTGACTGCATATTTATTTGAATTAAGTTATATTTCATTTAGAGTTTTTATAACATTGAAATGTTTTTAATCCTTTAATCTTCATAAAAGGAAGGACAGTTTGGGCACTATCCCAATGGCCCACGTTAATTTCTAATGCCAGGACCCATCCAAAGAATTATGGAATTATAATGCTCGAAAATGACGTCGTCTTGGATTGGAAAAATTTGCATTTCCAAAATCAATAAAAATTGCAGTTACAAAGCTAAGATCAGCTTGCTTTCAAAGAGAGATGCCAAAAATAATTGAACTTAATTACGGATTTAGTACTGATTGCGAAATCCAACGCGTGAATCTGAGTTTGTTAATTAGATCTGGCCAAAGTCGTCAGCGTCTCCAGGCACCCATGGCAGCATACTCGGCAAGAATACCCATTGCTAAACCTAAGATTTGAAAAAAATGTGTGACAAGGGTATAAATTCCTGCACAATATGCGCACGAATATCTTGCCTTACCGTATGACAATACAAGAGACTTACTACCGGAAGAAAGTGATGACGAATCTTCTTCTTCTGCCTGGCGATTATTAATCCCGGTCTATACCAGGGTCCGCCATCCTACTCAATTCTCTGCATTTTTCTCGGTCTTTTACATCCTCCAAAGTCAATCCGTTGGTACTCATGTTGCTTCTCACGATGTCGATCCAGCGCTTCCTGTGGAGTCCTCGAGGCCGATTTTCGGGTACTTCCCACTCTAGACATCTTTGACCTATATACTCCTCCGGTCTGCGCATTAGATGGCCATACCATCTCAGCTCTCCTGGAGTTTATCCGCCACGTCACGGACGCCAAGGCTACCGCGGATGTAGACGTTACGAATACGGTCGGCTCTTGTAACGCCGGTCACCCATCGCAGCATCTTCATTACGGTGACATGGAGCTCCTGAGTGTGTTTGTCCAGGGCTGCTCTCACTGCCGTAAAGGAGTACGGGCCGAATTATACATTTGTATATCAGTCCTTTGAATTTAGGGGGCATGTGAGGGTCGCATACCACACCTGTCACTTCGCGCCATTTTGCCCATGCTGCGCTAGTACGAACTCGGACATCGTGGTTAATATTGCCTGACTCATGTAGTACAGATCCTAGGTACCTGAACTGAGTAGTTTTTACAGCATTTTCAGTCCCTACGTGGATAGTAGAGGGACCATCACTACAGCCGCCCATGTATTGAGTCTTCGCTACATTCAACCTCAGACCACCATTTTCCAAAGGATTTTTCCATACATTTACTCTGCGCTCCAAGTTGTCCCTACTCTCGTCGATCAGAGCTATGTCATCAGCGTACATCATCAGCCATGGCGGCTGTTCCTGGATGGTGGTCGTTATGGTATCCAGAACCACTATAAATAGAAAGGGACTTAAAGCAGAGCCCTAGTGTACCCCAGCTGTTGCGGGGAATGAAGAAGTATCTCCAATCTCCAATAGCGGTCCGCACTTCAGATAAGGAACTATTGTACATATCTCTGATAATATCGATATATAATTTGGACACATTTTTGAGACCGAAGGCCCACCAGATAGCTTGGCGTAGAGTTCTCCTTTTTTCTCTGTAATTCTCTACCAGCATTCTTAGAGCGAATATGGGGTCCATAGTCCCTAGTCCTGGGCGAAAGCCCTTCTGACAGTCAGAGACAGTACACTCATTGCGGAGCCTGAAGTCAATACGTTCAAAGACTCTCGAAGAGGACGAATGATTGATTCTATTAATTTATTGATTATAATGAAAGTCGTTTAAATAAAAATTGTCTAACTATTCAAATAAATAGATTTATGCATATTGTCTTTTTGTTTTAATGTCAATAATTGACATCGATATACCTGATATGAAATAATTACCTCTAATAATAAAGAAAAGTAATAACGTAAATGACGAATTTTGAAAAACATGATGAAATCACGACCGTCAATTTTATATTAAGCGACAAAAGTTCTCATTATGTAACTCTTTCTGTAATTATTTGATTGATTATACGTAGATCCTAACGTGTTTTGCACATACTACAAAAATCGGAAGTGTCTTATTGGCAAGTAAAAAATAACCAATAAAATACCTCTCATGTAAAATTGTATTTTTGTCGCTTACGATGTTCTTCCATAACAGGCTCGATATCGTAAGTAACGTTTGTCACTTACGATAAAACATATTTCTAAGATATACCCAAAATCTGGTGCGTTTTGTTTATTTGCAGGAAGTTTTCTAATATAATTGATTGACTGCATATTTATTTGAATTAAGTTATATTTCATTTAGAGTTTTTATAACATTGAAATGTTTTTAATCCTTTAATCTTCATAAAAGGAAAGACAGTTTGGGCACTATCCCAATGGCCCACGTCAATTTCTAATGCCAGGACCCATCCAAAGAATTATGGAATTATAATGCTCGAAAATGCCGTCGTCTTGGATTGGAAAAATTTGCATTTCCAAAATCAATAAAAATTGCAGTTACAAAGCTAAGAGCAGCTTGCTTTCAAAGAGAGATGCCAAAAATAATTGAACTTAATTACGGATTTAGTACTGATTGCGAAATCCAACGCGTGAATCTGAGCTTGTTAATTAGATCTGGCCAAAGTCGTCAGCGTCTCCAGGCACCCACGGCAGCATACTCGGCAAGAATACCCATTGCTAAACCTAAGATTTGAAATAAATGTGTGACAAGGGTATAAATTCCTGCACAATATGCGCACGAATATCTTGCCTTACCGTATGACAATACAAGAGACTTACTACCGGAAGAATGTGATGACGAATCTTCTTCTTCTGCCTGGCGATTATTAATCCCGGTCTATACCAGGATCCGCCTTCCTACTCAATTCTTTGCATTTTGCTCGGTCTTTTACATCCTCCAAAGTCAATCCGTTGGTACTCATGTTGCTTCTCACGATGTCGATCCAGCGCTTCCTGTGGCGTCCTCGAGGCCGATTTTCGGGTACTTCCCACTCTAGACATCTTCGACCTATATACTCCTCCGGTCTGCGCATTAGATGGCCATACCATCTCAGCTCTCCTGGAGTTTATCCGCCACGTCACGGACGCCAAGGCTACCGCGGATGTAGACGTTACGAATACGGTCGGCTCTTGTAACGCCGTTCATCCATCGTAGCAACTTCATTACGGTGACGTGGAGCTCCTGAGTGTGTTTGTCCAGGGCTGCTCTCACTGCCATAAAGGAGTACGGGCCGAATTATACATTTCTATATCAGTCCTTTGAATTTAGGGGGCATGTGAGGGTCGCATACCACACCTGTCACTTTGCGCCATTTTGCCCATGCTGCGCTAGTACGAGCTCGGACATCGTGGTTAATATTGCCTGACTCATGTAGTAGAGATCCTAGGTACCTGAACTGAGTAGTTTTTACAGCATTTTCATACATTTGTACCTACCTGGATAGTAGAGGGACCATCACTACAGCCGCCCATGTATTGAGTCTTCGCTATATTCAACCTCAGACCACCATTTTCCAAAGTATTTTTCCATACATTTACTCTGCGCTCCAAGTTGTCCCTACTCTCGTCGATCAGAGCTATGTCATCAGCGTACATCATCAGCCATGGCGGCTGTTCCTGGATGGTGGTCGTTATGGTATCCAGAACCACTATAAATAGAAAGGGACTTAAAGCAGAGCCCTAGTGTACCCCAGCTGTTGCGGGAAATGAAGAAGTATCTCCAATCTCCAATAGCGGTCCGCACTTCAGATAAGGAACTATTGTACATATCTCTGATAATATCGATATATAATTTGGACACATTTTTGAGACCGAAGGCCCACCAGATAGCTTGGCGTAGAGTTCTCCTTTTTTCTCTGTAATTCTCTACCAGCATTCTTAGAGCGAATATGGGGTCCATAGTCCCTAGTCCCGGGCGAAAGCCCTTCTGACAGTCAGAGACAGTACACTCATTGCGGAGCCTGAAGTCAATACGTTCAAAGACTCTCGAAGAGGACGAATGATTGATTCTATTAATTTATTGATAATAATGAAAGTCGTTTAAATAATTATTAAAATTGTCTAACTATTCAAATAAATAGATTTATGCATATTGTCTTTTTGTTTTACTGTCAATAATTGACATCGATATACCCGATATGAAATAATTACCTCTAATAATAAAGAAAAGTAATAACGTAAATGACGAATTTTGAAAAACATGATGAAATCACGACCGTCAATTTTATATTAAGCGACAAAAGTTCACATTATGTAACTCTTTCTGTAATTATTTGATTGATTATACGTAGATCCTAACGTGTTTTGCACATACTACAAAAATCGGAAGTGTCTTATTGGCAAGTAAAAAATAACCAATAAAATACCTCTCATGTAAAATTGTATTTTTGTCGCTTACGATGTTCTTCCATAACAGGCTCGAATTATGTCATTACCTTACACCGAACTGTGGAATAATTAAACTTATTGATAATTTGCAATCTAAACTCACAAATTATACAAAGAAAGATTACTGCATAATATTCATAGGTGGTGAAGACTTCGAAAAGACTCGCAATTATTCTGAGATAGTAGCTAATTTACGTGAACGATTATTAGGAATAAAACACACAAATATAGTCTTATGTCTACCAACCTTCAAATGTAATGACTATAGTACTATGTTCAACAGGCGCATTGAAATGTTTAATTACCTTCTCTACCATGACATAAATATATATGACTATGCTGTAATATTTGACTCAAACTTAAATTTGACTTACGATCACACAATGTTTAAAAAATATAGTGGAGTAATTAATAATCAAGGTATGTACAATATTTTCCATAACTTAAAGTACATAATTGATGAAACAATATTGACATCCGATAATTTATATGTAAGCCAATACGTAAATAACAAACATAGTAATAAAAAGACGGACCAATCTACCCAATGTGACGATATCAGCGAATTTTACAGTACGAGCATAACTAATGACACTTTTTTTCGTAAATAAATATATATACATATTGCACCAAAATATAGCAGGACTAATAAATAAAACAGATGCTTTATCCGTATCATTGGCTGATCTCGAAGATAAAAAACAACCTGTAGATATAATTTGTATAACGGAACACTGTTATGTCGGGATATGAATCTCATGTTTATGTACCCAACTATAATTTGGCTGCTTTTTATGGTAGGACTGATAGCAAAAGAGGTGGTACATGTATACTTGTAAGAATGGGGCACATGTGGAGAGAATTACCCGAAGTAGCCCAATTATCTATAAATGGAATTCTGGAATGCTGTGCTATTGAATTACCTAATTATAAAATAATCATTGTATGTGTGTATAGGGTACCAAAATTGTCTACTTTAAACGTATTTTTCCAAAAACTGGAGCAGATTTTATTACAGACTAGAGGACGCCAGCAGCTACGCCTGCATTTTTTTTAAATTTACCCGTTTTGGCCGATCCCGTGGGTATTTTGGGAAATCCCTTCTTAGTGCACCCCTACGGTCTCCAAGGAACATACATGCCAAATTTCAGCTTCCTGCGATCAATAGTTTCGGCTGTAGCGTGTCTGTCAGTCAGTCAGTAACGTAAGGATTTTATATATTAAGATTGATAAAAAGAAATATGGCAATATAATAATAGCCGGCGACTTTAACATTGACATACTAAAAAATAATAATTTGACATTAGAATTTAAATGTTTATTAAGTAATTTTAATTTGTTACTAGCTTTAGAGCGTCCAACGAGGTTAGCACGGCAAACATGCATCGATAATTTTGCACACAACTTCCAAAAACTTTGGAAAGCTGATGTGGTTGACTTAGCTTTGTCTGACCATACGGCCCAAATTCTTAAATGTCCAGTAAATAACACATGTATCTTGAAGTACTGGTACAAGGAGCAAAATGATTATGCACCTGAAAATGTGCTGAAATTCAAAAACATCCTCGCAAGTTTAACATTTTCTGAAATCTACGGGATTGATGATGCTAACGTGGTATTTGATATATTCTTTGAACAATTTGACCTTTTTTACAGACTTTGTTTTCCGCGCAAGTTTATTGCTGTAAAAACTACTAAAAAACAGAAATGGATTTCGCGGGGCATAAAAATTTGTAGTAGGAAAAAGAGAAATATTTTATGGCTTTCAAAAATGAAACCAACGGCACACAATAAGCAAAACTACACGAAATACGCTAAACTATTTAAAAAGGTTATTAATCTAACGAAACGTGTACAAAATAATTATAACATAACAAAATCTGACAACAAAATAAAAACGACATGGCAAATAATTAACAATAAAAAATTAAATATACCGAAAGAGACAATTCAAAAATTAAAAATTAATAATAAACTTGTAACTAACCCCAGACATATAGCTAATAGTTTTAATAATGATTATATAGATAAAATCGTACCAATTCCTGCAATAAAAACAAACACTACCTCATTAATAGCGCGTAGTCAACAGTCTATGTTTATGGCTCCTAGTATGCCCCAAGTTATATTGGCCATTATTAAAAACCTTAAAAACACTAATAGTGTTGGCTATGATGGCATCTCAACGAAAATTATAAAATCAGTAGGTAGTCTTATCAGTATCTTAGCCACATACTCAATTTGTGTATATATAAAGGTGTATTCCCAGAACGTTTAAAAAAATCGATAATAAAGCCAGTCCATAAAAAGGGAGATAAAGACTCAATGCCAAACTACAGACCCATAGCCCTTATACCCATATTCTCCAAAATTTTTGAGAGGTACATATTTAAAGAACTTTATCGATACCTAGAGCTCAAAAAAATTATCTGTCATGAACAGAAGGGATTTAGAGAAAAAATTACAGTTAATATAGCAATTTTTGAATTTTTACATAGAACTATAGTAAATATAGATAAAAGAAATCCAGTTTGCGCAGTTTACTGCGATATGACGCAGGCATTTGACCATGTGGATCATAATATTTTAAAAAACAAGCTCGAGTGCTACGGTATTCGAGGAAATATGTTAGATCTTCTACAGTCGTACATATCCAACAGAGTGCAGTACACGGACATAACCACAATAGATCTGAAAACAAAAAAAGTAACAACATTCTCTTCAAGTGAGCGTATAGTTATGTATGGTGTCCCACAGGGAAGCGTTTTAGGCCCCTTATTGTTCAATATATATATCAATGACCTTCCGAAATCCACTAATCAACCTATGACGCTCTTCGCGGATGACAGCACAATTATGGTAGCATGTAAATCATTGGACTTATACGAAAATGACATTAATCAATCACTAGCTCAAATTATTAAGTGGATGGAAAGTAATAATTTAAAAATTAACATAAGGAAAACTCAAATTATGCATTTTGGTCAAAATACTTCGCAACGTAACCTACCTTGTATTAAGTATAAAGGAACAAATATAGATGAAGTTGACAGTTCTAAGTTTTTGGGTCTTTTTATAGATAGCAAACTGAACTGGAAAGCCCATATCTTACATTTAGCGAAAAAACTAAGTAGCCAAACTTATGCTCTATATAAGCTTGCTCCTGTGGTTAATACAACTGCCTTACTTTCGGCATACCATGGCCTTGTCGAATCTATACTTAGATATGGAATTATATTCTGGGGCAATTTAGTCGATAAGGATGTGGCCTTCAAACTCCAAAAGCGTTGTATCAGAGCCATGTTTGGGCTTCAAATAAAGGATAGCTGCAAACCATTTTTTCAAAAATATAAAATCTTAACGCTTCCATCTTTATACTTATACGAAACAGCAGTATTTGTGAAGACAAACCCACAACTATTTAATAAATTATCAGATGTTACTGTTCGCAACCGTCGTGATAATCATAAATAGTGTATGCACGCCGCAAAAGTATTTTTTGCATGGCGCCGAAAATATACAACAAAGTACCTAATATATACAAGAACCTTAATGTTAACCAATTTAAGCGTAATTTTAAAAAACTGTTGTTTTAGAAATGTTATTATAGTATTAATGATTTTTTATGTGATAATCTTTTGTAATTAATCTTGACATTTTTGACTTGACATTATGTTATCAGGATCTAATTTAATTTGACATGATTATTGTTTTTTTTTTTTCTATTATTATTATTTACTCTTTCTATTATTATTTGACATTACATATTATTAATTAATTACTATATTATTTGCTAAGTTAATATAATATTAATAGCTTATAACTGACATGATGATAATTTAATTGGATCCATAATAATATTTCTCACATTATATTTGCAAGTCTGACCAGACAGAGCAAGTTGATACTACAAAGCTGTAACACCTGATTGTACACATGTTGAGACAAATAAATTTATCTTTATCTTTATCTTTATAGATCCTGAATCAAGATCTCCAACTTGACGTCCCTCCAAAATCCGTAACCCTGAGAGAGCTGTCCAAACTAATAAAATGCCTCGAAGATAAAAAGGGGTTTGACCTGATAACCAAAGAGGTCTTGAAAGAGCTGCCACAAAAAGCAATTATGTTTTTGACATATCTGTTCAATGGCATACTACGTACCCAGCACTTTCCCAATCTATGGAGGTATCTCAAATTTTAATGGTACTCAAACCTGGGAAAGCTCCAAACGATATTAAATCATACAGGCCCATAAGTTTGCTGCCTATACTCTCAAAAATATTTGAAAAGGCCCTTCTTCACAGACTCCAACCAATTCTAAAACAAAACGGAACCATACCTGATCATCAGTTTGGGTTTAGGCAGCAGCACTCAACAATTGAACAGGTTCACAGAGTGTGTGACAGGATAAGAAAATCTTTAGAACATAAGGAGTTCTGTTCATCAGCATTTATTGACATACAACAGGCATTTGACAAGGTCTGGCACAAGGGACTAGTTGTAAAACTAAAAAATGCTCTTCCTCACAGCTACCTTCCTCCCTTAACATCATATCTATCAGAGAGAAAATTCCAGGTGAAGGAAGATGGAGCAACATCACAGTTCTACGAAATGTTGGCTGGGGTACCACAGGGATCTGTCCTGGGTCCTATTCTATATATGATATACACAGCTGATCTCCCTGTAAAGTCTAACATCACAACTGCCACGTTTGCTGATGATATCGCTATTTTAGCCAGCAGCGCAGATCCAAAAATAGCATCAAATCTACTTCAAGAGGGTCTTAATGAAATCAACCAATGGTTAAGAAAGTGGAGAATCAAGGCGAGTGCAAGCAAACCGGTGCATGTCACGTTCACGCTAAGACAAGGCAATTGCCCACCTGTTAGCCTTGAGGGATACACACTACCACACACTGACAATGTCAGGTACCTTGATCGTCGACTAACTTGGAAACAACACATTAAAACCAAAAGAGAGGAAATAAATATTCGCTTTAAAAGCCTACACTGGCTACTGGGTCGACACTCAAAACTGTCAATGGAGAACAAACTCCTTATATACAAGACTGTCCTAAAACCAGTGTGGACATATGGGATTCAGCTCTGGGGCAGCGCTGCCAATAGCAACGTCAGCATGCTGCAGCGACTCCAAAATGTCATACTCAGAACGATAACAGGAGTACCCTGGTTCATAACAAATAAAGAAATTCACGAAGAATGCAGGATGAGCACTATCAGAAACGAAATTTGTTCTTGCACCAGGAGATACAAATCAAGGCTCACAACTCATCCCAATAAGCTAGCCAACGAGCTATCAAACCAGAGTTACACCAGGCGACTCAAACGAAAGGACATAATGAATCTCGACATTGACAAAGACAACGGGCTTTAAGCCTATAAATGAATAAAGTTGCGATCCTCACTGGAAGACGCACACTATACATGATTTCATCCACCACATCCGCTTATAGTTTGGGACTGATTGCGGATCAACCAAAAACAAACAAAAAAAAAAAATCGTAGGAGATTGGAGTGAAAGTTTTGCTGAGTAATTCGAGTTGGCTGGACTTTCTCAGAACTTAGGATTTTATAAGGAATATCTAGCTAGCTGTTTAATTGTCGGTATTATTATCTGTCTTGTCCGTTGTGGGTTCAAACCATAGAGATATAAAGGATAGAGTGGCAGAATAGTACCTAACTCAATACTGTGTCGTGTACGCCGGTGGGAGAGAGAACGCAACAGTTAAAGGCCCCCTGCATCTCTCTCTAACAGTACATGCACAACATCAACATTACGCAATGGCGTGCTACCTGTAACTATTATTTATATCAGTTTATCAGTAATCAATAGTTTAAAAATATATATAATTTTTTGTCATTTCAAACTATCGTCGTGTATCAATAAAAACAACTTTTAAACTATTGATTACTAATAAACTGATATAAATAATAGTTACAGGTAGCACGCCATTGCGTAATGTTGATGTTGTGCATGTACTGTTCGAGAGAGATGCAGGGGGCCTTTAACTGTTGCGTTCTCTCTCCCACCGGCGGACACGAATTGGCCCCACTCTGCCACTCTATCCTTATATCTCTATGGTTCAAACCAACAAAAGAAGACTTTGAGTTACACTTTCAAGACTGAGACAATAATTTATGAATCACAAAAATACTGTATGTATAAGTGTTTTCCTTGTGTATTTCGAACTCATGTAATGGACGTTGAAAAAAGGACGGTGGTCTGTTCGTTATATAGTTCTGACGATGTTCCCATGTATTTATTGGTACAGTGTATAATGGATGGAAGTTAAAAAGTCTTAATATCATTAGTATTGCAAATTTTCGCGAATTGTAAACATATCAATAGTGTAACAATCACGTAACTGTTTAAAAAATAAAGGCAATAAATTCTTTATGTGCCGACGTTTCGTATGAGTCCACCGGCTGTGACCACTGCTTGACTCATCAATCTTTATTTTTAAATAATTATGCGATCGAACCCCAGTACACAATTATTATAAGTACACTAGCTGACCCAGCGAACTCCGTATCGCCTTTTTAAGAATTTTTATTTAATTCCCTTTTTTCGAAGCCGCTTTTCCAAAGTTACCATTGACTTAGCGCTTAATCTCTTATCATTTCAGAGTGTATAAATTATGAACAAACAAACAAAGATTTTTATATAATATTGAATTCCCCATTCCTTAAAATATCGGAGACGATACCCATATAGACTTTAAACAAAAATCCCGTCCGCCATCTTTGATTTCCTATCCGCCATCTTTGATCACGAAATAGATGTTGTATTTGGATTCACCATCCCTTAAATCATCAGAGACGATACCCATATTGATTTTTTAAATTTTTTCCACCCGCCATCTTTAATTTCCCATCTGCCATCTTGAATCACGAAATACATGTTGTATTTAGATTCCCCATCCCTTTAAACATCGGAGACGATATCCAAATTTGATTTTTAAAAAAAATCCCATCCGCCATCTTTGATCACAAAATAGGTGGTGTTTTTGAATTCCCCATTACTTAAAATATCGGAGATGTATCATCTCCGATATTTTAAGTAATGGGGAATTCATTCCATATCGACTTAAAAAAAAAAACCCGTCCGCCATCTTTGATTTCCTATCTGCCATATTTGATCACGTAATAGATGTTGTATTTGGATTCTCCATCCCTTAAATCATCAGAGACGATACCCATATTGTTTTTTTTAATATTTCCCATCCGCCATCTTTGATTTCCCATCCAACACCTTGAATCACGAAACAGATGTTGTTTTTGGATTCCCCATCCCTTTTAACATCGCAGACGATACCAATATTGATTTTTTTAAATTTGCCCATCCGCCATCTTTGATTTCCAATCCGCCATCTTTGATCACGAAATAGATGTTGTATTTCGATTCCCCACCCCTTAAAATATCGAAGGCGATACCCATATTGATTTACTAAATTTTCTCATCCGCCATATTTGATTTCCCGACCGCCATCTTGGATCACTAAATAAATTTCATATTATTAATCAGCGTCCCGAAAATCTCGAAAACGATACCCATATAGATTGTATCCTATTCGTTTAGCCTTTTATTGCCTTTGACCCAACCCCCCTTCTCGTTTGACCATTTTATTATTTTTGTCTGGCCCCTAAAAGTTGTGGCGTAATTTAATATAGCCTATAGCCTTAGACAATAACAATTTTTAAAATCCGACTGCTAGTTCCTGAGATTAGCCGACATTATCTTTTAGCCTTTTTAGCCTTTTGCCCGGCCCTAAAGCCTATAGGCCTCCCTAGCCTTCCAGAATAACTGGACTATCGTATACAAAAATATTTTTTCAGATCCAACCGGTAGTTCCTGAGATTAGCGCGTTCAAACAAACAAACAAACTCTTCCGCTTTATTATATTAGTATAGATAACTGCAAAAAGTATTTACACATACAAACTACTTAGTACTAAGGCTTAGTGGTACTCAAAATGTTATCCGGTATCTGTGACGTTTCGCTAGACTGGCCAATATGGCGACTGTGATTTGTTTGTCAGAACTATTACAATTTAACAAAATACTCGACAATCCGAATTTTGCGGATATATGTTGTCGACTCGAAATCTTTATTTTTTAATGTTTTATTATTCAAGTAAGGTTTCGATGTACTCCTTGACGAAATTATTAATATAAGATTTGACACTGCGATAGCAGCGCAGTCCGTCGGTTCCAATGTGAAACATTCCAAAATCCACAACTACTTACAAATTAAAAATAAGAAATTTGGGCAAGTGCGAGTCGGACTCGCGCACGAAGGGTTCCGTACCATCATCTATAAAAGAAAATGACGTTCGTTGTATGTATACTTAAATACTTTATAAGTTTCTACCTGTTTATTAAGATCGAGTAACAAATTGCTTAAAAATTACGTTTGTTGTATGGGAGCCCCCCTTTATTATTAACTTTTTTAAAATTTAATTATTTATTTTGAAAGGTAATATACAACTACATATTCTGTGAAAATTTAAAGCGTCTACCTGTTACAGTTAGTAATTTTGAGCAAAAAATACGAAAACAAACACGTTTTTTGTATGGGACCCCCCCTTAATATTTTCATTTTTTTTATTTTTAGTATTTGTTGTTATAGCGGCAACCGAAATACATAATTTGTGAAAATTTCAGTTTTCTAGCTATCATGGTTTATGAGATACAGCCTGGTGACAGACAGACAGACAGACAGACAGACAGACAGACAGCGGAGGCTTAGTAATAGGGTTCCGTTTTTTACCTTTTAGGTACGGAACCCTAATTAACTAAAAATACATTTTCCAGTAGACTAAATTGTGAATCTAAACCATTCTCAAGTCCCCTTGAACACACACAAAAAATTCAACAAGATCGGTCCATTCGTTTAGGAGCAGTTCAGTGACATACACACGCATACAAGTAATATATATATTAAGATTATAATTTACCCATTAAAACAGTTCTTGAACAATTTATTAATTTATTTACTCACAATACATGTATCATCAATCACCCTTGATTAAAAGTCGAACGTCTTTTTCTCGCCGCTTGAGATATGTTGTAACTCCAAATGAAATCATAATAAATTAATTAGTAGGTATAAATAGCTTAATATTTCTAAAACGAATAACCGAAAAGCGAACCATTGCGGTCTTAAGGCGAGGATTTCCGAGCGCTCAAAGCTTTTGAGGCTCCCCTCTTCCCCAGTTCGCGAGTATAATTACGATCAATCGCGACGCGAGACGCGACGCACCTGCCGCCATATTATGTAGGTATAACACTTTCGTGCCACAGTATAGAAAATTGAAGCAGTATATCAATTGAAATATAAACTTACTTATCGAGTATAAATAATTTGCAAAGTTTTTGTTTTGAATAAACCTTTATGAAATTCGAAAGTAGTTTTACAAAATTGCTTTTGTTTATAGTGAAAATAGTAATCAGTAGATAATTTATGATCATTATGTTTGTTGTTAATTATAAAAAAAACTTATGATCGCTCGCAATGCGAAAGTATCGCTTGTTCGATATCAATCTTAGGGAAAAGGATTAGATTTATATCAATTAATTAATTCGTTGCTACTGTCAGCAAAACAACGGCATAGAACCAATAATACACATAAAGGGTAAAATACTCATAGCTACTTTTAATCACCAATAATTACATTTTGTTATATTTATTTTAACTATGCAATCTCTAAGATTCTGTCAAAAAAGTACCGGAAAAAGATCAATAATACACAAGATTTTTATTACAGGGCAATAGTTAAAGCAATATATACTCATGCAAACACACGTGCATGCATAATAAAGGAGATCGCTCAGCCCCATACAAATTTAGGCTATTCTAAAAGTGCCGGCCATCGATATATATGTACTAAATATATGTCAATGGTGCCGGCCAACTAAAATAAACTTATAGAATATTACGAAATAAACATTTTTTATTACTACACTAAGGTTCTAAGTGCAGTCTGTGAGATCATATTCCAGCTCAAAGAATCTATTCTGTTCCTAAAAGAAATCCTAAGTAATTACTGTTATTTTTTTTGCCTAAAATAACGTGCATGTTGTAATTTAAATGGCATCAGGTAATGACAGGTAGTAAGCCAAGAGCGAAATATCTGATTGATAAGCATTACTGCCTCACAGAAAGAGACGCTGACGTTCCAAGCCATCACGCACCAGACTATGGGCAGTGCAGGTAGCGAGGATATGACTGTTAGACTACAGGGGGCCAATTCTGCTATTTTTATATGACATTGATATCATATTTTGAATGGATTTAAAAGCGGTATTCTGATAACCATATGTCATTATCGTATAATTTAAAATAAACAGTTCGTCGTTGACACATACGATCTCGTTACAAATTCATTCAAATATCATATAATTTAGAAGAATACACTTTTTATGACGTAAGTATGACACTGACATGATATTGCGACTATATTTATTTAGCGGAATTGGGCCCCAGGCCCATGTCCAAAATGGATGGGTCATATGAACCACCAGGTGACGTATATAGGACGATATAAGAGCATAAAATAATAAGATTCAGCACTATGCCGTCACTTGTAAGCTGTCCAACTGAGTACTGATGAGAATTCAAAAGTGCAGGTAGAGTGAGTACGCATTTTGGTCATATATTTTTGTACAGCATTATGACCTTCGATAGATCCATGATAAATAATAAGAAAGCGCGCAGTGCCGTAAAAAATGGTGCGCTATAAAGTCGGTAATTTTTTGGAAA
This sequence comes from Euclidia mi, assembly GCA_944739405.2. Lineage (NCBI taxonomy): Eukaryota > Metazoa > Arthropoda > Insecta > Lepidoptera > Erebidae > Euclidia > Euclidia mi. Next base: position 63,575,290 of record OX123187.2, on the reverse strand, counting down.
TTGTCAGAAAATCAAATTCTCATACCCAATACAACAATAATACTATAAATCATCCACAATATACAACAAATCAATATTTTTCTAAAGTACTGTTACCTAACTATGCTGTTGTTATCAATTCGTTATCTTGTCCAATAATCAAAACGATATTTTTAAAACTATACTTCTTACTTATATACACTATTATTACTTACTAAAAATTTACAATACCTATTTACAAACTAAACCTAGATGTAAATCAATAAGTGATGATGACATTCGTAACTGACGATAAAATAATTCGTAATCCTGCGGTGCGCTCTGTAAACTAGCGATACGTCCTGTCTCCATCACTTCCCGCTCGGGACTGAACGACGCCGGAGAGAGCGCGTCGGCAGTAGGAAATTACGTATTTTCGGTATTATATTTTTGTATATATTAAAATTCATTATGTGATTGCCGAGAACCATCCGCTTTTACATGACCTTTCTTTTGGTATACTTTTGAAAATTCTAATCCCAATACAACTCAAATGAAACGGGAAAAGTTGTTTAAACAGACCTATATTCGCAATTATTTTCTATCGTATCAAATGACAGTAATCGTGTTTTGAATGGCCGAAATATAAAGATCTAATGCTGTAGAATAACATATATTTTTTTCCGAAATTAAACCTCTGTTATTTACAAATAAAACGCGTTTGGCCACGCTAGATAACACTGTATTTTGGGAAATCCTCGCCTTAAGCCTGATTAACTTATTAGCGGTGTTATTCATTAGTTTATAGCAATTTTCCAGCATAATACTATTAAAATTTCGCATACAAAATTTCCAAAACATGAAAGCAAGAATTAATCAACAAAATTACACTGTTATACTGCATTTTGTAGGTTCATGTTATTTTATTATGGAGAGTACAGGATGAATTTTATTGCGGGTTGTGTACCGTTAAAACAATTAAGGCCTGTTGATGTATCGGTTATAATTTATTTGCAGTTTTATTACTATTAGAATTATTGGACAAAAGCTTTAGTATGTTTAGATTCTGTTTCGTTGCAAAAACACGTTCCTTTTTGTAAGGAAATAGGTAGGAAAGAAGATGTTAGATCAAATATGTATGTTTGCTTGCAGGGAAGTTGCTGTTTTCTTGAAAAGAATCTACACACTGTAATGGATGGTTGCATATTTATGATCTTTTATGAGTGCTTATAATTTGAAGAGATCTACTTTGGGAGAAGTGTCTTGTTTCGGGAGGGTTCTATCTCATAACCCTCTCCATTGGACAAGTTGGTTTGGATTGACCATCAGTCCTTACAGCTTAGTTATCTAGTCCGTTCGTGTGGTAATTTTAGTTTACAGAACCTCATCTCATCTCGGCCTTAAGATGTCGACTGCTGAACACATGTCTTCCCCAAGACTCTGCACACAGACCTATCTTGAGCCGCCTGCATAGGAAAGTTTTTAAAGCATATTTCTTATATCTTAATCAAAATACCCTAAGTCAGAAGATTTGATTTCTCATCACTGACTTTATATAAGAATACATCCATCACGTATAAAAGATCATCTTCTCGGAAGAAATTTGAAATCTAATATTTGCATTCCAATGTGTCCAGGTTTAACAATATATTAGATTTTCTACTAAGGTATTGAAGCTTGACCGCTGCGCCCCAAGAGGACACTACTATATATACGTATAAGAAAATCTTTGGTAATATTTTCGACCAAACGTCCTCCATTCAAACATTAAATTTTATGAATGTTATGCTTGGTCTGAATGTTTCCGAGTATGTTTATCCAGTGCCAAGTATCCATAGGTGCAAGTTCTTTTGTTTAGTGGCAGAACATTGTTAAAATTGCCGTCATATTAGTCAGTGCAATCAAATCGTCATTGCCAACCAGAAAATCCATTTGTGTGCAATCGCCCTAAATGGTTTTTGCCTCTAATTCTAATTACTGAATGGCTGATGTAAAACGTTATTGCTAAAATACAGAACAGTTGTTTCGATTCAGCACCACTGCGGTTACTGTAATGTTGTTTAACGTAATACCCTGTAATGCTCGGGCCACACTACCTTACCGTCTACCGGGCTGTTACCGCCATAATGATGGCAATAAATTACCGTTTAATTTACTGCGTGAAGTCGTGTGGTTACACTAGAGTTTACCGAGATATGTCAATAAACTAGGCGGTAAAAATATCATTTTTCAAGATGGCGGATGCAGCTGCAGCTGTTTGGTATTTTATGAGTGCCAATTATTTTAACATGAATCTTTTAATTTTTTTGCTTTCTATCGGGTATCCCAAAGAGACGGTTCGGATTGGAATAATTCCAAAAATTCGAGCGCTTTTTCATTTGACCACTCCATATCGGTAGTGTAGTAGATAAACGTGAGTCGTCGTCGAACTCGTGTTGCACACTGAACAAACGGTAGTGTGGCCACAAACGCATTAATTACCGCGGTAATCTTCTTTGATGTGCGAAAAAAGACCGCCGCCGGAGCTATTGCCTACCGGCATATGCCATATTGATTGGCATTGTAAAATTATGGCCATAAATCGCGGTTACACCTAGGCGTTGTTGAAATTATGGCAATAATTATTGGCATATCCCGGTAGTGTGGCCCGAGCATAAGCCTATTATTTTACGTCAGATTTACAATGATTAACGTGGTGAAATAGAGGTATATTTCGCTTGGTACAAGCTTTCAAATTATTTAGTTGGAAATAAATTTATTTATGCTGGAAACTCAACTCCGCCATAGACGGTCCCAAGCCCAGTTTGAGAAAGGAGGAGGGTTGGCTGTGAACGGCGTAAACCCCACAACACCAGGAATTAAGACAGCCGTAAAAGAAACGCCAACGCCGAGCAGTGGGCGGCGGTGAAACAACCCACCTAACATGCAGGAATCGGGGACCTAAAGGACTAAATACCCTTTAAAAGACTCGCCGTAGAAGGTAATGGGAGCCCACTACGAGAAACCCTCCCAAGAAAACTTCATGACAGAAGCAAGCATTGCGAATACTGATATGTCTGACGACCCGTCTGACCCCCGGCGCTCATTAATACCCGGGTTGATGGGCGAGAAATATGCGACCGAAGACTCTTCGGCGGTGTGTCATCAAGCCTCCGAAGTAGTAAATGCTATTGAAGACAAAGTTAATAAAAAAGGACCATCTTTACGCCCCAAACATAGGATCGGCACCTGGAACGTCAGAGGTCTTTTAAAACCTGGAAAACTACCAGTCATCGAAAAAGAGATGAGCGAACATAAACTTTCGATTCTGGGACTATGTGAAACTCACATGAAAGGTGCAGGTTATTTCACAACAGAAAACGGTAACAGGATGTTTTTTTCTGGACACGAAGCGGAGAGCAAGAATGGAGTAGGCTTCTTAATATCTTCCCGGATGACACCTTTTGTTACCGGTTATAACACCATTACCGACAGAATAATGTCTATTCGTATAAGCTGCACCCCTCTTCCACTTAATATTATACAGGTTTATGCACCAACTGCTCAATCAACACAGGAAGACATCGACAACTTTTATGGCACGCTCGAAACAACTATAGCGACTATCTCCAAGCGTGAAATTTTAATCGTCCAGGGTGACTGGAACGCCAAGTTGGGGCACACTTTGAATGACGACCACATACGCCACATAATCGGTAGATATGGACTGGGAGTCCGAAATGAAAGGGGAGAAAGGTTTATTGATTTCTGTGTTAGTCACAACCTAATGATTACAAACACCTGCTTTAAACACCACAAGCGCAGACTATATACATGGATATCACCGGGTGACCGCTATCGTAACCAGATTGACTACATCACAGTAGCAGGCAGACTGTGATAGCGACCACCAATTATTAGTTGTAGATCTGCGGTTGAGGCTCAAGTCATTTCGCCAAAAATCTAGGCGAATTACTAGATTAGCCGCACCAGAATACGAAGACTTCCAGAAACAATTAGACCATAAACTAGAAGACCACCCGACAGTTTCGGACTCAGACGCACAATGGCTATACTTAAAATCTAAAATCAACGAAGTGCTTAACTCCATGGCTAAAAACATTCATACGAGGAAAGATTGGATGTCTGACGAAGTCTGGACAAACATAAAAAGAAGGAAGGAACTCAAGAGTAGCCGAAAGCCTAACTTCGAGGAAGAGTACGCTCGCTTGACCAAAATTATTCGCAACCTAAGCAGGAGAGATAAGAATAAATATCTCCAGGACATCTGTGTAGAAATCGAAACATACGCCCATAAGTACCAATCTGCCGATTTGTTCAAAAAGATCCGACAAATTACGAATACGTTCAAACCGCTGTCTTGGGTTATCGATGACAAAGATGGACGCCCAATACACGACCTTTGCCAAGTCACAGAAAGATGGAGGGAGTACTGCGAGGAGCTCTATCAGGATCGGCAGAGTTCATCATCTACACAACACCTCGAGGTGGCAGGCGCTCTAGAACCCGATATACTCCACTCTGAAATTGAGGACTCGATTCGAAAGTTAAAAATGAACAAAGCCCCTGGATCAGATGGAATCACAGCGGAAGCACTTAAAGCCTTGGGGCCTATGGGGATTACCTGTTTACACAAGATCTGTAATGCAATATGGAAAACCGGACAATGGCCCTCTGACTGGGTACACTCCTCAATACTTCCTCTTCACAAAAAAGGATCGGTACGTAATTGCAACAATTATCGCACGATATCTTTGATATCACATGCCAGTAAAACGCTCTTACACATAATTAATGCAAGGCTAAGATCATACCTTGACTGGCAAATACCGCAAGAACAAGCGGGTTTTGTCAAGGGGAAAGGTACTCGCGAGCAAATCCTAAACCTGCGGCTCATAGTAGAGAAATGTTACGAGTTTAACAACCCAGTGTATTTGTGCTTTGTCGAGTATCAGAAAGCTTTTGACTGTTTCAGGTGGGATAAACTATGGGAGGTATTATCTGAAGTTGGAGTTCCAAACCACCTCATATCACTAATACATAGTCTTTACGAGTCAGGATATGGAACTGTGTCGATAGGAGACGTCACATCCAAAACCTTTAAATTCCGGAAGGGCACACGACAAGGGTGCATTATCTCTCCCATACTTTTTAATATATATGGCGAGTACATAATGCGGCACACCCTTGAAGGTTGGGACGGAGGCGTCAAAATAGGAGGAGTTTCAATATCAAACCTCCGCTAAGCAGATGACACCACCCTCATTGCATCTACCGAAGTCGAAATGGCCGAACTTCTGGAACGGCTCCAAACGACCAGTCTTAGAATGGGACTTAAAATTAACAAACAAAAGACCAAGCTAATGATAGTCGACCGTTTTGCTGCTACACAACGTACCAATCTTCTCCAGGAGTTTGAAACCGTGGAACAATTCCAGTATCTTGGCTCAGTAATCACGAACAAAGGCACCTGCGAACCAGAGATACGTAGACGAATTGGAATGGCCAAAACAGCGATGACCCAACTTGAGAAAATATGGAAAAATAGAAACATCTCAAACCGGACTAAAATGCACCTCGTCCGTACACTCATATTTTCCATATTTCTGTATGGGGCTGAAACCTGGACGCTCAAAGCCGCTGAAGTGATTGTGGTCACTTACAATATACGTGTTTAAGTGTTGAGATAGAAGGTGAAGCGTGTGAGGAAAAGAAAGCAAAGGCAGAAGACGAATGCGTAATGAATTTATTTACTTATGACACGAGTATTTATAGGTAAACATAATTAATAATAATTAACGATCACGCCTGGCACTTTTATAATAAAGTTTCGCGCTTGACACTATTGATCGAGGGGCGTACACAAGTAAACAAAAGATCTGCGGCGGCCATGTTGCGCGGGCGCCGGTCGACAATGGCAGGTAGCTAGCAGGTAGCTGACCCTTTTCTTGGGGGCGCGGCCTAATCGTCGCCGGTGGTCTACACATAATTGTGGCGTGATTTTACAAGGCCCAATATAATGACTTTTGCGATGATCTGTATGGTAGCGGATTCGGGTCGCTACAGCTGCCCCCTCTTGAGCCCGTCGTTACGGGCGATAGTAATCCGGGAATCTCACTTTACGGCCACTCCTTGTCCTTCTAATTTGGTTTTGGTCTTCGGCCGTCTTTTGCGGAGTTGTCTGCGGTGTTTCTCTGGCGATGTAGGCTGGCTTTAGGCGATCCAGTGAGATGCGTTGCGTTTTACCCCGGATGTCCACGTCCAAGGTCTTCTGATCGCGGTGTAAAACCTTGTAGGGACCTGAGTACGGTGCTTCAAGTGGTCTTCTTGCCGGACCCTGACGAACGAAGACATGTGTTGCTGTTGGCAGGTCCTTAGGCACGTAAAATGTTCTATTGGAACTGCTGTGCCATGACGTAGGTAGCGGCGTGAGTTTACTGACGTGAGCACGTAGTCTAGCAGCCAGAGTTGTGATGTCTGTGTCAGCTTCGCAGACAGGAGAGTAGGTGCCGCTAGTTCCAGTGAGTCGGAACTGTGTGCCGCTAGTAGGCCCAGTGAGTCGGGTCTAAGTGCGGTGCGCGGTGAGCTATCCCAGTGAGTCGGGATAGTGGCTTCGCAATGGTCCCACGGTGAGTCGGGGAGAGGTTGCGAAGGTGCTGCGCAGTGAGTGTCCCACAGTGAGTCGGGGAGATGCTGCGAGGTTGCTGCGTAGTGAGTGTCCCACGGTGAGTCGGGGAGATGCTGCGAGGTTGCTGTGTAGTGAGTGTCCCACGGTGAGTCGGGGAGATGCTGCGAGGTTGCTGCGTAGTGAGTGTCCCACGGTGAGTCGGGGAGTTGCTGCGTGGCGGCTGGATTCTGCGTTGCCGGTGAGAGATATTCTCTTCTTACGTGAACCGTTTTATTTTGCGTTCCTTTGAAGCTGACAGACGCCGTATTATTTCTGTCTTTAGAGGACAGACAGGTCGCGCACCTTTGTTGCATGTTGTGCGTCCAACTGCGACAGCACATAGTAGAATTTCGTGATGTCGGCGCTCATGTTTGCTAGAACAAACTGGCCTTCCGTTTGGGCGAACCACAGCTCCGGGTCATTTGGGTTGAAGGGAGGTACCCTAACTCCAACGCGGAAGGTTTCTCCTAATACGAGGTCTTTTCCTTGATCTTCCATCTTGTATCACGTCGGGGTCACCAGTGAAGTGATAGTGGTCACTTACAATATACGTGTTTAAGTGTTGAGATAGAAGGTGAAGCGTGTGAGGAAAAGAAAGCAAAGGCAGAAGACGAATGCGTAATGAATTTATTTACTTATGACACGAGTATTTATAGGTAAACATAATTAATAATAATTAACGATCACGCCTGTAACTTTTATAATAAAGTTTCGCGCTTGACACTTTTGATCGAGGGTCGTACACAAGTAAACAAAAGATCTGCGGCGGCCATGTTGCGCGGGCGCCGGTCGACAATAGCAGGTAGCTAGCAGGTAGCTGACCCTCTTCTTGGGGGCGCGGCCTAATCGTCGCCGGTGGTCTAGTCATAATTGTGGCGTGATTTTACAAGGCCCAATATAATGACTTTTGCGATGATCTGTATGGTAGCGGATTCGAGTCGCTACACCGCTGACAGGCAGAGGATCGACGCCTTTGAAATGTGGTGCTGGCGCCGTCTGCTGAGGATTCCTTGGACAGCCCACCGCACTAACGTGTCTGTCCTTAAGGAACTTAAATTAGAGAACACCCAACGTCTATCCTCGATTTGTCTACACCGTGTTATAAGTTATTTTGGCCCTATCGCACGAAGAGAGGCCAATAATTTAGAGAAACTGGTAGTGACGGGCAAGATCGAAGGCAAAAGACCCAGAGGTCGAAGTCCAAAAAGATGGTCGGACCAGATCCCCGAAGACCTGGAGCTACCTGTCAGCATCGCCCTTCACCGGGCGACAGACCGGATCAGTTGGAAGGAAACCATCAATCGCCTAAAAAGGAGTCACTATCCTCAACAGTGGGGAAACGATTAAGAAGAAATGCTGGAAATATATTTATGTCATGCATTTTTATCAATCTATATTATTTATCACTTTTTAATAATGGTAACGTCACATGATGACGTCAGATGACGTCAACTGGGATAGTTCTTTGCCAAGGGGAAAACAGATTAGAGTGCAGAATTCCTTTAGTTCTTCTTCTTATTGTTTTATTTAACCTCCTCACTACATGAACCACTTTTTATGCCAGATTTAATTCATATTCAGGATTTGAGCTGTTTAGTGGTTACTTTTTAACTGAAAAATTACTGAAAAAAATCTATCCCCACCACCAATGGCTTTTCCTTATGTCCTGCCACTAGGACAGATGCAGGTTACTTCTATTTTCAGAACTATTTTATGTTCTGCATACAAGACAGTTACAGCCAACGTGAGTATTTTATTGTTTTATAAAATAAGACAAGCCCATAAATGAATCAATGTTTTATTGAAATTTAGACATATTATATAAAATTTTAAACTTAAACTTCTTTCTTTATTAATTAATAAGGGACAGTAAGGCAGGTTCTTTCTTATAAGATATATAAATTCAGTCTCAATAATTCAGTCATTCATTATCAATTATATGTAGAAACCTCTCTAGCTTACAAACATAAAAGTAAAAAAAACCTCTGAAAATAATTAAGGCTTATGAAAAGCTTCAAAACAGTTTCTGTGAACCGTGAAACATAAATACACAGCACATTTTGAGAATATAACTGTAGTCTTTTTATAACAACCCTCATTTTGGCATCTATTTTGCTTTGAACTGTGTTATGGCATGTGATCAGTTTTGTTTTGACGAATTGCTTTAGTTGGTGTAGGAACTACAGTAGTCTTACGCTTTTTGTGCTTCGGTAAAAGTTCTTCGAACTCAAATCCACAACATCAGTTTGAGATTGAGACTGTATTCTATAAGTTGGCTGACCTGCCCTTCGAGGGCGACGAGATCTTCCTCGGCATAATCCAGAACCAGTAGCCTGGCGTATTATAGAATCTCTCGATAAAGCCGACGATGGTGGCTCGACAACATCATGAGAGTCTGAATTTATAGAAGAATCACTAGAATCATACACTCCCACGGTAATCCCTACCTTGTGTAGCGATTACCGTGGGTTCTTCATATGTGTGATCTTCGTGATCATCGTCGCTGCTAAAATCGAAATCAGATTCTTCTAATAACGATAGGACTTTATCGCCAGAAATAGCTAAAACAAACAGCAAATAAAATATTATTTATATAATTCCCATACAGGTGCCTATATACAGGACATAAACTATTATCTCCCAATGAAAATAAATTCATGGCGGAATTCGCGTAAATATCGACAAATCAATCTAAATCTACTATTTGATAACGTGATTTGAATACGTATTGATAGAAATAGCAATATTTTCATAAGATTGAAAGAGATTCAACTTACCAATGCCCTAGCGCGGCTCGATACGTCTGGATCTGGAAGCCATTTTGGCCACGGCAGGTAATCTTCATACAAAATATTTCAACCTTAGTCTATGGGACTCACATATCTTATTTGACAGTTACCTCCCGCCCCGAACCCCTGGAACCTATCGCCATGTTTGCTAATCTGTCAATTTGTCAACGTTTTGACAATTATGACAGTTTTGTCAACAGCAACATTAGTTTCAACAAAGTTGATCGAGAGAATTTTTGCGTTTATTTATTTCCGTAACTTATCCTCTCAATTTCTGAAGCTGTGATATCATCATATACAACAAGTGCTGTGTTGCGACACGTGCTAGTAGACGAAAAGACATCAGTTTTCCCATGTTTTCAAAAAGTGAGACAGGACTCAAAAAGTGGTTGCAGTCCATTAATTGTGAACGATTGCGAAGCTTGAGTTTCCAGGAACTTCGTAAAAAGTTTGTGTGCCAAAAGCATTTCGAGAAGAGGTTTCTTTCTGCAACGTGCGATAGAGTTCATCTTTAAATATTGTAATGGTGTTACTGGCTACACCAAATTAAATAATATTATATAGTCCTTAGGTCGCATATTTGTTTCCACATGTGTTTGTCTTATCGCTACGATGGCGCCAACGCTATGCAATTAGTAAACTCATAACTTCCAAGAGGTTAACATATTTATAAGAATTATGTGACAGGCATATGAGTAAAGAAATAGCCATGAAATATGAGAAAACATTTGCACTGTAGTGTTCACATGCGGTATAGTTGAGGATCATAAAAAAGTGACCAACGATAAGAAAGGGACCCTGTCAGGTAGTAAGGATTCGAGAGGCGTTGCGTTGATGGTGTTTGACTGGACAGTCGGGTCTTAGGAGGCGGAGCTAGTCAGGTCCCAGGACAGCGTGACGTGGTAGTTGAGAAGGTAGGGACGGGATAGTGGGTCTTAGGATGCGGAGGTTGGCAGATCTCGGGAACGAACTCGCGTGGTAGTTAGGTAGGCAGTGGGTTTGGAGGCGCGAGAGAGATCGGACCTGGCCTAGCGCGAAAGAGGTGTTCGGTGTTGGTCAATAATTGGTGTTTAGTGATATCGAAGAACAAGGCGGGCGGCTTGGGTGACCAGCACAGGGTAAGGGGTAAGTTTGGCAGCGACGCAGCTAAAAGTCTGGTGAGTGTCTGTTATCCAATGTACTGTAATTTATTGCATGAACTGTATAACATGAATAACTCTGTTGTGTATCCATGTCTATATCACACCATATATATCCCAGGCTGACTAAAATATAAAGTTCTCTATGAGATATTGTACATAGTTATATTATTAATAACCGCGTGTAACAATAGTAGTGGTTCGTACCTTGTTGATGATGGATGTGAAGACGAGCGATGTATGATGGGTGTCTCCGTATTCGCGATCAGGTGATAGAATGCAGGACTTTCACAGTCGCTGACTAAACCTGCGTACAGGCCAGTACAGAGCAGCTGACAAGGTGTTAAAGAGCGAAAGAAGAGCCACCTGTCGGTCACGCGGTATCCCGTAAGTCCTGGCGGCTAACCAGGCGGCGATTGTAGCGAGAACTTCCCTGCAAACTATGCGCGATGGCTTAATACGTTTTAATTGACTATATTTGTGTAGAGTATCTTCTGACCGAATTGAATTACTCAAAACACATACGTGAAAGTACGCACGAACTATTTTGTATTCGATTCTCGACTTTCAGTATCATTCGCGTACATTCGTGCGTATTGAGCATTAGCAGATACGCAATACGGCAGTGAATTACTAAAGTAGATTTTCGATATTTGCGCTGGCGATCTAAATATATATAGTATTTAGGGATGAAATGCAGCTTATATATAAGCCCACAGATGCATCTTTCAGTAAAAGTTAATCAAAATCGGTCTTGGCATTCCAAAACGAACAAACAGAAAGACGGACAAAAATTAATAAAATTTGTTTAGACGGAAACAACCATCGTCAGTATTTTGTAGTCCACTGCTGCACAAAAGCCTCTCGTAAATTCCGTCGAAAAAGCTTTGTAAGGCAACACGAGGATTTGATCTACTATACCATGCTGGCTAGACAGGTTCACATAGGGTTTAATGTTGAATTTGCAATCTCTCCCCAAAGTACTATTTACTTCGTTGTTTTTTTCTTAGTCGTTTCTTATGACACCCACAGAATGAAACAGGGTGGTCATACTTTCAATTCTTAAACGGAACGTATTGTTACGCCATCTATCGGTGAATGGGGGTACTAGAAGAGATTGAATGTATCGGTGGGTTAAAGGTAATTCAGCTACTCTGTACTAGATGGCGTTGGACTATGTCGACTGTTCCCGACTTACTAGAATGTTTCGTCTGTAGTGAGAATGTTCGGGAATATGCCAGAAGGATCTCGTTGCCTATCCGGCCGGTATAAATACGCGGCGGGCGAGCGAGTTGAGACAGTAACAAGTGAATAGCGGAGCGACTAACGAGAGCGAAGGGAAGTAATTCGGAAGTGTTCAGTGCTGAGAATTAAGCGTAAATAAGTGTGTATAGTGTTTGTGTATAAATAAAGTTCAGTTTAAGTGGCATAGTGAGTTACAATTTATCGTCGAAGCCCAGCTCGTAACAAATTGGTGTCAGAAAAAAGGGATAAATTATGCCGGTTATGCCGAAGGAAGAAACTGACGGAGTGCGTACCAGGAACCAGCGCCAGCAAGACCTGGACCAGAGACGCTTCGGAGACGTTCCTTCTCCATCGTCTGGTGGACCAGGCGACTCCGCGGCTGCAGTGGAGCCTGCAAGCGCACACTCCATGGCGGTGCCCGACATCGCGGCTCTGATGGCGTTCATGCAGGAGCACGCGCGCCGCATGGAAGAAGAGCGACAGCGCGACAAGGAGGAGCAGGCACGCCGTGAAGAGGAGCAGGCCCGCCGCCAAGAGGAGCACGCGCGCCGCCTGGAGGAACAGCTACAGCTCAACAAGGAGGAGCGGGCTCGCCGTCAAGAGGAGCACGCGCGCCGCATGGAGGAACAGCTACAGCGCGACAAGGAGGAGCAGGCTCGCCGTCAAGAGGAGCACGCGCGCCGCCTGGAGGAACAGCTACAGCGCAACAAGGAGGAGCGGGCTCGCCGTCAAGAGGAGCAGGCCCGCTGTCAGGAGGAGCAGGCTCGCCGCCTGGAGGAACAGCTACAGCGCGACAAGGAGGAGCAGGACCGCCGTCAACAGAAGCAGGCTCGCCGTCAAGAGGAGCACGTGCGCCGCCTAGAGGAGTAGCTGCCGCGCGACAAGGAGGAGCACGCGCGCCGCCTAGAGGAGCAGGTGGTGCTTATGAAGGACCTCAGCGCCGCTGTAGGGAAGGACCTGAAGGCGGTGAAGGAGGAACTTCAGCAGCACGAGGCTCGTATCAGCGACATTGAGAAGCGTGTACACGACCAGCTCGAGACCCGTATTGCCAGATTGGAGAAGAAATTGCATGGGCTTGAGACCAACGACATTACACCTGCAGCTGTGGCGCCCTCGCCTCGTTGGTTTAAGGTTCCACCCTTTGATGGCTCGTCATCGTGGGTTGCATACAAGGTTCAGTTTGAGGCCGTAATGCGAGCGAATGGGTGGAACAAAGAACAAGCCTTCACCGCCCTAACCTTGGGCCTTCGTGATCAGGCCTTGACGGTGTTGGAGGCACTCGGGCAAGACGTCACCTACGAGAAGCTTCTGGAGGCATTGGAGGCGAGGTACGGAGACGCGCACCTTGAACATGTGTATCATGCTCAGCTGAAGGACAGGACACAACGCACCGGAGAAACTCTGCAGCAGTGGGCTCTAGAGGTAGAAAGGCTGGTCAGGAAGGCATACCAGTCGTCGCCTGCGCTCATTGACAGGAACCTCGTACAAGCGTTTACGGATGGGATCCGGGACCTGGAAGTTAGAGCAGCGGTAAGACTTGGGCACTTCAAGTCCCTGAAGGCAGCCTTGGCCTACGCTCTGGAGGTGGAAGCAGCGCGTCACGAGGATCGACCTTACCGTATCAGGGAAGTTGTTTCTTCACCACGGTGCTACAACTGCGGGGAAAGAGGCCATATCCGCTTGAGCTGCCCAAAGCGTAAGCGGCACGTTGGTACCCTGTCTCCACCAAAGGGGTCACCTGACGTACCTGTCTGGCGGCAAGAGCAACGTAGCGCAGATGCTCTGATAGGTAGGGCTTACCCCGACCAACACAAACACTGTGCAAGACAGGAAGCGAAGCCGGCAGCGCTAGTGAGAATGTTGAAGACGGATCTGAGCGACGGATGGAAAGAAGCTTTGTAGAGTGCTCAGCAAGAAGACAAGGACGTACAGCCGATTCTCGAATGGAAGAAATCGGGCGCTCCTAGGCCCAAATGGAGTGATATCGCAGCAATGAGCTCTGTCACCAAAGGTTATTGGGCACAGTGGCAAAGCTTGGTTGTCCAGGATGGAGTTCTGTGCCGCAAATGGGAAAACGCTCGAGGTAACCAATGCCATCTGCAAATGGTAGTGCCCAAGACTAAGGTGCCGGAAGTACTGCGGCCCTATCACAATGGTGCTTCGGGAGGTCACATGGGTGTTAAGAAGACGTTTACTAAGGTCCGAGAGCGGTTTTATTGGCTCCACTGTCGGAACGACGTCGAGGATTGGTGCCGCAAATGCACAAGTTGTGCGGCTGTCAAGAGGCCACACACTCGTAGCAGAGGTGCATTGAAGGCGTACAATGTAGGAGCTCCAGGGGAATCTGGACAACAGATGTCTGAGAAGATGAAGACTCGCTACGACCGGAAGGCAAACAACAAAGGCTCCGATGAGGGATCATTGGTGTGGCTTCATAACCCAGTACGAAGCAACGGTAAATCGCCTAAGTTACAAGCCAGGTGGGACGGGCCATATCGCATAATTATTAGGATGAACGACGTCACCTATCGAATCCAGAAGGGGTCGCGAGGTGCACCGAAGATAGTTCATGTGGACCGGTTGGATCGTTACTATGGGTCCAACGATGTTCGAGACGAACACGTTTAAGAGAGATTGGCAGTGTTACGCCATATATCGGTGAATGGGGGTACTAGAAGAGATTGAATGTATCGGTGGGTTAAAGGTAATTCAGCTACTCTGTACTAGATGGCGTTTGATTATGTCGACTGTTCCCGACTTACTAGAATGTTTCGTCTGTAGTGAGAATGTTCGGGAATATGCCAGAAGGATCTCGTTGCCTATCCGGCCGGTATAAATACGCGGCGGACGAGCGAGTTGAGACAGTAACAAGTGAATAGCGGAGCGACTAACGAGAGCGAAGGGAAGTAATTCGGAAGTGTTCAGTGCTGAGAATTAAGTGTAAATAAGTGTGTATAGTGTTTGTGTATAAATAAAGTTCAGTTTAAGTGGCATAGTGAGTTATAATTTATCGTCGAACCCCAGCTCGTAACAGTATAAAAATAATAAATTTGAAAAAATATAGTTATTTTAAATCACAGACACTTCAATTTTATTCATATGTATATTTGTACGTGACATTGCTGACATTTCCTTTTACTATTATCAGAGACGAGTAAGAATATAGACTGCCAAAGTCGAACAAAAAAATGTGCCTCGGAAAAAGCTCAAATCGCGAGCTATATCCAGAGGGCGCTGATCAAATGGCACGCGACGTTAATTACAGCCAGACAAGTCATAAAAATATCATTATTTTTTCATTAACGGCCATTGAAATTGTTTAAGTATTTTTTAGAATTGGTAATATTATTCATAATAAGCTAATTTATCTATTTCATTTTACGTGCATATTTTATCACTTTTGAACGTGTAGGTACTAATAGATGGCGTAGTAAAAACACGAAAGGTAATGCAATGGTACAACGGTTTACATTGAATTTTCACTAGATGACGCTTAAACCAAAATAAAATTACCTATTTAGATGGGATGGGTACGTTACGGCTTTTATAGGTAGATACACTTATTTAGTAACAATTCGTAAACAGCCATCTACGAACTAGTTCTATGTATGCCTCAAGGACGCACGCACGAACTCATACCATGAGTGAGACCATATTATTTATTAACTAGGTACTTTGTATGAAAAAATGCAAAAAGCAACTATACCTAGAATCGAACCCGGTACCGCTATAGGTAGTATCGTAGTATCATAATTATTATCACCTAGGTGTAAAGTGTTCCTCAAGAAAATTCAATCGAGCCCAAACTATAATTATATAATATAATATTCTACCACATTCACACAACACCATCTAGTCCCAAATTAATTAATTTATTTATTTATTTACTAACACAACCACTATATATATATTTATACAGTTAAGGTAAACACTTAAAAGGCATTGTATCTGATATAATATGACAATTACGGTATGCCTAGCACTGACAATAATAATGTATGTAGTAAAACTATTTTAAATGTACCTAGTTATTTTACAGTTAACAAAATAGCAGAAAACAAAAAAATAAAACAATTCAATAAAAGTATGCTTAATAGTCTTTGAGTAACTAAGCAGAGCTTTGAGCTTGTAGGGTCATTTCGCCTGTTCGCGTCCATCGCCCAATTCGCGTCCATTTACGGACCTGCCTTTAAAAATGCTCGAAAATAAGTATACTAACACACTAATAAAATGAAAAGTCAGTACCGCCAATACCTCAACGTATAAGAGCATAGAGATATTAAGAATAGAGTGGCAGAGTGGGGCCTATTCGTGTCCGCCGGTGGGAGAGAGAACGCAACATTAAAGGCCCCCTGCATCTCTCTCTAACAATACATGCACAACATCAACATTACGCAGTGGCATGCTACCTGTAACTATTATTTAAATCACTTTATTAGTAATCAATAGTTTAAAAATATATAAACATTTGATCGCGGGAGGAGGTTGATCGGCGGCTCAAGACCGGTCTGTGTGGAGAGCCTTGGGGGAGGCCTATGTCCAGCAGTGGACGTCGTTTGGCTGATATGATGATGATGATGATGAATGTTAAATAATATACCTACATATATAATACAGTTACCATACAATTTGTTATAAACATAAAATCTTTATTTGGTTATAAGGGTACAGAGTGTCACAAGACCCATCACCAAGCCGAAGTCTACTCGTTGTGGACATCATGCCAAGTGATACTAACCAAAAATAATAGCTGGGAAACGATTTTTTTTTTGACTTTTCACATTTTTTTAAGTGCAATTAAAAGCGCGCGCGTGCTATTCTCGAAATACCTACATATTCATGGGGTTATAGGGCATCTAAAGAAAATATGAGGGGGTTAATGCATCGATTTTGTACCTAATTAGAAAAATTCCATACTAACTTTGAGCCTCAATATCTCCTGAACCAGTAATTTCCCAGGTATAGTGCCCAAGTAAAAAATGTTCGTACTGATTGGTACAACATAGGATTTCAGCTTTCGTTAAGGGTCTTGTTACACCCTGTATATAACTAACATAATATCATTAATAAGCTATTATAATGCATAATTAATTATTGTATGTAGATAAAGTTATGAAAGAACATAATGGTTTAAAAAAAGAATTAAGTATGATTTTAAGCCTTGTGTAGCCTAGTTCCTCTCATTCATCCTCTATAATCCCAGTTAATTCTGCTGCTGCTAATCGCAACTCTTCGGGTTGATTTCTTACCCAGCCATATAAGTATATAATATACCATACTACGCACATAATAATTATGTGCGCAGCATTTGACCGTGCGCCTATAACTCGGAATAATCTATGAATAATAAGTCCCAGATCTTACTTACGTATTAAATAGTTAATTATCGCTTGCCCCATGCCTCGGAGAGCAGAATATACCGTCGGTCTTGGCTTTAATGAAGATCTTTGAAAGTCAATACGGTTGCCTCAAATAAACTGATACTGGTCTAAGCTATGGAAATATCGCTATACCTTTGGGTTACGGAGGTCAGACGGCAGTGATCCTTCTATGGAAAAGCCGATATTCTGTCATGTCTGTTTGGACTAGTAAGCGGACGTCGAGCTTCAAGGCGTAAGTCTCGGATGCAACCGGGATAACGCTAGGACGATGATAAATAAGTCCTAGGTCTTACGTGCCTTCATCAGGGCCCGCCGCCGATATCAGAGAGCCCGTCGAAGATGACGAGCCACAACTGAAGAGGTTGTCGGAATGAGGCGGGAGTATGGAGTCGCTGCAAAGGCGCTCAGTTTAGCGATCGCGGATGCCAAGGCTCGATCCTGGAAAGAGCTTATAGAGGGACTGGACATGGACCCATGGGGGCGTCCGTACAAATTTGTACTGGGCAAGCTCAGACCATGGGTCCCGCCGCTGACACAGACTCTGGACCCGCAACTCGTGAGAAGAGTGGTGGAAACCCTCTTTCCCAGGATCGAGGATTATCTCACAGACCCCCCAATATCGTTGGAGACCGTGATGTGGTCCGACAACTTCGAGGTGACCGCGGCTGAGCTAGACCGAGCTGTGCGTCGACTCGCAGCCCGCAACACCGCTCCAGGTCCCGACGGGATCCCGGGTCGGGTTTGGGTGTGCACCTTGGCCATCTTGGGGGATAGACTGAGGCGGCTATTCAGCAGCTGCCTCCGGTATAGTGAATTCCCCACCAGCTGGAAGGAAGCCAAGCTTGTTCTTATAAATAAGCCCGGCAGGACCGCTGACACTCCCTCGGCGTTCCGACCCATATGCCTGTTGAATGAGGCGGCGAAACTTTTCAAGAGAGTTATCGCCGCCCCACAGTGTTTGATTGGACTCAAAAAAATTCTCTATGCTGTTTATTATGTAAACTGATCAAGAAATGCATTTGAAATGCAAGACTAGAACACCCAAGTGTCTATTTCATATACTTTTTATAAAATAAAATAATAAAACTTACGTGACCTTCACCTTAAAAAATGATAAATAATTTCTGTAAATTTAATGAACCAAGATATTGTGCTCAAATAAATACAGTCTAATGAAAAATCTTTAGGGCCATGTTTGTTAGTTTTTATTTTTATAAAATCACCTCTAGATACCAAGTAATTTAATTTATTTCATTTTTCGTTTTTATTTATTTTCTCCATAAAAACTCAAAAGTGCAATACATTTTGACAAATAAATAGCATGCAATACATTTTTGGGCTTTGACTTTGAAATAAAATGAAAGGTCAAGTTGAGTGATAACCCTAATCACTATGTTTTGAAACTTAATTCCTCCTACGAGCCTCAATAGTGGAACGTGGTTTTTTTATCAGTGATAGGCCTTATTACGAGGAATATTTCTATGCTAGTCACAAGTCGCACTTTTGAGATTTTATGGAGAAAAAAAATAAAAAAGAAAATATGAAAAATTGTAAATTACTTGGTATCTAGAGGTGATTTTCTAAAAATAAAAACTAACAAACATGCGCCTAAAAATTCCTCATAAGACTGTATTTATTTGAAAACATTATCTTGGTTCATTAAATTTACAGAAAATATTTAAAATTTTTTTAGGTTAAAGTCCACGTAAGTTTTATTATTTTATATTATAAAAAGTATATGAAATAGACATTTGGGTGTTCTAGTCTTGCATTTTAAATGCATTTCTTGATCAGTTTACCTAATAAACAGCATAGGGAATTTTTTGGCTCCGATCAAACACTGCCCGTATCACTGAGCATCTATCATGTGTGGGCCCCGACTTATCGGACAGCCAATTCGGCTTCCAGCAGGGGCGTTCGACGCTGGATGCGATAAAACGCGTTCAGTGCCTGTCAGCAGAAGCTGTCCGTCTCAAGGGAGTGGCGTTGGCAGTCAGTCTTGACATAGTCAACGCCTTCAACTCCCTTCCATGGCAGGCCATTGGGGAGGCACTGTTATATCATAACGTGCCACCCTACCTGCGTGAAATCATCAGGGCGTACCTGCGCAACAGATCCATTATGTACATGGGTCGGGATGGCTTAGAGCATCGAAGGGAGGTCACGTGTGGGGTTCCCCAGGGATCAGTGTTAGGACCCCTGCTATGGAACCTCGCTTACGATGCGGTTTTGAGGACCAGCCTACCCCCTGGTGTAAGTGTCGTCTGCTATGCGGACGACACTCTGGTATTAGCGACAGGGCATGGCTTCACAGATGTCATTCGGCTCGCTGAATTAGGAGTAGATTGTGTCGTCCAACAAATTAGGGGGTTGGGCCTACAAGTAGCGCCTCATAAGACCGAGGCGCTGTGGTTTCACAGGAAACGACAGACCGTGGTTCCACTTAGCTCGGTTATTAGAGTGGGTGGTGTGGAGGTCCGAGTAGGAGTACATTAAGTACCTCGGCCTCACCCTCGACAGCCGCTGGAGCTTCAAGGAGCATTTTGAGCGGATGGTCTCCCGAGTTCGCGGATCAGCAGGAGCCCTTCAAAGGCTGCTTCCGAACCTCGGAGGTCCCAGAGAAGAAGTTCGCCGCCTTTATTATGCGGTCGTACGATCCATGGCCCTCTACGGGGCGCCTATATGGGCCACACGCCTAGCGGCCCCCTCACGCTGTAGAGCCAAGCTCAATAGCGTGCAGCGGGTGGCGGCCATTCGGATCGTACGAGGATACCGCACAATTTCATCAGAGGCGGCGACAGTCCTGGCACGTTTCCCACCCTTTGACATCCTGGCGGACATGGACGCGAAGGTCTATAGCCAAACTCGCGCAGATCGTCGGAAAGCGAATGGGGACGTCCAGGACGTGCTCGAAATGCGGCGCAATGCTCACCGACAGACAATGCAGCAATGGCGCGCGCAGCTGGAATTGCCGCAGAATGCGCGCCTACGCGCTGTCGGTGCCATTCTGCCAAGCCTTGAGGCGTGGGTTGGACGCAAACACGGCCGTGTCACCTACCGATTCACTCAGATACTCACCGGGCACGGGTGCTTCGGTGAGTATCTGAATCGAATCGGACGCGAACGGACGGCACAATGCCACCACTGCGCAGGGGACCAGGATTCCGCCCAGCATACGCTGGAGGATTGCCCAGCATGGGCATAGGAACGTGAAGTTCTGGTCGACCAGATCGGACGCGATCTGTCCACGCCAGCAGTTGTTGCTGCCATGCTGGCGAGCGAGGAGGGCTGGCAAGCCGTGGCCTCCTTTTGTGAAGTTGTTATGCTCCAAAAGGAGGCTGCTGAGCGAGATCGGGAGAGGTCCAATCCCACCCGAAGACAAGGCCGGCGTCGCAGAGAGCCGCCAACGGGGCCGCGAGCTGCCAGAGCATGGGGAGCTCTGGTGGCTGATTTGCAATAGGTTGCTTGCTGGAAGCTGCCAGTAAAGGCAGGTGAGGGCTTGTAGCCTTCCTTGGGATTGGGTTTAGTTAAACGTGATGCCATGGGAGGAAGACTGGACAGCTACTGTACCTGGTCTTGTTCCCGTAGGGTGCCTTTGTTCGGCAGTCGAGGTGGTTTTTAGTGGAAACACCACATACTCCAGCTCTCGGTTCCCCGGAGCTGGAGATCCGAAGGGATTTTCCACCTAGAAAAAAAAAATAAAAAAAAATAAAAGGTCTTACGTGCCTTGACTGTATTCGAACGGGTAACAACCACACTTCTTCCTCTTCAATATATTCGCTAAGACGTCTTATTTGTTGCTCTCGGTACACTTCAATATTTTACACGCCCTGTACTAGGTGCTCAGCCTTATAACGCCGAGCTATCTTCACACGAAAGATCACGTGCGATACTTTATTATATAATTAGGTATATTGATGATGTGTTACCGTGTTACAAAACTTTTATCTATACAATTAGGTTATATTGACATTCAAATATTTCTTTTCCTAAATGGAATACAGCGTAACGCCCATAGTAAAAGATGTTCCTAATTATTAATACTTTCATTTGATATTAAATTCATTGATGGCCGCCGACCGCCCAAAACCGCCCATTGTCCTTTGTCAACTGCACTAAATGGATGCGAACAGGCGAAATGACCCTACTATGGGTACTAGATAATGGATAAACATACATACCTATAGTTATACTTTTTTTTGTAAATATATACTTATATGTTATACATAGAAACACCCAGATCAAGACAAATATCCATATTCATGCACACAAATGTTTGACTTGAGCGAGAATCGAACCCGCGACCTTTGACGTAGCCGTCGCTTACACTCCCGCTACGCCAACCGGCCGTCTAGGGTAAACTCGGTAGGGTTACATCGTTTTATTACAAAGATGCCGTAGCCACCTCCAGGTTCATCATCAGACCCCGTATATCATCTAGGTGTACCTAAAGAGCTCCCCAAGACAAATTAATCCACCCCAAACTTGGTGGGCTTAAGTATATCGTTTAATAACAGAGATGCTGTGGCCACCTCCAGCTTCATCATCAGACCCTGGATATCATCTGGGTGTAAAGTGCTCCTCAAGACAAATCAATCAAGCCCAGACTCGGTCGGGTTATGTCGTTTTATTACAGAGATGCCGTGGCCACCTCCCAGCTTCATCATCAGACCTTGGATATCATCTAGGTGTAAAGTGCTCCTCAAGACAAATCAATCAAGCCCAAACTCGGTCGGGTTATGTCGTTTTATTACAGAGATGCCGTGGCCACCTCCCAGCTTCATCATCAGACCTTGGATATCATCTAGGTGTAAAGTGCTCCTCAAGACAAATCAATCAAGCCCAAACTCGGTCGGGTTTTGTCGTTTTATTACAGAGATGCCGTGGCCACCTCCCAGCTTCATCATCAGCCCCTGGATATCATCTAGGTGTAAAGTACTCCTCAAGACAAATCAATCAAGCCCAAACTCGGTCGGGTTATGTCGTTTTATTACAGAGATGCCGTGGCCACCTCCCAGCTTCATCATCAGACCTTGGATATCATCTAGGTGTAAAGTGCTCCTCAAGACAAATCAATCAAGCCCAAACTCGGTCGGGTTATGTCGTTTTATTACAGAGATGCCGTGGCCACCTCCCAGCTTCATCATCAGACCTTGGATATCATCTAGGTGTAAAGTGCTCCTCAAGACAAATAAATCAAGCCCAAACTCGGTCGGGTTATGTCGTTTTATTACAGAGATGCCGTGGCCACCTCCCAGCTTCATCATCAGACCTTGGATATCATCTAGGTGTAAAGTGCTCCTCAAGACAAATAAATCAAGCCCAAACTCGGTCGGGTTATGTCGTTTTATTACAGAGATGCCGTGGCCACCTCCCAGCTTCATCATCAGACCCTAGATATCATTTAGGTGTAAAGTGCTCCTCAAGACAAATCAATCAAGCCCAAACTCGGTCGGGTTATGTCGTTTTATTACAGAGATGCCGTGGCCACCTCCCAGCTTCATCATCAGACCCTGGATATCATCTAGGTGGAAAGTGCTCCTCAAGACAAATTAATCGAGGCCAAATTCGGTCGGTTTATGTCGTTTTATCACAGAGATACCGTGGCCACCTTCCAGCTTCATCATCAGACCCTGGATATCATCTAAGTGTGAAGTGCTCCTCAAAACAAATCAATCGACCCCAAGCTCGGTGGGCTTACGAGGCCATCTGCCAGCTTTGTTATCAGACCAGCCCGTCCAGCATACGCACCACGAGAAAATTATCTCTACACGTTTACTCGTGTTTATGACGATAATCTCTATTAACTCGCTGACTCTAACATGGTTACACACACGATTCGACTCGTTATGTCAAATGTAGCTATAATAGTCGTTTTTACTTATCTGTGGCATTTCTCTCGACGAATCCTAACATGACGGCCCAATATTACTCGATTATGACAAATTTTGACAACTAAAATAGTAATAATAGTCGTCATGCTTTCATACGACGAGAACTACACGAGTAACTAAAAATATTTCTTTAAAACAACAAAGAAAATGGCAGTCCCTTATTATAATTATTTAATAACCTTATATGAAGAGCGCCACGCGAGAAAAGTTCAAAGAAAGCGAATTAGGGATCTCTGTGACCCTTTTACGTTGCACGACAGAGAATTCCAGTTGCTTTGGCGTATATCAAAACCAATGGCTCTGTTTCTCATAGAAAGGCTTGCCACGGATCTCGAGCCTCATTCAGATGGCCTGCCTGTCTATTTAAAGATAAGTTAAAATCATTATTATCGAAGCTGCGCATGGGACCTCATTCTTATTCAACACAGTAGGTAACAATTGTTAATACTTTGTAGGTATTGACATCAGTTTCGAATTAAAACTAATCAACTTTTGAATTAAACAATACCTAATACAAATTACAAATGTCAAATAGTACATAATATGATAGACTATAGAGGTGGATACAAGTCTTTTGAGCCATTTGAGCACAAATTAAATGAACTAAACCGGTGTGGTTACATTAAAAAATGCCGTAATTGACATTCTATGTTTCAAAGGGCAACATCGGTTACTCGTGCAACGAGAGCGAATTCTTCGACGTGAAGCTTGTCTATCGTGGCGCGCATGTTAAAGAAAACGAGATATTAACCGATAACGACAATATTTCTTCATTCACGCGTGTGATATCTCGTGGTGCGTATCCTAGGCGGGCAGCAAAATATAGTGCAACATTTCATTGCAAATTTAGACCTTAAAGTACTTAATACAACATAACAATAACATAATTCGAAAATTAAAATTGATTAAAGAGTTGAACGGTAGCATTATTGTTAGTACCGTAATAGGTAGGTTGAGCACCCTTGAGGGCCTCAACTCTCGAATGACTTTGCACATTGCACAAGGGCTACCTACGTTGTCGTTTTTCGTCCACGTTAATAAATTTAAGACAAGTAAATTGAATATAACGCCATCTTGTGATGTTATGTACCATTAAGCGGGGGTACAAGTGACGTCACGCGTCATCTGGCCCTAATTATTTTTCTATTCGATACGCGTAGCGACATCTTTCGTCATTTATGTTAACGAATTATCGAATCACATTTTTTTGTTCGACTTTGTAAGTCTATATTCTTACTCGTCTCTGCTATTATATTCCTCTAGATATTGCGTATATAATATATATATACAGCCTATAGACAGCGATAGCCTAGTGGAGATACCAACGGACTGCCATGCAGGGGGTATCGGGTTCGAATCCACGACGCGCACCACTGACTTTTCGGAGTTATAAGCGTATTGAACTGTTAATTATCGCTTGTCCCATCCTTCGGAGAGCACGTTAAGCCGTCGGTCCCGGTTTTCATGAAGATCTTTGACAATCGTTATAGGGCGTCAGTAAGTACCTATAAAACAAACTGACACTAGTCTAAACCATGGAATATGGCTATCCCTTGGGGTTGCGGAGGTCAGACAGGCAGTCATTCTGTGGAAAAGCTAATATTCAGCCAAATCCGGTTAGACTAGTCAGCGGACCCCAGGTTGAAACTGGGATAACGCTAGGAGGAGGATAATTCCTCTAGATATTGCATGATTTACTACAAGTGCATTGCTCTCATAAACATAAACAAATAATGCATTCTCTTATGCATAGCGGTGGCGGCACTTTTAAGTTTATATTTTGTATTTTGTTGTACCAAACTCGTCAAAACTTTCAACATGAATGTATACTATGATAAGGTGAAAAGTTGTATTCATAATGTTTAAAACCTTTTAGTTTGGATGAACGCAATGCATAGGTATACCGGCTTTATCTAATCATCATCATCATCGTCCTAGCGTTATCCCGTTATTACAGGATATCAGCTTTTCTACAAAGCGACTGCCGTCTGACCTCCGCAACCCAAGGGGAGAGCCATGTAACATGGTTTACACCAGTATCAGTTTATGTGAGGGTCATGCCTGTCAAAGCTTTTTATGATAGCCGGGACTGATAGTTTAACGTGCTCTCCTAGTCCCATGCTTCGGAGAGCACGTTAAACTATCGGGCCCATGGCAAGCGATAAAAGACCATCGCCACCGCTGTCACCGGTTTA
This sequence comes from Euclidia mi, assembly GCA_944739405.2. Taxonomy (NCBI): domain Eukaryota; kingdom Metazoa; phylum Arthropoda; class Insecta; order Lepidoptera; family Erebidae; genus Euclidia; species Euclidia mi. Next base: position 63,550,022 of record OX123187.2, on the reverse strand, counting down.
ATGAATTATATTATTATTATGTCGCCCAACAAAATCACATAGACAAAAACGCTGTGGAAATGTAAAACCTGTGTGTAAAACCATAGTACATATGTGGAACAGAAACTTTCATTCGTATTAAACTCAGCACCAACTCCTACATAACTTTTAAAGCAATAGAAGAGAATTGAATGGACCAAGTTTTGCGCTTTTGATGTTCCAGTGTTTTAATATGGTGAATATAATATTTATTTGAGTTTAAAATAGGACAAAATACAATGATAATTTAAAACTGGCAGTCGCTCGCGGATTTGCCTGCCCTAAATTTTGACCTTTATTTTACCCTCTTACGGGATCATCATCATAAGCCTGTATTAGTCCACTGCTGGACGTAGGCCTCTTTTGTAGCACGCAAATGAGCTCGGCCTGCAGCATCTCGGTCGGATTGCGGATTAAAAATAATTTCTTAGTCTATGTCTGTGACGTGGTTAAATGATAATCGTTAATTCCGGTTACAAACAAAATTTGTTTAATTCGCTAAAGAATCTAAACATCCTTTAGCAAGGAATTTAATGGAAAATTATTAACAAAATAATTTGACTAGTCACAAGGATAGAACCAGGGTCGCGTGATTCGGCGTACCTCTTCGGAAATCCTGGGAATACGTTTTCGCTGTCGCTCAGGGAAGCAGCAGAGGTACTTAGCTTGCTCGCCGCACAGCCGAAGAAAGGGCGAGCACTGCAGCGCCACGATATTTATAGGAGCCTGAAGTGGAGTGCCTGAGGTGAGGGACGGAGGTGGAGACAGCCGGCCAAGAGGTGCGACGTCACACACTACGACACACCATTAGGCCAGAATTTTCCGGGAGGGAAAATTCTGTGGCTGGTAGGCGGCATCTGCATTCTGGAACCCTGAAACAGATGAGTGGTGGTGGTGTCAGTAGGTTAAGTACAAGGCAGCTACTAACCCTGAAAGAAAAAAAACAAGTATAACCCTCGACCATTCATACGTCACCAAGCATTGAACGTTCCTATTACCTGACATTCATCACATTCAAAAAGCCTTCACACAGTCATACGTGTGAACAAGCCAGCATTCATTCGCGATGCGAGTCGTGTTCTAAATAATACAGGACACGCGAAGAGGTATTATACGTGAAGTTTGAGAAAGTAGCTACCAAACCTAGGTTATTAGGCACCACCGGACAACACGGGTTCGATAAGTGCAAAGTAAAAAATATATATATCGAAAACTAATAATATTACGACCAGTTGGTAATACCATAAGCAAATTGGCCATTAAAACGCTCGATGTGAATTGTAAAAGAAACAATATGTTCAATATAATTAAGTAAACAAGAAGGTAATAAAATGTTTTGTGCCGTGCGATCGGCTAAGGTAACCAAGTGAGTCATAACCGCGCGCGCTGCCGCGACTCAAGGACAACAACAATAATCACAACATGATACCATAGCCATTAACGGCAAATACACAATTCGGGATAGGTTGTAATGAATAATATATCACCGCAGGAGACAATCGATGACATAGTATACACAACCACAGCTAAAAAAAAAATAGGCAAGAATTGAACTAACAGACCGATCAGACAACAGCTTTCCAACCACTGAGCCATGAGGGAAAAATAATATATTTTAGATTACGATTAGTCATTAATAAAGCTATGTAACAAGATATTTGCTTACATATTTAAGCTGTAATTTGAAGTTAAAGATTTTTATAACATTTGTAAAAAATATGAAGTTATTTTTGTGATTAGATCATTAGCGATAAGCATTGATTATTTTATTTTTAAACTTTGTAGTGCGTTAATTTACGATCTTTTATATGGAAATAACCTAGTGGCTTGCCAAACATATCTGATATTTAGATAGTTATCTGATAGTAAGATAGTTATCTGATATTCAGATAATTATCTGATATTTAGATAGTTATCAGATAGTTAGATAGTTATCTAATATTTAGATAGTTATTAGATATTTAGATAGTTATTTGATATTTAGATAGTTATTTGATATTTATATAGATAGATAAACAAGAGGAGATTTTTTGCAACAATCTTACATTTAATAAATCATCATCATCACATCAGCCTTAATAGTCCACTGCTGGACGAGGCCTCTCCTTTGAAAGGAGGAATTGGCCTACTATACCACGCTTGCCAGACGGGTTGGTATAGAGTTTGTATCAAGTTTTCCTTCTCTTGCAGTGTTGTCCTCTGCATAATATGCTCCCTCTGTCGGCTCTTACGACACCCATGGGATGATATGGGGTGGTGACATTTCGTATTCTTAATCCGTCACCACACGGAGATTTAATAAATATCGGCGCAAATTTTTTAACAGAAATTTTGCATGTTTATATAAATCATTGACACAACACAATGCGTCGTGAGGTCCAACTCAGATACATAAGTACTATTATTGGCTATTACAAATATGTAGGTATTAATAACTTTGTATACATATTATGCATCTTACATTGTTGCTAACGAAACTCTTTACCCAATCGTTCGTAAACATAATCTTGCTGTAATAGAATAAGATTTAATTATTTTATTCAGCTTTTAGGTTTTAAATAGATGATGAATGGGATTTTCTTAAACTTGTACATCAATTAATTTGCTTTAGTTATTAAAGTATATAAATTATTGATTTAATTTGTGTGTAAGTAGCCACTTTAGTTAAGTAGGTATAGAAATATTGATTTAATTTATGTGTAAATAGCCACTAGTTAGTTTCAGTTCAACTGTATTAAAATATTTCGCATAAAAGAGCTTGATATTATAACATTTGCGTAAATACAAGAACATATTATAAGCCGTTACTTAAAATGGTTATGTATAACCTGATTTAAAGCATTTTGTAAAAAGGGTAAATGTTACACATTCATAATTATTTTTACGGCCGTCAGCGGTTTATTTTGTCATTAATTTATCTTAACATGTTTTCTATATTTTACAAGAAACCAGACATTGCAAAAACAATCACCAGCAAAACAAAAAGTTACAAAAAAAAAGAATTCAATAACTGCGACGCAGGAATTTTAAATGTTTGAGTTCACAAAGAACAGTAAATGCATAAATAGATGCATTTGCAAATAACATACCGATAGGCATTAACAAGAAGATAACATCGAAGACCAAAAACAACAATTGTAGAAATATAAACATTTAACAAAAAGAACAACCAATAATTCTACGATAATATTCGTATTTTTGTACAAAATAGACAAAGATATTCGTTAATTTTGTCAGTGAGCAACCTGCGTGTAGCACATGTACCGCGGCAATCTAGCTAAATACCTTGTATCTAACACGCTAGCATCTTTAGGTAGATACACGTGGTGAATAAAGAGGCTACTTTCTTAAGAAAGAAAAATAATAGTTAATTTTAAAAGATAATCGCCGTAGTAGGCGGTAAAAGTATTTAATAATAACGACTATATAGAAATATAATTGTATTGCCGTACAAAGCCACAAGCAGAATGTTATAGTAGAAAAATGAAAAAGAGGAAAAGAGAAGGGTATGAATTTGTTCCTTAAGTCAGAAAAGGCAGTAATAATTAGCAATAATTACCAGTAGCAATTAATTGCCGTAGTAGGCAATTAAAAAAAGCTATAGCAATGCATGCGATCCACGAAAGTGACTTTAGCGCGTCGTTAGAGGACACGAGGCCTTAAATCGCAAGACGAAGCATACGATCGACGAATGTGACCTTAACGCGTCTTTAGAGGACACGAGGCCGCAAGTCGAACGATTATAACTTGTTACTTAAGCAGTTGATACACAATTAATTATCACACGCGGCAACAGAAAATAGTTATAATATAAAAAAGGGCTTACCAAAAGAAGTAAGAAAAATATATGCCACTAAAACAATCTGACACTGCTTTGGGACGAATTCACACATAAACAGTAAAAATATGGAAAAAAAAACCTTACCGAAAACGCATACCCAAAAGACCCTACTTATTTATTCCCGTAGGCGCCACTGAGACGTGGTTAAATGAAAATCGTTATTTCGGTTACAAACAAATTTTTTTAATTCGGTAAATAATCTAAAAATCCTTTAGCAAGGAATTTAATGGAAAATTATTAGCAAAATAATTTGACTAGTCACAAGGATAGAACCAGGGTCGCGTGATTCGGCGTATCTCTTCGGGAATCCTGGGAATACGTTTTCGGTGTCGCTCAGGGAAGCAGCAGAGGTACTTAGCTTGCTCGCCGCACAGCCGAAGAAAGGGCGAGCGCTGCAGCGCCACGATATTTATAGGAGCCCGAAGTGGAGTGCCTGAGGTGAGGGCCGGAGGTGGAGACGGCCGGCCAAGAGGTGCGACATCACATGTCATAAGTTGAACCCGCTGTCCAAACGTCATGTTTCTAGCTTCAGTAGTCGAGGCTCTGCAGTAATATTATGTCAGTCAGGACTAGTCATTTTATATAAGTAGATAATGATAACATCTTTCCATAGAACATGCTGAAATTTTATCCACTTCACTCATAATTTCAATATTTTCTTTTTCCTCGTTAATCTTATAACAAGAGAGCTTCAGAACGGAAAGTCTGTACAAAATCCTAGCAAAAAAAACAGATTCAAACTGATAATCCACTACGGAACTTAGAGCATCTTGTAAAGCAATTATAAACCGTCTACGTTGGCAACACTTCGCTTTACCGAGAACTGGGGTGATTTTGAAGTGGCGCGTCCACTATGAAACATTTGTGATAGAATATTGCGGGTAAATTTGATTTTCGTACAGTGTGGTGTTTCTACGTAGTTCGATTTATCAGGTATCGAAGGTAGAACAGCATCAAGTTTTGGATCTATTTTCGGTATATATGGCAAAGATCGTGACACATTTCGTGATCAGGAATAGTTTATTTTTTATTTATTTATATACTCACGCCTGTATCCCCGAAGGGGTAGGCAGAGGTGTAAATATTACACATTTTGAAGGAAGGAATAGTTACGAGTATGTGGAGGAATAAGGTGTGATGTTCTCATGTTCCTCATACCATGGAGAGGATCCTCTGACAAGGCTCAGTGATCGTGTTTGCGGACTGCAGACCAACGGTAGTAGTTTGTAACTACTTAGTATATGGTCAGAGGTCACAGTCTCTTGTAAAGTCCATACAAAAGAAAAAAAATGTGTCATTAATGTAAGGCGATCATGCACAGCAACAGTATGGTCATACATTTTATAACCACAATAGAGGACGACAGCAGCTACGCCTGCAACTTTTTTTAATTTACCCGTTTTGGCCGATCCCGTGGGAATTTCCGTAAATCCCTTCTTAGTGCACCCCTACGGTCCACAAGGGACATACATGCCAAATTTCAGCTTCCTGCGCCCAATAGTTTCGGCTATAGCGTGTCTGTCAGTCAGTAAGTAACACAAGGATTTTATATATTAAGATTGAACGAAGCAAATACGCAATCACAAATGACTGCACGGTAGGCGTAGTGTTCTAAGCGGCCACCTCGGCGACTTTTTTGACTCTGCGCCGAGTTTTGTGGGTTCGATTCCCACACGAAACAACACTTTGTGTGATCAATAAATTGTTGTTTCGAGTCTATGTGTTCATTGTGTCCGTTGTTTGTATGTTTGTAAAGTCCCCCGCGACACAGGATATAACATTATTCCTAGTGCGGGCGTTTTCAAAAGATAAAAGATGGATTATTATTTTTTATACTTAATTATGAAGCAATAAGCATGAATGTTTCTTATTCCAAGGCGATCCTTATCGAGCGTTCGGTGAAGCGCCCAACAATGTGTTCGTTTTTCTTTGTTTGCTTTAACGAAGCCTCCTTTGTGAGCTCTTTGTGTTTTTATTAACTAGAAACAATCGAAGTTATCAGTAGACGGTGTTGCGACAAGTAGTGTCTGAGGAGCGCTGCCGTAATGAGAAAGGCAACTTATTTTTGATGTTTATTTTACAAGTTTTTATTATTCTAAGGCACGGACAGACCTAGGCGGACGCTTTCTGACCAGATTGGAAATATCCTAAATAAAGGACAGGTTAGCAGTAGGTACCCCTAACCGAAGAGCATGCATGAGAAATTTGATGAGGATGAGAGTGAATGAAGCAAAAGAGATATGACAGGATCGTTGCGAATGGCATTCCGTAGTCTTTGCCTACCCCTTCGGGAAATAGGCGTGAGTCTATTTATGTATGTATGTTTTGTATTACTTTTGATAAGCTATGTTCTGTAATTGTCATTTTGTGTAAAATAAAAAGGGATTTTAGAGCTTTAACTAAGAGGTTTATTTTATAAAAACCTAAAAATATATACTACAATAAATGCCGGTGACAATAGTCTGCGTCGTCATAGTAGTATCCTGGCTGCGTACAAAACTTTGGACTGGAAGAATGTATAACCACGTGATTTGATAGATTCTTGTGCACCATGCATAAATATATTCTAAGTGTACGGATAGTTATTTAAACGGATGTCTTGCTATTTCGCACGAGCATTGCACTTTTGTGGGTTCTATCGAACTTTACGGTAATTGTTGCGTAGAGTCTTAGGCCCGTATTAATAAACCGATATCAGCATGAGAGTAGGATCTTAAGAGCTGGTTTGAGATCCCGACATAATAATAAACAAATCTTAAGATGCGGTTTAAGAGCCTGTCATCACTTGAGATCGCTTTGATTAATAAACAGTACTCGAGTTTCAAGATAGGTATCAAGGTGGTTCTCAAGATCAGGATAGTTGAGTACAGTCGATCCGGGACTTGAGATCGTGAACTTGTATCGGCGGTAACTATGGACTTCGAAAATATTATTTCCGAAATCAGTTATTGCGATGAAGTAGATTATTATGATGATATTCTATGGCCTTTTCAAATTCAACACCTAAAGTTTATATAACGGATACGGCAAATCCATTCAAATTACCTCCGCAAAACTTTAAAAACGATTTCGATTTAGCCAAGAATCAGTGCTATATATACATATTGCTTCATTAATCTATAATCTATAATATAAAAATGAATCGCAAAATGTGTTGGTAAGCGCATAACTCAACACCGCCTGGACCAATTTGGCCAATTCTTTTTTTTAAATGTTCGTTGAAGTTCAAAGATGGTTTTTACGGCGAGAAAAATTCTAATAATTGCCGTAAAGACCCTAAAAACAGCCTGATCTGAATCCGGACCTGAAGTCTCAGTGCTGCCGCCCAGCGGGCTTCATGTCAGAAGAAACCCATTGATAATCCCTACTTAATATTATAAATTCGAAATTGTGTATGTATGTATGTTCCGTTTTCACGCTAAAACGGCTGAACCAATTTTGTTGAATTTTAGTATAGAGATACATTATATTAGACCACGGAGACGGATATAGGCTACCATAAGTTGTAAAAATTAAACTGGCATACCATAAGTTGTAACAATTATACTGGATTGTAGGGAGGGTAGAAGTTTGTACGGCACAAATTTACCTCTTGGAAGTAAGAACGCATGCGCTGATAATTGATTGCTGCGCATGTACTATCGCATATCTGTCAGTACTGTCACGTCATACCTACTTAATGTCATATTGTGCACATTGATTAAATTGTTCGCAAATCTATACTAATATAATAAAGCGGAAGAGTTTGTTTGTTTGTTTGAACGCGCTAATCTCAGGAACTACCGGTCGGATCTGAAAAATTATTTTTGTATACGATAGCCCAGTTATTCCGGTATAACATAACGCTTCGGCCCTTTGGGGCCGGGCAAAAGGCTAAAAAGGCTAAAAGATAATGTCGGCTAATCTCAGGAACTAGCAGTCGGATTTTAAAAGTTGTTATTGCCTATGATAGCCAAATTATTCCTATATAAAATTACGCCACAATTTTTAGGGGCCAGACAAAAATAATAAAATGGTCAAACGAGAAGGGGGAGGGTTGGGTCAAAGGCAAAAAAAGGCTAAACGAATAGGATACAATCTATATGGGTATCTTTTTCGAGATTTTCGGGACGCTGATTAATAATATGAAATGTATTTAGTGATACAAGATGGCGGACGGGAAATTAAAGATGGCGGATGAGAAATTTTTTAAAATCAATATGGGTATCGCCTTCGATATTTTAAGGGGTGGGGAATCTAAACACAACATCTATTTCGTGATCAAAGATGGCGGATGGGAAATCAAAGATGGCGGATGGGAAAATCACCATCACGATTGATTTTTAAATTTTTTCCCATCAGCCATCTTTGATTTCCCATCCGCCATCTTTGATCACGAAATAGATGTTGTATTTAAATTCTCCATCCCTTTAATCATCAGAGACGATACCAATATTGATTTTTTTAAATTTTCCCATCCGCCATCTTTGATTTCCCATCCGCCATCTTTGATCACGAAATAGATGTTGTGTTTAGATTCCCCACCCCTTAAAATATCGAAGGCGATACCCATATTGATTTTAAAAATTTTCTTATCCGCCATCTTTAATTTCCCGTCCGCCATCTTGTATCACTAAATACATTTCATATTATTAATCAGCGTCCCGAAAATCTCCATTTTGCGATTCATTTTTATATTATAGATAAACTACAAAATAAATGTTTTTTACACATACTTACAAAGTTGAACATTATTCTTCTGCAAAGCAAGTACTAAACGTACCGAACAAAAGATGAAATAGTTCCTTCATTGTGACGTAGCAAGTCTTGAAACCAGGATTTCATTGGGTGTCGAATTACGAATCATAAGACCGTGATCTTAAGCTCGGTATCGTCTGAGATGGTGTTGATATAGGTTTATTAATTAGCGTCGACATTAAGATGCTGGTCGCATCTTGAGACCGTATCAACTGATACCGCTCTTGAGATCACTATTGAGACTTGTTTATTAATACGGGCCTTAGTGTTTTTGCGCCCGTGAGATAAATTGTTCTTACGTTCGTTGACGCAAAACGGAATTTTTCTATATTGTTTTTGTAGTGTATGTAGTTTGTATTTAAATAATAAACCTCTTTATAATAATATCGTTTACTTTAATTATACAATCTCACAAACTAATATTCCTAGAAACTGGCTTTTGTTTTTCGGTCGACATCGTAGTCATAGAGACATAGAGCTATATCGCCTTCGTGTAGTCCAGACGATGCCAACTAAAGAGTATTGTGCCTAACACTCTCTCCCTCGTTATAATTATTACGTTACAGGTTCAGGCGATTTGGCGGTCTTCTGATTCTATTACTACGGCGTGGTACCATCTCTGCCGCGGCTGGTGTATCTTCGGATGCTGGTGTATCTTCCTGCTGTAAGGCACTCGCCTGCTCTGACTGTTGTGGTTCCTGTTGAACTTCTCTAGGTATCTCTATTGTTTCAGGAACTAGCGGCTTCTTTGCCTCTTGCACTGTTTCGTTCATCCTTACTGGACTAGGCTGCACTGGTGTCTCAATATTGTGGTCGCTTTGGATAGGTGGAACTTCTGGTTGCTTTGAATTATGACTGTAGGTCATGTGCGGATTCTCTCTCATGCATGCAGTCTTTAAGATTTGATCCACGTGTCTTTGGTGTATCTTGCCATTACCTCCACCTCGTAATGTAGTTTCCCTGTTCTGCTTCTTATGTTTCCGAATTTCCATTTATTGCTGTCATACATTCTTATCTGTACTCTATCGCCCTTTTCGAATTCTTTACGTACTTTAATTTCTTCATTTTTGGATTCTTCTGCCTGTTGTCTCTTTACCAAATCAATCTTCGTCCTGTATAGTCTCTTGAACATCATCTCAGCTGGGCTCAACCCTGTTGCGCTATTAGGTGTTTTCCTGTACATCATGAGAAATTTCTGTAATTTATCTTGTAAGGATCCTTCTTCATTTGCCATAGCTTTTAACTTATTTTTAAATGTTTGTACATATCTCTCAGCTTGGCCATTCGTCGCTGGATGAAAAGGTGCTATGAAGTTAGCCTGGATTCCATTTTCCTTCAGAAAATGTTGCATTTCCTCTGATCTGAATTGTCTTCCGTTGTCAGAGACCTGTGTGATTGGTAGACCAAATGTTGTATATATCTTTTTTAATATGTTAATGGTAGCTGTAGCTGTTATGGATGTTGTGGGTACAACCTCTAGCCACTTTGTGTAAGCATCCACAACAATCAGGAAGTATTGGTTCATGAATGGTGCATAGTCAATATGTATGCGGCTCCATAGTTCCTTTGGATACTCCCAGATATGTATTGGTACTTTAGTAGGGTTCTTCTGCATCAAACAACACTCTTTGCATTGCTTTACCATGTGTTCAATGTCTGAATCAATATTTTTCCACCACACGTAGCTTCTTGCTAGTGCTTTCATTTTACAATACCTGTATGGGCAGTGTGCAGTTCTTGTAAGATCTTGGGATGTAGCTTCTTGGGAATAACTATTCTTATGCCATAAAATATGCAGTTACCTTGTAAGGAAAATTCATGGAGTCTTTTAGAATCTTCTTTGCCCGACTGAATGTCAATATAAAGTTTTTGTAATTCTGTATCTTTAGCAGTGGCTTCTTTAATTTCTTGTAAAGTTATTGGCATTTCAGCTATTTGATTTAAGTAGTATGCATCATCATCTGTAAGATTGTCTTTATTGGTATTATGAGAATTTTTTAATCTTGAAAAGTAGTCTGCATTTGAATGTTCAGAAGTCTTACGTAGCTTTATTTCATAGTCAAAACCGGCTAAAAAATTAGCATAGTGTACCAGTCTAAACGCTGTAGTAGCTGATGTAGCTTTCTCTGGATGTAGGATTCTTGCCAGTGGTTGGTTATCTATGATCAGTATGATTTTTCTTCCATAACAGTATTGAAAGAATTTCTTGAGTCCCCATATTAGTGCAGTTGCTTCTTTATCTAGTTGGCTGTAGCCTTTTTCCGCCTTTGTAAGGGATCTTGATGCGAATGCTATTGGTCTACAAATGACTTAGATTCTGGGGATTCCGGTGTTGTAATGTTTTTTACGATTTGGTAATATTTAGGTCCAATGCAATTAAGAAATATTTGTAATTTTGTTGAATCATCAACGCCTTTCAATGTAATGTAATTCTGTAATCTTTGTAAGTAGCTTTCAAACGACTCATTTATTTCATCATATGGATGTAATGTAATTCCACTTACTTTACTTGCGCTTTGGTTTAGTAGCACTTTTTGTAGGTTTGCTTGTTGTTCTTGCATGCCTTGCATCGTTTTCATCATCTGATTTAGTACGGCTGACAGTTGTTCCATTTTCAATTTTATGTAATATTTTTTTTGTGAAGCGGGCTATCATTACAGGATAGAAGAGGCCCTTGGATATCAAGGAATATCGTTGGGAAAACTAGTAGGTACCTACGTGCCAACGCCCACTTTCCTTGTTTGACCACGGTTTCTTGTGAGTTCGTATTTTTCCTTTTTCTCGTCCCCATAAACTGTAGTGTATGTAGTTTGTATTTAAATAATAAACCTCTTTATAATAATATCGTTTACTTTAATTATACAATCTCACAAACTAATATTCCTAGAAACTGGCTTTTGTTTTTCGGTCGACATCGTAGTCATAGAGACATAGAGCTATATCGCCTTCGTGTAGTCCAGACGATGCCAACTAAAGAGTATTGTGCCTAACAGTATTAAAAAGGATATTTGACTTATTAATTAAATTAATTTTGACTTATTAATTTGTTTCTCAATAGCTGTCTGTCAGCCGTCAGCTGTCATATCCGTCATCTGTTATCTTATCTAATGTCTGTCAAATTGTAACGTGTATGGGTACAGGGCCTTTTGGACTGTTTACTTAAACTTCCTTTCATTCTTATTTTCTATAACTTTGTTTCTTATTTCCACCTATATAATTGTATTTCATACTAGCTTTTATAAATAAACTCTTGCAATTTTCTTGTTACCTGCCGGACCAATTCGAATTCTGATTTCTTTAGTTTTTTGTTGTGTTAATATTTTATATTTCCACATAATAATATGTATCTCATGAACCTTGTCGATTTCTATTCTTGGCACTACTGGCAGGTGGTGTATTATTGGTAGTTTTGAATTAATATTCAGTTTTTAGTAGTAGTAGTAGTATATATAAAATAGGTATTTTATTTGTTTATCTTCCGATTATATATATTTATATTTTAGATAATATTATTAGGTATATTTAAGTATATTTGCAGCCATTGATATTGATAGCATTAGTGATGATGAAAGCTTCTACTCAATATGTAGTATAGATGACAGCTTCACCAGTATACCGTCACTTGCCGACAGTCTTCATTCACAATTTTCTGATGTATCTAAAAATTTCAATGCTGTTCATATCAATGCCCAAAGCATTCCGGCACATTTCCCTGATATGCTGGCCAATCTAGACTGTAAGAACCTTCATGCTATCCTTGTTTCTGAGTCATGGCTTAAGCCCTGTCTGCCTTCTTCATTATACTCCCTGCCTGGTTTTCAACTTATTAGAAATGATCGAGCGGTCGGGGGCGGTGGGGATGTTGTCATATATCTTCGCTCACATATCCCATATAAAATTGTAAGTATGTCTGCACAACCACCGCCACCAAATGCCGGCGAACATTTATTTCTGGAAGTTGCACTAAACCACACTAAAGTCCTTCTCGGCGTTTTCTACTGTCCTTCACTACGTATTGATTATTTTCGACCTTTGAAACCGTATTGGTTAATCTTGTGCCTTCTTACAGTCATGTTATCATAATGTGTGATTTTAATACCTACTTGTCTGTTAAAAAATGATTCTCGCTCTTCATCCCTTCTTTCTACTTCTATAGCCTGTAACTTGTCTATTCTACCCTTAAGCGCAACTCATCACTTTCCTAACTCTACACCTTCTCTTCTTGATATAATCATGGTTTCCTCTAAGGAACATGTCACCATGCACGGGCAATATCCAGCAGACATGTTTTCTTACCATGATTTGATCTATATATCTTACAAAATCCGTCCACCTAAAATGAAGCGTAACGTCCTAATGCAGCGTAATTTTGGTGGCATAAACACCGATGCTCTTTGTAAAGATGTCAGTGATATTGACTGGATTCCACTTTTCAATGTTGAATCTGTTGATGAAAAGGTCAGCATCTTTATATCTAATATCACAGATCTATATGATAAGCATGCACCAATTCGACCTATAAAAATAAAACACCCTCCCTCACCGTGGCTCACTGATAGCATCAAACAGCTCATACACAAAAAAGCTGCAGCAAAATTTAAATACAAAATTAGGCCTGATGAACACAATCTTCAAGAATATGTTGCGATCAGGAATCACTGCAATAGGGTGTGTAGGGACGCACAACGCCAACATATCCATAATTCTGAGAATAACGGAGATCCAGCGAAGGTCTGGAAATTTCTTAAAACCCTGGGGGTCGGCAAACCACGTCAACACACTATTCCTAATGACTTCAATTTTGATATGCTTAATCAACATTTCTCTGCCTTGTCCAATATTGATAGGACTACTAAAGAAAGCACTATAAATTATCTTTCATCCTTGCCAACCCCTAGTTATTCATCATTTGTCTTTAATCATTTCACCGATAGTGATGTTAAGAAGAACATAATGTCAATCACTTCCAACGCAGTTGGTAGCGACTGTGTCAGCCGTAATATGCTCCTTCCAATCCTCGATTTCATCCTGCCCATAATTACCCACATCCCTAATTACTCCCTATCCAGTGGTCAATTCCCATCAATGTGGAAGGATGCCCTAATAACTCCCATCCCAAAAACTCCTCATCCATCATCTTTTTCTGTCTATCGTCCTATCTCCATCTTACCATTCCTCTCCAAAGTCCTCGAACGTCTCGTCCACTGTCAAATCAATTCATTCCTATCAAAAATAATCTCCTTAATCCATTCCAATCCGGTTTCCGTTGGGATCATAGTACCGCTACAACCCTTGTCAATATTACGGATGACATAAGGGCTGGTATGGAAGGCGGACAGCTCACAATAAAATAAAAACTAGCTCTGCTAGATTTAAGCAACGCCTTCAATACTATGGATCATGACGTTCTACTAAGCCGTCTTTGCTCTCTTAATATATCTCCTACGGTGATTGATTGGTTTCGTAGTTACCTGTGTGGCCGCCGACAACGTTTACGCATTGAAAATTCACTTTCGTCTTGGTGTAACACTACTGTTGGTGTGCCCCAGGGTGGCGTGATATCTCCTTTACTCTTCGCAATTTTTATAAATTCTATATCTAACAATCTTCGCTCTTCCTATCACCTTTATGCAGATGATCTCCGAATCTATACGCAGTCGCCATTCGCACAGTTATCAGATTCTATAGATACCATCAACAATGATCTTGCACAGATTAGCAGCTGGAGTAAATCCTATGGACTTAAAGTGAATCCCTCGAAAACCCAGGTTATTGTTGATGGTAGTTCGAGAATGATAGCGAAAATCGACTGGTCACAACTTCCTGACATTATTTTTAATGGCACTGTTATTCCCATACAGGATAAAGTAAAGAATCTGGGCCTAACTATCGACTCAACCCTTTCCTGGCGCTTGCAGATCCAAGAAATGAGTCGTAAGGTGTTTGCGACAGGTTCACTAAGAAGACTTAGGAATTTTCTTCCTACTGCCACCAAAATTGCACTTGCAAACTCTCTTCTATTACCCATTATTGATTACGCAGATGTCAGCTATCCAGATCTTGCCGAAAACCAGTTTGAAAAACTTGAGCGCCTTCAAAATCTCTGTATACGATTCATATTTGGATTACGCAAATACGATCATGTCTCACAATTTCGAACACAACTCAAGTGGAAACCCATACGATATCGCCGGAATACTCACATTCTTTCATTGCTGTACAATATACTGTTTAACCCTTCAACTCCCTCCTATCTTAAAGGACGATTCGAATTCCTTCATGATACGCATAACCGTTATTTAAGGTCAGCGGAAAATTTGAAACTGAAGATGCCAGTACATTCAACAGCTTTTTATGATAAATCTTTTTCTGTCACTGCTGTTCGACTATGGAATGCATTACCGTTTCACATAAGGCAGGCTCAGACGGTAGCAAGGATCAAATCTCTAGTCAAGGATCACTATCTATCATTATAACATTCCTTATATGTATATAATTATAAGTATGTATTAAATATTATTTAAGTATGTGTATATATATGTATAGTTATTTATCTATGAGAAGGTATATTATTGCACTATTTATTTTATTTAAGTATATATTTAAAGTAAAATCATAATTTACTGGTACACTGACAACTACCATTTCTTTCCTACCATTAATATCCACCCAAAGGTTGCCTGGTAGAAATCGCTGTTAGCGATAAGGCCGCCCATTGTACTATGTTTGTTAAATGGTCAATTTCTTATGTCCAACTTAGTGTATATGGGCGCAAATTAATATATAATGATTATATTGTTACGAAAATATTAATAATATTTAAGATTGATATTTAAATAACTATTTGTGAACAGAGAACTGAGAACTTCACTACTTTACAATATTAGACACTGTATTGGCTGCTTAACTGTTTTATAAAGATTGGGTATTTAATTTATCGCTTAGTTATTAAGATAACTCCAGAAACTTTCAAATTAAAATCAATTAGTATTATATAACATTATTATGACACTTATTTTTACGGTAATAAATAACATGCGTTTATATTTGCATCCTGTTGATAGCGCCATCTGTTGACAATGTTGTAAAGCAGCGTTTAGTTAATAAAATAAATTTGTTATTCGTGTAAAATAAATAATTTGGTGTTGTGCAAAATTCATTACAATATTAATGTCGATTTTTGATTAGATTATAATTAATAGTACAGTAATTTCAATTATATGTTGAAAAGGAGTTGTTAAACGTTACATTAAGTGTAATGACGGTTAGTTTATAAAAAGGACTGTAGTTCGCATTTTAATGCAATTCTGTGCTAGAAATCAACTGATAATAAACCAAGTAATATTACGTGAGTGTTTTTATTATGGAGTCTGGACACCATAACCCTGGCATATCGCGGACATGTACATTAAAGTGTTAAACAAATATATATTCCTTTTAAAAGAAAAATACAAAACTTGCATTTAAAATACTGTGTTTTAATATTGTGGTACATTTTAGTAGTTCAGTTTCTTCGCAAGTATTATTAAGCTTCACACGTTTACTTTTGTTTTTCCACCGTCATAAATTGTAAACATTTCACGAAAATACTCGCCCCAGATTTACCGTATGTTTGCAAAAACAAAACGAAAATTTAACAAGAGCAAATGTTCGCATCACGTGGCAGGAGCAAACAGTGCGAGGATTAGGATGCATGCTCACTAGAACAGCTGTTTGCAATATTAGGTGCATGTAAATGCAGAATAGGTGAGATACTTTTTAATACCTAACTGACAAAACACTGGTCGCATATGGCAAGGATACCCGTTGATGAAATTAACCATTGTGTCAGGTTATGGTATGCAGGCCATAATGATATATGAAGTTGCACTAAACTATAGATTTCAACACCGCTACGCTTGCCCTGCTCGCCAGCTACTTCCCTCTCGCGACCGCAACAAATTGTTTACCTTCTTGGTTCGACAGCACACATTCAATATTTTGATGTGCTCATTTTGATGCGCTGTCTGAAGCACGAAGGGATGTGAGTTTTTGTGACTACTCTAAAGCAAGATGACGACGACTGACTTTCCTTGGGGCTGGGAAATAGGATAGGATGAGGCGTGGGATGAAGAAGAAGGAATAGGGCTTCCAGCACTCTCACTCATAGAACGAAACGCAGGAATATAGGTACAGTTACTTTACGTCGATCTTCTCTGAGAGGGTAGTACTTCTACCCCAGTCGAGCCGGCCCATTCATGCTGAAATCAGCAAGGCTCTTCTACCTTGACAGAACTTAGACTTTTATTTTTAGGTGTATCTAAATCATCAAACATGTATTCACAGACCACTATGTACAGACACAGGTTTCTCCTAATTTTTGACAAGAAATAATTGTGATTAAATAGACGCATTTGGCCTACTATATTACGAGTTTGACGTCTCTTTCAAATGATAATATTTGCTTTAGTATATTCCTTAGTCACCTCATAAGACACACACGGAATAAAATTAAGTACTAACAGTTGTATTCTTAATTTGTCACCACACAGATTAAGTGCATACATTTCAAAATAAAAATGATATCGTACAGTGTCAGTGTGTGCTACTCTTAACGTGTATACTGCGGTGTTAAACGTTTTCTCGCTTTTTATGACTACAATGCATACATCGTAGACGATCTCTTTGATATCTATAGATAATTTATTGCTATTTTGTTTCGCAAACTTAGGTTGAACTAGTTTTAAACCATAGTAACTGCTGTTCGGAATACTTATTAAACTGAAATAATCTGCAATATTGTGTGATAGGAGACGAAATGAAATTAATCGATCGATAAATGAAAAATGTTATAAAGTCAACTAACTACGGTATACACAATTACAATTCAGTTTATAGGGAAGGTGAGTAACGTTAATAATCAGATTTGGAAAATGCTTTTATAATAACGTAAAGTATTTCTTTCTGTAAGTAGTGTTTCAGGTTTGGTGAGACACTCCTCATCAGCCAGATGCCAGTTCCTTCTTAACACATGAATTAAAAACATCGCAACTCCTGTAACGAGATACCTATGCAAGTTCTATCTATCTATATCGTCACGCCTGTCTCCCATTGGGGTAGGCAGAGACTATAGAACGCCACATGCTTCGGTTAAAACATACCTCTTTCGCTTCCTCGACTTTCATTAACATCATCATGCATGCGCGTCGGTTATGGGTACTTTTAATTTGGCCTTTTTTCAGTACGTAACCTATTTGGTCGGCGTACGTCCGCCTAGGGCGTCCCCTTCCGACATTTCCATTTATTCCCGCACGATACACTCCTTTCGTATTTCTTCTTTCATCCATCCGTTCCAAATTTCCAAACCAACGCAGCATTCCTTTTTCAATCTTTGTCACTACATCTTCTTTTAGACCACACTTTTCTCGTATCACACTTATACGTACTTTATCTTTAAAACTTACTCCGCACATACATTAATCAACATCAGTCTTTAACAGTCCACTGCTGGACTAGGCCTTTCCTTTGAAAGGAGGAATTGGCCTACTATACCACGCTGGCCAAACGGGTTGGTATAGGGTTTGTATCAAGTTTTCCTTCTCTTACAGTGATATTCTCTGCATAATATGTTCTCTCTGTCGGCTCTTACGACACCCATGGGATGATATGGACATACAGAGAACAACACTGTAAGAGATGGAAAACTTGATACAAACCCTATACCAACCCCTATGGCCAGTGTGGTATAGTAGGACAATTCCTCCTTTCAAAGGAGAGGCCTAGTCCAGCAGTTGATTGTTAAAGGCTGATGATGAAATTACAAATCCTAATTATGTCCTAGGACAATATACCAGCAAATAGAAGCACTATAGGATGCCCGCAGGTACGCCTAAACATTTTATCTTAAACTGTTTCTGCCCGATCTTGTAGGAATTTCGGAAAATCTCTTCATGGTGCCCTTTACGGTCTCCAAGGAACATACATGTCAAATTTCCAGCTTCTTGCACCCTTCTATAGTTCCGCCTGTGAGTTGTCTGTCAATCAGTCAGTTACGCAAGAATTTTACATCGACAGATTACGAAGAACTATCAGGTTGTTCGCTTTTCACTACATATTTAAAGTTGCGTAAAACCATATAACACAAGTAAACGCAGTTACATACAAATACTACGTTAACTGTGCAAAAAAAACAAAATCTTTTTAAACCGCATGTATTTTGGCAACGTTGACCAATGCAAACACAGTGCGGGTTTTTACTAAATTTCGCAGGATGTTTGTGCAGTATAACAACGATACCTATTTATATTATAAAGATGAGGAATTTGTTTGTTTGTTTGAACGCGCTAATCTCAGGAACTACATGTTCGATTTGATTGATTATCTTTGAGTTGGATAGCCCATTTATCAGGAAACCTTTTATAGGATAGGCTACAACAACACGCTATGTGTCAACGATACGTAGCAGTAGCCTTAAATAACGCGGGTGTAAAAGCAAGCTTATCGAGCACAATATAAGAAGTACAGAGATACTTATATAAACCTATATACATCATACGTATGGCATTTTTCTATTACATAAGAAATTCTCGTACCAAATCCTTAAAGCCATAGACGGTTTATTCTCAACATTTCTCTACAAAAGATCCGCTCACAATATAATATAGTGGTATTTATGTAAGAACGGACCGTTGGGATTTTGTTCTTTTATCCGTGGCAGAAATCTTTTGATTATTATTTTATGACAAAATAAATATAATATTTATTCACGTGGGCTGAAGCTGAAGGTAAATAACTATATTGTATGACGTGAATATGGATAAAAAAATTATATCAGATTAGTATCGCAATACAGGCTCCACGCTAATCGCAAAATAAGAGCGTTTGTAGAGGTGACGCTTATAGTGAATCCAGCACGCGTGCAGTCCAACTATGTTAGCATACAGCATTACAAGAACAAAGATGTTGAATGTTTACATGTTTTATGCCGCTATGCTGCCTGGACGTGAAAGCTTAACGCCGACCTCACGTTGAGGATGCGAGTTGCTCGGGCGAGCGCCCAGAGCGTGTGCCCGGCGTGCGCTCGACGTTCACTCTGTAGCACAAAGTAAATGGACATGGTGGCATATGAGGTCGGCCTAAAGTGTCATTGGGCAAGTAAGATGTGCTATGGAAGGTGAGCCTGCATGAGGTAGCTTTGCGAAGGTGCACAGCTCGAGCTCGATGTATCGAGAGTAGGAAGCTACACACATCAGTTGCGCACATTTATAGGTCTCTTCTATCATTCATAGGTTGTAGAGGTTTGCTGATTTCGTATAAATGGGCTAGCTCGACCGGGGAAGTACAACTCTCTAACAGAATATTACCGTTAAGTAACAGTATCTATGCTGTAGCGTTTCTTTCGGTGATCGGGAATGCCGGAGGCCCACATCCCCTTCTCCTTCTCCATCATACCGGTCTTTCTTCTATAAATTTTCCCATAAAAAAGGGCGGCCACGCATATGTGATTCCTCTGGTGTCATGGGAGGCGGGGATCGCATACCAACACGTTTGCCACCTATTACAAAAATAAACCTGTAGCAGACGTCAGACTTCCATTCATAAGCGTAGCAAAGTTGAACGCGTTCCTTCTAGTGCTTACTTATAGTTAGTAAGGGCTTGACTTAAGGTCAGTAAGTTAGGTTTTTCTCAAAAAATCTATAAAATTAAGATAGTGTTAAATATGCCATAAGAGTATTTCAAACATTGCCCGAATGGATAGTGTTCTTATAAGTCTGTGTATCTGCCACTTAATTATATGTTTTCAGAAATTGTTATAAATGCACAAAGAGACGCTGTCAGAGACGCTGTCAATTTTCACTGAAGAAAAGTTGGCGATATTTTTGTCTCCTTTTTAAAATTATTTCAATCTGTCAATCCGAAGCTTAAAAGATGGAAATCTGTAGAAAAAACGTAGTGGCCTTTAGGTCCCTGAGAAAAAACCGTTTAAGGTATATCAAGATATTCACGTCACCAAAAAAAAAAAAATATTTTCCTGAAATCTACATTTAGCTCTACAATTAGTCTCCCTTATCTTCTGAATAATCGTTACATAACTTACCGTAATGCGCAGCGCTGGGAAATAAACGGTCTGTAATAAAACTTGTATAATTTGAATTACAAATGGCGGAATCCAATTACTGTATAACGTGCGTTATCAAACGGTGGCTGTCCGCGGTCCGTAGGGAGCGATGATAAAATTGTATCGAGAGATACCACTGCACAAAAATATACGTAGGTTTAACTTGGAATATCCAACAATATATGCATTCACCCCTGAATTCAATATTCGATTTATTCATATTTTTGAGATCTTAGGTTCGTTTTTGACGTTAACTTCATACAAAATATATCAAACACGAATCTCGATCTCAAAATCTATGGATAGATCGAATTCTGAAAACGGCCGTCCGCGTCAGTCGATCGTAACTTGTACTTATATGGTATTTATGTACAGGATCGCAATCGGGTTATTATTTTAAAAATAAATGTGATATACCTTATATTTGCCTTTTTGAAACTCGTTATAAAAATAAGTAGGTATTTAACATCTTCAGATTACGGAAAACGCCATGAAAGCACGTAAAAAAACAATAAAATACACAGATAATTGAACATGCTCAAACGTCTCTTATCTAAGAGTAAATACGGTAGCTAACTAGAAAAACTCTAGCCAATTACCTATATTTTCAAATAACGCGATAAAGACTCGTTACATAAATATTACTATGTTTACAAATCTAAGAATGTTTAAAACTATTCGTATAAGTTCCTTTTTAAAGGGCAGGACTAAATGGTACTACTATGACATTTGGCAAGTGACGCGTAAGCGGTTAGGTAAACCACAAAAAATAAGGTATATTTTTTAAGTACCAAAACGAATTTAATGGGATTTTGTTTTTAATAGCAGACGTCGCACGGGAGCTTTCACTTTTATTCTATTAGAAATGCTATAATTGATGGGACTAACGTAACACTTATCGGCTTGTGAATATTGTAGGAAGAAAAAGTCAAACTGTTTGAAATACATAGATATAGTAAATTGATAAAATCATTGTAAGTTTGACCTAGTATGTCATTTTATATGGCGATTTGTGGACAATATAGTTCTTTATTTGTCGGTTGCATCCAATATAGTATAGGTCTTATTTCTTAAAGTTTAACTGTTCCACATGCTCTTTTGAGAATGGAAGGTTTGTCAATTCATAGGGATGTCAATTAAAAGTATAAATGTTTTGTTTTAAAACATGCTGATATAAAAAAATCGAAGTAGGTACTTGATAAGAATAATCAAACGAACCATACTTGATCTTAGGGTCGTTTTATTACGTAGGGCCTATGTCCACGTTCTGGTCCATCATCAGATCAGCACCATGTCATCATAATATTACATTACCACGCTCCCGTATTGCACATTGCTGTAATTTAGCATGCATGTGTAAATTACACATGCATGCTAAATTACAGCTCAATAGAAAATCAGGATATTGGTCAAAATTTACTTGCATAATTTCATAACAGACACCGGGAATAAAAAGTAAGTAAAATGGGACATTTCTGCGAGTCGTACTTTCACAGCTTGAGTACCCGTAAAAATCTTTCTATCAAAAAAATTAAGTTTTGGGTGTTATTTGTTTTATAAAAGAATGCACTAATATATATTAACTAGACGCCGCCAGCGGCTTCGACCGCGTCAATTTTACATATAAACCTTCCTCTTGAATCATTCTATCTATACTATGTAGTGATACATTATTATGTTTTCCGTATCTTCAACAATAATAGCATTGCAGTCCGTTTAATATTCGTGACAGAGCACTCGCAAATTGAGTATCGCTATGTCACAAAGGCATCTGTCGTAACGAAGACAACGGAGGTTCTCTTATGTGTCACCTGATACAGCACAGAGAAGGTGTGAAGACGGTAGTGTCAATATATATCTTGACCCAAATAACCTTGAAGCTTTAACACGGTATGTTATTACTTTTAAACCATAAAATATTTCAATTTCATCTAAAATACAGAAGCACACAAAATATGCTGAATTTGCATCTGTACCAAACTTGTAAAACAGCGTTGCAAGTCGTTTTTTTTACGTTCAGATAAAATTGGTTCGATTCTAGCATAGACAAGTTACACTTTAAAACTACCAGACAGGCATCACCTACATAATTATGTACACATATGTGACTAACGGCTGGTCCCCACTATACGATCTATCCATGGATTTAAGATTCGAGATACATATTTGAATTAAGCTCAATACAATATACATGGATAGATCAGATTTTGAATCCGGCGGTTAGTCCTGTCAAACCCACCGTCTGACAATTTCCATATATAATTACCCATTTCGATTTCAAAATTCCAACAAAGTTTTGCCTCGTATTAAGAGTCGTTTAACTTCAGAAACCCAAAAGAAATAGCGATTTTTCAATAGACCTTTATCACAGATTTGCCGTGGGCAAATTTATCTTATTTTTAAATAGATTTTTCGTTTGTAGCTCACCTAGCAAGAAGAATTATCATCATGACTGCATTTTTGTCGCCTACCTTAGAGGTATACAGAACTATTCAGCGACCAACTTTGACTGAAGAACTAAAAGTAATACGGATTCATGTTTACAAACTATAATATTTTCTCATCAAGACATAAGCTCTTGATATAAATGATATTGCCTCAGCTGGTCTCGAAGCGCAAAACTTACACTTTGTCGACGACGAAAAATTCCATTAAGGCGTTCAATCTTTTGAATTCATTTCTTTGGAAAAATTTCAAAGTGGTTCGCCAAGTTTGAAACTCCTTCTCGCTTGTCCCGCGTACTGCGCTTATTGTGGTCTAGGGCTGCTTAGGGATGAACATTAGCTAATGTATTTTAAAAGGTCTCGTAAGTTCGAAGAGATGAATATTCCCCTAGTATCATTTTATTTTTCATATTATAAGTAGGCAGCCTTTTACAAAATACACGAAGATTTAATTTTTAATAAGATAATTTTAAAAACACTATTTCATTTTTCCAACCTGTGCTTACCCATCGTGGTGGACTATGGCCTTACCCTTCTCATAGAGACTAAAAGCTCATGCTTAGCAGTGGGACAGTTTACATGGTTGATGATGATGATTACATATTGCAAGTTTTCCCTGTTATATATGTTTAAAGCCCTGACCCACTACGTCACTACTACGGCATCACCGCTTGGCCATAGTAGTGGATTTACCAACTGAAAACACAATATCCAGATTGTCGGTTTCTAAGTGGAACACGAGTGACTGTAAGGACTGACACACGGGCAAAGTAGGCGGTGCGATGCTTCGCCACGCAATTGATCCTAAACTAATCCAGCCTCATAACAACTATGGTTTCACCTGTGCCGCTAGCTCAAGCAGCCATAAATAGTAGAAAACATCTAGTTTCTTCGGTCGTGATCGTCCGATGAGACTGTAGACCTTAGAACACGCGACAAATTTAACAGTTTAACGTTTAAGAATAAACAATTTTTGTAATAATAAATAATAATCCCCGTTGCCGAGGAGTTTCAGAATGGCATCTTGGAGGTTGACCGCATTAATGATCGGTTAATGCTGGCGAAGGTTTTGATTGAGGGTAGAGTTACCAATTTGGTTAGTGCGCCCCTCAAACCGGTTTTCCATAATCGGATAAGGTGACGTTCTGGAATTCTTTTGACACCATACTAAGCGTTATCCCCCGTCGGAATATTTAGTGGTGGGTGGGGACCTCAATGGCCATGTGGGTCAGGAAGCTGAAGAGTTTCGACGTGTCCACGGAGGTTTTGGCTATGGAAGAGCTACTATAATTACTACGCAGAAGGAGAAACTATTATTAAAACCTGCACAGCCTTGGACCTGGCCACCGTGAACACATATTTCCAAAAGAAACCGCAACATCTAGTTACTTACCGAAGCGGCTCTCATTCCATTCAAATAGACTATCTCCTAGTCCGACGATGTGATATCAGCAGAGTAACCAACTGCAAAGCCATCCCTGGAGAAAGTCTGACATCGCAACACCTCTTAGTTATGGATTTAAAAGTTGGTCCGTAAGCGAGTGAGAGAGAGAGACGCAATCCCAGAACCAGATGGTGGTTGCTGAATGGACCAAAAGGAAAGAATTTCTGTGAAAAGTTTTCCTACCACGACCTCACCACACAGTCAGAAACCGCTGAAGATCTGTGGAATAAAGTCCAATCAGCCATCACAATCGCGGGTAAGCGTACTCTCGGCGTTTCGACAGGTGGTCTTTTGATCGACAAGGAGACTTGGTGGTGGGATGACGAGGTTCAGGAGGCGATTCGGGTGAAGAAAGAGCTGTTTAAAACGTGGCAACCAATCTGCCAGAAGACCGTAACGCGTACAAAACAGCGAAACGTGCTAGCAAACGAGCTGTAGCCAGGGTTCGACAATCCAGGCTGTCTCCATTGTACGACAAACTGGAGTCTAAGGAAGGACAAAAGATAATCTTCAAACTAGCAAGTGCTCGACAAAAAGCGTCACAGGACATCACTAAGTGTCTCTGCGTTAAAGATGCCTGCGGATTGCTTCTTTATGATGAAACTTCTGTGAAGGAAAGATGACGTTCCTACTTCGCAGAATTATTTAACAAGCAGCATGCTAATAATCTTTCTACCTTGCCTCCCCCCAACCTAGGACTTGTTGCCCCTATAGCACCTGATGAAGTAGAGAATAGCCTCCGCCGCATGAAAAACAGAAAGTCAGTGGGGCCTGACAATATACCGATTGTGGAAAACATTGGGTTATGGTGGTGTGCACCTTCTCACCGATCTTTTTAACTGCATCCTCATGACCGGCAAAATGCCAAACCAGTGGAGGCTTAGCATAATTGTACCAGTACACAAAGGCAAAGGCAGTGTACAGGAGTGGGGCAACTATCGAGGTATAACTATCGAGATATAAAGGCGTCATGAAGCTTTCTTGGCGGCACGGGCGAAGTTTGGGGTTGAGAAGTGCTGGACAAGAGAAGGATACATTCACATCCAGGGCCCTGATGGTAAGCGTTATCGTATATCCTCCACCGGTGACTTAAGTAAGGTGAAGCTCGGGGATGCGGATAAAACAGTTGCCAAACCAAGCACTACAAAGGCCAGGAGGACTGCAGCCACGAAAAAATAATATTCTTCCATGCTCGTTCCATGTGTATGTATTTGCTTCCATTTTGCTCGTTATAACTCATCAAATGGTTTTATTTTTCACGTTTCGTGTAGGTATGTACAAACAAAACACTGTTTACAATATCACAGTTGTCAACTTGTCACTAATGTCATGTCATTGTAACAAAATTGTCAAATGTAACGTTCCGTTTCGCACTACACGTATTTGAATACCTGTGTTTTTAGACACCATGTTTTAATGATAATTTTATTGTAGTATATTTATTTCTCTTCTTTTTCAGTTCTTTAATTTTGTTATTTGTTAGTTAGTTTCACTTTATTCGGTTTTTAATTTTGTTAAAGCGCAACCGGCGGGTGGATGCTATGAAAGAGCTTTACGGGAATATTAATATTATAGTTGTAAGGTAGTATTTATATATTTTAAATTTATATATTTTTATTTTTCATAATATAAGTTTATATATTTATATATCAGTTTATAGTTATAAATTGAATGTATTATTCAGACACAAATAGTGATGATACCTTTCATTCTGCATCAAGTCTGGGTGAAAGTTTTGAAAGTGTACCTTCTCTAGGTGATATTCTTCAGTCGCAATTCTCTGACGTACTCAAGAATTTTAATGTAGTCCATATTAATGCACAGAGTATTCCAGCCCATTTCCCAGATATGCTGGCTAATTTAGACTGCCAAAACATGCATGCCGTCCTTGTTTCAGAGTCATGGCTGAAACCTTGTCTCCCATCTACATCTTATACTCTTCCAGGTTTCCGGCTTATTAGAAATGATCGCGCTTTCGGCAATGGTGGCGGTGTTGCCATATACTTGCGTCAGCATATTCCTTATCAGATAGTCATTATGTCACCTCAGCCACCACTGTCGAATGCTGGCGAATACCTTTTTCTGGAAGTTGAACTCCGCCGCACAAAAGTCCTGTTAGGTGTTTACTATTCGCCCTCTAACCGTGTAAATTTTTTTTCTACATTTGAACAAATACTTGAAAACTTAACTCCTTTATATGGTCACACTATAGTGATGGGCGACTTTAACACCTGCCTCCTTAAACAGGATTCCCGTGCTACATCGTTTCGTCATGTCGCGGAGTCCTGCAATATGTCAATTTTAAATCTTAACGCAACTCATCACTTTCCTAATTGTACTCCTTCTCTGCTCGACCTCATTCTAGTATCTTCTCCTAATCTAATTCACAAGCATGGTCAATGTACAGCGGATGCATTCTCCTATCATGACCTTATTTATTTATCCTATAAAGTATGCACTCCCAAAACGAAGCCCAAGATTGTGTTGCAGCGCAACTTTAGTGACATGGATCATGACAAGTTGCGTGCGGATAGCGTTAGCCTAGACTGGGAGCCTTTGTATTCTTCAGAGTGCATTGATTCTAAAGTCCAAATCTTTACAAATAATCTTATAAAGCTTTACGACGTCCATGCGCCAATCCGCTCCATCAAAATAAAACATTTACCGGCACCTTGGCTAACTGAAGACATCAAAAAGATTATGGTCAAAAAATCTGCTGCCAAAGCAAAACTGAAGAACAAGCCTACTCTTCTGAACCAAGAAAAATACGTTGCCATTAGAAATCTCTGTAACAAGATGTGTAGGAATGCGCAACGCCAACACATTCATAAATCCGTTGAAAACGGTGATCCAGCTAAGGTCTGGAAATTTCTTAAAACACTGGGAGTTGGTAAGACACGGCATCAATCCACTCCAAACAATGTTAACCTAGATTCTCTCAACACTTACTTCTCTACTTCTTCCAATTTTGATGGTAATATGAAAAGAGCCACTTTACAACATCTTTCATCTTTGCCAACTCCTGAGTATTCTCCTTTTAACTTCTCGCCATTTATCGCTTGTGACGTTAAGAAGAGTATATTGGCAGTTACATCCAACGCAGTCGGTAGTGACAGTATCAGTCGCAAAATGATCCTTCCCATCCTAGACGAAATTCTTCCAGTCCTTTGTCACATTCTAAATTTTTCCATTGCTCGTGGCATCTTTCCATCGGTCTGGAAAGATGCCCATATAATTCCTCTACCAAAGAACCTCAAGCCCAGTACCTTCACAGATTATCGTCCCATATCCTTACTACCCTTCCTGTCGAAAGTCCTTGAACGTCTAGTCCACTCACAGCTCACTTCCTTTCTATGTGAAAATGCGCTCCTAAATCCTTATCAATCTGGTTTCCGCCCTGGTCACAGTACTGTCACTGCTCTGGCCCGCGTAACTGACGACATAAGGCTAGGTACGGATTGTAGAAATCTTACGATTTTGACATTACTTGACTTCAGCAACGCGTTTAACACCGTGGATTTTCACATCATACTGGGCATTTTACGCTCTCTTAACGTATCTCCATCGGCAATTGGCTGGTTTCGTAGTTACCTGTTTGGTCGCCGGCAACGTATAAACATAGAAGACTCTTATTCCTCTTGGTCTTACACTACTGCCGGTGTGCCGCAGGGTGGCGTGCTATCTCCTTTACTCTTCGCCATATTTATAAACTCCATCTCAAATCAACTACTTTCATCCTACCACCTTTATGCAGATGATTTACAGATTTACACGCAAGCCCCTATAACTAAGTTGGCAGAAGCCTGTGTTACTATTAACACAGACTTAGAACGTATCTACGAATGGACCAAGAGATATGGACTGATAGTCAACCCTGATAAAACTCAATTAATTATTATCGGCAGTCCTAAAATGGTTTCTAAAATTAACTGGGTTGATCTTCCGCGAATCAGATTTGATGGAAAAGATCTTCCTTTTCGCAAAATTGTAAAGAATCTGGGCATTTACATTGACGAAACCATGTCCTGGAGACCACAACTAAAAGAAATGAGTCGTAAATTATTCGCATCGGCAGGCTCGTTGCGTAGGCTACGCAACTTTCTTCCAACTGCCACTAAAGTTGCACTTGCCCAATCTTTACTTCTGCCCATTATTGACTATGCTGACGTCAGCTATCCTGATCTCACTGAAGAGCAGCTAGATAAACTTGAGCGTCTCCAAAACTTTTGCATACGATTTATATTTGGACTGCGCAAATATGATCACGTTTCAGATTTTCGCAATAAACTCAAGTGGCTTCCAATTCGTCTTCGCAGGAATACTCACATTCTAACATTATTGTACAATGTTCTATTTAATCCTAGTACTCCCTCCTATCTTAAAGAACTTTTTGTGTTCGTTCATGACACACATGTGAAATCCTTGAGGTCGTCTGAGGATCTAACACTGAGGATGCCAAAGCATTCCACGAATTACTTTTCGAAATCTTTCACTGCTCAAGCTGTGCGTCTGTGGAATGCTTTACCCCTGGAGATTCGAAAAGCAAAATCGTTAAATATCTTCAAAACTTTGATCAAAAATCACTATCTGATTTAATTAGATGATTTTCTTGTTACATAAGCCTTATTTACTCCATCTGTATTGTCTGTCTTGACTGTCTCTTATATTCCTATAATGTATGTAAGTAGGTATATTTTATATTTGTATTTTATTTTATGTAATATTTAATACTTAGTTGTATTTTATTTATGTACGTATATTAATCGAATTATAATGTATATATATGTATGTATGTATGTATATAGTATCTAAGATTTTCGTATTATTTTTAGCAACTACACCACCGCTCCACATTTTTGCTCATATCATTCCTGTCCACCTCAAGGTTGCCTGGAAGAGATCGCCCTAGGCGATAAGGCCGCCGATTGTACATTATCGTAGTTTTAAGTCTCTTTATAAAATATGTACTGTTTAATGCTATGTTGGTGTACAATAAAGCGTATATCTATCTATCTATCTATCTATAAAGATCATGTGTCACACCATGAAGCTCTTTGAACGTGTGATCGACTTCAGGCTCCGCAATGAGTGTACTGTCTCTGAGTGTCAGTATGGCTTTCGTCCAGGAGTATGTACTATATATCCCATATTCGCTCTAAGAATGCTGGTAGAGAATTACAGGGAAAAAAGGAGAACTCTGCACATAGCTTTCCTAGATTTGCAGAAGGCCTTTGACTGTGTCCCACGCCAAGCTATCTGGTGGGCCTTGGGTCTAAAAATGTGCCCAAATTGTATATCGACATTATCAGAGATATGTAAAATAGTTCCTTATCTAGAGTGCGGACCGCCATTGGAGATACCTCTTCCTTCCCCATAACAGCTGGGGTACGCCAGGGCTGTGCTTTAAGTCCCTTCCTATTTATAGTGGTTCTGGATGCATAACGGCCAACATCCAAGAACAGCCGCCATGGCTGATGATGTACGCTGATGACATAGCTCTCATCAACGTGAGTAGGGACAACTTGGAGCGCAGGGTAAATGTATGGAAGAATTCATTGGAAAATGGTGGTCTGAGGTTGAATGTAGCGAAGATTCAATACATGGGCGGCTGTAGTGATGGTCCCTCTACTATCCACGTAGGTACTGAAAATGCTGTAAAAACTACTCAGTTCAGGTACCTAGGATCCGTACTACATGAGTCCGGCAATATTGACCACGATGTCCGAGCTCGTACTAGCGCAGCATGGGCAAAATGGCGCGAAGTGACAGGTGTGATATGCGATCCTCACATGCCCCCTAAACTCAAAGTACTGATATACAAATATATAATTCGGCCTGTACTCCTTTATGGCAGCAAGAGCTGGCCAGCCCTGGAAAAACATAATCAGGAGCTCCACGTCACCGAAATGAAGATGCTGCGATCGATGAACGGCGTTACAAGAGCCGACCGTATTCATAACGTCTACATCCACGGTAGCCTTGGCGTCCGTGACGTGGCGGATAAGCTCCAGGAGAACCGCCTGAGATTGTATGGCCATCTAATGCGCAGACCTGAGGAGCATATAGGTCGAAAATGTCTAGAGTGGGAAGTACCCGTAAAATCAGCCTCGAGGACGCCCCAAGAAGCGCTGGATCGGCATCGTGAGAAGTGACATGAGTGCCAACGGATTGACTTTGGAGTATGTAAAAGACCGGGCAAAATGGAGAGATTTGCGTAGGAAGGCGGACCCTGGTATAGACCGGGATTAATAATCGCCAGGCAGAAGAAGAAGAATCCCCCATATTATTTATATTTATTAATTTGAGTCAGAATATCACTGTGTATCAATATGCGAACACACACACACTGTCCACAATATCACGCTGGCCAGAAGGATTGAAATAGGGTTTGATATCGTGTTTTCCATCTCTTCACCATATGGTACTAGGCCAAGGAAAATAAAATGAAGAAAAAATAATAATATTATTATTTTTTCTTCATTTATTTTCCTTGGCCTAGTGAAGATACCAACGGACTGCCAAGCAGAGGGTATCGGGTTCGAATCCACGGCGCGCACCATTGGCTTTCCGAAGTTAAATTGCTAATTATCGCTTGTCTCGTGCCTCGGAGAGCACGTTACGCCGTCGGTCCCGGCTGTCATGAGGATCTTTGACAGTTGTACGTAATATCAGGTCCGTCCAAGGTCAGTCCCTCAAACAGGAAGTCGCTCTGTGGAAGACCAATTCAGTCAAATCCGGTTAGACTTGTAAGCGGACCCTAGGTTGAAATTGGGATAACGCTAGGAGGACGATGAGTCGCTTCGAAACACTCACGAAATCAAAAGATGAAGTGATATTCGATTTTTCTTTACCTTGCTTTTTCTTCGTATGCTTAATTCGTCACTACACGCATAATAAAAAAATCAACTAACACAAAAAACATGTTACCTATGCTAATCTCGTCAAACCTGTAATAGTATGTCGGATGACACTGCAATACGTCCCCTCTGGGGAATGATAAGTTGCCGGGACTGGCGACCCGACTTCACAATCCCTTAAGTGTGTGTCTTTGAATGACACATTTATTTTATAATCATATTGCCATATTCGTAGGAGATTGGAGTGAAATTTGTTTTGCTGAGTAATTCGAGTTGGTTGGACTTTCTCAACTTAGGATTTTATAGGGACTAACTAGCTATAATTGTCTGTATTATTATCTGTCTTGTCTGTTGGCTTCAAACCCCAGACAAAAGAAGACTTTAAATTATTCTTTCAAGTCTGAAACAATAATTTATGAATCACAAAAATACTGTTTATGAGTGTTTTCCTTGTGTATTTCGAACTCATGTAACGGACGCTGAAAAAAGGACGGTGGTCTGTTCGTTAAATAGTTCTAAGGATGTTCCCATGTATTTATTGGTACAGTGTATAGTGGATGGAAGTTAAAAAGTCTAAATATGATTAGTATTGCTAGTTTTCGCGATTTGTAAACATATAAATATTTTAAGTAAAAATCACGTGTCATCAACTGTTTAATAAATAAAGCCAATAAATTCTTCTTGTGCCGACGTTTCGTATAGGTCCGGCTGTGACCACGGCATGGCTCATCAATCTTTATTTTGAAATAATTATGCGATCGAACCCTAGTACACAATTATTATAGGTACATTATAATTTATCCATTAAAACAGCTCTTGAACAATTTATTAATTTATTTACTCACAATACATGATCATCAATCACCCTTGATTAAAAGTGGAACGTCGTCTTCTCGCCGCTTGGAGATAATATATGTATGTTGTTACTCCAAATTAAATCATCATAAAGTCAAAGTCAAAATCATTTATTCATCTAGGTCACAAGGTGACGCTTATGAACGTCAAATTTTAAAATAAATTACTTAATGCTTCTACATTTACATTTACTGCCCATTCGCAAAGCAATAGGTAGAACCACGAGAAAGAACGGGCAATAAAACTCGTGGCCACTCTTTTTAATCGCCAGTGTTATGTTACATATTTTGTTTTTGTAAGGAGCTGCAACTGTTTCACATTGTAATTAATTACTTGTAAATAGTAATTAGGAACTTACATAATACTTAAATAATTAATGCAGATTAAGTGCTGTAGTAGCCTTCCATTGTGAATCTTGTGTAACAGGAGCATCCACTTACATCTTATAATGTAGGCAACTCGCGATCATGTTCAGAACTATGATGGAAATGTATGTTACAGAAAGTGACGGTAGGTATATGAATACACAAAATTTACAAAGATGTTAGTGTACAGCCCATGATCACGAGTTATCTTCATCTAACACAGTAGCATTTTTTAAAATTAAAAGGAACAACAATGCAAATGTAAATGTAGTAAGTTGAATGACCTAATAATACATGGATAGTTATTTAAAAGAACTAGAGATATTATATATATAAAAAAAACTAAAAGGCAAGGTATCTATATAAATTCTGAATAAGTACAAAGATCAAGAGTTGGCTAGTGTAAGTGACCATCTATCCTTATCACTGAAATAATCATTAATGGTATAATAACCTTTCCTAATAAGGCAGTCTTTTATTTTACTTTTAAAGGTACTAAATGGTAATTAACTAACATAAATCAACTAGTAGGCATAAATAGCTTAATATTTCTAAAACGTATAACCGAAAAGCAAACCACTACGGTCTTAAGGCTGATTAACTTATTAGCGGCGTCAGTAATTAGTTTATACCAATTTTCCAGCAAAATACTATTAACTTTTCGCATACAAAATTGCCAAAACATGAAAGCAAGAATGAATGAACAAAATTACACTGGTATACTGCATTTTGTAGGTTCATGTTATTTTAATATGGAGAGTACAGGATGAATTGCGGGTTGTGTACCGTTAAAACAATTAAGGCCTGTTGCATACATAGATACTGTATAATGCGGTTAGTTTGTGGTTGAAATTGCTATTATATTCTAAAACGGATACTGATGTGTCGGTTCTAATTAATTTGCAGGTTTATTTCTGTTAGAATTATTGGACAAAAGCTTTTGTATGTTTAGATTTTGTTTCGTTGCAAAAACACGTGCCTTTTTGTAAGTTATTATGTAGGCAAGAAGATGTTTGGTCAAATATGTATGTTTGCTTGCAAAGAAGATGCTGTTTTCTTGAAAAACATCTACACACTGTAATGGATGGTTGCATATTTGGACAATGGCAGACCTCCATACAGCAAAATGTCTGAAATTAAATTGAAACGTACAGTAATAAAAAATATATCAAAAAATTTGGCGTAAGTAACAGAGTCTATAAATGATTATATTTTCACTCAGGAAAGGTGGAAAAAGAAGTTATCGGCGTTTGAATTTTTAGTTAAGAATGAACAATGTAGGTAAAAGGAAAGTTATAGTATGAAAGTTAAACAATGTAGGTAGGTACGTTTGAATTATCATATGACATATGTCAGATGGTCATCAAAACGCGGAAGTATTTTGTAGCATCTAACAAAGAAATATAACCTTAAGTCATAGAAGTAACACTAAATAACAACAGCGGTTGCTATGTTTGATATCTTCTTTCTAATGGCACATGCAGTATGATAGAAAGAGCTGTCGATAGGTTTAGCAGCACGCTCTTATAGCAGCGTTGTGGTAGGCAAACAGTAGACAAAACATAGAGTTAGGAAACCGAGTGTTGTTCCTAACAGTGATGATTTATCGATAAATATTATTGGTTAATGTCTAACTTTAGTATGTGTCGATATATTTAAGCCGTAGAAATAAACAACAACTAAAATATTGAAATTGTAGTTTTTGCTATCGACGCCGGACAGTGCTTTGCAAAGACTTGCCAGACAGACAGTACTAAAAAAATTCACGTGTTTCATTGTTCATTTTAGCCATAAAATCTATTGACAAGAAGTATTCATAAACTAATGAGCGATGTGTTGCGATGAGATGCTAAGAAACTATCACTTAGATTATGTATTGTACGAATTATACCAGATTGGCTAATGCGGCAGGCTTTGGCAATTTGTGTGCGTCGCATCATATCACGTTGCTTGCTATCGCTTACGTTGGACCCTGCTCGATTTTTTTAGAGCTGTAGGTAATCCGATTTGTGATCAGCCAGCACAAATGATTCGCCTTTATGTAAATATTAGTACAGCAGTGAACTACTTTGACAACCCAGTTGGCGTGAGTGCAACCGACTGCCACGCCAAAGCTTGCGGGTACGATTCAGTTTTACATTCATGTCCGATAGTTTGTTTCCGTATCTATCCCTCATTCAAAAAACATCGATATCTCCTTTCACTGTCAAATCCCATCCCACTCCTTACTGATGGGATTTACAGCACGGCTATTTAGAGAATGCAGTCAAAGATATGAGTCTGTAAGGAGTCTCTACCTCTTTAAATGAGACGCGTAATTTGACGTTGTGATTAACCAACTAAGACCAACTGACATTACGTGTTGCACATTCGGTATAAGGAAATATGGTGAGCATGTTCTCTCTAGTCTAAACGTCCAACCTCTCTGGCATCTAACTGTCACAGCCAAAGTCAAAAGCAGAGCTGCACATTTAAAATCGATTTTATGTGAAATCGATACAACATTAAAATGATGCTGTGACGTTTTTATTTGATTTAAACGTTGTTTTGCTTCAAAAATATTAGCTTATTGATATAATGTTGATTAAATATAACTGCATTTTAAACCAAAACAACTCTATAAAGGTCGATCGTATCGATTACTTATTTAATAATCGATACGGATATAGCACTCACGTGTATTCCTGTCACACCATTGTCTATGGCAACAATCAAATAATAAAGTATTCGTAATCAATTGGAATGCTTTTTATCATCATAAAATACTCCAGCTTTAACGAGACAAAGTGAAAATATTAAAAATCGTAGAATAAAAAAACAATTTGTTTTGTTCATATGCAGTTTAAGGTCGCCACAACAAACCCAGACCAAATTCTGCCATTGTTCTTTGTGATCTTTTATGAGTGTCCGTAATTTGAACAGATCTACTTTGGGAGAAGTGTCTAGATTCGGAAGGTTTCCATCTCATACACTTTTTACTGGACAAGTTGGTTTGTGTTGACCACAAGTTGTTACAGCTTCGTTATCTAGTCTGTTGGTGTAGTGATTTTATTTTGCAGAACCTCATCTTATATCAGCCAAATATGTCAATTGCTGAATGTAGGTCTTTCTCAAGAATCTGCACACAGATCTTAAGCCGCCTGCATCGAAAACATTAGTCAGTTAAACCAAATCATCTTTTCAACCAAAAAATCCTTTTGTAGTCACCCTAAATTGTTTTTGCCTTTAATTCTGATTACTGAATGACTGATGTAAAACGTTATTGCTAAAATACAGAACAATTGTTTTGATTCAGGATCACTGCGGTTAACGAAATAATGTATAACGTAATACTCTGTTAGACGATTGTTTTACGTCAGGTTTACAATGATTAAGGTGGTGAAATAGAGGTATATTTCGCTTGGTACAAGCTTACATATTATTCAGTTGGAAATTAATGTATTTATGCTGGGAATATTGTTGTTATGTCACGCAGTTTTATGTATCTATTATATATTAAAGGACTTATTATATCATTGGCGAGTGTCAACAATGATAGCTTAATGTTCGCTATATGTATGTCTGAATTAGGCATGCTATCAATATGAAGTACAGATTAGTCGATAGTGTCGGTGGCAATTCAATAAATTATATTTTATATCAGGTTATACTTGCGTCTTCAGCGGAGGAGTTGCAGGAGATGGTAACAATCATGCATGGTGCGTTAGAGAGGAAAGTGAACACAGAACTGAGAACTTCACTACTTTACAATATTAGACACTGTATTGGCTGCTTAACTGTTTTATAAAGATTGGGTATTTAATTTATCGCTTAATTATTAAGATAACTCCAGAAACTTTCAAAGTAAAATCAATTAGTATTAAATAACATGCGATTATATTTACATCCTGTTGATAGCGCCATCTGTTGGTGAATATTGTAAAGCAGCGATTGGTTAATAAAATAAATTTGTTATTCGTGTAAAATATATCATTTGGTGTTGTGCAAAATTCATTACAATATTAATGTTGATTTTTTATCTATAATTGTATAGTAATTTCAATTATATGTTGTAAAGGAAGTGACAGTTGTTAAACATTAAGTGTAATGACGGTTAGTGTATAAAAAGGACTGTAGACATCACATTTTATTTCAATTCTGTGCTAGAAATCGTCTGGAAATAAACCAAGTAATATTACGTGAGTGTTTTTATTATAATGGAGTCTGGACACCATAACCCTGGCGTATCGCCGACATATATTTTATATCAGATAGTTTTTGTACGTCTTAGAATATAATATTATGAAAGTAGAAAAAAAAGATGTTTAAATATTTGACGTGAAATATGTTTAACTTTTCTGGCTTTTTCTTTTCCTCTACAGACGATGGACATCAAGTCAATGAGGTACATATACTGTAGCTACATGCTTTCGTGTGTTCGACCTGCCTAGAATGCCTTGTCTAGACATTCTGAGCCGGTCGAACACACGAATTTCGTTTACCTCAGGTGTACCTACCGTGTGTACAAGTCGTGATCGCAAAGCTGTAGGCGCAGCTAAACCGCAAGACCAGAGCAGCAGAGGGCAGAGCCCTCAAAGTCTCAGCTCCAGTGCTACGGTTGGCGCCAAACGGTGGTGAAGCGGCGAATACAGCTTATGTTGTAGGTGACATACGTTTGTTTGAATATAACCGTAATACGAATATTGAGGCTATGCAGTTTACTACAGAGAATAATGATATCTTAATATGCCATATTACAGCAATGTATACCCAATTTATTCCAAGATTTGTACCTTTTAAAGTAAATTTTAAATTAGATTACCTCTCCGCAAGATAGATCGACAGACTACGGCAGGGGATTATTCTTTAAGTCACCTATAGCGCTAGGAATAAATCTTGTGTCACGGCAGGCTTTACAAACATTTAATCAACGGGGACAAAGGCCACCTAGAATCGAAACAATTTTTTTATCACAATAATTGTTTTCTCGTATGGAAATCGATCACACGGCCATTCGACCGAGGGCAACCGCTTCAATCTAATGGATGCAGATGTGTTAATGGCTGAGGTGTCACAATTTAAGATGATAATATTTTAGACTACCTGAGCTAGTGAACTGCCTTCCTCAAAAAGAATGCTAATCGGACCAGTAGTTCCAGAGATTAGCGCGTTTAACCAAACAAGCAAACAAACTCATCAGCTTAATTACATTAGTAAAGACAATTATAGATTCTTTCATCTTCAAGGTAAGTTAGTATAGGGGAAGGTTGCTATGAATGGACCACCTAACTTTACAACGTCATATCTTAAAAAATATAAGTGATAAAATGAAAGCAGTTTATTATTTTTATTCCATGGGACCTTAATTTATAATAATCAAACGGACAAACAATTCGGGCTTATACTATTTGGTATAAACGAAGCAAACTAAATCTTTGGCTGTTACCTTCTTTGGACCATGGGCACCTTCATTGAACCACTAGATTGCCGTAAATGGACTTCGAGAAATTTGTTCTAGAGGTCCAATCAAGGTATTATACACTTACACTACTACTATACACTTATTAGAATTATCAATTTGATTAAATAATGGCATAAGAGGAGAGACAAACAACAATCATACACTTACGACAAACAAACAAGCTATAGTTATAGTTGGCGTTTTCTTGGGCTTTTTGGTTTACTCCATGTAACCTTCGTTTAAGTGTTACTCTCGGGACTTCATAAATTCTACTAGCTTCATTTAAACCAGGCTTATGTTTTTTCACTGATTCTAGAGCGAGGTTCATGCTAGTTTCATTGTAATAAAGTATTTCTTTTATATGATAACAATCTAACATTTTTAATTTACCATGTTTTGAAGAGCTTTTTTTCATAATCACGTAAATACTCGGAGCCGAACGTAGGCTGTACGTAAGTAAAAAAAATACAATAGCAAGTTGCTATGCTTGGACCGGTCCAATGGCGGAACTCTCTTGTGGGCCATTGATAGCAACAAGGTATTCGTTTCGTAAAAGAAAATCTAAAATTTACAAGGACATGATTAGACAAAATTGAATAACACTCATGGAATCATAATTAAACTATCTAATATTTCATACCAGTGCACACAAACAAATATGAGTAGAATGATAGTAACATCAGATTGTTCCGAGTCATATAATAAGATTTTGACCGCCTACATTATACAAAGACACATGTAACTCCTCGCCATGTTCCGCAGCGTCGTTGAGGTTAGAGAGGGGTCCAACTGAGCCAGCACGGACTCGTTTCGACTGGTTTGGGTGTTGTTAGCTTGGATACTTTTGGAAATACCTTGGTGGTCCAATGAAAACGCTGGTCCAATGATCGTGACTTTCCCCTACATTCCAAACATCTGTAAAGTATCTTCCGTTCGAAATGAATAAGTCAAAACACATACGTGAAAGTACGTAACTATTTTGTATTCGATTCTCGACTTTCAGTATCATTCGCGTGCATTCGTGCGTATTTAGGGTACGCAATTCGGCAGTGAATTACTTAAGTAGATTTTCGATATTTGCGTTGGCCATCTAAATTAATATTAGTAATGAAATTTTGCTTATATAAGCCCACAGATGTATCTTTCAGAAGATAATCGGTTTTGCCATTCCAAAGCGAACAAACCGAAAGACGGACAAAAATTAAGAAAAATTATTTAGACGGAAACAACCGTCGTCAGTATTTTGTAGTCCACTGCTGGACATTTGGCCGATCCTAAATTCCATCACATAAGCATTGTGAGGCAACAGGAGGATTTGACCTACGCTGGCTAGACGGGTTGTCATAGGGTTCTATGTCGAGTTTTCCATCTCTCCACACCATACTATTTGCTTTGTGTTTTTTTTCATAATAGCCTTTTATGACACCTATTGAATAAAATAGAGTATTGACACTTTTATTCTTTATCCGCCACTATACAGTGCGCATAAATTTATCAAATTAAAAAAAATGTACTTGGTTATTTTTTAAATCACATCAGTCAGACACTTTAATTTGATTTATATAGTACAAGATTATACTAAGCGTTCTTTTACTGCTTAATTCCTCTAAAGATTGCTTGATTTATGTACTACAAGTGCATTGCTCTCATAAACATTAACAAACAATGCATTCTCTTGTGCATAGGGGTGGCGGCACTTTTAAGTTTATAACTTGTATTTTGTTGTACCAAACTCGTCAAAACTTTCAACATGAATATATACTACGATAAAGTTAAAAATTGTATTCATAATGTTTCAAACCTTTTTAGTTTAGATGAACGTAATGCATGTCCTAGCGTTATCTCGTTATGACGGAATATCAACTTTTCTACAAAGCGACTGCCGTCTGACCTCAGCAATCCAAAGGGCGAGCCATGTAACATGGTTTACAGCAGTATCAGTTTATTTGAGGGCGACGACGGTCAAAGCTCTTCATGATAGCCGGGACCGACAGAACGTGCTCTCCGGGGCCCGTGCCTCGGTGAGCACGTTAAACTGTCGGGTCCGTAGCAAGCGATAAAAGACCATCGCCACGGTTATTATCGGTTCACCGGTTTTATGAAATATATTATTATTATTAAATATATTATTATGTACAATCAGCAGTATCAGAGAAGAAGAAAGCGTGGTTAGATTGGTTGGCTGCCAGAGCAAATGAAAGAATGGGAAAGGCAACGAGTGATGACATAGATGAAGCAAGAAAGGAGTTTGTTAGGTGTAAAAGAATAGTGAAAGAAATGGTTAAAAGGAAAAAAGCGGAAAAGAAAGATGAGTTTGATAGTAGATTATCTGACGACTTTCGGAGAAACATTAAGTTTTTCTGGAAATCCGTTCGTGCAGTTCGAGGAAAAACTCAATCCTTAGAATACACAGCAATCAGAGACAAGAATGGAAAGATACTGAATGGTGAATCCTGTGTGCTGAAGAGATGGAAAGAGTATTTTGAAGGATTATTTGAAAGAACGACGACAGAGACATCAACAGGTGAAATGAATGATAATGATAGCAATGATGAAAGCGATATTGGCGTGGATGAGATTTTGAAGGCACTGGCCAGTATGAAATTAGGTAAGGCTGCAGGGTATGATAGGATTACAGTCAAAATGCTGAAGGCTGGACAGGGCATCATAGTTAGTCAGCTGCAGCGTTTATTTAACTTGTGCTGGAGCACCGGCCGTGTACCTGATGACTGGGCCACAGCAGTAGTTTTGCCTCTTTATAAAGGAAAAGGCTCGCAACAAGACTGCAAAAACTATAGAGGCATTAGCCTTCTCAGCATTGTTGGCAAATTGTATGCGAAGGTACTGATTGAAAGAGTGTATTTTATGTGTACCATAAAAATGTAATTATTGAAATAAATAAATTATTATTATTATTAAAGAGTTATGAAAGTAACCGACAAGAAAATATGGGATGTACAAGCGGGATTCCGGAAGGGTATGGGGTGTACGGATCAAGTCTTTTCCTTGCGATGCATAGCCGAGAAATTTTTGGCCAAAGGTCAAAAGGTCTACTGCGCATTCGTGGATTTGGAAAAGGCTTATGATAAAGTGGTGAGGAATGAAATGTGGTCGGTACTATCGATGTATGGGGTGAACAGCAGCCTCATACGAGCTCTGAAATCCCTTTATGAGGATTATAGAGCTTGTGTGAGGATAAACGGGGCATACACTGACTGGTTTACCATCAACACAGGTGTTAGACAGGGATGTGTAGCGTCGCCGTGGCTGTTCAACCTCTTCATGGACAGTTGTTTGCAAGATTTGAAACATAGTGATTGTGGATTAAGGATGAATGAGTTACTTGTCAAATGCCTCCTTTATGCTGATGATCAGGTTATGCTTGCGTCTTCAGCGGAGGAGTTGCAGGAGATGGTAACAATCATGCGTGGTGCGTTAGAGAGGAAAGGAATGAAAGTGAATGTAAGTAAAACGAAAGTTATGGTTTTTGAAAAGGAGGAATGCGTGACGGCTTGTAATATTATGATCGATGGACAGCGAGTGGAGCAAGTGAATGAGTTAGTATATTTAGGTACGCTGTTTACAAGAGATGGTAAGAATGTAGAAGATATTGAAAGAAGAGTTAATGCAGGTAATAGAGTAAATGGAGCTCTGAAGGCGTTTATGAATAGCCAAAACGTGTCCAAAAAGGCACATAGAGGGGTGTTAGTACCTAGTCTTATGTATGGTAGTGATAGTTGGGTATGGCAGAAGAGTCATGAAAGTAGAATAAATGCTGTAGAAATGAGAGCACTGAGAAGTATGTGTGGTGTTTCTCTGACTGACAGAATAACGAATTGTGTGATAAGAGAGTGTTGTGGGGTAAAAGAAGATATAGTGACTAGCATCGAGAAAGGTATGCTAAGATGGTTTGGGCACGTGGAGAGGATGGATGACGAAAGACTGAACAAGCAGATATATAAGGCAAGTGTGGAAGGGACAGCACGAAGGGGAAGACCTAGGCGGACGTTCTCTGACCAGATTGGAGACATCCTAAAACAGGACAGGTGAGAAGTACCCTGAACAGAAGAGCATGCATGAGGAATCTGATGGGAGTGGGTGAAGCAAGAGAGATATGTCAGAATCGTTGCAAATAGCGTTCCGTAGTCTCTGCCTACCCCTCCGGGAAACAGGCGTGAGTCTATATTTGTATGTATGTATTATTATTATGCCGCCAAACAAAATCACACATACAAAAAACGCAGTGGAAATTTAAAACCATAGAACATATGTGTAACAGAAACTTTCATTCTTATTAAACTCAGCTCCGACAACTCCTACATTACTTTAAAAAGCAATAAAATTAATGTAGAAGAGAATTGGATGGATCAAGTTTTCACTTTTGATGTTCCAGTGTTTTAATATGGTGAATTTAATTGTTTAAAATAGAACACATTAGGTACATTTTTTTTAACTAAACTAGCATCTGCTTAGGGCTCTGCCTGTCCTTATCTTTCAACATTTATTTTACCCCCTTCATCATCATCAGCCCTTTATACTGTCTCATTGCTGGGCACGGGCCTCTTCTCGCTATGAGAAGGGTAAGGCCATAATCCACCACGCTGGCCAAGTCCGGGTTGGCAGACTTCACATTTCTTTCGAGAACATTATGGAGAACTCTCAGACATGCAGGTTTCCTCATGATATTTTCCTTCACCGATTAGCAAGCGAGAAGTAACAATTTAATACGCACTTAATTCCGAAAAGTCATTGGTGCGTGCCGCGGATTCGAACCCGAGACCCTTTGCGTAGCAGTCTGTCGGTCTCTCCAGTCAGCTTTCGCTTCTTTAGCCTCTTACGGGTCGCGTATTAAAAAATCTTTTCTTAGTCTATGTCATAAAACAAACTCGCTGTCCAAACGTCGTGTTCATAGCTTCAGTAGTTGAGATTCTGCAATGATATAATGACAGTCAGGACAAGTCATTTTACTTATATAGGTACTTATAGGATGGAAACATATTTCCATAGAACATACAAAAATATCATACACTTCACTAATAACTTCAGCATTTCTTTTTTCC
The DNA here is from genome assembly GCA_944739405.2 of Euclidia mi. Taxonomy (NCBI): domain Eukaryota; kingdom Metazoa; phylum Arthropoda; class Insecta; order Lepidoptera; family Erebidae; genus Euclidia; species Euclidia mi. The sequence continues at coordinate 63,506,864 of OX123187.2, read as the reverse complement.
TCATTAAACTTTATTAACTTTACTTATTAAACAGAGAGCTTAAGAACGGAAAGTCTATACAAAATACTAGCAGGAAAAAACAGATTCAAACTGATAATCCGCTGCGGAACTTAAAGCGTCTTGTAAAGCAATTGTAAACCGTCTACGTTGGCAACACTTTGCCTTACCGAGAACTGGGGAGATTCTGAAGTGACGCGTTCACTATGAAACATTTGTGATAGAATATTGTGGCTAAATTTGATTTTCCTACAGTGTGGTGTTTCTACGTAGTTCGATTTATTTGATATTGAAGGTAGAACAGCATGTATTTTCGGATCTATTTTCGATATAATAATATATGGCAATGATCGTGACACAGTTCGTGATCAGGAATAGTTATGTGGAGGAATAAGGTGTGATGTTCTCATGTACCTCATACTAGGGAGTGGATCCTCTGACCAGGCTCAGTGATCGTGTTTGCGGACTGCAGACCAACGGTAGTAGTTTGTAACTAGTATATGGTCAGAGGTCACAGTCTCTTATAAAGTCCTTAAAAATGAAAATAAATAAATATGTGTCATTAACGTTAGGCGATCATGCACAGCAACAGTATGGTCAGACATTTTATAACCACATTGAACGAAGCAAATACGCAATCACAAATGACTGCACGGTTGGCGTAGTGTTTTAAGCGGCCACTTCGCCACTTGACACTGCGCCGAGTGTTGTGGGTTCGATTCCCACATGAGACAACACTTTGTGTGATCCACAAATTGTTGTTTCGAGTCTGTGTGTTCATTGTGTCCGTTGGTTGTATGTTTGTAAAGTCCCCCGCGATACAGGATATAGTATTATTCCCGGTGCGTTAGTTTTCAAAAGATAAAAGATAGATTATTATCTGTATATATAAAATCCTTGCGTTACTGACTGACTGACAGACAAGATACAGCCGAAACTACTCGGCGCAAGTAGCTGAAATTTTGCATGTATGTTCCTTGGGGACCGTAGAGGTGCACTAAGACGGGATTTCTCGAAATTCCCACGGGATCAGGCAAAATGGGAAATCTGAAAATATGTGCGTGCGAAGCCGCTGGCGTCGACTAGTTTTTGATAATTATGAAGCAACAAGCACGAATGTTTCTTATTCTAAGGCGGTCCTTATCGAACGTTCGGTGAAGCTCCCAACAATGTCTTCGTTTTTCTTTGTCTGTTTTAACAAAGCTTCCTTTGTGAGCTCTTTGTGTTTTTATTAACTAGAAACACAATCGAAGTTATCAGTAGACGGTGTTGTGACAAGTGTCAGAAGGGTGCCGCCGTAATGAGGACGGGAACTTATTTTTTTATATTCATTTTACGAGACAATATTTGTACTGCTTTTGATAAGCATTTTATACAAAATGTAACAAATTTAAATGCACTTCCTGAAAGTAGTTTGTTCAGAATCGGCTACTGAATCCATTACTGTCATTTTTAATATTGTTTATTTTTTGTTCTAAAATAATAAAAATAACGTAAATTATAGTCACTCATTTATTTCAAAAGTTGAAATATACGAAAATAAACCTTAAGTCAAAGCAGAACGCCTTCTTTTAAAATGCATTTGTTTAATGGTTCGACGTTCGGTCACACGAACGCACACATTAGTACAACACAATAGCGGCAAAAGACAATACACACAATTACCACGAAAATATCTATCATCTATCTTTCGCTTACGTAATAATCAACAGGCAAGAGCGAGACGTAATGTGTCGCCCGCGCTGGCCAATGACAAGCGCTGGCGATGCGCTTTGACAAGTTATGACAAGTATCTAGTCATCCATCGGGAATCTGTCAGCGAGAGTTGCGAAAAAATATTTTAATTGTGTGAATAAAATTGTAATTATCAACATGACAATGCTGGTGTGGAACGTTCTGCATCATCTTGATGTTAACTTGTCGTCCCCGGACTTTTTCACTGTGGGAAATGTTAAATCACTAGTTTATTGTGAGGAGACAACAAGTGCCTAGGAGTTAAGTTGATACATATTAGCTGCTCTTGAAACAGTGAAAAGATGTGATGCGTGAGGGAACAGTGAAAGTGGACTAAAATAATGTGATTTTATCCTGTAAGTTATTTGATTATTCTTTTAATGTAACTATTAATTTACAACTTTAAACACGTCGATCTTGATTTATTCTCTCATTGATATTCTTTTACTATATCTATCAATAATGCTAGATAACTAAATAGTCATTTACAATATTATGAAACAATGGATCGTGTGCATGTTATTAACAAACAATAAATACTTTTATACAAAGTCGACTGTCCACTCCAAAGCCGAAAAGTGTGATGGAAAGAAACAGGTAGTCATATCTTTGGAAATATCAACAGTAGCTGACAAATTACTCAAACATCATTCTTGTAAACCCCACTCTATCATAGTGTTGTATAAAGACTAAATTTGAAACATTTTGTTTATATCGTATCGTATTTCGTTCCTATCAGATCGCTGTCGTCTATTTACCATAGCAATTGTTTCGTGTGTTTGTGTGCGTGCGCAAATTTATAGTGACCACGCTTTTTACTTTTAATCGAGTTTATACTTTCTTCAAAAAAGAATATTTACGCAAATAAAAAACAAAATTCAATGCATGCATTATGATTGTAACAAGTTATTCTAATTGGGGTGTTTGAGGATGTGCGTTATTTCATTTACACGTTGTATACATTGAAAGCTATTATTAGGTAATAAGGTGTTAACTCTCAAAAACATTAGAATTAATGACAAAAAAATTAATAGGTACCGTTCATTCATTTATCTCAGTCTAGAGACGTCCACTGCAGAAAATAGATCGCCTCCAAGGTTTTCCACAGAGACCATTCTTGAACCGCCCGCATCCCACAACGGAATCTGAATCAGTCGGTTCACTTTGCGGGAGGCCTACCCATGACGCGTCGTCCGGTACGTACTCGTCACTCCACTGGTATTAACATCAGTAAATTGACGATAATCTGCATCATTAGAGTGGTATCCTGCCTGCATCCAAAACTTTAGACTTGAAGCCTGCATAACCACGTGATTCGACAGAGGTCTACCCCACTTTACGCAAATTGTCTTGGTGTATTTGCGTCCATGAGATAAATTGTACAAACGTTCGTTGACGCAAAACTGAATGATTCTATTTTGTTTTAAAAAGAATACTCCCTTATAAATGAATGGTACATAGTAGTAGTAAATATAAATAGAAAATTAGCATAACACTGTGATTTTATATTGTGGTACATTTTAGCAGTTTCTTCGCACGTATTTATTAAACTTCACAAGTTTGCCTTTGTTTTTCCAAAGTTATCAATTCTACAAATTCCACGTAGATATCCGCCACAGATTAACCGTACGTTTGGAAAAACGAAACGAAAATTTAACAAGAGCAAATTTTCGCATCGCGTGGCAGCAAACGGGGATCAGGATGCTTGCTCACTAGACCAGCTGCATTATTGGTTATCAACAACAATACCTATTACTTATTGAATGCAGTTAGGTACTTATTAAGTGCAGAATAGGTGAGATACCTTTTTATTCCTGATATAGCAAAGCAAGGATAAGCCGTCGATGGAGTAAACCATTGTGTTAAGACATGGTAAGCATGGCGTAATGGAATACATAATTATGTTGTTGCACTAGAGTATAGATTGCAACGCCACGACGCTGGCCGTGCTCGCCAGTTACTTCCCTTCCGCGAACGCAGCAAATTGTATACTTGGTTCCATACTGAATATCTTGATCTAGATGTGCTGCCTGAGGCACGAAAGGATGTTAGTTTTTGTGACCGGTCATCTCTAAAAGCAAGATGACGACGAATGACTTAAAAATATTTAGGTGTATTTATATCATCAAACATGTATTCACAGTCTACTATGTACAGACGCAGGTCTCTCCTAATTTGAGTCACAAAAGAATTGTGATTAAATAGACGCATTTGGCCTACAATACTAAGAGTTTGACGTCTATTTCTAATGATAATATTTGCTTCAGTACATTCCTTAGTCACCTCTTAAGACACATGCGGAATAAAGTTAAGTACTAACAGTTTGTATTCTTAACCTGTCACCACACAGATTAAACGTAATATTTCAAAATTAACCTAATATCGTACAGTATCGGTGTGTGCTATCCTTAACGTGTATACTGCGGTGTTAAACGTTTTCTCGCTTTTTATGGTTACAATGCACACATCGTAGACGATCTGTTTGATATCTATAGATAATTTATTGCTATTTTGTTTCGCAAACTTAGGTGAACCAGTTTTATACGGTTTACTAATGTTTGCCATAATTTAAAATGCCATAATTTCATATGCCATACTGGTATTTGCCATAATTTCATATATAAAATGACTTTCACTAATTCCATTGGTCATAATCGATCAAGTGTCATAATAATTTAAATCCATAAATGTATTTGCTATAATTTTCGTTTTCAATAATCTAAGAAGAAAATAGAGAATAAACTGAAGTTGAACAACTTCAGTTTATTAAACTAGTGTGAAGAATGTGGACTAAGTTGACGGAGCCCTGCTTCGCAGGGCTCCTATTTTTGGGTTAAGGGTCAAAAGAAAACCCTAACCTAACCTATCCGAGTCGGATTGCACTGAGTCGGGGTGTTAACGATAATTAATTCAACTTCAGTTTATTAAACTAGTGTAAAGAATGTGGTCTAAGTTGAAGGGGCCCTGCTTCGCAGGGCTCCTATTTTTGGGTTAAGGGTCAAAAGAGAACTCTAACCTAACCTAACCTATCCGAGTCGGATTGCACTGAGTCGGGGTGTTAAGGATAATTAATTTCGACCTAACAATATTATGTATTATTATCATAATTAGGTATATCACATTTTGATTATGTCAAGAGTCGATTATGAGATGTGTTACTTATGGAAACTAATTATTATGATATATGTTGTTATAGAAAGTCATTTTATGGCAAATAAAAGTTATCACTGTTGAGTTGTTAAGGCAAACGTTATTAGTATAAATGATAATAGTGCAAGTAAATATTATGGTCAGGGATGATTATGGCAAACAATATTAGTGCAAATGAATTTAATGGAAAACGAGAGAATACCGTTTTATACCATAGTAACTGCCGTTTGGAATAATTATTAAACTGAAATAATCTGCAATATTGTGTGATAGGAGACGAAATGAAATTAATCGATCGATAAATGAAAAATGTTATATAGTCAACTTACTACGGTATAATACATCAACGTACACAATTACAATTCAGTATATAGGGAAGGTGAGTAACGTTACAAATCAGATTTGGAAAATGGTTTTATAATAACGTAAAGTATTTCTTTCTGTAAGTAGTGTTTCAGGTTTGTTGAGAGACTCGTACTCGACACATCAGCCAGATACCATTACCTTCTTAACACATAAATTAAAAACATCGCAACTCCTGTAATGAGATACCTACGCAAGTTCTACCTATCTATATCGTCACGCCTGTCTCCCATTGGGGTAGGCAGAGAATACCTAACGCCACATGCTTTGTTTAAAACATACCTCTTTCGCTTCCTCGACATTCATTAACCTCGTCATGCATGCGCGTCGGTTATGGGTACTTTTAATTTGATACTTTTTCAGTACGTCACCTATTTGGTTGGCGTACGTCCGCCTAGGGCGTCCCCTACCGACATTTCCATTTATTCTTACACTATACACTCATTTCGTATTTCTTCTTTCATCCATCCGTTCCAAATGTCCAAACCAACGCAGCATTCCTTTTTCAATCTTAGTCACTACATCTTCTTTTAGACTACACTTTTCTCGTATTACACTGTTACGCACTTTATCTTTAAAACTTACTCCGCACATACATTAATACCTAAGCAAATTACAAATCCTAATTATGTCCTAGGACAATATACCAGCAAATAGAAGCACTATAGGATGCCCGCAGCTACGCATGCACATTTTATCTTAAACAGTTTCTGCCCGATCTTGTAGGAAATTCGGAAAATCTCTTTTTGGTGCCCTTCAAGGTCTCCAAGAAACAAACATGCTTAATTTGCAGCTTCTTGCACCCTTCTATAGTTTCGGCTGTGCGTTGTCTGTCAATCAGTCAGTTACGCAAGAATTTTATATCGACAGATTACGAAGAACTATCAGGTTGTTCGATTTTCACAACATATTTATAGATGCGTAAAACCTTATAACATGAGTGAAACGCAGTTACATACAAATACTACGTTAACTGTGCAAAAGAAACAAAATCTTTTTTAATACCGCATGTATTTTCGCAACGTTAACCAATGCGAACACAGTGCGGGTTTTTACTAAATTTCGCAGGATGTTTTTGTCCAGCGTGTTTGTGAAAAAAATATGGGTATGGAATATTTCGGCAAGAATTTGTTTTTCTTTAATTTGTCTTTTATTCAACGCAGTGCAGTGAATATTGGTTAAATAATTGAAATGCAGTGCAGAGTTTTCTTTTTTCGTTTAAGTTACATTTGTAGAAATTTGGCAGGATGATTTATTTCTGAAGCGCGCATGGCCGTTTCTGATAAAAATATATTAACCTCTCACTTATTCGCATACCTATCGGCTGTTCAGAGGCCATAGACGTATATGCCAAATCTATTTCGTATAACAACAATACCTATTTATATTATAAAGCTGAGGAATTCATTTGTTTGGTCGAAAACGCTAATGAACTACAGGTTCGATTTGATTAATTATCTTTGTGTTGGATAGCCGATTTATCGATAAACGTTTTATAGGATAGACTACAACAGCACGCTATGAGCCACCGATACGTAGCAGTCGCCTTAAATAACGCGGGTGTAAAAGCAGGCTTATCGAGTACAATATTAAAAGTACTTAAATAAACCTATGTATGCTTGTATATCATACCTATGGCATTTTTCTCTTACATAATAAAATTCTCGTACCAAATCGTTAAAGCCATAGACGGTTTATTCTCAACATTTCTCTACAAAAGATCCTCTCACAATATATTATAGTGGTATTTATTTAAGAACAGACAGTTGGGATTTTCTTCTTTTATCCGTGGCAGAAATCTCGGGTCCTCTCTTGATTATTATTTTATGACAAAATAAATATAATATTTATTTTCGTGGGTTGAAGCTGAAGGTAAATAACTGTATTGTATGACGTGAATATGGATAAAAAAATTGTATCAGATTAGTATCGCAATACAGGCTCCACGGTAATCGCAAAATAAGAGTTTGTAGAGGAGACACTTGAATCCAGCACGCGTGCAGTCCAACTATGTTAGCATACAGCATTACAAGAACAAAGATGTTGAATGTTTACATGTTTTATGCCGCTATGCTGCCTGGACGTGAAAGCTTAACGCCGACCTCACGTTGAGGATGCGAGTTGCTCGGGCGAGCGCCCAGAGCGTGTGCCCGGCGTACGCTCGGCGTTCACTCTGTAGCACAAAGCGAATGGACATGGTGACATGTGAGGTCGGCCTAAGGTGTCATTGGGCAAGTAAGATGTGCTATTGAAGGTGAGCCTGCATGAGGTAGCTTTGCGAAGGTGCACAGCTCGAGCTCGATGTATCGAGAGTAGGAAGATACACACATCAGTTGCGCATATTTATAGGTCTCTTCTATCATTCATAGGATGTAGAGCTTTGCTGATTTCGTATAAATGGGCTAGCTCGACCGGGGAAGTACAACTCTCTCACAGAATATTGCCGTTAAGTAACAGTATCTATACTGTAGCGTTTCTTTCGGTGATCGGGAATGCCGGAGGCCCACATCCCCTTCTCCTTCTCCATCATACCGGTCTTTCTTCTATAAATTTTCCCATAAAAAAGGGCGGCCACGCATATGTGATTCCTCTGGTGCCATGGGAGGCGGGGAACACAAACACACAAACAAAATAAAACCTGTGGCAGACGTCAGACTTCCATTCATAAGCGTAGCAAAGTTGAACACGTTCCTTCTAGTGCTTACTTATAGTTACTAAGGGCTTGACTGGCCAATGCCATAGCACATCGCTGGTGGGAAAGTTAGGTTTTTCTCAAAAAATCTTTAAAATTAAAATATGACATAAGAGTATTTCAAACATTGCCCGAATAGATAGAGTTCTTATAAGTTCTGTGTATCTTCCACTTAATTATATATTTTCAAAAAATGTTATAAAACCACCTAACAAAGAGACGCTGTCAATTTCCACTGAAGAAATGTTGGCGATATTTTTGTCTTCTTTTTAAAATTATTTCAATCTGTCAATCCGAAGCTTAAAAGATGGAAAACTGTAAAAATAACGTAGTGGCCTTTACGTCCCTGTGAGAAAATCGTTTAAGGTATATCAAGATAATCACGTCACCAAAAAACGAAAGAAATATTTTCTTAAAATTTTGAAATTAAAATTGTTCTAAAAATCTGCCGCCTTACGGTATTGAATGCTAAACATTTAGCTCTACAATTAGTCTCCTTAATCATCTGAATAATCGTTACATAACTTACCGTAATGCCCAGCGCTGGGAAATAAACGGTCTGTAATAAAACTTGTATAATTTTAATTACAAATCCAAAATGCGAAATCCAATTAGTGTATAACGTGCGTTATCAAACGGTGGCTGTCCGCGGTCTGTAGGGAGCGGTGATAAAAGTGTAGCGAGAAATACTACTGCACAAAAATATACGTAGGTTTAACTTGGAATATCCAACAATGTAGGTATACTTTCACCGCTGAATTCAATATTCGATTTATTCATACTTTTGCGATCTTAGGTTCGTTTTTTACTTAAACTTCATACAAAAAATATCAAACATGAATCTCATATCTCAAAATCGATGGATATAGGATATCGAATATTGAAATTGGCCGTCCGCGGCAGTCGATCGCGACTTGTATCTATACTAATTGGCCTTTTTGTGACGGCTCTCAATCGGGTTATTATTTTAAGAATAAATGAGATATACCTTATATTTGCCTTTTTTAAACTCGTTATATAAATAAGTAGGTATTTAACATCTTAAAATTACGGAAAACGCCATGAAAGCACGTAAAAAAAACAATAAAATACACAGATAATCCAACATGCTCAAACGTCTCTTAACTAAGAGTAAATACGGTAGCTAACTAGAAAAACTCTAGCCAATTACCTATATTTTCAAATAACGCGTTAAAGATTCGTTACATAAATATTACTATGTTTACAAATCTAAGAATGTTTAAAACGATTAGTATAAGTTCCTTTTTAAAGGGCAGGACAAAATGGTACTACTATGACATTTGGCAATATAGTTCTTTATTTGTCGGTTGCATCCAATATAGTATAGGTCTTATTTCTTAAAGTTTAACTTCATGCTCTTTTGAGAATGGAAGGCTTGTCATGTAAATTAAAAGCATAAATGTTTTGTTTTAAAACATGCTGATATAAAAAAATCGAAATAGGTACTTGATAAGATAAATCAAACGAACCATACTTGATCTTAGGGTCGTTTTATTACGTAGGGCCTGTGTCCACGTTCTGGTCCATCATCAGATCAGCACCACGTGATCATAATATTACATTGCCACGCTGCCGTATTGCACATTGCTGTAATTTAACATGCATGTGTAAATTACACATGCATGCTAAATAACAGCTCAATAGAAAACCAGGATGTTGGTCAAAATTAACTTGCATAATTTCATAACAGACATCGGGCATAAAAAGTTCGTAAAATGGGACATGCCTGCACCCGTAAAAATCTTTCTATCAAAAATTTTAACTTTTGGGTGTTATTTGTTTTATAAAATAATGCACTAATATATAATAATTAGACGCCGCCAGCGGCTTCGACCGCATCAATTTTACATATAACCTTGCTCTTGAATCATTCTATATATTCAAAAAACCGCATTAAAATCCGTTGCGTAGTCTTTAAGATTTAAACATAGGTACATAGGGACAGCCAGACAGAAGACAGACTTTGTTTTATACTATGTAGTGATACATTATTATGTTTTCCGTATCTTCAACAATAATAACATTGCAGTCCGTTTAATATTCGTGACAGAGCACTCGCAAATTGAGTATCGCTATGTCACAAAGTCGTCTGTCGTAACGAAGACAACGGAGAGATCTTTGTCACCTGATACAGCAGAGGGAAGGCATAGAGACGGTAGTGTCAATATTTATTTGGAACGAAATAACCTTGCACCTTTTACGTGGTATGTTGCTACTTTTTACCATAAAATAGTTATTTATGCTCTATACATGGAAAACATACAGCTAAAGTATATTGCTATAATTATTATTATTTAATGTAAAATAAATATGCACACAAATTGTGCTGAATTTGAAATTGTACCAATTTTGTAAAACAGCGTTGTAAGTTGGTTCTATTTGTGTTGCAATAAAATCAGTTCGAGTAAAGCACAGCCGTGTTACAGCGTATATTACTTTTGTTTTAGAAATAAGGAAATTACAGTTCAAACTCCAGAAATAAAGAACCTCCCGTGGCGTGCGAAATCGTCTCGATTCAACACCATGCCTTAAGCAATGCACGAAATAAATAAACTAAGTACAAATCTGCTCCATGTATGTCTAAAACAAAAGCACTACTGCATTCTTTGCTGTAACGAGCTCTCGAAAGACTACTTCAGTCGATTTGGCAGCACGATTCATAAAAGCGATTTAAATGGCCGTCTGACAAAATAGACAACTCTTTGTTTTGTCTCTCACAATAAAGTCAAATCGTTCACAGTAAAGTCTATCACTTCTATTTAAAAAGCTATTAAAATGGCAATAAATTCATGGTAAGAAGTTTATAATAATACTAGACTAAGCAAGTGGCTTCGCCCGCGTGAATTATAATTCACTTATAGCTTCCTCAGGAATCACACTATCCATTGGTGAAAACCACAGCAAATAAAGTCATGATTCGTGGTGAAAAGCGTACAAAAATCCGTTTGGTAGGTTTCTAGTCTATTGCATTCATACTGACAGAACTTATTTCAATCTAAGCACAGCTTGTAATGAAGCAACTAATAAAATAGAGGCATAAATCTGGAAAACAGGACAGGTTAGACGTACCCTGAACAGAAGAGCATGCATGAGGAATCTGATGGCAGTGAATGAAGCAAGAGAGATATGTCAGGATCGTTGCAAATGGCATCTCTGCCTACCCCTCGGCGAAACAGGCGTGAGTCTATGTATGTATAAATTTGGATAATCTTTGTATTCGTGATTTCAAAATCGTTAAATATCAAAACGACAAGTAGGCGTCAGTTTACGGTCGGTTTCAATATTCGATCTATCCATGGATTTTGAGATTAGAGATTCGAGTTTGACATATTTTGTATGGAGCTTATGTCAAAAACGAATCTAAAATCTCAAAAAAAGGATAGATAGATCGAATATTGAATTCCCCAGTTAGTGGATCTACTGACAAGCTGCTAAGCAGAGGGTCTCGGGTTCAAATCCACGGCGGGCACCAATGGTTTCGAATTTATGTGCGTTTTAAAATGCTAAATATCGCTTGCTAATCGGGGAAGGAAAACATCGTGAGGAAAGCTGCATGTTTGAGAGTTCTCCATAATGTTTTCGAAAGACATATGTAGTCTGATAAGCCGCACATTTCCAGTGTGGTGGCCTTACCCTTATCATAGTGTGAAGAGCAGTGGTACAGTTTATATACTAAACTCACAAATCAAGTGCCCTATAATCTAGTATTACTTTTTTAAGTATAAATAAATTAACGTGTACAAATGGTATTATTTTGATAACCGAATTTAATCTAGTCCAACACAAGCAAATACATTGATGCAACTGTATTAATTAGAAACCACAATTTTTCCGCTCGGTGCCAATATCCACAAATGCTCTGAAATTGAATAAATGTAATTGTATACTTTTTTCAGCAGAATTAAGATCTGTACACTATTATATTTTACCTTTTCATTTTAAACATATTATTATTATAGACTGCCTCCGTGGTCCAGTAGATAGGGTATGCGTCTGCTAATCAGGAGGTCTGGGTTTGACTCCCGGGTTGAGCACAAATATTACTGGGTTTTTCCGAATTCTCCGTAGTAACACGGAGGATAGCAAAGTGCCCGGTAACGGCAATAGGCTCAACCCCTATTGCGTGATTCCTACAAATTCACAACAAGGCGAAATGTGGATGTAATATTACAGTTCTGCCTACCCCTTCGAAGACACAAGCGTAAGTATATAGGAAAATATACTTACATATCGATACCTTTGGGTAGAATGAACCATTTTGGCCAAATTGAGTTATACATATATAGCATTTTTCTCAGAATTTTTTTCTCTATCAATCTGTATATATGAAATGCAGAAATTTGCACAAAAATGGTTAATACTACCCAGAAATTTTCGGTCATGGCCTCATATAAAAGGTAAATCTTCAGTGTAAAAGCCGAATGTTTTCTTTTTGTAGTTTTGTTATGATGACCATAATTTTTATTAACTCAGGGCGTAAAAATTTTCGTTTATTGTAAATGGTTTATACGCCCTAACGTGTTAAATGCATTACCTAAGCATAGTTTAAATTCGACGTCGTAAATCCTTATTGCATATCGATACCTTTGGGTAGAAAGGTCGTATAAACCAAATCCCGACTTTTCAGCATAGCTGAAGAACGATTTCTTTTTAACATAAAAATTCATACCTTATTTTGATTTTGAAGTTATAAAAAATATTTATGAGCAAGGTTCTAACAATTTGCGAATGAAAAAGGTTAAATCATCAAAACCTATCTATCTTCTTTAGTTTTGAAGTTAGCTTGGATTTACGTCTAAGAAAAAAACAATTCTTGGTTGATACAACCCATGAAAATGTACTTTAAAAATACTTTATAGGTCGTATATCCACTTTTGGTAAGCTTATGGTCACATTTACTGTCGTAAAAACCCATATATCGACACCTTTGGGTAGAAAGGTCGTATAAACCAAAACCCGACTTTTTAGGAGAGCAGAGAAACGATTTTTTTACATAAAAAATCATATTTTTTTTGTTTTTGAAGTTATAAAAAAATGATCTATGAGAAATTTTCTTACAATTTGCGAATTAAAAAGGTTAAATCATCAAAACCTATCTATCTTCTTTAGTTTTAAAGTTAGCTTGGACTTACGTCAAAGAAAAATCAATTCCTGGTTAATACACCCCATGAAAATGTAGTTTAAAAAAACTGTATAGGTCGTATATCCATTTTTGGTAAGCTTATGGTCACATTTACTGTCGTAAAAACCCATATATCGATACCTTTGGGTACAAACGTCGTATAAACTAAAACCCGACATTTCAGGAGAGCAGAACAACGATTTTTTTTAACGTAAAAATTTATAACCTTTTTGTTTTTGAAGTTATAAAAAATTATTAATGAGAAAGGTTCTTACAATTTGCGAATGAAAAAGGTTATATCATCAAAACCTACCTATCTTCTTTAGTTTTAAAGTTAGCTTGGATTTACGTCTAAGAAAATATCAATTCTTCGTTAATACACCCCATGAAAATGTACTTTAAAGAAACTGTAAAGGTCGTATATACATTTTTGGTAAGCTTATGGTCAAATTTAGTGTTATAAAAACGCATATTATGTAGTTCTTTTTATTAAAAACCATTTATAATCATAGATCAATTGAATTCTGACTAATAAACAATCATGTTACTCTGAGAATTAGTAGGAAATCAATTATTATTATTCTTATACCCATTAATGGTCGACTCAAATAAAATAAAACTTCTTGAAATACGAAATCAAAATTTTTAGGTATTATAATACCTTCTAATCAACATTTACTATTATTTCAATAATCGTACATAATACACAACATAATAACATACCTAACCGGTTTAACATTTTAAATTGAAACAAATATTATAACAACTTAAACTGAAAATTGAAATAAAAAAATTACTTAGTCATAAAAACAAAAATTATCAAACTTCTTCTAAATTAAAGTAATCAGGCATTTCAATCATTTATAAAATGTTTGATAGTATTTTTAATTTTTGTACATATATAAATGTACTTAAAACAATAAATTATTGAATTAAGCCTTTGTACTAAGTCTCAAATACTCCCCACCCCCGTGGGATCTCAGTAACCGTGGATTTCAGGTACACCCACGCTCCACGTGGGCTTGGATGAGGCCTGCGTAGGATGCGTCCAAAGTGCGGGTGCGGGGAACAGTTCTGTCTGTGCCTCGCAGTCGGGTACGGTCGCGATAGGAGAGGCGTGTCGGTGTTGCGTTGCCGCGCGCCCTATCTCCCGCGACCAAATGGGGGCGCACCATTGTTGCGTCGCGGTGAGGCCGCAGAAGAAGAGGAGATGCGGTGTCGCGTTGCCGTCCTCCCTATCCTCTGCGGCTGCTGGGTGTTTTGGCGGCGGAGCCCAAAGCCTTCATCCGCCGCCAAGGGGGTTTTGTTCGGGGCCCGCCTGACCATCTGGCGGGCCAATACCCGTCGGGGGGTTACGACGAATGCTTCGGCGATACCCGACCCTCCGACACACGGGTACATGAGAAAGTCGAAAGTCGAGGTGGTTTTTAGTGGTAATACCACATACTCCGGCTCTCATTTCCCCAAGAGTCGGAGATCCGAAGGGATTTTCCACCTCGTAAAAAAAGGCTTAAATACTAAGTAATTTATTCAATTGCAACTAAAAAAAAAAAACAAGTATACAACAATCAAGCACTAAACATAACTAACTTATGTACTATAAAGTAACTTATTTGTGATATAAATTTGTATTTATAATTAGTTTAAAAATATTTATGAATTGTTGCTATAAATCTTTTTAACAATTGTTATAAATTTTTTAAAACGAATTATGTATTATTTCTTGCAATAATGCAGAAATATCGGTTTCTCGAAACAAAGGTAGGTGGAGTAGAAGGTATGTAGTATATAACCCGAATCACAATTTAAAATTAGTGATACCACGACAGTTTAAATTTCTATGTGATGTAATAACATTTCAGAATCAACTTGAAGTTACGTGATAATTTAACCCATCCCTAGCAGATCAAACAAATGTATTGTAATTTAAGTAAATGGATATACGGGTATAAAAATAATAATTCTGAATTACAACTTACCAAACTCAGCACCTACTCGCATATACTCACAAGAGTGTTCCAGCCTTAATAAATTGTATTCGTATTTCAGGTAGTTTTATTTTATTTGAATCGACCATTATTGGGTATTAGAATAATAATAATTGAGTTCCTACTAATTCTGAGAGTAACCGGATTGTTTATTAGTCAGAATTCAATTGATCTATGATTATAAATGGTTTTTAAAACAAAAAAAACTGCATATATGGGTTTTTACGACAATAAATGTGACCATAAGCTTACCAAAACTGGAACTGGCTTACCAAACCTATACAGTTTTTTTAAACTACATTTTTATGGGATGTTTTAACCAGGAATCGATTTTCTTCTTAGACGTAAATCCAAGTTAACTTTAAAACTAAAGAAGATAGATAGGTTTTGATGATTTAATCTTTTTCATTCGCAAATTTTAAGAACCTTTCTCATAGATCATTTTTTTATAACTTCAAAAGGAAAAAAGTTATGAAATTTTAGGTAAAAACAAAATTGTTTTTCTGCTTTCCTGAAAAGTCGGGTTTTGGTTTATATGACCTTTCTACCCAAAGGTATCGATATTATTTTGACATCGTCATCATCGGGTTTTTGTAGTCCACCGCTAGAGCGAGGTGTCACCTAATTAAGGGGCTTTTCTCCTGCAATAGAGAGTTTTCATTCTCTGTCGAAAGATATTATTTATGTTTATTTTTATTTATTTTTTTCCAATTTGCTTCGTGTATTTTTCTTAGTCGCCTTTTACGACATCCACGTAATGATATAGATGAGATGAGATAGTGACACTTGGTTTTCTCAATCCGTCACCACACGCAGTATATTACTACATACATACATAGTCTCACGCCTATATCCCCGAAGAGTTAGGCAGAGGTATATTGCTACACCCACTTTTCACCAGATTTATTTTAGTCCCACGTAATAGGGGGCGAGCCTATTGCCGTACCGGGCACATTACCAGACTCCGTGCTGCAACTGAGAATTTTCTTACGGAAAAACCCAATAACACTTGCCCGACCCGGGAATCGAACCCGAGACCTCTCAATCTTACGCGTACATTTATGCCGCGAGACCAACGAGGCAGTCTATATAGTACTAAATGTATAAATATCTCTAACACTCAATATTATTAACCTCTTGTATGCCGGAATACCAGACACAATTAAAAAGCTATTGTGTCTGGCGTAGATCTGCGTTCCGGCATACGAGGGGTTAAACCATTTCAGATTAAGTCCATGCAGAATTTGGTCGTATTTACATAGGTAGTAGTATTACATACATCGTAGTTGTACTACATAGTAACATACTTATATAGACAGTTACATGTTGACCGGATAATTGTGAGCTTAATTAGACAACACCGCAAATTCGTGGTGCGCGGAAAACATCGACGAATGCTGTGTAATGAAATGTATGTCTGTATGTCGTGAGTACTTTCCATCGCTGCATTGGCTCACAGAATTGTGGTTAGCTTTTGTCAAAATACCCGAATGAATAACGATAGAATACGGATTTAAGTATGACGTGAGAATTTATGTAAAGAATATTTAGGTATAAAGATATGTACAACAAGCTTATAACTCGGTTTTGGTCACGTTCGGCCTGTGTCTGACAGAGTTAATGAGTTACCATGTTTTAAAATCAATGAATGTTTATTTTAACTTTTAACACACCACGGATGTGCCCGTTTTGCCCGAGATTTCTTTATTTTCGTCTTTTTACTTATTATCTGTCCGTGTGGTGACGGATTAAGAATACGGATTGTCACCACCCCATTTACGACACCCATGGGATGACCCATAGGTGTCGTAAAAGCCAACAGAGGGAGCATATATTATGTGTAGAACAACACTGTAAGAGAAGGAAAACTTGATACAAACCCTATACCAACCCGTTTGGCCAGCGTGGTATAGTAGGCCAATTCCTCCTTTCAAAGGAGAGGCCTAGTCCAGCAGTGGACTGTTAAAGGCTGATGATGACTTATTATCTTGGTCATCATAGTGGTCATAGAACTGAGGCCATTTATTGTGCGAATGTGAAGATAATTATCACGGCGTCATCTAACGGACACGATGGAACTAAATGACTGAATCGCGCAAACAACGTTCGCACACGAGATTACTTTAAATATTGTACAAGTTCCACTACTTCCGTCGGAGTCCAGATCCTTCTTCTAGTTGAAGGAACACCACACCCTTCATTCATCATCGGTTGCATCCAAGTCTAACACGCCTTGAAGCCTGGGGTGCGCTTAGTCTAACCAGATATGACAGAATATCAGCTTTTCCACAGAGCGACTGCCGTCTGACCTCCGCAACCCAAAGGGCTAGCGATATTCCATGGTTTAGACCAGTATCAGTTTATTTGAGGGTACTGACTCCCCGTAACGACTGTCAAAGATCTTTCTAACAGCCGGACCGACGGCTTAATGTGCTCTCTGAGGCACGGGGCTAGCGATAATTAACAATTTCATACGCACATAACTTTGAAAAGTCATTGGTGCGTGGCGTGGATTCGAACCCGATACCCTCTGCATGGCAGTCCGTTGGTATCTCCACTAGGCTATCCCTGCCTCGTAGAACACCATACCCTTATTCATCCACAACTTAATGCAATGAAAGCTATCTGGTACACTATAGCGAAGCACTATCTCAGCGACTATGGCCACTTCAACTCTCCTGCTGGTATCTACTAGTCGTCTTAAGCTTACTTACCCATTAGTTACATAAGTGTCATAAATATGTATTAAATTTCAAAAACATATTCTTCAATGTACTATTAAAAAATATAAATTTGTATCAATAAACTAAATTTTACCTGGGTTTAGTGAATACAAACATAATAACATAACAATGTCCATCCGATAATTGTGTTCGCAATAAGGCAATACTACAAATTCGTGGCTTGGGAAAACATGGACTAATCCAGTCCAATGCAATGTATGGCATAGTACGTCGTATAGACTGCCCATCGTGATACAGAATTGTGTGGTAGCATAAACATTATTAAAAACGATCTACGATGCTAATAAAGGGATTTTGATCACATGAAATAATAAAAAAATTGCTTACTCGATATTGGTGATAGATCGAGTATTGTTGTCCAACTCTAAGAATGGGTCACAACAGTCGTAGTCACACCGTCCGTTACAGATAAAATCAGCAGTTCTTGACTACATTTATTATCATCAGCGGATGGAATCCGTCCCAGGCTAGGGGCATCAATTTACTAGCGATCATTTACTGAAATTAATAGCTGCGGGCTGCATCGGTCTGACAGCAGTTGCTCGGAGGAAAAGAAAATTTTCTGTCAATTCTGCTTAGTCTAGAAAGCAGAAACTGCTTTCGAAGGCAAAAATATGTACTATGTCTATAATGCAAGAAGTATGATGATATAAAGACACTGTATTCATGTCGGTATTTTTGTACTTAAGCTCCTAATAATTATGTAATTTAGATTCTGTGAATCACGCCTTTCAAACGATTATTCGGCTATGGGGTTAGGGTAATTTTGTATGAACCAGTGGCATGATTTTTGTTTTGAGCGGCCACTTAATTTATTGTTGCTAACGTATAGTGATAATTATAATAATAATGACTCATAAAATAACTTTGCGCTAAGTAATATCGGAGCTGAAATATATGATATCGAAGTAGGCAGAATTTCAACATCATGTCGTCTAAATAAAGACGTAACCACGTATATGTACTGTGAAATAATACAGCACGCATGGCACAATACATACATTCATTACGTATATTATTGGAGGAGTATGTTCGGCATTCATCATCATCATATCAGCCACACGACGTCCTCTGCTGCTCCCCCAAGGTTCTCCACACAGACCGGTCTTGAGCCGCCGGCATCCAACGCCTCCCGCGATCTTGACGAGATCGTCGGTCCACCTTGCGGGGGGCTCGCTCTGCTGCGTCGTTCGGTACGTGGCCGCCACTCCAGAACTTTTCTGCCCCAACGGCCATCGGTTCTTCGAGCTATGTGGCCTGCCCACTGCCACTTCAGCTTGGCTATCCGGAGAGCTATGCGGGGACTTTAGTTCTACTGCGGATCTCCTCATTTCTGATTCGATCTCGCAGTGAAGCAAGCATAGCTCTCTCCATCGCCCTCTGAGTGACCTTGAGCCTTCTGATAAGGCATGGGCCTTATCAGAAGGCTCAAGGTCACTCAGAGGATACGGATCAGAGACGTGGTCGCTCACTATGGAGTGAGCGACCACGTCTCTGATCCGTAAGTCATCATTGGCAACACTCACTGGTCAAAGACTTTCGTCTTGAGACACTGCGGGATATCGGACGAGAAGATATGTCGTAGCTTCCCGAACGCTGCCCAACCGAGTTGAATTCGACGATTGACCTCCTTCTCGAAGTTGGACCTACCTAATTGGACTACTGGTACCAGGTAGATATACTTGTTCACAACTTCAACTGTAGAGTACCCAACCTGAATAGGAGCAGGTACAACATGGACGTTCGACATGATTTTCGTCTTGTCCATGTTCATCTTAAGACCTACTTGTTGGGAGACTCTACAGAGGCCATCGAGCATTGTGCCTAGGTCTTCCATGGTCTCAGCCATGACTACCATATCGTCTGCGAATCGAAGGTGAGTGATGTACTCGCCGTTGATGTTGATGTTTATGAAGGCTATAAGATTTTCTTTGAAAATAATAGTTACTGCTTAGTAAATACCTACCGAAACTCGTTTATTTATTATTATTATTTATTTTCAGCCTGTAGTGTCCCACTGCAGGGCAAAGGCCTCCCTCTCCTTTTTCCACACGTCTCTATTTTGTGCTAGCACAGGCCAGTCCTTCCTATACGAGTCCAGTTCGTCCCGCCATCGTCGTCGTTCGAAACTCGTTTGGAACGCAAAATTGCTCCTGAGGTCGACGCCAATTTTACTGTAACCGTTCGGGGTGGCACTACGCCACCCCTTAAGAGGTCGCTTCACCGGGTAACAATGCGCCGAGTGTCATGGGTTTTGATCTCCACACAAGACAACATTTTGTGATCTACAAACTGTTGTTTGGAGTTGGGATGTTATTTGTCTCCGTTGCTTAAATCTGTGTCCCTTCGCATCACAGGATTAATTTCTAATACTTAGTAAGTACGGCTGTTGTCTTTGAAAATCAATGTAACCAAACATAGTTCAAGCTCTGCTTAGTTTGGGACTAGATGGTATTGTGTGAATGTGGTAGAATATTATATATTATAATACTCAATGGAAGGCCTTTCGAAAATCCAGAAGCTGAAAATTTTGTTTCTCTTGTATTATCTAGTGATCCTTAGAGAATACAGTGTACATTTTAGTAGGTTTACAATTTACTCACTTTGTTTGTTGTCAGTTTAATAAGGTTTAAGTACATGAATAACAAGACCAATAATAAAATTAGTGGTGGGTGTGGTGTTCTTACTTTCTTTTTCAATAACTAGTGGAAGGATCATCTAACAGCCCAATTTTGATCGATGGACAGTTAGTCACAATGTGCGATCAATATAAATATCTGGGCACTATGATGCACGTTTCGGGGAGAATAGAGGCTAACATTCAACATCGGATAGCCGCAGCGTGGCTAAAATGGCGAGAAGTGACTGGCGTCATCTGTGACAAAAGAATGCCTGTCAAACTCAAGGGCTTGGTTTACAAATCAATAATTAGACCAGTTCTTACGTACGGTAGTGAAACATGGGCCGTTACCAAAAAGAACGTGCATACCATTCAAGTTGCCGAAATGAAGATGCTGAGATGGATGTGCGGCGTAACCAAGCTCGACAAAATCCGCAACGAGTTCGTGCGAGGTAGCTTGGGAGTACGCGACATTGCAGACAAAATGCAGGAGAGTAGGCTGCGATGGTATGGCCACGTAAAAAGGAGGCCACCGGAATACATAGGAAACTTGGCATTACAACTCTCGATCCCCGGTCAAAGATCCAGAGGCCGACCTAAAACGAGATGGAGAGATGTAGTGTCAAGAGATATGAAGGAGTGCCAGATATCCGAGGAACATGTCGAGGACCGAGCGAAGTGGAGGAGATTGACAGGGAAGGCTGACCCCACCACCATATGGGATTAATAGCCAGGAAGAGAGAGAGAGAGTGGAAGGATCATCTAAAGAGGCTAGATAATCTTTCTTGGTGGCAGATAATATGACTGTGTAAAAAGTAATCACCTGAGAAACTTTCAACTGCGCGATTCAGGATCTCTTCCTTCTTAGTAGTTCCGTTGGCATTCATTAGATGTCACCCTTATTTAGGATTTCACAGTTGTACGATAGATGACACTAGTGATGTTTCGCTACAATTTCAATATTTTAAGCCATCTGTCAACTCGTCTTGTAGTAATAAAGGTAAAAAAGTGACAAAAGCTTAACTTCATTTTCTAAATTAAATCTTTATTAAGCAGCGGTACGTTAATTATCTAGACCTAAGCATTAATTTAGGTATCACTTTAATAAAATATTGTCATTAAGGCGATTTTAATTAAATTTAGCACCAATCTTTTAGATTTTTACGGCGTGTATAATATTTTAAAAATAATGTATAATAGGGTCGTAGATAATTTCATCCTCTAGTTTTTAATAAATGTCAACGTGAAGAGCTAATCTAATTACAATTTAATATATTTTAACAGATAAATTTATTTATACTGTGTCTACTTTTTCGTTATGTTGTTTGTATGTCAATTGTTATGTTTTTGTACAACACATTCTATACACGATATTATATGATATAATATCTAGTACTAATATATAAAGCTGAAGAGTTTGTTTGTTTGGTTGAACGCACTAATCTCAGGAACTACCGGTCCGATTAGAAAAATTCTTTCAGTTTTAGATAGGTAATTTATCGAGGA
Organism: Euclidia mi; assembly: GCA_944739405.2. Lineage (NCBI taxonomy): Eukaryota > Metazoa > Arthropoda > Insecta > Lepidoptera > Erebidae > Euclidia > Euclidia mi. The sequence goes on along the minus strand of OX123187.2, from coordinate 63,484,927 downwards.
AGGCTATAAGCTATAACATCACGCTATGGGCCACGGGAGCGGAGCAGTAGCTTTAAATAACGCGGGTGTGACCGCGGGCATCATCTAGTAAGTAATAAAATTTAATAAAGCTGCAGAGTTTGTTTGTTTGTTATGGTTGAACGCGCTAATCTCAGGAACTACTGATCTGATTTTAATACCTAATTATATTTGTGTTTGATAGCCTCTTTATGCTGGAAGACTATAGAATATAACATTACGCTTGGCTCGAATCATCACGCTACGCATTGAAAGAGCGCGCCGCAGTAAGATGAAACGCGATGGCCGCATTTTAAGGCGAGGTTGCAGTACAGTGCGTAGCTCGACCTCACCCCCCGCAAAAACAAAAACACGGCGGTGGCGTCAGCGAACGAGTGGGGGGAGGGGAGGGGGGGTTTCGTGTGTGCGTGTGCCACAGCCACATGAGTAAATAAACTGAACAGAGAGACAGCTTCTTAAGAGCTTGTAAATTTGTCACCTTTTTTGGTAGGGTTGTCACAATAGGTTAAGACAAATCGCTTGTTCGGTATACGACAGATTCTGGATTGGACAGATTCGTGATTTGGCAGATTCCCAACTCGACAGATTCGTGGATTGGGCAGATTCTTGGACTCGACGGATTCGTTATACGGCAGAAGTACAGCTGTTGTAAATAAAATAGCGAGTGGAACCAAAAAAGGCATGCACCTGAAACTTTTAAAAGCACGTAATAAAAATATACATTTGTTACCAAGGACACGACGTGACGACGTGATTTATTTGACATTCCCAACGATACCACTAATCGTGTTGAATATTTTCTGGTAATATGATCTATTTCGCTAACATAACATAGGAATCTCCTTTAGCTATTATGGCCACTAGTTTTACCACGGGGATAGGTATCTAAAATAAGTTTAAATAGAAATTGTGTAAGACAAATGAACGTCTACAAAACAAATGACTATAAAATGATCAACCATCGATAGGGCTTACAAAAAACAGGTGCATGCGATTTTCGACCTTATTGACAATTTATGACAGACTTTTATTTGGTATTTTCTTGCTTTCTGACATTGATACGTTATTAAAATTGAAAATTCTGAGTTACCTCAATAAGGTCGAAAATCGCATGCACCTGTTTTTTGTAATCCCTATTGATGGCTGATCACTTTCTGATAGTCATTGGTTTTGTAAACATTAATTGATTTTACACAATTTCACAACTAATGAGTTGTTAAGTATTTCGTTGCCAACATTGACAATATTTATTTCAAGATCGAAATATTCGCGAAACTTTTGCTCGAGCAATTCAACAAATGCGACAAAATTATCAAGAGTTATACCTAATTAAAAAAACCCAATTGTACGTTACCATTGTTAAAATCTTTATAATGATTTAATTATTTCATCTAGTATTATTCATACACACAGAACAATAAACAACCATTATTAATAATAAAACACCACTTTTTTACATTAAAATATTAAAACTTGCAACATACAAAATAAACAATGTGCGTCGAATTAACCCTAAGATTGTCAACTGCCTGTGCCTACGTAAACCGGTTCTTTCCACTCTCGCCGCGTACGCGACAAGCGGCCAGTGGTCACGCACACATAAGCCGGGTGCTCGTAGTAGTGCAACCGATTCGCGCTGTTGTATGAAGCTGTGTCTCTGTTCCGTTTATCTACTCATGTGCCACAGCGCAGCGTAAAAAAAACCGTAGTTGAGTTATGCGAACTTCAAAAGTGGCACATTAAAAACAGGCTAAATGTCTCATTTGGCTTTAGTCGCATACGCGCTGCGGTCGGAAGCGCTCGCTCTTTTACTCGCGTGTGTGTACGTTACATTTGAAAATGCCGTCGTGTGTAATGAGATTTTGCACAAACTATAGTAGGAAAATGACTAAAAGTTATGGAATCACTTCTCATTCATGAGTATTACGATATTACAACGTTTTATTTACAATTTATAATAAATTCAGTATCACAAATAATAGAGTGAATAAAAAAATTGGCATTTAGCGAGTGTAAAAGAGAAGCAGTATTGTGCGTGTTCAAAGACTAAAAAACAAAGTATCCAGATGGGACATTCGTAATAATAAAAAACTGATGTGTGTTTTTGTCAAGTAATAAAAGTGATTTGAGGCTGAATCAACACAATATATTATTATTATAGAAATACAAAATCATACGTAAGTTACAAACATTGACGGATGATCAAAGTCCATTCACTTGTTCTTGTTTTTCTCCTTTTAGTAAAACAACTAAGTAGATTGTTCTGCACAGTTTTCGCTGCCGACTCACCGTAACCCTGGCAGTACCCCGGGGGGTATGGTGGGTCTTTCAAAGCTTAACCGTACTCCCGGATAATATTGTTGTGTAATTAGTTTATTAATTTCAGTTCGTTAATTTCAAGTTCTAGTATTTTGTGGGATCATTCCCAGTATAGTAGTAGTATTGAACAATTCTATGATAGAACTGTCCTAATTCTATTAGCACAACTTGATAAGGAGAACAAAACTAATGGGATAAGTAATAGGAAATGTCCCAGTCTAGTTCTATGTATGTTTTTACAAGGGTATTCAATAGAACTACTGGGAATGATCCGTAGTGTCACGACATCGCGCTCATATATCCGAATGAATATGTTTTGAAGACGTTCATTTGTTTAATGTGTAAAACAAATGAACGTCTACAAAACAAATGAACGCCTACAAAACAAATGAACGTCTACAAAACAAATGACTTACAGAAAGTGATCAGCTATCGATAGTGATTGCAGAAAACAGGTGCATGCGATTTTCAACCTAATTGACATTAGTCAGAATTTATAATTTTATTACCCTAATATTGCCTGAAAGCGAGAAAAAAACAAAAAAAAGGTTTGTCATGAATTGTCAATAAGGTCGAAAATCGCATGCACTTGTTTTTTGCAATCAGCTATCGATAGCTGATCACTTTCTGGTAGTCATTTGTTTTATAGACGTTCATTTGTTTTGTAGACGCTCATTTGTTTTGAAGACGTTAAATTGTTTTGTAGACGTTCATTCGTTTAACACATTTTTATACATAGACATACATATTTATTCGGATATGTGAGCGCGATGTTGTGACACTACCCTTGTAAAACATACATAGAACTAGTGGTAAATTTCCTATAACTGTTTCCTATTAGTTCTATTCTTCTCATCAAGTTGTGCTAATAGAACTAGTGGGAAAAAAAGTAGCACTAGTTCTATCATAGAACTGTTCAATAGAACTAGTGGGAATGATCCGACAGCGCAAGGATGATGATGATGACGGGTCTTCAACAGTACCACAGCATTATAACTATTAGCAGTAATACCTAAACGTTTTATTCTCAAATTTATCTCCGTGTTGCACTATATCATCGTACTAGCGCTTGTCTAAAAATACAAAAACGTAAGTAGTAAATCATTATCATACGAGAGATAATACTGTTCAGTTTAATGTCCACGTAGCACGTTGGTATAACACTACGAGCATTTCAGCCAGGAGTATGGTTAAGCTTTAAAAGACCCACCATACCCCCAGGGGTATTGCCAGGGCTACGGTGGGTCCGCAGCGCACAGTTTTTATATTAACGAACTGTTTTAGGTTTCCATTGAATGAAATGAGAAGAATAAAATGTACTTTTTTAAAAAATGTTATCAATAAATCACATCGACTTTTTATTTCCCTACCTTAAATGAATTAATCAAATTTACTTTGAGGCGAATTGAATTTACTCAAGACAGACAAAGTGATCATGTCGCATCTGAGTCAAATTATTGTTTGTGAAACGGTCAGCATGATGTCACAATGCGCGTCAGTCCAGAGAGTATATGTTTATCTCTATTTCGCTTTTGCGATTAGATGTGCTATCTCACTTACACTTCTTATCTAATTCTTAGGGTGTCGTTTTGACATATTTATATTAGTGTGCGTACGCTTTTCGCGATGCGTGCCACTCGTAAGTCCGTCATGTTACCTTGTCAGTAACCTGTCTACGGTTTCTTACTAGTATGTCTATGGTTTGAACGATTGAGTTTGGAATACGAATTACTTTGTACTTTTGCGAAAACGTACATGCGGAGGTGCAGGGGGATTTTGCGGAGCAACGACGTACGTCCGCCCTCAATCACGCCTAGACAGGCACTGATGAACGGCCGGCGAGCGATATAATGCCAACATTTTGACTATTTTTTTTCTTGGAGAAAAATGATAACGAAAATACGAAATCTGTTTTTACCATTTATTTTAAAATAAAGAGCTGTTTCTATTGATAATACTTTCATATAAATTCATTATGGAATCTCTAAGCAGTACACGTTGAAAATTGTGATTTAGTGCCATGTTTGACATTTGTTTTTATCGAGCCAATCATTCCAAATCGTGTTTCTATCTTTACGATTTACTAGAAGATATGTTCAACTTTTATACTTTAATTTTTATTCATTAAAAATATCATAGTTCATGGGACTTTCAGACGTTCAAAAATCTTAAAAAGTACTGCAACCTCGCCTTAAGGAATTACTACGCACAACATTCGACAAACCGATGTTGATGTAGGAGAAGCGAGATTAAATTTCCAACTGCGTCCCATGAAGCTGCGTTGCGTGTCATAAATAAAAACTTACACTTTCCTATTATCAATTTCTACCAAAAACTAACGTCCACCGATGACGTGGCGTGCGAGCGCCCCTCGAGATGTTCCAAGCTTCACTCTCAATATATACCAATGTACTCTGTGACTCTCATTCTCTAGTCATAGTATATCATCTGATGAATCTCATTCAAAAAGTGACCTGGAATTGAAATTCGTCTATATGGCCAGTTGCATCGTAAAGGAGGTTGTAGTATATGATTAGTTGAGGTTGCCACGGAGGTTCGCCTACAAATACATATATTCAAATGACAAAACACTTACATTTTATTCAGATGACCATAATAAATAAAGTAGGATAGAGTTAATTACCCTTAACCTTTGAAAATTAAAAATAAATTATTTGATTGAAGACCCAACCAGACATCTGCTAAGTAAATAAAAGCATAAAACAATATATTTAAATTATTTTTATGGTTTTTCTGCATATACTTACTTAGACATTAAGCTTAGATTTAGCTTAATTTAAATTATAAAATTATGTTTCTTTAATGTATATTATACATACAATTGGAATTCCTAAAATAAAAGACAAAAAAAGCATAAATGTTTTTTTTCATTATTGTTACAAAACTAATAAATAAGCACTAAGACTATTTAAAACCAAGATTTACAACATTACTAAAATTTGTAGGAGATACCTAACACTATAGATTATCTTAATGGTAGCAATAATAGTTGTTTTACTTTAAATCTGCGAGCATTACTACCATATTCTGTGAATGTTCAAACAATGCTTTAAATGTAATTTTACATTTTGTATCGCTGTTTAACAATGTACAAATAGCTTTATAGTGTTACGATGTGTATACACATGATATATGTGTTATTGAGACATAAAAATATCTACATAACTTATTGTGGAGGAATAGGGTGTGGTGTTCCTACAAATGGAGGGAGAATCGTCTGACCAGGCTAGGTCGATTGTGTTTGTAGATATGACATAATGCACCCCTTGAATATACAAACTACAAAATCACACGTGCAAAGCCACTACACCATATTTTTTATTTACCAAATGCCTATCTAGGCTATCAATATCATGTAAAACATATTTTATCGGTTAGTCTGCTGTCACCCTAAACGAGACATAAACTAATTGTATAAAATCTCTAATAACACATTTAAGGTAATGCAACACTCTTATATCAATTTAAATTTCATATTAATCGTCAAGCAGACGTCTAATGATGTTCAAAATGTTTTAAATCGCTTTAGGAGTTGTTTTGAAGGGCAAACATAAATAAGGTAATATATCACAGTGGTATTTAAACAAAGTAAAAGTAGAATGGTTATCTATACTATATTTAAGTCATTCACACCGAATTTGTGCCAACCTTTGCACAATAAAGCAATTATCTATCTATCTATATAAGGGTAGTTGCGATGTTTGGTTTTCAGATAAAGTTAACTAACATTGATGGATAGATTATTTTAGATATTTTTGTACAACTAAAACATATATTCACTCAATGAATGTTAGAATAATAACGTACATTGACAGATAATATACGTACATAATACTTAAGAAAATTATAGCTTTTATGTTAACATTGTATTAAAAATAATTGTAGTACCAATTTAGGATACCTATGAATCGAATGAATACACGTGTAGTTTCAGCCTTCTTCGAGTGGGAGTCGATTATCGCGACAAAAAGTATCCCGTGTGCTATTCTGTTGTTTAAGCTATTTTACTCCAAAGTGTTATCAAAATTCATCATCATCATCAACATCAATATTTTCATCAAATCATCCTTTAACAGTCCACTGCTGGACTAGGCCTCTCCTTTGAAAGGAGGAATTGGCCTACTATAACACGCTGGCCAAACGGGTTGGTATAGGGTCTGTATCAAGTTTTCCCTCTCTTACAGTGTTGTTCTCTGCATAATATGCTCCCTCTGTCGGCTCTTACGACACCCATGGGATGATATGGCATGATGACATTCCGTATTCTTAATCCGTCACCACACGAACATCATTCAGTAGTTCTTATCAAAATTCATTCAGTAGTTATTACCAGAAAGAGTAACTACAATCTGCCTTACTCACGCAATAATAATATAATCAATCAATCCATCCCTAAAAAACGTTTATAATAGTGGCAAGATTGGCTAGTTTATTGTTTACTAGATGAGCCCGCGGTTACACTCGCGTTATTTAGGGCTACTGCTTCGATACCGTGGCTCATAGCGTAAAGTTATATAACCTATAGCCTGCCGCGATAAATGGGTTATCTAACATTGAAAGATTTTTTTAAATAGGTCTAGTAGTTCCTGAGTTTGGCGTGTTAAAACAAAAAAATTGCAATCTCTTCAGCTTTATACATATATAAGTACAAGATATAAGATGAGAGTAGTGCTTGCCATCAGGTCATATTTGGGTCACACAATGCTATCCCGTGTCACATGGATTGCGATGTGACAATCCCTAGTCAAATCACTTGACCATCTGTGCAATTAATTTTGTTACTACGATATAATTTTTTTGGCTGCCTCCGTGGTCCAGTGAATAGCGTATGCGACTGCTGATCGGAGGTCCCGCGTTCGATTCCCGGGTCGGGCAAAAGCGTTACTAGGTTTTTTCGAATACTCAGTAGCAGCCCGGAGTCTGGTGATGTGCCCGGTAACGGCAAAAGGCTCGCCCCCTATTATGTGGGACCTAAAAGTTCTTGGCGAAATGTGGGTGTTATATTTACACCTTTGCCTACCCCTTCGGGGATACAGGCGTACAGACTATATATTTTTTTTATAATTATGCTCAGCTTTCAAATATGAAAATTGTTTTGACCTTTTCACTAAAACCATTTCGAAGTTTTCCTAATTAAATCCAACAATTAACAAAGGATTTTTAAGTGCACACGTGTACACTTAGACGAAATGAGTTCGTGTATTATAAAACGCAAGCAAACGTTTCGTTGAAGTTGTTTTAAATGTTTGAAACTCGTCTGGAAGCGTTTTGAGATTCAAATATTTGGATAAAATGCTGAAATTGTTCATGTAGGAAAAAATCTGATCGAAGAGAGATTATTGTTTTAGATAAATTATAGTTTTTTATTTATTTGAACTAAATGCATGGATGCGTGTGGTTCCAGATTGGTCTATATGGAAATCTTTGGGGGAGTTCTGTGTTCAGCAGGCGCCTATGTATTTTGAAATGTAGGAACGTCATCTGGGGGCACTCCAGTGCCCCCGCCAAGTCGAGCAAAAAAGCAGCACGGCCGTACCATCCTTTTCTCGAAGCAATTCATTCCATTTTCGACCCCCTAGAACTTCGTTTTGGATAACCAAGCAGGCATTGTATAAATATGGTATATTTCAAATTTCAGTCAATTTGAACGAGTAGTTTCAGAGAGAATTATAACGAGTCAAATTTCTTGATTTTGTCACTCACTGACCGATCATCAAAACTCTTAGGCACTTCTAGCAGACATAGAAGCTTCAAATTTAGAATACAATTAGTGTTGAATGTATAAATTAAGTAAAAACTATTTTTTTTTAATTTCGGTCCAGTTTTCGAGATACATCAACTGCATAAATAACTTTGTAATCCCATATAAATATATAAGATTACAAAATTACACTTGCAGTTAAAAACATTAAAGATTTTTAATTAACCGACTGGGTATTACATGGATCTCACAACTTTTTACGGTAGCGACACTTGGTTTTTTGACAAATATTGTTTTTTATGGGATAAATATGTTTGATAAAACATTGTTAGATAATATATACATGTACTGAACATTTATTCCAAGCCATCGTCTTTAGATATCACCGCACCGTACGGAGTAGTAGCGCTAAATAACGCAGATGTAACCGTCGGCTCTGTCAGTAGTTATTTTAGATAACTCAACAAAAGTATGTACGAGTTTTTACTTAACACAATCACTGACTGATGCAAGTTTAATTCGCGGTGCCAACAAACATACAATATATCAAAACTATAATCAAGTATTTTATCCTCATCAAAACGATATTCATAAATATGCAGAGCGCAAAGGAACTAGTTTTTATTCTGATTCACTTCGGTTCCGGTCGCGGTTGTTCCCCTTCCAAGGAAATTAATTAATCAAACCCTTAACAAACCCAAACGGTTAGGGCTGCTAGCTTTCGCAAAAAGTTAAATTGTAAGAAGTTGTAAATCAGTGTGGTGATGAAAGAACACAATATATCGCTACACATTTAATTCCGGGGGTGCAATAAGAAGCGACTAAGAATAATATACGAAGAAAATGGAATCTCTGCGAAGAGAGGAAAAATATGACTGGTAGCGCCATCTACCTTCCTATATATAACTAATCGCATCAAGATCAATCGTTCCACGTTCTAGTGCAAGCGATATCATATTTCCGTCCCGCTCTATCCCACTCCCTGGAAGAGGCACTGCCTTCGCCTGATTCGTCGACGCGATCGTGGACGCGAGTGACAGTCGAGAACATTCCTCCCGCTGAGAACGCCGTCTCGATACCGTACCGCGCCGCACCGTTGTATGTGATTATATAAACCGCTCGCAAGTGGGAGTGACGGTGAATTGAGGTGTAAACAATCAGCTGCATCACGAAACACCAGGAGGAAAGGAAACGAAGAAGGTTGTATAAGGTAAGTGCCTTCCATCCTTGAAATATCCTATACCCACTCAATCACCTCCATCTCCTCTTCCCTTATTCTTTCTAGGCGACCCAGAACTCGCCCTAATACAGTCCATTCCATTAATCCTTCCCAAGTCGCCTAGAACCCTACGGTTTCGGTGTAAAGCCGAACCAATGACTTTAAACTGTACCAACCCGTCTGCCCAGCGTGGAGGAAAATTCACGAGCCAAATGAAATGTTTGTGAAGACTAAAAACGATATGAAACCGTATATTGATCCTGGCCAGCATGGTATTGTAAACCGAAACCTCCTCTTGACACACAGTGCTTGTGTATAGCAAATGAGTCAATAAATAATTACAAAAGCAATTGAATACAAATGTTGAGCTATATTAGTTTTTAGGTTTATATCAGTAGCTTGGAGTCGAAAAGCATTTTTTTTTAATTTAACCATTTATCTCCAACCTCGTAGGAGTTTCAAGAAATGCCTTCGTAGTTCATACATAGGGTCCAAAAAGAACATATGTGCTAAATTTCAGCTTCTTGCGCTTTATAGTTTCGGCTGTGCGTTGTCTGTCCGTCAGTCAACAATAACGTAACAATTTTATTTACACAGATATAGTGAATAAAAAGGCATTCTGCAGTTTTTTATTCCCGCACAACAAACATTTTGTGTGATCTATTGTTCTTTGTCGTCCTTACTTGTAACTTCTATTATGTAACAGTCTTGAAATACAGTTTTACTTTCTGCACTCAATTACCGGAAATCGACGTTATTTCAGTTAGTGGCAGCCCTTGTAATATCCGAACGTTGCTTGTTCTTTTTGTCGACTCGCACTTTTCTCGTAATAAAAAGCCAAATTGTATGTCATGAGACTTAACCAGAAATAGACTGAAATGTGATTTATTAATGGTGTCAATCTATAATAAGAAAAGAGATTGAAATAACGATGAATGATGACGGAGCGCTTTCAATGCTTGCCACATTTTGCAGATTATTGAGAGAACACATGGGACAAAAATATAATTATTTAAGAAAAATGTTTTAACTTATGTTAAGAAAATATTTTTAAACATTGATCTTCTATAACTCCAGTTCTTGGAGCTGAATACGAAATAAGAGATGACAAGTAGAATAGCTTGAATAATTATAACATTATTCAATGCCTGCCCTTTGATCTCACTGGATCAATATATTGCCACGCAGATGCTCTAGACGTTTTGAAGCTACGGGCTTATTAAATTGATAATCGCATCTACTCCGTGCTACCGAGAGCATGTTAAGCCGTCGGTCCCTGATCTAATTTAGATAGTTGACACTGCAAATAGCAAAATTGGTCTAAGCCATGGCATATAGCTATTCGTTTTCGGTTGTAACAGTCAAACAGCAGTCCCGGGGATCCAAGACAAAGATTACCACCGGAACTGAAGATAATGCAACACAAATTGCAGGAATAAATCACCGTCGAATTAACTAGTTGACGGCCCATCAAGTGAAAATACGAGTAAATTAAAAGAATATGAAACCGAACTCATAGCACGATGGCTTCATAAATTTCCTCGATTTCCTACTTATAATTTCAGTTTGCTTCAAGAAATTCATTTAGAAAACGTAGTCTAGGTTTACCTTTGCGGGATCCATGTTATCTATATTTCTCACATTTGTAGGTACAATGAAAATATTGGTGCGAATAAAGATTTCTGCAAATACCGATTAAGGATCCGATTATTTACCCCTACCTGCCTTATTAAAATAGGAATGTGAGGCGTACGTATTATTAGGCAGCTCTTTTCTTGTGAGCCCTGATAGTATATGTATAATCCATATACAAGTAAACTATGCGATACTGTGCAAAGCGGACTGTATTTCGCGTAAATGTGATATGGTTCGTTACAAAACTGTAAATTCCGACAAGCCTGGGCGCGCCCTTCAAAAAGTGTGTCTTGCTGTTTCTGTCAACCAACTGTCAGTGCATCCGCTTGTGCGCCGGCGCCCGTGCGGCGCGGCGTCCAGAAGGCGCGGGGGGGCGCCTAGTGCTGTGCGCAGCGTGTCATAGACATTCTGCCGGGCCGCCAGTGAGAGGGCGTGGTAGTCAGTTGATAAAGTCATACATATGCATATTCGTATGCCTTGCAGTTAAAGCTATACACCTGGAATTGGTTAACGATTTGACAAAGGAATCTTACTTAGCGTCACTAAATAGATTCATCAGCCGCCGAGGAAAACCTGCTCACATATATTCAGACAATGGCACTAACTTTGTAGGGGCGTCAAATGTTATCACGGGGTTTTTGGCGAAGAATCAGAATTTGATAAGCAACCATGTGGCAGAACAAGGCATCACTTTTCATTTCATTCCTCCATACTCCCCACACTTTGGTGGGTTATGGGAAGGCACAGTGAAGTCAACAAAACATCACCTTAGGCGAGTCTTGGGCTTGGCACATCTCACGTATGAAGAAATGTACACAGTCTTATGTCAAATTGAAGGCATTTTAAATTCAAGGCCCTTAACGCCTCTATCGTCTGACCCGTCTGATCTCACCGCTCTCACTCCATTTCACTTCTTAATCGGTCGATCATTATCTGTACTACCTCAGCCACCACTGGCTGACTGTAATCCGCTGCATATACCCAGATACAAACGCGTGGAGCTCCTGCGTCAACACTTTTGGACTCGATTCTACAAGGAGTACATTTCACAACTTCAAATCAGAACAAAATGGAAGAAGTCGTCCGGACAGCTGACAGAAGGCACCCTGGTCGTCGTGAAAGATGACGCTCTCCCACCAGCCCGCTGGGTACTCGGGCGAGTAACACAGCTCCATCCGGGGTCCGACGGAGTCACAAGAGTGGCCGACATCAAGACCAGCACAGGCACTATCAGAAGAGCATTTAACCGGATATTCTCACTGGCGGCCCGGCAGAATGTCTATAAAAGAAAGTGAAAGTGAAAGAAAAGAAAGTGTGTAGCTGTATATGTTTGGGTGAATCATAGAAAACTCGTCTCGGTATGACTAATTGTTTTAAAGCTGATAGTGATTGTATGAACTTTTTCCATAGTATTTCTATGTCATGAGGGACACTGCTGTCCCACTTTAAGGGATGACCACGTGGGGGCTCCTTATTGAGGCAGGCGGCTGGCAATTTAGGCTTGGCTAGCTATATTTTGGTTTTAGTATTATGAAAAAAGGGCTAATTTGATGAGAAGGATTGACATGAGAGGTTATGAAATGCTGATATTTTGTGAATATTTTTGCTTATTTTTTACTGAAATAAATTTGTACTTAGTTTGATAATGTAATTATCATGAAAATATGAGTCTGAAAAGTCTGATTCAGTAATTGCTGTAGCACTTTGAAAAAATCAGTAGAAAAGTTAATAAAGGAAAAAATAATTGGTCTGATTATCTGTTACCCTGATGCTGTGCTGCGCTGAGACCGTCGTGGCTGTCTTCGACTGTCGTTGTCCTCGCCGTGATGATTTTTCTAGAAGTGGCCACGTTGCTTCTTGTAAGGATGGTGTTTATGGCGACGGTCTTCAATCACGTATGGATGGCTTCGAATGGACCAATGTATAATCCATATACAAGTAAACTATGCGTTACTGTGCAAAGCGGACTGTATTTCGCGTAAATGTGATATGGTTCGTTACAAAACTGTAAATTCCGACAAGCCTGGGCGCGCCCTTCAAAAAGTGTGTCTTGCTGTTTCTGTCAACCAACTGTCAGTGCATCCGCTTGTGCGCCGGCGCCCGTGCGGCGCGGCGCCCAGAAGGCGCGGGGGGGGCGCCTAGTGCTGTGCGCAGCGTGTCATAGACATTCTGCCGGGCCGCCAGTGAGAGGGCGTGGTAGTCAGTTGATAAAATCATACATATGCATATTCGTATGCCTTGCAGTTAAAGCTATACACCTGGAATTGGTTACCGATTTGACAAAGGAATCAGCCGCCGAGGAAAACCTGCTCACATATATTCAGACAATGGCACTAACTTTGTAGGGGCGTCAAATGTTATCACGGGGTTTTTGGCGAAGAATCAGAATTTGATAAGCAACCATGTGGCAGAACAAGGCATCACTTTTCATTCCTCCATACTCCCCACACTTTGGTGGGTTATGGGAAGGCACAGTGAAGTCAACAAAACATCACCTTAGGCGAGTCTTGGGCTTGGCACATCTCACGTATGAAGAAATGTACACAGTCTTATGTCAAATTGAAGGCATTTTAAATTCAAGGCCCTTAACGCCTCTATCGTCTGACCCGTCTGATCTCACCGCTCTCACTCCATTTCACTTCTTAATCGGTCGATCATTATCTGTACTACCTCAGCCACCACTGGCTGACTGTAATCCGCTGCATATACCCAGATACAAACGCGTGGAGCTCCTGCGTCAACACTTTTGGACTCGATTCTACAAGGAGTACATTTCACAACTTCAAATCAGAACAAAATGGAAGAAGTCGTCCGGACAGCTGACAGAAGGCACCCTGGTCGTCGTGAAAGATGACGCTCTCCCACCAGCCCGCTGGGTACTCGGGCGAGTAACACAGCTCCATCCGGGGTCCGACGGAGTCACAAGAGTGGCCGACATCAAGACCAGCACAGGCACTATCAGAAGAGCATTTAACCGGATATGCCCTCTCACTGGCGGCCCGGCAGAATGTCTATAAAAGAAAGTGAAAGTGAAAGAAAAGAAAGTGTGTAGCTGTATATGTTTGGGTGAATCATAGAAAACTCGTCTCGGTATGACTAATTGTTTTAAAGCTGATAGTGATTGTATGAACTTTTTCCATAGTATTTCTATGTCATGAGGGACACTGCTGTCCCACTTTAAGTTTTGTGACCACAACTTTTGCATTATTATTTTGGCTTCTAAGACTGAAGGACTTAAAAGGCCCAAAGGGTCAAATATTTTGCCAATGATTGACAATATTTTCCTTTTTGTAATATTGTAATCAACCGAGTCTTCTATGTCTGTTAAGTATGTTATTGTATCTTGATTTTGGTTCCAGTATATACCTAATGTTTTTGATGGGTCTTTATTACCTAAATTTGTGGTACTGTGAAGTGAATCTGATGATAGGTTTGCTTTTTGTAAAATATCAGGACTGTTGGACTGCCACTTTCTGAGATGGAATTGTGCTGATTTTAGAGCTGCATTTACTGACATTGCTATTTCTATTAACCGAGACTTCCGGTCTGAGCCCGTAATCAGGTCATCCCAATAAAAATCATGTATGATGATCTCCGACACGTCCTTGTCATGTTGGCAGTCCAACCCAACCTGTCTGATACAACGTGTAGCGAGGTAGGGTGCTGAAGCTGTCCCATACGTTACTGTATTTAATGTGTAGGTTTTCAGTGGTTCTGACTCATCGAAACGAAATACAATTTGTTGTAATGATCGTTGGTTTTCTACGATGGATATTTGCCTGAACATTTTTTCAATATCAGCTGATATTATGTATTTGTGTTGTCTGAACCTAATAAGTATACAAATCAAATCATCTTGTACTACTGGTCCTATTGCCTGTATATCATTAAGTGATAATTTGTTAGATGTGCGTGCCGATGCATCAAAAACCACCCTGAACTTTGTTGTGGTGCTGGTGTTTTGTATTATACCATGATGTGGTATATAATATGAAGGTGTCAGAGTGTTACTGTTTGTGTTTTTAGTCATGTGACTTAGGTCAAGGTATTCTTGCATAAAAGTTAGATATTGTTGTTTGTATGTAGGGTTTGATTTGAATCGTTTTTCTATGTTAAGGAAACGAATCTTTGCCTGACTATATGACTGGCCTAAGCACTCTGGCGATTGTTTGAACGGTATAGTGACCACAAATCTACCATCAGCATTGCGAGTTGTAGTTGATGTAAATATTTTTTCACATGATAGCTGAGTAATGTGAGGTGTGTCTGAAGGAGTAGATATGTTTTCTAATTCCCAAAATTTGTTTATGTTATCTGAGATCTGATTCACAAAGAATGAGTTTTGAATTTTATTTTGAATATGAGTATTTGAAATGCAGCCTGATATCAACCAGCCTAAATCTGTTTGTTGTAGAACTGGTTGCTGTTTTCCTAATTCCTATCTTCCAGTACCCATGACTTCCCAGAATATGTCTGCACCCAATAATAAATCAATAGGGGCTGGAATGTTAAAATCAGGGTCTGCCAGTTGTATACAACTAGGTATTTGAATGGTAACTTTGTTTATGTATGTATGTGGAACTGTATTGCAAATTTGGTTAATCACAAGACATAAAATGTCCGTCCTGTAATTTTTATTGTGTGCTGATTGAATGTGAATGTTAGTATTTTTTGTTATGTTTGTGCACTGATTATTAATACTAGTGACCATGGTGTCTATAGTTTGAATGGGTAAGCCCAGTTTTGAGCACAAGTGCCTAGTTATATAGCTTGAGGTGCTGCCATTGTCTAGTAGTGCTCGTACCATATGTGGTTTTCCTTGTTTGTCATATATTTTGACTTGTGCAGTTGACAGTAATATTGTTTTGTTCTGCGTGCAACTAGTTAATGTGACAGATGATGGTTTTGGTGCATCTAAGTGTAAAAGTGTATTATGTTTTTTGTTGCAGTACTTACATGTCCCTCTTCTGCATAATTTGTTGTCATGACCAGGTTTTAAACAGTTGGAGCAGAATTTTAATCTCTGTACCTCCCTGATTCTTTGTTCAATGGACATCTGTCTAAACTTTTCACAAGAAAATAATAGATGATGCTGTTTACACAAAGGACATGTGGGTACTTTTTGTGTGTTCATTTTTGTAAATGACTTTGTGTTTTGTCCCACTTGAGTATCTGATTTGCTATTGTTGTTAATAATTGATTGTTCTAAAACTTCTAATACATCAGCACGACCTCTTAAAAATTTATTCAGGCACTCAAGTGTGGGCATGTCTGTGAGTGTGTTTTTGTGTTCTTCCCAATATCTTAATGTGTTTGAGTCAAATTTACTTGACACTAAATATATTATTAATGTATCCCAGTATTCTGTTTTTTCACCTAATGTGGCTAATGCGCTGAGGTTTTTCTGAACTGTGTCAATTAATTGTCTCAAACACACCGAGGATTCTTTTTCAATATTATTTAAGTTGTATAATGCATGAATGTGATTTCCTATCAGCTGTCGTTTGTTATCATATCTTTCATACAACAATTTCCACGCTACCTCAAAGTTGTCACCTGTAATTTTTAGTGATTTTATAACTAATGATGCACTGCCCGATAGTGAGGAACGCAAGTAGTGAAACTTTTGAATGTTATCTAATGTTCTATGCGTAATAAGTGATTGAAATGTGTCTCTGTACTCATGCCAATCCTGATGATCACCCGAGAAGTGTGGCAAGTCAATAGTGGGTAGTTTAATAAATGATTTGGTCCCACCTGAATGATCCTTGTCTGACTCTGGATTAGTTACCAGCTTGTCATTTAACTGAATAAGCCGGGAAGCCTGTGCCACCAACAACTGGTAATCATTTTCAAATTGTTCACTTTCTGGGTCTGGTTCATCGGTGAATTCTGAGATGTCAGCGTTCAATTCAATAAGTGTCTGAACGTCCTGGAAAGTTTTATGTATTGTTTTAAACTCCAAAAGTCTATTTTTTAGCTCAATAACTTGGATATCTGTTAATTTATTATTGGGCAGAATGAGGTTAATATATTTTTTAAATAATGTGAGTTTCCTTTTAACAATGCCACGTTGTTTGATTAATTCTGTATCGTCAGGTTGTTTATTATCTTTAGTGGCCATTGCTGTGAATTAAGGACACACAATGTTGCAAAAGAAATAAGAAAAATATGAGCAGGAAATGTTATCACAGAATTTGTGTAGATAGTTGTGCAATACTTAAATTATAGCAGCAAGCGGCAGAAAGCAAGGCTGTGCAAAGCTTGAGTGCACAGCTAACACGTGGTGGGCGAAGCCCTAGGCCGCATGCGCGTGGGATGACCACGTGGGGGCTCCTTATTGAGGCAGGCGGCTGGCAATTTAGGCTTGGCTAGCTATATTTTGGTTTTAGTATTATGAAAAAAGGGCTAATTTGATGAGAAGGATTGACATGAGAGGTTATGAAATGCTGATATTTTGTGAATATTTTTGCTTATTTTTGACTGAAATAAATTTGTACTTAGTTTGATAATGTAATTATCATGAAAATATGAGTCTGAAAAGTCTGATTCAGTAATTGCTGTAGCAATTTGAAAAAATCAGTAGAAAAGTTAATAAAGGAAAAAATAATTGGTCTGATTATCTGTTACCCTGATGCTGTGCTGCGCTGAGACCGTCGTGGCTGTCTTCGACTGTCGTTGTCCTCGCCGTGATGATTTTTCTAGAAGTGGCCACGTTGCTTCTTGTAAGGATGGTGTTTATGGCGACCGTCTTCAATCACGTATGGATGGCTTCGAATAGACCAATGTATAATCCATATACAAGTAAACTATGCGATACTGTGCAAAGCGGACTGTATTTCGCGTAAATGTGATATGGTTCGTTACAAAACTGTAAATTCCGACAAGCCTGGGCGCGCCCTTCAAAAAGTGTGTCTTGCTGTTTCTGTCAACCAACTGTCAGTGCATCCGCTTGTGCGCCGGCGCCCGTGCGGCGCGGCGCCCAGAAGGCGCGGGGGGGGCGCCTAGTGCTGTGCGCAGCGTGTCATAGACAGTATATCTTGTCTCCTGGTTACGTTGGTCTCAGTCACCCATTGTTTTTATCTTATATTATTAGTATTTATTACTATGTTTTAGTTCACAACACAATACTTCTAAATCATTCTCACTACTTACATGGCTGTTGTAATTAGTGAGAAACCACCAAATATATTCTGATCAACCATATTCATTTCCAAAGCATTAGCATTTGAGAAAATGTTTAAGGATGTACGAAATAATAAAGACTGAAGGCGGTAAACATTTCGAGGCAATATAAGAAAATACTAGCTAAAAACCAACATTTATAATGAACAGTATGGACACGTGTAAATGTGTGATAGCACGTGTCGAAACACTACAGTGACATGTGTAGATGCTCTTGTGAGCTATATTTGAACAATGAAGGACACTTTCATTGGCATTATTGGTATTGATAGAATGTCGTCGACTTTATTAGAAGAGTGTAGATAATTATCTACTTTGTATTGTAAAAATAGAACTGCTATTTGTATTGTTGTGCTTGTTTTTGTCTTAGAAGACAGACAGAGGTATATACATGGTATATATCATACACTAGTATAGTTAAATATATGGACCTCATCTCTACTGTTAATCTGTTATTAAACGATAATTTCGAAAAGGATGTTTCTTTTTATTGGTCTTATTTAAAATAGAACAGGTCTAGTAAGTACCATTTCTACTTAAGAAGATTTTTTTTCATTTGAGAATTTCCTGAGGCCTATGTTCTTACAGCAATGTCCATGTGATCAAATATAGTATTCAGTTTTTATTATTTTTATGTTCTTGCCAATATTATAGGAAGCAAAAGATATAAAATCTAATAATGGAATCAGAAAAATATTTTTGGAATTGCGGTAAAAACCTTCATAATACCGCCCGGAGTAACGAAAAGGTCAAACGTAATGTCACTTATAACGTCTCAATTACAATGTCTATGTATATAGCAAGAACAGTTCAGAATAGTGATTGTAGCTTTAACGAAAGCTTCGAATCAAAAGAGTTATTTATTTGACTATAGTTATGATGAGTTCTTCTTTGCCGAGGCTTTCTGCATGAACAGAATGTTTGCCAGTACTAAGTTATCCGTGTGTTGATGGATTAAGTTTCACTACTAATAGCATTTGTGAAGTGATGAACAACTTTATCACTCTATACGTACCCGTCTGGTCAGCGTGGTATAGTAGTAGGCCAAAATCTTTTGTGACTGAAATGTGGCGAGACCTGTGTCCAGAAGCGGACAGCCAAACGCTGCATGAAGATAAAATGGTGCATTATTAGAACTTCGTATTCTTAATCTGTCATTACATGGACAAAAATATACAGTATAAGTATTTCTTATTTTGATTCTCGTTTCAGCTAAACACTCTCGCTCTAAAAGTAAAACTGTTTTATTTTTTCATTTCCTCCCTCAACTCTAATCGAATTTCCTTATGTTATTTCGATAGTATTTCCATAACAATTTTCTAAAAATATCGGAGAAATGTAATGTTAAAATATTGTTTTGCCTTTGACTTTGCAAAGGTCAGGTGCCAATCGAACTAGGGAAAAATATATACTGAAAACCGGTTTCAATACACCGGGGAACAATAAGAAAATTGATACAAGCTTCTATTGAACCCGGATATGACAAATAAAATACGAGATCTCCCTGAGGGATGGTACGAACCAAATATGATACAGGTAAAAATACTACCTCTGTCCATGCTAACGTAAGTTTGTGAATGATCTCGCGGATTGCGTTGCGATTCTTTGATCAGCGGCTTTTATCTTGTAAACTAGATGAGACCGCTGGTGATGTTATATAGCCTTTAGCCTTCCTCGATAAATGGGCTATCTAACACTAAAACATTTTTCAAATCGGACCTGTTGTGCCTGAGATTAGCGCGTTCAAGTGAACAAACAAATTATTCAGTTTTTTATGTTAGTATTAGATAATGCTTTTTATCTTTATAGTGTGCTTCATTCCTTTCAAACTGGTCACACGTAGCTGCAGGCCGAAAATAGAAATAGATGGAAGAAGAAGGAGAATCAGATCTCTCATCTTGTAATACGTCGACGTTATAGGCGCAAAATATATGCATTTTTTATTTTATTTTAATGAGCAGACCAACAATTTAATAACAAGAAATATTTTCAATACAGCTTTCATATTATATCGAATTAGATAAACCCAATCAAAATGCAGCATGTTTTACGGCGATTTATTAGTTTTTGTTATTAATTTGTTTCAATAACGTTGACCATAGTGCTTGATATCAACGTTATACGACTTCTCTATTTTTTTTATGATAATAGGCGGCAATGAGCAGACGGATCGCCTGATGGTAAGCAATCCTACTGTAGTTTAGCGATAAACAGCACTAGGTGGCGCTTTTATTATTAGATGTGCATACCCATGTACAGACCCTAAAGGAGAACAATAAAATTTCGAAAAAGAATTCCAACAAAAAATATTTTAACTGAATAACATTTCCTTGCACTTGTTGGAACTTTGTCGACGAAGTATAAGGGAGAAGGCTATTGTGTCCATCCTATTATTCTTTCATAAGACTTTCCATTGTTCACACAGCGCAGTTCGGATTAAAGTTCTGATATTACTCCGCCAATATGTTCGTATGGTCACAATGTTGTAGGTTTAAGTTTTCTACAGAAATTGCACTAGAAGAACGATAAAAAGGAAGTAGGTACTTTATGTCTTATGTGACGTCATTAATTCATCATATCAGCCAAACGACGTCCACTGCTGGACATAGGCCTCCCCCAAGGTTCTCCACACAGACCGGTCTTGAGCCGCCCGCATCCAACCTCCTCCCGCGATCTTGACAAGATCGTCGGTCCACCTTGCGGGGGGCCTACCTCTGCTGCGTCGTCCGGTACGTGGCCGCCACTCCAGAACCTTTCTGCCCCAACGGCCATCGGTTCTTCGAGCTATGTGCCCTGCCCACTGCCACTTCAGCTTGGCTATCCGGAGAGCTATGTCGGCGACTTTGGTTCTACTGCGGATCTCCTCATTTCTGATTCGATCTCGCAGGGAAACTCCAAGCATAGCTATCTCCATCGCCCTCTGAGTGACCTTGAGCCTTCTGATAAGGCCCATAGTGAGCGACCACGTCTCTGATCCGTAAGTCATCACTGGCAACACACACTGGTCAAAGACTTTCGTCTTGAGACACTGCGGGATATCGGACGAGAAGATATGTCGTAGCTTCCCGAACGCTGCCCAACCGAGTTGGATTCGACGATTGACCTCCTTCTCGAAGTTGGACCTACCTAATTGGACTACTTGTCCCAGGTAGATATACTTGTCGACAACTTCGAGCGTAGAGTTCCCAACCTGAATAGGAGCAGGTACAACATGGACGTTCGACATGATTTTCGTCTTGTCCATGTTCATCTTAAGACCTACTTGTTGGGAGACTCTACAGAGGCCATCGAGCATTGTGCCTAGGTCTTCCATGGTCTTAGCCATGACTACGATATCGTCTGCGAATCGAAGGTGAGTGATGTACTCGCCGTTGATGTTGATGCCGAGTCCATTCCAGTCCAGAAGCTTGAAAACATCCTCCAGCGCAGTGGTAAACAGTTTCGGGGATATGACATCCCCCCGTCTCACCCCTCGCTGGAGTTGAATAGGTTTCGAACTCTGGTCCTGGAGGCGGACTGACATAGTGGCGTTTTCATACAAACACTTCAGCACTTCGATATATCGGTAGTCAATCCGGCACCGTTGGAGAGACTGTAGCACCGCCCAGGTTTCGATCGAATCGAAGGCTTTCTCATAGTCCACAAACGCCAAGCATAGGGGTTGGTTATACTCCTCGGACTTCTGTATAACCTGCCGCAGCGTATGTATGTGGTCTATGGTACTATAGCCTTTACGGAAACCGGCTTGTTCGGGAGGCTGGAAGTCGTCTAGCTTGCTCTCGAGACGATTCGTGATGACCCTCGAAAACAGCTTGTAGACGTGGCTCAGAAGTGTGATGGGTCTGTAGTTCTTCAAGAGGGTTTTATCCCCTTTCTTAAAGAAAAGCACCACCACACCTCTGTGCCACGCCTGTGGCGTTTTACCCTCGAGAATGACGGAATTAAATAGCTTCCGGAGGGCTTCTCTAGCGGGTGCACCGCCGGCCTTCAGAAGCTCACTCGTAATTCCGTCATCACCCGGCGCCTTGTTGTTTTTAAGCTGTTTGAGAGCCACACTAATCTCGTGCATGCTGACGTCCGGGATATCTTCGGTATAGTGTCGGGTCAATCCAGCTCTAGGGTCTGACGCTGGAGTGCTTGCGGGTTGTTGCGTTGTCGTGTATAGCTGTCCATAGAACCTTTCGATCTCCTCCAAGAGCTCAGGCTTGGACGATACGATTCTGCCATCCTCCGTCTTCAGCTTTGTCAGCTGACTCTGCCCAACAGACAGAACCCGTTGGAACACTTTGGATCCCTTATTCCGCTCGATCGCCTCACGAACACATTTTGTGTTGTATTGGCGGAGATCGCGAGTCAGAGACTTAGAGATCTGTCTGTTGAGGTGCCGATATTTCGGCATGTCGTCGGAGGATAGCAGAACCATCTTGCGCCTTTCCTCTAACAGCTCGAGGGTCGGATCCGAGATCTTTTTGGTTCTCTGGCTTTTCTGGGGCTTAAAAAATTTAGCCCCTGTTGTATGGACAGCATCCACGAACCCGTTACTGTACACGTCCACATCTACGCATTCACCCAGGCATTCGAAACGGTTCTTGAGTTCGAGCTGAAAGCTCTCGGGGTTTTGGATATGAACCGGTGCCGGTCGGAGCGTGGACTTTATCAACCTCGACCGTTCGAGGCTTGTACGGATATTCAATGTGCCTCTTACCATTCGGTGATCGCTCCCCACTTTAAGTGAATTTATCACGGAGACATCATTGAATATCTGCCTCTTCGTCGACATGATAAAGTCGATCTCATTTTTGGTTGCACCGTCTGGACTTACCCAGGTCCTCTTGCGGCATTCTCGCTTCTTGAAGAAGGAATTCATCATATAGAGTCCTTCCTTCTCCATAAAGCTAGCCAGCAAGTGACCCCGGGAATTCCGATGCCCATAACCAAATGGCCCCACTCTCAGCTCATCACCGTCGCGTTTGCCCAGTTTCGCGTTAAAATCTCCCATGACCACGGTGTAATGGGTTTTTTAGCCATGTATAGCCCGAGATATGTCCTCGTACATGGCTTCCACCTCCTCATCGGGGTGCGACGAGGTCGGAGCGTATACCTGTATGACCTTCAGCGAATACCGCTTGGATATTCTGAGTATAAGGTACGCTACCCTGCTCGACACACTCCTGATATTTACCACGTTGGTCACGAGAGATTTGTGGACGATGAACCCGACACCACCTTGGGACTGTTGGTCGAATTGAGAACTATCGAGTCCTCCCCCTGTCTTCGGACTTCAGATAGGCCTATGATATCCCATCGCAACTTGCTCAATTCTTCTTCCAGCTCGACAATCTTCTCATCGGTCCGCAGGCAGTCATTAATTCAGTTATCTGTATTTACTAAATTCTTGCGTTACTGTCTGACTGACGGACAACTCACAGCGAAACTATTGGACGTAAGAAGATTAAATTTTGCATGTATGTATGTTACTTGGAGATCGAATGATGCACTAAGAAAGGATTTTCCTAAATTCCCACTGGATCGGGCAGTAACGTTTAAAAAATTACAATAAAATGTCTGGGAATGATGCGGGTAATCTCTAATATTGTTTATTTTATTTATTTCGAATAGCATGTTTTTTGACTACTTTGACGAATTTTCTTTTATGCAAATACTCGATCCCTTAGTGTTAAACAGGTATACGCGTTCAACGTACGTAAATATTACAGTGTCTCTCTGAACAACAAGCAGTATTTGCAAGGTAAAGGGGAATATTAGTTTAACTGGCCATGAGTGGTGAAAATGCGACACCAGTTTCGCCATCGCGAGTATTGTGACTACTAAGACCTGGAGCGGGTTCTTCTGGTAATACATCCTTGAAAAGGACACTTTTTTATAAGTTCTTTAGAATATATATTTATAATATTGTTACGTATAGTATTTTTACAATGTTTGTAATCGAGTACAGTATCATTACTTGGAAGATTATACGTATTTCGTGTAATTATTGTTGTATTATCACATAAGTCATAAAAAACTACCGCGTTAATTGTAAATCTGTAAGCAAACTGATAAAACGCTTACCTACTTCCATGAATTTGATAAATATAGTAAGAAATTAGTATTTGATTGAGTAAGATATGGTAATCTTAAAATATTAAAGAGTTAATCGGCCTTATAGTAAACAGGGATTAAATATAGGTACATAGTTCGATATTGGTTGGCTTTAGTTTTAGATGTGTAAAAACTTTAAATATTCTATACTCATCTATTTTATGAAAAACTATTGAAGATAAATCGAGTTCAAATAAATTTTATAAGCCAAAATAAAATTTATTTTGTACTTATTTAGGTGATACAAATACATGCAGGTAAGTTGATTCGTAATATTAAAATATTCTGACTATCTAATTCAGTAATTTAATGGTGTCGAAAATAGTTTACGTTCTCTAATTTTAGAACGAAATCTTGAATGTTTGATGTACTTCGTTCAAATAATTTCGTTAATAAAGCTTATGAAAACGTTTTGGATGTGCAAGTTTATGTTTATTGATATTTTAGTAAAAGCTTTTAAGGTACATATATACTATTCTTTATTGTACATTTATAAAGTGACTTAAAACTACGATTTATGTACAATCGGCGGCCTTATCACCATGGGAAATTTCTGCCCGGCAACTTTAGGATGGACAGAAATGATGTCAGTAGCTTTGTAGCGATGGTGTAGCTATGTAACTAAATTTCTTATTACATATTTCAATAACATATGTAGGTACATAAAATACACAATACATTTATGATTATTAACCTTATGTAAATATATATACATACCAATATACATAATGATGATTCCTACTCATAGACAATACAATAACTATATACTTTATGCACATACAAAAGATATAAATATATAATTTATCAATAGTTATGGAAGTTAGTTACGATAGAAAATGATGTTCATGAATTAGTTTCAACAAGACTCTTGTGAAACACACCAAAACTGCATGAATTTTAATGTCGTCATGTCATCGTTGGGTACCTACAACGTTTTCTATAGGTTTTCACTCAGATTAGTAGAGTGCTTCATCTTCATTAGCTATGTATATAAACTGTCCCAAAACCGCGCACGGGCTTTTTTACTCTGTGAGAAGGGTCATGCGATAGACTACTACTCTCGCCAAATGCGTGTTGGCAGATTTCCGTGTATATATTTAGAAATTGTCATGTCTGAGAGTTCTCCATAATGCTCTCCAAAGACACGTCAACTCTGCCAACTCACACTTGGCCAGCGTGGTGGACAAGTATGACCTTGCCCTTCTTATAGAGGCAAAAAGGCCCATTCCCAGCAGTGCGACCGTTTACATACAGGTTTATATACGGATCATATCCGTTTTTATAAAGATCATATTTAAGTATTATTTTTAAGAAGGTACACATAAAAGTTAATAATAATTATAATGATAATATGTATTAAGGTTAAATAATGAGCGAATTTTATAACTTTACTGTAAATCAGGTCAGTTGGAAAACCTACACTGATTGACATAACATAACTTCACGCCTGTTATCGCTGAAGGGGTAGGCCGAGATATATTACACACCCACACTTCGCCAGTTATGTTTTGGACCCAATGTAATAGGGGGCGAGCCTATTGCCATCTACCAGGCACATCAATTAACGAGCGATAATTAATTTATAATACACACATAACTTCACTGATTAATACTTTGTAAGTCAACATTTATTCTTTAAACATACTAAATACAATAAATAATTATAGTGTATCTATATCTTCTCTTTAAATTGCTGTATCTTTTAAATATCATAGTTATATAATTACAAAAATTATATTATTTCACTGCAATTAATATTTTTAATATCTTTGCGTATTTACCTTTGATTCAGAAGACAATATCTCTCATTTAAGTCTTAAAACTCAAAAGTATACATTTATATCAAATATTTGCCGACACTAATTATTCTTGGAGCATGAATTAAAGGGTGACCATGAATCATAAATCAAAATTTCTCAAAATTCGAATAGAAAACCAATAATAGTATAGAAGGAAGACCAAATATTGCTGAGCAGAAATCAAACCCATGGCTTTAGTTGCCTTATCAGTAAGTTTCAGGAGATTGAAAATCATCATGAAGAAATCTGCATATCTGAAAGTCTCCGATAAACCAATAACTCAAACGTCATGTCTGTCAACCCACGTGGTGGATTATGGTCTAAGACTTTTCATGTCTATCCTTAATGTTCAGGAATAAAACCAAATTGAAAAACTACGTTAGATTTAGTGTCAGGTTTGTGCATACGGCATAACATGTCTTTTAAGAAAATTATGGCGAACTCGAACATTGATTTCATTCACGTTTTACCAAGCGTTTATAGTTTCAAGTCATTGGTGCGTACCGTTGGTTGAATCCGAGACGTTCTGCATAGTAAACTGTTCATCTCCTACCTAGGCTATTTAATTGCTTCTTACAGAAAATCGCAAAAGAGTAACGATAAAAAATATTTTTTATTTCTTTCCTTTTCTCCACTCGCTTCGGTCACCCTACAATATAAGAAAATAAAATGTCCCGTAATTAAGGATTCAAGGATTTCAATCTTTTTTATTTGAGTAATGAGATGTCTTTACTGTAATAAATTTGTGTATTTTTATACCTAAGGAGGAATAATAAATTCATCGTAATATTTTTCACCGTTGAATTTATATTCAAATTTCAATATGATTGCCAGGAATTAGAATTTTTATGAATCATATTATCTATATAATATAACTTAAAAATGTTTAAATCCACTATGGATTAACCCTAGATTACTAACCTTCGTCAATTCGACTACGCAGGTTTGTTTAAATCGTGCTTACTTTTGCGCGCGCGATCACACTGCTTCCACACTTTAGATAATCTTAGTCGACCCGTTACCCCCCACTTGCGGTAGTGTTTTGAGTGGGGGGGCACCGTGAGCGCCGTTCCAGCAACCATGGGTCGTCGGATCGACGAAGGTTAGTATTAACGTAACAATTTGTCTTATTTACTTGGTGAACTCTTGCGTTTTTTTTGTTTTGCTTATTTATTTTCTTTGCGAAAATAATGCGACTGATGTACCTCCTACCTAAAAAAGGAAAATGTAAGCCTTGTGTCCCTCCGCAAAGCGAAGCATGACTAAAAGTAGTTGCACCCAGAGCAAGATATCGTTGTGCGGGGAGCACAAACTTGACGTTTGTCACAAATGTATAACTTGATAGATTCTTACCAACATTTTTGTTTCATTACTTTATTTCATTCGTTATTTCTAATATTTGAAAATTATTTTTCACATTTACTTTAAAATAATACGTTAATTTTCTTTTTTAAATGTTACCCTTGTTAATTTGCCATAAAACCTACGATCTCATTTATAAGCCTGATTTTTTAATAAATATGCCGTTTTGGTTTATGTAAATTAATTAATTAATAAGAAGAATATAATAAATTTATAATAAAAAAAAATATGCATGTTTAATTCAAATAATACCCATTATCCCCTTTATTAAATACCGTAGTCGAAAGTACGAAGGTTAGTAATAAGGGTCGAAAAATAAGGTTAGTGATCTAGGGTTCAGTTGGCTTCTATTACAATCATATTCATGTAGGTCTGTGTTATTCATATTTCTGTATATTTATGGTGGGAAAAATTGTATTTATAGCACGCTAGTTGCTTGGATTTTTGGACATGGTAACCTGCGCCACGTCGTCATTTCTCTATTCAGCTACCTCTGTAGGTATTTGTTTTATTTCTCTCTAGATTTCACCCGCGATTACGTCCGCGTTAATTATTGTATATACCTAAATCTTCCTCAGAAATAACACTATCTATTGGTGTTATTCGAATTAAAATCTGTTTAACAGTTTTTGAGTATATTAAGTTCACACAGACAGACACAAGCGTCTTCCTGATGCCGTGGGAATTTTGAGAAATCCCTTTTTAAATCTGCTTCTTGCGCGCAATAGTTTCATCTCGCAATGTGTCCGTTGTCTGTCAGTGTGTCAGTATGGCAAGGTTTTTA
Organism: Euclidia mi; assembly: GCA_944739405.2. Lineage (NCBI taxonomy): Eukaryota > Metazoa > Arthropoda > Insecta > Lepidoptera > Erebidae > Euclidia > Euclidia mi. The sequence goes on along the minus strand of OX123187.2, from coordinate 63,456,782 downwards.
TATAGTGATATTAATTCTCAACATTAATCGTCATCAAATAAATTCCAAGCATTTTGATAAACCACCAAGTTGTTGCCTTCCTACCTTCTATACATATAACGTTAACTATGTTTAGTTAGGAAGATAAAGGCTATCCCGTTAAACAATACAAATTAGAGTAAAACCCGACATGTATCAAACTTTGGTCATCCTCTATTTGAGCTGGCACTACAAACGGTCTGATATATTTAGGTTTGGAACTTGTTTTGTATTAGTTTCCATTGTTCTACTGTATTTATCTATTACAGTCTAATCTTTAAATGCAAAATTAACTTAAAAGCAAAGATACTAAATATAACGTTAAAATCCAATTTGGAAAATGTGGCTGTTGGAATGCTTGTTTTTGGTTTCGTCTATGTCTAATTTAGCGTTCTTCGCAAAGATACTAATTTAGAGGATAAAGGTGTGGTGTTCCTCCAACTAGAGGGAGGAGCCTCAAACCAAGCTGGGTGGTCGTGCTTGGTGGCCTACAGGCCGACGGACATACTTTGGAAGTTGTATATATGCGTCGTAGCGCGCGAAAGTTGCTAGCGCGGTTCAGTGTCGAGGTAGTTCTGTCGTCATTGGCTAGATGGCGTTGTGCGGGTGTTATGTAGATGATCGCTACACTAATTTGCTTCTTGTATTCTCTCTTATCACCCACGGAACGTAATTGAGTGGTGCCTATGTGTATTCTTCATCCGCCACCACATGGTCAATATACTCTAGTAGTTCATCTTTAAACCTGCATCAATTATAAACCTACGAGTATATTGCATTACAATGTTGAGCACTTATCACTACAAAATAACATTTCAAAGCGAAGTACATTTATACCACAAATTCAACTCATAATCAATTGCCTGGTTAAATTCATCTCAGAGCGAATATTATAAGTGCCTCAAAGTAGTTGCACGAGTTTAAATGTAGGGCTCACTGTAATTTGAGCCGTTATAATTTTAATTGAAAGGTTTATATCATTTTATATGTCACTTTAAAATATAGTTTGCACACACCGAAATACTACGGTTTAGAAGATAGAGGGGGAGAGACACTTCTCAATTGATGGTTTTTGCTAAATATACGTATTTCACAAACTTATCTATGCATAGAAAATCGTTGAAGCAAGCTTCTATTGATTTTGAAAGACCTATCTAAAGCGATACACCACACAATGTCATAGACAAATAAATAAATAGGTATACGTCAGATAGATATAAGGCTCTTGCCTTATATCTATCTGACGTATACCTACTTTGGAAGACCACAGAAATGATGGATGGATTGTGTGGGATGACATGAATGAAAAGGGAGTGAATAATCAGATGACGGCTGATAGGAGAGAATGGAAGAGAAAGACATTCTACGGCGACCCCAAATAATATGGGAACAGGGCAGGCAAAAGAAGAAGAGGCAGCAACAATTTCTTACGAATTATATTTAAATGAACGTTCTTTATTTATGTGTTCCGCTATAAAGTAACCTTTTGAATTTAAATTATATTCCCTCTTCTGTTTTAATTTTATTTATCAAGGTGCCCGCAATTTATGCGAGGTTTTCCTTTTTAAAAGAGCTGTAATAACAGTCTTTTGAGCTGTCCATTTTTATGTTTTAATTATAACTAAATTATAGACTACCTGTCGCCAAAGACGTGGGCGGGTGCTTATTACATCTAACTTTGTTCAGGTAGTTTTCTATGTTACACGTGTTTGACAAAAATCTCTTTCCATTTACCTTTTCATGAGGAAGCCATAATAATTACAACCCTGCTAGTAAACTGCCCCAATGCTGGGCACGGGCCTCTGTTAGAACTTCCCTATAAGAAAGTTAAGGCCAAGTGCGTGTTGGCAGACTTTACATTTCTTACCTACGAAAAATTTTTACAATACTGTCTATCTATTAGATGTCGAGGTAGACTTATGGTTTTTCTTAGCGTCTAGCAGGTGATAATTAACATACTAATACTAATACTTCGAAAAATAGGTGAGTCGAGGTTTGCACTCTAGACCCTATACTTAGCAATTTATTGATGTCTGGATTATCGGATACGCTGCTTTTCATGAGGATAGATATATCTGGATAACATGCCTTCCTCAAGTTTGGTAATGTTATAACTGACTGCCAAGAACTTATAGACCAAAGTTGAAATTTATGTAGGCAGCGTCTTTAGCGTACGTTAGCTGCACTAACTGTACTGTACTCACTAATTGTGTTAGTACCGTAATTTGCTGGCGTTTCCCTCAAGACCAGTTTGGATGTTAAGGCTAAGAGTTGAGTTGTCTATTAACATTCTACAAAGTACAAAAGCTAAAAATGTTATACTTTTTTAATAAGTCGTTAAAAGTTTTAATACGAAAGCAGGTAAAATATTGAAGATTTCCGAATGTTGGTCACAAAATTTGTACAACTTTCTTACCCAAAAGTTAAAATATTGTCTAATTCTTATTTTTAAGAAAAGGTGGTACGCTGGTAATGTAGTACGGCTCCAACGTGCAGAGGCTCTCAGAGAATTTATAATTTTCTGGGAATAGAGCACCGACCTTAAATAATCCATACTAATATTTTAAACGCCTTGGATTAAGAAATCAAAATGTTACTACCCCTTATCTTCATTTTAAAGAATAGATGTAGCAAATAATATCTTTGCAAAGAGACGAAAAACTCCACAACAACCCCTATCCCAACTTGTCTGGCCAACATGGTTTGATTTAAGAGACGTTACGAGCAATAAGCCAATTTGCACGTTGGTGGTTTTCAATATAATGTTTACATTATTGAATTATATGAATTTGGGCCGGTTAAAGCCGCGGTCAACAGCTAGTTTGTATATCGTTGTATAGTGCATGTAGGTGGGCGTTTAATTAGCCTGACATTCTATGTATATATTATTACATTGTACGGACAGTGTAGGCCGATCGAAGCTGTGGGCAACAGCTAGTTACTCATAATATCATTGTATAATGTATTTACATGGGCGTTTCATTAGCCGGACATTCTATAAATACACAAACATTCCTGTTAATATGATGAGCGCATTAGGTGCAGTTGGCCGTAACTATGGAAGGTGCGCTCCGCAATCAAATTAGTCAGTCCCATCCAGTATTACTGGGGAGCGCGGGTGGCATTATATATCATAGATCTTACGATACTTCTAAATATCATTCTGAATCAAGTCATTTACTGGAGTACTGCAATAGTGCTGATTCTATGAAATAATAAATATGACATGTTGGTATGTCGACCATCGACATACCAAGCGGAGGGAAAAGTAAGGTCGTATCAAGAAGAGGTCATAGCGCTGGTTGAAGTGAAGGTAAGACTCCATGGAAGAGGCTCCACCAACAAGAGGTCAGCTCTTAAGTTAAAAAAAAAACACAGCGATGTATCTAATTTAGTTGTGATTTTTTTAAATTTTTCAGATATGTTAGGACATTTTATTTTACCTGTTGAGTTGCACCCCATGACACTCGCTGCAGTGCTTTACGGTGAAGCGGTCACTTGGACTACTATAGTCTACGTGCTGTCAAAATCAAAGAGACTGGATCTGAACGTTAGTTAAAAAAACCTGCTATGTAATTAGTTACTACTCAAACACAAATATACAAAGAAGAAATCGTATGCAATTTTACCATTTTTTTATTTATAGGTGAAGTGTTATGGTCAAACCGGATATAAACCGTAGGTATATAATCAGGAATAATCAAATTGTTAATGGATTACACGATATTTTAAAGTAATTATCTGAAAAAATTAAAAAAAAATTAAACGGCAATTGTGACGAACGAAGTAGGTAAATGCCGAAGGTCACAAGAATTCTTCAATGTTGAATTCGCTTCAAAGCTCTTTAATATAAATCTATTACGAGTTGTATCAGATGTTGGAACAGAAATAGACTTAAATTATATTTTATATTAGAGAATTTTACGGCAAATCATGACAATAAATTATCATTTAATACATAGTTAGGTATTTTAATTTTTCCTAGTTCGACAAACTGAACAATGGTGACATAGAATTACCTTATAAAGGCTTAAGAACATTTATTTATTATATTATTAATAATATTATGACATAGAAAACTAACATTTTCGCGTTATTAAACAAACTTGAAATATTATCTCTACAAATTACACCATTTTGCTTATGTCGCCTCTAGATATAAAATGTCAAGAGCCCTATGCCCTTTCCGAAGTAGAACATACAAATATAAACTCAACGACATACACACATAGGTCAGCCACCAATTATTAGGTGCTTAACTAAATAGGATTCGAACTTCGCATTATCTACCAAGACCACGGCCAAGTGATAAATGATTTCCGAATCGATTTTAGATTAAATTGAATTCCGCTTAATTTCGACCCGAACCCATTGGGAATATAAAGAAGGGTTTGACGCATTATCGGAATGTGATGTGTGCGGTAAATACGTGCCTAATTTTAGAATTGTCTACTTCAACCGGTTAGGAAGTGTGGGATAGGAATTCAGGCGTTGAAATAAATGGGATATATTCGTGAATATTTTTACCTTTCATATCGATTATACGTGGTATTTTCACTTAGTTCTAAAGGATCAGGACTTAAAGGCTTGAGTGTCCTCCGAAGCATGCTCTGATATAAATGACGCACAAGACAAGTGGTCACCCATACAAGCAGTGACCTCTGTGGACATTGCTTGACTTTGCCAATCTAATACGAGCAGCAAGACAAATAACTTTCTTAAGCTTAAGATATACCTAAATATAGGTTTATAATATTTCGTTCTGTGATTTACTTATTGTCTCCTTTCATCCAAGTGGGATGGTTATATAAAGTCTTGTCGTCTCTATGAACGCGATTAACTCAAGAACTGCCCAACAATTTTTTATGGTGATATACAGTGATGGATAATGAGATTTCCGAGGAGGGTTAAGGTATTTTATGCACACGGGTGTAGCCGCAGCCGCAGTCTGATACATTATAAAGACAGACCCTGTTGAAACTAGATCCATATTATACGAAGTAAAGAACTGTACAAATAAATCGAATAAGGCATATTGGGATTATTGGGTCCTATTAGTCGTTTCTTTATCATTAACGTCTGAGTTCTAACGCAGCTGTCGCTAAACATTTTATACCCTTTTGGTCCTTTTCTTACGTGACCGAAGTACGTAAGTAAGTGAGGGATAGAAAATAAGAAAAAAGCTAAATTTATGAAAAGAACCTTTGTCAACCGAACTAAGTATTGTAGTGGCCGTATTACTACTATAACGAAGATATAGATTTGGGTCAAATGGTCAGCTTAGAACTGATAATGGGTTGATTTTGTGGAGATAGTTTTCATGGAGCCATTCCGTATTCATACTGTACAGCCATATTTTAAGATGCACTATAGTGAAATGGTCGTAAATATTAAGTTTTTTTTAGACTTAAGTCAAATGTATTTCTTTTTTTATTTATATCATCACGTAATTCCTAACGTGTAATTATTACACCTACATTTCATCTCATGATATTTGATCCCACGTAATAGGGGGCAAGCCTATTGCTGTTATTGGGGACTTTTGCCAGATTCGTGCTGCTAATGAAAAATCGGAAAAAACTCAGTAATACTTTTGCCTGACCCGGGAATCGGACCCGGGGCCTCCCTACCTATTCCTCTCTCCTCAGCAGATGCATACGCTATCCACTGAACCACGGAGGCAGAGTAAATATATATTTTTAGAGTATCTTGTTGGTTGATAGTTCGACCGAAGCTACTCTACAATTGGAACATTTTTTTATCAGTGAAAGTTTTTCCTGTGAAATGACCAAATTGCTTATAGTCAATAATATATTTTTAAATGTCTTTGTCATGAATACATCACGCTCTTCTTGACATAGTATAGAGACTATTACCTCAATACGCCATCTTTACCTAAGATCTTTACCCAGGATTACTCGTTAACACATACGCAAACTCGTTCCCGAAATCAAAGAGACAGTGATTAAAAGAAACCTTTCATAATTCCTTTGAGACGAAACACGCGGGTAAATCGAAATTGCCATTTGGTTTAATTATGTTTACGTGGCTTCTGCTGTAGTTACATTTACGGCTTTAACACGTTCACTGCGGGAGCTCAAAACCCGTCTCGAATTCGAGTGCGTTACGAGATATAATGCGCCCCGTAAATTACTACTACATTGTGCGTTACGGGTATAAAAGTGCCCGTACACCCTTATTATTTTCTTAGTCTATAACTGACTGAAACTTTACGTTTACTTTTATTTTATTTTATAGTCTGATAGATTATGAAATGAGCTATGTCACAGTCTTTTCGCCAATAGATTTGGCAAAATTTGACGAAAATAAAACGAAAACAAACTGTGCGGGGTCTGGGCAACCCCTTACCGCACTTGAAATAATAAAATACGGGACTGTACTACCCCGTAACGCACAGAACTCAAATATATCGATAAAGTTACAGTGATGGGAAATAAACGAAACGATAAATTTCTTGAATAAAATAAATATTTCAGCTGAGGAACTTTATTTAGGAACTTAGGTTACACATTATACAGGTACATATGTGAATTAAAAATATTTAAACTGTGGAAGTAATACAGTTTAGCTTACTAGAGAACATTATGATACTAAATTCAAACATATTGGTATGTATTTTAATATATTGAAACCGAATAAAGGTATTTTAAGTTTGTTTATTATTATTATAATGAAAATATGATCTAGGCACGAACATTTTAATATTTGACAGTTCCAACATACGACGCGATCGCTTCATTATCGATAATTAAACACTACGTCTTGTGCTAATAACAGCATTAATGCTGATGAGCTCACGACCCCGTACGGGAACACAATAATTTATACGGGCTTTTTGAACCCCGTATCGCACTGGAAGGAATTTTTTGCTGTCTGGTCGTAACGGGGTTTATCCGCTTGACCGCGCACAAGTGACTATTTTCCCTTTTTGCAAAAACAGATGAACGCGTAAACTGTCATTTTTCCCACGGTTTTCCGCTGCGCACTAATCTGTTTGTGGAACTCGGATTACTTAACCGATTGCGGTATGTTGCATATCAATAGACGCGTAATTAAATGAGCTTTCCAATGATATAAATTACCTTTGCTTCAACGCTTCAACCATATAATATGGTTGAAGCCCACGCAAGGGCAGTATAAAGTGAAAATTAGAAAATTTTCCCCGCCATTTTTGAGCGCGATTTTATATTTCTGACATATTCCTTTTTCTCGTCGTTTTTTATTATGGGAGGTATATAAGTTTTATACACAGTTAGAAAGGATTTTTAATTTACTTTTAGGAGAAATAAATATAATGAAAAGAAACATTTTAGTATTAAACATAAAAAAATAAAACAAAGATTTTGTTTTAAATTGGCGCCAATTTTCATATTTTATTTTTTAAAATACCGTTTTATGTTATATATCAGATTCAAACCTAGATAACTTTCTTTCCAACTAGATTTCCAAGTATAAAACCCAATTCTGATAAGAATCTGATAAGAGTTATTTTTGTTGGAACCTGCACAGTTGTTTACTTTCCCCCCCCAAAAAAAACTGAAGTTCCCACCAAAATGTTCGATACCTAATATCTCATAAATGATATGAGTATCATATATTTTATCAAAGGTTTATTTATATACTCATGATAAAAAAATAAAACAACGCATAAATGTAACCTTATATACATACATATGTATTTAAACGTTTTTACATAAAATTACGTTTTTACGATATTTTTTTGTCTATAATTAAAGTAATACACATTATTTATTTATTTTTTTGCTGTAACTTCATAAATAATCAGTTAATTTACAATAAAAACATAAAAGTATGATATATAATTACATAATTTGTTTACAATGATGTTTTTAATCCATAATTACGCCCCGCGCGCGGAATGCAAAGTCAGCGAAATATATATTTTTTTTCAAATGCTTACATCTAAATAATTTTCTGCAAGTATTGCTATAACTTTATTTTATTACATAGATAATATCACCAGGTATATGAAAATACAACAGCAAACCAGATTTAGCTTATACTTTTATTATGATAAACAAAAGTGTCGAGTAAGTCGGTAAAGATGTCATTGTTTACGTTTCTTCCGCTCGCCTAAAGTAAACATTTCATTCAAACGTAATTTGTTTTATACCATTAGAATGAGTCATTCATTAGGTTGCAGAAAAATAAACACCACTCCTCTCAAGTTATTAACAATCGCACAAAAACTAATTAATTGAGCGCGCCCGTCTTTAACTGGCAGCGCGCACTTGAAAATTGTCGATGCTGAGTAAGCACTTAAAAATGGTGAGCGGTCAAGCGGTTATAAGACCCCGTATGTTTTTAAAATATTAACTGATTCTTTAATCGGCGTACATGAAAAATATATATTTATCTCTCTCGTACAGTAATTAATTACATAAATACAGCTCCCGCACCAGCGAGTAAACCCTATTTTTTCCGTCCGCACTACACTACACAACTACAGCAGTGTACGAGGTTGAAAAAATCCCGTAACTCAGTGAACATGTTAAGCTTAGTGAGGGGCGATCCGATTTAAAATAGGCGATATTGACATGATATGTCTATAGCAGCAGCTTTATAACACTGACGCCATCTATTGGTCAACGGTGAAGATACAAGTACTGTCGACATCTATCGGACATCTACAGAACTACTACTATAGGATATAATAATATTAAGATTGAAGATCCCCAATCGCGCTACAAGGAGTTACACATGAGATGTCTATAATTATGTATAACTAGGTATATAAGTTCTGGTTAGCCTTTGCTAAATAAAATAAACTGCGGCCATTTGGCCTGTAAACTACGGCCCTGGTTGGTAGGTACTGAGTATTACTGAGCTTGGTCATTGGATCCTTGGTGACCCTTATTAGAGGAACACCAAGCCTCGTTCCTCCACATCTCTCATATATGGTGACAACAGCGGTAATTGAATGTAGGTTTCATTTATATCGCTTCGCTCGTCGCTTCTCGCTTCGCTTATAACTAACACACACAGCCTGTCGCTACTGTGGTTACATTTAGCCTATTTGCAGGCACGTGTTCTGTCTCCAGAGTATTACAGATAGTGTAATCCATTAATTGGTTTGCTAGCTGCTTAGTTGGCCGACAGTCGTGCAGCATCATTCCCAATGTATTAAGAGAGTGGCTGGCTAGTTGACATGTTCTTCTCGTCACAAAATGATTTTCAGAGGACACAACTTTTTGTTACTCACAAAAATTAATGATTTTTCTCAACCAGCAACAAACCCTTCATACTCAATTTAAAAGTCAACAAAAGCAATTGTTATGGTACTAATAGACTTGAGCATTTACTTGTAACAGAACATCGAGCATTCGCCGTTTTTAAATCTGTCCAACTAAACAACAAACAGAGCCAAGCATAGAGAGCTAAAAATCACTAAAAAATATTTTCATGATATTTCTACTGAACAGTGTAGTCGGCAAAGTTAATTTACTGTCCGTTCGCTAGAATGGTCGCCAGAACGCTCGATAGAACGCTCGCTGAAGCGCTCCCGTTTTTTTTCAGTAATGTAACATTCGCAAGAATGCTCATTACAAATTAATGCTCAAGTTTATGAGCACGTTTAGTGGCATACCGTTGTAGATACTGACTGTAAGGAATTGATCTCATCACCATCTACCTAACATTAGTTTCTTAGACTGAACTTAGATGAATCAGCGTAGTGCATTAGTAACTTCCTTGAACTTTGCACCTTTCCTCTAAAATGTAACACAATACTATAAGGGACAAACTACATTACAGTTAGCGACGCATGCGAGTTTCTCCAAGAGGTTAAGAATAGTATTTATGAAGGTTTGCCTATATATGAAGAGAGCAAATTTCGGACTAGTACCAGTTAAAAAATAAATATTATATACATTACAAAGGACTGACATTGACGAAGACGTCAGCTTGAAGCTGGCTACTCACGGTACGTAGTTTTGCGCACAGTTATCTGACTCACCCCCCCGTGGGATCTCCACCTTGTCGTGGTGGGGGGGCTCAGTAACCGTGGATTGGTCACCCGCGGTGAAGCTAAGAGGGATCCAGGAGGGGACGCTCCGCGTGGGCTTGGAGGGGCCTGCGCAGGATGCGTCCTACGGTGCGGGTGCGGGGGACAGTTCTGTCTGTCCCTCGCAGTCGGGTGCGGTCGCGGGAGGAAAGGCGTGTCGGTGTTGCGTTGCCGCGCGCCCTATCTCCCGCGACCAAATGGGGGCGCACCATTCGATGCGTCGCGGTGGGGCCGCAGAGGAAGAGGAGATGCGGTGTTGCGTTGCTGTCCTCCCTATCCTCTGCGGCCGCTGGGCGTTTTGGCGGCCGAGTCCAACACCTTAATCCGTCGCCAAGGGGGTTTTGTTCGGGGCCCGCCTGACCATCTGGCGGGCCAATACCCGTCGGAGGGTGGCGACGAGTGCTTTGGTGATGCCCCACCCTCCGACACACGGGTACATGGCGGAAGTAGAGGTGGTTTTTAGTGGAAACACCACATACTCCGGCTCTTATTTCCCCCAAGAGTCGGAGATCCGAAGGGATTTTCCAGCTCGTAAAACAAAAAAAAAAAAGTTATCTGACTCACGGTGTAACTAAAAAAAGTGAAGTGCGCGTTCGTCCGCAAAGCCAGGCTCCTTAGGAAGTAAGCTTAATGCTGTCATACCATGTAACTTTGATGTTGCTGATACATCTGAGCATTCTATTTTAACAGAATAACGTGCATTCGCCGTATTTTTATGTCGAACTGATCAACGAACAGATTTGAACATTGCTCCGAACATTTTCACGGTCATACTAGCGAAAGCTCTAATCACCAACAAGGTCGAAGCAAACTTACCGTCCATTCGCTGAATGAACGCCGGAACGCTCGTTAGAATGTTCGCTAAAATATATCTACTCGTTTTTTTTTTCTGTTTTGTAATATTCGATTCATTACAGGAGAATGCTCAAGAAATGTTCAAGTGTAACAGCACTATATGAAATCGGGCAGTAGTCTGTTTCTACTATACATAATTATGTGACAGCGGTCACTTTAGATACTTCTCACTTCCTTTGATATGCTTATTTTCCGGATTGATTGTAAATACTGAAAAAAAAAAACGCTGCGTGCAGTTGTCCCACGCTAAGTCATAACTCGCCATGCTTGCACTCAACAAAAACTAATGGGAGCGGGCTCTGAAAGATCAACTTCATTAACCTAGTATCTTCTTGGGTTTACGCGAATGTTACACATTGAAATTAAACTACAGTTTACGGATTTTATCGCGATGTATTGGTTTCACTAAGTTATTACATTTGAAATTAAACTTCATTAACCTATTCCAGCCTTAACAAACCCCTCAAAACATGTTCAGTAACATCCTTGGCTTTTATTCGCAACTTAATAAGGTACCTATCTTCAGACCCAGCACTTTAGACAATAAACGCGGTAATTAGATATCAAGGGTATTTTGTTCCAAACGTATTTATTAAGTAGACTTCGACTGAAGTTGTTGCTATTGTGATGAATTACCTAGTAGAGTTTGTATTCCAGAATTGAAGAATATCTTGCTATTTTCCAAAAAAAGTATTTGATTGCATAAGTAAGTAAGCTTGTCTAGATTGACTAGTCAATCTAGATGGTTTATGTGCATGGCGCCTTATGGTCCATCATCAGTAGCGAAATTATCTCAAGTAAGGCTCGCCTTGCTGTACTGCAGGGAGTTTTGGCGCCAAAACTGATGTATGGTAGCGAATCATGGGTATGGCAGAAGAAGCATGAAAGTAGAATCAATGCTGTGGAGATGAGAGCTTTAAGGAGTATGTGCGGAGTAAGTATGATAGATAAAGTGCGTGTGATACGGGAAAAGTGTGGTCTAAAAGAAGATGTAGTGACAAAGATTGCTAAAGGAATGTTGCGTTGGTTTGGACATTTGGAACGGATGGATTAAAGAAGAAATACGAAAGGAGTGTATCGTGCGAGAATGAATGGAAATGTCGGTAGGGGACGCCCTAGGCGGACGTACACCGACCAAATAGGTGATGTACTAATAAAGGGCCAAATTAAAAGTACCCATAACCGACGCGCATGCATGATGAGGTTAATGAATGTCGAGGAAGCGAAATAGGTATATTTGAACCGAAGCATGTGGCGTTCCATAGTCTCTGCCTACCCCAATGGGAGACAGGCGTGATGGTATAGATAGATAGATAGATAGGACCGCTTTTCTCTATGAGAAGAGTAAGGGCTCAGTCCATCAGGCTGGTCAAGTAGGAACATTATCAATTCTATACGCACGTAACTTTTTTTTAGTCATCGACCACGAACTTGTTTGATTGTACTAAAAGACGCCCGCAGCTGCGCCCGAACATTTTTTTATCCAAGCATTTCTGCCTGATCCCGTGGGCATTCCAGGAAATCTCCTCTTAGTCCACGTCCACACTCCACAAGGAACATACATGTGAGACGTTTCTAGTGCCCAATAGTTTCGGCTGTGCGGTGTCTGTTAGTCAGTAACGGAAGAATTTTATACAGATAATTATGATTTAGCTTCATTACTATCTTCAAAGAAAACCGTCTAGTTGCGGACATGACAATTACAAATCTCTTGAGCTTGATAATTTATGTTCAATGTTTTGTTATGTTAACATCCCCGAGGAACACCGTCCCTGTGTCTTGCGACATGTCATAATTGTAGAATTGTCGTCTATATATTGCGGCGGAGAAATGTTTAGCTAGTTTCACCCTTTTCCGATAAGTAACGGGTAAATAAATTGGCAAATAAAAGAATTTATCTGAAAGATATGACCTATCCGGTTGTGGTGAAAGATGACCAAATATTCAGTACTTATTTGGATTTTCTGTCTTGGTGTAATATAATCGTTTCCGTATGATTAAAATCAACACATAGTAAAGGGACAGGTAGCACAAATTTTAATAAGCCTGGCAAAAATGTCATACAAGCATGGATTCAGACACGCACTTGTCCGTAATTAAATGACACTGGCTGCTTTTGCTATAATTCCTGTATCAAGGACGAGTTTATAAAACACTTGTTAATCGGTATCAAAAACATCCAACCTTAGTCACCGCTTCTTATTATTACCATCCTGTTTCTTTCTAAACAGTGTTCGACCGATTTCAGCCCGCCAGCTTAATAGGATAGACGTTAATATTAATTAATTACTCTAGGATTTACGACTAATGTTAACAAGGGGTTCGGGTTAAACCGAGATTATAATAGGCCCGATTATTGCTGATAAGTCTTTCTGAGATAATATTTTGTCACTATGTGTAGTACCGAGGACTGTTGTAGTGACATTTTAATTTTTGGACAGATCTAGTAATTAATCTTATCTCAAAAGAAAAGCATAATCTCAAAACGTAGTCCAGTGCATAGCGTATGCGACTGCTGATCGGAGGGGTTCGATTCCCGGGTCGGGCAAAAGTGTTACTGGGTTTTTCCGAATAATCAGTAGCAGCCCGGAGTCTGGTGATGTGCCCAGTAACGGCAATAGGCTCGCCCCTTATTGCGTGGGACCTAAAAATTCATGGTGAAATGTGGGAGTAATATTTACAACTCTGCCTACCCCTTTGAGGATACAGGCGTGAGACTATAAAAAATAAATATAGTAAAAATCTCAAAACGTAGTAATAAGGATGCGTATATTACCCAATGCTTATTAAGTTATTAGTAAACTCATCAGCATCTTAGTATTATCCCATTCAAGGTTAAGGCTGGTTCATATAGATTTGACAGAATAATAAATTTCCAGAGAGTGACTACCTACCTACTCACGTCTTCAGCTGAAGTGGGCAGTGATACTCAGTGGCCTAGAGTGGTTGGCTGTGTGAGTCGTTTATTCAAGGTAACTGACTCTTTAGAGCCTAACAATTTTTATAACGCGAGTGTAGGTCTATGCCCAACAGTTATACAAATTATAAACAAGGCTGATGTCCATTATGCTAATAACTGTGTCGACATTTAAATATGATGACAAACAGACGGGACAAGCCCTGTGCGGACAGGACAATGCTCCTTGAGATAGAGATGGAAATCATCATCAGTCTTTAACAGTTCACTGCTGGCCTAGGCCTCTCCTTTGAAAGGAGGATTTGGCCTACTATACCACGCTGACCAAACGGGTTGGTATAGGGTTTGTATCAAGTTTTCCTTCTTTTTCAGTGCTGTTCTATGTATAAAATGCTCCTTCTGTCGGCATTAAAAAAGCTCATTAGTCGAATTTTCTATATTTTAAAAACAAGTGTTATTTACCCATTTTCGCTAACAGCAGATTTTGTCCGACAGCGTTAGAATCTAAAACAAAAGTATAACAAAATGAAACGACAAAACACCGGTTTAAAACTTCGTCTTCCCTTTTGTAAATAGGTGTACCAAAACTATGTTGAACGTTTTATTTGTAAAAAGGTAAGTGAAAACTTGCGAGGTTTTACTGAGAATTCCGTTCTTACAATTTTCTGACTGGTGAAAAGTCGCTTTGAAGTTTTGTGTCTACTCGGTTAAGAATAGATACTTATCTCGATTGATGTAGCTCAAAATATTTCGAGTAATGAAATACATGTCCTTACAACGTCAACTTTTTTTCGAGCAGTTTCTGAGATAGTCAGACAGTTGCATAGGAAACCAATAGATTTTTCGAAAAAATATCATATAAACAGCTATACACATAACATATAATATGTTATTTGAATATTACAAACCAAATTTTCATTTAATTTCTACCTTTATGAGAAGTAGTGACTATATTGATCTACTATCGATGCGAGCTTAACTTAAAATATAATGCTTTCCTTCACAACAAGTATCATCTTCATAACGCCTGTCATGATGGACACTGAACAGTGCCTAGTATTATCACGATAGGAAACTCGACATCAAAACCAATGTACCAATCAGGGCCTGATTTAAAGGTCTGGAGGCCCCGGGGCAACGTAGCTGTGTGGGCTATTTATCATCCGTATAATTTTTTTCTTAAACTATTTAAAGAATACACTGTCAGTAAATTAAATTTCGTTAAATAAAAATACATATATAATACAATTTAAATACGGTGTTAATGAGATGGCACTCTGTGAACGATTTTTGTATGAAAAGTCGCCAATTATTTCGCTGAAGTCTAGCTCGCGGAGTAAGTAATTTTCAATTCTAAGTAGGCTTAGTTTCGATACCCGGTTTTATCCCATTGTCGTCATTGTCCCGTTCGGAGCCTGTTCTTGATAAGCTTGATAATATACATTTTAGAAAACGAGCGCTCTCCGGTGCAATTCGATACCATTAAAACCAAATACATACATTCTTAATGAAATTTCTATGTTCGGGAAGAATTTCAAGAATGCGATAGTAAAACACTTCCTTAGATTGGTCTTCTTCATAGTCCTTTTTGTACAAGTCTATTAAAGATACAAATTGAACCAACTCATTGCCAAAGCTAGGTTCCAAATCTTTGTAAACTTTTACTATTTCCTCTGCATATATAAACTTACGACCTCCATCTCCTCTAAGTGGTTGAGGAATCCAAATGACAATCGATTAGCTTCGTATGCTTGAATCTTTCTGTGAGAGAAACACAAAGTTGATCTATAACTGGGATAAAACCAGTCACTTAAAATGTTTCTCTTGGTCAATAGATTTGCTTCTGGTGTTCTCATGTAATCGGGTGGATTAAATTTAGCACTTCTTTTTCTGATGCGTGATTGTACTTTTTTATTCATCAGTACTTGAAATTGTACAACTTCGTATTTATCAAAATTGTCTCTTTTAGATTCGACGTATGATTTTAAAGACTCCAATGCACGCACAGCAGAACCAATTTTGGTTGGTCTGTAAAAACTTGTTAACTTGTAAACTTGTAAAACGTGATCCAATGATTTCGTCGTTTCTTCGGCAGGCTAATCCCCGTTTAGTAATGAATTTTATAGTACTAACTATAATTTAAAAAAAATTTCGCCAGTACTAAATTTGCTGTGCCTCCTGTGTCGCTCTAGGTGGATACATCCCGTGACTTCTCCCCGTTGCACTAGACTCATCACTAATGTATAGACGCTCTGTTACTTATTTCTAGTAACTGAAGCCTTCTCCACTTAACTTCATTCTTTGAGTGGACATGAGTGTACATGCATAGCAATATATTTTATACGTAGTCGGAGAAAAATAAAGCCAGAATGGATTGACTGTCTCTTGATTTTTATTGCGACGTATAAGCATGTTCTTTGTACATTGCCGATCAAAGTTGGTATAATCTCGCAATTGATCTTGGAGGACAGAATTATGAAGTGAAACTTCATCACAATTTTCCGGTTTTTTCCTCCAGTTATGACGTCGGGCCAAAGACCAATGACATTTTTGAAATCATTTTGACTACATGTTTTTAAAGGCTTTAGGGTGTCGCCTACCTCGAGACTACCATCGACTTTATATCCATGTACTAAATCTTCAGATATTTTTACAGGCTCGTGTGGCAGTTCTTGTTTGGGTGTCATTATGAAAAAGTCAATTTTCTTTAAGTACTAGTGGAAACCCGCAGCTACAACCGCACATTTTATTTAACTGTTTCTGTCCGAACGCGTGAGAATTTTCCGGAAATACAGATTCTATCTTTTAGATTTTTATGTGTCGCGCGTCGCGGCGATTATTTGGTTGTTTTTCAAAATTTTGATATACTTACCTTATACTTCAATCCTTACGCTAATAAATAATGGTTTTCAGAAAATTTATTCATCATTTTATATTTGTTATTTAGAAATAAGTGACACTGAATAAATTTAAATTACATAGGTATAGGCAATTTCTGTCTAGTTCATTTTGTTTATTTGGTATGAAAGTTTAATAATGTCGATTTTTTTAAAACATTTATTTGGATTTACGATTTTCAAGTTCATTGCCTGAAGTGAAGTGAACAAATGCCGATATTTTGTTTAAAATTCTAAAACAACATTGTCAGGTTTGTGCAATTAGGTATAGTTGCTAATTATGTGGAAAATTATGTTTCAAGGAATAAACTCGGACGTGGTTTTTCGGAGTATAGGTATTCTTATCTCTGTTGTAGGGGCCCCCGTCTTGTGGGGCCCCAGGGCCATTGCCCCACCTGCCCCCCCTTAAATCCGGCCCTGGTCAATGTACTAATCCAGATGGATTGGTACATTGGTTTTGATGTCGAGTTTTCCGTCCCTTTCTGAAAACACAATTTGCTATAGGTATGTATCTTTCTTACTCGCCTCTTAGTATGACGTAATTTTACTTTATAATATAAATATGTATAAATCCATCCCCCATGCGGCTGACACAGAAGTGCAGATTTGTTAAATTATCACATCAAATTGAAACGCAAACCGCAGAAGGCAGCAATATTACTATTAACAGAATTCTAAACACGATTGTAAATTTCAAATTAGTACAAATCTCAGAAGGTTAGAATACCTTTGTATTGACCGATACTAGAAGTCTAAAAATAAATTAATGAAATTCCAAAATAACCTTTGATAAGGTCGTCTGCGGAGTGTTCAGTGGGGTGAGAGGGAAGGCAACGGGACAGATAAAATGAAGTGAAGAGCAATTACGTGCTGTGTAGAGCTAGTCGAAAGAACACGTAACGAAAA